>CM046874.1:226796694-228136694 GCA_025667525.1 Glebionis coronaria | reverse complement strand
ATAATAAAGGGTAATAGTAGATTACATTCATAAAATCTAAGAAAATCGTAACAAAATCTTGTCACTACAGTTACTTAACCTTATCATCCTAAACAACAACATGTTCCATCACAATACTACCTCACAACATCTGAATAATTCAAATACAACACAACAAGTACATAAACTAAAATACAACAAAGATTCATCACTCTTATCATTCCATAGGATATGGCACATCATTCTCTCCAACTTGACTCGTCTCAGCTTCATCCTCATCATTCGGTTTCAACTTGCTGCACCTCCATTTTGAATCATACCACGGCGGATCCTCTAATCCATACTTCAGATACGCACCTTGGCACGACGGATTTATCATATAGTGAGAATCAGCATACTCCTCACTGTCCTAGAACTTCCAATACGGTTCAAGATATGGCCCAAGGTGAGCTACATAATCACTTAACCTGCGAAGCCTGTCTCTCTCTTCTTAATATTTCTTAAAATCAGTTCCATAACTTCTTACCTCAGCTATAACCTCAGTTCTTCTAACTTCACTCTCAGTCCTAGAATTATCACTCTCAAATTCCACAAAGTTATTCTTATTGTCCTCATCATCCTCATACTCTAACCATCTACCTGAATTCTTATGATTACATCCTTGTTGACATAGCATACTCCGTTTACCTACAACATATCCCTGTCTACTGCTATTAAGTGGTATGTCGGCCATTTTCAGCAATTACAGAAAACTCAAAGGTACATAAGGTCATTATTCAAAAATATATATATGTAATGCATGGTCATGCAAATTAAAAATGATTTACGTATTTCAATATATATGTATACGATGCAATGCAATGCAATGCAAATGATAATTATGCAATACTCATAAAAAAAGAAATTATGATGAAAGCACTCCGCGTCCTTTCATTAATACCAATACCTTATCGTAGTATTTACTTAATAAATACTCAGGGATCCATAACAGTTTTGAGGGATACATCTATAATAACAAAGCATAACAAAAATAAATAATCTTACCAGAGCCTTGCAGAGAAGTTGCGTTGCTTTTATAAAATACTTTTGACACCAAAGTTATAGTTTAGGATACTCAGCGTAAAGCCCTGGTCTCAGTTGCAAATATACCACATTCTCATTCTCGTAAAATTATCCTTCCCAGAGGATACTCAGCGTAAAGCCCTGGTCTCAGATAGGGTCGTCAACCCAATAGTATTATCATTAGAATAAGCGGCTATTCCCAACTCACAACATCAAGTCAGAAGATAGTTAACGGCTCATGAATTTAGGGACTTTTGCAACATAGGCACTTATACAATTCAAGGAAACATCAGGCAACAAGGCAACATTCGGGTCTAACAATTACTCATGATATGTGTTCATTTTATTTTAAATAGCATGCATCCCCCTCGCGGGTTTTAAAATCACTAAAACAAGTATAAAGCGAGGATATAGACTCACCTGGAGTAATAACAATAGTAAGACGACTTTCAACGATCGATGATGCCCGACAAACACGAAATTCACAATCTACCAAAATAAAACACGTGCATTTAATTATACATCCAAGTAATATTTTATACTTAATAAAATGAAATAAATAGCTCAAGGTCAAATTTAAACTCACACCATTCTCAATTTAATAAATCCTACATATGTACACCTTTTATACTTTTATTCTTTCAAAAACTGTCGATATATATATATATATATATATATATATATATATATATATATATATATATATATATATATATATATATATATATATATATATATATATATATATATATATATATATATATATATATTAATTGTTCAAACTGTTTTTCTTACTTAAACATGTCAATAGCTTGCGATACTACTAAGAGATGTCACTTACTATATATAGAAAGATCTCTCAAAAGTTGGTTAAAAGATTTTACTTTTAAAGTTCCCTGCCCGACACATCTTCGAACTACAAAAACCGGACAGTTTTACGTCAACAACTCATATAGTCTTTTTGACCTATATAAATGACTCCATTTACCAAACCGACACTCATGTTTGAAAATAGACTCAACATCATAATTTTATCATTTTACATCAGTCCTTGACCCATTTTAAAATCCTTTTTATAGTCCGCGCGATTCGATCCAAATATCGACAACAACTATTTATTGTGCCGATACCCGTCTCCCGGTACACGAATAATCAAACTGTCATAACTTTTTGCTCGTTTGGAGCTAGAAGCTCTACTTTATACCAAATCGAAGCTTATGAACTCCTATACAACAATATCTAATCAATTCATATCATACTCAAACTTATATTTTCCAAAATTAGCTTAAAAGCTGCTGGTCAAAATTAACCCTTTAAAAACCACTCAAAATTATATTTTTCACCAATTTTAACACCATTTTTACAACTGTAATCATCCTAATATTACTACTTCCAATCCTAAGATCTTATATCATCCTAGATGATCAAATTATTAAAACCCAACTAAAAATAATATATAACATCATAAACACCTACTTACAACACATAATCAAGACCAAAACACATAGTTTTCATTAAAAGTGGGTTTTTATAAAAAGTTCATGCATGTAGCTAAATTTTATATCAAAGTGATGAGAAAGATGAGATTAATATGGGTCTTCAACTAGTTTTAATAGATTCAAGCTCAAATTTGAAAATCAAGGAGTGTTTGTGTGGCTTGGGGGTGACGGACACAAAGAGAAAGAAGGGAGGGGAGAGAAAATTTTGTGGCTAGTGGGATTTGTGTGTTTATTTTGTGTTTAATTTTCCTTTTATATTGTGAAAGTTTAGGGTAGTTTTTGCCAATTGTGATTCTTGTGGACCAAAATGCAATTACTTGTTTAAAAAGCGGGAAATGACTATTAGTCAATTTTGAAAATATTTACGGGTCTCGGGTTTCACAAAAATACTTCTCAAAACTTAAAACGCACACAAAATATGATATTATATAGTCCCGGCACGACTTAATACGAAATTAAAAATAAAAACGTCAAAATATTAAACATCGACATGTCTAAAATAAAACGTAAAATTTCGGGCATCCGTTGATATCGTGATTACTAATAATCCTCGCAACTCGTCAAAACGTAAAAATATAACTTTCAACATTCGTTCAATTCAAATCACCAATCGTCATGACATTCAATCTCGTCAAAAATTTCAAAAATATACGTAAAAATATAATTAAATAATGACCACGGGTTTGGGTTGTCACACAAACTTCTGGACACAATCCGCAATAATTATTTGCATGTTATCTGGAATATTTGATTAATACACAATCCGGAATCCAGGGTTCCAGTACAATCCGAAATGAAGTAATTATCATGAAATCCGGAATAATGAATTTAAGACACAATCCGGAATAAGACAAGAAGCAAGTAATTCGGAAAGGGGATTCCGGATAGGAATCCGGATTAAGCTAACCCAATTTATTCGGAATATGTAGTCTAACACGTAATTCGGAATTCCTATTTTTGCCTAATCCGGAATACTGTTTTTCTCCTATGTGTAATTCGGGATAAGTTGATATAAGACTTAAGTCGGAATAACATGAAATCAAATACACAAGTCGGAATAAGGGTTTATAAAACCCGGATAAGAAAAATTAAGCAAAATCTAAATAAGCACTTAACCAAAACTTTAACCAAATTGATTTTAAGAAAAAACTAATAAGCCACAAATTAAAAACTATGAAAACACCAAATAAGCTAAATATTAAAAAGCAACTTTTAAAAGATTTAAACTATTAAAACCACTTAAATGAAAATAAGCTAAACACCAATTAATTAAAAAGCACAATTAGCCAAAACATCAAACACACCAAATCAATAAGAACAATCTAATAAGCAAATCAATAAAACAATCAAAAAGATTAAACCAACTACATGATTAATCAAACAAAACAATAGATTATAATTAAGAAAGGAACAATGAGAAATACTTAATAAGCTTGAATTAATGAAGATTAAGATTTAATTACAAGATTAAAAGATGAAAGATTAAGAAAATTTGAAAGATAAAATCTAGAGAGAGAAAGTATTAAACACCTACTCCTAATTACCTTACTTAAAAATAAACTAACTAACTCCTAAAAATTAACTCTTATTGGCCTATTTATTGGAGGAGGGGAAAGATGTTGTTGCTTCCTTCTTTCTCTTGTCTTCTCGTCTTTTTAAATAACTCGTCTTTCTCGACTTTGTCTCGTTAAACTTCCGTCTTTAGACTTTTTCTTTGATAAATCTTCAGAATAGGCCTTTGACTTCCGTTCTTCTTGCACTTTTGATCTTTTGACTTCGTCTTTTGTCTTTTTCTTCGATAAAAGCCCGTGAAAGACCATGTTTTCTTCCTTTTTCATATTTTTGTCCTAAAACACAAAAAACACAAACCACACATAATTCTGACTTTTACGACATCGAATACACGTTTAGGTCTTGTTTTTACTTGTTTTTACTTGTTTTAAGTGGGTAAAGGATAAGTGTTTTTACACATTAAATCCCCTAATCTTGACCATTGCAATGCGCTCATGCAATCCATTATTTCAAAGCATAGTTTACCATTTTCCATCATAGTTAACCCACCTTGGCCTTTATTAAATACTAGACACTAAGGAAACTAATAAGATAGAAAATAAAAAAATATTGGAAGGACGAAACAAGTAAAGAAATCTAAGACTTACATTAGGGCTTTGGTGTCATGAATGTTTATCACCCTCAAGTTTCACGTTCTCCATACCAAGCTTAAAACGAGATCATTGTTATTATAAGTTAGTAAAACTAACACTTACTCATGTGGGTCAATTATTCACTTAGCTCCCTTATCCTAGGTGTATCTCTTATATTTTTATTGTTGTGTTGAATGATCACAAGGATGCATTGTTAACTTATTTCGATAATTATTTAGGCCGAAAATAAAGTAGGACGATTTAATCAATAGTTAGCTAAAGGACAAAATCTTTTAAAACTGCTTCTCAAAACCTCATAAAGTTCATATCTTGGCATAACTCGTTTCATGATTTCAGACCTTTCTCGGACCGATATTTGGCATTGACTTCATACTTCGAATCTTGAGAGACGTTCTTGAAATAATGGTCTTCTCTTCATAATAAGAATTTCTTCACTTGAGGTTTTTGAGAGATTCTTCAAACTTGGACCACGAATTCTTCATTTTTCTCCAATCTTTATTTGGGATTTTGATATAAAACGATCCTCCTCCTTTTAGGACTTGGATCTATTTATCCTCATACCTTGTTAGGGTCTTTTCGAATAGACTTCTCCATGATCTTTAGGGGAGTATTTGCTTTTCTTCGTGTGTCTCGATCCTTCATATTGATTTTTGAATAATGATTCTTCACATCACTTTGGATCTTTAGAAACAAAATGTAGCCCTCATGCCTTGTTAGGGCGTTTTTGGACTCACCAATCTTCGCATCCCGCTTCAATAAGTTATGCCTTGGCTATGAACTCTAATTAATCTCGAGCAACTTTTAAACGATCTTGTGCTAGAAGCTAAGTAACTTTTCAAATCGTACAACCTTACTTATTGCAATTATATTTATTAACAAGCGATGGGAGAAAAAGATCATAATTAACTCACATAAATTCATGAAAGAATACCAAACTTATAATTGACTCTATCATCTCTCGTCCTCCACAATTTAAAATCTCAAGGAATGAGACTCGTGGATGCTTAGCCTGTTAAATCAAAGTTTTGGGTTTTCAAGTCATCTATAGGATCTTGCAACACTACTACAAAAAAAACCCTTAGAGACTGGTCAAAAAAGCCCTTAGAGACTGGTTTTGCAAAAGGTCTCCAAAGGGGGATGTCTCTTTAGCAAATCCTAAAAGGACTGGTTTTAAAACCAGTCTCTATAATACGTATAGAGACTTGTTTTATAAATAAAAACAAGTCTCTTTAGAGATTGGTATCCATAGTATTCCTCCAAAACTAGTCTTTTTAGCAACATCTAACCAGTCTTTTTATAAACTAAAAAGACGTGTATTCTCTAAAAAACTAGTCTCTTTGGAAATCGTTTCTTTTATAAAAAAAATTGGAATTTTTAGTAAATTCTAAATTTTACAATTTTAACCCACCAAAATGAGTAAATACAAATACAATGAATATATATATTCTAATTTAGAAGGACCAAAACTATAAAAACAACAAACTAGAATTTACAACAATACTAGAATTTAGCTTAATCGTCTATGTCTAATCTCGCCACAATGTGAACCATGTGCCAATGATAGCGTTTATCTCTTTGGTATCCAACGGTTTCTCGTTATTTCACGGTACCTAAAATAAATTTAATCGAATGTAAACATTTGGAAAAAAATACTGATAAGCATCTAACAATGTATAGATGCAAACTAAATAAACAAAGTTCAAAATCAACCTGTAGGTTCAAAATAAGCCACATTATAAGCTATAAAGTTAAAACTAAAGTCACACTTACTTTGTTTGGGAAGTTGTCGGTTTGATATTTCAAGATGAAGTCCTGCATCCACTTCATGACATAATATCCACTCTCCCAATCAAATTTCTGAAGATTCACAACTGGAAATTCCCACTTCAGACTTCCAACGACCCAAAGTAGAAAATAATACTTGTGAGCTAAATTTTTTAGAAACAAATGTGAAATGTTAAATATTTTTTATGGTACTTACGCTTCCATAAGTCCAGCCAGCCTGTAACATTGCTCATCTGTTTTTGAACCCTTTTGTGAATTCAAAATGAATCCCATTCCATGATTGGGGCATATTATGGATAGTATATAATGTCGGCTGCATGTTGTGAACGCATATTAAAAAACAATAACCTAATGAACAAAATTTAAATGATGTTTATGATGGTAAGATATGGTACCCCTGTAGAAACGGTGCTAGATAGAAGTCATAATCCGTCATTGAGAGAGTTAAGTAGTCTATGGTGCTGAACTTTTGATGGAATCATGCATCTGCTGTGATAAGTCCGGGGTTTAAAAAACCAACCCTGTTTTTTGAAAAGCGTCCCTTTTGATGATAGAATGACCTAAAAGTAAACAGATGACATAAACCAAAATTAAATTTTGTGATGTAAAAAAAGAATGCATTTTTAAATGGTAATCCATACATTTTTCTTACATCTCAAAAAGAGTCATGACGCCACACTCTAGTTCTTTGTATGTCAATAGATCAATGATATCCGTTGCGTTAATTGCAAAATGGTATTCATCATCTTGGCGAAAAACATTCTTGTTAACAGTAATAGGACATGGCTCAACAATATCAACACGGAGCATCCATCGATTATATCTGTCTATTATGGTCCGGGGCCTATTCGATTCTATATACTTCTCCATATCTTCCAACATTTTCCTGTGGGAAGATTTCTCCTGTTCAACCTACACATTTAAATGCAGCAAGTCCGAAATTCAATCGAATTCAGCAACTACAACATCCCTTAACAGCCTATCCAAGAACTAGCATGGTATCAACCTACTCTAAGAACTAGCATGGTATAAATCTAATTCAGCAACTACAACATCCCTTAACAGACTATCCAAACACTACGAAACCAAGTGAACTGGTGTTGCTTAGTCTATCTATGCGTGTTCCTATAGATTTCTTGGGTTTAACAAAACTTTTTTTGCACTTATTTGTGCACAATTTACTTAGACCACTTTCGTATAACCAAAACAGCTTCAATATAAATGTATTAGGCTTACCGGATCTGAAACTTGCTGAATCTTCTTCATCGTGTTTTGCGGATCTGAAACTGGCTGAATCTCCTTCATAACGTTTTGCTTCTTGGGGGTTTCTTCTATTTCTTTTCCCAGATTTTTGGATTCTGTGTCGGTTTCGTTTCCTTTTGCCTTCTTTTTTAATGGTGATGTTTCAGGTTGAGGCCTCAAACGCTTGGTTGGAACTCCTGCTACGGGTTGTTTAGACCCTCCCTACAAATACCAATTAAATTACATTAACAACTATTAAATACCTATTTTTTACATGAACTATTAAATTATAACAGCAAATGGCATAAACAACAAATATAATACCAGATAGCGACCAATCGCAGCAATTGGCCATTGAATGAATCCTTTAACTGCTGACTCTAGAGTAGGTAGTTCGTCATCAGGAACGGGGAGCTCCATATTATGATGAGGTGCAAAAACTTTCACAACAGAAACTCGCATGTGGCCCTTTCTTAATTTCGTATTGTGTATAGTAACATTTTCTCCAAAACCGGGATACACTCTTGCAGTAGCACATATGACCTGCTCTCCGGATGTATTAGAACTAGGGACGTACAAGCAGCCAAATGTTTCCTCCTACATACCCGTAGTAAAGAGTGAAAAAAATTTAGAAGATTAAAAATTCAGAAGATTAAATATGAATATGAAGTGGTTTGCCGTTATGCGATGTAGCGGGACGTTGCTTGCAGTCGAGTTAACATTGGTCCTCATAAGGACCAAGCTCGGGACTTGAATCTGCTTTGTTGGAATAGACACATTCTGCTTGTCCTTTGTGTTGCTTTTGGTGGACATCTTCTGGACGGAGTTTGTTTTCAAATGATGACGCGGTTCATTGCTTACCATCTGGTCTGATGTGACCGAGCTCTGGACTTGAATCTGATTTGTTGGAATAGACACATTCTGCTTGTCCTTTGTGTTTCTTTTGATGGACATTTTGTGGACTGAGTTTGCTTTCAAATGCCGTTGCGGTTCATTCATTAAAATCTGGTCTGATGTGTTGCTATCGTCTTCCGTTGGTGAAGACATATTGTTTCTCGATTCCAGTTCTTTCATTATTTCAGCCTTCATTTCTGCCCTCATTTCCAACCAAAAGGCACTTGATTTCATTTCTTCTTTCATTTGTTGCTTAACTTCTTGCCTTATCTCTTAGGTATCTTTCCTTGTCCTCTTTTTCGGAACATATCCTTGAATTCCCTTTTTGTATCCAACATCACACCCGACACCCCTTGTGCGCCCCCCGTGCTCTGGTCCGAAAACCACAATAAGTGAATCTACTCCAGCTTTAGCTTTGTAAGAATCTTGGGCCAAATCTTTGGCTGCTTGTACCTATTTGGTCACCTCCCAACAATTAATTAATAAACACTTTCTAACAAACCATGCTAATGACTTGAAAACGTAAATGATTATAGTACCATTTTTTTTGAAACATCAAGTAAGTCAGATGGCACTGTCGTGACACCGTCCTTATTTCGGGGAGCATGGCCTAAACAGTAGTTGCTTGCACGAATATCTGGTATTAAATGGAGTTCGGTCGCCTTCTCGGGGTCTTCTCTCTCTTCTTGCCATTTCTTTTCAAAGCCCTGATACCCTTTCGGTCTTAGCCTAGAACGACTTATAGGTTTTTTTGCTCGCACAATGGCTTTCAGACGCAATTCCTACAATTAGGAGTAACAATAGAATTATAAACAGGTGAAATGACAATCTTATAAGCTACTAACAACCTTATCTAATAAGCTATTTTCTCTAATTTTTTGGTTTTTCTAAAAGTTTTTCAGCTAAACTAGCTATTGTATGAATGGCTAATCTTAAATTGTCTAAATGAATATCACAAAAAAAACCAATACTAGATGAACAACTGTATAAGTCCTAATAGCCAGTTTTACCAAACACTATTCAATCCTTCATTAAATGATTTTCTAGCTTAATTCTAATCAACGATAACTAGCTACAGATTATAAGCTCTACTAAAATAGTTAAAAATCTTACATTTTTTATAGCTGTGTTTTAATTTTGACAGAACTCCTCCCACACTGCTGGCTGTAGGAATGTCCATTTAGTTGGTTTAAGTTGCTTCAGCATGAACTTGACTCGTAGTTTCGTCTTAAACGCCTTCCACTTTTGACCACATGATAGGAGTGTACGGCTTTTGATTAAGTCAAGATCTTCATGATTTTCGAGTCTAAAATGTGTCTGATATCAAAGTATTATATGTTAATACATTACATAAGTTATATTATATTAATATTATTGTTGGTGAAGAGAATACCTTGATATCGGACCACAAAAAATCTCTTTCTTCCTTTTTTACCTCCTTCCAAGTCTTTTTTAGAATTGAAATTAACCTTCTGCTTCGAGTGCCACAATATTTTGAATAGAAAAACTACCAGGTGCCTACAACTTGTCCGAATTTGTTGAATTCGACAAATTCACCATCCGGAAGATCTTCGATTTTGTTGATTCCTCTTTTTATTTTTGGTGCGGGAGGATCCTACAATGAAAATGAGCAATATGAGATTAATAACAAACTAAACTTAAAAAGTATTAATAGAGAAATGAAAACATCCCTAAAGCTTAGGGGGCAAAAATGTTTGACAAACTAAAAAACGGGCACAACAAGATTAAGCTCGTTTGAGCTTATTTCTTGATCTTTTTAATTCCAACTTTTTGGCAACTGTTCTAAGTTGAATTGTTAAAGAAGATTTGTAGATTATTGAAGTAGATTTGACAGAATTGAAAATGATTTGGACTTATACTAGTGACACATCAGTAAGTGAAGAATGCTTATTTTAATAAGCTAAAACTAAAACTAGTTAAGATGGTAAACACGTTTGGCCTGTGACCAGGAGGTCACAGGTTCGAATCCCGTTGAATTCTTATATCAGTAGAACAACAATTAATCAGCAAAACTAAATTCTTATATCAGCAAAAATAAGAATCAATGCTCAAACTTATAACAGCTCAATAAATCCTACAAACTCAAATATACAGCAGACTATCCAAGTTCATAATCCAAAAACTTAAACTTATTGAAATGAAAGCAGATCATAAACATATTACAAATCTATATTACACAGGTATATCTTAAACATTTGCTAAAACCAGTCTGTATCAGCTAAAAACTGTATGAAGATTCAGCAGGCATGTCCACAAATAAAAGCTCATATCTAATACACAACGGATAAAGAAATATCAGATTAAATATCAAATCCAGCAAACTAAGAGCAAAACCAAACCCTAGCAATCAAAACATAAAACATTCGCAGGTCTAACATTCTTATTGCAAAACATTCAAAGATTCTAGAGACTTGAATAGCAAACAGAACTAATATTTTTGGTGCACAAATGCTTTTGACTGATTCAGTTAACCAAAATACTAGTCTATCTAAAACTCCATAAACAAGTCATAATCGAAACCTAAGTCCAAACCTAGGATGGTGACAGTTTAACCAACAGATCCAAACACTAGTCAAGCAACTAGTAGAAAAATAAACATTTAGCAGGAACGAAATAACCTACCCTAAAACCAAACCATCCTAGACACCCCTAAACAGGCAGAATAGTATAAATTTTTACAAAAATTTCTGAACCACAATCACATAATTACTCAAAACTAAGCATACTCATATCTAAAATTATCAAACTAAAAACATTTAACTCCTACCTTCACACCAAAATTGCAGGAAAACAAAATCACATGAACACATCAAATCAAACACAAACATAACAGAATCAATTCTTAATCACTACAAAACAACATAAACAATAATACGAAATGAAAAATAAGACAGATTAGGGTAGCAAGACATACCATTTGCTCGATGTGGAGGTAGGTTAATGATGATTTTCTGTTTAGGGTTTATGCCCCTTTTATACATATTGTTTGGGGGTAACTAAAAACAACGTAGGATTGATTTAGGATTTGGACGCGGGAGAGAATTAAAAAATGGAGGGATGATTTGATTTTTTTATCCGGTTTTGTAGGGAGGATTTGTGTTTGATCTGCGAGGTAACCGACAAACATGATGTAGTTAGTTTTTTTTATTAACATGTTAAAAAAAAGTTAGTTTAATTAGCAATGATTAAAAAAATAGTTGTATTCTTTTTTTAAGTATTAAAAAATACTTTTCAAATTGTTTTTTTAAATAAATAAAAATGTTTGTATAATAAAAATATTAAGTACAAATCAATTGTAATTTATTTAAAAGTAATTCGTTGTAAAAAATAAATAAAATGTTGAGTATAAGTAAATATTGAAAATTTACATTGCTGTTGAAAAACGTGTGAATGAACAAACGATGACCGCCCGGATATTAAAAAGAACATACGTCTATACAAACTTTACAACAAATTCCTGAAATATTAAAAAAGAAATGAGAGAATTAGTTGCGTTACATAATAAAACATTATTGTTAACGTTAATTTGTATATGTGCGTTTTATTACCTGTACATAAACAATGGTTTTTTCAATACTCTTGACCTTCTTGGTGGTCGGATCTCAAGTAAATCGTATCAGATGAACATCATCTTGAGACTGAACACCGATAGAGAAAAGAGGTAGCTTGTCAAACTTATTGTATTCGTCTTCGTCAACAACATCATCGACACCAACTATACTATGTTTACTTTGCAGGACAATGTGCCATCTATTGTTTGACGAGTCCTCTACATAGAATACTTGATTAGCTTGCTTTGCTAGAATGAATGGATCCGATAAATAAGCATTTGTAGAAAGATTAACAAGTGTGAAACCGTCATTATCAACTTGTAAAACCCGCATGCTTTTACCATGAATAGTGCCCTCAAGATCGTACGTCCTAGATTAAAACTTACCTTATTCAGTATTGATCACATTCATGTGCTATTAATCAAGTAAGTACATACGTGTATAACATGATAAGTATCGATTACGTACGAACACATGATAAGTATTTAACAATAATTAATCATGAACGTAATTAAAACACGAACTAATATTAATTATGTATATATATAATTATTACGAACATGAATAAATAATATATTTAGTCACGATCAGAAACCGATTAAATTACGTAAACTACGTAACACGTAATCACGGACATTTAAACGATTATTATTATTACGTATATTTAATTTAACACGACAAGAAATTATATACGTAATAATTAGGTTTAACACGGGTAATTATAACTAAGAAACTTTCGACATTAAAACATGTTTACGCATAACGTTTCGTGGCGCGAAATAATAAAAGAAAGAAGTATAATGTAATAAGGGCTGTTTTAGACAAATTAGAAAGTATTGGGACTTGGGCTCAAGGCCCAAGTGTGCTTTTGGTCGTGTATAACAAAAAGGGACGGGGGGTTGTGTTTTTTTTTCTATGCCGACACAAAAACACAAACAGAAACCCTAATGTAGAAAACAAGCAGCCGCATATTTCTTTTGTGTGTTCTTCTTCCCTGCCGCGACCCAAACCAAGGAAACAAGGAGAAGAGATCGAGGGTTGATCCTAGAATAACAAGGAATTCATTTGTTTTGAAACCCTAAGCGGTATGTAAGTATAAAACCCTAATCTCGTTTTCAATTCTTTTCCTTTGTTTAATTAATTAAGAACACGAATCTTAAGAACATAAACATGGTTAAAACGAGGCTTATTAGTTAAAGGGGTGTTCGTTTGGACTGTTTGCACACAAACCGAGACTCATATGAGTCTCGGTGGTGAGTTAATTCCACCAGCCGCAACCCAATTAGGGTTTTGGCTTGGTTTGCTCAAGCAGGGGAAACGGAGAACAAGCAGGGAAAAAACCACTGGCTGCGCCAGTGGTGAATTTGTTCTAACAGTGGGAACTGAGACCATCTAGGTCTCGGTGGGAATTTTGTACGGGCAGGGGAAACCGGCGCTTGCCGGTGGCACCAACAACACTGCCAGTGAAAACTGGCAGTGTGGGTGTGTTTGGCTTTTGGTTTTAAAAACAGTAAGGGTGTGTTTGGCAACCAGTTTTATAAACAAGATTTAGGGCTGTTTGGCAATAGGTTTAAGAACATTTTTAAAGGGCTGTTTGGTTCGGTTTATATATGAAAACAATACGATTTTCACGGGATTCCATGGGTTCGTTTTCGACGTGTTTTTCTTAAAACTAACACGTGGGTTCGGGTATTTATTTACGAGTTTAATTAAATTAATTGACATGTTACTTAATTAATTTAATTATGGCTTAGGTTATTATTATTATTAATAATACATGGATTTTAACCTAAGTATTAATTATATATATTGGACTATAAGTTAATTAATTAATTATTTAACATGCCTTATAATTAATTAATTTACATAACTTAGGTTATTTTAATACTATAATTAATAAATCATGTTTTAACCTAAGTATTTATATCTTATTTAATTAAATCACATGATAATTAAATAAATGCTGTAACCTATAGTTTATTTAAATACATGAAATGATTTATTAACTATACTATCTTATTACATGACTTAGAATATTAATCAGTAAATACTTAAGCTTATTTAATTAAGGCAGCTAATCTATTTATGGAAACTTTCTATTTTTAGAAACTTATCTATTTTAAGCAGTAATTCTATTTTTGGAAACTTTCTATTTTTGGAAACTTTCTATTTTTGGAAACTTTCTATTTTTGGAAACCTACTATTTTTGGGAAGTTACTTAATATTGCTCAGTAAGCATAATAATACATGAAATACCAGTAATACTTAATCAGATTAATCAGAATATAAGATTAACACAGATTAAGGCTTACTACAGTAAAACATGACTTAAAACATATAAGGTAAGCTAAGACAAGACATAAAACCCAGTACATACTTAGCGATTCGATACTTATGCACGTGTGTATTCATGTAGCGTTAGTGATCCAGAAGTAGGAGTCTTTCTTCCGTTCGTTACTGGACTTGAGGTACGGATTCCCGTCCTTTCAGTATGGACATTCTTTCCTTATTAGGATTTCCCCGTATGCAGCCAACTGTTTTCCCCAGTAATTGTTTTATTGTTTTGAACTGCTTATGTTTAATTAGCATAATCTATAGCCATATACAAGCATGACCAGTTTCACCTAGTTATGGAGGTACCATAACCATAACATTGGAGGCACCAATGTTATGACTTCCCCACGGCGGAGTGATTGCTCGTGGCGTCCCTTTCAGTTTTGGCCATATTATTATATCATGTGGGGCGTATGGGTGCATCCTAGTTACATGTTTTATTCAGTATTTCATGGTGAATGTGGTGTGTGCCTTGCATCCTTCACAAGGAGTTGATCCCTCCTACCCACACCAGTATATTAATTAGAGGCATCCCCTCTAATCAGCATGATGAGGTCACCCCTCCAAGTATTCATGCACGGGACCTTTTCATGACCTATATGGGCTATGGTATATTTATGTTAAAACAGTTTTCATAAGATAAACATAAGGCTTTCAAACTATAAAACCAGTTTTCTCAATACTTAACCAGTCTACTCAGAACTTAGTCTTCCGCTGTTATATGTTACATGCTTATCCTATTTCATGCTATATTGTATATCCGTGCACTGAGCGTTTTGCTCAGCCGTTACTTCCTTTCCATGTCCCAAAACGGCAGGTACCCAAGACTCGAGCATTTGGAGGACATGCATAGGATGGAAGCTGCCATAGACTTCTTCTCCTGTTTCCTTCATATATTTATGCTTGTTTAGTCTTTCATTCAGTTCATTTACTTTCTTATGTTTTGGGCTTATGTTTGGGAACCGATGTTTGATTCCGGTTTTCCCTATGGTCATGTATGTTTTACTACATATTACCTTGCATGCTTTGATGACACGCCATAATTACGCGTGACATTCCATTTATCAAAATGGGGTGTTACAATTATGGTATCAGAGCCAAGGCTTCGACCTGTAGGCTCTAAAACTCGACCTGTGACTAGTGGGTAGTCACCAGGAGCTTCCTAAGTCAACGCTTGTTATTCCACGTATTGACGTTTCAGCGCCTTTTTGTTTTAACCATTACGTTTTCAGCACCTTGTTGTTTTAACCATGATGTTTTCACCAGTATCGTTTTACCAATATGAAATGAACAACCGTCATCCATACTTAGTTATGTGTCATTGTCTATGCATGATGTTCCTCGTGAACTGTGATTATGTGGACTGAACCCCAGCAGTTTATATTTTCACATAAAATTTTTTCTGTTAAGTTTTGACAATGACTTTTAATTATTATGTTTCATGCATTCATGCATTTATATCATATGTCATTTGTTGCAGGAATTTTGACTAAGTAATGGTTGGTACAGGACTGGCCCTATTTAGTCGCATGTGCTTTTATCGAAGCTTTTAACTTTGGGACCGACCCATAGGCGTCCCCTCGCCATGTCTTTTGTTTTGGAACCGACCCATAGGCGTTCCCTCGCACATATAAAGGTTTTATAAACTACATTACGCATTCATGCACTGTTTTTCTTGCATAAAATTTTTCTCATGATTTAAATTGGCATAAAATTTTTTTCATGTCCCATCATAAGTTATTATGTTTTGTGTCAAGTATGCCTTCATACTGTCATGGTTAACTTCAGTTTCATGCTGATTATGTTACACACTTCTTCGTAATAGATGGTTTCATGTTTCCTCATGATAATTCCGTCTTCATGTTGATTATGTTTCGCGCCTCTTTTGTTATTTACGTTGTCCTGCAAGACATTGTTAGATTTCTTGAATCATGCTTTCATGATAGTCATGGTTGGTTTCCATTGATCATGCTGTTAGGCAAATCATCGTTGAATTTTGTGTAACCACACTTTAGCGTTTCTCTATGCAACCAGAATGATGTCTATGCTAATACTGCCAGGTTATCATGATGGTTTTCCTAACCGTTTAACCGGTTTACTTTCCTTAAATCATGACAAATGATCGAGCCCATACCGATCATTTCAGGTGCATTCCATGTGTACTCCACGTACCGTATTTCATATGTATTACATGTACCTTAATCCATGTGTATTCCACTTGCAATACTTCATGAGTAATCGCTAGTCGATTCTAAATCATCTCAGGCATATGTTCACTTGCTAATATCCTACAAGATTGTCGATGCCGCTCATAGCTTGGAGATGTTACTGAAGGTTGATGCTGCTGATGTTGGGAGACGCTACGAGATGCTGATGTTGATGCTGTTCACAACCTGGAGATCCTAAAAGACGAAGACAAAGGCGTCGGAGCAAAGCAATTGGACGAGAAGATGCTTCACCATCAGACAATTCCCATCAATCATTGTCCCAAATTCATAGTTACATGTCACACGTCGTTCGGCTGTCATTTCAGCCATATGAGTGCAAACCAGTACCAGCCGGCCACTCAGCTAAATAGTTACATGAGTCACGGTCATGAGAATGACCGTCATGGAACCGACAGACAAGATGATAGTAACCACTACTATGACAGCAACTATCCTAGAAATCGCAACCGAGGCTCCGGCCACGGACGTGATCAGACATACAAATGATTAGTAGTCCAACCGATCCGCCAATTCTGGCATATTAACCTAATATTTGTAGTTCTAATTGTTTCACATCTCGAGACACATGTCAAGACATCAGTCAAGACACATGTCTCACGTATACTTTCTGAGGACACATATCAAGATACCAGTCAAGGCATATGTCACGCTCACATTTCTCAAGACACGAGTCAAGACACATGAGTCACGTCTAATTATGGAACATTTCTAAGAAATTCAGGGTACCCTCCAAGGGTATATCTATGTTGTTGTGCTAGGTATTAATCAGGCCACAAGAATTTCAATACCATTATCGGCGCATCAGTGAGAACTGTCACGTTGTCGATGTCACTTTCATTTCTTTCAACATAGTTCATATATTCATAACCATGAAGGACGCCTTTCGTATTCCCACGCATACGAAGGTTTTCCTTCAGCTTAATGATAAGATCCAAGCTGCTAACGCATTTCCTCGGACAGACACGAGATGAATTTTATCCTAATTATGTACTATGAACACCACACCATGCTATGATTCATAATTATGTACAGTAATGTTCAGGCTCTTGAATACATTCAGCTTGATTTTCCATCAGGAAAATCTGTACAAATTATCTATGCTTTTCAAGCACGTGCTTTGTTAGCCATATTGCTAACATTTTCTAGCTGTCAGTAACACACGACTACTAAGGTCCTTTTACGCATAACCAATGAATTATTCCAAAATTGTTCCTTACACTCCAGAAGAACCTTCAAGGAGAAGGATGGTACCATGCGATTATGTGTCGACTACCGTTGACTTAAACAAATCACCATTCATGACAGTTATTCACCTCTACATATTGACAACATGTCCAATCAACCGTATGGTGTTAATCATTTTTTTTCCAAGATCGAACTCACGATCATGCTGCCAACAGTGACGAGTGAAAAAGCAGGACATGTTCATGACTGCTATTCGTGCACGACTCGGCCATGCTAGATTTATGAATTTGAATTAGTATCATCAATGCTCCAACCGCATTATGGACATAATAAATTGAGTTTCCATGAACTCCTAAACAAATTCATCAGCGTTTTCATTGAGGATAACCTGATTTCCTCTAAGCCTAGAGAAGAACAGGAAGACCATATCTGCACTATGTTGCAAATTCTATGACAAGAGAAATTCTACCCTGGAATTTTTTTTTCCAATATCAATTCTGTTTGATTACAGTGACACACTGAATCACATGGGTTTCTATGGTTAATCTTACCATGACTCAGCTTATGCGTAAAGGAGAGAACCCTACACTACATTAGGTGTTCTAGAAAATTATACGCTAGGAGAAGTCTAGATTCAGAGACTCAGAGTTTCGCAAACTCCTAGGTATCAAGTTCTACGAAGCAAGATACAGTTACGTTCATATCTAGGTACCTGACATACCAACGGGTTAAGATAGGACACCAACAAACTGGGATGTTTTCATCATATGAAATTGTGAATCAAAAAGGGACAAGATCTCCATGGATTTTAGTACCAGATTTCAGCAAACTCAGAAGAAGCATGATGCTATTTGGGTTATTGTCAACAGTTTGATCAAGTCTGCAGAATCCTTACATCCGTACGGATTTCAGAACCAACAGATTGAACGAACATGTTCCAGCCAAGGCTCATCCGATCACTTGGCAATTCCTCAGCTATCGGGTCAGACAAAGATTTGTAATTGTACTCCTAACTTACTTCACGTCTTCATTCTAATTCCACGACTTGTTTTCGCGCTCACATTCATGACACTATTCACGTTCATGATCGTATTTTGGCTTACGATTTTACGTTCATTTCTTTTCTCATTCTGGGAAGTTTGCAAGAACTTGTGAGACCAGACCCAAGTTTAGTATAACTCTCCATCATCAGATAGACGTTTCACGTCATATTCCACGTCTCACCTTGTAGCGTTTGGTGTTACCGCCATTATATTCTATGATCACAATATGTCTCACATGTCATGTTCATTCCACGTTCCTCATATCATGATCAAGATATGTTACACGTATCATGGATCATGATATGTTTACTCATACTACACTCGCCATATCTCCACGTAGCACGTTCAAAATTTTTCACGTATCACGTTCAAAATTTTTCACGTACTACGTTTCTTTATGTCTCGCGCATCGTTTCTAATTATCAGTTAAGTCAGATTGTCTTGCATCGTAACGTTTCAGTTACCCTTGCACGTTAACTCTTATTTTCCTCGATCGAATTTAGGGGATCTACCTTCTGTTGATAACCAAGAATTTCTTCGTATTCCAAGTCAAGGTCAGGAGGACCAAGATTTATCATTAGTGCCAGGATCTTTTGAAGGAACCGTTCCGAGAGGGAGGCCACTTGGAAACGGACAAGTTCATCCGGACTTCTTATCCATTTTTCTCTTATCAATTAGATATGTCCTTTCAGTCACGTCACGTTCCATGTCTTTTCAAGACATGTCACGTTCCACGTTCCTTCTACCATGTCACATGTACGTTCATTAATCTTACATACCCTCTCGGTTTGATTCGGGTATGTTTCTCTGTCAGTTACGTTATCTATAATTCGGGAACGAATTATTCTTTTTAGGGGGGAAGAATTGTAAAACCCGCATGCTTTTACCATGAATAGTGCCCTCAAGATCGTACGTCCTAGATTAAAACTTACCTTATTCAGTACTGATCACATTCATGTGCTATTAATCAAGTAAGTACATACGTGTATAACATGATAAGTATCGATTACGTACGAACACATGATAAGTATTTAACAATAATTAATCATGAACGTAATTAAAACACGAACTAATATTAATTATGTATATATATAATTATTACGAACATGAATAAATAATATATTTAGTCACGATCAGAAACCGATTAAATTACGTAAACTACGTAACACGTAATCACGGACATTTAAATGATTATTATTATTACGTACATTTAATTTAACACGACAAGAAATTATATACGTAATAATTACGTTTAACACGGGTAATTATAACTAAGAAACTTTCGACATTAAAACATGTTTACGCATAACGTTTCGTGACGCGAAATAATAAAAGAAAGAAGTATAATGTAATAAGGGCTGTTTTAGACAAATTAGAAAGTATTGGGACTTGGGCTCAAGGCCCAAGTGTGCTTTTGGCCGTGTATAACAAAAAGGGACGGGGGGTTGTGTTTTTTTTCTATGCTGACACAAAAACACAAACAGAAACCCTAATGTAGAAAACAAGCAGCCGCATATTTCTTTTGTGTGTTCTTCTTCCCTGCCGCGACCCAAACCAAGGAAACAAGGAGAAGAGATCGAGGGGTGATCCTAGAATAACAAGGAATTCATTTGTTTTGAAACCCTAAGCGGTATGTAAGTATAAAACCCTAATTTCGTTTTCAATTCTTTTCCTTTGATTAATTAATTAAGAACACGAATCTTAAGAACATAAACATGGTTAAAACGAGGCTTATTAGTTAAAGGGGTGTTCGTTTGGACTGTTTGCACATAAACCGAGACTTATATGAGTCTCGGTGGTGAGTTAATTCCACCAGCCGCAACCCAATTAGGGTTTTGGCTTGGTTTGCTCAAGCAGGGGAAACGGAGAACAAGCAGGGGAAACGGAGAACAAGCAGGGGAAAAACCACTGGCTGCGCCAGTGGTGAATTTGTTCTAACAGTGGGAACCGAGACCATCTAGGTCTCGGTGGGAATTTTATACGGGCAGGGGAAACCGGCGCTTGCCGGTGGCACCAACAACACTGCCAGTGGAAACTGGTAGTGTGGGTGTGTTTGGCTTTTGGTTTTAAAAACAGTAAGGGTGTGTTTGGCAACCAGTTTTATAAACAAGATTTAGGGCTGTTTGGCAATAGGTTTAAGAACATTTTTAAAGGGCTGTTTGGTTCGGTTTATATATGAAAACAATACGATTTTCACTGGATTCCATGGGTTCGTTTTCGACGCGTTTTTCTTAAAACTAACACGTGGGTTCGGGTATTTATTTACGAGTTTAATTAAATTAATTGACATGTTACTTAATTAATTTAATTATGGCTTAGGTTATTATTATTATTAATAATACATGGATTTTAACCTAAGTATTAATTATATATATTGGACTATAAGTTAATTAATTAATTATTTAACATGCCTTATAATTAATTAATTTACATAACTTAGGTTATTTTAATACTATAATTAATAAATCATGTTTTAACCTAAGTATTTATATCTTATTTAATTAAATCACATGATAATTAAATAAATGCTGTAACCTATAGTTTATTTAAATACATGAAATGATTTATTAACTATACTATCTTATTACATGACTTAGAATATTAATCAGTAAATACTTAAGCTTATTTAATTAAGGCAGCTAATCTATTTATGGAAACTTTCTATTTTTAGAAACTTATCTATTTTAAGCAGTAATTCTATTTTTGGAAACTTTCTATTTTTGGAAACTTTCTATTTTTGGAAACCTACTATTTTTGGAAAGTTACTTAATATTGCTCAGTAAGCATAATAATACATGAAATACCAGTAATACTTAATCAGATTAATCAGAATATAAGATTAACACAGATTAAGGCTTACTACAGTAAAACATGACTTAAAACATATAAGGTAAGCTAAGACAAGACATAAAACCCAGTACGTACTTAGTGATTCGATACTTATGCACGTGTGTATTCATGTAGCGTTAGTGATCCAGAAGTAGGAGTCTTTCTTCCGACCGTTACTGGACTTGAGGTACGGATTCCCGTCCTTTCAGTATGGACATTCTTTCCTTATTAGGATTTCCCCGTATGCAGCCAACTGTTTTCCCCAGTAATTGTTTTATTATTTTGAACTACTTATGTTTAATTAGCATAATCTATAGCCATATACAAGCATGACCAGTTTCACCTAGTTATGGAGGTACCATAACCATAACATTGGAGGCACCAATGTTATGACTTCCCCACGGCGGAGTGATTGCTCGTGGCGTTCCTTTCAGTTTTGGCCATATTATTATATCATGTGGGGCGTATGGGTGCATCCTAGTTACATGTTTTATTCAATATTTCATGGTGAATGTGGTGTGTGCCTTGCATCCTTCACAAGGAGTTGATCCCTCCTACCCACACCAGTATATTAATTAGAGGCATCCCCTCTAATCAGCATGATGAGGTCACCCCTCCAAGTATTCATGCACGGGACCTTTTCATGACCTATATGGGCTATGGTATATTTATGTTAAAACAGTTTTCATAAGATAAACATAAGGCTTTCAAACTATAAAACCAGTTTTCTCAATACTTAACCAGTCTACTCAGAACTTAGTCTTCCGCTGTTATATGTTACATGCTTATCCTATTTCATGCTATATTGTATATCCGTGCACTGAGCGTTTTGCTCAGCCGTTACTTCCTTTCCATGCCCCAAAACGGCAGGTACCCAAGACTCGAGCATTTGGAGGACATGCATAGGATGGAAGCTGCCATAGACTTCTTCTCCTGTTTCCTTCATATATTTATGCTTGTTTAGTCTTTCATTCAGTTCATTTACTTTCTTATGTTTTGGGCTTATGTTTGGGAACCGATGTTTGATTCTGGTTTTCCCTATGGTCATGTATGTTTTACTACATATTACCTTTCATGCTTTGATGGCACGCCATAATTACGCGTGACATTCCATTTATCAAAATGGGGTGTTACACAACTTTAACTCCTCCCGAATTATTGACCCATCTACACTTTAACACACGTATAATAACCGTAGTGTAATCCAATTCCCAAATTTCTTGAATGACACCATAATACGAATCTTTTGCGATTGACATCCTCGATGCATCTGTTGTTGTGGCTATTAGTGTAACTCCACTATTTTGAACAGTACTCTTATCATCTTGTTGCTTGGTATAAAACGTATATCCGTTGATGTCGTAGCCTTGATATTGAAGTACACGGCGTGGAACGCGCCCTAACTGTTGTATGTCTATGTCAACATTTGCTTGAGACGTACCAGCGACTTTATCTTCTAACTATTTTGAAAAAGTTCTTTTATGCTCAGTATGTAAAACCCGCATGCTTTTACCATGAATAGTACCCTTAAGATCGTACGTACTAGATTAAAACTTTCCTAATATAGCATGATTACGATTACGTGTTAGGATTTTACGTATTACGTACGTGTTAGAACACGATAAGTATTTACTACACACGAGCACGCAATAATTATTTGACAATAATTAAGCACGAACATGCGATCATGAAATCATGAACGTAATTAAATCACGAGCTAATATTAATTATGTATATATATTTATTACGAGCACGAATACATATATTAAGTCACGATAGATAACTAATTAAAACACGTAAATTACGAACACGAGAACACACGAGAACACACTATAATATTTAGACTCAGGAAATATATGGGTTACCCCATGTGGGCCCCATACCACGAAATTAGGGAGGGAAGATGGGCTTAGCCCATCAATTTTCTACTAAAACAAGGAATTAGGAAAAGATCACTACTCATTTTCACTTTACAGAGGATTTTTACGAAAACCTAAAAGTTCTTCCTTCTCCTTCTTTTTCTCTTTTGGCCGCCACCCATAAACACACCAAAGGAGGTGTTTATTGATCTTTGATCTTGGATTTGGTGCTTGTGTTCGTGTTTGTTCATCGTTTTTTAGATCCACGCATTCGATAATTCTTTTAACCCTTTTCTTTTGATTTAATCTTTTAAATAATTAAGAACATGATATGTTTTTTTGAAAAACCTAATTAAATCATAGATCTAACATGAAATTGGTTTTGGAATAAATCAAAAGGGATGTTTTAGGGGTGTTTGTTCTTGGCCGCCACCTAAACCGAGCCCGAGGGGTTCTCGGTTTGGCTATTTGACCACCACCGAGACCATATGGTCCCGGTTGGTTGGTGTGGGTCCCACGGAAGCAACAAGACAAGGGTAACCCCGATTTGGTTCGGGGTATGGTGTCGATTTCATGTCCAGTTCATGGTTCTTAGTCAAGACCCGGTTTACGGTGTATGTTGAGATTATTTTTTTCTTTTATAATCTTATGTTAAAATTAAATTAATGAACATGACATGATTAATTTAATAACATGACTTAGGTTACTTTAATTATTAAAATCATGAAATTATTAACCTAAGTATTTTATATTTTTAGACTTATAAATTAATTAATTATTTAAAAACTATGGTTATAATTAATTAATTAACATGACTTAGGTTATATTATTAATAAATGATAATACATGTTTTAACCTAAGTATTTAACTTTATTTAATTAAAAACATGATATACTTTAATTAAATATTTTAACCTATAGTTTATTTTAATTACATGAATTAATTAATAAACTATACATATTATATCGTATGACTTAGAAAATAATCATGAAAACACTTAGGCTTATATACTTAGCTTATTTAACCAGCTAATCTATTTATGGAAACTTTCTATTTTTAGAAACTTATTTATTTCAGGCAGCTAATCTATTTAGGGAAATTTATTTAAATAAGGCAGCTAATCTATTTATGGAAACTTTCTATTTTTAGAAACTTATCTATTTTAAGCAGTAATTCTATTTTTGGAAACTTTCTATTTTTGGAAACTTTCTATTTTTGGAAACTTTCTATTTTTGGCAACTTTCTATTTTTGGAAACTTTCTATTTTTGGAAACTTTTTATTTTTGGAAACTTTCTATTTTAGGAAACCTTCTATTTTTGGAAAGTTACTTATTATTACACAGTAAGTATAATAATACATGAGATACCAGAAATACTTAATCAGAGTAGACAAAATATAAGATAAACGCAGTTTAAGGCTTAAAACAGTGAAACATGATATGAACTTATAAAATAAGCTAAGACATGACATAAAACCAGTTACGTATTTAGTAAGCAGATACTTATTCATGTATGTATTTATGTAGCATTAGTGATACGGAAGTAGGATTCCTCCCAGTTCGTCTTCTTCGTTCACTGGGCATAAGGTAAGGATTTCCGTCCTTTTAGTATGGACATTCTTTCCTTATTAGGATTCTCCGTATGCAGCCAACTGTTTTCCCAGTATTTGTTTTATATGTTTTTGAATTGCTTATGTTTAATTAGAATACCTAAAGCCATATACATGCATGACCAGTTTCACCTAGTTATGGAGGTACCATAACCATAACATTAGAGGCACTGATGTTATGACTTCACCACGGCGGAGTGATTGCTCGTGGCGTCCCTTCAGCTTTTGGCCATATTATTATATTTATCATGTGGGGCGTATGGGTGCATCCTAGTTACATGTTTTCAGTCAGGATTTCATGGTGAATGTGGTGTGTGCCTTGCATCCTTCACAAGGAGTTGATCCCTCCTACCCAAAACCAGTATATTAAATTAGAGGCAGCCCCTCTAATTTGCATGATGAGGTCACCCCTCCAAGTATTCATGCACGGTGGATTTTCATGACCTATATTGTCTAATGGTAAAATATGTTAAACAATTTTCATAAGATAAACATAAGGCTTTTCAAACTATAAAACCAGTTTTATGAACATGTTCCAGGTTTTCCAGGACTTATACATTTCCGCTGCTATTAAGTCTTTATTATGCTTAGTCACTCATACTATGTCTATATCCGTGCACTGAGCGTTTTGCTCAGCCGTTACTTTCCTTTCCATGTCCCAAAACGGCAGGTACCCTAGGAACGACTCAAGCATTTGGAGGACGTGCATAGGATGGAAGCTGCTAGAGACTTATTTTCCTTTTTGACTTCATATACTTATGCTTGTTTAGTCTTTCATTCATTTCTTTGCTTTATTATGTTTTGGGCTTATGTTTGGGGACCGATGTTTGATTCCGGTTATCCCTATGGTCATGTAATGTTTTAGACATTTATCCTTGTATGCTTTGATGACACGCCATAATTACGCGTGACATTCCATTTATCAAAATGGGGTGTTACAATTATGGTATCAGAGACAAGGCTTCGACCTATAGGCTCAAAAACTCGACCTGTGACTAGTGGGTAGTCACCAGGAGCTTCCTAAGCCAACGTTTGTTATTCCACGTATTGATGTTTTCAGCGCATTGTTGTTTTAACCATGATGTTTTCAGCACCTTGAGGTTTTAACCTTGATGTTTTCATCGATGTTGTTTTACTAATATGGATGGACAACCGTCATTCATATTTAGTTATGTGTCATTGTTTCATGCATAATGTTCCTCGTGAACTGTGGCTATGTGGACTGAACCCCAGTAGTTCATAATTAGTCACATAAAATTTTTTCTGATAAGTTTTGACAGATGAGTTTCATTTATTTATGTTTCATGTATCATTGTTGCAGGGATTATGACTAAGTAATGGTTGGTACAGGACTGGCCCTGTTTAGTCGCATGTGCTTTTATCGAAACTTTTAACTTTGGGACCGGCCCATAGGCGTCCCCTCGCCATGTCTTTTGTTTTGGGACCGACCCATAGGCGTCCCCTCGCACATATAAAGGTTTTTATAAACTACATTACGCGTTCATGCACTGTTTTTCATGCATAAAATTTTTTCTCATGATTTATTGGCATAATTTTTATTTTTTTATGTCCCCTCATAAGTTACTATGTTTTATGTCAAGTATGTTTTCATACTGTCATGGTTAACTTCAGTTCATGCTGATTATGTTATACACTCCTTCATGTTGAATTGTTCATGTTTCTTCATGATAATTCCGTCTTCATGTTGATTACGTCTTACGCCTCTTTTGTTATTTATGCTTTCACGCAAGACATTGTTGGATTTCATTGAATTCTGCTTTCATGATAGTCATGGTTGGTTTTCATTGATCATGCTGTCAGGCAAATCATCGTTGAATTTTGTGTAACCACACTTTAGCGTTTCCCTATGCAACCAGAATGAGGTATATACTGGCATTGCCAGGTTATCATGATGGTTTTCCTAACCGTTTAACCGGTATACCTTCCTTAAATCAGGATAAATGATCGACCCCATACCGATCATTTCATGTGCATTTCGTGTGTACTCCACGTACCGTATTTCATGTGTATTTCACATACCTTAATCCATGTGTATTTCACTTGCAATACTTCACGAGTATTCGCTAGTCGATTCTGAATCATCTCAGGCGTATTTTCAATTGCCGATATTCTACAAGATTGCTGATGCCGCTCATAACTTGGAGATGTTACTAAAGGTTGATGCTGCTGACGTTCGGAGACGCTAAGAGATGCGGATGCTGTTCACAACATGGAGATCCTGCAAGACGAAGACAAAGGCGTCAGAGCAAAGAAATTGGACGAGAAGATGCTTCACCATCAGAAGATTTCCATCAATCATTGTCCCTATTTCTTAGTTACATGTCACACGTCATTTGGCTGTCATTTCATCCATATGGGTGCAAACCGGTACCAGCCGGCCACTCAGCTGAATAGTTACATGAATCACAGTCATGAAAATGACCGTCATGGAACTGATAGGCAGGACGATAGTAACCACTACTATGACAGAAACTATCCTAGAAATCGCAACCGAGGCTCCGGCCGCGGACGTGATCAGACATACAAAGGATCAGTTGTAAAACCCGTAAAATAAGGTCATAATTTAATTCTATTTTCAATTATTTTGAAGTATTTTATAACGTTAAATATTATTATGTTTAACGGTTTAAGTTGAAACCGATATTAAATATTATATTTTAATATTTTGAAGAGCAACGAGGACTACTAGTGATCGCGATACCGACGGATGCCAAAAATTTATATTTTATTATCGATAGTTTCGATATTTAATACTTTCGACGATATCGTTTCAATTACGTATCGAGTCGTTATATTATTATTTTTCGTGTGCGTTTCAAACTTTTAAAAAGTACAATCTAACATTTTCAGGTAGTGAAATATTTTCTCGTATAATATTTTGAAACTTATTTTTGTGTTGGTTGATGAACTCACAATTTACGGATTTAAATTTGGGCTTACGTGCATAACTTAGCGTCCTTTACGACTAAATCGGAAACCTTAGGATTACGTATTTACGTTTTTGAACTCCGTTTTTGATGAGACAATTTTTGTTGGATTCGTTTTGTGACGTTGATTCATAATTTATAAAAACGTTTTTTTGTGAAACGACCCGAGGGCACGCAAATCGAGAAAACTAGAATCGAGGAATACCCGTAAACTAGTGATATGCGACAAAATACATTGTCCCACCCCACTAGCTTAAATGGGATGGCACCAACATGACACCACAACCATATGTGGCATCATGTTAGCTACAAACTTACAAGTGTAAGTAAGCTTACTCTTTAAGCTTACAACTTTCCCACTAACACAAAACCATTAACCACTTTTCACACATACCATTTACTTACATGCAAACAACCTCAAATCCTCTCAAAACCTTCCACCATTGCCATCTATATTCAAGCTACAAACACCCCTTTTGATCTTTTCTAGCCATGAAATACATGTTTACTAGCTCTATCATGGAGTTATCTTGAAGCCTTGATCATTTGGTGGCCATCTTAACAACATTGGAGGTGATTTTCTTGTGTCCTAGGGCTGATTTCTCAACTATTGTTCTTGGTGTTTGATGATCTTGGAGTTACTTGTGGTGTTCATCAAGTTCTTGTCTTCCAAAAACAAGAAATACACTTGGTTGGTAAAGAAGATCATCCTCTCCATTTTCTCTTGTTATTTTTGTAAAGAACAAATGTATTTTCTTTATTTTGTATATGTATATGATGTATATATGATGATAAAAATGTTGTGTGGGGATCAAGTGTTGATAAATATGCTTAAAAATGTTAATAACCATGAGAAATAAGGCTAAAATCATGCTTATTTAGTTGGCTGTATAAAAACAGTATATAACTAAAACTTGAACTGATAAAATTGCATGGTATGATCCATTTACAGTAAGTACAAGATGTTATACACATGTGAGAGTTGGCCATGCAATGGAATCAATATAATGAGTGAGATATGATCAAAACAAGTTGGGTGTTCTAATCTGAATAAGCAGTTTTGTAGGGACTGTTAAGGCAAGATAAACTTAAAATGAGCAGTAGCTATAACTAAGTTAAATGTAGCACATAATATGAAGAACATGTCACCCAAAAATGAGCTTCTAATTCATTATAGAACTCTAGATATGATAATAATGGTGAACATGAAAATAAAAATCAGATTTTGAGAATTAATGTTTATTATTATTATATAAGCACTCAAATTTTATTGTATAAAATGTAAAATAAAAACCCACTAACTTATAAAACTTATTTATATAAATATGTAAAAGGTTAATTAAATGGATAAATTATATAAATGGTAGTGGAATAATACTTATAAGTAATAAAACTATAAACTTGATTTTTACGACTTTTTCGGCTATTACCGTAAAATTAACGTTTTTCGCCAAATAGTACTTAGACGATCAAACCCGTCTAATGTAAAGTTTTTAAAAGTCATATACTGATATATAAGTAACTAATACAAGTAAAAACCGATAAAACCCGAACTATAGGACATACGGACATTAACGAGCTAACTAAGCATATTGGACTAATAATTGGACTAAATAAGTTAAACACTTATAAAAAGGACTTATTGGGCTTAACCCATTTGGGTCCAACATGGAAAAGTATAGATACTGATAATATAGGTATAAAATGGATTAAAACAAGTTAAAGAACTTATACTAAGCTTATTGGACTTAAAATAGGTAAGTAGGTAAAACTAGTAAACTAGTAAAAAGTTACCAATACGTAAACACTAAAATGAGTAAACAAGGATATATAAACCCACTTGATCATCATCATATGTACAAAATAATCATATGTATATTGTTATTTTGATAAAAGTCATTAGACAAGAGTCTAAGACCGATTATTATTTATATAGGTTTCCGTGACCGAAGCACGCCCGTAGCCGATAATCCGCCTTTCCTTATCAACGTGAGTCTATAGTCTCGCTTTATACTAGTTATTAAATGATTTTAAACCCGCGAGGGGGAATACATGTTTTATAAACTTAGAACACAAGATTTTTATGGTATGCTTTGTCCCTCTATGAATGGACCCGTGGTTGCCTTTAAATTGCATTAAGTGATTGCCTTTGTTAAAACCTCAATTATGGACCGTTAATTAACCTATGATGGGTTAACCGCTAGTACAATTAATAGATCTATGGGGGAAGCCGCCCCGGTTCAGTTTTTGTGGACTTGTCATAGAAGCTTAGGCCCGACCTCCACACTGTTTGAACATATTGTATTGAGAAGTCAGGTATACGGCAATGTACCAATAATCTGGAGGTAACCGACAATTAATAAATCTCTCGTCTTATTAGACTGATATGGGAGTGTCTAAGGGCTCGGTTCCATGAGCTTATTGCAATTTATGCTATATACAATTATCATTGTTGATGCAAATTATTATTTGATGCTTATAAGCATGCCACAAACTTATAATCTTTGCTTGTGTTCAAATTGATTTCATAAACCTATAGATTCACTCGGCATTTTTGCTGATTGTTTTACTCACATGTATTTCAGGTAATCAAGAAGTGGAAGCTTGGAGATCACGGGAATGAAGTTGTGCACTGCTTTTGTTGTTCAAACTCTTTGATTTATTTATCGTTCCATTTTTAAAACAAACCAATATGTTGTTTTAACTTATCTTTTGGTAACGATTACTTGGGACTACGCTACTCTGACAAATGTTTTAGGAACGATAAAACTAAAACGTCTCTTTTTGAGTCGTTCTTTATAAATTATGTGTTGTAGTATCATTGTTTAGCACCCAAAGATGTATTCTGCTGCGTGTAAATTTGGGGGTGTTAAAGATTGGTACCAGAGCCATGAGTTATAGAGAACTAGGTCTTTTTCTAAAAACCTAAACTATAACTGTCGGTTTTATTTTTCAAAGAGTCGGTGCACATGATTTCGCGTGACTTCAGGTTCAAGCTACTTCTGGGATTACAACTTTAGTATACATTATTATGTATGCCTTATTGCTAAGTATTTCTAAATAAATACTATAATCCTTTATCGATATATATTTATGTCGTTAAACTTTTCGATAAAAGTTTATCATTTTTATTAATGATTAACTTAAATAAATACATTGAATTTTCAAGATCTTTCTATATTTATTCTTGAGCTATTTAAATTGATTTTATTGAAAAAAAATTTATATTATGACCTTACATAACTTCATCTACGCGCGTTAATTTCATTGTTTAACCCTTTGTGATATCTATATAGATATTCAAATCGTCTTCCGGCTGTTTGTGCTTGGACGTCTTTTAACGTAATCTCCAGACCATTGTGTAGCTCAATGTGTCCTTGGAATAGACTAACCGCTATCGTGTGAGTCATACATTTTGAAACATTTCTTAAAATAGTGTTGAATAATACCATGGATTTTCATAATATTTTGTTGATTTTTATTATCGTTTTACACGACATGCGAAGATTTAATTCGTTGACATTTATATGTATCGACTCCGAAGTGTATTGTTCACTTATATCTCGGTAACGTCATCGTTATTTTATAAATCATCGTCTAGATTATGGCACTAGAATTGGAATACGATTTTACTTATATAAAATTGTATCATTTGTTTTTCATTAACCTTCTCGCTCCCGGAGTGTAGCATGTTAATGTTCCATTCTTTTCTTGTTATGTTTTGTGTTTTTGACAATCGTGGCACCAAGGAGATTTGCCTACATTGCATTTTGAAATCTAAATTATGAACGTTTTTCACCGTCTTGCTTCCTAAATTTCGTGTTGAATAACTTGAAGCATTTTCTGTCATTCATCATGCTATATTTTATTTGATGCTCATTACGAGATTTATTTTTCGTTGTTATAAAATCCACAAGACATGTGTGTATATATGTATATATTTTGAGCCGTTAAGAAGTGTCGAAAAATACACTTTATGCAGAAACTGTAGGGGCAGTATAAACAGGTCAAAACTTAAAAGTAAAACCTGCGTTTTTAAAATTAAATAGTTAAACCTGCACAGAACTTGCAGGGGTATTTTGGTCATTTTACATTGGTTTTCAGGTCTCGGGAAAAACTAGAAAGTCGCCTGAAACGTCGTTTTGCATCAAAATGCTTTAGACTCTGAGTCTTGGAGATGTCGTTTATCGGGTCAATTAATCGGCTCATATTTAAAAGTTAAATCTGATAGAAAATTCAGAACATGAGTTTTAAATATTTCTAAGCTGTTTTGATTTCATTTGAGATCGTAAAATTTTAACAAATATTATTTTACAACTAACGAATACTAGTTGCATGTGAAAATATTTAAAAATAGAAACAGTACAGGATTAGCAATTACCGGATTAATGGTATAATTTAAAAACGAATAACATACTTTCTTAAAAGCATGTTGTGTCGAGTATCTTACAAAGAATACACATGTGGATTGTTTTATTCTTTTCATATATATGACTCATTTGTCATTCGATGTTATTTTATTTTCGTTTTCTTTTAACCTTCCATTGATTTGGGTTGAGTTTTGAAGTTTTGCCTTCACATTCTTCGTCGACATTCTTATCACGTGTTTCATGGCATTTTCGTCTAAACCTTATAATCTTTTGAAACCTTAACAACTTGTAACCATTTCATTGGTTGTTTTATGAGCTACTATTTGCCACTTTTTGCAAACCTTTGGCGACTTTATACGTTGTCATACTGTCACCTTATTAATAAATCTGATATTGTTTTACGATTATTTTCACCAATTGTTTTTACTTTGATCTTATAAAATACTTTTCGTAACATTAAAAGTTGCTTATTAAGTATCTCACAAATTACTTGTATCCTATAAATTTATAAAATATTTTTAAATTCCATTTTACAAATGGCATGGTTTATATAAACATAAGAAACGTAATACTTCTCGATGAAATTGAGCACTGCATTGCTAGCCCTAAATTATACATGGCCTGATCACCTATGTCTAATTTAGATGGAGCCATGCTAGGCTGAATAGTAGTCCACTTAAAAATCTTGATAATAATCAACTTTTTACTTGTATTTACGATAAAGATAAATAAAATGAAATAAAATGAAAAGAAGTTTTGAAAACCTTTATAATTTATGCAAGTGGCGCAATTTCTATGCATCCGCATACGTTTTCTTACCTTTTCTTAAACGAATTACGCGCTTACGAATACGTTTTTACTCGACGATCGCTTTTTCACTTGTTACTTCATTTTGTCTTATAACTGATTTCTTTTGACCGTTCGTTTAATTACTGACTGTTGACAAATGACTTGAAAGTCTCGATGTTTTATCCTTCCTTCTCGTCCAATCTTCTTTATGCGACTGGGTAGATCTTTGGAATGTCTCCGCACGTGAATAATGAATTATCACTAGAGTGGTTTCCGTATATCCGGGATGACGTCCGTCACTCTCGTTTGTCTCGAAACCCACTCTTGTGAACCGTGCTTTGACCTCTCTCTTTAAACACTAACATCGTTCATTTGATTTGTTTTAATTACAAGTGATTATTAGAAATTTTATTTTATTAAAATTTTTGTATGGATCTTATTTCCGATCATGTATCGACCACTGCTAAGTTAACGAGCTGATAATGGTGAACCACCGACCGCACTAACAAAATTGACAACTTGTTTAATCTTACTATTTCTTATCGTCTTACCATCAACGCCTTTATTTTATTATTCTCTTTAAGAATTCATACGACATTTGCTTCGTTCTCTTTTGTACCATTGATTTCGTACTAATTGTTTACTATTATTTCCATTCTTATTCGTTTGTTATCTTGTCACATTTCGAAACCCGAATATATCCCATATTTATTTTGAAATAATAAACACCTTTAAGTATTTCTACAGCGCATTATAAAATTTTTATATTTATACATTTTTCCAATGATTTTCAGTCATCGAAATAACTATCATAAGAAAAAGGTCAAATTTATACATCATATTTTGTATAACTAAAACTAATGTTAAAAATAAAATTATGTTCTACCTTTTGAACTAATTGACTTATCATACTTTATTTTTAATGTAATGAAATTACCGGTTTAATTTATATTCCTAACAATAATTTAATTTGGAAATTATATTTTCTAAATCGTAACCATCAATATGAGTATAATTAATAAATTTACGTCATTCTTTCAAAGTTTCTTAAGACGACCAAATAAATTTTGAAACTATTTTACTTCTATTTTTGATGTATCATCTTTATCAAGAAAGTACCTCAACTGAGTTTTAAGGTAATACCAAATCCGGGACGGATAATTGTGACAAATGTTATTTTAATGATAATGTATAATTCATTCTTCGCTCTCATTTTTCTAGTATTGTGAATAATTATGTTTTACGGTTACGTGAGTCGAGATCCCTCGTCAATCGTTAATCTTAAATCATTTTACCACATCTTGTTCGTTTATGCGTTTATTGAAGTCATTTTTATCTCGTTTTGTTCCTCGTATTGAAGATCACTATTTTATTCTGAGTTTAAAATGAATCTCGGGAAGCAGTGTATAAGAAGAAACGATAAGTGTCACCAGGATTTATGCGTGTACTTGTGGAATGATGGAGGACCGAATCTCTTAATGAATGGAGTTAATAAATTCGTTACAACCTCGAGGAGTAAGTTGAATCCGACACCGCAAGTGGAAAGACTCTTGTGATTAAGTGGTTATTATCAAGGGTTCGTTCAAGGTTTTCTCGATGATTAACGATGGAAATCTATACTTGATGTTATTGTTCGACCTTTTATTTTTATGTACTTATGTGGTATGTGATCTAGTCAAATGATCGTAAGTTGTGAGAACTTGAGACGGCATCATCCGATGACGTCCGATCATGTAGAACATATATTATGTAATATCTTTTTGACTTTCAACGACGATTTTTATTGAGACTTTAATGCGCGTTGGCGAAAGTGAGGCAAGTTGAGCGCCGGGACGTCGCTCCCTTAAGGTGGTGAGGATGTAAAACCCGTAAAATAAGGTCATAATTTAATTCTATTTTCAATTATTTTGAAGTATTTTATAACGTTAAATATTATTATGTTTAACGGTTTAAGTTGAAACCGATATTAAATATTATATTTTAATATTTTGAAGAGCAACGAGGACTACTAGTGATCGCGATACCGACGGATGCCAAAAATTTATATTTTATTATCGATAGTTTCGATATTTAATACTTTCGACGATATCGTTTCAATTACGTATCGAGTCGTTATATTATTATTTTTCGTGTGCGTTTCAAACTTTTAAAAAGTACAATCTAACATTTTCAGGTAGTGAAATATTTTCTCGTATAATATTTTGAAACTTATTTTTGTGTTGGTTGATGAACTCACAATTTACGGATTTAAATTTGGGCTTACGTGCATAACTTAGCGTCCTTTACGACTAAATCGGAAACCTTAGGATTACGTATTTACGTTTTTGAACTCCGTTTTTTATGAGACAATTTTTGTTGGATTCGTTTTGTGACGTTGATTCATAATTTATAAAAACGTTTTTTGTGAAACGACCCGAGGGCACGCAAATCGAGAAAACTAGAATCGAGGAATACCCGTAAACTAGTGATATGGGACAAAATACATTGTCCCACCCCACTAGCTTAAATGAGATGGCACCAACATGACACCACAACCATATGTGGCATCATGTTAGCTACAAACTTACAAGTGTAAGTAAGCTTACTCTTTAAGCTTACAACTTTCCCACTAACACAAAACCATTAACCACTTTTCACACATACCATTTACTTACATGCAAACAACCTCAAATCCTCTCAAAACCTTCCACCATTGCCATCTATATTCAAGCTACAAACACCCCTTTTGATCTTTTCTAGCCATGAAATACATGTTTACTAGCTCTATCATGGAGTTATCTTGAAGCCTTGATCATTTGGTGGCCATCTTAACAACATTGGAGGTGATTTTCTTGTGTCCTAGGGCTGATTTCTCAACTATTGTTCTTGGTGTTTGATGATCTTGGAGTTACTTGTGGTGTTCATCAAGTTCTTGTCTTCCAAAAACAAGAAATACACTTGGTTGGTAAAGAAGATCATCCTCTCCATTTTCTCTTGTTATTTTTGTAAAGAACAAATGTATTTTCTTTATTTTGTATATGTATATGATGTATATATGATGATAAAAATGTTGTGTGGGGATCAAGTGTTGATAAATATGCTTAAAAATGTTAATAACCATGAGAAATAAGGCTAAAATCATGCTTATTTAGTTGGCTGTATAAAAACAGTATATAACTAAAACTTGAACTGATAAAATTGCATGGTATGATCCATTTACAGTAAGTACAAGATGTTATACACATGTGAGAGTTGGCCATGCAATGGAATCAATATAATGAGTGAGATATGATCAAAACAAGTTGGGTGTTCTAATCTGAATAAGCAGTTTTGTAGGGACTGTTAAGGCAAGATAAACTTAAAATGAGCAGTAGCTATAACTAAGTTAAATGTAGCACATAATATGAAGAACATGTCACCCAAAAATGAGCTTCTAATTCATTATAGAACTCTAGATATGATAATAATGGTGAACATGAAAATAAAAATCAGATTTTGAGAATTAATGTTTATTATTATTATATAAGCACTCAAATTTTATTGTATAAAATGTAAAATAAAAACCCACTAACTTATAAAACTTATTTATATAAATATGTAAAAGGTTAATTAAATGGATAAATTATATAAATGGTAGTGGAATAATACTTATAAGTAATAAAACTATAAACTTGATTTTTACGACTTTTTCGGCTATTACCGTAAAATTAACGTTTTTCGCCAAATAGTACTTAGACGATCAAACCCGTCTAATGTAAAGTTTTTAAAAGTCATATACTGATATATAAGTAACTAATACAAGTAAAAACCGATAAAACCCGAACTATAGGACATACGGACATTAACGAGCTAACTAAGCATATTGGACTAATAATTGGACTAAATAAGTTAAACACTTATAAAAAGGACTTATTGGGCTTAACCCATTTGGGTCCAACATGGAAAAGTATAGATACTGATAATATAGGTATAAAATGGATTAAAACAAGTTAAAGAACTTATACTAAGCTTATTGGACTTAAAATAGGTAAGTAGGTAAAACTAGTAAACTAGTAAAAAGTTACCAATACGTAAACACTAAAATGAGTAAACAAGGATATATAAACCCACTTGATCATCATCATATGTACAAAATCATCATATGTATATTGTTATTTTGATAAAAGTCATTAGACAAGAGTCTAAGACCGATTATTATTTATATAGGTTTCCGTGACCGAAGCACGCCCGTAGCCGATAATCCGCCTTTCCTTATCAACGTGAGTCTATAGCCTCGCTTTATACTAGTTATTAAATGATTTTAAACCCGCGAGGGGGAATACATGTTTTATAAACTTAGAACACAAGATTTTTATGGTATGCTTTGTCCCTCTATGAATGGACCCGTGGTTGCCTTTAAATTGCATTAAGTGATTGCCTTTGTTAAAACCTCAATTATGGACCGTTAATTAACCTATGATGGGTTAACCGCTAGTACAATTAATAGATCTATGGGGGAAGCCGCCCCGGTTCAGTTTTTGTGGACTTGTCATAGAAGCTTAGGCCCGACCTCCACACTGTTTGAACATATTGTATTGAGAAGTCAGGTATACGGCAATGTACCAATAATCTGGAGGTAACCGACAATTAATAAATCTCTCGTCTTATTAGACTGATATGGGAGTGTCTAAGGGCTCGGTTCCATGAGCTTATTGCAATTTATGCTATATACAATTATCATTGTTGATGCAAATTATTATTTGATGCTTATAAGCATGCCACAAACTTATAATCTTTGCTTGTGTTCAAATTGATTTCATAAACCTATAGATTCACTCGGCATTTTTGCTGATTGTTTTACTCACATGTATTTCAGGTAATCAAGAAGTGGAAGCTTGGAGGTCACGGGAATGAAGTTGTGCACTGCTTTTGTTGTTCAAACTCTTTGATTTATTTATCGTTCCATTTTTAAAACAAACCAATATGTTGTTTTAACTTATCTTTTGGTAACGATTACTTGGGACTACGCTACTCTGACAAATGTTTTAGGAACGATAAAACTAAAACGTCTCTTTTTGAGTCGTTCTTTATAAATTATGTGTTGTAGTATCATTGTTTAGCACCCAAAGATGTATTCCGCTGCGTGTAAATTTGGGGGTGTTAAATCAGTAGTCCAACCGATCTGCCAAGTCTGGCATAATAACCTAATATTGTAGTTCTATTTTTTTACGTCTCGAGACACATGTCAAGACATCAGTCAAGACACATGTCTTACGTATACTTTCTGAGGACACATGTCAAGATACCAGTCAAGACATATTTCATGCTTATAGTTCCAAGACACGAGTCAATACACATGAATCACGTCCAACTATGGAACATTTCTAAGAAATTCAGGGTACCCTCCAAGGGTATATCCATTTTGTTGTGCCATGTATTAATCAGGCCACAAGAATTTAAATACCATTATCGGCGCATCAGTGAGAACTGTCACGTTGCCGATGTCAGTTTCATTTCTTTCACCATTTCATGACCATGAAGGACGCCTTTCGTATTCCCACGTATACGAAGGTTTTCCTTCAGCTTAATGATGAGATCCAAGCTGCAAACGCATTTACTCGGACAGACACGAGTTGAATTTTATCCTAATTATGGACTATGAACAGCACACCATGCTACGATTCATAATTATGTACAGTAATGTTCAGGCTCCTGAATACTTTCAGCTTGATTTTCCATCGGGAAATCTGTACAAATTATCTATGCTTACAAGCATGTACGTTGTTAGCCATGGTTGCTAAAATTTTCTAGTTGTCAGTAAGACACGACCACTTAATTCTTTTACGCATAGCCAGTTGATTATTCCAAAGTCTTCCTATACATTCCAGAAGAATCTACAAGGAGAAGGATGGTACCATGAGATTATGTGTCGACTACCGTCGACTTAAACAAATCACCATTCATGACCGTTATTCTCCTCCACGTATTGAAGACATGTCCAATCAACCGTATAGTGTTAATCACTTTTCCAAGATCGAACTCATGATCATGCTGCCAACAGTGACGAGTGAAAAACAGGACATGTCCATGACTGCTATTCGTACACGATTCGGTCATGCTAGAGTTATGATTTTGAATTAGTCTCATCAATGCTCCAACCGCATTATAAGAATGAGTTTCCATGACTCATAAGCAAATTTATCAGTGTTTTCATTGAGGATAACCTGATTTCCTCTAAGTCTAGAGAAAAACGGGAAGACCATATCTGCACCATGTTGCAAATTCTATGACAAGAGAAATTTCACCCTGGAAAATTTTCCAATATCAATTCTAGTTGATTACAGTGACACACTGAATCACATGGGTTTCTATGGTTAATCTTACCATGACTCAGCTTATGTGTAAAGGAGAGAACCCTACACTACATTAGGTGTTCTAGAAAATCCTACGCTAGGAGAAGTCTAGATTCAGAGACTCAGAGTTTCGCAAACTCCTATGTATCAAGTTCTACGAAGCAAGATACAGTTACGTTCATATCTAGGTACCTGACATACCAACAGGTTAAGATAGGACACCAACAAACTGGGATGTTTTTATCATCTGAAAATTGTGAATTGAAATGGGACAAGATCTCCACGGATTTTGGTTACCAGATTAACGCAAACTCAGAAGAAGTATGATGTTATCTGGGTTATTGCGAACAGTTTGATCAAGTCTGCAGAATCCTTACATCCACAAGGATTTCAAAACCAACAGATTGATTGGACATGTTCCATCCAAGGCTCATCCGATCACTTGGCAATTTCTCAGTTATCAGGTCAGACAAATATTCGCAAGTGTGCCCCTTATTTACTTCACAACCTTGTTCTAATTTCACGACTTGTTTCGCGCTCGCGTTCATGACACTATTCACGTTTATGATCGTATCTGGGCTTATGATTTTACGTTCGTTTCATTCTGTGAAGTTTTGCAAGAACTTGAGAGACCAGACCCAAGTGTAGTATAACTCTCCATCATCAGATAGACGTTTCACGTCATATTCCACGTCTCACCTTATAGCGTTTGGCGTTACCGCCATTGTATTCTATGATCACGATATGTTTCACATGTCATGTTCATTCCACGTTCCTCATATCATGATCAAGATATGTTACACGTATCATGGATCACGATATGTTTACTCATACTACACTCGCCATATCTCCACGTAGCACGTTCAAAATTTTCACGTATCACGTTCAAAAATTTTCACGTACTACGTTTCTTTATGTCTCGCGGATCGTTTCTAATTATCAGTTAAGTCAGATTGTCTTGCATCGTAACGTTTCAGTTACCCTAGCACGTTAACTTTTATTTTCCTTGATCGAATTTAGGGGATCTACCTTCTGTTGATAACCAAGATTTTCTTCGTATTCCAAGTCAAGGTCAGGAGGACCAAGATTTATCGTTTGTGTCAAGATCTTCTGAAGGAACCGTTCCAAGAGGGAGGCCACTTGGAAACGGACAAGTTCATCCGGACTTTTATCCGTTTTCTCTCATCAATTAGATATTTCCTTTCAGTCACGTCACGTTCCATGTCCTTTCAAGACATGTCACGTTCCACGTTCCTTCTACCATGTCACCTGTACGTTCATTACTCTTACATACTCTCTCAGTTAGATTCGGGTATGTTTCTCTTTCAGTTACGTTATCTATAATTCGGGGACGAATTATTCTTTTTAGGGGGGAAGAGTTGTAAAACCCACATGCTTTTACCATGAATAGTACCCTTAAGATCGTACGTACTAGATTAAAACTTTCCTATTATAGCATGATTACGATTACGTGTTAGGATTTTACGTATTACGTACGTGTTAGAACACAATAAGTATTTACTACGCACGAGCACACAATAATTATTTGACAATAATTAATCACGAACATGCGATCATGAAATCATGAACGTAATTAAATCACGAGCTAATATTAATTACGTATATATATTTATTACGAACACGAATAAATATATTAAGTCACGATCGATAACTAATTAAAACACGTAAATTACGAACACGAGAACACACGAGAACACACTATAATATTTAGACTCATGAAATGTATGGGTTACCCCATGTGGGCCCCATACCACGAAATTAGGGAGGGAAAATGGGCTTAGCCCATCAATTTTTTACTAAAACAAGGAATTAGGAAAAGATCACTACTCATTTTCACTTTAGAGAGGATTTTTACAAAATCCTAAAAGTTCTTCCTTCTCCTTCTTTTTCTCTTTTGGCCGCCACCCATAAACACACCAAAGGAGGTGTTTATTGATCTTTGATCTTGGATTTGGTGCTAGTGTTCGTGTTTGTTTATCGTTGTGTAGATCCACGCATTCGATAATTCTTTTAACCCTTTTCTTTTGATTTAATCTTTTAAATAATTAACAACATGATATGTTTTTTTGAAAAACCTAATTAAATCATAGATCTAACATGAAATTGATTTTGGAATAAATCAAAAGGGATGTTTTAGGGGTGTTTGTTCTTGGCCGCCGCCTAAACCGAACCCGAGGGGGTCTCGGTTTGGCTATTTGACCACCACCGAGACCATATGGTCCCGGTTGGTTGGTGTGGGTCCCACGGCAGCAACAAGACAAGGGTAATCCCGATTTGGTTCGGGGTATGGTGTCGATTTCATGTCCGGTTCATGGTTCTGAGTCAAGAGCCGGTTCACGGTGTATGTTGAGATTATTTTTTTCTTTTATAATCTTATGTTAAAATTAAATTAATGAACATGACATGATTAATTTAATAACATGAATTAGGTTATTTTAATTATTAAAATCATGAAAATATTAACCTAAGTATTTTATATTTTTAGACCTATAAATTAATTAATTATTTAAAAAACATCGTTATAATTAATTAATTAACATAACTTAGGTTATATTATTAATAAATAATAATACATGTTTTAACCTAAGTATTTAACTTTATTTAATTAAAAATATGATATACTTTAATTAAATATTTTAACCTATAGTTTATTTTAACTACATGAATTAATTAATAAACTATACATTATATCATATGACTTAGAAAATAATCATGAAAACACTTAGGCTTATATACTTAGCTTATTTAACGAGCTAATCTATTTATGGAAACTTTCTATTTTTAGTAACTTATTTATTTCAGGCAGCTAATCTATTTATGGAAACTTATTTAAATAAGGCAGCTAATCTATTTATGGAAACTTTCTATTTTTAAAAACTTATCTATTTTAAGCAGTAATTCTATTTTTAGAAACTTTCTATTTTTGGAAACTTTCTATTTTTGGAAACACTCTATTTTTAAAAAGTTTCTATTTTTGGTAACTTTCTATTTTTGGAAACTTTCTATTTTTGGAAACTTTCTGCTTTTGGAAACTTTCTATTTTAGGAAACCTGCTATTTTTGGAAAGTTACTTATTATTACACAGTAAGTATAATAATACATGAGATACCAGAAATACTTAATCTGAGTAGACAGAATATAAGATAAACGCAGTTTAAGGCTTAAAACAGTGAAACATGATATGAACTTATAAAATAAGCTAAGACATGACATAAAACCAGTTACGTATTTAGTAAGCAGATACTTATTCATGTATGTATTTATGTAGCATTAGTGATACAGAAGTAGGATTCCTCTCAGTTCGTCTTCTTCGTTCACTGGACATAAGGTACGGATTTCCGTCCTTTCAGTATGGACATTCTTTCCTTATTAGGATTCCCCGTATGCAGCCAACTGTTTTCCCAATATTTGTTTTATATGTTTTTGAATTGCTTATGTTTAATTAGAATACCTAAAGCCATATACATGCATGAGCAGTTTCACCTAGTTATGGAGGTACCATAACCATAACATTAGAGGCACTGATGTTATGACTTCACCACGGCGGAGTGATTGCTCGTGGCGTCCCTTCAGCTTTTGGCCAGATTATTATATTTATCATGTGGGGCGTATGGGTGCATCCTAGTTACTTGTTTTCAGTCAGGATTTCATGGTGAATGTGGTGTGTGCCTTGCATCCTTCACAAGGAGTTGATCCCTCCTACCCAAAACCAGTATATTAAATTAGAGGCAGCCCCTCTAATTTTCATGATGAGGTCACCCCTCCAAGTATTCATGCACGGTGGATTTTCATGACCTATATTGTCTAATGGTAAAATATGTTAAACAGTTTTCATAAGATAAACATAAGGCTTTTCAAACTATAAAACCAGTTTTATGAACATGTTCCAGGTTTTCCAAGACTTATACATTTCCGTTGCTATTAAGTCTTTATTATGCTTAGTCATTCATACTATGTCTATATCCGTGTATTGAGCGTTTTGCTCAGCCGTTACTTTCCTTTCAATGTCCCAAAACGGCAGGTACCCTAGGAAAGACTCGAGCATTTGGAGGACGTGCATAGGATGGAAGCTGCTAGAGACTTCTTTTCCTTTTTGCCTTCATATACTTATGCTTGTTTAGTCTTTCATTCATTTCTTTGCTTTATTATGTTTTGGGCTTATGTTTGGGGACCGATGTTTGATTCCGGTTATCCTTATGGTCATGTAATGTTTTATACATTTATCCTTGTATGCTTTGATGACACGCCATAATTACGCGTGACATTCCATTTATCAAAATGGGGTGTTACACAGTATCTAACCAACGTTGGCCTCGATGATTGTTATTTCTTGATAGGTATCTCAGGTGCTCTTGTATGTATGGTTCAATACATGTCATGTTTTGCAATACTGTAAAATGTGCTTGATTAAAATCGACATTGTTGGTAACATCTTTGCGACCAATAGTACCCACCCCTGCAAGTCTACCTTGATGTCGAGGTTGCGGAAGTCCAATATCAAGGACATCAGCCATATAGTTTGTACAAAACTGAACCACTTCTTCCACAACATATCCTTGAACGATACTACCCTCTGGTCGAAATAGATTCCTTACGAATCCTTTTAAAAATCCCATGTACCTCTCAAACTTCCTAGAGTTACGCAACCATCGGGAGTGGGTGTCATTTTCACAAACAGGACATGCCTTCTCCCCTTTTGTACCATACCCAGACATGTTACCGTACGCTGGAAAATCATTTATAGTACAATAAATCATGGCAAATAGCCGAAACCTCTCTTTTTTGTATGCGTCATAGATTTCAACGCCTGTTTCCATAGATCTATCATGTCATCAATTAGCGAGCGCAAGTACACATCAATGTCATTCCCTGGTTGTCTAGGTCCTGCAATTAATAACGACATCATGATGTATTTCCTTTTCATGCACAACCAAGGTGGAAGATTGTATATCGATAGAAGAACAGGCCAAGTGCTATGACGACTACTTAAGCTTCTAAACGGATAAACTCCATCAGAACAAAGTCCAAAGCGTATGTTTCTGATCTCAGAGCCAAATTTTTTGAAATCACGGTCGAAATTTTTCCACTGAGGAGAATCAACAATATGTCTTAGTTTCCCATCGTTTTTACGTCCTTTAGCATGCCAACGCAACAATTTGGCATCGTTTGGGTTTGCGTATAACTTTTTCAATCTAGGTTTGACGGAAAAATACCATAACATCTTCATAGGGGGGCCATTCTTTGTCACATCACTATCAAGATCAGTAAGATTCTTATTCTTGTATCTCGATTCCTTACACACAGGACATTCGTGTAGGTCTTTGTACAATTTTCTGTACAAAATACAATTGTTTCGACAAGCATGTATTCTTTCAACCTCCAATCCCAGTGGACATGTTAGTTTTTTCGCTTCATACGTCGAAATAGACAGGTCATTATCTTTCGGGAACGCTTCCTGCAACAACTTTAATAGTGAAGTAAAGCTTCTGTCACTCCAATTATTTTTGGCTTTTAAGTCCAAAAACTTTACCACAAAACAAAGTTTGGTGAACTTACAACATTCGAACAATGGTTTTTCTGCCTCGGCGTACAATTCCTGTATTTTTTTAACAGTCTTCTTCTCAGCATCATTTAACGCGTCGTGTAGCATCCCATCCAGATTTTTGTTATCATAGTTATCGCCATTAATATTATTCTCATCATGATTAGCGTCTAAAACAATTGTGTCACTATCAACCCGCGGCTCTTGTGTCTCACAATGAAGATCCCAACAAGTATAGTTTAGGCCAAAGCCGTTTTCAATCAAATGTCGTCTAATAATGTTAGGCGCATCAATGGACACATTATTTCTGCACACTTTACACGGACAAGAAATATTTGTTTCTCTCTTACTTTCTCGATGATGCTCAGCGCATTTCATAAATTCAGCCAATCCTTTCAAATATTCTGAGGAATACCGCTCTACATTATACATCCATTTGTCACGATCCATCTAGGAAAAATTAATAATTAATTACAATAATATTATTATTATAATAATTAGTTTTTTTAGGAACATCATTATTATTATTATTATTATTATTATTTTTATTATTATTATTTTATTTTTTTATTATTAGTTTTTTTAGGAACATTATTATTATTATTATTATTATTATTATTATTTTTATTATTATTATTATTATTTTTTTATTTTTTTTTTATTTTTTTTTATTGTTATATTTTAATATTATTATTATTATTATTATTATTATTATTATTATTATTATTATTATTATTATTATTATTATTATTACAATAATAATAATAATAATAATAATAATAATAATAATTAAAAATAATAATAAAAAATAATAAAATAATAATAATAATAATAATTAATATTAAAAACACAAGTAAATCACTCACTCACTCACCCACGGTCAAACACACACACACAAAACAAACACACCTAATACCGATCATTTCACACACACAAAACATACACTATAACTGATCATTTCAATCAAACACACATCAACCTAAGCTAATTCGATCTTCTACAAATCGGCAATAATGTTTGGTAAGTTTTACCCCATTTTACGACTTATTTTGGGATTTATGATTATATTTTTGCTTATCAAACACACATCAACCTAGTTAGCTTTCATTGTTTTTATTGGATTTAAGTATATGTATGTGATCCTGACTCACGGGTATGTGGATGTTTGACACCTCGTTTGTATTTCAAATATTGGGTCAACTAGATTTTTTGTAAATTCATTAAGCAATAAGGTGTACCTTAAGAGGTATTCCCCTTTTGCAATTGATGATCGTCTTAGCTAGGATGTAGCATCAATATTAGGGGTTGACGGCTTTTACTTAGCTTAGGAGTTAGCATTAGTCTTATAGGTGGTGTAAGGGGCCAAGTTGCTTTCTTATCATGGGTTCTTTCTCATTGTATTAGCCGACTCCTAAATGTATTCGGACGGAAGTTCTTCCACCTCAGCTCATTTCCTATAAACAAGATATGAGGGGAAGGCTCACTTGCATCATACATCTTTTATTTCCTTTGGTCAATAAACTAAACGGTTGGGGGTCATATACGTGTGGGTTATTTCTTATCGTCATGTGTAACTTGTGGAAGGATAGTTGCATCTGTTTACAAGTTTCCGACTCCTCATAGTCTGCTTTTGGTTTGTTGATAGACAAGTCCAATATATAAGTATTTTCCTAAAAATTTCAACACGAGTTTTTCAGATAAGTTGGAATCAGTGTAGTATGATTAGCATATCGAGTTTTTCAGATTTTGACCCTAGCCCGACCTTATAACATATCGGATTATCAGGTTTCGGATTGAAATAGGTTGGGTTGAATCAAGTTGTGTTGTCGGGTTGCTATCGGGTTGCGGTGAATCTGACTTACTGAACAAGTGGTGAATCGGGTTGCTATCGTGTTGGGTTCTCGGGTGGATATCTGGCCGGGTTGCTATCGGTTTAGACTTAGGAGTTTTGCAGCCTTTATTATTGGTTTTTTTGGCGTTTCGTGTTCAAGAAACTGTCACACCCCACCAATGGCGGAATATAGGGCGCGACGTATGGATATCATCACAACAAATGGTGTCTCTATAGAGAAGACTAAAATGCAAATATAATGTCATAAATGGCGACACAAATGTCATGACAATATCTCAACAATGCAGGAGTCTAGGTAAGTAGGTAACAGTCCTACCACTTACCCAAGACAAACAATAAACATAAACCAAACAAACATATAGGTGCCAACATGTATCACTTATCAAAAAAAACATAAAGGTAAACTAAGAAGGAACGGGGATCTCCTTCTATATGCAATCCTAAGGCATCCAAGTCTAGCCACTTCTATCCTCAAGCTTAACCACATTCTCACCTGAAAGAGACACTAAAACACGTCAACATAAAGTTGGTGAGAGTCATAGGTTTAGACTCCAACGCTAATTCAGTTACAAGCTGTGAATAACAATCATCAACAAAAGAACATATGGACAATGTGTTACAATTATGTATTAACAACTATCAATCAAGACCAATCATACCAAACCAATCCAAGGCTCCTACCTTGCCAAACAACACCATGGTACCTTAGATGATCACACTATGTACCTACCCCAAGGCCACTACCTTGGCAAACCACAAGGCCACTACCTTGTCAAACCACAAGGCCACTACCTTGTCAAACCACAAGGCCACTACCTTGTCAAACCACAAGGCCACTATCTTGTCAAACCACAATAACTGAGACGGCACGTGTCCCCCAATCCAAATCACACACAATCAAAAATCACATAGCAGTTAATCACATAATGTACACACAAGTCCATCTCAAATCACAAACACATTCACAACATCAATTTAGAAAATAACTCAACACAGTGTCTCTTCCATCCCATCTGGAAGTCAAAATCAATAGGAAACATGGGACTATGAAACTCACCTGATAGCTCCTTCACACGTCCTTGCACTAGCAACAAGCTAACAAACCAAAAACACGAAATCAATAAACGAACCAATCACTAAGATGGCTCATTAATCTATGATGGACATCTAACCCATTCTCACATATTTACCTCATTAATAAGCTCTAATTACCCCATTACCCTTCCTTAACAAGTCCTTAACTTGGTTAAGTTTAATAACTAACCCGTTCGTATTTTACCCAAAACAGTCCCAGTTTTTAGGTCTCAAAACTTTAGGTCAAACGCCCACTTAAACCTACCCATGGTTTTTGTAAAAGGAATATTCACACCAACCTCGTTCACACAAAATAAACACGTAAGCACAAAAATCAAGTAGTCACACATAAAATAACCTAAAAGTAAGACCAAGTGACGAACCTCAAAAACACGGTTGTCACATCTTCTGTCACACCCCACCAATGGCGGAATATGGGGCGCGATGTATGGATATCATCACAACAAATGGTGTCTCTATAGAGAAGACTAAAATGCAAATATAATGTCATAAATGGCGACACAAATGTCATGACAATATCTCAACAATGCAGGAGTCTAGGTAAGTAGGTAACAGTCCTACCACTTACCCAAGACAACAATAAACATAAACCAAACAAACATATAGGTGCCAACATGTATCACTTATCAAAAAAAACATAAAGGTAAACTAAGAAGGAACGGGGATCTCATTCTATATGCAATCCTAAGGCATCCAAGTCTATCCACTTCTATCCTCAAGCTTAACCACATTCTCACCTGAAAGAGACACTAAAACACGTCAACATAAAGTTGGTGAGAGTCATAGGTTTAGACTCCAACGCTAATTCAGTTACAAGCTGTGAATAACAATCATCAACAAAAGAACATATGGACAATGTGTTACAATTATGTATTAACAACTATCAATCAAGACCAATCATACCAAACCAATCCAAGGCTCATACCTTGCCAAACAACACCATGGTACCTTAGATGATCACACTATGTACCTACCCCAAGGCCACTACCTTGGCAAACCACAAGGCCACTACCTTGTCAAACCACAAGGCCACTACCTTGTCAAACCACAAGGCCACTACCTTGTCAAACCACAAGGCCACTATCTTGTCAAACCACAATAACTGAGACGGCACGTGTCCCCCAATCCAAATCACACACAATCAAAAATCACATAGCAGTTAATCACATAATGTACACACAAGTCCATCTCAAATCACAAACACATTCAAAACATCAATTTAGAAAATAACTCAACACAGTGTCTCTTCCATCCCATCTGGAAGTCAAAATCAATAGGAAACATGGGACTATGAAACTCACCTGATAGCTCCTTCACACGTCCTTGCACTAGCAACAAGCTAACAAACCAAAAACACGAAATCAATAAACGAACCAATCACTAAGATGGCTCATTAATCTATGATGGACATCTAACCCATTCTCACATATTTACCTCATTAATAAGCTCTAATTACCCCATTACCCTTCCTTAACAAGTCCTTAACTTGGTTAAGTTTAATAACTAACCCGTTCGTATTTTACCCAAAACAGTCCCAGTTTTTAGGTCTCAAAACTTTAGGTCAAACGCCCACTTAAACCTACCCATGGTTTCTGTAAAAGGAATATTCACACCAACCTCCTTCACACAAAATAAACACGTAAGCACAAAAATCAAGTAGTCACACATAAAATAACCTAAAAGTAAGACCAAGTGACGAACCTCAAAAACACGGTTGTCACATCACTCCCTCCTAATAGAAATCTCGTCCCGAGATTTACTCCTTAGGATCAACACACAGACAACAAATCACACGAGGATACTTGTTCTAAATGAACTCCTCTCATTTCCACGTGAACTTTAGTTCAAGTTTCAAGATACCACATGTACAAACCAAAAATAATTAAACCCATTGCCAAACTCTTGACCTCACAGTCAATAAATCTCGTAAATGACTCTTCGATAAAACAAAGACTCTTATTAGCACAAAACTCGAATAACCGGACATGCAAATATGCATCCTCAAACAACATTCACCAACCCCAATACATGAAATGTATCATGTATACAACTCATTTCCCCCAGGTAATTCTATACCCATAATCTACTGGTCCGATCTTTCCAAAGATCATAAATGGACCTACAAAACTCTACATCAACTCTTCCATTTTACCAAATCATACCACCCGTTACTATGGGTGAAACTTCATACATAACTCTGTCACTAACTCTAGTGGTTTCCTCCTTTATATATAGCATCCCTTGTTGCACTCATCCTTTCCACAAACATCACTACCACATTAGTAGCCTCTTTTACCATTTCTAGTCCACAATGGGGACATCTCACCCTATCCTTTCACATAGTGCCTCAAATGGCATTTATCGACTTCTAGTATGATAACTATCGTTATATGAAAACTCAGCCATCGCTAAAGAGTTTTCTAACTCCCTCTAAACCAATCACCCATGCCCTCAGTGTAACTCCTAAGGTTGTACAAATATCTCACTTGTCTATCCTTTTCCCAGTTAGCTGGATATACTCATATCCAATCATGTTCATCAACTCCCTTAAGTCCGTACTCCAAACTACTTAAAAATTCCAATTTCCTTACAAAGTGACCTACGACGGTCTTTCATAGATCCATTAGTTCTTCCAACTTCCCAACTACGTGACTTCTCATTCCTCTGGAAATAGGTGATGAATTAGTCAGTCTATCGACTATCACCCAACTCTCATCGTACTTAATCGTCCAACGCATTATGTATCCCTTCCACCAACTTCGTCCTTACATCGCCCCTTTCTAAGCTACTCCTATCTATGTAGGAAGTATAGTCTACGTCCTTTTCTCCATATGATTGTCCAAGCCACGCAACATACATGTTGACGCGTTCTCTGCTTTAGACAACTCAACTCGTGCAACCTACATCTTTCATCCAAGCCGCCTTAATACGTCATCCCTATAGTTCAAGTTCGTCTTAGCTTCACTTCATTCTTCTTATTCCATGTCTCATCAACCATGCTTTCCTTTCCCAGATGGTACTTGGCCTTGCAATTTTCTTCCATCAATTAACTCCACCCATCACCTTTGCCAAATGTTCAATCAAGATGATTAAATATGTGTTGGAGATGTTCATGATCCGTATAGATCATTCTCCACGTCTCGTACACCAAATGCCTCTAGCATTCTAGGCAGATATAACAATCCAGCTCCACTAACTAAGTCTTATCTAGTTCTTCCAAGTCTTCAGTTCTGCAACGTATAAGCAATCGCCTTTCTTTGTCGTTCTCGTACACATCCAAATCCTTGCTCCACGTGTCGTCATGCTTCGCGAATTCATCCAGTCCTTCCGATAATGCCAAGATCTGCTCATCATTGAATCCACCTCTTCAACCTCCAAAATGCTTCCTCGTCCTTCTTCACTTCGCCCCTTGCTGGTTCCACGATATGCTATCATCTCTGACTACTAGTCCTGGCCAACTTAATCCTAAAACTCACACTTGAAAATCTCACGTTTCATTCCCTTTACTAACAACTCCAAAACCAACACATAATTCGCCTCATCCTCCTTCTAAGATTTGAGTAGATCAAGATGTCGTCGATGCTCCCGATGACAACTCGTTTATAGACGTTCATGCACACTCGGTTCATTGACTCCATGAAAACCGCTAGTGCTTTGGCGAAGCCAAATGCATAACCGTAAACCCAAAGCGTTCATACAACATCCTTAGCAATTTCAACTATGTCCTCCTCACACCCTCTCTTAGCGGCAATACGAATAAATTCCTTGCAATTTCTAACAGCTCTTGTTCTTAATTCACTCCATCAACGATTTGCCTTGGATGACACTAACTACAACTCCTCTCACTTCTCCTACTTGCTCTATTCATGGTTCTACCTCAACGCTCCTAAACCATACAAAACCAAAACTACATCCTGAATACACCAGATACGATCGACGAATTAAACCCACGGATAACTAACGACATTTCGCGTGCACCAATTAAAACAAATCAAAAACCACGAGACTCCAAAGAAAACTCAAACCCAAAACATGTATCAATTCCAAATGACCCATGACAACGAAAAATAATCCAAGAAACACCCAATGGCAACCAAAACATATTACGCCCCGCGACATATTATTTAAACAGTGCAAAAGATCGACTTTCCAAAAGAATATATATATATATATATATATATATATATATATATATATATATATATATATATATATATATATATATATATATATATATATATATATATATATATATATATATATATATATATATATATATATATATATATATATATATATATATATATATATATATATATATATTAATTTTTTTTTTCCTTACCTCCCCACATCTATGTGACTCAAACCATCTACAAACAACCTTCTAGACGATCTCAAAACTCAACTCAAAGACTAGGTATCCCGTGCATCCCAAATCATAAAAATAAAACTACTATTCAAACTCAACCTTGAACCCGACACTTGTACAACAATTCCGACCAGTCCACTGACCTCCCATGACTATACATTCTGAATATTTGAAAAGTACGTTCCGAGTACATAATTTTAGGCTTTTGAATTACCCAAAATGCTTTAAAAACGAATAAGTTATGACCAAAACAATTTTATGCTAGTTGTTTTAAAAACTAAAGAATAGACTTAGTGATCAATGCAATCCTTTTCAATGAAAGATATAATTGTATGTGAAATATTCATAAACTCCTTTTAACCTTGTATCAATAACTATAAATGGCATGAATCAGTTAAATCCGATTATATAAACTATGTAAGTAGAAAGAAATTTTACTTCGCTTTATTTTAATGAAAGTCTTTTAGAATTTGAAATAAATAAGTGTTGATAAAAAAAACTTATGTTACATCTTGTTTCAAACACGACTCCAACACCTTACCCTTATTTTACCGAACACAACCAACCCTCTAACTCGATATATACCGACCAAAAGAAATGCAAGACCCAACACAAAAGATTTCATTATCACAAAAGAAATCCCAAGTTATTTCAATAGACTTGAAACCAAAAACACCATTTTAAAACGTACACGTGAAATACGAAACTCAAAGAATACGCTACAAGACACACTTCAAAAGATTCAAAACGTCGTTGGAACTCCAACAAACTCCAGCACCATAAAACACGACAAACACAAGGTACGTTCAAGTTATAATAACTAGTGAACGACCATATACCATAACCTAACACGTAGTAGTATATATACATCCGCATATATATACCTATCAAATCTCCCAAACATACCCGTTATCATACATGTCAAGTCAATCAATTGCTTTATACGCTCGTTTTTCCATACGAGTAATCACCATCTCACCGTGCCACAACAAAACATAAAGCCCACCTCCAAAACCAAACCATATCGTGTGACCCCATAATCACACAACACAACTATAATCCAAAACATATAACACAAAAAGAACAATAGCCATATCATAGGCAGCCATTACATAAACTCATATATAATACGTATACCCAAATTCTACATCTCACCATATACAAGCATGTACTAACCCTCTTTCATGCAATCATACTTGAGAACCCATTGAAGTTGTGGTACTTGTATAACTATGTTGGCCACCATACTTATACAATTACCCTTTCCCCAATGCACTCCCTCTTATGGTGACACTTATAAGAATCAATACAACATATAACACATAAATCTATCTACTCACATAAGCTCATAACTACATAACCAATAAGGTCTAAAACTCCATCTATAAAATAACATAATAAAACTCTTGGAATACAGAAATCCATAGTCTAGCTAAAACAGCCTAGACTAAATCCAAAACGAAAACATAATCAGTTATAAATCATGTCGCCCATAAGAGTGGAAATAGCATAAGGTCCTTCATATTCACCTACTCCTAATAACTCGAACCACCACATGATTCTTAGGGAACATGACTTAAACATCAAAAGAAAATAATACCCCTCAGGTACATAAAATAACCCAACAAAAGATAGAAACTACTATGTACCAAATTATGTACTATAATGTACATTATAAGTAAAATACGACAATGACTAGCGTGGACGATTATGGTTCAACCCGCACTAGTCATAAACCCGAAAAGAAAATAACATGTGACTAAGTATGAACATACTACGGTTCAATTCATACTAGTCAAAACATAGCAATAAATAACATCCAAACACATCAACTATAATAAATGCACACATACTCCTATGACGCCTATATGCAGGGACCCTTAAGCTATAGACTAGGCTACGCGACTAGGCAACCTAATTCTCTATAACCATTGTCTCTGATACCATTCTGTCACACCCCACCAATGGCGGAATATGGGGTGCGACGTATGGATATCATCACAACAATTGATGTCTCTATAGAGAAGACTAAAATGCAAATATAATGTCATAAATGGCGACAAAAATGTCATGACAATATCTCAACAATGCAGGAGTCTAGGTAAGTAGGTAACAGTCCTACCACTTACCCAAGACAAACAATAAACATAAACCAAACAAACATATAGGTGCCAACATGTATCACTTATCAAAAAAAACATAAAGGTAAACTAAGAAGGAACGGGGATCTCCTTCTATATGCAATCCTAAGGCATCCAAGTCTAGCCACTTCTATCCTCAAGCTTAACCACATTCTCACCTGAAAGAGACACTAAAACACGTCAACATAAAGTTGGTGAGAGTCATAGGTTTAGACTCCAACGCTAATTCAGTTACAAGCTGTGAATAACAATCATCAACAAAAGAACATATGGACAATGTGTTACAATTATGTATTAACAACTATCAATCAAGACCAATCATACCAAACCAATCCAAGGCTCCTACCTTGCCAAACAACACCATGGTACCTTAGATGATCACACTATGTACCTACCCCAAGGCCACTACCTTGGCAAACCACAAGACCACTACCTTGTCAAACCACAAGGCCACTACCTTGTCAAACCACAAGGCCACTACCTTGTCAAAACACAAGGCCACTATCTTGTCAAACCACAATAACTGAGACGGCACGTGTCCCCCAATCCAAATCACACACAATCAAAAATCACATAGCAGTTAATCACATAATGTACACACAAGTCCATCTCAAATCACAAACACATTCACAACATCAATTTAGAAAATAACTCAACACAGTGTCTCTTCCATCCCATCTGGAAGTCAAAATCAATAGGAAACATGGGACTATGAAACTCACCTGATAGCTCCTTCACACGTCCTTGCACTAGCAACAAGCTAACAAACCAAAAACACGAAATCAATAAACGAACCAATCACTAAGATGGCTCATTAATCTATGATGGACATCTAACCCATTCTCACATATTTACCTCATTAATAAGCTCTAATTACCCCATTACCCTTCCTTAACAAGTCCTTAACTTGGTTAAGTTTAATAACTAACCCGTTCGTATTTTACCCAAAACAGTCCCAGTTTTTAGGTCTCAAAACTTTAGGTCAAACGCCCACTTAAACCTACCCATGGTTTCTGTAAAAGGAATATTCACACCAACCTCGTTCACACAAAATAAACACGTAAGCACAAAAATCAAGTAGTCACACATAAAATAACCTAAAAGTAAGACCAAGTGACGAACCTCAAAAACACGGTTGTCACAGAAACAGAATGTCTTCCTCTGATGTCATCCTTATATTAAGGCATCTTAGATGTTTAAGCTTGCAAAAATTAGGTTGATGTGTGTTTGGTAACTAGGTTGATGTGTGTTTGGTAAGCTCACTTTCACTTAATTTGTTACTAACTGGATTTTGTGGTTGAAATTATAGAAAAAGACGAACAAATTCGGGATTACATTTTAACAAATTACCAGCAACTGGATTACAATCCACAAACTTGGAGAGTTATGGATGCTGACGTTTCAAATACGTTTTCTTTTCCACGATTCTATAAGGAAGGTATGTAATCATCAAATTATATTTTCATTTTTAGCCTTTTTTTGTAGTTTACATATTTTAGTTCCTTTATTAAGCGAGTGTTTTTGTGTAGGAACCACACAATATGACAAAAAAAAAGTGAGACTAGTGACTGATCAAATGTGGAAGTGGGGTGTCGCCAAGTATGGTAAACCAAATAAGGATTGGAGTCAAAAGATGTTGGATGAATTTACTAATGCTATGTTCGCTACATTTGGAGACGATGGCCTTGAGTCTTCAACAAAAACCTTTTCTCGTCCACTAATCTATATCCAAGGTAGCTTATTTGATAGCTTTTACTTAATATGTTTTAGCTTGTTTAGCCTATTCTAGCTTATTAGTTCACTTTTAGTGTAATCTGTTAGTGTAAAGTACATTATTAGGAGTGTTTGTTACATATAGTTTGACTCATTAAAGTCAACTCTTAGATGCTAGTTTGGTAACTCACAGAATACTAGAATCTCAAAATAAGCAAAAATTAGCTTATCGTTGACTAATTTGACCAAATTTTGAGAAAAGCTGAAATTTTCTAGAATGCATTAAAACATGTTTGTAAACAAGAATCAACAAGAAAATTGATGGTTTTATGAAGTGGATTAGCTGGAATTGAAGTAGTACTCAATGAAAAAGCTACAATTATCACAGGGAGTTTTAAATGCTTATTCTATAAGCTATATTGAAAACTGGAAAAAGAACTTTAGTAAACTGAAAACCTGGTGTTCTAAGGATTCCAAAACACTAAAATTCTAGCCTTAACACTCAGAAACAAAGATTTAAGAGCTGATTGAAAATTCCAGTAACTTGACTTTAGCACTGACCCAAACTTTTTGATGGCAAATTGCCTGTTTGACTTGACTATAAAAACTTAATACTTGACTAAACTTTGACTAATGAAAAGGTGTACACTGGATTTGGTCAAAAACTCTTGAACAAATACACATTGACTCTAGTCCCAAACACTAGTTTAGAAAGTTTAAGAAAAATTTATCCAAGCTAGACTTGTATAAAACTGATGAATTGAGCTAACAACTATCAGACTGTATCAACTTATCTAAATTCACTAGAAATGAACCAAAATCATATACCAAAACACTAGAACGAAACGGATTAGGTACTAGGACAAATAATGCAGTAATAGCTAAAAATCAGTAAGTCTAAGCAGGACTAAAGCTGTGCAAACAACTTAGCAACTACAAGAACATAACAAGTTCATCAATTACACCACAAATCAAGCAAGATCAAGCTGGTTACCACTATGAAAAACCAACTGGACTATAAATGACTGTTAATTTCTGGAACTTGGGTGGTTTTGTGTCTTAAAGTTTAGTAAGTCTAAAAGTCAGTCCAAATAAATGTTTTTGTGTCAGTTTTTATCTATTAGGCCTATATAAGGTCCTGCCATTGCCATCTAAGTCAGACAACCAAAAAATAATCACCTTCTACTCCGATCATTATACCTTCTCTAGTGGCAGTTTACTACACCACAAGTACTTGAGTGGAGCAATAGTTTTAGTGCTTTCATTAGTCCCACTATTGAAACCACTATTGATGGTACCACTAACACATGTACCCATTGTGAACACATAATGTACCTATTGTGAACAGGAATATGATAATAGATGTATGTGTGCCATCCATATTGGATAGTTGTTTTGCTATTTAAAGGTTTGTAGTTTGCGTCCAATTATCACTCATCTCAGTTTTCCAAAACTAAAAAAAAAAACAACAATAATGGCCTGGTTAGGAAGGTTAGAAGAATTAAAAGAAGTTGCTGGTTCAGATAATTGGACAGATCGAATGGTAGCATATTTTGAAAAATCTGTCGAAGAGGACAAAAGTTTTGGTCAGAAACTTGAACGTTTACATGAGGTTTTAGATGATGCTGTTGAAGAAAGACAAAAGTTTATCCAGGAATTAGAACGTGCTGGAGATATATATATCTCTTAAAGAAATGCACTAAAGTATTGAAAGATACTCAAAAGAAGGATAAGAAAACCTTAAGTCGGATGGAAACTTTAATTAAAGATACAGAAGCAACAATAACTGAGAAAGAGGAATTCGTTAAGAAAATGAAGGATCCAAAATAATCCTTATAAATACTTAGAAGGAGCCATATGATTGTAGTCTATATGATATATTTATGTTAGAGTGTCTCTTTTAATCTAATTAATAATTGTTGTTCAGATAGAATAAGAACCATACTAACACATGTTGTTGTGTATAATGATGCTTCTGCATCTTTTATGGTTTTTGTGTTTGTAATGTACTTGTATGTTTGTATGAATAAAAAAGGCTCCTTTATTTATGAGTTTGACAAACATCAAAGTTAAAATAACTTTGTATTGACATGAAAAACAGTTTAGTATATAGTTAATTATGCTTATAGATTTTTTACTTGTTATGATTTTATTTTGTTGTTATTGTTAGGAGCATATTTATTTTGTTGTTATTTTTTACTTGTTATGACTAACTATTATTTTTTGGTTTTGTAGAACCTGTTCCTGGATTAGAAAAACTCAGTGATGAAGTTTGGGATTACATTAAGGACAAGTACGGGTGGTCAGAACATCTTTTTTGGCCACTTACAAAGTGGATACAAATAGATGATGATGTTTCAAAAAAGTTCAATATTCCAAAAAGATTCAATTCTAAACTAGGTATGTAATCATCAACTTTTACCAAACCTAGCTTATTTGCTTTTGTTGACTAAAAATGGAAAAAGCTGAAAAGTTCCAGAAATGCTTAACTAATGTACCTAAATAGAATTGTGAAAGAAAATTGCATGATTTGTGAAATGGAATTGGCTAAAATAGAAATAGTTTAGTACTAGTTCTATGTGCACATCAGAGAATCACATTTGCTCATTTTGATAACCAATAAGCTGAACTGGAAAAAGTGCTTATGCAGTATTGAAAGCTGATTATCTAGAGATTCCAAAAAGCCAAGAAACAAGAGTTTTCATGCAGGAATGAAGATTTTAGAACAACTTGAATATCACAGAGACTTGTGTGTAGGTTTGAGCAAAATTTGATTGAAGTAAAATGCTTTTGACTAAACTTTTAACTGCAAAACCTAACACAACAGACTTAAACTAAATTTTTTGACTCAAAAAAACTAAATTCTCACAATGATTCAAGCTAGAATACTAATTACTCACATAACCAAACACTACTTTATCTGATGTTTTGAAAGCTTAACAAAGGAAATTTGACTCTACTGACAAGTTACGGTATACTAAAAGAAATCGTCATTTTTTCACTGAAAGAAAGCTACTTGAAAATGCTTTAGGTGTCAAATGCACCAGTAAACAACAAGAAACTACAAGTTTATAACAGATATGAAGACTTGGACTAATGACACTTTTATGCAAAACAGAGGACGATGGATTTGAGATGGAAACACATGATGACCAAGATGATGATGAATCCGATGAGGACGATGATTCTGATGATCAGGCATGGACTCCCAAAAAAACAAGAAGAACAGGCAGTTCAAGTCGATCAAAAAAGAAAATCGTTGGCAACAGACCTCCACCAGTCAGGCATTACGTTCTTGGGTTACCATGTATCAAACCCAACGTTGTCAAACGAATTGTTTAATTAATCTTATCTGGTATCCTAGACATGATGTACTCTATATATTAGTAAGCTGCAACATATGTAGTTGCAAGGTACTCTATTTTGAAACCCTTTATAAAGGGTTTAGACTAAACATTATTATGTATATGTACATAAATTATGAATGAATATCTTGGTAAAATATATTCAATTTTGAGAATGAAGTCCAGTAACATAGAAGAACAAAGACTTACAGGAACAAAATACTGGCAGGTTTTTGAGCCGATCTTGTTATTATGTTCGTAGGTTTTTTTTTTTGATGAAAGTGATTCGTAGGTATTATACCGTATAATATGTTTTACAAAAAATAAACAATCCAGGTACATATTATATAACAAATAAGTTTTACACAAGTTATGATTCTTAATTTTTTATTTATTTAATGGTCCTTATAATTTAATCACAGATAAACTTTATAAAGACTAAAAACGTAATATGTTATAAAACCAAGTATATACCGTTGAGTCCTTATGATTGTAAGCTAAAAACAATTAAGCCCAAAACTTTATTCACATAAAAAAGACTGGTTGTTAAAAAAAACCAGTGTTTTTAAATGTCTAAAAACACTAGTTTTTTGATATAAAACGGTGTCTTTAAGATTAACACATAAAGACTGGTTTTTACATAACAACCAATGTCTTTAAATGTATAAAAGGAGTGGTTGCAGCCTACAAAACTAGTCTCTTTAGAATTCACCTTATAGAGACTGGTTTTTTTAAGAAAACAAGTTTCTATTCATTCCTTTCCCACCATTTTTGGGTCATAGACACTTGTTTTCATGAAACCAGTCTCTTTAAGGGGGTCTCTAAGGGCTTTTTTGTAGTAGTGCAACTTCTTAGACTTTTTTCAAGTTCAGAATTTGCATTTTAAAGTTCCCTTGATAAACGACTTTCTAGGATCAATTATAGGAACTTGCGAAAAGTTCTTGTTCTTAAACCCGTATGAGTTAAGACTTTCGTGTTTTAAAGTTACCTATATAAAAGTCTAGCAAAACTTGATTAAACACGTTAAGGTTACTTGCTAGAGTAAACTCAAATAAGTAAACTCGGGTTGAGTCAAAAGATTCATGGCGGGCCTAATATATCAAAGATATCTAAACTTGTTAAAACCATTTTATTTAATAAATTTTTTTCTATTTTGACTTTATTCTTGAAATGAAATATATACATACGATGTGATAACAAAAGGAAAGAACATAAAAGAAAATAAATGAAAAATAATACTAGGCCAAAATAGATCAAAAATTTTGAAAAACGTAGAAAAATTAAATTTTCCGGTTAAAATGAGGAGATATTCATGAAAAAACCCACTTATTACTTCGATAGAAGTCTCCCCTACACTTGATATACAGATTGTCCTCAATGTTTAAGCATGTGGGAATAAACTCCCCTACACTTAGGACATTATGCACATAGTTTAAATCTTGCTAAGGAAGAGACAACTAAAGTGATTCCCATTTCAACATTTATCGATAAAATAGTGAATCAGAAGTGTTTAGGATAGAACCAGGAAGACGGGTACACGGGATCACGGTCGTCAAATATCATCAAAAGTGGCTATTTGAAAGCTTTAATCCATGCACATCATAAGAAACAAGACAACAAACACCTACGTGGCTCCCCTACACTTATTATGAAAACGGGTAAAAAGGATAGATCATCGGGTTGCCTCCCGAGAAGCGCCTGTTTTTGTTAACCGAGTCACGAGCCTGACTCGACCCAGAACTAATTCAAGGGAAACATGGTGAGGGGTAGAATCATCTCGTGAGAGATGTCCTATCCAAAGTACAACTTAACACATTGGCCATTCACCTTGAAATTAGGCCCATTTGGGTGAGAAAGCTCAAGAGTAACATATGGGAAAATTTTAGCAACGGTGAATGGACTGGACCAACGACTCTTAAGTTTTCCTTAAAAGATTTTCAACCGAGAGTCAAAGAGTAAAACTTGATCACCTATGTGAAACTCTCGGTTCTTAATCTTAGAATCATGAATGAGCTTAGTTTTTTCCTTATAGATCAAATAATTTTCATAATCCTCCTTCCTTAATTCATTGAGTTCATTGAGTTGGATTTTTCTAAGATCACCGGCTTTGTTGATATCAAAATTAGCCCATTTCAATGCCCAATAAGCCTTATGCTCCAACTCAATGTGGAGGTGGCACGCCTTTCCGTACACAAGGCGATAAGGTGTACAACCTATAGGTGTCTTATAAGCGGTACGGAAAGCCCACAAAGCATCATCTAACTTATCGGCCCATGAGACACGATGGTGTCCCACGATACGCTCTAAGATTCGCTTAAGTCCATGGTTAGAGATCTCGGCTTGAACATTAGTTTGTGGATGATACGCGAAGGAAAGACGGTGATTGACACCATACTTAGCCATGCCTCGTGCAAATTGATCATTGCAAAAATGAGTACTACGATCACTAATGATAGCACGAGGAACACCGAATCGAGCAAATAATTGTTTCAAAAACTTTACAACCACCCTCACATCGTTCGTAGGTAAAGCCTTTGCTTCAACCCATTTGGATACGTAGTTAACGGTTACGAGGATGTACTTGTTTCATTTGGATGATGGAAATGGCCCCATAAAATCGATGCCCCATACGTCAATGATTTCACATTCTTGGATTAAATTTTGAGGCATCTCATCTTTATGTGTGATCTTGCCTTGTCTTTGGCAAGCATCACAATGCTTAACCATTTCATGAGCGTCATGATAAATGGTGGGCCAATAGAATCCAGAGTCGAAAACTTTATTCGCGGTATAGTTAGGACCAAAGTGACCACCGGTGGGTCCTTTGTGGCAAGCTTTTAGGATTATTAAAGCCGCCGGCCCATCAACACACCTACGAATGACAAGATCCGCACATTTCTTGAAAAGATAAGGGTCGTCCCAATAATAGTGTTTAATATTCATAAAGAAGTTTTTCTTATGTTGGGACGTTAAACCTACCATAAGAACACAACCCGCTAAATAGTTTGCAATGTACGCAAACCATAGGGTATCATCAAGATTGGAGTTAATAGACATTAAGGCCTAATGGGGAAAGTATTCATTAATCTCTTTATTTGGAAGTTCCCCTTGATAAAGATCCTCAAGTCTACTAAGACGATCCGCGGCTAGGTTTTCCGCTCCCTTTTTTATCACGAATTTCGATTTTAAATTCTTGGAGAAGCAAAACCCAACGAAGGAGTCTCGGTTTAGCATCTTGCTTGGTCAACAAGTATTTCAAGGCAGAATGATCGGTGTAAACGATGGTGGTGGAAAGCACAAGATAGGGGCGGAATTTCTCAAAAGCATACACTACGGCTAAAAGCTCTTTTTTGGTAGTGGTATAATGCAATTGAGCCCCCGTCATTGTCTTACTAGCATAATGGATTGGTTGGAAGTGTTTGTTAACTCGTTGACCTAAAACCACTCCTACCGCGAAATCACTAGCATCGCACATGAGCTCGAAAGGTAACTCCCAATTTGGAGAGACTAAGACCGGTGCCTTAGTTAATTTACCTTTAAGAAGTTCAAAAGAGTCGAGACATTCTTGGGAAAAGATGAAAGGAGCATCCTTTTCTAAGAGGTGAGTCATTGGTCAAGCTATCATAGAGAAATCTTGGATGAAACGACGATAAAATCCCGCATGACCTAAAAAACTCCTAACTCCTTTGACGGTGGTAGGTAGAGGCAACTTAGCAATGACATCAACTTTAGCACGGTCGACTTTGATACCGGCTTTGGAAATTTTATGACCAAGGACGATGCCTTCTTTTACCATGAAATGGAATTTTTCCCAATTAAGAACGAGACGAGTGTCTTCGCACCGTTTAAGCATACGTTCAAAATTTGAAAGGCAAGAAGAGAAAGATTCACCATAGACCGAGAAATCGTCCATAAAGACTTCCATATTTTCTTCAACCATGTCATGGAATATAGCCATCATACACCTCTGGAAAGTCCCGGGAGCATTGCATAAGCCGAAAGGCATTCTTTTGTAAGAAAATGTTCCATAAGGACAAGTGAATGTGGTTTTCTCTTGGTCTTTTGGATCGATAGGAATTTGAAAATACCCGGAGAAACCGTCTAAGAAGCAATAGTAGTCATTACCTGCTAAACGCTCGAGCATTTGATCCATGAAAGGAAGAGGAAAATGATCCTTACGAGTGGCATCATTGAGCTTGCGATAGTCTATGCAAACTCGCCAACCCGTGACAAGTCGAGTAGGAATCAACTCATTGTGTTCATTGGGAACAACGGTTATTCCTCCTTTCTTAGGCACACAATGGACGGGACTAACCCATGGCGAATCTGAAATAGGGTAAATCATTCCGGCATCTAGAAGTTTGATAACTTCTTTCATGATGATGTCATGAATTTTTGGATTAACCCTTCTTTGGCTTTGGATTGCGGGTTTAAAGTCATCTTCCATGAGAACTTTATGAGTGCAAAAGTTAGGATCAATTCCGCGGATGTTGGAGATTTTCCAGGCAATTGCTTTCTTATGATTTTTGAGCACTTCGATCTTTTAAGTCCTTTGCAATGATGACGGGTAACTTCTTATTGTCTTCTAGGAAAACGTATTCTAAATGAGACGGTAAATCCTTAAGCTCTAAATCCGGAGGATTGTCAATGGAGGGTTTAATCAAATATAGATCATTGTTTGTAACTTCCTTAGGAGTAGGTGGAGAAATATGGTCCTCGTTGAGAAGTTTCTCAATGGTACGAATGTCTTCTTCCCAATCGGAGGGAGAATCATCATATTTTAAGTCCACATCCCTAAAACTTGCTTCAGATTCTTTTAAAAGAAAGTCACTTTCTCAAAATGGAGTCAATGATGTAGCAATAGAAGCTATGTTCTCAACCTGAGGTAAAAGAGAAGTCCCGCGCTTACAAGCCTCGTGAAAATGTTCTTCGCATGCTTCGTCGAGCACATCGATGAAATTCACAGATTCGGGCTCATCTGGACGTTTGGAAAATTTACCCATGTTAAAGACGATTTTATCATCCCCGAACCTCATGATAAGTTCACCCGCGGCTACATCAATCAATGTACGCCCGGTTCTCAAGAAGGGTCGTCCCACCATTAAGGGAACACGGGGATCCATTTCATAGTCGCCGACAACAAAATCGGCAGGGAAAGTAAATTTGTCGACTCCAACAAACACATCCTCAGCTATCCCCACCGGATAAGCAACCGAACGGTTAGCTAATTCCAAAGTCATACGAGTGGGGACTAGCTCGGGTAAAGATAATTGCTTCCACACGGACAATGGCATAAGATTGATACTCGCACCGAGATCCGCCAAAGCCATACAATTCTCTACACCCAAAAAATTGCAAGGAATAAGGAATCGACCGGTATCTCCTAACTTAACCGAAAGTTTTCTCAAAAGAATGGAGGAACAATTCTCATTCAATTGGGCATTGGCGATATCAAGAAATTTTTCCTTATCACTTAAAAGATCCTTAAACATTTTAGCATATTTAGGCATGTGAGCGAGAGCCTCGACAAAGGTGATAATAAAATTCAATTTTTTGAAAATTTTAAGAAAGTTCGAAACTTGAATATCATCCTTATTCTTCAATTTCTCTTTCCTCAACCTTGAGGGATAAGGTATATTGAGTTGAGATGAAGGCTTTGGAATGGATTGCTCACTCACATCCTTGGGTGGAGGAGGGGTAGAAGTGGAAGGTGGAGGAACCGGTTTTGGAACCAAATGTGTGGTATAAACTTGAGGTATAGGAGGGACATAAGGTTTAGACGAAGGCATAACGGGTGGTATGTCACAAGTAGAAGGTGAAGGACGGTAGGTAGAAGTAGAAGGAATCTCGGGTCCTTGGTTAGATGGGGAAAAAGAAGTTTCTTCGGTGGTCTTACCGCTCCTAGTAGTAATGGCATTAATGTTGGCCCTAGGATTGGTCACGGTATTAGAAGGGAGGGCACCTTGGGGATGAAGGGTTTGAAGCATTTGCATTAATTTCCTATCGGTCGATTCTTTCATCTCTTTCATGGTTCATTCATGTTCAGTCAACTTTTGTAGAACCAAGTCCATTTGAGGATTATGCATGTTCATTTGAATATACCTTGATTATTAAAATCTTGGTTTTGAAATTGTGATTGTAAACCATTGTTATTATGAAAACCTTGATTAAATTTGTTATTTTGAAACCCTTGGTTTGGCCCATTAAAATTTCCTTGATTTTGACCATTGAAATTTTTAAATGTATCGAATAATAAAGATTAAATTGTTATTAAGAAATAATAAAGATTTGTCAAATGTATCGAATGGAAATTATTTGTTTTGCCTTTACTTTATCCCGCGTGGCTCCATGCTCCAGCTGCTCTTAAACCTAAACACCTGAGAATACATGCTAACATGTCAACACAACAGTTTAGTGAATTCATAGGTTTTTAATAAACAATAATGGGGTTTTAAATAAACCATAAAGCTTTTGAACACAAGAATATCATCCACTGTTAATATTGTAACACATACAATACTCAAAGTCCGCGCTATTCTACAAAGCCATGACACCGAAGCCTTAAGTATAATAATGCCCTAGTCAAGTATTTTGCCGAATACCCCCTTACTTCTAATACAACACACCTGTCTGAGCCTCCAACCCACATGTGCGACCTGCCCAGGTGGGGGCCATCCCCGATGGATCCATCTGTCTGTACCCGTGCCTACCCATCATAGGTAGTTAACGGTTCATGGGTTTATAGGGACTTTCCAAATTTTGGCAATACATCACTTAGCAAATAGCGGCTCACAATCAATACAATCAACGCTTTTGTTCATCTTTCAAAAGCATTTAATCAACCATCTTACATTCATTTACAACAACATGTATTCGTTCAAAGCATATAGCAAACAACATGTTTATTCATAAACATGTACTCTCAAAACCATATATATATAAACATCATATATTTTTATACCAAGAGCATGTATTCCCTCTCGCGAGTTTATAAACACATATAAAGCAGTAAAAGCGAGGTTATGAACTCACCTGATATAGCTATTACACGTAGATCAAGGAACAAACGTCTAATAGTCGATACACGACATCACGAGATATCAATCGCTAATTGATCGAGAACGAGATGCCCAACGGTCGACATATGACCGAACGAGACCTATAATGACGAGACGCGTTTTAGGCTTGAGACTATACGTAAGTCAAACACAAATGTAAATAGTTCACTTTAGTAAGTTTGGACATTGTATAAGTTTTATAAAACATTTCATAAGACTTTGATAACAATCTATCATGTATTCATTATGACTTTAAGCTCATTAAAGCCCATTAGTGGCCCATTACAATTTATATGAATTTAGTCCATTTCAATCTCAGTATTAAACTCTAAATATGTTATAAATCTCAGGCCCAATAATGACCTAATAGCCATTATAAGTGTATGTTGGGCTTTTGTGGCCCAAATCAACTTTATAAGCTTTTTGGGTTCTAAATCGCCTCAAAATGTTGTCGACTTAATATCTTAGGATGGTCGGGTCTCGGGTATATAAATATCAGTATACAAAGAGTCTACAATTCTCTACAAGTGGGTCATACCACTTCGATTTTTATAAAAATCGTCACGTTTTACCTTAATTTAATATAGTCTAATGCTTACAATTTTCACGACATGTCTCGTTAATTACACCGTTTCTCCTAAACCGTAAATAATATAGATGGGTTATTTTTACCAAAGTCATTCTTAACTTATGTAGTTTACTTATTATAAATTCAATTTCCCCTAATTTATATTTATTATAGATCATTTACCCATTTTATCACTTAGAAGAGTTGGCTGTCATTCGCAGCCAACTTCGTTTCTACTGTTTCGGCCGCCATTTTCAAACCGTATTGAACTGGTGGACAATCCAATTGATTCTTGTTCTATATGATTTATCTACAACTTTTAGTTTTACAAATTCATATGTTGGTATACGAAATTTTTGAGTAAACAGTTCATCTTTACAGCAGGTCAGATTCTGATCTAGTGTCGTATTTTAGCCATATCTAATTCATCGGGTATTGTCACAAGACGAGCGACCCGGCCAAATCACCACCAAACATAGTATTATCAACCTAGGACCCTTAACCGACCTTAAAACTCACTGAGTTTGGCACGAAATACAATATTACTGCTGATTTGTTACAAAACTTTAATTTACACCAAAGGCTTGTTCTAGCTTGCCTTTCTGTTTTCAATTTCATATACAATGCCCAATATCCAAAATCCAAGGTTTATATCATATATGACAGAAGTAAAATATATATTACAAGATCACAAAAATAAATTTAGAAGTTAAGTTTATAAAAGAAAATAACAGGAAGATCCTTACAATAAATTGAAGGAATACTTTAGATACAAGAATCCTTCAACAAACCTCTTCTTTAAAATCAATAATCAAACCAATTCTCATGATCAAGCCATGAAAACATTCTCCAATTCAGCCCATAAATTAACAAAAACTTCTTGTACTAACTTGTTTAAATAGGAAGCAAACCAAAAATGATACTTGTAGTATCAACATTAAACTAAGTACCAACAATTTAGCTATAGATTTTAATGGATTTTAATTATTTTGGGCTGATGAAATACGGGTAGAAAATGAAACACGAAGTACATCTAAACTTTGATCAACTTGATAAGTATGAAAGGAAAAAAAAAGATGGTATAAGTATGTACTAGTAGTTAGTATACGTGTCCAAGTATAACACCAACATCATATAAATAATGCACGTCATATTTGTTTACTCCGCTTGTTAGGATGAAATATAATATAATTATTGTCCCAAAATTTGTAAAAGCGGGTATTATCAAAGTCGGATATTTATAAGTTACGCGATTTACAAGATATGCGTTGGATAAGAAAAAAAAACTCTCAATATAAAATAAAAACTTGGACATTCAGAGAACATTGATATTTTTAATAAATAAACGAGGGCTTATAATTCAATAAGCGTTAACGTGTCCCATATACGAATGACTTTTAAAGGCTTAACGCAAATTACGAAAAATACTCGTAAAATGAGAAATTAAAACGATGACAATAAAAATATTTTTATTTCATAACGAGGATATTCACGGTCGATGACAGACACAGATTTTGTCCATTAATAATAAATGACATGTATTCGATACGTTAAAGCCTTAACCTTGCCGGTTAGCCGAGAACTCAATATTATTCGCAAAAATGATCATGACAAATAAAAGTCGATTAATAAATATTGATTTGAATATTAGAAATAAGATTAGAGCTCGGTCTATATATTGATTTAAATGTTCGGGTTACTACATCTCGTTTTTTAAATTACGTGTTCTTATGTTCGTATATTCGTGTTATAATTGTTCGTGTTATATTTAAATAGTTGTACGTAACGATATTACTCGTATTATATTAATTAGGTACGTAACAACGTGTTCGTGATTTTTACGTTCATGATTTTATGTTCGTGATTATAATTATTATTGTTAATAATTATCGTATACTATCAGGTACTTAATACTTATCGTATAATAATACGTACATAACTTCTGAAATCACTAATCGTGACACGTGTTCATGCTATAAAAGGAAAGTTTTAAAATGTACGTACGTTTACTAAGTGTACTGTTCATGGTAAAAGCATGCGGGTTTTACATAAGTCATCCTCCCCATATTCCAACCTCTCTGGCTCTTCGATAATCATATCACTAGAACCAGAGCTCTCATCATCACCACTACCATCTTTAACCTTTTCTATGGTAGTCTCCATCCTATCCTGTTCCTCTAATTGTGCAGCCAAAACAGAATCAAAGTGTACCTGTGCTGCATTCTTGGGTACCTGAACCTCTTCCAAAATCTGTTTACCCTTGTCTTTAGCTTCAATAGTAGGTAAAGTGATGGTTGGTGCATGTGTAGAAACATCCTTGATGATAACTGGTGGTTGGGATACACCAATCATACCCTTAAGTCTGTCAGCGTCAGATTTACTCTTGTCAGCGCTCAAACTCTGAATGTCAGCGGCTGACTTTGTGGCTTGTTCCATCATCTCTACAAAACTTAACTTTTTGGGAGTAACCAAAGAATCATCCATAGCTGGCTTCTCCTTCAAGCTTGTCAATGACTCGGCTATTTCCATACTCCCATATGAACCACCTTCTTGTGAGTCTTTGTCACTCACATGTACCTGTTCATCCTCCCCTTTGGAAGAATCCTCCTGCCTTCCACGAGCACTGGCAGCTTCCAGAACTACTATCCTCTCCCTCAATGACTTGAGTTCGAGGCCTTGACCTATGAAAACTTGTACAAGGTTTGCATTTTGCTTTTGCAAGATAATGCAAACCGCCGTCAATTCCAATAGTGATAAGGTTCTAGTCTGCCCTCCTCTATGATAGGGATTTGACCTTCCAAAAGTGTGACAACCCAAACCCGTGGTCATTATTTAATTACATTTTTACGTATATTTTTGAAATTTTTGACGAGATTTAATGTCATGATGATCGGTGATTTGATTTGGATGAATGTTGGAAGTTATATTTTTACGTTTTGACGAGTTGCGAGGATTATTAGTAATGACGATATCAATGGATGCCCAGAAAATTTTACGTTTTTATTTTAGACATGTCGATGTTTAATATTTTGACGTTTTTATTTTAATGTCGTATTAAGTCGTGCCAGGACTATATAATATCATATTTTGTGTGCGTTTTAAGTATTGAGAAGTATTTTTATGAAACCTGAGACCTGTAAATATTTTCAAAAGTGACTAATAGTCATTTCCCGTTTTTTAACCAAGTAATTGCATTTTGGTCCACAAGAATTACAATTGGCAAAAACTACCATAAACTTTTCCCATATAAAAGGAAAAATTAAGCACATTTTCACACACAAACACAACTCACCAAATTTCTTTCTCTCTCCCTCTCCCCTCCCCCTTGTTTCTGTCACCTCCATAAGAACAAACACCCCTTGATTTTGATTTTTGAGGTTGAATCTTTAAAAACAAATCAAAGACCCACTCTTATCTTTTGATTCTCTATATTTTGGTATGAAATTTAGCTACATGCATGAACATTTTATAAAAACCCATTTTTGGTGAAAAATCTTGTGTTTTGATCATAAATAATTGTTGTATGTAGGTGTTATTGTTGTTATACATTATTTTTGATGGTTGCATGTTGAAATTTTTAGTTGGGTTTTATTTGATTTGATCATCTATGATGATACAGTGTGTTATGATTGATAGTAGCAATATTAGGATGATTATAGTGATAAAAATGATATTAAAATGTGGTAAAAATTTGATTTTGAGTGATTTTAAAGAATATATTTTTGACCAGAATATAAAAAGTAATTTTTGAAAAATATGAGTTTGAGTTTCATATGAACTAAATATATATGGTTGTAGAGGATGTCTTAAGCTTTGATTTGGTATAAGGTAGAGCTTCTAGCTCCAAACGAGCGAAAAGTTACGTCAGTTTGATTATTCGTGTACCGGGAGACGAGTATCGTCACAATATATAATTGTTGTCGACATTTGGATCGAATCTCGGGGACTATAAAAAGGATTTTTAAATGAGTCATGTACTGATGTTAAGTGATAAACATGAGGATGTTTAGTTTATTTTCAAAGCTGAGTGTCGGTTTTGTAAACGGAGTCAAATAAATAAGCTAAAAAGACTATATGAGTTGTTGACGTAAAACTGTCTGGTTTTTGTAGTTCAAAGATGAATCGGGCAGGGAACTTTAAAAGTAAAATCTTTTAACCAAATTTTAGGAGGTCTTTCAATATATAGTAAGTGAAGTTTCGGATTAGTATCGTAAGCTATTGACGTTTTTAACTAAGGAAAACAGTTTGGACGATTATTATATATACATATATATATATATATATATATATATATATATATATATATATATATATATATATATATATATATATATATATATATATATATATATATCGACAGTTTTTGAAAGAGTAAAAGTGTAAAAGTGTATGTAAGAAGAATTTATTAAATTGAGTATGGTGTGAGTTTGATTTTGACTTTGAGATATTTATTTCATTTTATAAGTATGAAATATTACTTGGATGTATTACTAAAGGCACGCGTTTTGTTTTGATAGATAGTGAATTTCGTGTTCGCCGGGCATCATAGATCGTTGAAAGTCGTCATACTACTGTTAATACTTCAGGTGAGTCTATAGCCTCGCTTTCTACTTGTTTTAATGATTTTAAAACCCGAGAGGGGGATACATGCTATTTGAAGTAAAATGAAGACATGTCATGAGTAATTGTTGGACCCGAATGTTGCCTTTGTTGATTTGAATAGTATAAGTACCTAAATTGCAAAAGTACCTAAATTGATGAGCCGTTAACTATCTTCTGACTTGATGTTGTGAGTTGGGGATAGCCGCTTATTCTAATAATAGTACTATTGGGCTGATAACCTTATCTGAAACCAGGGCTTTACGCTGAGTAACCTCTGGGAAGGATAATTTTACGAGAATGAGAATTGGTATTCTTGCAATTGATACCCTAGTAGGGGCACTTGAATTTTTATAGTCATGCTGGCATTTGGCATAGGTGACTAAGTTAAGGGGTCGGTGTCATGAGCTTAATACATTTCATTTGCTATTGCTATAAGATGAAATGCCTGATTAATAGATTGTATGGCCACAATTCTATTAAACAATTGTGAATGATTTTTACGATGTGTTCAACTATGTTTTGTTAAACCTATAGACTTGCTCAACCTTTGTGTTGATGATTTTAAGCATGTATTTCAGGTACTTGAAGTTGTTGAGTTGCGGAGCTTGCTGGAGAAGGATTGCGGGATTGCTTTTGTACTAATTTTGTCTAAAAGAGATTTCTTTCCCGTTTGTCATAAACATATAGTATATGGTCAAGTATTTGGTAAAAGGTTTGTCGATTTGTTAAGATCCTAGGGGAACCTGTACGCTACTCTGATATATTTTTAAACTGATTATTCTTGGGATTGAAGGTTTTAGACATTGATTTAAATTATTTCCTTATTTATTCTTAAATATACTGTTGTAAGGTCATATAAAGAGTGTTGTAAAATGAAGTTTGTGAATAACACCCAATTGTGTATTTCCGCTGCGCAATGTAAATTGGGGGTGTTTTAGTTATAGCGAATTAGGTCGATTTTTGAAAATGTCCTAAACTATAAATTTGGTGTCAAAAGTGTTTTATAAAAGCAACGCAACTTCTCTGCAAGGCTCCGGTAAGATTATTTATTTTTGCTATGCTTTGTTATTATAGATGTATCCCTCAAAACTGTTCTGAATTCCTGAGTATTTATTAAGTAAATACTACGATAAGGTATTGGTTATTAATGAAAGGACGTGGAGTGCTTTCATCATAATTTCATTTTTATGAGTATTGTTTAATTATCATTTGCATTGCATTGCATACATATATATTTGGCATACGTAAATCATTTGCATTTGCATGATTATGCATTGCATATTTATATTTTTGAATAATGATCTTATGTACCTTTGAATTTTCTGTAATTTCAGAAAATGTCCGACTTACAACTTAACAACAATAGGCGGGGATTTGCTGTAGGTCAAAGGGGTATGTAGTATCAGCGAGTAGGTAATCATAAGAATTCAGGTGGATGGTTAGATTATGAGGATGATACGGATGATAAGAAAAATGTTGTAGAATTTGAAAGTGATAATTATAGGACTGAGAGTGAAGTTGCAAGAACTGAGGTTAGAGCTGAAGTGAGAAGTTATGGAACTGTCTTTAAGAAATATCAGGAAGAGAGTGATAGGCTTCGCAGGTTAAGTGAATATGTAGCTCATCTTGGGCCGCATCTTGGACCGCATTGGAAGTTCCAGGACAGTGGGGTGTATGCTGACTCTCATTATTTGATAGACCCGTCGTGTCAAGGAGCGCATTTGAGGTATGGATTTGAGGAGCCGCCGTGTTTTGATCCAAAATGGAGGTGCTGCAAGTTAGGACCAGATGAAGATGAAGCAGGGACGAGCCAAGTAGGAGAAAATGATGTGCCACATCTTATGGAGTGATGTAGTGATGGATCTTTGTTGTATTTCAGTTTATGTATTGTGGTGTTGTATTTGGATTATTTAGATCTTGTGAGGTAGTATTGTGATGGATTATTGTTGTTGTTTAGGATGATAAGGGTAAGTGACTGTAGTGACAAGATTTTGTTGCGATTTTCTCGGATTTATGGATGAAATCTACTATTACCCTTTAGTATTTTGATGTGTCTTTGTTATCTTCTCTTTTGTGAGATGATTGTGGAATTTAAGTAGTATTGTGTTGTTGACGCATGCAGTATTCATGATATATCTTGATGAAAAGATCATTTTCTTTCTATCTCGGTGTGTATACTTATCATGTTTCTTTCATCTATGATAACAGTAGAAAGAGTTGAGTGGGATATGTTTCTGTCATTAGTAGGGATTCCTGCATGACTGAGTTTCTTGAAATATGTCTCCAAAGATTGTTAACTTTAGGGTAGATTATATGATCGTGGGAATAGTTGTTAGATTGTTTGAAGCTGATAGTGCTGCGAGGAGACGAGGTGCTGAGATAGAAGATGCTGTTGTTCCAGTTGAAGATGCTGATGTTCCAGTTGGAGATGTTGCTGCTTTTCTGCAAGATTTTAAAGGATGTCTGTGTGTTAGATTCCTAGTAATGAGAAGAGATGCGTTGAAGAGTGTCGTACGAATATTAATGGTAATTGAAAAGGTCAAACTATATGGTCAAATTCGAGTAATTGATGGATGTTTTGATATATCTATAGTCATTCGGGAATGTTCAGCTAGACGAAAAGAGATAGTAATTTAAAGATTGATCCTGATTCGAAATTAAGTGTGGCAGAAAAGGGTAAAGGAACGGTGTTGTTGCGAATGACAATAAGGAATAGGAATGTATTTCCTCTAAAAGAAGGTAAACTTGGAACTTAATAGTCTAATTTAAGAAAAGATGGTATTCAAGCGGTTGGTATAAATCAGGTAAGCAAGAAGAAGTATGATGTGTAGATCACATATATTTTATACCACTTAAGCAATTATCTATTTACTTGTCGTAAGTACGAACTAGCTGGAGGTCGAGTTGCTAAAGGAATAGCAAGGAGTGTGGTATAGAAATTAGTAATTCTGTGGTAATGAAATGTTTTCATTTCGGTAAAGGAGATTGAATAAAGGAATTATTCAGATAATGGAAAATCAATATGAAAGGAATGTTGCTGCTATCACAGCCTATGTTTTGGAAATGCTGATAAGATTTGAGATTCAGATGTTGTAATTTGCATATTCTTATCGGATTCCAATGAAATTTTGAAGGTGTTATTGATGGTGTATTGAAATTCTGAAGGTGTTATTGAGGATATATTGAGAATTGAAGATGTTAGATTTTAGTTGACCGGAGGACGAGAAATCAACGAGAATTAGCGACTGGTTGAAATGAGAAATTAACCGATGGAAGGATTGTTAATAACTATATATATATATATATATATATATATATATATATATATATATATATATATATATATATATATATATATATATATATATATATATATATATATATATATATATATATATATATATATATATATATATATATATATATATATATATATATATATATATATATATATATATATATATATATATGTATATATATATATATATATATGTATATATATATATATATATATATATATATATATATATATATATATATATATATATATATATATATATATATATATATATATATATATATATATATATATATATATATATATATATATATATATATATATATATATATATATATATATATATATATATATATATATATATATATATATATATATATATATATATATATATATATAGAATCTGGATCGATTGAGAAGGAAAAAAACCTTCTCACTTGAGAAGGTTTTTCAAAAACCATAGCTTGTTAACTTTGATTCAAGTTTTTCAAGTGTTTATTCATTTTAATATGATAATAATACAAAATGAGTCAAAAAAAATTTGAATCAACATTAAAAAAACTCTCGATGTTGCGATATTTGTAAAATATTGAGTTTACTGCACAAATTTTTTGAATCATTTCATAACTCGATTTTTACAAAGATTTATGAATCAAAATTATGATTTATAGTTTTGATTCACTATTAAATGATGTTAACTAGTGAATCAATGAAAAATTTTCGAATCAATGACTCAAACGAAGATTTCTCAAATTTCTCAAAATAAAAACCTTCTCAATGGAACCGGAGCCTATATATATATATATATATATATATATATATATATATATATATATATATAAGGGAATAGTTTATGTGCTTAAGGAATTAAGAGGTATCGCGCAATTAACTAGACTAGAGTTGTGAAAAAGTTAACCGGGATAAGGATGAATGTCATATGATATGATAAATAAAGGTGGAAAGAATTAAATTGGAATGTTGTTGAGCTTTGAGTATTGATTTCAGGAAGTAATAAGTGGAATTTCTATTTGAAGATTTTATTGGTCAATGATGAGAAGGTATGTGACAATTCGTCAATTTATGGTTGATATTTTATTCTCAAATATTATTTAAAAACATTATTTTAATGTTATATTATGAACTCACTCGTTTATGGGAAGAAATTTGGGTTTACGTCTTGAAGTAGCATCGACTATGTCTAAACCGGAGGATTCTACGTTACGTGCTTACGTTTATATACACCGTTCTTGGTGACAGCCCGAAATTTTAGGAAATAAATTTATCCGTGAATATTATTTTGGGATTTTAAATTTGCGTTGGTTCATAAACTCACTAATTTACGAGAAGAGACTAGGACTTACGTGAATAATTTAACGTCCTTTACGATTAAACCGGAAACCTTAGGATTACGTATTTACGTTTTTGAACTCCGTTTTTGATGAAACAATTTTTATTAGATTCGTTTTGTGCCGTTGATTCATAATTTACAAAAATGTTTTTCGTAAAACGACCCGAGGGCACGCAAATCGAGGAACTAGAATCGAGGAGTACCCGTAAATTAGTGGGATGGGACAAGTTTTACACTTGCCCACCCCACTATATGGGACGGCCAAATGAGCTCCAACACACACCATGAGGTGTCAACACCTCCTAAACAAGCTAACACTTGTTTTACTAAGCTTAACTAGTAAGCCACCAAACCATCAAAACCATTTTTCTAAACCATTTCCTCACAAAACACACATGAAATACCACTCTCATTCTATCCTCTCCTCTCTCTCTCTATAATTCGTCCCAAATCAAGAAGAAACACCCCTTTTTGATTAAATTTAGCCATAAACTTTGTGTTATAAACACATATGATGATGATCCTTTGAAACCTTGAAGATTGGAGGTGATTCTAACATCCAAGGATGTGATTTGGTGATGTCCAAGTGCTGATTTCTACAAGAAGTTTACAAATATTGGGGTTTCAAAGTTGGTGTTGATCTATCACAAGTTTTTCCATCAAAATCCAAGCCTTGATCATAAACTACTCAATCTTGGTGGTATAGAGATTGTCCTTCCTATCCTCTTATTATTTTGATTATGTAATCTTGTATTTTCTTTCCTATTGTATATGTAAATGATGAATATATGATGATAAAAATATTGTGTGGGGATCAAGTGTTGATAAATATGGTTAAAAAGATAGAAAACCATAGGTAACAAGGTTAAAATATTGCTTAAAATGATGGTTGTATAAAAACAGTAAGTAACCAAATGATAAAATGATAAAATGGCATAGTGGAATCAATTTACAGCAAGTATTATGTGTTACACACATGTGAGAGTTGGCCATGCAATGGAATCATCAAAATGAGTGAGATATGATCAAAACAAGATTAGAGTGCAAATCTGCCTACACTGTTTTGAACGAATTTATTAAAATATTTAGAGGTTGATTCATCAGTAGCTATAGAGGAATAAAATGAAGGACATATCATTTAGTTTCTGTTATAAAAATTTGAGGTCCCATCTCATTATATAACTCTAGATATGGACATTTTAGTGGACTTAAAATTTAGGACTGATTTTGTAAATAAATAGTATATAATATAAGGACTCAAAATTTTATATAAAATATACATATATAAAACCCACTAGTTGATGATAATCATAAATAAAGATATATATATATATTGATATTAAAATGGGACATGTTATATAAATTACAATTATAAATGTTTTTCCAAGTTATAAAACTATATACCTAAGTTTTACGTCTTTTCGGCTAAAACCGAAAGATTAACGTTTTTGTCAAATAAAACTTAGACGGTCGGACCCGTCTAATGTAAACTTTTATAAACTCACATACTGATGTGTAAACTTATATTACAAGTAAAAACCGATAAAACCCGAACTATATAACATAATGGACATTAACGGGCTAAGTTAGCCTTATTGGACTATTAAAGTTAGGTTATGTCACTAAAAGTCCCATTAGCATGAATTGTGAACTACCGGGATTTGATAGACGCTTATGCATATAATAGTACTATTTGGGGACGATCACCCAGTTCGCGCCTTAACGGTTGATCCCCATCGTGCCACATTGATTGGTAAGCGAATTTATGTATGAGAAATTTCCATAGCGTGATTTTTGTGACGACACGCTAATTTAGATGGGCAAATTGAGTTTCGGGTTAGATACCCGTTGTTTGTTGTAGTAAGGTAACAATGTCATGCGTCTTATAATAATCAAAATAACGAAATACTGCTATACGCACTGAATTACGATATATTGCCTGACTAGCAATACGGGGTCTTATTATTGATATTATGTTCGTGTTTTGGTTTTTCATAACCATATTCATATAACGATTTTTACTTAACTCTATACAACGTTATAAAACGTATTGTATGATGTTTTTACGACAATGGTTCGTATAATGATTTTGAAGACAAAAGCCTATACTATGATTTTTGATAAGGATTTGTATAAAATGACTTTGGCTATTTTATGGCCTATTACAATGATTTGTACAAAAATGATTTTCGGTAATAATTATATACCGATGATATATCAATGGTTTTATTAAACTCTATGAATTCACTCGGCGTTTTCGCTGACCTTCTCTTTTAACATGTTTTATCTCAGGTACTTGAAGGTAATTCTCGGGAAGACAACAAGAATTCATGGCCCGCGCTTAAATAATAATTTCCATTCAAATACTTTGTAAAACTTGTATGAAATACTATGACTTGGGACCTATGTAAATCTGATTTTTATGAATGGAAATGCTTTATTATTAAACGACGCGATTTTTAAGCGTTGTCTATGATGTGAGTAATGTGCTATCCCGTAACACCAACGAGTCTTCCGCTGTATTAAATTGTGTATATTTCGGGGTGTTACAAGGTATGTAGGAGGAAACAGTAATAGATCGAATTTTCTGTGCGCTTTACCAGTAGTAGTTGGAAGGGAATGAGAAGATGAGTTAGTATTAAGAGTATTTTGTGATTGCTCTGTGGAATCATAGAGTTCATTGTCGTCTTGGGGAAAAGAAGCTTTGTGTTAGCTTAGTGATGGGAGTTATGTAATCTGATTGTATATTTTGCTATATGGCATGGTCAGGAAGTTGAGGATCGTAATATGATTGATTGTAAGGGTTGGTAGATGAGATAATAAGGATAATCTGATTTGACTAGAAGGGTAAGTCATCAGAGAAGTAATAATGGAAGTAAGGAACGAAGTTGGATGTTTTGGGAATAAGATGATTGCCATGGGGATGAATAAACAAAACATCAATCATCAGTAAATGTTTCATTTGATGAATATTAAGGAAGGAAAGGAAAGTATTTAATAACAATTGGAAATTTTTTAGGGAAAGAGGAATGGTGTGTGAAATTCTTTGGATATGAATTTCAGCTGGAGTCAATATAGACGTTTTAGAATGTGCGATCTATGGCTGAAGTGATCGTGAAAGTCTTGACTAGATTGAAACGATTAAGGCTTTGTCGATACTGACAAAACCAACTGAAGCTTGTCAATTCCTTTGTGTAAGCTGAGTATTACCGGAGGTTTATCGAAAGGTTTTCACTGATTGTTGAACCAATGATAAAGCTGACAAAGAAGAACTAGATGCATGAATGGATAGAATACATCTAAGTTGTAGTTTTGAGATCTGGTTTTTGTAGTTGAGGAAGTTGTTTATGAACACTAAGGATAGATTGAAGTTCTATGTTGTATAGTTAGTATTGGAGGAATCTGAAGGAATTATAGAGCTGCGATGATGATATTTTGATAATATCAAATGGAAAGAGAAAGTAATAGTAGTGTGTTCACCTGAATAAAGAAGTATAACGGGATTTATATGATCATGAGTTTTGACGATGGTATTTATTTTGGGATTGTAAAGTATTACTTGTATGAAATCAAGTATGAAGAAATAAGGATAATAAGGACTTATTTATAAATGCCATTCGGGAATTTCAAAAGAAAGGAGTTAAGGATTATCTAATGATGACTGAGAAATAATAATCAGTAAATTATAGATGAGGTATGTTATAGTTCTGTGTTACGAAGTGTGTTCCAGATTATGAAGGACGAGTGTAGATATTTTCACTATCAACTAGTGAGTATTTAGTAAGGAGGAGAAGGAAAAAGGACTTATAAGATTTCTAAAGTAATTGAGAATTGACTCTTTAGTCTTGAGATTTTGGAATATTGGTAGCAATAAGCAGAATGGATGGAATGGAAAGAAAGTTAGAATTGAATTGATAAACTAATGGAAAAGGAATGCCAAAGAAAGAAGATCAACTGGTTGTCGGAAATTTTTAAATAGAATGGTAGTAGAAATGAGAGAGTTGAGATGTATGTTTTTGTGGAACAAAAACGGTTATTATGATTATCTAATTTTTCTTCTATTAGATCAGAGGGTGTATTAAGAATGCAAGGACCAGTGGTGAATGAATTATTCGGATCAAGGAGAATTTCATTATTCTTAGAGTGCTGAGAGTGTCGCATGTAGTATTGAAGGAATTTCACAAGTTGAAGTATTGATGCAATCTGGTTGGAATAAGATGTATTACGATATCAGGAAGTGATCTAACCATTATACATTTCAGATTTGAATATATGAGATTAACGGGATTGCTTAAGCAATATATGGTATGAGGAAGATGTAATGATGTACTATGGAAGGTACAGTAATTCAGTATAGTGATTGTTAGAATGAATGAAAGTGGAAGATGAGCATAGGAAGTATATACGTGACTAGTCAGATTTATTGATAATCTCATTGTGTTTAGTTTAGTGTAACATTGGGACATAGAGACAGAGTATTTTTGAATATTGGAAATTGCTGTAAGAAGAGGTGAGTATTGAATAAGGTTTGAACATAATATATGTAACCCAGAGACTGAGATTGACTTTTGAGTATTAGAGATCTTACAGAAAGTGAGAAGAATTAAGTCAAGAAGGAATATTGCGTATTTTTGGAAAGCATCGGACATAGTGAAAGGATCAATTGGAACGATGGCAATTGAATTTGTGTAGATGTGATTGAAACTTGGGATGATGATATCTTTATTATTCACTATGAGGACTAATGAAACTTAGTGAAGATGAAATCTTTATGCGATGATAATTGCACATCTTAATTTGAGAACTTACATAGTCGTGGGTCAAGTTATCAGAGTATTAGGGCAGGAATGAAACTAAGAAAGTGATGTAGAAGGAGTATGAATGATGAAGGAATATTATCATAATAGAAGGTGAAATTTGGAAGTTGGAGTGTAGTAATATTCGGTTGTATGGTGATATCATAGGAATTGAGTTGAACTGGTGTGAAAGACGTGAGTATCTCTTAAGGATAAGAGGTCACGTTGAATCTAGAAGTGAGGAAGTGCGAGTATGAGGCGGGTTGAGCGCCGGGACGTCGCTCTCTTTTAGGAGGGTAGGATGTGACAACCCAAACCCGTGGTCATTATTTAATTATATTTTTACGTATATTTTTGAAATTTTTGACGAGATTTAATGTCATGATGATCGGTGATTTGATTTGGATGAATGTTGGAAGTTATATTTTTACGTTTTGACGAGTTGCGAGGATTATTAGTAATGACGATATCAACGGATGCCCAAAAATTTTACATTTTTATTTTAGACATGTTGATGTTTAATATTTTGACGTTTTTATTTTAATATCGTATTAAGTCGTGCTGGGACTATATAATATCATATTTTGTGTGCTTTTTAAGTTTTGAGAAGTATTTTTATGAAACCTGAGACCCATAAATATTTTCAAAAGTGACTAATAGTCATTTCCCGCTTTTTAACCAAGTAATTGCATTTTGGTCCTAATAAGTGTGAAAACACTTATCCTCTTACCACTTATTTCCAATAATAACATGACCAAAACGTGTATTTTATGTCGTAAAAGTCGGAATTATGCGTGGTGTGTGTTTTTATTGTGTTTTAGGACCAAAAGATGAAAAAGGAAGAAAACACGGGCTTTCACGGGCTTTTATCGAAGAAAACGAGAAAAGACGAAGTCAAAAGATCAAGAGTGCTTAAAGAACGGATGTCCAAGACCTATTCTGAAGATTTATCGAAGAAAAAGTTTAAAGACGGAAGTTTAATGAAGTCGAAGAACTCAAGTCTAAATTAAAGAAGAAAATTATTAAGACAAATTTCAAATCCCGAGACGACGTCGAGTAAAGACAAAGAATTAAATCGAGTCGTGAAGAAAAGAAAGAAGGAAGCACACCACACATGCACTTCCCACTTAGCCTATAAATACCCTCCTAATCACATTAAGAGGGTGGTTAGCTAGTTTCATTTTTAAGTTTTCTTTCTTGTTTTTAGAGAGAGAAAGTTCCCAACTTTCTCTCACTAAATTTTTCATCTTTTCTTTTTATCTTTCAAGTTTAAGCTTTTTGTATTTGGATTTCATTTAATTACAAGTTCAAGTTAATCTTTTTGTTCTTTAATCTCTTTTCTACATTTCTTGGTTTCATTTTAATTTTTGATCCGAAACTTCATTTTCCATACGGATTGATGTTTAAGTGATTGCAAGGTTAATCTTGTTATTTCCTACATAAGCTCTCTACGGTTTAGGCTATAAGCTCCTTATGCTTATGAGCTTATTTCATGTTTTAGCTTATAACTTTTCGGATTATTAAAAGGGTTTAGTGTTGATAAAGTTTCTTTTATTAAGTTTATGATTTTCGTCTTTTAAAAAGTTGTAAAATTTAAGCTTATTAAGTTGTTTAAAATTTGGTTAAGTTAGCTTATTGAACTGCTTATTGAAACCTTGGCTTAATCTTCATTTTCGGATTGTTGTGTTCACCGCAATACTGGGTTCTACACATTCCGACGACTGTTTGTTTGCATCGCAATAACCAAGAGTGGTTCTACTTTGCGATCGAAAGTACTTCCCCCTTATTCTGATCTAGATTGCGATCGCTCATTGCGATCGCATATTCCGACGGGTGATAAGGTTATTTTGAATCGAAACTCTGCAAAAATTTTGTTAGCTACATTCCGATAGGTTGATCATATTCCGATAGATGCACATTGCGACAGAAGTCTTTACTTGCATTCCGATCTGAACTTTGCGACAGAACCATATTACGACGGTATTGACTTTGACATTCCGATCGGTATTCAGATTAACATTCCGACAGTTTTACCTTTGATTATTCCGATGGCTTTCATTTTGATACATTCCGATAGAACATGTTTTTAAGTTTTATGTCTTAAGTGTTTATCTAAATAACTTTTAGTTTAATTTTTAAAAGCTTTAATTTACTCAACGACATTTTCATACTTGCTTGATAATCAAACAAACCATTTATTATTCCACCAAGAACAATTGAGTCGCACTTTCTACCAATAATCAATTCGAAGAGATCGGACGATAAGATTTTATACTTAGCCAAAAGCTTTGTATTAAATGGCGCCGCTGCCGGCTCTTTTTGTTAAGATTAACGGTTTTTAGTGAGAGACGCGTTGGATTTTGGGATCCGTTCATCTTTGAACGTTATTTTCCTTGCTTTAAAATTTTCAAAAAACCTAAAAAAATATAAAATTTTCAAAAATACAAAAAAAAATAAAATTTAAAATACATAAAAACAAAAATATTTCTTGCTTTGTTAGTTCTTTTGCAGGTGTATGCGCACTCGATCAACGTCTTATCAAGAGCCCGAGACTCTCGATAACTTAGACATGGCCGGTGTACACAACAATAATAATAATCCACCTCAAAACAACATGAATAATGACAACAATGAACCTCTACCGGACAATCACCCAATGATCGAACTTTTGCAAGCACATGTAGAGGGCAACCACGATGCTATTGTCATACCCGCAATTGGAGCCAACAACTTTGAGCTTAAATCCGGCTTTATTCAAATGGTCTCTGCTCAACCATTCTTGGGACGTACCATTGATGATCCTCATGACCATATTAAGAGGTTTCTTCAACTCACTAATACGGTTAAGTATAATGGGGTTTCCCAAGAGGTAATTCGTTTGCAACTTTTTACTTTCTCCTTAGAGGGACAAGCCCGACATTGGCTTGATAAGGAACCGCTACAAAGTATTCTTACGTGGACGGACTTAGAGACCAAATTCATAAACTACTTTTTCCCACCCTCTCGTACTACCGCTTTGCGGAATGAAATCATTACTTTTGAACAAAAGTACGATGAGACTTTTCGTGAATCTTGGGACCGTTTTAAAGAACTTTTACGAAAGTGCCCACAACATGGTTTTACCAAAGTGCACCAAATTAATACTTTTAACAATGGTTTAAGCATGAATGACCAAGATTCACTAAATAGTGCCTCGGGGGGGGGGGGGGGGGGGGGGGGGTAATCTTTTGCTTAAGTCTGCTAATGCCGCTTGGGATATTATTGAGAACAAGTCTAGAGTGCAAACCAAGAGTGTTCGGACCAATGTGGCTAGTGCTAGCACTAATGAGAGCGACAAGAGACTTGATAAGCTTACTTCGCTTGTTGAATCACTTGCTCTCCAAACGCCAATAATACCGAAGCTATCACTGCCCAAGCCAATGCTATGACTCAATCATGTGATATATGCGGGGGATCTCACTCATACACCGATTGTCCTTTGACTCATGACAATCCGGAAAATGTGTATGCCGCCAACGGTAACTATCCCACGGGAGGCTATCAAGCACGTCCTCAAGGTGACTGCAATTTGCTCAGCTATCGCTCAAACAACTTTCTTTCACCACCCGGTTTTCCCCCACAAAACTCAAACAACCTCAATCGCAATAATCAAAACCAACCTCGTGCTACAACTCCATACCAAAACCAAAGAAACCCATATCCACCTCAAAGAAACAACCAAGTTTACCAACAACCTGCTTATCAACCACCCGCCTACCATGCTCCTCCTCCTAACCAACCCACCGTATTACACCAAGATGTTGAAACCTACATGAGGACTAATGATGTGATAGTGCAAAATCTTCAGCGGGAAATGCTCAACATGAAAGCAGATATGGTGAAGCAAGGGAATGATCTTCGAGCTGATATGCGAAACACTTTGGCAAGTCAAACGAATGACTTGAGGAACATGATGGCTAGTTTCTTCCCAAGTAATCAAGCCTCCGGATCAGGTTCTCTTCCGAGTAACACCGTTGCTAATCCAAGAGGGGAGATGAAAGCAATCACCACTCGCAGTGGAAAAGGTTTAACGGAACCCGAGCTTCCTACACCTACACCAGTGATTGTGACAAAGGAAAATGAGTCTCCTTCTTCTATTCCTCCACCTCTAATTCCACCACCTTCTACTTCTACCCCTCCACCACCCAAGGATGTGAGTGCGAATTCCATTCCTAAGCCTTCATCTCAACCCAATATACCTTATCCTTCGAGGTTGCGGAAAGAGAAATTGAAGAACAAGGATGATATTCAGGTTTCGAACTTTCTTAAAATGTTCAAACAACTGAATTTCAATATCTCCTTTGCTGAGGCTCTCGCTCACATGCCGAAATATGCTAAAATGTTTAAAGATCTTCTCAGTGATAAGGAGAAACTTCTCGATATTGCTTATACCCAACTTAATGAGAATTGCTCTGCAGTGCTCTTAAGGAAATTACCAACAAAACTTGGTGATCCGGGTCGTTTCTTGATTCCTTGCAACTTCCCTAGGGTAGAGAATTGTATGGCCCTAGCCGATCTAGGTGTTAGTATAAACTTAATGCCATTAAGTGTTTGGAAACAATTATCTCTACCCGAGCTAGTCCCCACACGAATGACTTTGGAATTAGCTAACCGTACGGTTGCTTATCCAGTTGGGATAGCCGAAGATGTCTTCGTTGATGTTGACAAATTCACCTTTCCAGCGGATTTTGTTGTCGTTGACTACGAGATGGACCCCCGTGTTCCATTGATCGTTGGACGTCCATTCCTGAGGATCGGTCGCACTCTCATTGATGTAGCCGCTGGCGAATTAATCATGAGAGTTGGTGACGATAAAATCGTCTTTAACATGGGTAAACTTTCTAAGCAGCCTTCTGAAAACGAGAGCGTTAATTTCATTGACGTTCTTGATGAGGCTTGTGAAGAACATTTCAAAGACGCTTGTAAAAGTAGTTCTTCTTCTCTACCCACTGTTGAGACCGTTGCCTCTATTGCTCCATCACTAACTCCATTTGGAGAAAGTGATTTCATCTTGAAAGAATGTGACGCAACTTTGGGAGATGTGGACTTGCAAAAAGATTCTCTCTCCAATTGGGACGAAGACATTCGTACCATTGAGAAACTTCTCAATGAGGACCATATTTCTCCACAATCTCCTAAGGATATCTCTACCGATGATCCGAATTTGACTACGCCGTCCATCAAAAATCCTTCGGATATTGAGCTTAAGGATCTTCCGTCTCATCTCGAGTACGTTTTCCTTGAAGACAACAAGAAGTTACCGGTCATTATCGCTAAGGACTTGAAAGAAGAAGAAAAAACCCCACTTATCGCCGTGCTGAAGAATCATAAGAAAGCGATTGCTTGGAAAATCTCCGATATTCGTGGAATTGATCCTCACTTTTGCACACATAAAATTCTCATGGAGGACGACTTTAAAAGCACTATTTAAAGCCAAAGAAGAGTGAATCCTAAGATCCATGACGTAATAAAAAAAGAGGTTATAAAACTTCTTGATGCGGGAATGATCTATCCTATCTCGGATTCACCATGGGTTAGTCCCGTCCATTGTGTACCTAAGAAAGGCGGAATCACCGTTGTTCCCAATGAAAACAACGAGTTGATTCCTACTCGTCTCGTTACAGGGTGGAGAGTTTGTATAGACTACCGTAAACTCAATGATGCTACGAGAAAGGATCATTTTCCCCTTCCTTTCATGGACCAAATGCTTGAACGTCTAGCGGGTAATGATTATTACTGCTTCTTAGACAGTTTCTCGGGTTATTTTCAAATACCCATCGATCCCAAAGACCAAGAAAAAACCACATTCACTTGTCCCTACGGCACATTTTCTTATAAAAGAATGCCTTTTGCTTATGCAATGCTCCAGGGACATTCCAAAGGTGCATGATGGCTATCTTCCATGACATGGTTGAAGAAACCATAGAAGTCTTCATGGATGATTTCTCGGTCTATGGTGATTCCTTCTCTACGTGTCTTGCCAATTTGGAACGCATGCTTAAGCGGTGTGAAGACACTCGCCTTGTTCTAAATTGGGAAAAATGCCATTTTATGGTAAAAGAAGGCATTGTGCTAGGACACAAAATCTCAAAAGCCGGTCTTGAAGTTGACCGTGGTAAAGTGGATGTCATAGCCAAATTACCTCCACCTTCAACCGTGAAGGGTGTGAGAAGTTTTCTGGGTCATGCGGGCTTCTGTCGTCGTTACATTCAGGATTTCTCTAAAATCTCTCGCCCGAGACCCACCTCTTGGAAAAAGATACTCCTTTCATCTTTTCCAAAGAGTGTCTTGAATCCTTCAATCTTCTTAAGGATAAGCTAACCAAGGTACCGGTCTTGGTTACCCCTAATTGGGAGCTACCTTTTGAGTTGATGTGTGATGCTAGCGACTTTACTATTGGAGAGGTTTTGGGCCAAAGAGTGAACAGACACTTCCAACCAATCCACTATGCTAGCAAGACAATGAAGAGGGCTCGATTGCATTATACCACTACCGAAAAAGAGCTTTTAGCTGTAGTGTATGCTTTTGAAAAATTCCGCCCCTATCTTGTCCTTTCTACCACCATCGTGTATACCGATCATTCCGCGTTGAAGTACTTGTTGACTAAGCAAGATTCTAAGCCAAGACTTCTTCGTTGGGTTTTGCTCCTTCAAGAATTCAACATTGAAATTCGTGACAAAAGGGAGCCGGAAACCTAGCAGCGGATCATCTGAGTAGACTTGAGGATCCTTACCAAGGGGATCATCCAAATCAAGAGATCAATGACTCTTTTCCCCTTGAGACCTTAATGTCTATTCATTCCAATCTTGATGACACCCCGTGGTTTGCGGACTTTGCAAACTACTTAGCGGGTGGTATTCTCATCAAAGGGTTAACATCCCAACAAAAGAAGAAGTTATTTAAAGATGTTAAGACTTACTTCTGGGATGACCCTTATCTCTTCAAACAATGTGCTGATCTGATAATTCGTCGATGTGTTGATGGACCGGCAGCTTTACAAATCCTCGATGCTTGCCATAAAGGACCCACCGGTGGTCACTTTGGTCCCAATTACACCGCAAAGAAAGTATTCGACTCTGGATTTTATTGGCCCACCATTTATCGTGACGCTCACGACATGGTTAAAACTTGGTGATGCTTTCCAAAGACAAGGCAAGATCACACATAAAGATGAGATGCCTCAAAATTTCATACAAGAATGTGAAATCTTTGATGTATGGGGTATCGACTTTATGGGGCCATTTCCATCATCTAAAGGGAACAAGTACATCCTCGTAGCCGTTGACTACGTCTCTAAATGGGTTGAAGCTAAGACTCTCCCAACGAACGATGCGAGGGTGGTTGTGAACTTTTTGAAGCAGCTGTTTGCTCGATTCGGTGTTCCTCGTGCTATAATCAGTGACCGCGGGACTCATTTTTGCAATGATCAATTTGCTAGAGTCATGGCTAAGTATGGTGTCAACCACCGTCTTTCCACCGCCTATCATCCCCAAACCAATGGGCAAGCCGAGATTTCCAACCGTGGATTGAAGCGAATTTTGGAGCGTACTGTGGGAGAGCATCGTGCCGCATGGGCCGATAAGTTAGATGATGCTTTGTGGGCTTTCCGTACCGCTTATAAAACCCCGATTGGTTGTACACCTTATCGTCTTGTGTACGGGAAAGCATGCCACCTCCCCATCGAGCTGGAACATAAGGCGTACTGGGCCTTGAAGTGGGCTAACTTCGACATCAACAAAGCTGGTGATCTTCGCAAGATTCAACTCAACGAGCTAAATGAACTGAGGAATGAAGCTTACGAGAACTCACTGATCTACAAAGAGAAGACCAAGATCATCCATGATGCAAGCATTAAGAACCGAGAGTTCCACGTTGGTGATCAAGTTTTACTGTTTAACTCTCGGTTGAAGATCTTTTCTGGCAAGTTGAAGAGCCGCTGGTCTGGTCCATTCACCATCACCAAAGTCTTTCCATATGGCACCATTAAGCTTTCTCAGCCAAATGGGCCTAATTTTATGGTGAATGACCAGCGTTTGAAGCTGTACTTTGGTGAGGACATCTCTCATGAGATGATTCCATCCCTCACCACGTTTCCCATGAACTAGTTTTGGGTCGAGTCAGGCTCGTGACTCGGTTATCAAAAACAAGCACTTCTCGGGAGGCAACCCGTGATCTATCCTTTGCCGTTTTCATAATAAGTGTAGGGGGAGCCCCATATGTGTTTGTTGTCTTGTTTCTTATTTTATGCAGGGATTCAAGCTTCAAAGAGCACCTCGTTGACTTTTGACGAACCGTGATCCCGTGTACCCGTCTTCCTTGTTCTATCCTAAACTGTCGTGATTCAATATTTCATATTTTATATGTTCACACTGAAATCACTATAGTTGTTCTTTCCTTAGCAAGTTTAAACAAAGTGCACAATGTCATAAGTGTAGGGGAGTTTACTCCCACATGCTTAAACATTGAGGACAATGTTTATATCAAGTGTAGGGGGGACTTCTATCGAAGTAAGTGGTCTTTCCCATGAATTTGCCCTCATTTTAACCGGAAAACTTGATTTTTTGACATTTTTCAAAATTTTTAATCTATTTTGGCCTATTAGTTTTTCCTTTGTTATAGTGTTGGAAATACGTTTTACGTATTAAGAAGGATCGGTCACTCCAACGATAGTCCATGTAATAGCTCGTAGTTTAGTTAACTTTCTTTATTTATTAAACAAGAACAAGCCTAGCCTACAACATGTGTAGGCCGACCCAAAATGTAAGCCGAAGCCCATGATGAGGGCTTGGGTATATAAACCCTCTCCTTTGATGGAGAGGGTGGTGTGGTTTCATAATTTACACATAGTTCTCTTAACTTTCTCTCTCTAAAAGTATGAAATCCACCATCTCTTTCTCTCTCTAAAAACATAAGCAAGATTTACATTTCTACAAATGGTATCAAGAGCCATGGGATGATTGTTTAGTTCTTGTGTTTGTGTTCTTGATTCTCGCCATTTTTGATCTTTTTTCACTCGAACCAAATTTTTTTTTGTGTTTTTATGGGTTAATCTTGATTTACTTCATCTTATTACTTGTTATAGTGATTTGGTATTGTTATTTGGGTTAAAAACACACAATTTTTGGTTGTTTGATTCATATTTTGGCTTTGAATCTTCATTTGATTGTGTTATTGTACTGTCCGAGAAATAAGGTAAGTCGGAATCCATAGTACGATCTGACTTTGTGTTTGCATAAACCCTGGGGGTTTCTACTTGCGATCCATAGTCACGATCTGGTGTTACGATCTAACTACGATCAAGGTAAGTTTGGTCAGTACGATCTTCGTTACCATCCATTAGTACGATAGCAGAGTACGATCCATCAATCCAAGTGCTTAGTACGATCCTTCAGTACGATCCATCACCACGATTGTAGAGTACGATCAAGGTTTCATTCAGACTACGATCACTGCCTGCGATAAGGGAGTGCGATCAGGGTACGATCGTTGGGTACGATCTGGGAGTCCGATCTGAGTGCGATCATAGGGAGTGCGATCTCAACTACAATCTGAGTACGATCATAGGGAGTACGATCACGACTGCGATCTGAGTACGATCACGACTGCGATCTGAGTACGATCACGATTGCGATCTGAGTACGATCCAATATTTTTCAAAAAACGTGTTTTTGAAAATTTTCGTGTGTAATTTTGACTTGGATTTTTTGGTTTATCGAGGACATAATTTAGGGGATTTTAACATTATTTCTCGGTTTTATCACACTACAACAAACACATTTACTTTCTTTCATTGATCGATCAACTTTGTAAATCTTCACTTATTGAAATGGAGTACACATCTCTTACGGATAAGTCCATCCTCTCGGGTACGGATAATCGTCCACCAATGTTGGTGAAGACTATGTATGAGGAATGGGCTTCCCGAATGGAACTTTGTATGTTGAACAAGGAGAATGGACATCTAATTTGGGCATCGGTGCTCAATGTACCATTAGATTATGGTACTGTGACGGAAGGAACAACTACTCGTCCTCGCACAACGGGTGAGTTGACTGGAGATATGAAGATTCAAGATAAATGTGATAAGTATGCTACAAACATCATTCTCCAAGCCCTTCCTCCAGATGTCTACAAACTCGTCAGCAAACATAAAGTTGCCAAAGAGTTATGGGATAGAATTCGTGTTCTAATGCAAGGCACCTCGTTAACTAAACAAGAACGAGAGTGTAAGCTTTATGATACTTTTGATAAGTTTGCATATGTGCCAGGGGAGACTCTCAATGACTACTATCTGAGATTTACCCTATTGTTGAATGAGCTCAATATCTATGGCATGGCAATTCCTACCTTTCAATTGAACACCAAGTATTTGAACACTCTTCCTCCAGAATGGAAAAAATACGTGACAGATGTTAAATTGGCTAAGGACTTGCATAACACCAATGTGGATCAACTTCAAGCTTTTCTTCAACAACACGAATGCCATGTGATCGAGGCTCGTTTGTCTACACCTCAAGTTCATGATCCACTTGCAATGTATGCTTCTCAACAAAACATGGTTTATACTTATCAACAACCATCATACTTGCAGCAGCCACCACCACACATCTATCAGCAACCATCTTATCAACCACCAATGATGCCACAGCAAGAATATCAACAAAGTGTTCATCAACAATCTTTTCTACAACAACCACAATATCAGACATCACCATCACAAGCCAACACTTCTCCATTGGGCTATACTCCTCAGCAAGGATATTTTCCAATAGAAGCACAACCAGCACAAGCTTTCTACTCTAATGAACTTCCTCCAATCCAAGCACCGGTCTTTACTCCAAATGATACGCCAGCTGATGTTCTAAACCATCTCACAGCCTACTTGTCAAAACTTGTTGCAACTAGAGGATTTCCACCAACAAACAATCAGCTCCGCAACTCATCAAATCCTCGACAACAAGCCATTGTTCAAGATGGTTAAGTGACGATGCAACCTATTCAGGGAAGGCAAAATTCATATGGACCTCCTACAAGGACTGGGAACAATCAAGCTGTGAATTCTCAAGCTAGTGGAAATGGGAGTCCTATTGGTCCTAAGAAGGTTGTGACTTGCTACAATTGCCGAGGACAAGGTCATATGGCTAGGGAATGCACTCAGCCGAAAAGGAGGAGGGATGATGCATGGTTTTGTGAGAAGATGTATTTGGTTGATGCTCAGTCTAAGGGGAAGATTTTGGATTCAGAGGAGTTGGAATTTCTTGCAGACCCAGGGGCAGCAGATACTGAAGGCATTGCAGTCGTTTCTACTTCTAATGCAGCTTATCAAGCGGACGATCTTGATGCATACGATTCGGATTGTGATGACATTCACTCTGCCCAAGCTGCTCTCGTTGCTAATCTCTCTCACTACGGTTCTGATGACATCAGTAAGGTACCAACCACATTTAATAATATTGATGATAACCAACATCAAGTTGGGCATGAAAATGACAACCTCGAACAGCATTCGGGAACTAGTAACTCAAATGATGTGGTACCCAATCCTACACATTTGAGTGAACCTCAACCAAATGCTACGACGGGTATGGCATCTTATGCTCAACATGATTTGGTCATGGTGCCTAAACATATTATTGATCAAATGCATATGGCCCTCAGACAATCCGTAGGTACGAATTCCACCCTAACTGCCGAGCTTGCGTTGCATAAAGAAAAGGTCAAAACTTTTGAAATGGTCCCTCAAGCAGAGAAAATAACATGTACTAAATTTGACCAATTTCGTTTTGAAAAGATTGAACATTTGAAAGAAATAGAATCATTAAAAGCTAATCTTTCTAATGAATTAAAAGAAAAAGAGTCGGTTGTCAATGATTTTCGGAAACTTAAAATGGATTTCGAAACTCTCGAGTCTAAAAAGGTTGAATCGGAAATTAATGCTACCAAACTTCTTAAATTTAAAGAACAACGGCTTTTAAAACAATACGCTTCCACAGAAAAGGTTCATCTTTTAAGTAAATCATTTAAAGAACTCGAACTTAAACGTCTTCAAGTTTACCACCTAATCCCGGTTATGCAAAACAAGCTCAGGAATATATTCCCGGTCTTTATGATATGACCATAATTGGCAAATCGAAAGAAGCACCTTTTGTTCGTAGTACTGAGGAGACACAATCACTTGCGGATGAAGCTCATTCTAAAATGCTTTCAAAATTCCATACAATTGATTATGATCAACATAATAAAGATCAATTTTCTAAAAAACCCGCATTCGTTTATAAAAGGAATTAGCTGAATTGACAGTTCTTGTGCCCCAAAGTTTTTCAAATGAAAACCTTTCTAGTACGTCTCCTACACTTGTCAAAAAGGATTTAACGAAGTTAATTCCACCGGTAAGTAAGGCGTCCGTTAACTTAAATGCGGTTCACCAACACTTAGCCGATTTTGACAAGGTCATTTTGGAACGTACGACGGCCACGGCCATAACTGAAGGTGAATGGAACTTTGAGCACACTAGAGCTGCGTTTCGAGATGAAATTGTTCCGTTTGTAGACAATGTTAAGTCTTGTCTTAGTAATCTTGATCAAGATTTGCTTTTGGAAATAGAAGAAGTTAGACGTGTTTTCAATGAAATGAATGATGCTTATGAAAACAGTTTACTTGAAATAGAACGGGTTTCACGCCAAAATGATCTGCTTCTGAAGCAAGTGATGTCTCATGATATAGTCTCTGTCTGTGTGAATAAAAGTATTGATAATGATTCTTTTGTGCATAATGTTGAATCTGTGGATATTGTGGTAGATAGTACTTGTCACGAATCTGACGCTGAATTTTTAAAGCTTCAAGATTCATATTCTTCGCTTTCAAAACGTTTTGATGAGATTCAAACACATTGTATTTCGCTTGAATACAAGCAACAATTTATTCAAGAAATCTTTGAAACGTCATTCGAAGGTGTTAATATCGATGATGAAAACTTTGAAAAGAATTTTCGATTGAATTTACAATCAAAACAGCGTCAGCCAAGTGACAAAGTTGCTACATCTTTGCCGATAGAAATAGAGAAATCTAAGGAGCTTAACTGTGTGAATGTACTTGAGGCCGCTGAGAATTTTAAACTTGATCTAGATAATCGAGTTTCCAAGATTTTGTCCAAAGTTGATAACTTAAAACAGAAAAATACACGACTCTTCGATTCAGTAAAGCCCACATGTGTTGATATCACTGCACAGAATCAATCATTGATTGAACAATTGAATCGAAAGTCGGTGGAAATATCTGATTTGAGGGAACAAATTTGTGACAAGAATCTGGTCTTGGCTGAGTTAAAGGAAACACTTCGTACTCTAAAAGGTAAGAATGTTGTGGATAACGCAGCCACTGTCTCAGCATCGTCCTCTAGTGCAATCAAAAGGAACCTTATAGCCGTCACACCACTTAACAAGGGCCCTAGGACTAAACCACCTCAAACTTTGGTCACTAAAGATAAGGCGGAATCAAAACCAGCTTCTAATATTCCCGTGTTGCCTTCTACAGGAGTAAGCACCACTACTAAGGCTCAAAGATCTAAGCTTAACAGAAACAAGAAGAATGATAGGATCTTGCCCCCATCTAGTAGTCAAGTGAAGAAGAAAGTAGAAGCCCATCCTAGGAATGTTATTTCTGTTTTGAATAAAAAGAATCATGTAGCTAAACCTAAAGGCTCTGCGGTTGTGAAGCGTTCTAAGCCTACTGTGAATTCTAATTTGAAATGTTGGAATTGCAATGAATGTATGTTTTCTAGTCGTCATGATTCTTGCCTTATTGACCATGTGAATGAGATGTATGCCCGGAAAAATGGATTAGAATGGAAACCGACTGGGAAAGTGTTAACCCAAGTTGGTTGGATGTGGCGCCCCACTTGTAGAACTTTCACTATAGTAGGAAATACGTGCCCTTTAACTAGGATCACTCCCACTGAAGTGAAGAAAGCGTGCCCTTTAACTAGGAGTACCAAGGCTACCAAAACACAAGCGTGTCCTTTAACTAGGAACACTGACACTACTGTAGGAACAAAGTGCCCTTTAAATAGGTCTACTCCCACTGTAGTGCCCGCGAATAATCCAAAACCTAAGAAAGTTGGAACAGTAAAACCTGTTAGTGCTAAAACTCACATTAGAAAACGCAGGAAATCTAAGGGTCTAAAAAATGTTAGCAATTCTGATAATTCTATATCTGTAACTGCTAACACTCCGGAACCAATAGTTTCCAATGCATTGTCTACTATTGTTATTGAAAACAGGTGGTCCAAATTGTTCTCTGGTATTTGGACTCTGGTTGCTCCAAGCATATGACCGGAGATCGCTCTCAGCTCAGAAATTTCGTCAGCAAGTTTCTTGGTACGGTTCGATTTGGAAATGATCATATTGCAAAGATAATGGGTTATGGTGAATATCATATTGGGAATGTTATTATTTCACGAGTGTATTACGTTGAAGGTCTCGGTCACAATTTATTTTCTGTGGGACAATTTTGTGATGCAAACCTAGAAGTTGCTTTTCGAGAGCATACCTGCTTCATTCGTAATTTGGAAGGGGTTGATTTATTGAAAGGTACTCGAGGGAATAATTTGTATACCTTGTCTCTACAAGACATGATGGCCGCTTCTCCCGTATGTCTTCTCTCCAAAGCATCGAAGACTAAGTCATGGTTATGGCATCGACGGTTATCTCATCTTAACTTTGACGCTATTAATCACTTGGCGAAAAACGAACTTGTTCGTGGTCTTACTAAACTATCATTTCACAAGGATCATTTGTGTTCCGCGTGTACAATGGGGAAAAGCACTAAGAAGTCTTACAAACCCAAAACGGAAGACACCAACCAAGAGAAACTTTATCTGTTGCATATGGATCTTTGTGGACCAATGCGTGTTGAAGGTCTTAGTGGCAAAAAGTACATCCTCGTCATTGTCGATGATTACTCTCGGTTTACATGGGTGAAATTTCTAAAAGCAAAAAATGAGGCACCTAAATTCATTATCGGATTTCTCAAGATGATTCAAGTGCGTCTCAACACTCCTGTCCGACGCATTCGTACAGATAATGGAACCGAATTTGTGAATCAAATTTTGCGTGATTATTATGAAGAAGTTGGCATTTCTCATGAAACATCCGTTGCTCGCACTCCACAACAAAACGGTGTCGTTGAAAGGCGAAATCGCACACTTATGGAAGCTGCTCGAACGATGTTAATTTACGCAAAGGCTCCATTGTTTTTATGGGCAGAAGCAGTATCTACAGCAGTGTACACCCAAAACCGGTCACTCATTCGTAAACGCCATGGTAAAACACCTTATGAGCTTCTCCATGGAAAAGTACCAGATTTATCACATCTTCATGTATTTGGTTCTCTATGTTATCCAAATAATGATGGTGACAATTTGGGAAAACTTCAACCAAAGGCTGATATTGGTATTTTCATTGGTTACGCCCCCGCAAAGAAGGCATACCGAATCTACAACCGTAACTCTCGCAAGATCCTCGAAACTATGAATTTTGATTTTGATGAGCTGACAGCTATGGCTTCTGAGCAAAGCAGCTCTGAACCCGCACTTCATGAAATGGGACCCAGTAACATTAGTTCTGGTCTTGTCCCAAACAACCCTACTTCATCAACATTTACACCACCTTCTAGGACTGAATGGGATACGTTGTTTCAACCGTTCTTTGATGAATTCTTTACTCCTCAAACAATTGTTGCTCCAGAACCTGAGGTAATAGCTCCGGTAACCGAAGTTGTCGCTCCAGCAACCGAAGCACAATCAGACACATCTGCACCTACAATTGGTCAAGATATACCATCAACAAGTAATTCTCAACCAACACATGTTTCAACTACCTATGTCATGCCTATTGATGATGAAGAGGATGATGATGATCACGATTTGGAATTCGCTCAAATGCGTGAACTTCCATTCTTTGGTGTACCAATTCCCGCCTCTAATCAAGCTGGGTCGTCCACCTCAGAGGAAGCTCCTTCTACAGTTTACTCTAATCCACGGATTCGTGGACATGACAGCAAGTGGACAAAGGATCATCCTATAGATTCTATTATTGGTGACCCTAATCGTCCGGTATCCACACGAAGTCAGTTACAAGAAAGTGCAATGTTTTGTCACTTTGATGCTTTTCTCACTGAAGTTGAACCTAAGACATGGCAACAAGCTTTTACTCAATCATGTTGGATAGAAGCTGTGCAAGAAGAACTTAATGAATTTATACGTCTTGAAGTATGGGAACTTGTCCCATGCCCGGATCAAGTGCAGTTACTCACTTTGAAATGGGTTTACAAGGTGAAACTCGATGAGTTAGGCGGAATATTGAAGAACAAAGCTCGACTAGTAGCTCGTGGATACAAGCAATTATTGGGCATCGACTTTATGGAATCCTTTGCACCTGTTGCCCGTTTGGAAGCTATACGACTATTCCTCGCTTATGCAGCCCATATGAATATGATCGCCTATCAGATGGATGTGAAGACGGCATTTCTTAATGGTGAACTCAAGGAAGAGGTCTATGTTCAACAACCGGATGGTTTTGTGAATCCTAATTATCCCAATCATGTGTACAAGCTTAAGAAGGCTCTCTATGGGTTGAAGCAAGCTCCTCGCGCATGGTATGATCTTTATTCACAATTCCTCATTACGCAAGGCTTCGCTAAAGGCAAGGTGGATCCTACGTTGTTCATTCAGAAACGAGGTAAAGATATGATTATGGTACAAATATATGTTGATGATATTATATTTGCAGCCTCGACCCAAACCTTATCGGATGAGTTTGGGACACTCATGTCTTCCAAGTTTAAGATGTCAATGATGGGCAAGGTATCATTCTTCTTAGGTCTTCAGATATCTCAGAGTCCCAGAGGCATCTTTATCAATCAATCCAAGTATGCCCTTGAATTGCTTAAGAAGTATAAGATGGAATCTTGCGACCCCGTGGATACTCCAATGGTGGAACGAACTAAGCTTGATGCAAATCCACATGGAGTTGCCGTTGATCCGACACTTTATCGTGGAATGATCGGTACTCTTCTGTATATCATAGCCAGTCGACCTGATCTTCAGTTTGCTATATGTATGTGTGCCAGGTATCAAACTAGGCCTACTGAGTTACACTTAGCTACTGTTAAAAGGATCTTTCGATATCTTAAATGAACCATTAATCGGGGACTTTGGTATTCGAAGGACTCTTCTATTGCACTAATGGCCTATGCAGATGCGGATCACGCGGGTTGTCAAGATACAAGGCGTAGCACGAGTGGAACTTTGCAACTACTAGGAGATCGACTAATCAGTTGGGCATCGAAAAGGCAGAAAAACGCTGCAATTTCAAGTACGGAAGCAGAATACATAGCTATGTCCGGTTGTTGTGCTCAAATTCTTTGGATGAGATCGCAATTAACCGACTATGGTCTAGGTTTCAACAAAATTCCGATGTACTGCGACAACAAGAGTGCAATTGCCTTATGATGTAACAATGTTCAATTCTCCCGGTCGAACCATATTGACATTCGCTACCACTTCATCAAGGAGCAAGTGGAAAATGGAGTAATAAAGCTTTACTTTGTCCGATCTGAGTATCAATTGGCGGATATTTTCACGAAGGCTTTAGATCGCGCTCGAATTGAATTTTTGGCCGACAAGCTAGGAATGAGAACCTTCTCGCCTGAGACTCTAAAGGAACTAGCAGATGAAGCGAAAGAATAGTCTTGGTAAAACTATTCTCCGTATCCTTGGTGATCATTTGTATATATTGTTTATATTTTTATCCACAAAAGCAAAATACAAAAATATAAAACCATATAAAAACCATAAAAATTGAAAAATCTAGAAAAATCCAAAAATATTTTTACTTTATTTTTCAAAGGCATGTCTTTTGGTACGATAATATTTACGGCCTTAGAAATGTTGATTAATATCGACACGGTGCCATAAATAGAGTTCGTACAAAAGTTGTAAATATTTCATAAAACATGCCTAATTGGCTTGTAGTTATTTCATACTGCAACCCGGTTTTCATATTAAAGTCAAGTATTTCTTATGAAAGCTTTGGCTCACAACGGGAATTAATTTTCTCGGGCAAGGTTTACTTTAAAACCTTGTAAGGGATCAAGTTTACTTTATAACTTGGTCTAACACAAATCTATGTACGCCTCAGTGCATTTATTTGTTAAAACAAGAGAAGTCTTGTTTTTATGAAGCTATCATCTCTACAACCATAGCAATCTACAATTGGTATCTACATACTCGACGATGCGACTACTCAAAGGACGACAACAGCTCTTTCAATAGAACACGGGTCAACATTTGAGGGGGAGCAACTGTCAAGCATTCAGAATCTTCGATGCCGAACGTGCGAAGTTCAACATTGGTGTCAAGACAAAAATACCAATCGTACATGTGGTGTCAAGAGATGACTTCAGACGTGACGAGGCGACCAACATTTGCCGACAAGAACCATTTGATCTTATCATATGATGTTCTCATCAATCAGGTCCAACCTTGTCAATCTTTTCTAATATGGTGAATATGTGATCATGTTACAAATCGGTATCATATCTCATATGTTTGATATCATGAAGATAAAATGGACTTGCATTTTTCTTCCCAAAACCTTTGTTAAAACTTCATTAAATCAATTGATATTAAAAACATCGATTGGGTTAATATTTTAATATGGGGGAGAAAATGTGATTTAATATGGGATATTATCACAAATGGTTTGACTTAATGTGCTGGCTCATCCTGACATATGCAAAATGTTTTCGAATATCGTGGCATATGTTAAGGGGGAGCAAAATGGATTTGCATATCAAAAATGGATTTCTTGGTGATTTATACTTACCCAAAACCCATTTATTTCACGACGATGAAGATTGTGGTGACATATGGATGGTAGGATAGGTTAAGTCCTATGATTCTTCCAGAACCGGAGGAATCTTCCCAAGGACATTCCATAGCTAGAAATAGTAGTCCTTAGGAAAGTTGGAGAAAGATTGTGAACGTAGCTGAATGCCGACCAAGTACTTAAGTTAGCACTGGAACAATCACAACAAGGTGCTAGTTATGACGTATTGGTAAGCATTGAAGGGGTTGAAGAATGAAAAAGAATTGTAAAGATAAAGGGTGTAAAGAAAGAAGCCCTCCTTACAACTTTAGGCAGAAACCGGGTCAACACATATGCTATTGAGATCATTTTAATTATTCTCGATATTGAAGACAGACATCATGGACCCAGTGATGCAATGCACAACCCATCCCAGCTAACTCAGATATCTCTCAAAAGGTATTTGTTTTAATCACACGGAGACAACGCATTATCTATTGATTTATTCACTCCGAATAAATTGGTATTGAAAAGGTGGCACTCCTCTCCAGCCTCCGATCACTAAAATCCAAAATGCACGATCGAGTCTAGAGCCATTTGAGATCATCAAATATCTCATTAGGACACACTTTCATATTTCCTTGCTTCTTCATACACTGTGAAAAGTAAGAAAGATTTTAAGAGTCCTACGCAAAATCTTCATGATCTTGACTGAACATCCGAGTAATACGAAAGTATTTACAATGAAGATGGAAATCCTTCTTGAGCGAATATCAAAAAGCTCATGGTAGGTGACTTGTGCGATTCTTTATGAATCAAACTTGTGATAACTGGAAAGCAACAGCTGTTTAATTCTTAACTGGATTTAAACACGTTCCAGGCCTCTACGCAATATCTTAGTGATCTTACCAGAACACTCAGAGTGATACCTTAGTGTTTACAGTGATGAGTGGAAATCCTTCTAGTGTTAACCTCAAACAGCACTTGGTAGGTAACTTGCAAGATTCTATACGAATCAAGCTCGTGACAACTGGAAAGCAACGATGGTGCGGTTCTTAATTGAATTTCACTTGTTCCAGGAACATGAATTGACGGCTTCAAATCATGCGGATATTATTATCCAAATGATTCACTCTTTATGTTCGCAGTCAGCTTTGGACGGTCGAATAAAGAAAACGGGTTTACCCGCGAAATCCTGTTAGGAAGTTACTTAATTGAAACTATCCGTCACGGGTACGATATCTAATATCGTCCAACGGTCTTCACCGACCGGAGGTAAAATGCTACCGATTTAGAATGAAATGTTCAAAGCCATTTCGTTTGTGTCTACTTATGTTGCAGCATTTGAAGACGGTGGCGTTGCAGAATCCAAGAAGAAGTCGTCCCCGCATGCTTATACTTTATGCACTTAATATCTCATCTAATTCAAGAAAGCCTAAAAGTGAAGTCTTCCGTTGTATCAAACTCTGAAGCTTTCAAGAATTACTAAGGTATAAGTATGTGGGACATGGTGTCACGAAGAGGCGAAGATCACAAGTGATGGATGCACGAGATCAAGGCAAGAGATTAATGCTCAAAGCTTGATATCAACGATCACATCAGCATGTTCACCAGAAAAGAAAAAGAAAAAGAAAGACGAAGACTACGAGCTCAAGACAAGCATAGTATGCTAGGTTCATTTCATTATTGTAACTCGGGTAACGCCCTTGTTTGGAGTGACCTCCCTTAGGGGGAGATTGTTGGAAATACGTTTTACGTATTAAGAAGGATCGGTCACTCCAACGATAGTCCATGTAATAGCTCGTAGTTTAGTTAACTTTCTTTATTTATTAAACAAGAACAAGCCTAGCCTACAACATGTGTAGGCCGGCCCAAAATGTAAGCCCAAGCCCATGATGAGGGCTTGGGTATATAAACCCTCTCCTTTGATGGAGAGGGTGGTGTGGTTTCATAATTTACACATAGTTCTCTTAACTTTCTCTCTCTAAAAGTGTGAAATCCACCATCTCTTTTTCTCTCTAAAAACATAAGCAAGATTTACATTTCTACATATAGTTATTTTCCTTCCTTGCTAAAATAAAATTTAATAAAGTGGTTTTAAGTTTTTCAAAGTCGTGAATATTTTGACTCAACCCGAGTTTACTTATCTAAGTTTACTCTAGCTAGTATCCTTAACGTGTTTAAGTCAAGTTTTGCTAGGCTTTTATATAGGGAGCTTTAAAAGGCGAAAGTCTTAACTCTCACGGGTTAAGAACAAGAACTTTTCGCAAGCTCCTATAATTGATCCTAGAGAGTTATTTATCAAGGGAACTTTAAAATGCAATTTCCAAACTTGAAAAAGTCTAAGAATTTGCAAGATCCTATAGATGACTCGAAAACCCAAAACTTTGATTTAATTGGCTAAGCATCCACGAGTCTCATTCCTTGAGATTTTAAATTGTGGAGAACGAGAGATGATAGAGTCAATTATAAGTTTGGTATCCTTTCGTGAATTTATGTGAGTTAATTATAAGCCTATTCTCCCATCCTTGTTAATAAATTTATCTGTAATAAATAAGGTTGTACGATTTGAAAAGTTACTTAGCTTCTAGCCCAACATCGTTTAAAAGTTGCTCGGTATGGATTAGAGTTCATAGCCAAGGCATAACTTATTGAAGCGGGATGCGAAGATTGGCGAGTCCAAAAAGGTCCTAACAAGGCATGAGGGCTACATTTTGTTGCTAAAGATCCAAAAGTGATGTGAAGAATCATTTATCGAAAATCAATATGAAGGATCGAGACACACAATGAAAAGAAAATACTCCCCAAAAAGATCATGGAGAAGTCTAACCAAAAAGGCCCTAACAAGGTATGAGGATAAATAGATCCAAGTCCTAAAAGGAGGCGGATCGTTGAATATCAAAGTCCAAAATAAAGATTGGAGAAAAATGAAGAAGTCGTGGTCCAAATATGAAGAATCTCTCAAAAAGTTCAAGTGAAGAAATTCCTATTATGAAGAGAAGACCATTATTTCATGAACGTCTCTCAAGATTCGAAGTATGAAGTCGCTGCCAAATATCGGTCCGAGAAAGGTCTCAAATCGTGAAGCGAGTTATGCCAAGATATGAACTTTATGAGGTCCCGAGAAGTAGTTTTAAAAGATTTTGTCCTTTAGCTAACAATTGATTAAATCATTCACTTTATTTTCGGCCTAAATAACTATCGAAATAAGTCAAACAATGTATCCTCGTGATCATTCAAGACAAAAATAAAATATAAGAGATACACCTAGGAATAAGGGATTCTAAGTAAATAATTAGCCCACATGAATTCGTGTTAGTTTGCTAACTTATAATAACAATGATCTCGTTTTTAAGCTTGGTATGGGGAACGTGAAACTTGAGGATGATAAACGTTCATGGCAGCCAAAACCCAATGTAAGTCTTTGATTTCTTTACTTGTTTCTATCTTTTTATTTTCCTTAAATGTTTAGTATTTAATAAAGGCCAAGGTGGGTTATTTATGATGGAAAATGTAAACCTTGCTTTAAAATTAATGCATTGCATGAGGGCATTGCAATGGTCAAGTGTAGGGGATTTAATAAGTGTGAAAACACTTATCCTTTTACCACTTATTTCCAATAATAACATGACCAAAACGTGTATTTTATGTCGTAAAAGTCAGAATTATGCGTGGTTTGTGTTTTTATTGTGTTTTAGGACCAAAAGATGAAAAAGGAAGAAAACACGGGCTTTCACGGGCTTTTATCGAAGAAAACGAGAAAAGTCGAAGTCAAGAGATCAAGAGTGCTTAAAGAACGGATTTCCAAGACCTATTCTGAAGATTTATCAAAGAAAAAGTCTAAAGACGAAAGTTTAATGAAGTCGAAGAACTCAAGTCTAAATTAAAGAAGAAAATTATTAAGACAAAGTTCAAATCCCGAGACGACGTCGAGTAAAGACAAAGAATTAAATCGAGTCGTAAAGAAAAGAAAGAAGGAAGCACGCCACACATGCACTTCCCACTTAGCCTATAAATACCCTCCTAATCACATTAGGAGGGTGGTTAGCTAGTTTCATTTTTAAGTTTTCTTTCTTGTTTTTAGAGAGAGAAAGTTCCCAACTTTCTCTCACTAAATTTTTCATCTTTTCTTTTAATCTTTCAAGTTTATGCTTTTTGTATTTGGATTTCATTTAATTACAAGTTCAAGTTAATCTTTTTGTTCTTTAATCTCTTTTCTACATTTCTTGGTTTCATTTTAGTTTTTGATCCGAAACTTCATTTTCCATACGGATTGATGTTTAAGTGATTGCAAGCTTCATCTTGTTATTTCCTACATAAGCTCTCTACGGTTTAGGCTATAAGCTCCTTATGCTTATGAGCTTATTTCATGTTTTAGCTTATAACTTTTCGGATTATTAAAAGGGTTTAGTGTTGATAAAGTTTCTTTTATTAAGTTTATGATTTTCGTCTTTTAAAAGTTTGTCAAATTTAAGCTTATTAAGTTGTTTAAATTTGGTTAAGTTAGCTTATTGAACTGCTTATTGAAACCTTGGCTTAATCTTCATTTTTGGATTGTTGTGTTCATCGCAATACTGGGTTCTACACATTCCGACGACTGTTTGTTTGCATCGCAATAACCAAGAGTGGTTCTACTTTGCGATCGAAAGTACTTCCCCCTTATTCCGATCTGGATTGCGATCGCTCATTAGGATCGCATATTCCGACGGGTGATAAGGTTATTTTGAATCGAAACTCTGCCAAAATTTTGTCAGCTACATTCCGATAGGTTGATCATATTCTGATAGATGCACATTGCGACAGAAGTGTTTACTTGCATTCCGATCTGAACTTTGCGACAGAACCATATTCTGATGGTATTGACTTTGACATTCCGATCGGTATTCAGATTAACATTCCGACAGTTTTACCTTTGATTATTCCGATCATTTTCATTTTGACACATTCCGATAGAACATGTTTTTAAGTTTTATGTCTTAAGTGTTTATCTAAATAACTTTTAGTTTAATTTTTAAAAGCTTTAATTTACTCAACGACATTTTCATACTTGCTTTTAGTTTAAACTAGATAATCAAACAAACCATTTATTATTCCACCAAGAACAATTGAGTCGCACTTTCTACCAATAATCAATTCGAAGAGATCGGACGATAAGATTTTATACTTAGCCAAAAGCTTTGTATTAGGTCCATAAGAATTACAATTGACAAAAACTACCCTAAATTTTTCCCATATAAAAGGAAAAATTAAACACATTTTCACACACAAACACAACTCACCAAATTTCTTTCTCTCTCCCTCTCCCCTCCCCTTTGTTTCTGTCACCTCCACAAGAACAAACACCCCTTGATTTTGATTTTTGAGGTTGAATCTTTCAAAACTAGTCAAAGACCCACTCTTATCTTTTGATTCTCTAAATTTTGGTATGAAATTTAGCTACATGCATGAACATTTTATAAAAACCCATTTTTGGTGAAAAATCTTGTGTTTTGATCTTAAATAATTGGTGTATGTAGGTGTTATTGTTGTTATACATTATTTTTGATGGTTGCATGTTGAAATTTTTAGTTGGATTTTATTTGATTTGATCATCTAGGATGATATAGTGTGTTATGACTGATAGTAGTAATATTAGGATGATTATAGTGGTAAAATGATGTTAAAATGTGGTAAAAATTTGATTTTGAGTGATTTTAAAGAATGTATTTTTGACCAGACTATAAAAAGTAATTTTTGAAAAATATGAGTTTGAGTTTGATATAAACTAACTAGATATTGTTGTAGAAGATGTCTTAAACTTCGATTTTGTATAAGGTATAGCTTCTAGCTCCAAACGAGCGAAAAGTTACGTTAGTTTGATTATTCGTGTACCGGGAGACGAGTATCGTCACAATATACAATTGTTGTCGACATTTGAATCGAATCTCGGGGACTATAAAAAGGATTTTTAAATGATTCATGGACTGATTTTAAGTAATAAACATGAGGATGTTGAGTTTATTTTCAAAGTTGAGTGTCGGTTTTGTAAACGGAGTCAAATAAATAAGTTAAAAAGACTATATGAGTTGTTGACGTAAAACTGTCTAGTTTTTGTAGTTCGAAGATGAGTCGGGCACGGAACTTTAAAAGTAAAATCTTTTAACCAACTTTTGGGAGGTCTTTCTATATATAGTAAGTGATGTTTCGGATTAATATCGTAAGCTATTGGCGTGTTTAAGTAAGGAAAACAGTTTGGACGATTATTATATATTCGATAGTTTTTGAAAGAATAAAAGTGTACGTAAGAAGAATTTATTAAATTGAGTATGGTGTGAGTTTGATTTTAACTTTGAGATATTTATTTCATTTTATTAAGTATGAAATATTACTAGGATGTATTATTAAAGGCACGCGTTTTGTTTTGATAGATTGTGAATTTCGTGTTCGTCGGGCATCATCGATCGTTGAAAGTCGTCATACTACTGTTAATACTGCAGGTGAGTCTATAGCCTTGCTTTCTACTTGTTTTAATGATTTAAAACCCGCGAGGGGGTTACATGCTATTTGAAGTAAAATGAACACATGTCATGCGTAATTGTTGGACCCGAATGTTGCCTTTGTTGATTTGAATTGTATAAGTACCTAAATTGCAAAAGTCCCTAAATTCATGAGCCGTTAATTATCTTCTGACTTGATGTTGTGAGTTGGGAATATCCGCTTATTCTAATAATAGTAATATTGGGCTGACGACCCTATCTGAGACCAGGGCTTTACGTTGAGTAACCTCTGGGAAGGATAATTTTACGAGAATAAGAATTGGTGTTCTTGCAATTGATACCCTAGTAGGGGCACTGGAACTTTTATAGTCATGTTCGCATTTGGCGTGGGTGACTAAGTTAAAGGGTCGGTGTGATGAGCTTAATACAATTCATTAGCTATTGCTATAAGATGAAATGCCTGATTAATAGATTATATGGCCACAATTCTATTAAACAATTGTGAATGATTTTTAAGATGTGTTCAACTATGTTTTGTTAAACCTATAGACTTGCTCAACCTTTGTGTTGATGATTTTAAGCATGTATTTCAGGTACTTGAATTTGTTGAGTTGCGGAGCTTGCTGGAGAAGGATTACGGGATTGCTTTTGTAGTAATTTGGTCTAAAACAGATTTCTTTCCCGTTTGTCATAAACATATAGTATATGGTCAAGTATTTTGGTAAAAGGTTTGTCGATTTGTTAAGATCCTAGGTGAACTTGTACGCTACTCTGATATATTTTTAAACTGATTTTTCTTGGGATTGAAGGTTTTAGACATTGATTTAAAATATTTCCTTATTTATTCTTAAATATACTGTTGTAAGGTCATATAAAGAGTGTTGTAAAATGAAGTTTATGAATAACACCCAATTGTATATTTCCGCTGCGCAATGTAAATTGGGGGTGTTATAAAAAGAGATTCACCGGGCATGGATGGGGTCTTAATGATGTTGGGACTGCCTTGACCTACATCTAAGCCAGAGTCAATAGTCCTAGCCCCACCCATTTCACCAGCCACACTTGTGGAGGTGGTTCTCTCTACTACATGGCTAGGACCACTAGAGGAGAACACTCCAGTAGTCCTTTGGTGTTTTTCAAACCTATAATCGTGAGGTTCTGAAGAGGAAGTGGATTGGAGGTCTGTTTGGGTATGAGGGTCTGTTTGGGTTTGAGGAAGAATGGTGTCAGTGTTTGGGTTGGGTGGTCTGAGCCTGCATTTTGAGTGTCAACGCCTGATGGTTGAGGGTCAAGATCCATGTGTTGGGGTGACGGAGGGTGTTCTAGTAGTGGGTCTGATTGTGGTTGAGGTTGTGCAGCTGCCGCAATGACAACTAGCATGGCTGGGGTGAGTGGTAAGTCTCTATAGGGTGGTGAATTCATATTTCCAAACACAGTTTTCTTTTGAGCAGTGACCACATAAAAAGGTCATGGTCCCTACTGCAATATCCTTGCATATCAAAAACCATTTATAAAAACCTACGGTAAGCAAGAGTCATCTTGTTACCCTTGTTGTGACACATTCCATCAAAAATCAATTTTGAAAAATTATATCATTGCCCAGATGTAATACAAACAATGGCACTCCCGATTGAACGGTTGATTCCATTGAAAGAAGAACATTTGGGACTCAAACATTGTAAGATGGCATCTATAAGGAACTTCCAGGCTGGGGGGAAATTGTTGTTTGGTATATTTGTTTAAATAGCCCACTGGGGGCAAAGCATACCCCAAGCCTTGGAGTCCTAACTCTAGCTTTGCTAGGGGAAGGGTAGTTATACCATCAGCGTCATCAAGATGAAAATCTTGGCGAACCAAAGCTTCAGTAACCACCCATTGAACCCTATGAACAGTAGCAGTCAATGTAATCACTCCATTAATTGTTCTGGAACTAACAGTGTTCCAAAACTGCTTAATGTGTGTGATAGGGACGAGTGGAGTGTATGAAAGTGCATACCTTAAAGGAGACACATTCAAATACGCAATCATCTGAGTGTATTGGGGATGCAAAGTATTATCCTCTTCTAAGTAAGCCACCATGTTGTGTTGGCTTCTGAACCCCAATTCCACTTGAGCAGGTATAACTTTGGTGCCATGAAGATTTATTTGAGAAAACTGTAATATGAAAATAATAGAGATATGACGGTTTGATAGATTTTAGTAGACAAGAAATAGTAGTTACCCTGTTTGAAAGAAAAGAGCCAAATTTATAGGAGAGGTAAAAACATACGATTGGTTGAAAAATGGGGCAGTTATATTCAAAAAGTAATCATCACAATCTTGAAAAATATATAACTTATCGCATACATTAATTAAAAGTTACCAACTCGCTAAAATTACGGCCCATATTTTCATCAAAATTAACAACTGGGTAGGACCCAATGTTTTTCAACGGTCAAAAAGTAAACATCAGCGTCTAACGGCTATATTCTTTTCAGCGTTGAAATTTTGTCATGTCAGCGTTTAAATTGGTCTTATCAGCATTTGGAAAGAAATCATATTAGTTGCCAAAAATAAAAATAATTAAAAATAAAAAGACCTTAACAAAGAAGTTTACCCTAGTGAAGATAACTCTTAGACTGAAAATGACTATAGGGCAAGCGCTGTCCAATCATGCACACTTGCTTAAGAAAGATAGACATAATTGTCCTCAAGTGTCCCTTGCTAACAAAAGTTCTTAAAAATGAAGTTACCTCATATAAACCCTTTGTAACTTCCCAGGTAAGCCCAATAAAAACGTTCACCAAGTCTCCCAACCGACCATCCCAATTCTAGGCCAAAATGTCTTGGCAGCGTGCACAGTTTATCAACTTTGCATGCTACAGTGCCTTACGAATTAGAAATTCTAAATCGTACTCACCAGTGGACACAATCTATAATTGTGATAAGAGTATTCTAAGAATACCCAATAGCCTAGAGGTTTCCTAAACCTCCCCTTAAACTATAATATACAAAGTTGCAAAATAAAAAGTATATGACAAAAATTTATGTCAAGATAGGAATGTAAACATTCCAACCATCATACATAAAATTTGACACATTCCTTGTAAACTCCAAAGATCCATAAGCAACTCTGTATCCATTTGTACAATGCTCATAATGCTTGCATGATTAGATCAAAAACCACAAAACTAACATATTGCTGTCAGCGGCCATTTTAACACTTGTCAGCATTCAAATAACATTTGTTAGCGTTAGAAAAATAAAGTGGAAAACATAATACTTTACAAAGACCAATAACAGTACACATCCTGTATAAACTATACAATGATTTCAAAAACACATTTAGGTGTGATTGATCATTCCAATACTTGTCACCAAGTAATGAAACCTCCCAACATCAAAAGGTTTAGTTAAAAGATCAACCACATTTTCCTCTGTGGCTACCCTATCTGGATGTATTAAACCTTTTTCAAAAAAAATTTCTTATAAAATGATGCCTAATTTCTATGTGTTTTGTTTTAGAATGATGTACATGATTCTTAATAATGCATAATGTACTATTATTTTCTACAAATATCATGGTATGCATAAAATTATACCCATAATCCAACAATTGGTTTTATATCCATAGAACTTGTCCACAACAAGTAGCTGTAGCTACATATTCTGCTTTAGCTATAGAGTTTGCTAACACTGTTTGTTTCTTGCATTGCCAAGATATGAGTCTGCTCCTAAGAAATTGGCATCCACCAGTTGTGGATTTTCTATCAAACTTATCACCTCCATAATCACTGCCTGAATAGCCAATAAGCTCCGATGGAGAATCTTTAGGATACCATAATCCCAAGGTGGGATATCACCTAAGGTATCTAAAGATCCTTTTGACAGCATAAAGATGACACTCTTTGGGAGTTACTTGATGGTGTGCACATGCACACACAACAAACATGATGTCAGGTCTAGAGGCTGCAAGATCATCCTCATCTTTTCCATCTCCAGTCTTTCCCCAAAGATGTTCCCTATCCATGGGTGTGCGGGCCCGTTTTTCATGTGGAGAAACACCAAACCTCTTCAATATCTCAGCTACATACTTGTCTTGAGAGATAAAGATACCATCTTCTTTCTGTTTTACTTGTAAACCTAGAAAGAAGTTCATCTCTCCCATTGCACTCATCTTGAATTTGTCTGTCATGAGCTTGGAAAAGTCTTCACTCATCTTTAGATTTGATGAACCAAAGATAATATCATCCACATAGACCTGAACAAGAATAAAATCCTTACCAATCTTCTTGGTAAAAAATGTCTGGTGTATGGTGCCCCTCTTAAACCCATTTTCCACAAGGTAGGTGGATAATGTACCATACCATGATCTTAGGGCTTGATGAAGTCCATACATTGTTTTCTTGACTCTATACACCTTGTCTGGATGCTCTGAATCTTCAAAACCAGGAGGTTGCGTCACATACACTTCCTCCTTAATTGTGCCATATAAGAAAGCACTTTTCACATCCATCTGATAAACTGTGAAACCCATGCAAGAATCATAGACTAGGAAAATCCTTATTGCTTCTATCCTTGCAACAGGTGCAAAAACCTCTTCATAGTCTATTCCTTCTTCTTGTGTATAACCTTGAGCAACAAACGTGCCTTGTTTCTGATCACAATCCCTATTTCATCCTTTTTGTTCCTTAGAACCCAACGTGTCCTAATAGGTCTAACATACTTTGGACAATCCACTAGCTCCCACATATCATGAATGGCAAACTGGTGAAGCTCATCCTGCATTGCTTCCACCCAACTTGATTCTTTAAGAGCATCAAAAATCTTCTTGGGTTCCTTTTGTGACAGAAAACAGGCAAACAAACATGCTTGCACAAGAGGGGTATATTCCTTCTTGTGAATATTGGAAATGAAAACACCTTGAGTCTGATGAGATCTCCTTGTTTGAACAAGAGCCAGAACATCACCAATTATTTGGGAAGGAGGATGATCTTTGGCCACCTTTGTAAGTATTCCTCCCCCAAATAGTGAACTATCTTCTATAACAGATTCCATGTTGCCAATATCATCTTCCTTGCCACTCCCATCCTCACTTGAATTGACCTCTTGATTGAGTATGGGAGGTTCATCATGTTCAACAGTATGTATATTGGAGGAAGAGAATAAATTTCCAAACAGGTTGTCAGCGTCTGAACTCAATGTGTCAGCGTCTGAATTTAACCTATCAGCGTCTGAATTGACTTTGTCAGCGCTTGAAGATGCATGCATGGTTTCATCAACTGGTTTTTCTTGTGGCCCTTCTTTCTCCTTTTCAGCAGCAGCAGAGGCTTGCATAAACCCATCAGTCCATATAGGAATGGTAATATAATCAAGTGGGTTTGGCTCAACTGCATGTGATCCTTCTTCTTTAGCAACATGTTTACCTAAAATTTCAACAATAGATTCTTCCACAACATTTGAATCCCTTTTCACAATGTTTGGATTAGTGACATGCATATAATTCAAGGTCCTAGATAATGGTTCTAAATCAAATAAACAATCTGTTCCATTCTTAGGATCACTGGGCTTACTTTCTACAAACTTAACATGCACCTTTTCAAGAATGCGTTTATCCTTCTTGTTGTAAACCTTATACCCTCTGCTAATCATAGAATAACCCACAAAGTATCCTTCATCACCTTTTGCATTAAACTTACCTAGGGCATCACTAGTATCAAGGATCACTACATGACATCCAAAGGGTTTAAGAAAGTCTATATTAGGCTTCCTGTTCCAAAATAGCTCATAAGGTGTCTTATTGTGGATTTTGTTAACCAAGGCTCTATTTTGAACATAGCAAGCTGTGTTCACAGCCTCATCCCAAAAAGCAATGGAAACTTAGCATCGACCAACATTGTCCTAGCTGCTTCTATTAGGGTTCTATTCTTTCTTTCAGCTACTCCATTCTGCTGTGGAGTTCTAGCTATGCTAAACTCTCTAGAAATCCCTTTATCAACACAAAAGGTATCTAACAGTGTATTTCTAAACTCACCACCATTATCACGTCTAAAAATTTTAACCTCATTACCCATTTTCTTCTCAATTTGGGTAATAAAGTTAATCAAAACCTTGGTAGTATCACTTTTTAAGGCCAAAAAGGAAGTTCCAAGTAAACCTAGAAAAATCATCAGTTATAATAAAACAGTAAGATTTACCATTTAAACTTTCTATATTAGTTGGGCCAAATAAGTCCATATGTAGCAAGTGAAGTGGTTTAGAACTGGAATGCACACTTTTAGACTTAAAGGAGACCTTATGTTGTTTGCCTTTAAGGCATGCAACACAAGAATGATCATTATGGAAAGCCTTTAAAAGCAAACCATCAACTGGATCATGTCTCACAAGTCTATTAATGTTCTTAAAATTTATGTGCCCTAACCTTCTGTGCCATAAATTACTTTCATCAACTGATGCTTTAACATAAAGACATGACATATTCTTGTTCTTTTTAATCCCTTTTAGATTAACCTTATAAATGTCCTTATGCCTGGGTGTTCTGTATTCAATAAACTTCTCATCAGGGATCTTAAAATCCTTACTCAACACCAAGCATTCAGTATCAGTAAAAAAACTTTTATTTTTGTTGTCACAAACTTGTGACACACTAAACAAGTTGTAGTCAAGTTCCTTTACCAGAAAAACGTTCTTAAAACATAAGTTGTTGGTGATAAGAGTGCCTTTGCCAAATATAGTTCCATATCCTCCTCCAAAGTACACTTTGTCGCCATCTTTAATGGGGGTAAAGTCTGTCAAATAATCTTCCTTCTTTGTCATGTGCCTAGAGCATCCATTGTCCCAATATCTATTATCATTGACCTGCTTTTGAATGCCCTACACATAAAGAAAACAAATTAGTTTTCTTTGGGAACCCAAGCCTGAGCAGACTTGGATTCATGTGGTTTTTCAACAAGAACAGACTTAGTCCTTTTAACAACCCCTTGTTCATCCCTTTTTGGCCTGAACACCCAGTTTACCCCAATTGGTTTAGTAATGACCTTTGAAAGATAATTAAATTTATTGCAGGTCATAGAAATTCCATCAAAATTAGGGTTTTGGTCTTGTTTAGGTCTCTATGTCAAACTAGATGAAGCTTTATACCCCTTTCCCTTAGGTTGTAAATACATATTGTTACTTGGTCTAACATAAGGTCTAACAGCAGCTTGTTGTGGCATTTTTGTACCAAACCTAGAGTTTTCAGTGTTGAAATTGTTCCTGTCAGTGTTGAATTTGTTACTGTCAATGCTGAATTTGTTCTTGTCAGCGCCCAATGATGAGATGGCATTTATACATGATCTCATCGTTCTTTTTAGGCTTTAAATGCATAAAAATGTCATAAAATACCATATATATATGCTTGTGTTTGTTTACTTGTGTATTTTAGGTATAGATATCGTGAAAAAGACAAAAGATCACAAGTTATAAGGAAAAACGGACACGAGAAACGAAGCCGTACAAAGAACCGGGCCCTAATCATGGAATTCTCAACAAATACCCTTGAAGACTTGAAGACAAACAAGATTGATCCTCATTTATTGAAGAAATGACACTTAAAACCCTTGTATATTAATAATTACAAGTTTGGTCCCTTAAGTTTGTCAAATTTACACAAAAGGTCCTTCAACTTTGAAGAAATGGCAAGAATAGTCCCTCAACAAATCAAAATTTCCAATAATGGTCCCTCATGAAGTCAAAGATACAATGAAGACCTTTGAAGATCAACAATGTCCAAGATCAGCCCTTGAATAATCTCAAAATGGTAAAATCAACCCTTGTAATCCTTTTGGAAAAGTATTGTGCCAAAACTGCCAAGTCATGAAACTTATTAACAAAGGAATGGAAGTTTTTGTGGCTGAAAACACGTTTTACCCACTTTCTGAAAACACAAGGGCCAAATGTGGGCAAAATAAACATTCAAATGTTTATTGCGCCAAACACCTTTCCACCCTACAAAAACGGATCAAACAAGAGTACTATTCACTTTTACCAGCCCAGATTTTACACCACTTAAATCAAAGGGTAAAATGAAATTACCTTGGCACACGTTTGATTCACCTCACCTTAAACACATCCCACACATAAAACCCTCACTCCCACTCACAAAGGACCCCACCCCCAATTCCCTTTCCACCAATCAGAATACAACTTGGCCTCCAAGTTATGTGACGTGTCCAAATCAACAGCTATGATTCATTGCTTCATCACAAAGCTAAAATGAACATCCAGGATCACTTTGGACAGCTCACACCAAGGATTCGTCTAGAAGAACCAAGGGCATTATAGGGAATTCAGTTCTAGGGTTTGTGAATAGTGTTTAGCCAGGCATTTGCCTATAAAAGGAGACCTCAACATGTGAGAGTCCCTTTGTTCCAGATTTTAGCTTTTAATCTTTGTAATTCCTTTTTATGAAATAAAGTTTGAATTTCTTAAAATTTTGAGTTCTAATCTGTTATTTATAAAAGTTTGGTGTTTGAGAAGCTAAAATCTGAGTTCCATTTATATGTTTGAAGGTTTTTGAGGCAAGGTTTTAAGTGATAAAGCTTGGGTTTCAAAAATCAGAAAGTTGGCATTATTTTTTATCTCACTTTGTGTTTGTTCATCTTAGCAGCATTGGAAGCTGGTACTTGTTTTGCTAGTACCTCAGCTCAAACAATCCAGGGCCTGGATGTAGGTCTTGGAGGTTTGCACCTTCTTCCCTTTTCATTTTCTCTTTAAGTTTCTGAATATTTGTGATTTTTGTGGATTATTGCTTGAATCTGTGTTATTTGGGGTTGTTTATTGTTGATTTGGCTTTGTTTGATGTTAATGAGGTGTTACTGATCTGATTTGTGTGTTGAATCTTCATAAGTCTTTGAAAATTTGTGAAATCAAGTTTTTAAGGGGTGTTTGGGATTACTGCATAAGTTGGATTTAAGGTTTGTTAAGTGCTTGTGTGTTGTATGCAAGTATTGGTATCTGTTATTTGGGAGCATTTGTTCATCTGTTTGCAGGTTTTGTGGTCTTGAACACATTGATTCATAGATTGGCTATAAAATCTTCATAACTTGGTAAAATTGGCTAGGATTTTGAGGACACCTAGATCTAAGCATAGGTTAAGGGTAACAAGTGCTAAATCATAGTTAATCACACCAGGGTAGAAGGATTTGAGGCTTGAAATTGGATCAAGTGTCAAGTATATCAGCAAACTGTTTCTGCATATTGTTCTTTGTTCATCAGTAACTTTTTATGCTTTGATCTTGCTATTTACTTTGATTCAGTGTTTGATTCTTGTTGCTTTGTGTTTATTGTTAGTTTATATAGCTTGTGTGTGCATCTGGTTAAGTTTGGTTGGCTTATTTTGCTTAAATCTGCTTATTAAGTGCTTAACTGCTTATTTGCATATCTGGTGGTTATCTGGTGATTGTTTGGCTTATTGTGGCTTATTGTGTGGATCATTTTGTGATTTTATTGTTGCTATTGACTCCTTGTGATTCACTGATCACAAGGTTGCCTTTGTTTCCAATTGAATCAAACTAGAACTCTCAAATAAGCTTGGTCAATTAGTCAAAGCAGTGGGAACTCCTTTCCCCTGTTGGTTGCCACTGCTAGTGCAATTTTGGTGTCAGCTTATCAATAAGCTATAATAGCTTATTTTAACCAGCAACAACTTTGTTTTTGTAATAGGTGCTCATATTTTGACCCATTTGTTCATCCTGGAGCATTTGGGTGGTTGACTTTTAGGTTTGACTAGAAAACCAAGTCTTTTGACTTTTACATAAGCTCTTTTGTGCTTATTCTGGCTTATTGGTTGTGCTTATTGGATTTTTCTTTATTGATATTGCTTATTGAGTCCATTTGAAAGCTTTTGCAAGTTGAATCAGCTTCTGAGGTTCAGTATTTCTCAAAAACAACTATTTTGTCGTTTTGTGGAATTTTGCTTTTCTATTTTCTGGCTTATTGAGTGAGCTTATTGAAAATTTCTTTTGACAGATCTCTTAAGCATCCTAAAAGAGGGTTGTGTGTCAAATTAGAGCTTATGGCATTAGCTTATGGCTTAATGGGCTGAAAAGCCCAATAAGAATAAGCTTGGTGTTCAATAAGCTGTGATAAGCACATTTTCAGCTTTTGGGCCTTTAGAGTTTTGTTCTTAGAATTGAATTTTAAGTCAGATAGGGCTTTTCCAAGTCAATTGGGCCAAGTTTGACTTTTTGGGCCCAAAAGCCCATTTAAGTTGACTGTTTTTGGATTTGGCCCATTTGAGGGCCCATTAGGGGTATTTTGGTAATTTCACTTTCATTTTCTGATTATTTAGGTTAAAATAAACTAGTTTGCAAGTTTTTAGAATTTTTTATAATTTTTGGATTTTTAATATTATTTTATTATTATTTTATTATTATTTCTAAAATTTCACTTTTTCCAACTTTTTACATTTTTATTAGGTTAAATACATTAAAATAGGAATTTAGCAACTTTTAGAATAATTTTATCACTTTTAGATTAATTTTTATAATTATTTTAAGTTTTAATAGTTTTTAAATCATTTTAAATAGTTTTTATTAGTTTTAAAATTTCTAAAAATAGTTTTTAATCTTTTTAGGTCATTTTAGAGGTTTATCAATTGAAAAATCTTTATTTGGGCTTTTTGATAATTTATTTGATTTTTAGGGCTTTAATTAGCATTTAAAAATTGAATATTTAATTATTTAAAAGGTTTGAAAAAGTTTTGATCATTGGTAAACTCTTAGTTTATTATTTTTGATTTTTGGTAAATTTTTGGTAATTTTTAGAATTTATTTTTATTTTTGTGGTTTTTAAGGTTCTACGTTTTAACTTTCTAATAGTGATTTTGTGTTAATTTTTATTTTTACGACTTCGTCATTTTCTCTTCTAATCCCCTTCTAAACCAAATATTAATCTCAAATTTTGTACATCTTAGTCACACACATATACCTCCTTGGGAAACGAACTTATTTGGGACATTAACACTTGATTTTTCCTAAAGTCATTTGTTCAATACTTACCGCTCTTATACGCTCTTTTGTTTTCCTAAACAAGAGGTGTATTTTACCACAATCACCCAAATTAGGGTTTGCTATAGGAACCCATTGTCTATTAGACCAAGTGTTGGTCTTTTGAAAGGGCCTTTGTCTACGAATATTTATACCTTTAGAAAAGAAGGGAGCTGGTCTAGTGGCTTGTGGGCTTGGTTGGACAAAAGGTCTGGGTTTGACCATGGTTGACCTATTGTCAGTGATGAATTTAAAGCCACTGACACACTTATAGGCTAAGTGAGAAAAACTCCCACATGTTTAACAAGCTTTTCTAGATATAACCTTAGGTCTAGACTAAAAGAACCCTGTCCCATTAACACTAGCTTGGCTTTGTGGTGACCTAGGTTTTCTATACATTTCATCATATTTAACACTAGGTTTTCTCTTAATTGGTGAGCCAAGGTCAATGGGTTTTCCAGTGGTAGGGTTGGTCACAGTAATAGGTGTAGGCACACATGGACATTCACTAAGCATTCCACCCTTAACAAAAAGAAAAGGATTGGTTGCTTTCCATTGTTCAAGATCATTCACCTTTAGTTGATATTCCTCAACTAGGAAATGCACTCTAGGTGGAGGAATAAATTCCTCTTCTTGGAGTTCTGGTATACCAGTCCAAGAGAGATCTTTTCTCTGAACACCATAAAAGTTTCCAGCAGGTGGAGGAACAGCAACGTATTCATTCATCCCAATCCTAGATTTGTCCCTAGGGTCTCTTTGTTCACTGACACATTTTCTAGGGTTTGACTAGCTTTATCAAACTTTTCAATCTTAAGCCCTACATTTTCTTTATCTTTAATGGCTTCATCTAACATAAGTTGCACATCTGCTCTAGATCTCATTAGAGTGTCCCTAAGTTCAACACTAACTCTAAGCTCATGAGACAAAACATTAATTTGATCTTTTAGGTCAAATTCCATTTTCTTATATTCCTCTATAGTCCCTTCAGTTTGTGCAAGTTCCATTTTATTATTTGCTAGTCTGCATTCTACATCAAACACATCTGATTTTAACTTTAAATTTTCTTTGTTAAGCTTTTTATTGTTTAATTGACACCCTTTACTATAGAAAGCATCATCATATACCTCATTATTTGATGAAGATGAGGAGTTGGCCATGAGAGCAAAGTGAACATGCTCTTCTTCTTGCTTGTCAACAATCAAAGCTTGATTCTCTACCACATCTTTTGCCATAAATCCCCAGCCCCATCCAACACCATCAATATCTTGCATGGCGACCATAGCCTTTAGCTTAGCATCTTCGACCTTGATAAATTGGCTTGAAGTCTTTCCAACATCAGATCTTCTTGGAGATTTGCACTCCCTCATGAAGTGACCCATCCTATGACAGTTATAACACTCAACCTTGGATTTATCAAATCTAGCTGTGTCTTTAGCATTGAAGGTCATCTTTCTTCCAACTCTCCTATTCCATCTGTTGGCCCTTATGCTTTCAAGTTCCATATTCCACTTGATATCCATCTCTTCCAAATTCTCATCACTGATTTGCTCAAGATCCTCAAAGGTAATTAAGGAACCATTGAGCAATGCAGCAATGTATGCACATACTGTCTCCAAATCAATACCAGCAGGTTTAAGCTTTGGTGAGTCAACATTGTATGTGTCAGCGTCAAAATTTGAGTCACTGACAAAGGTTGATCCACCGCTGACACAAGTTGATCCAGTAACAGGATGTACATATGAATCTCTTTCATTGGTTTGAGCTTCACTATGTGAGATGAAAGCCATGTTTCCAAATGTTGAATTGCTTCCATGATCAAGTAAGATCTCACTCTCCACAATCTTTAACTTATTGTAGACGTCATCAAAGGAAGAACTCTTATGGGCATTGGTAGCAATGATTGATCTAGTCTTAATTTTCCATGCATCACCAAGACCTATAAGGAAAGTAAAAATGATATCAGCATCATCATGTTCTGTTCCCATAAAGGACAACTTGATAGTGATGTCTAGAAGCCTACTTCTCACCTCACTTAGCTTCTCATTAGGATGAGCCTTAAACACAACATATTCATGCAAAAGTTGCTTCTTCCTTTCTTTGGCAGTATCTTCATTACCACCATAGATGACTTGAAGAGCTGCCCAAAGATTTTTAGCAGACTCAAAACTTCTGTACTTGTGTTGATTCTTTGGACCCAAGTAAAGTTTAAGAATGTTCAAAGTTTTCATGTCATTCCTTATTGCAGCCATGTCAGCAGTTGAGATAGTTCTTCCATCTTCAATTCTTTAAGGAATCTCTTCAGCAGTGGAACCAGCTGTGGTTCTTGCTGTAATAGCAGCAATAATCCTAGCTGCTTTATCAAATTGATTTCCATATTCAATGATTTCTTAGAGAGTATGGTCATGAATTTGAAGGTATTGTTCAAAATTGAACTTCTATTGTTCAAAGTTGTCAGGGTCGAGCAGAGGGATTTTTAGGTTGTGATTTGATGAGGATGAAGACTTTGTGGTAGACATCTTGTTTAGTTTTAGGGTTTCTGGTGATTTTAGGGTTTACTGTTCTTATAGATCAAAGTTCCTCAACAAGCTCTGATACCACTTGTTGATCCCAAACTTAGATCGATTAGCTTTGTATTAAATGAGATTGAATCAAGATTAATACTTAGAGAAACTTTGTTGTAATAGACAATCCAAGTGTTATGCGGAATTAACACTTAGAATAAAGAACAAACAAACAAGTAAACCAAACTTTCACTTTAGATTGATAAACGAACTTGCTTACAATGAAAGTTATAAAACTGAATAATGTATATAAACTATAAACCCTACGACCTTCTTTTATAACACAAGGAGTCGTGTACAAAGGTTTACCTATCAACTATTCTAGGTAAAGATAAATATAGAAAATACAATATTGAGCATATCTTTACTTCAAATATTAAACGTGTTGACTAAGTATTCCTATCAGTGGTTGGACTTCTTCTTGTCAGGGCTTGGATATTTCTTGTCAGTGCTTGATCTGTCAGCGCTTCATTTCCTCTTGTCAGCGTCCAAATCACTCTTGTCAGCGTCTCAGTGACTTAGCTCATTTTATTCCCAACATAAGGGAGTCTAAGTACGTGATTAGAGCATATGAGTAGTGTTAGCATTACTAACTTATAATGAAAATTATCTCGTTACACGCTTAGCATGGAATTGGGTGAAAATCGAGGACAACGAACTTATCTCTATGAGGCATTCACGTGTTCTATTCTATGAACCTAAAAGTCCCATTTTGCGATGAAAATCATACGTTATATCTAAAACACATGTAGTATTAGTTTAGTAAGTTTAAATTTCAATAAATATCATTAAAAATGATAGAAATGCTACGATAGCATTACGTGAGGGCACGACAATGGTATGTATGGAGGACTGATGAGACTGCGTTTATACATAGTCTCATCCTCCAAAACGGGCTTTAAGTGAACCAATATGTCATAAAATACCGTGAATATACTTGTGTTTGCTCATTGTGTGTTTTAGGTATGGATATTGTGAAAAAGACAAAAGATCACAAGAAACAAGCAAAAACGAACACGGGAAATGAAGTTGCACAAAGAACCGGGCCCAAGTTATGAATTTTCCAAAAAGACCTTAAAGAAATGAAAATTGTCAAGAATGGTCCCTCAAGTTTGAAGTCTTGTCACTTTAGACCCTTGTAAAACTCATAAATACAAGTTTGGTCCTTAAAGTTTCAAGAATAGTCATATTCAGCCCTTAAAAATCATCAAATTACAAGAAAAGCCCTTGTGAAAAAGTTATATAGTATATGTGCCACTTTTGACAAGTTGATGAAAGTTATTTACAAAGGAAAAGGAAGAAAAATGGGCCAAACCTTCTGTGAACACATTTTGGAAGAAGAGGGGGAATTTCTGTCAAACATCCAAAATATTTCCACCACTCACACAACGCCACCTCACCCACTCCTCCACATAACCTGCCACCTCACATCCCACTAACCTATTTTCAAACGCATAATTAATAATTTAATTAGGCGGCAAACACTAATCTTTTTCCTAAAACGGATCAAACACCGAGTTCTTCATTCATAAACCTCAATTTGGATTTTTCTTAATCGCAACAATTAAGGATTAAGCCAATCCAGATTAGTGATTCATGATGTTTTTAACCCATCCTCACCTCAAAATTCCCTCCACGTCACCCTCATTGTTTCCCCATGACCTCCCATGCCCCACTTCACATGGGTTGCAAACTTTTGGCAGAGACAAAGAACGAATGAGATCATTTTACTTGTCCACCACAACAAATGAACTGCTGCGATCATTTCTCAACAACTATACACCAACAAGCTGCCAAAAACATCACATGGGATTCAAATTCGCCAAGGTCTTTTCTGGAAATTCCTTTGCTAGGGTTTTAGTTTTTCTTATTATTTCTAGAAGTAGTAGAAGTAGTATTTAAGGAGGCCCAATCTGTGGTGACCCCTTGTTCTTGGATTTTCCATTTTCTATTTGTAATTCCTTTTTTCTGTGAATAAGAAAAAGTTGGTAAAATATTGTGTGTTAATCCAAGTTCCATTATTTGTTTACTAGTGAGAAGTTTGGGAAGAACACTTTTGTCTTGTAATTCCTTTCCTTCAAGTTTTAAAGGAAGTTGGTATAGATAGGTGATTCCTTAAAGTTTATCACTTGTTCATGTTTCTTGTTACCAATCCGTAAATAATAAGTGTTTCTAAGTAGATAATTAAGGTGCTTTGTTTAAGTAACAAAAAGGCTCTTAAGGTTTTGGAAAAAGAAAGGAGAAAGTTCTTTGTTTAATATTTGTGATCCTTGGTTGAAAAAGTCTCAACAGCTAATTTGTTTGGGCTTATATATGATCATAGTCTTGTGATTTGTAAAAAATCAAAGGGTGGTGAGTATATAGGCTTGGGAAAAAAGGTTTGTGGGGTACTTCGAATCACCAAGTTCTTGTTTTTGTTCCTTGTTTTCCGTCTGTACTAACCCACTGTCTTAAATATTTCAAGCTTTAAGCTTTGGCTTTGCTTTGTTCTTAGCAACCCTTAGATGCCGGTGCTTGTTTAGCTAGCACTGTAGCTCAAACTTCCAAGGTGTGGATGGACACCTTGGAGGTTTGTCATTCTTTTCCTTATTTTCTATCCAAAAAATATGTTATGTGATTCCATGATTCATGCTTTGTGATTGTGTTACTTGTGTTTGAAAATGTTTATTTTTGTGTGTCTAAATGTTTATCAGCATAGAAATTACATGATTGAGGTGTTTAAACATAAAAGCTTTGTTAAAATCTTGTTAAGAAACTGTTATGATGTGTTTAGGATAAGGGTCTATAAGGTCTTTGAGTCCTTTGTATAAGATCTTTGTATGCCTGCCATGCCCATAGGTTGTGTTTGAGTTGGTTCTGCATAGAAAACTATCAATTACATCAGATAAGATTTGGACTAGTGTTTGTGTGTTTTATGCTCTGAAAATTAGTAGGTTGCTAGTCTTTGTAGTCATTTAAGTCTGCATAGTCTGGTATTAAAGTTTTATGCTTGTCTATGGCTAGCTTATTGAAATTCACTGCCATGCCAATCATATCACCAAGTATGCTTGCTATTTGATTTTGCATAAATCTATTGTATTGTGATATTGAGTACTTGTTTTAGCTTCATTGAGTGCCTATAAGTGTTTTTGAACTGTTGTGTGCTTATTTGATAGCCTATAAGCTCAACTGAGCTTATTGTACTTATCTGCCAAAAACAACAAGTGATAACCAACTGTTAAGCACTTGTTCATTAGCTTTTGTACTCAAAAGCTCCACAAAAACAACTTATACTTGCCCAAAACAGCATAATCAAGTCCAAGGTTCATAATTTCAAAAGTTGACTTTTGTTGACTTTGGTCAAACAAGGCCAAATTAGCTTATTTCAATTTTCTAGCTTATTGGAACTTGCAACAACTTAGTTTTTGTAATAGGTCTTATTTTTCTTAGCTTATTAACAGTTGTGGAAGTTTGTAGCTCAATTGGTTTGGATTTAACTAGAAAACTAGCTTATTTAGAATTTTCAGAGTGCTTATTGGTCTCTACAGCTTATTTGAGTGTGCTTATTGGAGATTTTCTTGTTGATAAGTCTTAACTAGATCATTTATAAGCTTTTGCGAAAATAATCACGTCCTGAAGTGGTCTAGAACTCAAATCCGACTATTTTGTCTTTTTGGGAAAAAGTTCTTTGATTGATTCTGGCTTATTTCTTAAGCTTTTTCAAAATTTCTTTTTCTAGTTGTTCTAATAATCTTAAAAGAAGGCTGTATGTTTAATTTCAGCTTATGGCATGCTGTTTTGGCTTAATGGGCTTATAAGCCCATTAAGAAAATGCTTATTGCTATCTAGGCTCTGATAAGCTCAGAATCAGCTTTTGGGCTTTTAGAATTAAATTTTGAGTAAGATAGGTCTTTTCCAGCTTAATTTGACAAAGTTTTATTTTTGGGCCAAAAGCCCATTTAGGTGCACTATTTTTAGTTTAGGCCCATTTGGAGGCCCGTTAAGGGTTTTCAAACTTTTTAATTTTCCTTTTTGGTTTATTTAGGCAAAAATATACTAGTTTGCAACTTTTAGATTTTTTTATAAATTTTGAATATTTTAGTATTATTTTATTATTTGATTTAATTTAAAAATTGTTTTAAAGGTTTTTAATGTTTTTAATTAGAGTTAATAGGTTTAAAAATTTGTAAAAATACTTTTTACCTTAGTTTAAGTATTTTTGAGGTTTACAAACTCTTAAATGTTATTTTGGGCTTTTTGTTAATTTATTTGATTTTTAGGGCTTTAATTAGCATTTAAAAATTAAAAATTAATTCATTTAAAAAGTTACAAGAAGTTTTCTTGATTTTTAAACCTTATATATATTTTTAGGGTTTTATTATGAATTTTTAGGAAAGTTTTTAATTTTGCCTCGTTTTGCGTGAAAACGCGTTTTTTTGTAGTTTAATTTTAACCGTAATCCGTCATTTTCTTTTATTCCATTTCTCATTCTCTCAATATTAATCAAAAACAAGAATTTGACACACACTATAATCCTCCTTGGTGAACGATCTCTTAAGGGTCATTAGTGTTTGATTTTCCTAAATCAAATACTTAATACTTACCATATATACGTCTTTTTCTTAAAAGCGTATTTTTACCACAATAAATAAGGATAAAAGGAAATAGCTAGATGGTACCTGTACACAAACAACCAAGCACACTTCAACTCCAAAAAGAACTAGGGCATAAGCTTTTTGTCAGAAAGCTTATGGTCTAGCTTCTTGAAAGTAAGATATAAATAAAACAAGAGAAATAGGATTTTTCAGAAATTTTTCTTGAAACAACCTTTTGAAACCAAATCTTTGAGACTAGAAAAGTGAATTTGCAAAAAGAATGAACAGAATCAAATAAGCCAAACCTATAAGTTTGGTTGTCAAACAAGCTTATAGGCAGCTCATTTGACTTTGGATCTTAAAGACTTAACCAAACTTATTTGGAAAAACTTTAATATAATTACACTAGATTTTGCAATGAAAGTAGATTAATTAACTAAAACAATAATAAAAAGTGGAACTAAGAAATTGAAATATTTAGAAAAATATACTCTAAATATTCATCAACTAATTTTTTTTTTGACAATGTTGGAACAAAAATAAAATGAAGAATCCTGGGCCTTTAATAGCACGGCTACAACATTCTAGGATCAAAACAAAAACTAACAAACCCTAACTGGTGATTTTCCTCATATGCCCTTGATTTTTGAATTTAGCATCTTTGGTCAAATGTGCCCATGTGCTTGATCAACTGTCATGTAAGTTTGCCAGGTACTCAAAACAATCTTGGCCGTTTGAGGTTGTTGTGGAGAGCAAGAAACAAAGCTTAGTCAAAGGATCTCTGTTCACCCTTTTGTTTTCAAGAAACTAAGGTGTAGGGCAATGTGGGTAGGGTCTATTGGGTGATGTGGAGTCGAGTTTAGGAGTGGGGATAGGTAAAGTAAACCCTTAGTCTCAAATCTGGAAAAGCAATTTGTCAAATTAGTTGATTTGGTGAGTTTTGGTAATTAGGGTTTAAGTCATAAATAGGGGTGGGTTTGATCTGCTCTGGGTTTATTAGACATGTTTATCGCACGTTTTTATATTAAATAAATGGATTTAAAAAGTTGTTTAATATTAAAACGAGGTTAGTGGGTTATGACATCATGAGGGGGTATTAGGCTCGGGTTTGTGTGGGTTTGGGTTGTATGGGGTGTTATGGTGGGCTTAGATCGGGTAATAAACGGGTTTGGGTATGGAAGTTGGCAATTTGGACCCTTGAACTTTGTAAAAATATTCACAACAGGATTGGCAGCATTCTTCTTTCTTTTCCTTTGTAAATAGCTTAGGCCAAATTACAACTTCGGTCCCTCTCTTTAATAAAACAATAAATAAGGACTAAACTTGCAATATTGAGGATACTCAAGGGCCATAATTGACATGTCTTGAAAATAAGGACCCACTTGTAATATTTGAGTTATAAAAGGGTCAAAAGTGACAAGTCTTCAAACTTGAGGGACCAATCTTGTCAAATCTTCAAACTTCAAGGACTTCTTTGAAAAATCAATGCCCATGTCTAGTTCTTTGTGAGGCTTCGTTTCCCGTGTTCGTTTTTTCTTATTTCTTTTGATCTTTTGTTCAATTCACGATATCCGAAGCTAGAATCACACAATGAACATATATAAAGGGGTTTTACACGATTTTTATGATATTTTGTACATTTTAAGCCCGATATGAACGATGAGACTATGTATAATTGCTGTCTCATCAGCCCCTATTGTTATAAAGAAGAAACAAAGATACGAGGTGTGGTGTTTATCCACACACACATACTTCAAAGGAAAAGTAGTCAGGTTTTGTTTGTAATGGGCCAAGATACTTTTTTGGTAAAGGGTTTTGGGCTTTAACCCATTAACTATCTTTGTGTTATAAACAAAAAGGTAGTATTACTTTTGAAGTGTTTTTTGTACAAGGGGACTTTGTTAGTTTTTATTGTGAGTTTTTTCACAAGGTTTAGCAAACTAATAATGGGATAAAGAATTATGGGAGCCAAGTTTGACATCGAGAAATTCGACAGAACTGGTGATTTCGGGTGATTTCGATGTGAAGTAGCTCTAGGGGCTTTTCTCACGTATATGGAAGCTGAATAGAAATCTAAGCTTGATAAGAAAGCTCACAATGCTATGATTTTGTGCTTAGGTAACAAGGTTCTAAGAGAGGTTACCGGAGAGACGACTCCAACAAGGATCTGGTCAAAGCTCGAGACTTTGTACATGATAAAGTCATTGGCCAACAAGTTGTACTTGAATAATAAGTTGTATACATTCTACATGTCGACTAAATGAAAAATTTCCGAGCATATAGATGAGTTCAACAAAATCGTTCTTGATTAGCATATATTAAGGTAACATTCGAAGATGAAGATATTGCTTTATTGGTACTCACTTCTTTACTAGCATCATATGAACACTTTGTGGATACCTTGCTCTATGTGCGGGAAGCTTTGACTTTAAAGGACGTGATGGCACACTAAATTAAAGGAAATCAAAGAAAGGTCCAAAGCGAAAGGAAATGATGGTGAAGGGTTATATGTGAGGCGAAGAACTGATTGCAGGGATTCACATCAATCAAGGGGAAAGTCAAGATATAAGTCGCGAGGTGAAAGACTCAAATGATTTATTTGCCAATGTGAGGAGCACTTGAAGAGAACTGTCTAAAGAAGAATTTCAAGAAGTCAACATGTTACGTCAAGAAAGATGATCAACCAAGCTCCAGTGGTTCGATTTATGACGGTTCCGAGGTGATGATGGCGATGTGTGCAGAGGTTCTACTAGATTGGATCATGGATTTAGGAGGTTCATATCATATATCACCCAAGTTAGATGTATTTTTTGATTTACTATAATGCGATGGGGCAGGGCACTGTTGGGTAACAACAAGGAGTTCAAGATCAGAGGTATTAGAAGGTAATGGTACAAATGAAAGATGGGTGAATTTTTCCCTAATTTAGTATATTCCTGAACTGAAAAGAAACTTGATATCACTAGAACTCTTGAAATAGGGGAATATACCCTAAAATTACAGTCGGGCAAAGTCAAGGTGATTAATAGTTTTAGGGTTATTTTATCTGGAATCCAAAGGGAGATTTGTGTATACTCTTTTAATGGCCATGTAGTGGCAGGTGAGCTTAATGTTAGTGTTGAAGAAAATGACAATCTTGTACAGGCTTGACATAAAAGACTAGGACATATCAGTGAGGCAGGACTACATGTGCTTGAAAAGCTGAGTTTGTTTGGCAAGAAGAGTCTAGGTAAGCTTGATTTATGTGAGAATTGTGTTCTAGGAAAGTCACATCGAGTCAGTTTTGGTATAAGAAGGCACACTACTCAGGGAGTGATATAGTATGTTCATTCAGACTTATAGGGTCCATCTCAGGTGGAATCATTGGGAGGTAAGAGATATTTCTTATCTATTGTTGATGATTATTCCAAGAGGGTATGAGTTTATGTTCTCAAGTACAAAAATGAAGCATTTGGAAAGTGTAAAGAGTGGAAACAATTTTTTGAGAATAGGACTAGGAGGACGGTTAAGAAGCTTAGGAGGATAATGATCTTGAGTTCTGTAACCAGGAATTTGATCAGCTATGCACTGAGAGTAGGATTGCAAGACATTTGAAAGTTGCCGGGACGCCGTAGCAGAATGTGCTAGTAGAAAGGATGAATAATCTCATGGATAAGGTACGCTGTTTATTAATTCAGTCAGGATTACCCAAGACCTTTTGGGCGGAAGCGACATGTACAACCGCATATCTCATAAATAGGTCACCATCGACATCGATCGAGAAAAATACTCATATGGAGATGTGATCGAGACATCCTAGTGATTTGGGATTTTGAGGGTTTTTGGCTATGTCGCATATTCACATGTTAAACAAGGTAAGCTCGAGCCGAGGGCGGTAAAATGCATTCTTTTGGGGTATCTTGATGGTGTGAAAGGGTATAGACTATATAGGCTTGACAATGAATCACCTAAAATAATCACAAGCAAGAACATGGTCTTCAATGAAAATGTCATATACAAAGACACGTTGAAGGATTGGTGCAGGTAATAATAAGTCCGTTGATGAATTACATGTTGAGGTGGAACTATATAGGTTTAATAAGCGTACGCATGAGGAAGATTAGACACATCAAGAAGATCAGTTAGATCAGGAAGATCAGTCAGATGATGAAGATGGCTATGATGAAGATGCAGGGGATCCAGAAATTGACCAACTACCAGATCTCACAAATTATCAATTGGTTCGGTATAGAGAGCCAAGGACAAGACGAAACCGTCAAGGTTTCAAGATGAGAGTAACATAGTTGCTTACTAGTTTGCTTTAGAAGAGGAAGAAGATACTCATGAACCATTGACATACTATCAGGCAGTTGCTTATGAAGACAGTTCAAAGTGGAAAGCTGCTATGGAAGAGGAGATGGATTCCCCGAGGAAGAATAAAACCTAGGTGTTAATAGATCATCCATCTTGGAAAAATTTGGTGAGCTGCAAATGGTTGTATAAAATAAAGGAAGCGATTGAAGTTATTCAAAAGCCTAGGTACTAGGAAAGGTTTGTGGCTCGTGGATTCACATAAATGGAAAGTATGTATTACGATGAATTATTTCGCCAGTAGTTCGACACACATCTATTCGGGTTATACTTGCATTGACTGGGTGTAAAGATTATGAGCTGGAGCAGCTTGATGTAAAGACGACATTTTTACATGGAAATCTTGAAGAAGTGATCTACATGAGGCAACCATCGGGATTTGAACAAGGTAACGAGATATGTTTGTTAAATAATATGTCCAGTAGTCGACTCGAGCCTAAGGAGACGCATGCGTTAAACATTAAGTAATAATAATTAATATTACATAAATATTAATTATATGTTAAACAAATATACAATAAAAGGGAAGTAGAGAAAAAGGAAGCAAATTACTTGTTCCCTTATGTTGTAGTCGGCCGCCTATAGCCTTAGGATTGGATTGGTTTTGACTAGTATATAAGGAGGTCTAAGGTACCTCATTATTCACAAGTCGAAAAACTAAAATCCCTCTTTCTTCCTCTTTGTTCGATCGGTCGACAACCCCAAAGGGGTGTTCGACTTTTGCCGACGAAACAAGAAAGGGTTTCTTGTAGTTGATTGATTCAAGAAGCGTGGTTCATTGTTTGGTTCAACACATACGTAGTAGCATACTTATTGCTTTATAACGTATTGTGTGCGTATACTTAGAGAGATCATTTTTTGATCTTATATTGGGTTTTCGTTTATATTGGTGATTTGATAAAGGTGATTTTATCCGTTGCTAAAAGGTACACTTTCTTTATCAGTTATGTTAATTACTCGTCTATACGTGATCATATATTCCTCTGCGTACTCGTGTTATTAATGTATTAATATGGTTAAGGGTTTACTGAAATTCAAATAGTGGCATCACGAGCCGTTCATATAACTTTTAATTATATTAAAAAACAAAAGAGATAAAATTGTGTAAACTTACTATGATGTTGTTTGAATCGTTTTATTTGATGATTAGGTTTTCATAAACCCTAATTGGGTTAATAAAATTAATTAAATAAACCCTAAGTTGTATGTAATTTTTGTTGATAAATATGTTGTTAATTGATAATTAGTCGTTATTTATCACGTTGGTAATTGTTAAAATTATGGTTCGATCCATGAGAATCATGCAAGCTTACAATGGATCATGTGTTCTTGATTAATTGATTTAATTGAAGTCTGATTGATGTGGTATGCATGAAGTGTGTGATTAATTGTTAATTGGGTATATGTTTTAGGTTAATATTTATTTGTTTTGCTTTTGATTATAATTGTTATGGATCATGGTTCAAGCAAAGGGTTTTTAGGAAAAATAAAAATAAACCGAACTAAAACTATATGAAAATTGATTTATTATAATCTTGTTCATGCACGATTATATGTGGCAACAAATGAGTCGCCCTTACATGGTTTTAAATCTAACTCACGCCGTGATTAGCAAGAATCAACTTTATAATTTGTTTTCTATTCTAAAGTTGTAAAATTTTATTAATGACGTAATTTGCAAAAGTACTATCAAGTTGCAAGAATAAGGTTTGGGGAGACTCACAATCGGTCTTGTAGATACCATTGCCCTGTAATACATGACTACTTATAGTCTCCTTATCTTGCATACTATCTAGGAAGCCGCGAATGGTCTAGGGTTTGAATGATTTTTATCATTCTTTAATATTTTCCCGTGATAAAATTAAACTCCTTTAAATAGAATACATGTTGAATCATCAATTTTATGATATCACTATTTATACATATGAATTGTAAGTTAAATAAGTGATGTCTTTAATTAACCAATTGCGTAAATTTTATAAATTATCATGATACAAAGATGTTGTATGCTTCTTTGTACATGTTTTGAAATTGTCAAAATTTATACCCTTTAAAATAATTTATTTTCCATCCAACTCATAAAAGCACTTACACTTATTCTTTCACTATACGTTAGCCTGTGGTGATTTTGTAACCTAAGGTGATATAATACACTCGATTGTGAGACATCGGTGCTATATAATCACGGGTTTTGGTTGGACGACTTAAGCAAGTTAAGATAGGTGAGACCTTAAATCGTGGCAAAATATGGGACAAACATATTCGCTTTTTCACTTTTGAATTGTCACAAGTGATGTATATAAAGCTGAGTCCCATAATTCTAAAAGTTGTATTGGATGCAGTTATTGAACGTCAATTACCCCTTGAATATCATAATCACTAGCAGATCAACTGATGCGGTGGTGGTATGTATTGGTGGATTCTATCTTTTAGAAATTTAATTGTTTATTTATAAACATGGGTATTTAATTTTTTATAAAGGAGGTATTATACTAAATTTTTGAACTTTGTTTATTTGTAGATGGCAACAAACAATGCCCAAACCAAACAAAACAGTTCGGCTTTCAGGTCGTTGCTTGAGAAGCAACAACTTACTGGTCCTAACTTTAATGAGTGGTTACGCGCGCTCAAACTAGTTCCACATGTGTGGAAAAACTAAGGTGGTGTATGAAAATCCTCTGCCTGGCCATCCTGGTGCTACTACTACTAAAGAACAATTAGCAGAATAGAATGCTCTTTATGATCGTCATCATGAAGTTTCTTGTTATGCTTGGAACTATGAGTCCATCGCTTTATCAGCAATTTGAAAACAGAAGTCCTAAGGACATGATAACTGAGCTCCAATATATGTATGGAAAGCCTCCTGGTGTCGAACTACAATAGTTAGTACACACTTTCAATTCATGCAAGCAGGAAGAGGGTCAATCCGTTAGCGATTATGTTCTATTGATGAAAAGCTATTTGGATTATTTGGCAACTCTCAACTATGTTCTTCTAGAAGCTGTTTCTGTCAACTTGATTCTCAATTCACTTTCAAGTGATTTTGAGGGCTTTGTGCAAAATTACAATATGCAAACCATGGGGAAGAAAATTAGTAAAGTTCATTCTTTTCTTATTAAATATGAGAAAGGAGTTAATAAGAACAAGAAGTTAAATGTTGCATCTTCTTCTACACCACAAGTGATGGCGATCCAAGGTGGTAGGATTCAGAAGTACAAACCGCAAGGTGGTAAGGCTAAAGGCAAAGGTAAGGATAAGGGTCCTAAATATTATTATCCTCCTAAACCTAAAAAGTCTAAACCTTATAAGAAAGAGCATCCGACAAAAGATTCCACATGTCACCACTACAAGGAGGTTGGACATTAGAAGAGTAATTGCCCTGTTTATCTAGCCGAGTTGATGAAAAGAAGAAGCAAGATGGATCGTCCACTTCTTCAGGAATTTATACTATTGAATTATTTGCTTGTTCTAAAAATTCCTGGGTGTATGAAACTAGTTGTGGTACTAACATTTGTAACACAAAATAGAGACTTAGAGGAGAAAAGAAGCTGAAGCAAGGTGCTGTCTACTTGTATGTTGGAAACAGCGTACGTGCTAAACTAGAAGCAAATGAAAGTTTTGACTTAGTTTTACCTAATGGTTTAATTCTTATTTTGGATGATTTTCATTATGCACCTACTATAACTAGAGGTTTTGTTTCAGTTTCTTCTTTGCATGATAAATGATTTATTCAAAAATTTACGGATTCTGGTTTGACCGTTTCTTTTAATGATATGGTTTATTTTAATTGTATCCGTATTAATGGAATTTATGAAATTGATATGCATGATCCTACTTTTCAAATTGTGAATTCAGTGTACTCTATTCGCAATAAGAAATCAAAAGCAAGTTTAGAATCTACTTACCTTTGGCATTGTCGACTTGCTCATATAAGCAAGAAGCAAATTGAAAAGTTGCCACATGATGGACTTTTAAACTCAACGGATAGTGAACCGTTTGATCAATGCGGTTCTTGTATATCGAGCAAGATGACTGATGTTCGTTTTGCAAGTCTTAGATTTATATTACAATGTTTAGACAAAACAAGGGACTAGAAATACAAACACGGGCAAGTATACCCTTTCGTTCGTAATATAGCTTGTAGTGGTAAGCCAGGATCGTTTGCTGAGACTTAGTTTCATTTTGGTAATCAATATAATAACTGAAGAAAGAAATGATTGATATGAATAACAATAGTAACAAATATGACTAATATGGGATAGTTCGTATGAGTTCGTGATGATGATAATAATGATCGAGATATGTTTATGTAGGTAAAGAGTGATAATCCTTTTTCATCAAAATGGTGTTCACACAATTTACTTAGTGTGATTCAAGACTTATGTTTATTCGAGCGACTAAGCTCAAAACAAGTTGCCAACGAGCTCAATATTTTATCACAGTTTCTGATGACGTATAGTCCCTAGTCGGGCTGGATAGTCCGACTCAAGGGTACTACCCGTATACATCAGGAATGGATTAATACTTATGCGATGCGCGCACAGTCCAGGAGGCCCAATAAGTCGTTGTCGCACATACGGTTTATTACTTAACCGTGTCCTCGTCGCACTGCGACAGTATCAGACGAGAATATAATATATCTTATGATTATATTCGCCTAAGGAAAGAGGATATACACTTATCACAGTTATACGATAAAGATCAATCTATTTTGATTCATTATCCCTTCCGTAGGCCGTAAGAATACGGAGCCCAACAAGGACTCTCTCAGGAATAAAAGGAACCCCCATGGTTCCACAAAGGTACGATACACATAATACCCTAAACACTATTCACTTAAATCGATGACTTACTCTCACACCGGAGTCTAATCATGGGTCACAAACCCAGGGTAAGCCTAACGATGTCTGTTTAGTGCGCAGGGTCCTCAAAGCAAGTATCACTTGGTGCAAGAGCCAGATTCCACAAGACCCCGAATTAAACCTAATTCGGGTCAAGCTCGGTCCATCCAACTTTTGAATCAACAAGTTGGCGCCATCCGTGGGAACCTACACTAAATATCTTGTGCAATTATGAATAACGGTATGCATGAAGGCCATCGAAGGTCCTCGACGGTAGATGGTCATATCACATCCGCGAATGTTACTCCTGGATCTTCCAGTGAGGCAAACACTCGGGATGTAACAAATCCACCTTTCAGTATAACAGATGTACTATTCTCAACTCCCCTACCTACGGTGGATGAAAGGAAAGTAGAGCGGGAGTCAACCCAGCCTCCCCCTAATAAACAAAAAAGAAGGATACTCCATGAAGAAAATGAGGAAGTTGTTGCTACGGAAGCACGAGCAATGGAAGAATATGTAGCCAATAATCTACAATCCCTCCTACCGCTGGTTTCCAAACACAGAAAGAACCAGAATCGAACGAGAGGATAAATGGTGCAATATTAAAACTTTTAAAAGTAAATTAATTAAATGACGTGAAATTAAAGTTTGACGAAAAGTAAACTTGACAATGTAACAAAAATGAAAACTTGAAATTTAAAATAAAGAAAAACGATTAAAATAACACTAAAGTAAAATGGCGGAAAAATAAGCTTTAAAAAATTAAACTAAAAATTACTAGAAAAACACTCGTACCTCTGAAGGCAGTCCATCAGTATCGAGTGATAACCGCCCTACAAAGCGTGGGCGCGAATATTACTCCTCAGATGACCAAAGCTTCTCACAACCTTGGAGAAGAGCCAGAAAAAACGCTTTCACAAGACGCATACAATATTATGCGGATATAAGAAAGCACCGCATGCCAGCAAACGTGAAAATGTATGATGGTACCTCAGATCCAGAAGAACACTTAAAAGTCTTCGAATCTCATGCACGCATTGAGCAGTGGCCAAAACCTATATGGTGCAATATATTCAACGCTACGCTCGTAGGAAACGCGCATATCTGGTTCGACAGACTTCCACCACGAACAATTGATGGGTATGAAGTGTTGTGGAAATCATTTAAGAGAAACTATGTATAACAGAAAAGACATGATAGGAGTGTTGTATCACTTTCCAGAATCAAGCAAAACCAGAGCGAGTACTTGGAGGATTTCCTAGAACGTTTTAAGGGAGAGTGTCTTCAAATAAAAGAATGCGCAGAGATCTTGAAAGTATCTTGTTTCATGTTAGGTATACGCAACACTAATCTAATAAAAAGGTTGAATGAAAGAACACCAGACACATTCGATGGAGTACTACGGCGGGTAAGATCCTTCATACAAGGGGAATCCGCTGTCTCGGAAGTCACACAAAACGCCCATGGTTATAGATCTCGTGAAGCGCCTAATAAAGGATTTATTAGGCAAATCAGGCATGGGGGCCTCGACTACCAAGGAAATATAAGAGAGGGACGGGCCAATAATTTCAGGTTTACTTCCCTTAAATTAACTCTGAGAGAAATCCTCATATCAGAATGTGTGAACTTCCCAAGACCATTTACAATGACTACCCCGGTAGAAAGGCACGTTGGTAACAAATATTTTGAATATCATGATGAGAAGGGGAACGCTACGAACGAATGTATTCAGTTGTAGAAACATATTGAGAATAAGGTAAAAGAAGGAAAGCTAAAACAACCTGTCAAAGAAACCGCAGAGGGCAAGAAACCAAAAACAGCTAACGCACATGTTTACATGGTGGAAGCATGGCAGCCAAGGACAAAGAAAAAGGTGAGCAAAAAGTTCTCGAAAGGAAGAGACATCTCCTTCCCCCCCCCCTCAGCGCGAGGAATGTGGTAGAAGGACCGTTAGTTATAGAAATAAACATTGGCGAACACAACATACATCGCATGTATGTTGATGGAGGCTCATCAACGGAAATAATGTATGAGCACTATTTCCTGAAACTCAACGTAGAAGTAAAGAGCCAAATGGTGCCTGCAACCTCCCCGCTCATTGGATTCAGTGGGGAAGAAGTGTGGCCTTTAGGCCAACTAAAGCTAGTAGTAAAAGTGGGAAACGATGAACATTCAACAAAAGTTTCCATGAAAATTTTAATCATACGGTCGCCGTCGTAGTATAACGGAATTATTGGGCGACCTGCCATACTAGAAATGCGAGCAGTACCTTCTAAGGCTCATGGCATGATAAAATTCCCAGTGGAAGGAGGAATCATGACAATCTTCAACCCAATGACAGCGCTCCCAGAGTGCAACACGATCACGGAACCCCCTCGGGTTACAATGGAACCCAAGGTAAACTCGCCACCGAATCTAAAAGTAGCAATCCTTCCACAATATCCGGATCAAGAGATAACAATCGGGGGAACTTTGTCTGACAAAGGAAAGGCATACATGTGTCACCTCTTAAAGGATAACCTAGACGTCTTCGCATGGGAACCTAAAGACATGACGGGGGTACCAAGGTCAATAGCTGAACACAAGCTTCAAATCCACGAAGGATACCCCCAGTTAGGCAAAAGAAAAGAGGACAGGCCCTAGAACGCAACAAGGTGATACTGGAGGAAGTCAAAAAATTGGTAGACGCAGGAATCATGAGAGAAGTTTACTACCATGATTGGCTCGCTAACCCAGTAATGGTTAAAAAACATGATGGCAGCTGGCGCATGTGTGTTAACTTTACAGAACTTAATAAAGCTTGTCCACAAGATTGCTACCCACTCCCGGAGATAGATTGGAAAGTAGAATCGTTGTGTGGATATCCTTTTAAGTGTTTACTGGACGCATACAAAGGATACCACCAGATACAAATGGCAGAACAAGATAAAGAATAAACATCTTTTCATACAAGCCAGGGCGTGTATTGCTACATAAAAATGCCATTCGGACTTAAGAACGCAGGGGCCACGCATCAACGGTTGGTTGATAAAGCATTTGAAGGTAAAATATGGCGAAATTTGGAGGTTTATGTTGATGACATGGTAAAAAAAGTCATACGGAGTGCAAAATCATCTGAGATATTGAGGAAACATTCTCAACGCTTAGGAGAATAAACATGAAGCTGAATCCAAAGAAATGCACTTTTGGGGCCACAGAAGGCATGTTCCTAAGATACATGATTGACCCTAATGGCATCAAACCCTGTCCGGAAAAGACAGACGCGGTCATCCAGCTTCAAAGCCCAAAGACCAAAAAGGAAGTGCAGTCGCTAAATGGGAAGCTCATAGGGTTGAATAGATTCCTGTCCAAATCTGCGGAGAAGTCTCTCCCTTTATTTAAAACACTCAAGAAGTGCATCAAGAAAGGAGACTTCAATTGGACGAAGGAAGCTGAGAAAGCCTTTGAGGAACTGAAAACACATTTAGCTTCACTCCCTATGTTAGTCGCGCCACGTCCTAAAGAAGAACTGATAATGTATTTTTCTGCCACACACGGAGCAATCAGCGCGGTGCTAATGACGGATAGGGAAAATGTGCAGACACCAGTATACTTCATAAGCATAGTATTACAAAGCTCAGAACTAAATTATACCCCAATGGAGAAATTGGTACTCGCACTAGTATTCGTAACAAAAAGGTTGCGCAGGTACTTCCAAGAGCATCCGATAGTGGTGATAACGGACCAGCCCATAAAACATCTAATATCAAAACCGGACGTCGCAGGTAGATTACAAAAGTGGAGTGTTCTATTGGGGGAACACAACATCACATATAGACCGCGCAGTGCCATAAAAGGACAAATTCTGGAAGATTTCATCATAAAAAAAACCAGAAGAGGACATTCAGGAGTTGGGACAAAGAGAAGAAGAACAAGACCCATGGATCTTATTCACTGATGGATCCTCTTGCACTGATGGATCCAGCGTAGGGCTTATACTCACCAACCCTGAAGGAATGGAGTTCACGTACGCACTACGCTTTGAGTTCATAGCCACAAATAACGAGGCAGAATACGAGGCGGTAATAGCAGGACTGCGAATTGCAGCGCGAATGGGTGTGTGCAATCTCGAGGCAAACGTATATTCTCGCTTGGTAGCGAACCATATACTTGGCGAATATGAGGCGAAAGAAGAAAACATGGTACAATACTTGCAAAAAGCCAAGACTTTGATCGAAGGATTCGATAAGTTTCTAATCCGCCAAGTACCTAGGGGGAGAACAAGAAAGCAGACACACTTAGCAAAGTAGCGTCCACCTGTTTCGCACACCTATCAAAACAGGTCTTAGTAAAGATCCTAAAAGACAAATCTATAAAGGAACATGAGGTCACATCAGTGGTAGAGGAAGAAGGTCCTACATAGATGACATGGATCATGGATTATTTGACGAAGGATTTACTCCCACATGACGAAATCGAAGCACGCGAATACGACGCCGCTCGAGGCAATTCGAAGTCAGAGACGAGATCCTTTAAAAACGATCATTCCTTCAGCCATGGTTAAGATGCGTAGGGCCGCGGCAGGCGTAGTATGTCATCAACGAAATACACAAAGGATCCTGTGGCATGCACGCAAGACCAAGGTCCGTGGTGGCAACAGGGTTGTGCAGTGGGTATTACTAGCCAACCATGCACAGGGTGCACGAACGCTCATTAACAAATGCAACGACTGCCAGGTACACAGGCCGATACCACGACAGCCCCAAGAAGAACTGACAACCATTACTTCTCCATGGCCATTCTTCAAATGAGGAATAGACATCGCATGGCCTTTTCCCGTAGCTGCAGGAGGAATTAAGTTCCTAATAGTCGCGATGGATTACTTCACGAGGTGGATTGAAGCAATGGTAGTCGCAACAATCACAGGGAACTAGGTTAAAAGGTTTGTCTGGGACAATATAGTATGTCGCTTCGGACTACCTGGGGAGATAGTTTCTGATAATGGAATACAGTTCGCGGAAAACCCATTCAAAGATTGGTGCACGAAAAATAATATATACCAAAGGTTCGTATCGGTAGCCCATCCACTAACAAATAGACTCGTGGAAAGAGCAAATAGGAGTCTGGGAGATGGCATAAAGGCGCAATTAGGGGAACATAATAAAAAATGGGTTGATGAGTTATCACATGTCTTGTGGGCAGATCGCACAATGATAAAGACAGCTACGGGCGATACCCCTTTCGCTCTAACATACGACATAGAGGCAGTTATCCCAGCCGAGATTGGGTTACAAACTCTTCGCACCCCAGAAGTGGACATGGTCACAAATGACGATGAATTGCGATTGAACCTACACATGATCGACGAGCGAAGGGAGTTGGCAGCTAACCACGAAGCCAAGTCAAAGGAAAAAAATGAAGGGTTACTACGATGCTAGGGTGCGAAAGACTTTCTTTAGGCCAGGTGATTTCGTGTATCGCTCCAACACGGCCAGCCACGCTGGGAATACAGGGAAACTTGGACCCAAGTGGGAGGGACCTTACATGGTGACAAATGCATTAGGAAACGGCGCATATCGATTGCGCGACATGGATGGTCGCGATCTGCAACGGCCTTGGAACATATGCCACCTAAAGAAGTGCTACCTTTAGCGACAACCTTCTGGAACCTATGTATTATTTTTCTTTTTATTTTTCATGTATTAAAATTTCTTCCAAGTATTAATAAAACTGTTGTGGTCCCTAGCTAGTTCTGCGACGTATTCTCAAAACATTTTATTTTTGTTGTACATACATTTTTCTTCTATGATAAATATTGCCCACTGGCGCACGCGTGCACAACGTTTCCAGGAGAAATAAGAGGAATGAGCCTACCCTACTAATTAGACTCATCGAGTAAGTGGGTTGCAACCCCATCGACCATGGATCATGTATCCTTGTTAGGCCCCTTGCTATTAATAATGTCGTAGCAAGTTATGCAGCCAGTAGACTCTGAGACTGTTAAGACACAATCGTGCACACCTAACAATTGGTCAGCCTTACCTGGCCTCCCTTATGGTAGTAGCGATATACCGCACATAATGAGCTTGCCTGTAACGCCCCATTTTGATAAATGGAATGTCACGCGTGATTATAGCGTGTCATCAAGGCATACAAGGATAAATGTCTAAACATTACATGACCATAAAGGAAATACCGGAATCAAACATCCGTAGTCTAAAAGTAGAACTCATCACACACAAACATAAGTACTGTAAATGAAAGGACTAAACAATGTCCATGGAAATGAGTATCAAAGTATAGATAAATGCATAAAGTAAAGAAGGCTAGAAAGCTTCTAGTCCATATGCACGTACGCTTAAAGTCTACGAGTGTCCCTGAGTACCTGCCGTTTTAGGAATATGAAAAGAAAACGGCTGAGCAATACGCTCAGTGCACGGATATACAAGTAAAGCATGAATAATATAAGCATATAAGCATGAAACAGCGGAAGAAACTAAGTCCTGAATAACCCGGTTATATCTTAATAAAACTGGTTTTATAGTTTGAAAAGCCTTATGTTTATCTTGTAAAAACTGTTTAACATATTTTACCATTAGCCAATATAGGTCATTAAATATCAACGTGCATGAATACTTGGAGGGGTGACCTCGTCATGCAAATTAGAGGGGTTGCCTTTATATTAATATACTGGTTTTGGGTAGGAGGGATCAGCTCCTTGTGAAGGATGAAAGGCACACACCACATTCACACTAAGTAATCTGCTGATAACATGTATACTAGGATGCACCCATACACACCACCTGATAATATAATAAATGGCTAAAAGTTGAAAGGGACTCCACGAGCTATCACTCCACCGTGGTGAAGTCATAACACCAGTGCCTCTAGTGTTATGGTTATGGTACCTCCATAACTAGGTGAAACTGGTCATGCATGTATATGGATTTAGGTATTCTACTTAAACATAAGCAATCAAAACATATAAAACATATAATGGGGAAAAACAGTTGGCTGCATACGGGAAATCCTAATAAGGAAAGAATGTCCATACTGAAAGGACGGAGAATCCGTACTTTATGTCTAGTGAACGAAGAAGACGAACGGAAGAGAGTCCTACTTCGGTATCACTAATGCTACATAAATACATACGTGTATAAGTATCTGCTTACTAAGTACGTAACTGGTTTTATATCATGTCTTAGCTTATTTTATATGTTCATGTCATGTTTTACTGATTTAAGCTTTATACTGTGTTTATCGTATATTCTGTCTATTCTGATTAAGTATTACTTGTATTTCATGTATTATTATACTTGTTATGTAATAATAAGTAACTTTCTAAACATAGCAGGTTTCCTAAAATAGAAAGTTTCCAAAAATAGAAAGTTACCAAAAAAAGAAAGTTTTCAAAAATAGAAAGTTTCCAAAAATATAAAGTTTCCGAAAATAGAAAGTTTCCAAAAATAGAAAGTTAAAGTTTCCAAAAATAGAAAGTTTCCAAAAGTAGAATTACTGCTTAAAATAGATAAGTTTCTAAAAATAGAAAGTTTCCATAAATAGATAAGTTGCCTAAAATAAATAAGTTTCTAAAAATAGAAAGTTTCCATAACTAGATATAAGCTGGATAATTAAGCTAATTATATAAGCTTAAGTGTTTTACTTATTAATATTCTAAGTCATGTGATTATATAGTATAATTTATTAATTATTTCATGTGAATTAAATAAACTATAGGTTAAAATATTTAATTAAATATAACATGATTTTAATTAATAAAAGGTAAAATGCTTAGGTAAAAACATGTATTATTATCTATTAATAATATAACCTAAGTCATGTAAATTAATTAATTATAAGTCATGGTTTTAATAATTAATTAATTATATAGTCTAATTAAGGATAAATACTTAGGTTAAAATTCATGAATTAATAATTAAATTAATAACCTAAGTCATGTAAATTAAATTAATCATGTTCAAGCTTTAATTAATTTAATTTTTAAGTCTTGAAAAAAAATATAACTTGCAAAAAAATAATAAACCTTGAAAAATAACTCATGAACCGGACTCGTGATTAAAACCCATGAACCGGACACGTAACCATCACCATACCCCGACCGAGGTCGGGGTTTCCCTTGCCCTTGCTGCTGTCGTGACACCATCGCCACCATACCGAGACCTTAAGGTCTCGGTGGTGTGAAAATAAGCCAAGCCGAGACCCCCTTGGGGCTCGGTTAGGCGTCGGCCAAAACAAAAACACCCCTAAACCCATAATTGATTTCACCCCATGATTTGTAACATATTTAATTACTTGTTTTTAATTAGTTTATAAAAAAATGCATGATCAACCCGAACACACAACGATCCTTGTAATTTATCTAACACCAAAATCAACCCGAATCTCCTCTTGGTGATGCTAAACCTGGCGGCCAAGAACAAAGGAGGAGGAGGAAAAGCTTTTAGGGTTTTTCTTGTTTTTAATAAATGTGTTAAATGAAAATAACTTTTCCCCTTAACCCCTTGTTTAGTAAAAATTAATGGGCTAGGCCCTTTTCTCTTGTTATAGCCGCGGTTAGGGGCCCACATATGGGTAACCCGAACCTTTCTCGTGTCTAAAATAATAGTGTGTTCTCGTGTTCGTAAATTACGTGATCTAATTAGTTATCGATCGTGACTTAATATATTTATTCGTGTTAGTAATAAATATATATACATACGTAACATTAGCTCGTGATTAATTTACGTTCATGATTTCATGTTCGTATGTTCGTGATTATAATTATTACTGGAATAATTATCGTGTTTTTGTACGTAATAAATACTTATCGTGTTATAACACGTACGTAATACTTGTGCATGCGGGTTTTACAACTCTTCCCCCCTAAAAAGAATAATTCGTCCACGAATTATAGATAAAGTAAACTGGAAAAGAAGAACATACCCGAATTCAAAATATGAAATGAGGGTAAGAAGACCGGATAGACTCCTCTGTTTCCCAAGTGGCTTCCCGCTCGGTATGATCCCTCCAAAGGATTTTGACGAATGGAATCGTCTTCCTTCTCATGACTCGTTCTTGTCTGTCAAGAACTCGTTCGAGTTCTTCTATGAAAGTGAGATCTTCACGAATCTGTTCCAGTGGATACTGAACCATGTGAAGGGGATGATACTGGTACCCTCTGAGTAAGGACACATGAAACACATTGCGTACATGCGAACGCTGTGGAGGTAACGCTAAACGGTAAGATACTTCACCGACTCGTTCAATGATATCAAACGGTCCGATGAATCGAGGACTAAGCTTCCCTTTAATTCCAAAACGTCTAACACCACGTGCCGGCGAAACCTTAAGGAAAACGTGATCTCCTACGTTAAAATGTATGTCCCTACGATGCTTGTCTGCGTAGCTCTTCTGACGTGACCGTGCTTCTTGCAGTTTCTGCTTAGCTACTGCGACCCTCTCATTAGTCAACTCTATGATCTCTGGTCCTTCAAGTGTTCGCTCACCAACCTGATCCCAGCAGATTAGGGCGCGACACTTCCTGCCATACAAGATCTCGAAAGGAGCACACTTGATACTTGTGTGCCAACTGTTGTTGTATGCAAACTCCACCAAACAGATATAATCGTCCCAATCACCCGTCCACTCCAACGCACATGACCTCAACATGTCTTCCAATGTCTGAATCATTCGCTCTGACTGCCCGTCTGTTTGAGGATGAAAAGCCGTGCTAAGCTTAAGTTGTGTACCCCAAGCTTCCTGCATACTCTTCCAAAATCGCGAAGTGAATCGAGGATCTCTGTCGGAGACGATGCTGGATGAAGCACCATAGAGTCTCATGATCTCCCTTCTATAAGTATCGGCGAGTTTACTGACCGAATCTTCCTTGCGGATCGGTAAGAAATGAGCTGATTTGGTAAGTCGATCTACGATAACCCAAATTGCATCGTGCTTCCTCTTGTTTGGCGGAAGACCAGTAACAAAATCCATGGTGAATTTGTCCCACTTCCACTCTGGAATATCTAACGGTTGAAGAAGACCGCCAAATCACTGATGCTCGATCTTAACCTACTGGCAGGTAAGACATTTAGAGACGTAAGTGGCAACATCTTGTTTCATACCACTCCACCAAAAGTACTGCTTGATGTCATGGTACATCTTGGTCGAACCAGGATGTATAGAGAATAGGGAGCTATGAGCCTCAGCTAACAAGGCTTCTCGGAGTTCTTGATCACCAGGAACACAAAGTCTCGTGCCCTGCCATAAGATACCATCTACATCTACTCGAAATTATGTCTGCTTCTCCAAATTCTGAATTATCGCCCAGATTTCTCCATCATCTTTCTGAGATTCCTTGATCTTAGAGAGTAACTCGAGTTCTACTCTAAGATTAGCCCAGTAACCGTGCTTTCCACGTACCATGATCTCTATGTCTAGTCGCTCCAAGTCTCTTATGATTTCCTCCTCAATTTTAATGCTGTTTATCATTCCGGACTTTTTGCTAAGTGCATTTGCCACTACATTCGCCTTGCTGGGATGGTACTGCAGATTAATGTCATAATCCTTCAACAACTCTAACCATCTCCTCTGTCTCATGTTCAATTCACGCTGAGTGAAGATATAGTTCAAGCTCTTGTGGTCCGTGAAAATATCACATGATTCTCCATACAAATAGTGCCTCCATATCTGTAATGCAAACACGACTGCAGCAAGTTCAAATTCATGCGTAGGGTAATCTTCCTCATAAGGCTTAAGCTATCGTGAAGCGTACGCAATCACTTTCCCATGTTGCATGAGAACACAGCCAAGTCCCTTCCCTGATGCATCACTGTAGATTTGAAATCCACCCGTACTAGATGGGAGAGTAACAATAGGTGCAAATACTAACTTCTGCTTCAGGTCTTCAAAGCTCTTCTCTCGTTCTTCAGTCCAGACGAATTTCTCCTCTTTCCGCATCAGTTTGGTCAATGGTAGTGCTAGGTGGGAGAAGTTCTCCATGAACCTACGGTAATAGCCAACTAAGCCTACGAAACTGTGGACTTCAGTCGCTGATTTCGGCCTTGGTCACTTAGTAATAGCCTCAACCTTCGCTGGATCCATCGTGATTCCTTCTGCTGATACAATGTGACCTAAGAATGCCACCTTGTCTAACCAGAACTCACACTTGGAGAATTTAGCATACAGCTGCTTCTAACGAAGAATCTGTAGTACTGTACGAAGATGGTCTTCGTGTTCCTCCTTGGACTTAGAGAAAATCAGAATGTTATCGATGAAGACAATGACGAATTTGTCCAAAAATTCATGGAAGATTCTGTTCATCAGATCCATGAACACTGCTGGAGCATTGGTCAGGCCGAATGGCATGACTACAAATTTGTAGTGGCCATAGCGGCTACGAAAAGCAGTCTTGGCGATGTCCTGATCCTTAACCCATAGCTGATGATAGCCTGACCTGAGATCAATCTTGGAGAAGTGTTTGGCCCCTTGGAGTTGGTCAAACAGATCGTCTATACGTGGCAGTAGATACCTATTCCTGATGCGAATCTTGTTGAGCTCGCGATAATCTATGCAAAGACGCATACTGCCGTCCTTCTTCTTAACAAATAAGACCGGTGCGCCCCATGGAGATGCACTCGGTCGAATGAAACCTCGTTACAGAAGTTCTTGCAGTTGATCCTTCAGCTCCTTTAACTCTATGGGAGCCATGCGATAAGGAGCCTTGGAAATCGGCTCAGCTCCTGGGATGAGCTCGATATTGAATTCCACTTCACGTGCATGTGGTATGCCTGGAAGTTCTTCTGGAAATACATCTGGAAATTCTGACACTATCGGTTGATCCTGAATTGATGGGGATTCAGCATGCATGTCATGAACAGTATCTAGATAACCCTCGCACCCATGTGATAGTAATGCACGTGCTTGCAGGGTTGATATGATTTGTACAGACCTGCCGGGTATGAACCCTGTTGTGAATGTACTCTGGCGCATTAACATCACCAAAGATGACTCGATATGAATGGCAGTCAATGGTAGCATGATGCTTGGATAGCCAATCTATGCCTAAAATCATGTCAAAATCATGCATGTACAGCGGAAGTGCGTCAACTGGACGAACCTTGTCGTCAAACTCTAGGGGAAGACTCTTGTACACATGAGTGATAAGTACAGAGTCTCTCAAAGGCGTGGAAATACTGAGTCTATTTTCTAGTGGCATGGGGAGTATCCTAACTTTCTTGGCATAAGCAGTAGAAATGACCGAGTGAGTAACACCCGTATCAAACAGAACACATGCAGCTTGACCATACATATACAAGATTCCAGTGATGGTACCTGTAGACTTGTTGGCCTGATCGCGAGATGTCGTGTAAACGCGCCCAGTAGTAGGAGGCGGCTTGGTATCAGCATGTCCCGATGTGCCCTCCATCTCGCCCTTGCAGCAGTCCTTCATGCGATGGCCAGGAAGACCACACTTGAAGCATGTGTCACTGTCGCGGCGACATGGCCCTGGGTGCCTACGGTGGCAAGTAGAGTAAAGAGGATGAGTATATCCTCCAGCAGGTGTCCTGACTGGATGAGAACCTGATAAGACATTATACATGAGACATGATAATAGGGTACAAAGGACAATGCGGATAATCGTAAGATTGAATACCAATGATAGCTGGACGGTTAGGTGTGAACCTCTCTGGTTCTGGTCCCTATCGTTACCATGATTCCTGGTAGAAGATTTGCAAATGTGTCAGAATTAAGAGTTATAACATGTAATCATAAGAAAATGCGTAAGTATAAGGACATGTTTTTGTTGGAGTGTCCAGCGTTGTTACGGTAATTATCATTACCGCCACGCTTATCCATAGCATAACGGTCGTTAGTCTGACCGTTTCCCTTGGGCTGATTAGGCTGCTGCTGAGTAGCCGGCTGAGACCGGTCCCCAGTCTTATGCCTGGAAGATACAATTTAAAGAGATGAAATATTGACATATACTGAAAGAATACGGATTAGTCACCGCTTGAATACGAATGTGTACCTCTTATCGGGTCTCTCTGCTTCCCCGGACTCATCTCTCTCTTGCAGCATCTCCAGCTTACGTGCTGCATCGGCCACTTGTGCTACCGTGTTGAACGTAGCACACACCAAGTTGTTTGAGACCGATGTGCGAAGAGCCCACCTGAAGTGGTGTGCCTGCTCTTCAGGAGTACCTGTCGCTGCACCAAGGAACCCAGCTAAGCGAAGAAAGCGCTGCATGAACTCGTTGCTATTCTCTCCAGCTCTCTAACGGATCCCATGGTACTCCCTCTTCAGCTTGTCTTGTTCAGCCTTGGGAAAGAACTACTCCATCACCCTATCCCTGAACTGAGCCCATGTCAAACCAACCACCCAATCATCACCTCCCTCAGACTGCTTTAGTGCTAACCACCAATTTAACACATCACCTTCGAACCGGTAGCATGTCAACCTCGACTTGTAAACAGGGTCACAGCCCATAGCATCGAAGATCTTCTCAATGTGATCCAACCAGCTTTCAGCTTCACTGGGGCTATCTGTTCTCTCGAAAGCTCGAGGACGAAGCTTGTTGATCTCTCCAGCCATGTAGCCAATGTCACTGGAGGAGGAGGAGGTGTGCTGGGAGATGCTGCTGATTGATGGCAGCCTAAACCTCAGCCCTGATTTCGTTCCTCAGCTGAGGAAGCAAAGCTTGCATTGCAGCTTGGATTGTTGCATTGAGTTGTTCCTGCTCGCGTGTGAGAACCATCTGACAGTATAACAAAAAATACATGATTAAACTGATCGAAACATAACTATATACATGAAAAAAAAATTATACCAATAAATCATGAGAAAAATTTAATGCAAGAAAATTTTGTACATGAATGCATGATGCAGTTTTATGAAAACTTTTGTATGCTCAAGAGTGAACGCCTATGGTCAGTTCACCCAAAATAAAAGACATGGTGAGGGGACGCCTATGGGTCGGTCCCAAATTTAAAAGTTTCGATAAAACACATGCGACTAAATAGGGCCAGTCCTGTACCAACCATAACTTAGTCATAAACCTGCGACAATGACATATATATGTATACATGAAAATGATGAATGCATGAAAACCGACTGTTAGTTCTAGGAAGACCATAGTGACTACCCACTAATCACCGATCATGTTTTGAGAGCCTACAGGTCGAAGCCTTGGCTCTGATACCATATTGTAACGCCCCATTTTGACAAATGGAATGTCACGCGTGATTATGGCGTGTCATCAAAGCATACAAGGATAAATGTCTAAACATTACATGACCATAAAGGAAATACCGGAATCAAACATCGGTAGTCCAAAAGTAGAACTCATCACACACAAACATAAGTACTGTAAATGAAAGGACTAAACAATGTCCATGGAAATGAGTATCAAAGTATAGATAAATGCATAAAGTAAAGAAGGCTAGAAAGCTTCCAGTCCATATGCACGTACGCTTAAAGTCTACGAGCGTCCCTGATTACCTTCCATTTTGGGAACATGAAAAGGAAAACGGCTGAGCAATACGCTCAGTGCACGGATATGCAAGTAAAGCATGAATAAAATAAGCATGAAACAACGGAAGAAAATAAGTCCTGAATAACCCGGTTATATCTTAATAAAACTGGTTTTATAGTTTGAAAAACCTTATGTTTATCTTGTAAAAACTGTTTAACATATTTTACCATTATCCAATATAGGTCATGAAATATCAACGTGCATGAATACTTGGAGGGGTGACCTCGTCATGCAAATTAGAGGGGTTGCCTCTAATTTAATATACTGGTTTTGGGTAGGAGGGATCAGCACCTTGTGAAGGATGCAAGGCACACACCACATTCACACTGAGTAATCTGCTGATAACATGTATACTAGGATGCACCCATACGCCCTACCTGATAATATAATAAATGGCCAAAAGCTGAAAGGGACGCCACGAGCTATCACCCCACCGTGGTGAAGTCATAACACCAATGCCTCTAGTGTTATGGTTATGGTACCTTCATAACTAGGTGAAACTGGTCATGCATGTATATGGCTTTAGGTATTATACTTAAATATAAGCAATCAAAACATATAAAACATATAATGGGGGAAAACAGTTGGCTGCATATGGGAAACACTAATAAGGAAAAAATGTCCATACTGAAAGGACGGAGAATCCGTACCTTATGTCCAGTGAACGAAGAAGACGAACGGAAGAGAGTCCTGATTCAGTATCACTAATGCTACATAAATACATACGTGTATAAGTATCTGCGTACTAAGTACGTAACTGGTTTTATATCATGTCTTAGCTTGTTTTATATGTTCATGTCATGTTTTACTGATTTAAGCTTTATACTGTGTTTATCGTATATTCTGTCTATTCTGATTAAGTATTACTTGTATTTCATGTATTATTATACTTGTTGTGTATTAATAAGTAACTTTCTAAAAATAGCAGGTTTCCTAAAATAGAAAGTTTCTAAAAATAGAAAGTTACCAAAAATAAAAAGTTTCCAAAAATAGAAAGTTTCCAAAAATAGAAAGTTTCCAAAAATAGAAAGTTTCCAAAAATAGAAAGTTTTTAAAAGTAGAATTACTGCTTAAAATAGACAAGTTTCTAAAAATAGAAAGTTTCCATAATAGATTAGCTGCATTAAATAAATAAGTTTCTAAAAATAGAAAGTTTCCATATATAGATATAAGCTGGATAATTAAGCTATTATATAAGCTTAAGTGTTTTACTAATTAATATTCTAAGTCATGTGATTATATAGTATAGTTTATTAATTATTTCATGTGAATTAAATAAACTATAGGTTAAAATATTTAATTAAATATAACATGATTTTAATTAAATAAAGGTAAAATACTTAGGTTAAAACATGTATTATTATCTATTAATAATATAACCTAAGTCATGTAAATTAATTAATTATAAGTCATGGTTTTAATAATTAATTATTTATATAGTCTAATTAAGGATAAATACTTAGGTTAAAATTCATGAATTAATAATTAAATTAATAACCTAAGTCATGTAAATTAAATTAATCATGTTCATGCTTTAATTAATTTAATTTTTAAGTCTTGAAAAAAAATATAACTTGTAAAAAAATAATAAACCTTGAAAAATAACTCATGAACCGGACCCGTGATTAAAACCCATGAACCGGACCCGTAACCATCACCATACCCCGACCGAGGTCGGGGTTTCCCTTGCCCTTGCTGCTGTCGTGACACCATCACCACCATACCGAGACCTTAAGGTCTCGGTGGTGTGAAAATAAGCCAAGCCGAGACCCCCGTGGGGCTCGGTTAGGCGTCGGCCAAAACAAAAACACCCCTAAACCCATAATTGATTTCACCCCATGATTTGTAACATGTTTAATTACTTGTTTTTAATTAGTGTATAAAAAAACATGCATGATTTTATGTGATTATATAAATCAAAACATAAAAAGAAAAGGTTAAAGGTTATACCGATTACGTGAAATCAAGAAGGATGAACACACAACGATCCTTGTAATTTATCTAACACCAAAATCAACCCGAATCACCTCTTGGTGATGCTAAACCCGGCGGCCAAGAACAAAGGAGGAGGAGGAAAATCTTTTAGGGTTTTTCTTGTTTTTAATAAATGTGTTAAATGAAAATAACTTTTCCCCTTAACCCCTTGTTTAGTAAAAATTAATGGGCTAGGCCCTTTTCTCTTGTTATAGTCGCGGGTAGGGGCCCACATATGGGTAACCCAAACCTTTCTCGTGTCTTAAATAATAGTGTGTTCTCGTGTTCATAAATTACGTGATCTAATTAATTATCGATCGTGACTTAATATATTTATTCGTGTTCGTAATAAATATATATACATACGTAATATTAGCTCGTGATTAATTTACGTTCATGATTTCATGTTCGTATGTTCGTGATTATAATTATTATTGGAATAGTTATCGTGTGTTCGTACGTAATAAATACTTATTGTGTTATAACACGTACGTAATACTTGTAATTCTTGTTCATGAAACATAAACGTGCTATAAAAGGAAAGTTCTAATCATGTACGTACGATCTTAAGGGTACTATTCATGGTAAAAGCATGTGGGTTTTACATTGCCTCACCCATAAGGACCATTCATGAGTTTACATTAACTCATTATACGACTTTGCGCTCCACAAATTAAACATGATTATCATACCAAAAGACATTAAGTGTTTATTACAAATCAAAGCGTACATTCATGCATATTTACAAGCCAGACAAGTTGTTTGAGAGCAAACTGGTCTCTGAGGAGGACCTCTTCAATTTCAGCAGGGGGGGGGGGGGGGGAAATAGGCTGTGGCGCGATGCTCTTTCATACCCTTCTCCAAACGGTCCAGCACACGCGCGTCCCTCTCTAGCATTAGGGGTGTTCACGGGTCGGTTCGGTTCAGTTAATTAGACAATTTTCACTATCCATCGCAATTCAGGTAGTTAATTTTACTACCCGAAACCGAACCGTACAAGGCGGTTAACCGAACATGCGGTTACCCAAAATGAGCGGTTACCCGCGGTTCGGGTTATGGTTAACCATTATAAGTTTTATCGAGTTTAAGTTTATAAATAATAACATTGTTTAGAACATAGAATGTCATCTTTGTATAATTCAATGACACTAAATAGATAAAAATCATATAAAAGTTATTTCATTACAAAAATGGATTCGAATATTAATAAATAACATGTTAACAAAGAGTATTATTCGATGTTTATAGATTACGATCACATTAACTAAGTTTTACATATAAATATTTAACATTAAGAGTAAAAAAGTAGTTGTACAATAAAAATAGTGTATTAATATAATTAATACATGTGTTATTATTTGAATATTTACATAAAATTTTAATGCATAATATGCGCGGTTCGGTTCGGTTAACCGCTGATATCTAAAAATGAAAACCGAAATCGACCCGTGATAAGCGGGTTTTTTCGGTTTCGGTTTCTTCGGTTTTGGGTTTTTTTGGTTTCGGATTAAACGGTTCGGCTCGGTTCGTCGGTTTCTCGGTTTTTTGAACACCCCTATCTAGCATCGGTAAAGGCAGCACAGGGATAGAGGAGGCAAGATTGGTCGCACCAACAGAAGGTGCAGCCTTTACGTTCAGCATGGCCTTCTTGGCAGCAGCACGACTTTCATGAGCCACCAGCACCTCAGACAACGACACTTCCTTCTCAACCCTAAAAGGGTCAAGGACATCCCTGGGATGAGCAAATACTGGCACTGTTAGCGGCTATGCGGAAGGCTTTAAGTGGAAATCTGGCTCTGCTTATGCGCCCTCTGCCTTGTGGCGCGCCAGAGTGAGGCCATTCATCACAACTTCGAGGGGCAACTCGTGGCCCTTGTCGCCAATACCAATGGAAGGCAACGGATAGACGCTTATCTATTTTAGGGCTGCTGTGAGCTTGGAATCGGCTGTTGGGTCGTAGAAGGGCACCTCTGTTAGCGCTTTCTTCAACAGATCCGCCTTATGCACTTTCACCAAGCCTTTGGAAGTACCCTCATTCACCGCGGCTATTATGGACTGGGCAAAGGTGGCCCGTAACGTAGGGTCTTCCAAAGCACCCATAGCGGCTAAGAGCAAACCATAGCGTACCAGCCATCGTTTCTCGGCTATCTCCTTCATCAACCGCGGGTATAGGTCTTCATCAAACTCAATACTCAACCGCTTTAGGTGGCTGCTGAGATCACTCACATCCTCTTTAACCCTTGCACCCAGCGCATCGACATCCGCCACAAACTTATCTTCCCATCTTCAAAAGCCCCCATTGCAGCTTGATTGGAGGTCTTCAGTTGGTTCAGCTGGGCGCGCTCTTCTTCAAGTACGAAGGCTAGTTTGTTTTTCTATTCTATCAAGGAATGGATGAGGGACGCGTCTTTACGGCCTCTTTCGATCTCTTGGGTGATTTTGTCTTGCATTTCCCCTAGGGTGTGAGAATTCTCCTCCATAATTTTCCCAAGTTTCTCTTCAGTAGTCCGAACTTGGGTGGACAGTTCCACACACCTTTTTTTGATGCGCGACATCAGTGTCACGTTATGCGACAAAAAATAGCTAACCTCATCCGCCAGAACCGCATCGCTCATCCCCTCTAAAACCGCAGCTCGGCCTGGTGGCACGATGCTGTCCAAGAAGCTGGAGCAGTCGAACGCCCCAGTCAAATCCGAGGATGCGGGCAACTCCCAGTCAGGCACAAAGACAGGATCTTAGGGAAACCCGCTTCCCCCGCTGTTGAAGTCTCCTTTTGGGGGAAAGGTGTAGTGGCAGCCTTTGTAGAGGACTTCTCCTGGTCATCACTGATACATAAAACGATGGTTAGAGAGATATACGGAAGGATATAGATGATAGCCATCATACAAGAACAAGTGTTTACCTCAAGTTGATGGTAGCAGGTGGAGTATGTGGGGGAGTCCTCGCAAGATTCTCCTCAAATTCTTCTTCGGTCGTACACGCCTCTGTCAATGGGGGCCCAGTCCCTGTGCGAGCGGCTTTGCGCGTCGATAGTGGGGGGCTCCTTTGCCTCTTACCCAAGGTGGATTTCTCCTCTTCTTCAAACTCCTCCGCAGCCTTCTCAGCGTACTCAGTAAGATTATCCGACGACATAGAAGAGCTGAGGAAGGGCGGTGGCTACTGTTGTAATGGTGATTATTGTTATGATTGTTGTATTGGTGGCGGTAATGGCTGGTCTGCGCCGGTATCCTCCTGCTCTTGTGCGACGGACGCCTCCCCCACTTCCAAATCCATGGTGTTCTTCTGAGCATGTTCCTGGATCGACTCCTCATTTTCCATCTCGGGACGAGAGTACACTATCAGATCTTCAGGAAACGCACTACGAACGAGGTTGAGAATATCCATTACTGCAAACACACAAACAGACAAACAGGGGAATATATTTTAGTTTTTGGCACAAGATGGTAGTTACAGAATGATATGAAGAACGCGGGAAGAACCACTAACCCTGGCCACTCTAGGTGCGGAAGAAAGGTACTTGATTTGCGCCGCAGATGAATGCGCGGCTCAAACCAAGGATTACCAACAACGTCTCAGTATAAGGTTGCACGGGGATGTGGTTGTTGTTTATGGTCTCCGCATCCTCAGAGTTGTATGTATTGGGGCCAGGCATTGAGTCCTTCCTCACGATTCCAGGGGTCAAAAAAGGAAAGTGGAAAGGAAAGGCAGCTTCGTCAATCCAAAAGAACCTATCGTTCCAGTCCCTTAGGGATTCTATTTTCCCATCGTAGCATTGTATCCCGCTCTTTCGCTTAGCGAAGGAGACCCAACCATTAGCTAGTTGTCGTTGGTAGAAGACTAGGAATAAGTCTACGGTGGGCTCAATATCTAGGGTACGGCAATTAATTTTGAAATTTGAAATTTTGGCCGCCCCTACGCAATGCAATTGGGAGACATGAGTCTCGTAATTCATCAGTACGCTAACAAGAAAACGCGACATGGGTATGCGCTGGTTTGCGTAGTCAAAGAACCGGGTGTACATTCCTATCTTTCCTACTGGAGCATGGCTTATATTATGTCGGGGGTTAGGAATTTCTGGGTGTAGATAATTTGGTATGAAGTCATCTGTCGTGAATTTATCTAGCTCTCCTATGGTCAAGATTGACGTGATATCGGATAACTGCTTTACCATGGTGGCGTGTATTAACTTAAGTGGTCGCACAAGTTACCTTCACAGAAAACTGGTGAACGATGGAAGGATTTATAAACGATAATGGAAGCTTGAGAGTTTGACAATGGATAAAACAGTCAAAAGGAGGCATAGAGGGTGTATATATAGCCCTCTAAAATTACTGTTCCCCGCTTGGATGAGTGCCACGTGTTACCCACTTGCCGGATCCAACGGTGGAATATGAAGAGGTAACTATGACGTGGCAGACGATTTTCTCGGGTTTCAAGGAGGTTAGGTGAGAGAGGGGATGAATGTCTTCTTGGCGGGAGTGTTTGAATTACTTATATATGGTTTATGCGCGTTTTGTTTTTTCGAGCACTTTGACAATTATAGTCTAGTATCCGCGGTTAGCACCTGCGACCACTAGACTAGGGGGACATGATGACGTATAGTCCCTAGTCGGGCTTGATAGTCCAACTCACGGGTACTACCCGTATCCATCAGGAATAGATTAATACTTATGCGATGCGCGCACAGTCCAGGAGGCCCAATAAGTCGCTGTCGCACATACGGTTTATTACTTAACCGTGTCCTCGTCGCACTATGACAGGATCAGATGAGAATATAATATATCTTATGATTAAATTTGCCTAAGGAAAGAGGATATACACTTACCCTAGTTATGTGATAAAGATCAATCTATTTTGAGTCATTATCCCTTCCTTAGGCCGCAAGAATAGGGAGCCCAGCCAGGACTCTCTAGGGTATAAAAGAAACATACAAATAATACCCTAAACACTAATCGTAGGTCACAAACCCACGGTAAGCCTAACGGTGTTTGTTTAGAGTGCAGGGTCCTCAAAGCAAGTTACACTTGGTGCAAGAGCTGGAGTCCACAAGACCCCAAATTAAACCTAATTCGGGTCAAGCTCGGTCCATCCAACTTTTGTATCAACAGTTTCTAAGTGGATTTCTCCAACCAAAGATTCAAAACCATAGACAAGTCTTTAAAAACTTATTACAACGATTTACGTCTCTCAACGCCAAGCCATCATAACAAATCAACTCTAGATAAAATATGGTTTATAGAACTAGGTGGTAAAATGGTTCTACAAAATTAGCTTGAAATCAATTTATAAAGGATCATATCATAGCATCATCACTAATCATAGTCACTTACTCATATAGTCACATATAGCTTATCCTAACATAGTAATCAAAGTAACAAATGGAAAATAGTAAGAGAACATCATACTTAGATTTGATCGAATGAATGAGTAAACAAGTGTCACGATCGTATCGTTCCTATAAGAATCGAAGAGTGGAATAATCTCGTTACAAGTATTTCCCAAAAGTAGATAATACTAAAAATACTACTAAGAAGCTTAGAATACTTGGATTAGAGTAGTGCTTTTAGAATGAGATATGATATATGAGTAAAAGTGGCACCTATTTATAGTGTTGGCTGAGAGCAAATGTGCGCCGCACTTTTCCGAAAGTGCGCCGTACTTTGGAAGTGGGAATGTGCGCCGCACGTTTGACAATAGTTTGGCTAAATTGCACAATAAGGACCCTCATTTGTATTTTCTTCACTTTGCTTCTCCATACTTTATACCTACATATAAATTGCAATATATTAAGTATCAAAAGCTCTTATTTATAATACTAATTGGCATTATAATAACGGGTTGAATATGTATATTTTGGTCGTTATCAAATTCCTTCACACTTAGCTATTTCTTGCCCTCAAGCAATCAAAGTGAGAAAACAAATTAGATTTTTAAAAATGCTTTTAAGTGGTATGAAGTTGATAGGAAAATGATTAAATTTTTATAAGTAGCAAAAACAAATGACAAATAACTTCAGCACCTCACATGGATAGTGTTTAGATTTTAAGTTCACACAAATGTCACTCACAAAGTGTACATGTAAGGTAACACTCAAATAGCACGGGCATAAAATAGATAACTACCATAGGTTTTTACATGACACAAAAACATAACCGTTGTGGCGTGAGCACCAGATAAACTTTTAAAGGGACAAAACGTGTTAATGATGAGGGTGTAAGAACAATACATGCCTTGTCAAAGTCGTAGAACAACTATACTAAAATACTTTAATTTTCTTTCTTTTTTTTCTTTTTTTAAGAGAACATCATATACTTTTTTTGACTTGACAAATGGATAGGCATCAACATAAGGATAATATCACAAGGGATAATATAACACATAGGTACAAGTGCAACATATTTTACCAAGCCAGTGTAGCTTAACGAAAATGATAAAATGGTGATTTATATTGCCTCTTCTCTAAAATATCTATAAATTAACCTCACTGCGGTTTAGTAAATGAAGATCAAGCACAAATTCTGAAGCATACTAGATCATCGGCTTTCACACAAAATAGAGAAATATAAGGCTAGGTTTCCTCACATATTTGCTGGATGGTTTTTGTGGTTAGTTATAGTGTCAATCAATGAGATTTTTTCTTTGCTAAAAACATTATTTATTTTAAAATATGTCTATTTTTTATTTTCAAAAAAAAAATTCATGTGGAGAAATTTATTATTTACTATTATTTTTCTATTTGTCCCTCCTCCATACTTAAGGTGAACCTCGTCCTCGAGGTGATAACTGATAAAAACTAAAAATAGGAAAAATTGCAAAGGGAAACGAGAACTTCCTGGGGCTAAGTAGAAAATTGCGGGACTTCAACAGATGAATCCAGCTCAGAGCTCCAAATTTGCTATTTTCCTACATGCTATAAAACAAAACAAAACACATGCAATATATACAAGGACAATTTTATTTATTTACAGGTCCTCCTCCACAATTATGGTAAAAAGTGAGGGATAAAATACGGATTGTCTCTAAGTTTAGAGTCTTCAGCCAGACTCGGCTACTCGGTTTTATTTCAAAAAGTGGTATTGTCTCTACCGTAGAGTTCAACATATCCAGACGGATATTGGTGTTTTTCTGTGTAAGGTCCAGTCCATATCGATGTAAGCTTAGGTTGCTTGAATTTATATCTCGAGATAAAGAGAAGTACTTTCTCTCCATGTTTGAAATCTTTTCTTTGTCGCAGTTTGCGATCATGCCACACTTTGGTTCGTTCTTTGTATAAACGTGAACTTTCATAAGCTTGATGTCAAAATTCATTTAACTCATGAAGTTGAAATATACGTTTTTCTCCAGCTACAATAAGATCAGGGTTGCCGTTCATATGTGCCCAATATGCACGGTGTTCAATTTCTATTGGTATGTGGCATGTTTTCCATACAAGAGCTTGTACCGTGTGGTTCCAGTTGGTGTTTTGAAAGCGGTACGAAAGGCCCATAGAGCATCTTCTAATTTCTTGGACCAACAAGCAGGGTTGTTTTGAACGGTCTTTTCAACGATTCGCTTAAGAGCTCTATTAGTGTTTTCAACTTGGCCACTCGTTTGAGGGTGGTAAGATGTGGAAAATCGATGGTTTACTCCATATCTTTTCATGATTTTTTCCATGAGTTTGTTACCGAAATGAGTTCCTCTGTCGCTTATTAGTGCTTTTGGTATTCCAAAACGATATAATAGTTTTGCTATAACAACTCTTTCATCGTTAGTTTGCAAGGCTTGAGCTTCGGCCCATTTCGATACATAGTCGACGGCGACTAAAATGTATTCACATTTATAAGATTTAGGAAATGGTCACATGAAGTCGATACCCCACACGTCAAAGATTTCGCAGACTTGGATATTATTCAAAGGCATTTCATATCTTTTTGTAAGATTTCCAGTCCTTTGACATGCTTCACATAGTCGTACTAAGGTATGAGCTTCACGAATAATTGTTGGCCAATAAAAGCCAGCGTCGAACACTTTTTTAGTGGTGGTGTTCGTGGCGTAATGTCCTCCGCTCGGTCCGTAGTGACATTCATCGAGAATTTTTCAAGATTCAGATCTGAAAATACAACATCGGATCATTGCACCGGAACAGATTCTAAATAGGTGAGGATCGTCCCAAAAGTATTTTTTAAGTTCAGAAGATAATCTTTTCTTTTGTTGATAGGTCATTCCCTTTCGTAAAATACCTACAGCCAAATAGTTTGCAAAGTCTGCGAACCATGGTGTAATGTAAGTAATTATTTCCATTATGTGTTCATCGGGAAAATCATCGATTTCATCATCGCTAGAACCATCATTCACTATGCGAGATAAATGACCGGCAGCAACATTCTCAGCACCTTTTTATCTTTAATTTCTAAATCAAATTCTTGTAAAAGCAATATCCATCGTATGAGACGAGGTTTGGCATCTTGCTTTTTAAACAAGTATTTTAAGGCTGAGTGATCGGTGTAAACTATTGTTTTCGATGATTCAAAGTATGATCGGAATTTGTCAAACGCATAAACTACAACCATGAGTTCTTTTTCCGTGATGGTGTAATTTTGTTGGGCTGCGTTTAGAGTTCTACTAGAAAAGTAGATGGGGTGAAATTGTTTTCCATCTTTTTGTCCAAGGACGGCTCCAAGGGCATGTTCACTTGCATCACACATAAGTACAAATGGAAGGTTCCAATTGGGGCTTGCAATAATTGGTGTGCATAAAAGCTTTGCTTTAAGAGTTTCAAATGCCAAAAGACATTCATCATAAAAATCGAATGCTCTTTCTTTTTCTAGAAGTTGAGTTAAAGTTCTTGCGATCTTCCCAAAGTCTTTGATAAATCGTCGGTAAAATACGACATGACCTAAAAAACTTTTAATGCCTTTCACATTCGTAAGTGGTGGGAGCTTTGAAATTACGTTTAACTTTTATTTGTCAACTTCTAAGCATGCGCCAGAAACTTTGTGTCCAAGCACAATTCCTTATTTAACCATAAAGTGACATTTTTCCCAGTTTAGCACAATATTTGCTTCTTCTCATCGTGCTAACATTTTAACAAGATTTTTAAATCGAAAGAATTTCCAAAGACGAAAAAATCATCCATGAAGACTTCGACTGATTCTTCAATCATATCGTGAAATATTGCAATCATACACCTCTAAAAAGTAGTCGGTGCATTACATAAGCCAAAAGGCATGCGCTTATACGTGTAAGTTCCAAATGGACAAGTAAATGTGGTTTTCTCTTGATCCATAGGGTTGATTGGGATTTGAAAGTATACGGAAAAACCATCGAGGAAACAAAAGTATTCATTCCCTGCAAGTCTTTTTAACATTTGATCCATAAAGGGCAAAGGAAAATGATCTTTCGCAGTTGTGTCATTTAATTTTCGATAGTGAATACAAACTCTCCATCCGGTGATGGTTCGTGTTGGTACTAATTCATTCTTCTCGTTAGTTACTACAGTGATACCTCCCTTTTTAGGTACACAATGAATAGAACTAACCCAGGGGCTATCAGCGATTGGGTAGATTATTCCAGAATCGAGGAGTTTAAGGATCTCTTTTTTAACAACGTCCTTCATGTTAGGATTTAGTCTTCATTGTTTTTCAACAATCGGTTTCTTGTTATCCAAAAGTTAGATTTTATGTTTACAGAACGATGGACATATGCCAGCAATATCAAAAGTTTTCCAAGCAAAAGCTTGTTTATGCTTCTTGAGAACTTTAATTAGATTTTTTTTTGTTCTTCCGAAAGTTGGGATGAAATCATTACAGGTAGTAATTTTTCTTCGTGAAGAAACGCATATTCCAGATGTTTAGGAAGAGGTTTAAGTTCTAAATCTGTAGGGGGCTCTTCCATAGATTTCTTAACTTTGAAATCGGTTTCGAACTTTATGGTTTCAAATGATGTTTCTTTTTCTTCTTCAGGTGTTTCTATAGGTTCGTCAGTATTATGGTTCGTCAATTTCTATAGGTGTTTATGGTTCGTCAGGTGTTTCTTAACTTTGAAATCGGTTTCGAACTTTATGGTTCGTCAGTTTCTATAGGTGTTTCTATGGTTTTAAATGATGTTTCTTTTTCTTCTTCAGGCGTCAAATTAGCAAAAAGTTCTTCTTCGAGGATGGTTCCTTCGATAGAATATAAAATTTCGCTTCCATCATCAAGAAGAGCGTCGAAATCGGCTTCAACGACTTCGTCAATGACATTAATACTAAAGCAAGTATCGTCATTAGAATAAGAGTGTTTCATCGCTTCATCGATAGAAAAGGAAATTCTATCATCTCCAACTCCAAGGTTGAGTTGTTTTTGTTTCACACGAATCATAGTGTCAACTGTATGCAAGAAAGGTCTACCAAGGATAAGTGGTACCTTGCTATCTTCTTCCATCTCTAGGATTACAAAGTCGACAGGAAAAATGAATTTTCCAACTTCAACGAGCATGTTTTTGGCTATTCCCATTGGGTATTGAAAAGAACGGTCCGCGAGGCGAACGCTCATTTTTGTGGGTTTGAGAACATCTTTTGAGAGTTTAGCATACAAGGAGTATGGCATGAGATTAATACTAGCGCCAACATCGGCCAAGGCGTTACAAGAGTATGAGTGATGTAAAGTACATAGAATTAGAACACTTCCAGGATCTCCAAGTTTTGGTGGTACTTTGTTTTGGATAATGGCAGAACATTCATTATTTAGAAAAGCTGAAGATACATCTTCAAACTTATGTTTGCTTTTGATAAGTTCTTTAAGAAATTTGCCATAGTTTGACATTCCATCCAAAACATCGACTAAAGGCATGTTGATTCAAACTTCTTGGATTAGGTTGAGGAATTTAACATACTTAGCTTGCATTTTTTGCTTGTGTAAGCGTTGGGGGTATGGTACTTTTTGTTTATACGGTTTTGGTGTTGGGTTTGAGTTTTCAGTGGGTTTGGTTTTGGTTGGTTGGGCTTCATCCTCATCGTCACTATCGAGTAGGTTTTCGATTGGTGTGTCTAGGGTAGGTTTGCTAGGTGATTCATAAGATAAACCACTCCGCGTAAAATCGGCATTCACATGTTCATTACGAGCTTGCGGTGGTTGATATTTGTTGTTGTTTTGGGGGTTTACGTTGGTGTTGCTAGGTAAAGAACCAGAAGCGCGATTCGATTGCTTATTGGAAAAACGATCAAACTTAGCTTCAAGGGTTTGAATGGAAGCTTGGTGGGTTTTTTTGAAGTCTCGAACTTTGTTTTAAGGTCAGTGAATGTATCTCGCACGAAAAGGTTGGTTTTTCTTTGAGATTCGATAAAATTGTTGAGCTTGGTTTCGAGGTTGGGTTTGTTTTCGGTTTGGTTAGGTTTCTTTTCGTCTCGACCGTAACTTGGTTTATCGTTAGATCTCCAGTTATCGCGGTCACGATTACGATAATCGTTATAAAATCGAGTTCGTCGAAAGGTGTTCATGAAATTGGCTTCTTCTTCCTTTGTCATAGGTGTGTCATCGTCATCACATTCACTAGAAGGATGGTTTCCTCCACAGTGTTTGCAGATTTCACGAATTTTGTTTTTCATCTCTTTATATTGAGCGTCGATTTTGAGAGACATGGCGTCCATGTAAGCCATAATTTTTTCACTTTCAGTTGGGTTGTTGCTTTCTTCGACAAAAGCTACTGTTTTTCATGGGTTTTTTTTGTGATTTTTGGACCAATCAAGCTTGAGTAAGACTTTGTCATCTAACAATTGGTAAGCTTGGTTAGGGGGTTTTTAAAGGAAAATACCACCCGCTGCGACGTTCAATGCATCTTGGGTAGCATCGTGAAGACCATGATAGAAAATCTTGATTATTCCTTCCTTTTTTAGTCCATGACCATGGCAGTTTCTGAGTAATTCTTTCATTCTTAAACATGCACCAGTGAGAGTTTCTCGATCTTGTTGAGAAAAGCTTCGGATTTATCCGATGAGTTTTTCAAATAGGACAGTGGGAAAGAATCGTCTAATGAAAGTGGTTTTAAGACCTTCCCATGTTTGAATGGTTCCTTCGCTAAGTTCGTCGAGCCATGACTTGGCTTCTCCAGTGAGGGATGATGGAAACATCATGAGTTGAATGGCTTCGGCTTGTCCTTCTCCATAGTTAAACATTTTGCATATTCCACTAAATTCAGGGATGTGTTTGTGAGGATCGGTTTTGATTCGACCATCAAATTGGTGGTTTTTGACAAGTGTCAAGTGGTTTCCTTTTATTGCAAAATCGTTCGTAATTTCAGGTAAAACGATTGCAGAGCCACGAGTTGGTGCTACAATTCTATCGGCTGACCACATTGGTTCATCATCAGTGTTTAACATTGGATCGTAACGGTTGATGAGTTTGGTGAGAAATAGGAATTGAGAAAGGTTGTCGAAAGGTTGGTTGATTTCGCGAGGTTGATGTTACTCATGTCTCCTATCTAAAGGTACACGAAGGTCAAGTTTACGTAACCTTTGGTTAAGGGTACGTTAAAGTTTTGATAATGGTGATAATGGTGGAGTTTCGGATGAACGGGTGTGCATCCAACAAGGGGTTTTTTGTTTACATAAGAAATGCGCGTCGCACTTTTTGGATTGTGCGACGTACTTTTTGTACTGCAGAAAAATTTTGGGTTTTGTTTGAGTGGGAAATGGTTCAATTTCTTCAAAGATTACGAAAGTTTTGGTTACAAAACAGGATTATAAGTCCCCAGAAGCGGCGCCAAAAACTTGATGTTCGTTTTGCAAGTCTTAAATTTATATTACAAGGTTTAGACAAAACAAGGGACTAGAAATACAAACACGGGCAAGTATACCCTTTCGTTCGTAATATAGCTTGTAGTGGTAAGCCAGGATTGTTCGCTGAGACTTATTTTCATTTTGGTAATCAATATAATAACTGAAGAAAAAAATGATTGATATGAATAACAATAGTAACAAATAAGACTAATATAGGATAGTTCGAATGAGTTCGTGGTGATGATAATAATGATCGAGATATGTTTATGTAGGTAAAGAGTGATGATCCTTTTTCGTCAAAATGGTGTTTACACAATTTACTTAGTGTGATTCAAGACTTATGTTTATTCGAGCGAGTAAGCTCAAAACAAGTTGCCAACGAGCTCAATATTTTATCACAGTTTCTAAGCGGATTTCTCCAACCAAATATTCAAAACCATAGACAAGTCTTTAAAAACTTATTAAACGATTTGTGTTTCTCAACGCCAAGCCATCATAACAAATCAACTCTAGATAAAATATGGTTTACAGAACTAGGTGGTAAAATGGTTCTACAACATTAGCTTGAAATCAATTTATAAAGGATCATATCATAGCATCATCACTAATCATAGTCACATACCCATATAGTCACAAATAGCTTAGCCTAACATAGTAATCATAGTAACAAATAGAAAAGAGTAAGAGAACATCACACTTAGATTTGATCGAATGAACGAGTACACAAGTGTCATGATTGTAGCGTTCCTCCAAGAATCGAAGAGTGGAATACTCTCGTTACAAGTATTTCCCAAAAGTGGATAATACTGAAAATACTACTAAGAAGCTAAGAATACTCGGATTAGAGTAGTGGTTTTAGAATGAGATATGATATATGAGTAAAAGTGGCTCCTATTTAGAGTGCTTGCTGAGAGCAAATGTGCGCCGCACTTATCCGAAAGTGTGCCGCACTTTGGATGTGCGCCGCACTTCTGACATTTTGCGCCGCACTTTTATGCGTTCCAAAATCTTCTTTCAATAGTTTGGCTAAATTGCACAATAAGGACCCTCCTTTGTATTTTCTTCACTTCGCTTCTCCATACTTCATACCTGCATATAAAACGGAATATATTAAGTACAGAAATCTCTTATTTATAATACAAAGTGGCATTATAATAACGGGTTGAATATGTATATTTTGGTCGTTATCATTGACAAGGAAATCTTTTTTGCATAATACAGAAAAGGTGAAAGATGTTACACCCGAAATCCTACGAGGTATTAATTTATAATATAAGTATTATATTATTTTATATTAAATTCTATTAGTTAATGGATAAGTTGTGAGTATAAAAGTGTAAAGTGTATAGAGTTTTGTGACTAAAATATGAAAAATAAGACTTGGAGGACTAATATTGCCATTTAGCGAACTTGATAAGATAAACATATATTATCCCTTTGGAAAACTCCAGGGGTTTTGGGGAGTGTGTATATGTGACGGTGTGAAGATAAAGAAAAGGAGGAAACCTCAAAAATTTCATCTAAGAGCCAATTGATTAAGGAAGAATAAATGGATATAAGATCTAGTGATAGTACTTGTTGGAAATACGTTTTTACGTATTTAGAAAGGATCGGTCACTCCAATGATATTGGGTTCGTGATCCAATATAGCCCATATAGCCCACATGTAGGGTGGGCTATATAAACCCCCCTCCTAGCATGTTAGGAGGGGTTGTTGGTTCACTTACACATTCATTAATCACATTTCCATCTTTCTCTTAACTCTCTCCTTTCTCTCTCTTCTTTCTCTCTCTAAGTTTCTACCATTTCCATCCATTCAATAGATAATCCATAACTTGTCTAATCCTTAGAAAACTAAGATCCTACAATTGGTATCAAGAGCATGGTTGATTCTTCGGATTTACGTGTTTTCATCTATTGATTTGGTGATCAAATTTTCTTCTTTCATAATTTTTTTTTTCTTTCTTCTCTCGTCTATTTTTTTTCTCTTTAAGTCTAAGTTTTTTTTTAAAAAGGTTATTGATTTTCATATTATAAATTTCAATCTTTGAAATTTATTTCAAAACTATTAAATTTATACAAATTTTAATTTCAAAACATTCAAAACAGTTTTGATCTCGTTCAAAAAGTATCAGTTTTTCATAATTTTTTTTCCTTTTTTTTTTTTTTTTTTTATTATCACTTTTGTCACTTTCTTGAATTTATTTTTCATAAAAGTCTCGATTTGGGTGTTTCTTGTCTCAAAAGTCTCAACGTATTATCACTTTTGTCGATTTCTTTTTATTTGTTTTATAGTTTAATTTAAGTATCGGAAAAGGGTTTTACTTATTAAGATGGTTATTCCGATGCTTTTCTTTTTCGTCCTATTCTGATAGAAAGTTGCCTGTTTCAGATCACGATTAACATCACCAGGTTTGTACTTCGATCGCAATAACCGAAAGGTTCTACTTTGCGATCAAATTTTTCAGATTCCCTTATTCCAAGGTGATTGCGATAGCCTTTTTGCGATCGTGATTGCGACGGGTTTAAGGCAAAGTGAGACGAAACTCTGCCAAAATTTTCATCTATATTGCGATGGAATGAAAATATTACGATGAAACTTTTGAATATTGCGATGAAAGTGGTTTGATATTTCGATGGAGTAAGTCTAAATATTGCGATGGAAAAATATTTAAATATTGCGATGACTGATTTTGTTATTGCGATGACTTGAATTATACATTTCGATACAACCAAAGTTTTTGACTCGACAAAACTTTTGACCAAACCAACTCGACTCGAGCTCTACTCAGACCAAAACTCGACAAAAGGACTCAAGCACTCTAACTTGGTCTCGACTTGGACTCGACCTCAAACAAACAAACTCTCAATAAACATCAATCTCTCGAATCAAAACTCTCTCAAGACTCCCGACACTCGACAGTCTCGACCACCCTCGAATCACACCAAAACTCACACCAAAAATCAGCCTTGTTTCTCGACTCATCAAACTCAAACTGACTCACCTAAACAAACCCTCGAACCAAACAGAACACTCACTCAGACTCCTTTTCAACCTTCGACTCACCCTCACACCCTCGCCTCATCGGTTTAAAATCAAGACTCGAGTCAAGACTCTCAACCCAAACAACAGACTCGACTCTAACACACGGCTCACGCCTCACCAATTCAAATCTCTATTCAACAACATCGAATCAAAAACACCCTCGACACTACTCGAACACAAAACACGACTTCACCCGATCTCAATCAAAAGATTATCATTGATCTCAAAAACCAAAATAAAAACAAGTTAGCATCACCTACCTGAGACCTCACATAGGAGACCTTAACGTCGAATCTTTATGGTTCTTCGAACAAAATCCGATCTTTTCGAAAAGGATTAAACGGGACTGGATTTAAGGATTTTTTATTTGGTGTTTAAGTTTATATAAGATTCGGATTGATGGTTGTTTGAGGGAAAATAGATAAAAGAAACGGCTTGATGGTTTTTGACTGATCTTGTTTTTTTTTTGTTATTTTGGGTGTTTAAATCTTGGTAGAGTAAAAGGCGGAGGATACAATGGAGAAAAATAAGGGCTGGTGCATTTATACTTGTTCTTTATAGGCGGAGGTTACAAGAAACGCCCCACCTCTCCTCTATTTCTTGCCACGTTAAAGCCCCACGTCCCATTTATTATTTGGCCACGTTTTGGAAAGTTTTGGATATATCAAATAGATTTGGAAAGTTTTGGATATATCAAATAGATTACACGTTACATTCATACACGTGACTTTATCAACTTTATATCCAAATTATTTTTCATCATTTTAATTTTATTCAATTTTAATTTTAGTTAAAGTAATTTTTTATTTTTTAAGTTAAATTAATATTTTCATATTTTAAAGTTAATTTTTTTTTAAGTTAATTTTTTGGTACATCGTTTTGAGGCGGGTATTTAGAAAGAACCAAAGTGGTAAATTAGTTAACGAACCGACGAGTGAGCCACAGTTGAATTGGACTCTGGTTTATTTTTTCAACGTTTGAGCCGACCACAATTTTTGAGCCGAGAAAAGTATGATCTCATCTATCGTGGATTTTTAAAAAAGTTATTTACGGATCTTTCGAAATTTCTTCACGAATTGTAAGATTCCGAATACAACTACAATCACGATCATTTTTTCAATGGAGTCTTTGAATTCGAAATTTCAAGAGGGAGACTTGCATCACATGCAAGACACAGCTAGAGAAAGTAGTATAATGTCATGTCGACTACTTCAGTCACACCTTAGGACTATTGCATGGGTTCAAGGAGGAAGCGAATTTGTGACACTCTTTGGTCAACATCATTATACATTCATCAATTCACTATATCTCAACTTGGACCACCTAGCTGAGCAACTTCACAAAGAAGACTTTAATCACTCTGCATCAGAAACTACATATCAGGCTCTTGTGACACAACTCACGCCTTTCCTCCAATTCAATATCATCAAGTATGACAATTCAGGGATATGCCGGTCATTTTTTCAATACACACAGAACGATGTTAAAGATTTCCGTGATAAACTGTTGAAATTTATGACATCAGTTTCGTCTTCGATTTATGAAAGATCTAGACTTCACCAAGTGTATGATAATGGAGTGCAAGAATCTATGATGCAAATACAAGAGGAGAATGGTCATACGGTTGACAACTTGGAGCCTAACGATGGCAAGAGCACGGAATCAGGAGGACAACATGATACCAGTGGCACGTCAGGCAATGTTCACGAGATCTCATTTGATGACACCTTACCCGTTAATGACGAAGAGCCTGCGGACATGGTACAATGTAATGTTGATGATGTATATGCTGATGAAATACCGCATATTGAGCATTCTGAACCTAACTATGACAAACATGGGATGGAAAAGAGTGATAGAAATACCACTTCTGATTCATCCGATGTGAGTCATAATGGGGGAGAAAGTGTTCAAAATGCTAGACATCATGATAACTGTCTTATAACTGCTTCATTAACTGCTTCTGATTCCAAGATTAGAGAGCTAGAAACGATTTTAGCTCAGCAATCCAAAGAGCTTGAGGATGCCAAAATTGAATTTTCGAAGAAAACGGAGAAATTTGAAACATATTTTGAAAAACTTGAAAAGTCAAACGTTATTCTTGAACGAAAATTGGATCAAACTGCTCTAGATTCTAAAGCTGAAAAAGATAATCTTTTGAAACAAATTAAGTTGCTTGAATCTAAGTTGGCATCTCAAGATGAATTGCTCAAAGAGAATGAGACTTTAAAAGCTCAAGTACAGGAAAAGGTCTTTGCTATAGCTGCGTTAAAAAATGAATTGAGGAAAACCAAAGGAACTAGTGTGGACACTAAGCTTGAAAAACCATCAATCTTGGGGAAACCGCCTACAAATCAGTTCGTCAGACAACCGACTGTCAGACAACCTACTGCATTTCGATCCGAGCGATCACAATCCTCGAGACCGCGGTTTGCCTCCCAAGTTGATATGGTTCATCTTTCTAGAACAGTCACTCCACCATCTAGGCCCAATGTGACTAAAACAGCTTTTGCAAGACATAATCACATGATTGCCTCTAATTTCCCTAGACATAGTCCTAAGAATACGTCTGGAACTATTTCAAATGACGTTCGTCATACTTTTGGTCTCAGGGAAGCTAAGCAAAAGACACAAGTAAGAGATAGAAATTTCAAACCTAGTCAGATGCCTTCTAGTTTACCCAACACTGCTAACCGTAGCATGTCACATCCTAGGAGCATCAATCAATCATCTAGGAATTCTAGATCTTACTCGGACATTAAATATGCTACTTGTAAAACATGTAGAAAATGTGTCTTTACGGCAAATCATGATTCTTGTATCAAGAAACTACTTAATGAGGTGAACTCCCGTGCTAGACTTAAATCCCAGTGGGTTGCCAAAATCAAACCCATTGGTAAAATGTGGCGCCCCACTGGTAGAACTTTCACCCTTGTAGAAAACGAGTGCCCTTTAACCAGGATAGCCTCCGATTCTATTAAGCCTACTAGGGAGGAAATTGAAAAGGAGGATGCATCACCTAAGCCTGAACTTAAGGTTTTCTATAAAAGGAAACGCTTACCAGCTAAGACAAGTGAATCATCTCCTCAGAACACCTCTGGCACAAGTAAGGCCAACTGTGAACCCCCACTTGCTTCTAAGATAGATATCGCTAACCCTTATCCAAGCATGCAAATTCCTAATGAAAATGCAGGTACCAAAGAGGATGTTCCAAAAGAACGAAGCGGTCCAATCATTGTATACCATTCAATTAAGGACACTCTCAGAGTTTGGTTGCTAAAGAAGCTGATATCTAAGAAACAAGTGTCTCAGGGGATTTCCAGTTAAATTTACAGTGCATAAAGGACTTACAGTCACATAACAGACTGTAACTCGATCCTCAAAGAAAGGAAAGTTTATCACCGATGGTAAACTTATCCTAACAACGAGAAATTCATTTTTCTCGGGCATGAGCTTATATCAAAAACATTCCAAGTTTTTAAGCTCATGCATTATGGCTCCTCGTTAAATGACAGACGATGACCCGGACTTCAGAGACAGGGAAGTTTATCTACGCAACGATAACTTACTCTTTTAACGAGAAATTAAGTTTTCTTGGACACGAGCTTATCCTAAAACCATTCAAAGGTTTTAAGCTCGTGTATAAGGCTCTTCATTAAATGTCAGATGATGACCCGATCTTCAAATTAAGGAAAGTCTATCGCCGATGATAAACTTATCCTCACAACGAGAAATTAATTTTTCTCGGGCATGAGCTTATATTAAAAACATTCGAAGTTTTTAAGCTCATGCACAATGACTTACAGTTAAATATCAGACTGTAACTCGGACTTCAATTTTAGGAAAGCTTATCTTTAAAGATAGCTTATCCTCGTAACGGGAAATTAAATTTTCTCGGTCATGAGCTTGTATTAAAACATTCGAAGTTTTAAGCTCAGAAAGGAAAGTGTATCTTTTAAATAAGAGAACTTTTCCTCGTAACGAGAAATTAACCTTTCTCGGTCATGAGCTTTCCGTTAAAACAGTCAAAGTTCTCAAGCTCATGAACACGACTTCTAAGTAAATGTCAGCTTAGGACTCGTTCTTCAATTAAAAGGAAAGTTTATCGTCGATGGTAACTTATCCTTAACAACGGGAAATTTACAACTTCTCGGACTTGAGCTCGTTTTGTAAGATCTTCAACATCTTAAGCTCAAGTAATTGGTTTTCAAAACGTTGAACACAATTTTTCGAGAATTTCTCAAAAAGGTTTTCTAAATCTTTCAAAATTGTGTGTTCAAAAATTGTTTTGATAAAAAGAGCATGTCTTCTGGAATCGATAATATTTACGATACTAGAAATGTCATTCAATAATGACACGGGGTTGTAAATAAAGTTCGAGCAGAAGTTCAAATGTTTTAAAACATGTTCAAAATGGTTTGCTATTATTTCAGATAGTAACCCGCTTTTCATACTCAAGTCAAGCATTTCACCGGAAAGCTTTGACTCAACAACGGGAATTAATTTTCTCGGGCATGGTTTACTTTATAACCATGTAAGGGATTGTGTTTACGTAATAACACAATCTAACACGAATATATGTACGTGTTAGTGCATTTATTTGTTAAAACAAGAGAAATCTTGTTTTTTATGAAGTTATCATCTCTACCAACCGTAGCAATTTACAATTGATATCTACATACTCGACGATGCGACTACTCAAACGGCGACTACAGCTCTTTCAATAGAACACGGGTCAGCAATTGAGGGGGAGCGATTGTCCAGCAATCAGAATCTTTGACGCTAAAAGTGCCAAGTTCACATGTTGATGTCAAGACAAAGATATCAATCGTACACATGGAGTAAAGAGATAACTTCAGACATGATGAGGCGACCAACATTCGTGAACAAGAACCATGTGCTTCTTTCATATGATGTTCTCCATCATTCAGGTCCAACCTCATAAATTGCTAATCTTGTGAATACATTATCATATCTGATCTTTGCACGTGATAAATACCTTACACTTGTGTTTAAAAGGTATTTAATTTACGATTCAAGTACACCCTCATTAATTTGAGGGGGAGCTTGTGTAATTCATGAAGATAATTGGCTTTTCATTTTTCTTCCTAAAATTTTCTTAAAATGCTATTAAATCAATTGATATTAAAAACATCGATTGGGTTAATATTTTTAATATGTGGGAGAAAATATGATTTAATATGGGAAATGATTAATCACAAATGGTTTGACTTAACGTGCTAGCTCATCCCGACATGTGCGAAATGTTTTCGGATATTGTGGCATATGTTAAGGGGGAGCAAAATGGATTTGCACTATCAAAATGGATTTCATGGTGACATACACTTACCCAAAACATCTCTATTCACGACGGTGAAGATTGTGGTGACATAAGGATGGTAGGATAGGTTAAAGTCCAATGATTCCTCTAGAACCGGAGGAATCTTCCCAAGGACATTCCATAGCTAGAAATAGTAGTCCTTAGGAAAGATGGAGAAAGATTGTGAACGTAGCTGAATGCCGACCAAGTACTTAAGTTAGCACTGGAACAATCACAACAAGGTGCTAGTGATGACGTATTGGTAAGCATTGAAGGGGTTGAAGAATGAAAAAGAATTGTAAAGATAAAGGGTGTAAAGAAAGAAGCCCTCCTTACAACTTTAGGCAGAAACCGGGTCAATACATATGCTATTGAGATCATTTGTTAATGATTCTCGATATTGAAGAAAGACATCATGGACCCAGTGATGCAATGCACAACCCTTCCTAGCTAACTCAAATATCTCTTAAAAGATATTTGTTTTAATCACACGGAGACAACACGTTATCTATTGATTTATTCACTCCGAATAAATTGATATTGAAATGGTGGCACTCCTCTCCGGCCTCCGATCACTAAAAATCCAAAATGCACGATCGAGTCTAGAGCCATTTGAGATCATCAAATATCTCATTAGGACACAATTTCATTATTCCTTGCATGTTCACACAATGTGAAAAGTAAGAAAGATATTAAGAGTCCTACGCAAAATCTTCATGATCTTGCCTGAACATCCGAGTAATACGAAAGTATTTACAATGAAGATGGAAATCCTTCTTGAGCGAACATCAAAAAGCTCATGGTAGGTGACTTGTGCGATTCTTTATGAATCAAACTTGTGATAACTGGAAAGCAACAGTTGTTTAATTCTTAATTGAACTTAAATACGTTCCAGGCCTCTACGCAATATCTTTGTGATCTTGCCAGAACACTCAGAGTGATACCTTTGTGTTCACGGTGATGAGTGGAAATCCTTCTAGTGTTAACCTCAAACAGCACTTGGTAGGTAACTTGCAAGATTCTATACGAATCAAGCTCGTGACAACTGGAAAGCAACGATGGTGCGGTTCTTAATTGAATTTCACTTGTTCCAGGAACATGAATTGACGGCTTCAAATCATGCGGATATTATTATCCAAATGGTTCACTCTTTATGTTCGCAGTCAGCTTTGGACGGTCGAATAAAGAGAATGGGTTTACCCGCGAAATCCTGTCAGGAAGTTACTTAATTGAAACTATCCGTCACGGGTACGATATCTAATATCGTCCAACGGTCTTCATCGACCGGAGGTAAAATGCTACCGATTTAGAATGAAATGTTCATAGCCATTTCTTTCGTGTCTACTCATGTTGCGGCATTTGAAGACGGTGGCATTGCGGAATCCAAGAAGAAGTCGTCCCCACATGCTTATACTGCATACACTCAGTACTTCAACGAATTCAAGAAAGTCTGAACGTCAAGTCTTCCGCTGTATCAAACTCTGAAGCTTTCAAGAATTATAAAGGTATAAGTGTGTGGAACATGAAGTCACGAAGAGGCGAATATCACAAGTGATGAATGCACAAGGTCAAGGCAAGAGAACATGCTCAAGACTAAAGTCAAAGATCTCATCAGCATATTCACAAGAACAAGATCGAAGACTCAAGCATAGTATGCTAGGTTTAAGATTTTGTAAAATGGTGTGACCTCCCTTTGGGGGAGATTGTTGGAAATACGTTTTTCCAAGGAAAGTCTCGGTCACATCATTATTAGCATAGATCACGAGCTTTAGACTATTTAGGACATTGTAACTTGGAGTGACCTCCTTTTGGGGGAGATTGTTAGAAATACGTTTTTACGTATTTAGAAAGGATCGGTCACTCCAATGATTTTGGGCTCGTGATCCAATATAGCCCATATAGCCCACATGTAGGGTGGGCTATATAAACCCCCCTCCTAGCATGTTAGGAGGGGTTGTTGGTTCACTTACACATTCATTAATCACATTTCCATCTTTCTCTTAACTCTCTCCTTTCTCTCTCTTCTTTCTCTCTCTAAGTTTCTACCATTTCCATCCATTCAATAGATAATCCATAACTTGTCTAATCCTTAGAAAACTAAGATCCTACAGTACTAGCACTAATCATCCCAAGTAAGTATTTTCCCAAATTAAAAATTAGGGTTTATGTTATAGAAATTAGTGATATTAGGTAAAGGGTGGTAATTATGAATACCCCATGTGAATTAACCACTAATTAGGGTTAATTTTGGGATAGGAAGCTCAATTGGAGTCTTACCCAAATTAAGTAGGAAGCTAGTAAGGAATTTTAGGTAAGTATTGTGAGTAATTTTAATATGGTTATGCTTATGATGTAGTTGTTATTGCTATGGTGTTATAGTTAATTGATGGAGCTTGTTATAGTTGCTTGGATCCTTGCATAAATCATATTATAGTTTAAACTGAATGTTTTATAAAGAAGGTATATGGTGTGTTATAGTATGCTCCTTGATATGAATGGTTAACTTGATGGCCATCATCATAACCTTGTTAATTAGATTACTTCACATACTTACTAAGCGTTTTGCTTATTGTTATAGTTGATGATGTTATTGTAGGTACTAGTGAATCTTCTAAAGATAAGAATAAAGGATTGACGTTTGGAATCGGTAAGTAGAAGACCCTTCTTTGGATCAAGATTGTTGAAAGTTGGAAGCCCCCAAAGTGTCATTTCAATCTTGGTATATCTTTTGTTTTAACATGGGTCTTTTAACATTTATGGTTGTATGATAAGTCCATGTTAAAGTCTTTGAATTGGTTTATGTCAATGGTGTTTGTTTTAGAATTTATGAAGTCTTAATAGTTAAAAGAGGTGTTTGGCAATTAGCCATTCCTACCCATTTTGAATAATATATTGTGTTGTTTTAATATGTTCTGGAAATTTTGATGGTATGTCATGTTATAGAGGTCATTTTCCAGAAAATGGGACAAAAGTGCACAAAAGGAGTGCGCAGTTAAAGGGGCGTTTGGGACAAGGACCTTTTTAACCCATTTAGAGTCAAGTGGGTCAGGAATTATGTAAAATAGTTTCTATGGTACATTTGTAGCAAAATGTGATGTTCATATTTTTGAAAATAAGTCTAGATAGTTGATTTCATGTTTGAAATGGGTTGTGGGTTGTTTTAAGTAAATAGTGCACTTAATAGATCTTTAGTGCACTTATGGGGTCTTTAGTGCATTATAAGGTATTTAGTGCACTAAAAGGGTCCTTAGTGTATTAGAGGGTCTTTAGTGCACTTAAGGGGTCTTTAGTAGATTAGAAGGTATTTAGTGCACTAAAAGGGTCCTTAGTGTATTAGAGGGTCTTTATTATACTAAAGGGGTAACTAGTGCATTAGAGAGTCCTAGTTTAATAAAAAGATCCTTAGTGCATTTGAGGTGTCCATAGTGCACAGGAGGGTTCTTGCAGATTTTGATTATTTTCAAAAGGTCTTATCTATTAAACCGTAAGGCGTTGGTTGTCGTGTCACCTATCGACTTGAAGATAATTGAGTCTAGCTTTATGCAAAAATCATAACGAGGACTGATTTGTAAAATATTGTTATCATTTTATAAGATAGTAACCAAAAGTTATATTTGGCCACGTTGTTTACACAAAAAGTTTATATTTTTTTGTCTACTCGAGTACAGGGTGTTTTAACTTGGTATCAGAGCCTTGGTCTAAGAGAATTAGGATGTTATTTTAGGATTTCCTAGACTTAGACCCTTTAGGCGCGTTAATGGTAGTGTTTTTTGTTCGTGTATTGCTCTTGGGGATGTCGGATTTACATATGTTGATTATGTTTATGACTATGCCTGGCCAACGTGGTGATAAGGATATGATACATATGTAGAAGCGGGGTCGTTGAGGCTATACCTATGCAACAAGCTTTAGTGTGGATAAGCGTATGAGTAATAGAAAGTTAATTTTGAATGTATTGCCGATGTTTTACGTATTATAATAGTTTGAATGGTTTATTTTCAGTAAGAAGGGAAGATGGTAGGTGAGTCGACCTCCAAACAAGCCGGGCCTTCGGCTAAGGAAGTGAGACATGATGAAAGTGGTGATGAGGGGTCGTCCTCTAGTTCCGAGGACCTTAATTTTAGGGGGTTTCGGAGGAAGATACTATGACCCTTAGTGCTTTAATAACAAAGAAAGTGGGAAAGGCGGCTAGACAAGTTATGCCTTACTATATAAATCAAACCACCACCAATATGAAGGAAATGATGCACGAGGAGTTTGAAGAGCTTAAAAAGAGTGGGATATTTAAAGATTCAAATCATGGTAAGGCTACATACCGTGATTTTATGGCATGTGATGTACCTAAATTTACGGGTAATCTTGATCCTATTAATAGCACTCGATGGCTTACCGTCGTTGAGGGAGCTTTCCGAACAAGTGAATGTTAGGAAGCAAAGAAGGTGATATTTGCTTCGAACTTCCTCCGGGATAGTGCTAACACTTGGTGGGATGGTATATTGTGTGAGAAGGGTAAAGTCTGGATTGATAAGTGTATGTAGAGTGAATTTAAGGAAATTTTCAATGCAGAATATGCTCCGACCGAGGAGATTGATAAAATTCGAGAAGAGTTCCAACTTCTTACACAAACTACGGAGACAGTAAATGAATTGTTGAAGAAGTTCAATGACATAGTACCTTATTGTCCTGATTACCATGGGAATGAAATGCTTAAGGTGGAGAGATTTCAAATAATGCTTTGTGATGACATCCGAGAAGTGGTATCTCCTTTCAAGTGTACTAATTTAGGAGATCTTCTTAGTAGGGCTCGTGTACGAGAGGCAGATTTGGTAAGAAAGCAAGGCAAGGAAGTAAATGATAACAAGAGAAAGCAAGAGTTTGGTGATAAGTGTCACACTCCCAAAATATCAGAGTATAATGGCGACAAGGGAGTGGTGACGTCATGATTATCATACGCACATAGTCACAAAGAACGACCTCTAAATGAGACGTTCGGAAAATAGATCACTTGTAATTAATAAAATAAATAGTTTTAACAAAGTGCGGAAGCATAAACTGAATACGGTTACAAAACATAGTTTTCTCAAATGGTACAAATGATCGTTGTTTCAAAGAAATGACGGCAATGCATGAGACCTCATTTAGCATCTTCCTTCTTAATACCTGAGAAAAACATTGCTAAAGTGTCAACATAAAGTTGGTGAGTTCATAGGTTTAGTTAGTTTGAAATGTTTAATGAACCACAAGATTTTCCCAAATGTGATGACAATATAACAGATACAAAGTCATCCCAAAAGTATTTATTACAGTCTAAGCTCGTGACACCGAAGCGTTAACAACACCGGCAGTATAATCATATAAATGTAGCCCAAACTAGATGCCTAAACCCACGACATCCTATATCAGATTCAAATGAAACTGTGCCCGCTTGTCCCCTTGTTGGACAAGACAGACAGGGACATCAATCCCGATAGATCTATCCATTACATTCGCGCTTACACAAAGTAATTAACGGTTCACGATTCACGGGCCAAAGCAACTGGGTTTTTAGTGGGACTTAGACTAATATATAAATCAGTAAATGCACTTGTGTTCACACGTTAAAATCAAGCAATGTCTCACCCCAAAAAGCAGTGAAAATAGTAAAGTATGGGGCTATAAACTCACCTCGTTAATTCAGCAAAGAGAACGAAGATAAAATAGCTCGAGAGTACGGTTACGCTAGCCGCGACCTAATTAATTATGAAAATCGAGTTACGATACGAATAATTGTATGATTAAATGACTCGACACCCTAGTTGTGCTTGACGAAACCATACGTTTATGAAAATTACGATTTTACGGAAAAGTACGATAAATAAAATCGGTTTATTAAATGGTCGGGTTTTACGGGTCAAATTATAACTTAAATTTACCAAATTTCGTTTTGGGCTTTAACCAAACTAATTTAAACACACAAGGCCCAAAAAGGGGTCCAAAATCATTACACACCAACCGGCCCAAGGTCATTAGACCCGGCCCGGCCCACTTGGCGGAATAAACAAGAACGGGAGGAGTAAATAGGCGTGTTTAACACACACACTCCCATAACGGAGAGTGAAACTCTCTCTCTTCCCTCGATATTAACTCCACCGTCCCAAAACTCTCTCTCTCTTAATCTAGATCGGTTCAATCCTTTCCCATGGCTAATATCTAATCATCTGAGATATAATAATCATGTGTGGTGGTTTGAGGTGTTCTAGATCGCGTGAGATGTGGGGTTTAATCCCCACATCAAACCGATTGGTTTTTCTGAGGTGTTCTCCCTTGCGGTTTCGTGAATCATTAGCCAGAATCAAGATAAGTTTATTCTCCTTGTTTCATTTTAAAAAGATTAATTACTTTTTGATTTAATAAATATCAGTGGGTTTAATTTATTTGTATATACTTGTTGTAAATCATATGGTTCTCGGATTAAAAATAAATAAATTTAGGGTTTTGAAATATTTGGGGGTTTTCATCAAAATCGGGTTTAAACATAATTAATTGATGTTTTCATTTATAAAATCAAACTAATTTTAATATAAAATCAATTTATAAAAATTAGGGTTTCGGTCATTTGGGGGTTTTTGTATAACTCATTTTCAATTAAATTAAATAAGGGGTTTGGGTTTAGATTAGGTTTAATTAACGTTTTAATTAATAAAAAATTTGATCTAGGGTTTTTATGAAATTGGGGGTTTTTATATATTCGACTGAATCTCATGTTTATGTGATGTTTCTGAATTGAAAAGTACTAATTTACTGTTTAAAAAGATGTTTAAATAATTAGGGTTTCGATTTGAATTGGGGTTTCTATACCCGCGGCATGATTAATGATTTTTAGGGTGTTTCTGTAAAATAAAACTTGATTAAGACATTTGGATTGGTTGGTAATGGTTGTTGATAATTTTTGGCAGTAAGAACTTGGTTGGTTTGCTTTGATTCTCGGTTTGGTTCTTGATTGGGTCTCGGTTTGGTTGGACATGGGTCTCGGTTTGGTTCTTGATTGAGGTCTTGATTTGGTTGGACATGGTCTCGGTTTGGTTCTAAGTCGGGTCTCGGCTTGGTCTCAATCGGGTCTCGGTTTGGTCTAAATTGGGTCTCGGTTTGGTTGACAGAAAAGCAATATCATAAACATGTTTGCATTTAAAAAGTTTAACAATTTTTCAGTTTTTAGTTAAAAGTATAAGTCCATTACAATGACTAACCATTGTTTCGTTTATTCGCAGGTTCGTACAAAACAAGCACATCTAGACTTCATAACGAAAAGACAAAAAGACAAAAGACTCACAATGGGGATGCTACGTTCGGTTTTGCAGGTTCGGACGGGATGAAGACTCTTGGTTGTGCAGGTTCGTACGGGACGTGTGGGTTGGCTGGACCAAATCTTCTACCCAGGAGTTGTATTGTGAAGACTTGTGCAGATTTTTGTGTTTGTATTTTGGACTGAGATAACTTGTATTTGGACATTGGATAATACTTTGGGTTTGTATATAAACTTGTATTGTTAGTCTAGGGTTAGTGTAAATCTGAAAATGTTAACTTGTGATATACCCAAAAGGGGTAAACTAGGCATGTGTGTTGTCCTTTAGTGGGGCAATAAACTATGAAGTTTATATGTTGGTTTAGACATGTGACTGATTTTTAAGACCCTTGTAAGGCAAGCTTGGCAATATAAATGAAGGTTTATACTCAGTATATGTACACATGCTGTGACAGCTTATACACTCGACTCGGTTCGCAATGGTTAAGTTTAGACGCGACTGAATAATCCCGACACCAAAACCGTTTAGCATACGATCCCAAAACAAACAATTGTGCGAGACGTCACGAAATCTTAATGACTATATCAATAAACGTACGGCAAAACATAAAACGTTCACAAACTTGTGTATTGCATTCAACTTAATAATCGCGAAACATTGAGATGTTACATATGCTCTCCCTAAAAAGGGCTTTGTCCGCAAAGCAAAATGATTAACACATTCACGTCGACAACTCGTCGGTAAACAGTTAAACTACTCGTACTATATGAATAAATTAAGATGGAAATTTGACGAATGTCACAGTATTCCCACGTTTTAGAGATTTCGTCACGAAATCAAGACGTTGTTGTAGTAGGTTGGTTAGCGAAGAGATGAGGATACTTGCTCTTGAATTGATCTTCACGTTCCCACGTGTATTCTGGACCTCTACGCGCGTTCCATCGGATTTTCACAATAGGTATACGGCTTTGCTTGAGTTGTTTAACTTGACGGTCCATAACTTCTACGGGTTCTTCTACAAAGTTGAGTTTGTCGTCGAGTTGAATCTCCTCCAAAGGGATAACGAGTGCTTCGTCAGCTAAGCATTTCTTCAGATTGCAAATGTGGAACACATTATGCACTCGGCTAAGTTCTTGGGGTAATTCCAAACGATAGGCTACGGGACCAATCCTCTCTATAATCTTGAAGGGTCCAATGTAGCGAGGATTTAACTTCCCACGCTTTCCAAAGCGAATCACACCTTTCCAAGGTGAGACCTTCAACATGACTTTGTCACCAACTTCAAACTCAAGAGGTTTGCGTCTCATATCAGCATAACTCTTCTGTCGATCTCTTGCGGCTTGCATACGACTCTTAATCTTAAAGATCTTCTCAGTAGTCTCGTGTATGATCTCAGGTCCAGTGAGTTGTGCTTCACCGACCTCTGCCCAACACACGGGTGAACGACACTTCCTACCATACAGTGCCTCGAACGGCGCTGCCTTAATGCTAGTGTGATAACTATTGTTGTATGAGAATTCCACCAGAGGTAGGTGTCTATCCCATCTATTTCCAAAGTCAATCACACAGGCTCTCAGCATATCTTCTAGGGTTTGAATGGTCCGTTCACTTTGACCGTCGGTCTGGGGATGATATGCAGTGCTCATATCCAACTGCGTTCCCAATGCCTTCTGCAGTGACTTCCAAAACTGCGAAGTAAATCGGCTGTCTCGGTCGGAGATTATAGACACAGGCACACCGTGCTTCGTGACTACTTCCTCCAAGTACGTCCTTGCTAACTTATCCATTCCATCAGTCTCCTTGATGGGTAGGAAATGAGCCGATTTGGTGAGTCGGTCGACGATTACCCAAATCGTGTCGAATCCGGCTGCGGTCTTTGGTAGCTTGGTAATGAAATCCATAGTGATCCTTTCCCACTTCCATTCTGGCAGTTCGGGTTGGACCAATAATCCTGATGGTTTCATATGTTCGGCTTTGACTTTGGCACAAGTCAAACACTTGCTAACGTATGTAGCAATGTCCGCCTTCATGTTCGGCCACCAATACAACATCTTCAGATCATGATACATTTTATCAGATCCCGGATGTATGGAGTACTTTGACTTATGCGACTCATGCATAATCAAGGATCGTAGGTCACCATGGCATGGTAACCAACTCCTATTATCAAGGCATAACGTTCCATCCGAACGTGCTTCCAACTTCTTTATCATTCCTCCAACATCTTCAGTCTTGAGAATTTCTTCCTCGACTGCTTCTTTCTGAGCCTTGAGAATTAAGGATGGAAGGTCTAAGTCAATGGTCATCACTAAAGCCTTCACCCTAAGAACTCTCTCCTTTCGACTCAAAGCGTCGGCCACGACATTTGCCTTGCCTGGGTAATAACGGATCTCGCAATCGTAATCACTGAGCAACTCTAGCCAACGTCGTTGTCTCATGTTGAGTTCCTTTTGGTTCAAAATATGTTGTAGACTGTTATGATCAGTGAATACAACACACTTAGTACCATAAAGGTAGTGTCTCCAAATCTTCAAGGCAAACACCACTGCTCCCAACTCTAGGTCATGAGTTGTGTAGTTCTTCTCGTGCACTTTTAGTTGTCTTGATGCGTAAGCTATGACCTTAGTCCTTTGCATCAGTACTGCACCTAACCCTTTTATGGATGCATCACAATACACCACAAAGTCTTCATTACCCTCAGGTAGGGCTAGTATAGGTGCTTCACACAACATCTGCTTCAACGTCTGGAATGCCAAATCTTGCTCCTCCTTCCACTCAAACTTCTTATCCTTTTGAGTCAATTCCGTCATTGGTTTAGCTATCTTGGAGAAACCTTCAATGAATCTCCTATAGTAACCAGCAAGACCTAAAAATTGACGGATCTCCGTGGGTGTTGTTGGAGTCGCCCAATCCTTTACAGCCTCGATCTTAGCAGGATCAACGTGAATACCACTGCTGTCGATCACATGCCCAAGAAATTGCACTGTGTTTATCCAAAACTCACATTTGGAAAACTTTGCACATAACTTCTCCTTCCTTAGCAGCTCTAATATGGTCTTCAAGTGTTCCTTGTGCTCTTCTTCGTTACGAGAATAGATGAGAATGTCATCGATAAATACAATCACAAACTTGTCCAAGTATGGTTTGCAAACTCGGTTCATGAGATCCATGAATACCGCAGGTGCGTTTGTCAAACCAAAAGGCATAACTTGGAACTCGTAGTGTCCGTACCGGGTTCTAAAAGCCGTTTTATGAACGTCTTCCTCTCTAACCCTTAGTTGATGATATCCTGACCTTAAGTCGATCTTCGAGTATATGCTAGATCCTTGCAATTGGTCGAAAAGATCGTCAATCCTCGGCAATCGGTAGCGGTTCTTTATCGTCAGCTTATTCAATTCTCGGTAATCGATACACATTCTAAAGGATCCATCTTTCTTTTTGACAAATAAGACTGGCGCTCCCCAAGGTGAGGAACTTGGTCTAATGAAACCTTTGTCAGAAAGTTCCTTTATCTGTTCAGCTAACTCTGTCATCTCGGCCGGTGCTAGACGGTATGGGGCTCTAGCAACAGGCGCGGCTCCTGGTGTAAGCTCGATGTGAAACTCCACTTGCCGTGCTGGTGGTAGTTCGGGTAAATCCTCTGGGAATACGTCCGGAAAGTCTCTAACGATCGGTACATCTTCCACCTTCTTCTCGTGATCTTCTTCTCCTTCCTTTTGTGTTACTTGAACCAAGAATACCGGACATCCCTTCACAATGTATCTTTGAGTCCTGATACATGAGATGACTTCCAATCTTGATCCATTCTTCACACCACTTCTTTCGCCTTGTATGATGAGTACGTCGTTTCCATAAGGAACACGGACACACTTCTCATGACATACAATCTCCGCGTGATGCTTCGACATCCAATCCATTCCAATGATGACGTCAAAACTTCCCAATTCTATAGGGAGTAGGTCGATACTAAACGAACGACCTTGTAGCCTTACACTACATCCTTTCAGAATAACGTCGGTGGTTACTGACTTCCCATCGGCTAATTCTACATTATACTTAACGTCTAACGCAGTAGGGGTAACATTTAGGCGTTCACTAAATATAGACGACACAAAACTCCTATCCGCACCAGAATCAAATAGTACTGAAGCATAGTTGTTATTGACTAGAAACGTACCAGTCACAACATTGTTGTCTAGCACAGCAGCTTCAGCACAGAGATGATACACTTTGCTAGGTGCCGTGAATCCTCCAGGAGTACTAGTTGTGGCTCGGTTATTCCCTCCTCGGTTCCCTTGATTCTGCTTCTGGTTCCCTTGGTTCTGATTTTGATTCCCTCGAATCTGGTTACTACGACCTTGGGTCCCACTGCTTGGACATTTGTTCTTGTAGTGACCTTTCTCTCCACATCCAAAGCAAGTGACATTTGCTCCTTGTCCACCTTGCGTTCCAGGTCCTCTTTGATTAGTAGAACGAGGTGGTGCTCGGCATTCCTTTGCCTTATGTCCCGCCTTCCCACAATTGTAGCACGTAGGGGGACATGCTCCTTCGTGGTGTCGACCACATTTTCCGCAGAAAGGTAGTCTTCCAGCGTAGTTCCCAGTATTTCCTTGTCCAGCAGTGAACACTCTTGCTACTTCTTGTCGCTTGTTCTGGTTGTAGTTGCTTGGGTTGTTGTTGTTGTTGGTATTGTTATTGTAGTGGTTGCCAGACCACTTTCTTTTATCCCCAGTATTTTCTCCCAACTCCTGTACCACTTGGTACATCAGACTCTGAGCCATGTCGATTGCCTCGTGCAAATCAGTCGGCTTGGATGAAGTCACATTCCCTTTGATGCTCAAAGGTAGTCCTTCAATGTAGCGCTCCAACAATCGGTCATCGTTGGGCACCATTTCAGGACATAACAAAATCAGCTCTTGAAAGCGCTGATTGTAAGCAGTAAGAGCAGTACCCTTGACCTTCAGGTTCCACAGCTCAACTTCCATCTGCTTGACTTCATTTCGGGGACAGTATTTCCTCACAAACATAGCTTTAAATTCACTCCAGGGCGTCGCTTGGGCAACGTCGATGGTCACTGCACGAGCATAGACGTTCCACCAAGTCAAAGCACCATCCACTAACGTGCTTGACGCAAACTTCACCTTGTCGGCTTCAGCGACATTGCTAATCCCAAATTGGGATTCTAGCTTCTCAAACCATCTGGTTAATCCTACTGCTCCTTCAGTACCTCGGAAACTTACTTGCGTAACTGCACGAAATTCCTTGTAGGTACAAGTTCGTGCAATAGCATTAGTAGCTCCTTGGTTGGTCTCCTCCTGTGTGCTAGCTGTACGGTTTGCTTCAGCGGTCGCGAGTGCCTCGGCCACTCGTTCGGCTATCATTTGGCTTAACAGGGCGGTGTCAATTCCACCGGTAGCGGCTGGCGGATTCTGCGTTTCGGATCTTCTAACTGGCGCCATAATCTAACAAGGTAATAGGATAATGAGTTTTGCCAGACATAACATGCATGGCACACACAACACAATTATGAAATGCTCCAAAATATAATACACAATATATAATGATCTCACAATTTTTGCAACTCATAATATCATTCATGGAATCGTTTGATAATACATCATAGTTTGTCATAACATAATAAGAGAAAATAAAATACCAACTAGCTAAGACAAACTTCAAAGCTTAGTGGTCGTACAGGGATAGGTCGATGGTACAAGATAAATCTAACTAGTGCCCTCACGGCGCTGATGAAGCTCCTTCTCCAACTCTGCTAATCTCCTCTCAACCACTAGCTCACGAGCCTGGGAATCTCTCAATCTAACATCGGTGTCATGACAAGCGGCTCTAAACCTCTTATCCAAGTCTGCAACAGGGTCATCCACTGGTGCCTCTAGTCCGCCTGTCTCCACCAATGGCTCTACTTCCCAACGGGTCATCAGGCTCTCAATCTCCTCAAGACGAGCGTTCGGCATGGATTCCATCTGATCAAGAACAGTAAGAAGCTGTCCTCGTAGACGGGTCACACATACTGTCAACACTGTCTCATCCCTGACTGGACTCTTCTTCGCCAGTGCCTCCAACTTATCCTGCACTTCGTTATACTCTTCACCTAAAGCCTCTACAGCATCCTCCAACCTGTTCAACCGTGTCGTCACACATCCATCTGCCGCCCCAAGCATCACCACCGTCGACGTAGCTCTCCTAGGAAGAGGAGTCGTAGCTCTCGGCCCTGTAGAGATACCAGCGTCAGTAAGCATCTCCTGGTATACTGCAGGTACAGTCTCTGGTGGTGGTAGTAGTAATGGTGTCTCTGGGACAGAACTGGCAGGTGTGCGGGCTGCATGCCTGTCAGTGGCAGTGAAAGGTATGAGGGGTCTGTAAGGTGAAAGTGGTGGTCGAGCAGCTCTCCCCCGAAGACGTCGTCTCACATAGTAGAAAGGTAGAGTACCAGGTGCTGGAGCAGGAATAGCAGTCCTTTCTCTTTCGTCTTCAGATGAAGATGAGGAGATGCGTGCTAGGGAAACCTCAGGAGTAGCGGCATATGCAGTAGGAGGGTCCTCAGTGTCTGTGACCTCCATAGGCTCTCCTTCCCCATCTGTAAACTCCATCTCATCATCCTCTGTCTCCTCTACTGTCTCATCTCCAGTCACTGATGTCTGACCTGGTGACTGCACCACGTCAGTGTCTAAGTCATCCTCTCCCCCGCCTTCTAGGCTAAGCACATCGTCAGCTGATGCGTCAGGAATACGGATCGGTGAATGACGAATCTCCTCAGCCTCTCTCTCTATATCGTCATTTGAAACCATCCGGTACCACGGGTATCCTGACGGCGATCCTCTAGGTAGTCCTACTGATGAACTGATGGTCGACTGTGAACTACGGTTGTAGTACGCTCCTGTAGACGTGGAATCATCGGATGAAGACATCGCTGTAATCATAAACAAAATAAATGTGTGTAAATATCTTATAAAATTAGTCCGTAAAAAGGACATTAACATAACATAGCAATCATTGTTGAATCCACATGTATCCCATATAACATAATCCAGATTTTGTTGTTGCACATGTAACCCATGTAAATATACCTCGTAATTGTTAATTCACATGTATCCCATTTATTACTTATGTATCTACATATACTTAATACTTACAATCTGTATGATAATCGATTAAACATAGAGCAGTTATAGTCTAGAATTACTAAATGCAACCTAGTTCTCTATAACTAGTGCTCTGATACCAATCTGTCACACTCCCAAAATATCAGAGCATAGTGGCGACAAGGGAGTGGTGACGTCATGATTATCATACGCACATAGTCACAAAGAACGACCTCTAAATGAGACGTTCGGAAAATAGATCACTTGTAATTAATAAAATAAATAGTTTTAACAAAGTGCGGAAGCATAAACTGAATACGGTTACAAAACATAGTTTTCTCAAATGGTACAAATGATCGTTGTTTCAAAGAAATGACGGCAATGCATGAGACCTCATTTAGCATCTTCCTTCTTAATACCTGAGAAAAACATTGCTAAAGTGTCAACATAAAGTTGGTGAGTTCATAGGTTTAGTTAGTTTGAAATGTTTAATGAACCACAAGATTTTCCCAAATGTGATGACAATATAACAGATACAAAGTCATCCCAAAAGTATTTATTACAGTCTAAGCTCGTGACACCGAAGCGTTAACAACACCGGCAGTATAATCATATAAATGTAGCCCAAACTAGATGCCTAAACCCACGACATCCTATATCAGATTCAAATGAAACTGTGCCCGCTTGTCCCCTTGTTGGACAAGACAGACAGGGACGTCAATCCCGATAGATCTATCCATTACATTCGCGCTTACACAAAGTAATTAACGGTTCACGATTCACGGGCCAAAGCAACTGGGTTTTTAGTGGGACTTAGACTAATATATAAATCAGTAAATGCACTTGTGTTCACACGTTAAAATCAAGCAATGTCTCACCCCAAAAAGCAGTGAAAATAGTAAAGTATGGGGCTATAAACTCACCTCGTTAATTCAGCAAAGAGAACGAAGATAAAATAGCTCGAGAGTACGGTTACGCTAGCCGCGACCTAATTAATTATGAAAATCGAGTTACGATACGAATAATTGTATGATTAAATGACTCGACACCCTAGTTGTGCTTGACGAAACCATACGTTTATGAAAAGTACGATTTTACGGAAAAGTACGATAAATAAAATCGGTTTATTAAATGGTAGGGTTTTACGGGTCAAATTATAACTTAAATTTACCAAATTTCGTTTTGGGCTTTAACCAAACTAATTTAAACACACAAGGCCCAAAAAGGGGTCCAAAATCATTACACACCAACCGGCCCAAGGTCATTAGACCCGGCCCGGCCCACTTGGCGGAATAAACAAGAACGGGAGGAGTAAATAGGCGTGTTTAACACACACACTCCCATAACAGAGAGTGAAACTCTCTCTCTTCCCTCGATATTAACTCCACCGTCCCAAAACTCTCTCTCTCTTAATCTAGATCGGTTCAATCCTTTCCCATGGCTAATATCTAATCATCTGAGATATAATAATCATGTGTGGTGGTCTGAGGTGTTCTAGATCGCGTGAGATGTGGGGTTTAATCCCCACATCAAACCGATTGGTTTTTCTGAGGTGTTCTCCCTTGCGGTTTCGTGAATCATTAGCCAGAATCAAGATAAGTTTATTCTCCTTGTTTCTTTTTAAAAAGATTAATTACTTTTTGATTTAATAAATATCAGTGGGTTTAATTTATTTGTATATACTTGTTGTAAATCATATGGTTCTCGGATTAAAAATAAATAAATTTAGGGTTTTGAAATATTTGGGGGTTTTCATCAAAATCGGGTTTAAACATAATTAATTGATGTTTTCATTTATAAAATCAAACTAATTTTAATATAAAATCAATTTATAAAAATTAGGGTTTCGGTCATTTGGGGGTTTTTGTATAACTCATTTTCAATTAAATTAAATAAGGGGTTTGGGTTTAGATTAGGTTTAATTAACGTTCTAATTAATAAAAAATTTGATCTAGGGTTTTTATGAAATTGGGGGTTTTTATATATTCGACTGAATCTCATGTTTATGTGATGTTTCTGAATTGAAAAGTACTAATTTACTGTTTAAAAAGATGTTTAAATAATTAGGGTTTCGATTTGAATTGGGTTTCTATACCCGCGGCATGATTAATGATTTTTAGGGTGTTTCTGTAAAATAAAACTTGATTAAGACATTTGGATTGGTTGGTAATGGTTGTTGATAATTTTTGGCAGTAAGAACTTGGTTGGTTTGCTTTGATTCTCGGTTTGGTTCTTGATTGGGTCTCGGTTTGGTTGGACATGGGTCTCGGTTTGGTTCTTGATTGAGGTCTTGATTTGGTTGGACATGGTCTCGGTTTGGTTCTAAGTCGGGTCTCGGTTTGGTCTCAATCGGGTCTCGGTTTGGTCTAAATTGGGTCTCGGTTTGGTTGACAGAAAAGCAATATCATAAACATGTTTGCATTTAAAAAGTTTAACAATTTTTCAGTTTTTAGTTAAAAGTATAAGTCCATTACAATGACTAACCATTGTTTCGTTTATTCGCAGGTTCGTACAAAACAAGCACATCTAGACTTCATAACGAAAAGACAAAAAGACAAAAGACTCACAATGGGGATGCTACATTCGGTTTTGCAGGTTCGGACGGGATGAAGACTCTTGGTTGTGCAGGTTCGTACGGGACGTGTGGGTTGGCTGGACCAAATCTTCTACCCAGGAGTTGTATTGTGAAGACTTGTGCAGATTTTTGTGTTTGTATTTTGGACTGAGATAACTTGTATTTGGACATTGGATAATACTTTGGGTTTGTATATAAACTTGTATTGTTAGTCTAGGGTTAGTGTAAATCTGAAAATGTTAACTTGTGATATACCCAAAAGGGGTAAACTAGGCATGTGTGCTGTCCTTTAGTGGGGCAATAAACTATGAAGTTTATATGTTGGTTTAGACATGTGACTGATTTTTAAGACCCTTGTAAGGCAAGCTTGGCAATATAAATGAAGGTTTATACTCAGTATATGTACACATGCTGTGACAGCTTATACACTCGACTCGGTTCGCAATGGTTAAGTTTAGACGCGACTGAATAATCCCGACACCAAAACCGTTTAGCATACGATCCCAAAACAAACAATTGTGCGAGACGTCACGAAATCTTAATGACTATATCAATAAACGTACGGCAAAACATAAAACGTTCACAAACTTGTGTATTGCATTCAACTTAATAATCGTGAAACATTGAGATGTTACATATGCTCTCCCTAAAAAGGGCTTTGTCCGCAAAGCAAAATGATTAACACATTCACGTCGACAACTCGTCGGTAAACAGTTAAACTACTCGTACTATATGAATAAATTAAGATGGAAATTTGACGAATGTCACAATAAGTATGCTAAGAAATTGAAATTTGATCAAGATAAGAAGAGTGGTGGTGGTGACCAATCAAAACCAAAGTGTACAAAATGCATAAGCTTCATTATGGCAAGTGTCGACTTAACATGCCGCGATGTTTTAAGTATGGTGCCTTAAACCACATGAGTAAAGATTGTAATAAGCCAATGGTCGTATGTTATGGTTGTAATGAAACCGGACATAAAATAAGTGAGTGCCCAAAGCCAAGGATGATTGGGACCGTCCCTATGAAGACCGTTAAAGAGGAAAAGATAGTGGTTCCGAATCCTAAAGCCAAAGTATATCAAATGAACGTTGAAGAAGCAAAGCTAGCAAACGATGTTGTTACAGGTATAACCCTCATTAACTCTATACCTGTGCGTGTATTATATGATTCAGGAGCTAGTGTATCGTTCGTATCATTTGAATTTAGTAAAAACCTATCTACTTCTTTAGATAAGCTCCCTAATCCCCTTGAAGTTGAAATAGCCGATAGTAAAGTCATTGCCGTGTTTAATGTGTATCATGATGTAAAGATAGAGATTGACGATAGCACTTTTATGATCGACTTGATTCCCATTATGCTTGGAGAGTTTGATGTTATAACCGGTATGGATTGGCTCAGTAAGTACAATGCCACTATTTTGTGTAGTCAAATGCTCATTCGGGTTGTAAACCCTCATGGTCATGAGATTGTTATTTATGGTGATAAAAGGGAGGGTGATCTTAAGTTATGTACCGTGATGCATGCTAGAAATTATTTGTCGCATGGATGCTATGCCTTTTTAGCACATGTGATAGATACTAGAATTGAAGAGAAGAGTGTTGATGACATTACGGTGGTAAATGAGTTTCGTGCCGTATTTCCAGAAGATTTACCAGGTATTCCACCCGAAAGGCATGTTGAATTCCGTATTCATTTAGTTTTGGGTGCAGCTCCTATTGTTAAGACACCTTACGGTTTAACTCCGTCATAAATGAAAGAGCTAATGAGTCAACTGCAAGAATTACTTGGCAAGGGATTTATTCTCCCTAGTAGTTCACCATGGGTAGATCTGATACTTTTTGTTAAGAAAAAGGATGGTAGTATGCGGATGTGCATTGATTATGGTGAGTTGAATAAAGCACAGTGAAAAATGTGTACCCACTACCGAGAATTGATGATCTCTTCGATCAAATTTAAGGTGCTAGATGGTTTTCGAAAATCGACCTACGGTCGGGCTACCACCAATTGAAGGTACGTGAGGAAGATATCCCGAAGACGACATTTAGGACTCGATACGGTCACTATGAGTTTGTTGTTATGCCTTTTGGTCTTAGCAACGCACCAGCGATTTTTATGGACCTCATGAATCGAGTATGTAGACCAATGTTAGATATATTCTTCATTGTATTTATTGACGACATCCTTATCTATTCAAAAAGCAAGGAGGAGCATCGGGTTCATTTGCGCGAATTTCTTGAAACTCTTAGGAAAGAAAGATTATATGCCAAATTCTCGAAATGTGAATTTTGGTTACAAGAGATCCAATTTCTCGGTCATGTCATAAATTCGGAAGGCCTTAAGGTAGACCCGTCTAAGATTAACGCTGTGATGAAGTGGCAAGATCCGAAGAGCGTTGGCGAAATTCGGAGTTTTCTTGGACTCCAGGTTATTACCGTAGATTCATTCAAGACTTTTCTAAGATTGCGTCTTCATTGACTAAACTCACAATGAAGAATGCTTATTTTGTGTGGGGTAAACAGCAAGATGATGCTTTTTACACCTTACGCAAGAAATTATGTGAAGCACCAATTCTCGTTTTACCGGATGGAACGAAGACATGGTGGTTTATAGTGACGCGTCTTATTCCGGTTTAGGATGCGTCCTTATGCAAAGAGGTAAAGTGATTGCTTATGCCTCAAAACAATTGAAAAAGCATGAGGAGGATTACCCGACTCATGATCTTGAATTTGCAAAAGTGGTTTTTGCTTTGAAAATATGGAGGCATTATCTATATGGTGTGAAGTTCATAATTTACACCGACCATAAAAGCCTACAACACTTCTTAGAAAAGAAAGATCCAAATATGAGGCAACGAAGGTGGTTGGATTTGTTGAAAGATAATGATTGTGAAATTCGCTACCATCCGGGTAAGGCAAATGTAATAGCGGATGCTTGGAGTCGCAAGGAGCGAGAAAATGTGACAAAGATTCGCTCATTACGAATTATTATCACGTCCGATATATTTGACAAAATAAAGGCGGCACAAATAGAAGCTTTGAAGGAAGAAAACTGGGAAAGAGAACGCATTAAATCCTTCATTCCTCATCTCATAGACGATAGTCGAGGAATAAAGACTCGTTATGGGAGAGTTTATATTCCTTTTCAAAGTGAGATCAAGGAATTACTTTTGGAAGAAGCACATAGATCAAAGTACTCTATCCATCCGGAGGCTACAAAGATGTATCTTGATTTAAAGAAAAGTTATTGGTGGCCGGGTATCAAAAGAGATTGTGTGAAGTGTGTGGAGAAATGTTTGACTTGTCTAAAGGTCAAGGCCGAACACCAAAAGCCATATGGAAAAATTCAACCATTAGAGATTCCGGTTTGGAAATGGGAAAAGATCACGATGGACTTTGTTACAAAGTTACCAAGGACGACAAAGAAAAATGATGCAATTTGGGTTATAGTAGATCGCTTGACGAAAAGCGCTCGTTTTATTCCTATTAGAGAAAATATGCCCGTTCATAAGTTGGCAAAAATCTATGTCAATGAAAATCGTTGTATGACATGGGGTACCTGTTTCTATTATCTCTGATAGAGACGGTCGTTTTACTTCTAATTTTTGGCAAAGTTTTCAAGAAGAGTTAGGTACGAAATTACACATGAGTACCGCTTTTCATCCTCAAACGGACGGTCAGAGTGAAAGGACGATTTGAAACTTAGAAGATATGTTACGAGCTTGTGTAATTGACTTTTGAGGCAATTGGGATGACCATCTACCTTTGGTAGAATTTGCTTACAATAACAGTTACCATACGAGCATTTAAATGCCACCATATGAGATGCTTTATGGTAGAAGATGTTGTACACCAGTATATTTGGAGGAAGTAGGAAGAAGGGAACTAGCAAGTACGGATATAGTTTTGGCTACAACCAAAAAAATAGAAATGACTCGAGAAAGATTGAAGGCGGCTCAAGATAGGTGGAAAAGCTATGCCGATAATAGAAAAAAACCGATTGAGTTTGCAATAGGAGATTATGTCATGCTAAAAGTTTCCCCGTGGAAAGGTGTGTTCCGGTTTAAAAAATAAAGGAAAGCTCAGTCCGAGATTTATAGGCCCGTTTAAAATTTTGAAGCGAGTTAGGGAAGTAGCTTATGTTTTGGAGCTACCCGATGAAATGAGAGGTATTCACAATACTTTCCATGTATCGTACTTAAGGAAGTGCCTAGCTGATGAAACTAGTGTCGTCACTTTAGATGACACTGGAATTGATCCGGAGTTAACCGCACAAGAGGAGCCGGAAGCAATACTAGGGAGAAAACAAGACAACTTCGCAATAAAGAGATTTCATTAGTGAAAGTACAATGGAAACACCGTAAAGGTACTAGTGTTAGATGGGAACCAGAAACAAAAATGAGGATTAATTATTCTCATTTATTTCAAGATTAGATTTCGAGGACGAAATCCAATTTAAGGGAGGGTAAATTGTTACACCCGAAATCCTACAAGGTATTAACTTATAATATAAGTATTATATTATTTTATATTAAATTCTATTAGTTAATGTATAAGTTGTAATTTATAAGTATTAAAGTGTAAAGTGTATAGAGCTTTGTGACTAAATATGAAGAATAAGACTTGGAGGACTAATATTTCCATTTAGCAAACTTGATAAGATAAACATATATTATCCTTTTGGAAAACTCTAGGGGTTTTGGGGAGTGTATAGATGTGATGGTGTGAAGAGAAAGAAAAGGAGGAAACCTCAAAAATTTCATCTAGGAGCCAATTGATTAAGGAAGAAGAAGTGAATATAAGATCTAGTGATATTACTAGCACTAATCATCCCAAGTAAGTATTTTTTCCAAATTAAAAATTAGGTTTTATGTTATATAAATTAGGGATATTGGGTAAAGGGTGTTAATTATTAATACCCCATGTGAAATAACCACTAATTAGGGTTAATTTTGGAATAGGAAGCTCAATTGGAGTCTTACCCAAATTAAGTAGTGATAACGACCTAATTATACATATTCAACCTATCATTATAATGCCACTTTGTAGTATAAATAAGAGCTTCTGATACTTAATATGTTGTGTTTTATATGCAGATATAAAGTTTAAAGGAGCAAAGTGAAGATATACAAAGAAGGGGCCTCAATAAGCAAATAAGCCAAAGTTATTAAAAGAATATTCTAAATCGCCCAGAAATGCGGCGCACAAACTTAGAAGTGAGGCGTACATTCTCGTCTCCAAAGTGTGGTGCACTTTCGGAGAAGTGCGGCGCACAATTGACCCTAGACAGCACTATAAATAGAGGTCATTTCCACTCATTTTACACACCTCTCTCTCTCTCTCAATACTCCATAGCTCGAGTATTTTAGCTCTCTTAGTAAATTTTCAGTATTATCCACTTTTGGGAGATACTTGTAACGAGAGTATTCCACTCTTCGATTCTTGGAGGAACGATACAATATTGACACTTGTGTACTCGTTTATTCAAACCAATCTAAGTATGATGTTCTCTTACTCTTTTATTGTTACTTTGATTACTATGTTATGCTAAGCTATTTGTGACTATATGGGTATGTGACTATAATTATGATGATTCTATGATATGATCCTTTATAAATGATTTCAAGCTAATGTTGTAGAACCATTTTACCACCTAGTTCTACAAACCATATTTTATCTAAGTTGATTTGTTACGATAGTTTGGCGTTGAGAAACGCAAATTGTTATAATAAGATTTCTAGAACTTGTCTATGGTCATGAATCTTTGGTTGGAGAGATCCGCTTAGAAACTCGATAAAATATTGAACTTGTTGGCAACTTGTTTTGAGCTTAGTCGCTTAAATAAACATAGTCTTGAATCAACCCAAGTAAATTGTGTAAACGCCGTTTTGACGAAAAATGATTATCACTCTTTACCTACATAAACATATCTCGATCATTATTATCATCATCACGAACTTATACGAGCTATCCCATATTAGTCATACTTGTTATTATTGATATTACTTCAAGTATTTATTTCTTCAATTATTATATTGATTACCAAAACGAAACTAAGTCTCAGCGAATGATCCTGTCTTATCAATACAAACTTGTATTACGAACGAAAGGGTATACTTACCCGTGTTTGTCTTCTAGTCCCTTGTTTTGTCTAAACCTTGTAATATAAATTTAAGACTTGCAAACGAACATCAAGTTTTGGTGCCGCTGCCGGGGACTTATAATCCTGTTTTGTAACCAAATTCGTATAATCCTTGAAGAAATTGAACCACTGCTACTCATTTTAAACCAAAAAAATTTCATTAGTACATAAAGTACGCCGCACAAACCAAAAAGTGCGTCGCACTTCCTGTAGCGAACCAAAGTGCGCCGCACCAACCCAAAAGTGCGCCGCACATTTTCACTGAAAACAACAAATACCTTGTTGGATGCACACACGTTCATCCGGAACACCACCAATATCAGCGTTACCTGAACCTGAACGTAGCCTTAACCGAAGGCTACGTAGACTTCATCGTCGTGTCCCTTTAGCTAGGAGACACGAGCAACCTCAACCTCGCATAATCAACCAACCTTTTGACAATATTTTACAAATCCTATTTCTCACCAAACTCAACAACCGTTACGATCCAATGTCGGGCACCGATGATGAACCAATGTTGTCAGCCGATAGAGTTATCGCACCAACTCCTGGCTCCACAATCGTTTTACCTGAAATTGCAAACGATTTTGCAATCAAAGGGAACCACTTAACCCTTGTAAAAAATAACCAATTTGATGGTCGAATCAAAACCGATCCGCACAAACACATCCACAAATTCAGCGGAATTTGTAAAATGTTCAACTATGGAGAAGGACAAGCCGAAGCCGTCCAACTCATGATGTTTCCATCATCCCTGACTGGAGAAGCCAAGTCATGGCTCGACGAACTTAACGAAGGAACCATTCGAACATGGGAAGGTCTTAGAACTGCTTTCATTAGCCGATTATTTCCTCCTGTCCTATTTGAAAAAATCCTTGGAGAATTCCGAAGCTTTTCTCAACAAGGTCGAGAAACTCTCACTGACGCATGGTTATAAATGAAAGAACTACTCAGAAACTGCCATGGTCATGGACTTAAAAAAGAAGGAATAATCAAGATTTTCTATCATGGTCTTGACGATGCTACCCAAGATGCATTGAACGCCGCAGCGGGTGGAATTTTCCTTTACAAAACCCCTAACTAAGCTTACCAATTATTGGATGACAAAGTCCTACTTAAGCTTGGTTGGTCAAAAAATCACAAAAACAAAAACCCACGAAAAAACGTAGCTTTTGCCGAAGGATGCAACAACCCAACCGATACCGAGAAAATTATGGCTCGAATGGATGCCATGTCTCTAAAGATTGAAGAGATAAAACACAAAACCTGCAAACAGTGGAGGAAACCATCCTTCTAGTGAATGTGATGACAATGACACACCCATGACGAAGGAATAAGAAGCCAACTTCATGAATACCTTTCGTCGAACTCGATTTTATAACGATTATCGTAACCGCGACCGCGATAATTGGAGATCAAATGATAAACCAAGTTATGATCGGGACGAAAAGAAACCCACTCAAACCAAAGACAAAAACAACCTTGAAACCAAAATCGACAACTTTATAGAATCTCAAAGAAAAACCAACATTATTGTTCGAGAAACATTCACTGACTTCAAAACCAAGTTTGAAACCATGACCAAAAACCACCAAGCTTCCATTCAAAACCTTGAAGCTAAATTTGATTGTTTGGTCGATAAACAATCGAATCGCGCTTCTGGTTCTTTACCAAGCAATACCAACCCAAATCCCAAGAACAACAACAAATATCATCCCCTACAAGCTCGTAACGAGCATGTGAATGCCACGTGGAGCGGTTTATCTAACGAATCACCTACCAAACCTACTCAAGTTGCACCAATCGAAATTCCATTCGATAGTGATAATGAGGATGAAGCCCAACCAACAAACCCATACCAAACCAACTGAAAATCCAACACCCAAACCATATAAGCCAAACTTACCATATCCACAACGTTTACGCAAGAAAAAGATGCAAGCTAAGTATGGTAAATTCCTCGACTTAATACAAGAAGTTCGAATTAACATGCCTTTAGTCGATGTTCTGGCTGGAATGCCAAATTATGGCAAATTTATCAAGGAACTTATAAAGAGCAAGCATAAGTTTGAAGAAGTTTCTTCAACTTTTATGAATGATGAATGTTCTGTCATTGTCCAAAACAAAGTACCACCAAAACTGGGAGATCATGGAAGTTTCCTAATCCCATGTACTTTCCCTCACACATACTCTTTCAATGCCTTGGACGATCTTGGCGCAAGTATCAACCTCATGCCATACTCTTTGTATGCTAAACTCTCTAAAAAAGTTTTAAAACCCAAAAAAATGAGCGTTCGACTCGCGGACCGTTCTTTCCAATACCCAATGGGGATAGCTGAAAACATGATCATAGAAGTTGGAAAATTTGTTTTCTTGTTGACTTTGTAATCTTAGAAATGGAAGAAGATAACAAGGTACCACTTATCCTTGGTAGACCTTTCTTATACATAGTTGATGCTATAATTAGAGTAAAGCAAAAACAACTCAACCTTGGAGTTGGAAAAGATAGAATTTATTTTTCTATCGATGAAGCAATGAAACACTCGTACTCTAATGACGATACTTGTTTTAGTATCGATGTCATTGAAGAAATCGTTGAAGCCGATTTCGACACTCTTCTTGATGAAGGAAGCGAAATTTTGCATTCTATCGAAGGAACCTGTTGGGAATAAAATGTAGCCAGTCCACTTGAGCGCTGACAAGAGGAAACCAAGCGTTGATAGGAAGAAAACAAACGCTGACAGATCAAGCGTTGACAAGAAGAAGTCAAGCATTGACAGGTTGAAGACAAGCACTGATAGGAAGATATAGTCTACGCGTATATTGTTTCTAGTTTGTTTCTAGTAAAGATAAGTTCAACATTGTATTTTCTATAATTATCTTTACCTAGAATAGTTGATACGTAGACACTTGTACAAGGCTTCTTATGTCTATAAAAGAAGACCTTTAGATTATGTTTGATAATAAGTTTTTCATACGTTAAACACTTTCATTGTAAGCAAGTTCGTTATTATCAATCAAGTGAAAGTTTGTTTACATCTTTGTGTGTTCTTGTTTAAGTGTTAATTCCGTATAACACTTAGATTACTTTATACATAAACAAAGTTTCTCTACGTGTATAACTTGATCTAATCTCATATACACAAAGCTAAATCGATCTAAGTTTGGGATCAACAAGTGGTATCAGAGCTTGTTGAGAAACTTTTGATCTTAAAGAACACAAGAACCCTAAAATCACCAAAACCCTAATTTTCACAAAACCCTAAAAACATCATGTCAAATCCAGAAGTAACCTCCTCCTCATCCTTAACAAACATCAAGATTCCCATGCTTGATGCAAACAACTTTGAGCTGTGGAAGTTCAACTTTGAGCAATATCTGGGAATCTATGACTATACTCTCTGGAAGATTATTGAATATGGAAACACATTCAATAAAGCTCAAAAGATTGTTGATGCCATTGCTACAAGATTAGCTGTTGATGGATGTCCAGAAGCAGATAAGAAAGAAAAACCTGATGATGGTAGAGCTGTGTCTGCTGAAGACATAGCAAAGAAAAGGGTTGATATGAAAACCCTAAACATTCTGAAACTCTCTTTGGGATAAGAGAATCAACATAAATACAGAGGTTATGAATCTGCAAAAGACCTTTGGGCAGCCCTTGAAGTTGCATATGGTGGCAATGATGATACTAAGGAAGAGAAAAAGAAGCAACTCATGCATGAGTATGCTGTTTTCAAGGCTCAACCTAATGAGAAGCTTAGCAGTGTGAGAAGAAGACTACTTGACATTACAAGCAAGTTGTCCTTCATGGGGACACAAGTTGGTGACGTTGACATTATTGCCACTTTTCTTAAAAGCCTTGGTGATGCGTGGAAGATTGAGGCAAGATCTATACTTGCCAACAACACCCACAAAAGTTCTACTTTTGATGATATCTACAACAAACTGAGGCTGTTGGAGAATGAAACTCTTTTGGAGCATGGAAGTAAGTCTACCAATAGCAACATGGCCTTCTTCTCACATAGTGAAGGTCAATTTGATCAGAAGGACTCATACATGCACCCAGTTACTGGATCATCATGTGTCAACGATGGATCATGTCCTGTCAACGCCTCACATTCAGACGCTGACACATACAAAATTGACTCACCAAGAGTTAAGCCTGCTGGTTTGGATCTGGCTACTGTGTGCGCATATATTGCTTCTTTGCCCAATGGTTAAGTGATTACATATGAGGACCTTGAGCAAATAAGTGATGAGCACTTGGAGGAGATGGATATTAAGTGAAACATAGCTCTTGCTAGTATAAGAGCAAACAGGTGGAATAGAAGGTTTAAGAAGAAGATGACCTTTAATGCAAAGGACACTGCTGGATTTGATAAATCCAAGGTTGGGTGCTACAATTGTCATCGTATGGGGCACTTCATGACGGAATGCAGATCTCCAAGAAGATCTGATGCTGGTAAACCCTCAAGCCAAGTTGTTAAGGCTCATGATCCTAAAGCCATGGTGGCAGTGCAAGAAATTGATGGTATTGGATGGGTTTGGAGCTATTTGGCTAAAGATGGGGAAGAGGATAAAGCTTTGGTTGCTGAGATAGAAGAAGAAGAGCATGTTCAATATGCTCTCATGGCACACTCCTCCTCTTCATCAGATAATGAGGTATACGATGATGCTTTTTGTAGTAAGGGTTGTCGTTTAAATACTAAAAAACTTAGCAAAGAGGTTTTAAGATTGTTAAGTGATGTGAGTACTGAGAGATGCAAATTGTCTAACTATCAAATTGCTCTGACTCAAACTGAGAAGACAGTTTCTGAATACAAGAAAATAGAATTTGACTTAAAAGATAAAATAAATATCTTAAAACATGAGTTAAATGCTAGTAATGATGTTAGAAACATCATGGAAAGGGTCAATGGTGAATTACAGGCTAAGTTAGATGAAGCTATTAAGAATAAGGATAATGTAGACCTTAAAATTCAGAGATTTGATAAGGCCTCACAAACCCTAGGAGAATGTGTTAATAAACAAAGGGATCCTAAGGACATGACTGGGATTGGGATGAAATACTATACTGTTGTTCCACCACCAGCTGGGGACTTCTATGGTGTCCAAAGAAAGGACTTATCTTGGACTGGTTTACCATAACTCCAAGAGGAGGAATTTATTCCTCCACCAAGAGTCATTACCCCAGTTGAAGAGTATAGACAAAAGTTGACTGACTTGAATGAATGGAAGAAAGCCAACCCTACCTTGTTTGTTAAGGGTGGCTTGTTGTGTGAAAGTCCAAATGAGTCTACCCCTATTAAGGTAACAAACCCAATCACTGGCAAGACAGTTGACCTTGGCTCAAACACTGTTAAGAAACCTAGCATTAAGTAAGCAGAAATGTATAGCAATACTAGGTCACTAAAAGAGGAATTTGACTTAAAAGATAAAATAAATATCTTAAAACATGAGTTAAATGCTAGTAATGATGCTAGTATGGTGCCCCTTTTGAATCCATTTTCCACCAAATAAGTGGACAATGTACCATACCATGCTCTTGGGGCTTGATGAAGTCCATACATAGCTTTCTTGACTCTATACACCTTGTCTGGATTCTTTGGATCCTCAAAACCAGGAGGCTGCATAACATATACCTCCTCAAGAATTGTGTCATAGAGGAAGGCACTCTTCACATCCATTTGATAGACAGTGAAGCCCATGCAGGAAGCATAGGCTAGAAATATCCTTATAGCTTCAATCCTTGAAACTGGTGCAAAGACCTCCTCATAGTCTATTTCTTCCTCTTGTGTATATCCCTGAGCCATTAAACGTGCCTTGTTTCTGACCAAAATGCCTCTTTCATCTCTCTTGTTTCTAAGAACCCATCTTGTCCCAATAGGTCTAATATACCTAGGACAATCAACCAGCTCCCAAACATCCTGAATTGCAAATTGGTGAAGCTCATCCTGCATTGCTTCTACCCAACTTGGTTCTTTAAGAGCATCAAAAATCTTCTTGGGTTCCTGTTGTGACAGAAAACAGGCAAACAAACATGCTTGAACAAGAGGGATATCAACCTTCTTGTGTATATTGGCAATGAATCCACCAAGATTCTGATGAGATCTTCTAGTCTGAACAGGAGTCATGACATCCCCAATAATTTGTGAAGGGAATGATTCTTCATTGTAGAAGTGAGAACTCCTCCCTCAAAAAGTCTGTTGTCTTCGATCTCATTATCCATGTTGCCAATATCTTCTTCAGACTCTCTTCCATCAATAGTTGTATGAACCTCTTCATGTAAATTTGAAGGTTCACCTTGTTCAAAATTGGAAGAGAAGATATGCTCAAAAGTGTTGTCAACGCCTGAACCAAGGTTGTCAGCGTTTGATCCATCAACGCCTGAATTGGTGCTGTCAACGTTTGAGCCATCAACGCCTGAATTTGTCCTTTCAGCGCCAGATTTTCCTTTGTCAGCGCCTAAAGGACCATGCATGTTGTTAACTGGTGGTACTTGGGGACCACCATTTTCCTTTCCAGCAGCAGCAAAAGCATTTGTCCATATGGGAATTGTAACATACTCTTGTATGGGAGATGACTTGTCTGCTTGTGATCCAACCTCTTCATTAACCTGTGTACCTGAAACATTAACAGCTGGTTCTTCCACAACATTTGAAGTTACCTTCACAATGTCTGGATTAGTAACAGGCATATAATTCAATGTCCTAGATAGAGGTTCCAAGTCATACAACCAATTTGGACCACTTTCAGGATCACTAGGTTTACTCTCTAAAAACCTAACATGTACTCTCTCAAGTATACGTTTTTCCTTCTTAAGGTAAACCCTATATCCCTTACTCTGCACTGAATAACCCATGAAATAGCCTTCATCACCTTTAGCACTAAATTTATCTAAGGCATCACTAGTATGAAGTACAACTACATGACAGCCAAAAGGTTTAAGAAAACCAATATTAGGTTTCCTTCCCCAAAGTAATTCATAAGGTGTTTTGTCTTGTATCTTGTTGACCAATGCTCTATTCTAAATATAACAAGCTGTATTCACAGCCTCAGCCCATAAAGCTATGGGAAAATGAGCATCAGCCAACATAGTCCTGGCTGCTTCAATTAGGGTTCTATTCTTTCTCTCAGCAACCCCATTTTGTTGTGGGGTTCTGGCAACACTAAACTGCCTAGTAATCCCTTTCTTGGCACAAAAATCATCTAACAGTTTATTTCTAAACTCACCACCATTATCACTTCTAAGCATTTTAAATTCATTACCAGTCGTTTTCTCAATTTGGGTAATAAAGTCAATTAAAGTATCAGCAGTGTCACTTTTCATAGCTAAAAAGAAAGTCCAAGTAAACCTAGAAAAGTCATCTGTGATGACAAAGCAGTATGATTTACCATTCAAGCTTTCTATATTAGTTGGACCAAATAGGTCCATATACAACAAGTAAAGTGGTCTAGAACTAGAGTGCACCTGTTTAGACTTAAATGAGACCTTGTGCTGCTTGCCTTTAAGGCATGCAACACAAGAGTGGTCATTGTGGAAAGCCTTTTCAGGCAAACCATCAACCAAGCTAAGTCTCATAAGCCTGTTTATATTCTTAAAGTTTATGTGCCCTAGTCTTTTGTGCCATATATTACTCTCATCAACTGAAGCTTTAGCATAAAAACATAACATATTATGATTCATCCTAATCCCATTAAGATTCACATTATAAATGTCTTTATGCCTAGGTGTTCTATAGTCAGTATATTTCTCATCTGGGATTTTATAATCCTTGCTTAACACCAAGAATTTAGTATCAGTAAACAGAACTTTATTTTTGTTATCACAAACTTGTGATACACTAAAAAGATTGTAATCAAGTTCCTTTACCAGAAACACGTTTTCAAAACGCAAGTTCATGGTGAGAAGAGTTCCTTTGCCTATGATAGTTCCATATCCGCCTCCAAAGTAAACCTTATCACCATCCTTAATGGGAGTGAAGTTAGTTAAATAATCTTCCTTCTGTGTCATGTGCCTGGAGCATCCACTGTCCTAATATCCATAATCATTGACCTGTTTTTGAATGCCCTGCACATAAAGAAAACAAATTAGTTTTCTTTGGGAACCCAAGCCTTAGCAGACTTGGGTTCATCTGGTTGTTTAACAAGAACAGACTTAGGTCTCATAACAACCCCTTGTTCATCCCTTTTTGGATGAAATACCCGGTTAACCCCAATTGGGTTTGTAGTGACCTTTGAAATATTATTAAATCTGTTGCAGGTCATAGAAATCCCATTAGAATTAGGGTTTTGATCTTGCTTAGGTCTCCATGTCAAGCTAGAAGAAGCTTTAGACCCGTTACCCTGTGGTTGCAAATATTTAGGTCTGGCAACGTTTCTATCAGGGTTGGATTTGGTCTTGTCAACGCTAAAATTACTCTTGTCAGCGTTGAACCTAGGGTTTGCTACAGAAACCCATTGCATATTAGACCAAGTATTGGTCTTCTGAAATGGTCTTTGTCCATGAGTGTTAGACCCTTTAGTGAAGAATGGGGCTGGTCTAACAACTTGTGGACTTTGCTCCACAAAGGTTTTGGGTCTGACAACGTTTGACTTTTTAACAGCGTTGACCTTGGAAACGTTGACACACTTATATGCTAAATGTGAAAAGCTACCACAAGTGTAACAGGCTTTTCTAGACATAACCCTAGGTCTAGAAGAAAAGAAACATGTTCCATCATTACTAACTTGGCTTTTTGGTGACCTAGTATTCCTATACATTTCTGCATACTTAATGCTAGGTTTCTTAACATTGTTTGAGCCAAGGTCAACTGTCTTGCCAGTGATTGGGTTTGTTACCTTAATAGGGGTAGACTCATTTGGACTTTCACACAACAAGCCACCCTTAACAAACAAGGTAGGGTTGGCTTTCTTCCATTCATTCAAGTCAGTCAACTTTTGTCTATACTCTTCAACTGGGGTAATGACTCTTGGTGGAGGAATAAATTCCTCCTCTTGGAGTTATGGTAAACCAGTCCAAGATAAGTCCTTTCTTTGGACACCATAGAAGTCCCCAGCTGGTGGTGGAACAACAGTATAGTCTTTCATCCCAATCCCAGTCATGTCCTTAGGATCCCTTTGTTTATTAACACATTCTCCTAGGGTTTGTGAGGCCTTATCAAATCTCTGAATTTTAAGGTCTACATTATCCTTATTCTTAATAGATTCATCTAACTTAGCCTGTAATTCACCATTGACCCTTTCCATGATGTTTCTAACATCATTACTAGAATTTAACTCATGTTTTAAGATATTTATTTTATCTTTTAAGTCAAATTCCATTTTCTTGTATTCAGAATCTGTCTTCTCAGTTTGAGTGAGAGCAATTTGATAGTTAGACAATTTTCATCTCTCAGTACTCACATCACTTAACAATCTTAAAACCTCTTTGTTAAGTTTTTTAGTATTTAAACGACAACCCTTACTACAAAAAGCATCATCGTATACCTCATTATCTGATGAAGAGGAGGAGTGTGCCATGAGAGCATATTGAACATGCTCTTCTTCTTCTATCTCAGCAACCAAAGCTTTATCCTCTTCCCCATCTTTAGCCAAATAGCTCCAGTCCCATCCAATACCATCAATTTCTTGCACTGCCACCATGGCTTTAGGATCCTGAGCCTTAACAACTTGGCTTGAGGGTTTGCCAGCATCAGATCTTCTTGGAGATCTGCATTCCCTCATGAAGTGCCTCATACGATGACAATTGTAGCACTCAACCTTGGATTTATCAAATCCAGCAGTGTCCTTTGCATTAAAGGTCATCTTCTTCTTAAACCTTCTATTCCACCTGTTTTCTCTTATACTAGCAAGAGCCATGTTCCACTTAATATCCATCTCCTCCAGGTGCTCATCACTTATTTACTCAAGGTCCTCATATGTAATCACTGAACCATTGGGCGAAGAAGCAATATATGCGCACACAGTATCCAGATCCAAACCAGCAGGCTTAACTCTTGGTGAGTCAATTTTGTATGTGTCAGCGTCTGAATGTGAGGCGTTGACAGGACATGATCCAGCGTTGACACATGATGATCCAGTAACTGGGTGCATGTATGAGTCCTTCTGATCAAATTGACCTTCACTATGTGAGAAGAAGGCTATGTTGCTATTGGTAGACTTACTTCTATGCTCCAAAAGAGTTTCATTCTCCAACAGCCTCAGTTTGTTATAGATATCATCAAAAGTAGAACTTTTGTGGGTGTTGTTGACAAGAATAGATCTTGCCTCAATCTTCCACGCATCACCAAGGCTTTTAAGAAAAGTGGCAATAATGTCAATATCACCAACTTGTGTCCCCATGAAGGACAGCTTGCTTGTGATATCAAGAAGTCTGCTTCTCACACTGCTAAGCTTCTCATTAGGTTGAGCCTTGAAAACAGCATACTCATGCATGAGTTGCTTCTTCTTCTCTTCCTTAGTATCATCATTGCCACCATATGCAACTTCAAGGGCTGCCCAAAGGTCTTTTGTAGATTCATAACCTCTGTATTTATGCTGGTTTTCTTGTCCCAAAGAGAGTTTCAGAATGTTTAGGGTTTTCATATCAACCCTTTTCTTTACTATGTCTTCAGCAGACACAGCTCTACCATCATCAGGTTTTTCTTTCTTATCTGCTTCTGGACATCCAGCAACAGCTGATCTTGTAGCAATGGCATCAGCAATCTTTTGAGCATTATTGAATGTGTTTCCATATTCACTAATCTCCCAGAGAGTGTAGTCATAGATTCCCAGATATTGCTCAAAGTTGAACTTCCACAGCTCAAAGTTGTTTGCATCAAGCATGGGAATCTTGATGTTTGGTAAGGATGAGGAGGAGGTTACTTCTGGATTTGACATGATGTTTTTAGGGTTTTGTGAAAATTAGGGTTTTGGTGATTTTAGGGTTCTTGTGTTCTTTAAGAAGCAACCAGCTTTTGATATATCTCTGGTAACTCCTATCAATTTAGACTTGTCTTTTACAGCTATGTTGGAGCAAATTACAAAAGGCGCTGAGACAAGTAATCTGGGCGTTGACAAGCAAAGTTTGAGCGCTGACATGAGCAAATTGGGCGCTGACAAAAGAAATTTGAGCGTTGACAGACCTGTAGATGAGGTTGATGTGTTCCAGTCATCATCCATCATCAAAGAATTATCTTCACAGGTATTACCATCATCCTTACCCATCATTGATCCATTAGATAAGGGTAAAGGAATTATGGTAGAAGTAGCAGTTCCAAAGGATGCAGCACAGGTAGAGTTTGATAGAAGGTTGGCTGCACAACTTGTGGAACAAGAAAGGAAGAAGGTTGGTGAATCACCATTTGTTGTCACTTCAGAGGAACAAGAAGGAAGTGATGAAGCAAGTTCAGACTCAAGTGTGATGATTATAGAACAACCTGAAAGACTTGAGTATGGTGATGATTTGGCAAGAGAGAAGTTGAATGAGTTGAAATTGCAAGTAGATTTTGATATGCCAGTAGTTGTTCAGATGTACCATGCTTGGGAAGATAGGTGTATAGAGAATCCAGATTTGACTATTTCAGACCAGATATGGGGTTTGGAGATTCTTCTAAGAGTACAAAAGGACTGCAAGGTAATTCTGAAACACAAAGCTAGCAATATTCTCTCAATGCTGAAAAGGGATAGAAGGGAGCTGTACTACATGCTACTCAAATGTCATGGAACAGGATGGACCTATAAGAAATTGTTGGGATTATCCTTTGAAGAGTTGGAGTTCAAGGCGTATCCCATTTGGGCAAGAGTGCAGGAAGAAAACACTCTAATACTTCTTTCTGATGAAAGGAAAGAAGAACTTGCAGAAGAGATGGAGCTTAAGAAGGCAATGATTGTTCCAAGACCTTTGAAGAAGGGAGTTCCTCTTGAGTTTCCTAAATATATGGATAGATTGAATCCAAGTGAAGCTGTTATAAGAAGGAGCCTCAAGCTCTCACCATTAGAAGCTTCAGATATGGTACAAGTGTTACCTCTTGATTCCAGAAACCCTATTATAAGCTATGAAGAAGATGAAAGTGGGTGTTGGAATATTGGTAGGTATGGGAAAGAGGTACACACATTTACCACTCTTATATCTTTGTTTGAAAGTGTTGATAGAGAAGACTTGGTAGACCTTTGGAGGTTGTTAGAGGCCAAGTATGAGACTGAAGCTCCTACTTCAGTCAATGGAATAAAACTTTGGTCAACATTCAAGAGAATGTGTGGACCAAAATATGAAGATCCTGCTGTTTGGAAGGATCTTGAAGATGACCTTAGTGGTCTTCAATGGCATTTATATTCAGCTGCTGGTGTTTATTATTTGAGTTCTACAAAGTTTGCTGAGTATCTACTTGTAGATGGTCAGTATTCCATGTCCAAAGAAGTTTTGGAGAAGATGAAGACAATACAGCTGGAGATTGATTATTCAAGTGATGGGCCAAAGATTTGATCAGACATATTTATTACTAATATGATAAGAGTTTTAAGATTCCTCCTAGTTCTTAATTTTTATTCAGAAACTTGATTACTGGAGTAGATATCAAGTTTAGAGGAGGATTGTTGGGAATAAAATGTAGCCAGTCCACTTGAGCGCTGACAAGAGGAAAACAAGCGTTGATATAAAGAAAACAAACGCTGACAGATTAAGCGTTGACAAGAAGAAGTCAATCGTTGATAGGTTGAAGACAAGCACAGATAGGAAGATATATTCTACGCGTATATTGTTTCTAGTTTGTTTCTAGTAAAGATAAGTTCAACATTGTACTTCATATAATTATCTTTACCTAGAATAGTTGATACGTAGACTCTTATACAAGGCTTCTTATGTCTATAAAAGAAGACCTTTAGGTTATGTTTGATAATAAGTTTTTCATACGTTAGACACTTTCATTGTAAGCAAGTTCGTTATTATCAATCAAGTGAAAGTTTGTTTACATCTTTGTGTGTTCTTGTTTAAGTGCTAATTCCGCATAACACTTAGATTACTTTATACATAAACAAAGTTTCTCTACGTGTATAACTTGATCTAATCTCGTATACACAAAGCTAAATCGATCTAAGTTTGGGATCAACAGAACCATCCTCGAAGAAGAACTTTTTTCTGAATTTGATGCCTTCATAGCCGACCATACCGATGATGAACCAATCGAAACAATCGAAGAAGAAATCAAAACCCCATTTGAAACCATAAATTTTAAAACCGACTTCGAAGTTAAGAAATCTGTCGAAGAACCTCCTACAGATTTAGAACTTAAACCTCTTCCTGAACATCTGGAATATGCGTTTATTCACGAAGAAAAATTACTCCCTATAATTATTTCATCCCAACTTTTGGAAGAACACAAAGACTATCTAATTGACATTCTCAAGAAACATAAACAATCCTTTGCTTGGAAAACTTCTGACATTCCTGGCATATGTCCATCGTTCTGCAAACAGAAAATCCAACCTTTGGATAACAAGAAACCAATTGTTGAAAACATCGAAGATTAAATCCTAACATGAAAGATGTTGTTAAAAAATAAATCCTTAAACTCTTAGACTCTGGAATAATCTATCCAATCGTCGATAGCCCATGGGTTAGTCCTATTCATTGTGTACCTAAAAAGGGGGTATCATTGTAGTAACTAACGAAAACAACGAATTAGTACCAACACGAACCATCACCAGATGGAGAGTTTGTATTGATTATCGAAAACTAAAAGATGAAACCGCGAAAGATCATCTTCCTTTAGCCTTTATGGATCAAATGTTAGAAAGACTCACAGGAAATGAATACTTTTGTTTCCTCGATGGTTTGTCTGGATACTTACAAATCCCAATCGACCCTATGGATAAAGAGAAAACCACGTTTACTTGTCCATTTGGAACTTACGCTTATAGGCGCATGCCTTTTGGCCTATGCAATGCACCTGCTACTTTTTAGAGGTGTATGATTGCAATCTTTCACGATATGATTGAAGAATCAGTCAAAGTCTTCATGGATAATTTCTCCGTCTTTGGAAATTCTTTCGGCACATGTCTAAACAATCTCGATAAAATGTTAGCACGATGCAAAGAAGCAATCTTGTGCTAAACTGGGAAAAATGTCACTTTATGGTTAAAGAAGGAATTGTGCTTGGACACAAAGTGTTTGGATCCGGCCTTAAAGTTTACAAATCAAAAATAGACGTGAACTCAAAACTCCCACCACCTACTAATGTTAAAGGCATTAGAAGTTTCTTAGGTCATGCCGGTTTTTATCGACGATTTATCAAAGACTTTGCAAAAATCGCAAGACCTTTAACTCAACTTTTAGAAAAAGAAAGAACGTTCGATTTTAACGACAAATGTCTTACAGCATTCAAAATACTTAAAGAAAAGCTTACATGCACACCCATTATTACAAGCCCCAATTGGAACCTTCCATTTGTGCTTATGTGCGATGCAAGTGAACATGCCCTTAGAGCCGTCCTTGGACAAAAATATGGTAAACAATTTCATCCCATCTATTTTGCAAGTAGAACTCTTAACGCAGCCCAACAAAATTATATAATTACGGAAAAAGAACTCATGGCTGTAGTTTACGCGTTTGACAAATTTCGATCATACCTCGTATTGTCAAAAACAAGAGTGGATATATAGCCCACCCTACATGTGGGCTATATGGACTATACAATTACAAAGTGGATCACGAGCCTATTACCTAATTGTCGTTGGAGCGACCGATCCTTCATAAATACGTAAAACGTATTTCCAACAATCTCCCCCTAAGGGAGGTCGCTCTAAGTTACAAAGTTCTAAATATTCTATAGCTCGTGATCAATGCTAATAATGATGTGACCGAGACTTTCTTTGGGAAAACACATTTCCAACAATCTCCCCCTAAGGGAGGTCACACCATTTTACAAAATCTTAAACCTAGCATACTATGCTTGAGTCTTCGATCTTGTTCTTGTGAATATGCTTGATGTGATCTTTGACTTTAGTCTTGAGCATGTTTCCTTGCCTTGACCTTGTGCATTCATCACTTGTGAAATTTGCCTCTTCGTGACTTCATGTTCCACATACTTATACCTTTAAATTCTTGAAAGCTTCAGAGTTTGATACAGCGGAAGACTTGACCTTCAGACTTTCTTGAATTTGTTGAAGTACTAAGTGTATGTAGTATAAGCATGTGGTGACGACTTCTTCTGGATTGTACACCGCAATGCCACCTTCTTGTTACGCTGCATAAGACAGTTAGCAACAAACAATATACACGGATGAAATGGCCTTGAACATTTCATTCTAATTCGGTAGCATTTTACCTCCGGTCGGTGAAGACCGTTGGACGATATTAAATATCGTACTTGTGGCAGGTAGTTTCAATAAAGAACCTCCTTGACAAGATTTCGCGGGTAAACCCGTTCTCTTTACTCGACCGTCCAAAGCTGACTGCGAACGTAAAGAGTGAATCATTTGGATAATATTATCCGCATGATTTGAAGCCGTCAATTCATGTTCCTGGAACAAGTGAAGTTCAATTAAGAACCGCACCATCGTTGCTTTCCAGTTGTCACTAGCTTGATTCATAAAGAATCTTGCAAGTTACCTACCAAGTGCTGTTTGATGTTAACATTAGAAGGATTTCCACTCGTCACTGTGATCAATAAAGAGTCACTCTGAATGTTCTGGCAAGATCATATGATAATGCGTAGAGGCCTGGAACGTGTTTAAATTCATTTAAGAATTAAACCACCGTTGCTTTCCAGTTATCACAAGTTTGATTCATAAAGAATCGCACAAGTCACCTACCATGAGCTTTTTGATATTCGCTCAAGAAGGATTTCCATCTTCATTGTAAATACTTTCGTATTACTCGGATGTTCAGGCAAGATCATGAAGATTTTGCGTAGGACTCTTAAGAACTTTCTTACTTTTCACAGTGTGTGAAGAAGCAAGAAAATATGAGAGTGTGTCCTAATGAGATATTTGATGATCTCAAATGGCTCTAGACTCGATCGTGCATTTTGGATTTTAGTGATCGGAGGCTGGAGATGAGTGCCACCTTTTCAATACCAATTTATTCGGAGTGAATAAACCAGTAGATAATGTGTTGATCTCCGTGTGATTAAAACAAATACCTTTTGAGAGATATTTGAGTTAGCTGGGAAGGGTTGTGCATTGCATCACTGGGTCCATGATGTCTTTCTTCAATACCGAGAATCATTAGCAAAAATGACCTCAATAGCATATGTATTGACCCGGTTTCTGCCTAAAGTTGTAAGGAGGGCTTCTTTCTTTACACCCTTTATCTTTACAATTCTTTTTCATTCTTCAACCCCTTCAATGCTTACCAATACGTCATAACTAGCACCTTGTTGTGATTGTTCCAGTGCTAACTTAAGTACTTGGTCGGCATTCAGCTACGTTCACAATCTTTCTCCATCTTTCCTAAGGACTACTATTTCTAGCTATGGAATGTCCTTGGGAAGATTCCTCCGGTTCTAGAGAAATCATTGGACTTTAACCTATCCTACCATCCTTATGTCACCACAATCGTCACCGTCGTGAATATAGATGTTTTGGGTAAGTATATGTCACCATGAAATCCATTTTGAAGTGCAAATCCATTTTGCTCCCCCTTAACATATGCCACGATATCCGAAAACATTTCGCACATGTCGGGAAGAGCTAGCACGTTAAGTCAAACCATTTGTGATTAATCATTTCCCATATTAAATCACATTTTCTCCCCCATATTAAAAATATTAACTCAATCAATGTTTTTAATATCAATTGATTTAATAGCTTTTTAAGAAAATTTGGGAAGAAAAATGCAAGTCCAATTATCTTCGTGATATTAACAAGCTCCCCCTCAAATTAATGAGGGTGTACTTGAAACGTAAATTAAATACCTTTTAAACACAAGTGTAAGGTATTTATTACGTGCAAAGATCAGATATAATAATGAATTCACAAGATTAGCAATGTACGAGGTTGGACCTGAATAATGGAGAACAGCATATGAAAGAAGCACATGGTTCTTGTTCACGAATGTTGGTCACCTCGTCACGTCCCCGAGAAAATTAATTCCCGTTGTTGAGTCAAAGCTTTCCGGTGAAATGCTTGACTTGAGTATGAAAAGCGGGTTGCTATCTGAAATAATAGCAAACCATTTTGAGCATGTTTTAAAAGTTTGAACTTCTGCTCGAACTTTATTTACAACCCCGTGTCATTATTGAATGACATTTCTAGGTTCGTAAATATTATCGATTCCAGAAGAAATGCTCTTTTTATCAAAACATTTTTGAACACATAATTTTGAAAGATTTAGAAAAACCTTTTGAGAAATTCTCGAAAAATTGTGTTCAAAGTTTTGAAAACCAATTACTTGAGCTTAAGATGTTGAATATCTTATAAAACGAGCTCAAGTCCGAGAAGTTGTAAACTTCCCGTTGTTAAGGATAAGTTTATCATCGGCGATAAACTTTCCTTTTATCTGAAGAACGAGTCCTAAGCTGACATTTACTTAGAAGTCGTTTTCATGAGCTTGAAAACTTTGACTGTTTTAATGGAAAGCTCATGACCGAGAAAGGTTAATTTCTCGTTATGAGGAAAAGTTCTCTTATTTAAAAGATATACTTTCCCTTCTGAGCTTAAAACTTCGAATGTTTTAAGACAAGCTCATGACCGAGAAAATTGAATTTCTCGTTATGAGGATAAGTTTATCATTGCGTGGATAAACTTCCCTGTCTCTGAAGTCCGGGTCATCGTCTGTCATTTAACGAGGAGCCATAATGCATGAGCTTAAAAACTTGGAATGTTTTTGATATAAGCTCATGCCCGAGAAAAATTAATTTCTCGTTGTTAGGATAAGTTTACCATCGGCGATAAACTTTCCTTTCTTTGAAGATCGAGTCATAGTCTGTAATGTGACTATAAGTCCTTGTGCAGCTTAACCATGAATCCCCTGAGACATTTGTTTCTCTGATATCTGCTTCTTCAGCAACCAAACTCTAAGAGTGTCCTTAGTTGAACGGTACACAACGATTAGACCGCTTCGTTCTTTTGGAACATCAACTTTGGTACCTGCATTCTCATTAGGAGTTTGTATACTTTTGCATGGGTTAGAGATATCTATTTTTGAAGCACGTGGGGGTTCACAGTTGGCTGTACTTATGTCAGAGGTCGCCTGAGGGGATGATTCACTTGTCTTAGTTGGCAAACGTTTCCTTTTATAGAAAATCTTAAGTTCAGGCTTAAGTGATGTATCATCCTTTGCAATTTCCTCCCTAGTAGTCTTCGCAGAATCAGAGACTATCCTAGTTAAAGGGCACTCGTTTCCTACAAGAGTGAAAGTTCTACCAGTGGGGCGCCACATCTTACCAAAGGGTTTGATTTTAGCTACCCACTGGGATTTAAGTCTAGCACGGGAGTTCACCTCATTAAGCAGTTTTTTGATACAAGCATCATGATTTGCCGTAAAGACACATTTTCTACATGTTTTACAAGTAGCATATTTAATGTCCGAGTAAGATCTAGAATCCTTAGATGATTGATTGATGCTCCTAGGATTGGACATGCTACGGTTAGCAGTGTTGGGTAAACTAGAAGGCATCTGACTAGGTTTGAAATTCCTATCTCTTACATGTGTCTTTTGCTTAGCTTCCCTAAGATCAGATTCATGACAAACGTCATTTGAACTAGTTCTAGACGTGGTCTTGTTATTTTTAGGGAAACTAGAGGCAATCATATGATTTGGTCTTGCTAAAGCTGGAGTGATCACATTGGGCCTAGTTGCTGGAGTGACTGGTCTAATAAGATGAACCAAATCAACTTGGGAGGCAAACCGCGGTCTCGAGGATTGTGGTCGCTCGGATCTAAATGCAGTAGGTTGTCTGACAATCGGTTGTCTGACGAACTGATTTGTAGGCGGTTTCCCCAAGATTGATGGTTTTTCAAGCTTAGTGTCCACACTAGGTCCTTTACTTTTCCTTAACTCGTTTTTCAACGCAGCTATAGCAAAAACCTTTTCCTGTACTTGGGCCTTTAAAGTCTCATTTTCTTTGAGCAAGTTATCTTGGGATGCCAACTTAGATTCAAGCAGTTGAATTTGTTTCAAAAGATTATCCTTTTCAGCTTTAGAATCTAGAACAGTTTGATCCAATTTTCTTTCAAGAACAACGTTTGACTTTTCAAGTTTTTCAAAGTATGTTTCAAATTTGTCCGTTTTCTTAGAAAATTCAAGTTTGGCATCCTCAAGATCTTTTGATTGCCGAGCTACGATTGTTTCGAGCTCTTTAATCTTGGAATCAGAAGCAGTCAATGAAGCAGTTATAATACAATTTTCATGATGTACTATAGCATTCTGAACAATCTCTCCCCCATTATGACGTACATCGGATGAATCAGAAGTGGTATTTCTATCACTCTTTTCCATCCCATGTTTGTCATAATTAGGTTCAGACTGCTCAATATGCGGCATGTCATCAGCATATACATCATAACCAACATCACATTGTACCATGTTTGCAGGCTCTTCGTCATAAATGGGTAAGGTGTCATCAAGAGAAATCTCGTGAGCATTCCCCGACGTGCCACTGATATCATGTTGTCCTTCTGAATCCGTGCTCTTGGCATCGTTAGGCTCCAAGTTTTCAACCGTATGACCAGTCTTCTCTTGCATCGAAGAGTCTTGCACTCCATTATCATACCCTTGCTGAAGTCGAGATCTTTCATAAATCGAAGACGAGACCGATGACATGAGTTTCAAAATCGTATCACGGAAAACTCGAAGCTCGGTATGTGTATCTCGAAGAAATGATTGGCAAATCACTGAACTTTCAGGTTGGATGATATTGAATTGGAGGAAAGGCGTGAGTTGTGTCACAAGAGTCTTGTATGCAAGTGCCGATGCAGAGTGATTAAAGTTGTCACGGTTGAGTTGCTCGGCGAGTTCGGTCAAAGTGGTGAAAAGTGAGTCGATGAATATATGACGATCTTGTCCAAAGATTGTCACAAATTCGCTCCTTCCTTGAATCCTCGAAAGAGTGACCAGATGATACTGAAGCATTTGAAATGAAGTGATGCCACTTTTTCTAGCGTTGGCTTGCACTTGATGCAATTCTCCCTTGTTCGATTTGACCGAATCCATTGAAAATCGAGGAAAGGTAAACGTGGTAAATGTCGAAAGACCAATACGATACTTGACAAATCGTGGATAAACCAAGAAAAATGAAATTCACAGGATTTTTCCACGTTAATTTTCAGAATAACTGCCTCAACAATCCGTCGGCTAAATAATCCTTGTCACTATATCACGTCACTTTGTCCCAATACTTTTATTTAATCAAAATAAAAATAAAAACAATTTAAAGAATAAAAGTTAATATCGAAAAAAAAAAAAATTTCAAAACAAAATAATAAAAAAATAATAAAAAAATAACGCAACTTAAAAAAAAACTTTCTAAAATATAAAAAATAACGCAACACAATCTTCAATTGTCTCTCCCAAAAATCTCTTCTCTCTTCAAATTAATAGTCACCAAACATCACAAATCCTCTCATAACTGCTTCATACTGATCAAAATAGATCATGACCCGATTTTTTTTGATTTCGTTATAACAAGAAAAGGCTTCAAGATCTTTAATGAGATCTCGGGTAGGTACTTAATTTGATTGCATGTGATTTAATTGAGTCTCTCTCTCCTGTAGCGTCTTTCTGGTCAAGTTTTGAGTTGTGTCTTTTTGTGTTGTTGAGTCGCAAACAGTGAGGGAGGGTGTTGTGTGTGATTTGGAATTGTTTTTGTGAGGCGATAGGGAGAGGGTGTCGGTGTGGGTGGGTAAATGAGTCGAGGGTGGGGGCTTTGTCGAGTCTGTGAGGGAGGGTGTCGGTGAGTCTTGAGTCTAGTTGGTGTTTTTCGTGAGTCGAGTGAGGTTGGATGTTGGTTTTGTTCGTGGGTCTTTGTTTGGTTTGTGTTGGTTTTTTAATTTCAGTCGAGAGGTGTTTGTGAGTGAGGGAGTGGTGTGGGTGTATGGGTATGCGAGAGTGTTTGTGTGTCCGAGTGTGAGAGTGGTTCGAGAGTCTGTCGGTTCGAGGGTGTGAGTGGTGTCGTCTGTCGAGGCTAGGGTCGAGGGTTTGTGAGTGTTGGGGGGGTGACCGAGAGAGATAAGGTGAAACAAGGGTGATTTGGTGAGAGAGTTGAGTCGTGAGAGTGTGTGGGAGGGTTTTGAGTGTTCGAGAAATGAGAGTTCTTCGAGTGACGAGAGGGGAACGAGAGGTGAATTAGGTTCGAGTGTAGGATGTGTGAGTCGAGACTGTTGTTGTCGAGTTCGAGTTGTAGTCGAGGTTGGGTTTGAGTTGAGTGAGACGTGGGTAGGTGTCGAGTATGTCGAGGGTGGGTGGGTGAGATAGAGTCGAGACTGTGAGGGGCTTAGAGTGAAGTGTTGGGTTCGAGTCTTTATGAAAGGTGAGTCCAAAATCGGTGTGAGTTTGGTTTAGATTGAGTCACTGTTTGGGTCGAGTCGAGAGGTGTGGTGTCAGTCGAGTGGTGTGGAGTCTATTCGGAAAGAATGCTATTCGGAAAGATTTTCAATTCGGAAAGATTTTCTATTCGGAAAGATTTTCTATTCGGAAAGATTTTCTATTCGGAAAGATTTTCTATTCGGAATGTTTTCTATTCGGAATGTTTTTTTTTTTTTTATGCGGAAAGTTTTGCTATGCGGAAAGTTTTGCTATGCGGAAAGTTTTGCTATGCGGAAAGTTTTGCTATGCGGAAAGGTTTGTCTATTCGGAAAAAAAAAAAAAAAAAAAAAAAAATCGAAAAGACGGAAATCTGACAACGAAAAACTGATAACTTTGGATAAAAAGGATTGATGACAGTTTTAACCGATTGGATAGGACTCATGGACTGATATGACACTCGTAACAATTTTTGGACTGTTTGGACTGATGAGAAAAAGAAGACTGATTAAAAAAAAAATTGATTAAAAAAATAACTGAGTAAAAAATGATTAAAAAAGAGACTGATTAAAAAAAGGATTAAAAAAATGTGATTATAAAAAAACTGATTATTTAAAAAAAATTTAATAAAACTAGATGATTTTAAAAATTGATAAACCTGATAATAAAAAAACTGATAATAAAAACTGATTGTAAAAAACCTACGTAAAAAATAAAACTGATAAAAAAATAAAAAAATAAAAAATTGATAAAAATTTATAAAAAATTGATAAAAAATTGATCAAAAAATTGATCGAATGATGAAAAGATGGATAAAAAATAAGAAAAGAAAGAATTTTTACCACCAAATCAAAAGATAAAAAAATGCAAATCCTAAGATTCAACCATGGCTCTTGATACAAATTGAAGGCCTACTGATTCTAAGGATTTGGTAAATGATGGATTAGATCTATGGATTTGGTGAAAGAGATGGGGAAGAAGGAGATTAGGTGTAGAGAGAGAAAGGAGAGGGAATAAAAGTATGAAATGAATGAACTAACCAACCCCCTCCTAACATGCTAGGAGGGGTATATATATAGCCCACCCTACATGTGGGCTATATGGACTATACAATTACAAAGTGGATCACGAGCCTATTACCTAATTGTCGTTGGAGCGACCGATCCTTCATAAATACGTAAAACGTATTTCCAATAATCTCCCCCTAAGGGAGGTCGCTCCAAGTTACAAAGTTCTAAATATTCTATAGCTCGTGATCAATGCTAATAATGATGTGACCGAGACTTTCTTTGGGAAAACACATTTCCAACACCTCGTATTGTCAAAAACAAGAGTTTACACCGATCACTCAGCTTTAAAATACTTGTTCAAAAAGCAAGACGCCAAACCTCGTCTAATACGATGGATATTGCTTTTACAAGAATTTCATTTGGAAATTAAAGATAAAAAAGGAGCTGAAAATCTTGTTGCCGATCATTTATCTCGCATAGTGAATGATGATTCTAGCGATGATGAAATCGATGATTTTCCCGATGAGCATATAATACAAGTAAGTACTAACAATACACCATGGTTCGCAGACTTTGCAAAATATTTGGCTGTAGGTATTTTACGAAAGGGAATGACGCATCAACAAAAGAAAAGATTTTTCTCTGAACTAAAAAATACTTTTAGGATGATCCTTACTTATTTAGAATCTGTTCCGATGGAATAATCCGAAGTTGTATTTCCGGATTCGAATCCAGAAAAATTCTTGATGAATGTCACTACGGACCGACCAGAGGACATTACGCCGCGAACACCATCGCTAAAAAAGTGTTCGACGCTTGCTTTTATTGGTCAAAAATTATTCGTGAAGCTCATACCTTCATACGACTATGTGAAGCATGTCAAAGGACTGGAAATATTTCTAAAAGAGACGAAATGCCTCTAAACAACATCCAAGTCTGTGAAATCTTTGACGTGTGGGGTATCGACTTCATGGGACCATTTCCTAAATCTTACAAATGTGAATACATTTTAGTCGTCGTCGACTATGTATCGAAATAGGCTGAAGCTCAAGCTTTACAAACACACGATGCAAGAGTTGTTATCGCTTTCTTAAAGAAATTATTTTGTCGTTTTGGAATGCCAAAAGCACTAATAAGCGACCGAGGAACTCATTTCTGTACCAAACTCATGGAAAATATGATGAAAAGATATGGAGTGAACCGCCGATTTTCCACATCTTACCACCCTCAAACAAGTGGCCAAGTTGAAAACACTAATAGAGCTCTCAAACTTATACTTGAAAAGACCGTTAAAAACAACCCTGCTTGTTGGTCTAAAAAATTAGAAGATTCTCTATGGGTCTTTCGTACCGCATTCAAAACACCAATTGGAACCACACGGTACAAACTGTTGTATGGAAAACATGCCATCTGCCAATAGAAATTGAACACCGTGCTTATTGGGCACTTAAAAACTATAACCCAGATCTTATTGCAGCCGGAGAAAAACGTAACTTTCAACTTCACGAGTTAGATGAATCTCGACGTCACGCTTATGAAAGTTCACGATTATATAAAGAACGAACCAAAGTTTGGCATGATCATAAATTACGACAAAGAAAAGAATTCAAAAAAGGAGAAAAATTACTTCTCTTTATCTCGAACTATAAATTCAAGCAACCTAAGCTTACTTCGAGATGGACTGGACCCTATCTAGTAAAACACCAATATCCATCCGGATATGTTGAATTATACGGTAAAAACAATAGCACCTTTATAGTCAGTGACATAGACTTAAGCTATACCATGAAGAAGAATACTGTAATGAAATCGAAGGAGAAGAAATTCCTTTCTTCTTAAAATAGACCCGAGTAGCCGAGTCTGGCTGAAGACTCTAAACTTAGCGCTATTCGGAAGGCAATCCGTATTTTATCCCTACCTTTTAACTTAAGTGTGGAGGAGGACCTGTAAATAAATAAAACCGTCCTTGTATATATTACATGTGTTTTGTTTTGTTTTATAGCATGCAGGAAAATAGCAAATTGGAGCTCTAAGCTGGATTTATCTCTCGAAGTCCCGTAGTTTTCTACTAAGCCCCTGCAAGTTCTCGTTTCCCTTTGCATTTTTCCTATTTTTAATATTTTATCAGTTATTACCTCTAGGACGATGTTCAACTTAAGTGTGGAGGAGGTGACAAATAGAAAAAATAAAAAAAAATAAAATAAATTTCTCCACATGAAAATCTTTTTGAAAAATAATAAAAATATATATGTTTTGCAAATAAATAAGTTTTTAGCAAAGCAAAAATCTCATTGATGGACATTATAATTTAGCACAAAATCCATTACCAAAATATGTGAGAAAAACTTGGCCTTATATTTCTCTATTTTGTGTGAAAGCCGATAATCTAGAATGCTTCAGAATTTGTGCTTGATCATCATTTACTAAACCGTAGTGAGGTTAATTTTTAGATATTATTGAAAGGAAGCAAAATAAAAGCACCCTTATATCATTTTAGTTAAGCTACACTGGCTTACTAAAATATGTGGCACTCGTACGCATATGTTATATTATCCATTGTGACAATATCCTTATATGTTATGCCTAACCACTTGTCAAGTTATAAAGTTTATGATGTTCGCTTAAAAAAATAAAAAAAATAAAAAAAATAAAAAAATAAAGTAAAAATAAAATAAAAAAAGTATGAAAAAGAAAAAAAATAGTCAAGTATTCTAGTATAGTTTGTACAATGACTTTGACAAAGGCATACCTTTTTGATCCTACACCCACATCATTTATCAGGTTTTGCTTCTTTGAAAATTTATCTGGTGCTCACGCCGCAACGGTTATGTTTATTTGTCATGTACAAACCTATGGTAGCTATCTATTTTATGACCGAGCTAATTGAGTGTTACCTTACATTTACCCTTTTGTGAGTGACATTTGTGTGAACTTAAAATCCAAACACTATCCATGTGAGGTGCTAAATTATTTTGTCATTTGCTTTTCCTATTCATAAAAATTAAATAATTTTCCTATCATACTTCACAACACTTAAAAGCATTTTTAAATATTGAATTTGTTTTCTCGCTTTGATTGCTTGAGGGCAAGCAATAGCTAAGTGTGGAGGAATTTGATAACGACCTAATTATACATATTCAATCTATCATTATAATGCCACTTTGTATTATAAATAAGAGCTTCCGATACTTAATATGTTGTGTTTTATATGCAGATATAAAGTTTGAAGGAGCAAAGTGAAGATATACAAATAAGGGGCCTCAATATGCAAATAAGCCAAAGTTATTGAAAGAAGATTCTGGATCGCCCAGAAGTGCGGCGCACAAACTCAGAAGTGAGGTGCACATTCTCGTCTCCAAAGTGCGGCGCACTTTCGGAGAAGTGCAGCGCACAATTGACCCCATACAGTACTATAAATAGAGGCCATTTCCACTCATTTTACACACACCTCTCTCCCTCAATACTCCATAGCTCGAGTATTTTAGCTCTCTTAGTAAATTTTCAGTATTATCCACTTTTGGGAGATACTTGTAACGAGAGTATTCCACTCTTAGATTCTTGGAGGAACGATTCAATCGTGACACTTGTGTACTCGTTTATTTAATCCAATCTAAGTATCATGTTCTCTTACTCTTTTCCAATTGTTACATTGATTACTATGTTAGGCTATGCTATTTGTGACTATATGGGTGTGTGACTATAATTAGTGATGATGCTATGATATGATCCTTTTACTGATTTTAGTCTAATGTTGTAGAACCTTTTTACCACCTAGTTCTACAAACCATATTTTATGTAAGTTGATTTTTTACGATAGTTTGGCGTTGAAAACTCAAATTGTTATAATAAGTTTTTTAGAACTTGTATATGGTCATGAATCTTTGGTTGGAGAGATCCGCTTAGAAACTCGATAAAATATTGAACTTGTTGGCAACTTGTTTTGAGCTTAGTCTCTTAAATAAACATAAGTCTTGAATCAACCCAAGTAAATTGTGTAAACGTCGTTTTGATGAAAAAGGATTATCACTCTTTACCTACATAAACATATCTCGATCATTATTATCATCATCACGAACTTATACGAGCTATCCCATATTAGTCATACTTTTTATTATTGATATTACTTCAACTATTTATTTCTTCAATTATTATCTTGATTACCAAAACGAAACTAAGTCTCAGCGAACGATTCTGGCATACCACTACAAAGCTGTATTACGAACGAAAGGGTATACTTGCCCGTGTTTGTCTTCTAGTACCTTGTTTTGTCTAAACCTTGTAATATAAATTTAAGACTTGCAAATGAACATCAAGTAGGAAGCTAGTAAGGAATTTGAGGTAAGTATTGTGAGTAATTTTAATATGGTTATTCTTATGATGTAATTGTTATTGTTGTGGTGTTATAGTTAATTGATGGAGCTTGTTATAGTTGATTGGATCCTTGCATAAATCATATTCTAGTTTAAATTGAATGTTTTATAAAGAAGGTATGTGGTATGTTATAGTATGCTCCTTGATATGAATGGTTAATTTGATAGCCATCATCATAACCTTGTTAATTAGATTACTTCACATACTTACTATGCGTTTTGCTTATTGTTATAGTTGATGATTTTATTGTAGGTACTAGTGAATCTTCTAAAGATAAGGATAAAGGATTGACGTTTGGAATCGGTAAGTAGAAGACCCTTCCTTGGATTAAGATTGTTGAAAGTTGGAAGCCCCCAAAGTGTCATTTTAATCTTGGTATATCTTTTGTTTTAACATGGGTCTTTTAACATTTATGGTTGTATGATAAGTCTATGTTAAAGTCTTTGAATTGGTTTATGTCAATGGTGTTTGTTTTAGAATTTATGAAGTCTTAATAATTAAAAGAGGTGTTTGGCAGTTAGCCATTCCTACCCATTTTGAATAATATATTGTGTTGTTTTAATATATTCTGGAAATTTTGATGGTATGTCATGTTATAGAGGTCGTTTTCCAGAAAATGAGACAAAATGCACAAAAGGAGTGCGCAGTTAAAGGGGTGTTTAGGACAAGGACCTTTTTAACCCATTTAGAGTCAATTAGGTCAAGAATTATGTAAAATAGTTTCTATGGTACATTTGTAATAAAATGTGACGTTCATATTTTTAAAAATAAGTCTAGATAGTTGATTTCATGTTTAAAATGGGTTGTGGGTTGTTTTGAGTAAATAGTGCACTTAATGGATCTTTAGTGCACTTAAGGGGTCTTTAGTGCACTAGAAGGTATTTAGTGCACTAAAAGGGTCCTTAGGGTATTAGAGGTTCTTTAGTGAACTTAAGGGGCATTTAGTGCATTAGAAGGTATTTAGTGCACTAAAAGGGTCATTAGTGTATTAGAGGGTCTTTATTACACTAAAGGGTAACTAGTGCATTAGAGAGTCCTAGTGTACTAAAAAGATCCTTAGTGCATTTAAGGTGTCCATAGTGCACAGGAGGGTTCTTGCAGATTTTGATTATTTTCAAAAGGTCTTATCTAATAAACCGTAAGTCGTTGGTTGTCGTGTCACCTATCGACTTGAAGGTAATTGAGTCTAGCTTTATGCAAAAAATGTAACGAGGACTGATTTGTAAAATATTGTTATCATTTTAAAAGATAGTAACCAAAAGTTATATTTGGTCACGTCGTTTACACAAAAAGTTTAAATTTTTTGGTCTACTCGAGTACGGGGTGTTTCAAAAGATCTACTTGGATTAATCCATACCGATGTATGTGGTCCACTTATACATGTGCCAAAGAAAGGTGCTACATACTTCATTACCTTTACTAATGATTATAGTCGTTATGGTTATGTTCATTTACTTAAACATAAACATGAAGGCTTTGATACATTCAAGGTGTTCAAGAATGAAGTAGAAATCAACTCGGGAAGACTATTAAGGCCATTCGATCGGATCGAGGTGGTGACTATATTAGTCAAGAATTTAAAGATTGTCTAAAGGCTAGTGGAATTGTCCAACAGCTGACTCCTCCTTACACGTTACAACACAATGGTGTGTCTAAGAGAAAAAATCGAACTTTGCTAAACATGGTTCGATCAATGATGAGTGTTTCTACTTTGCCATTATCCTTTTGGGATTATTCTCTAGAGCCTGATGTACGCATTCTTAATATGGTTCCAACCAAGAAGGTTGACAAGACTCCATATGAACTATGGCATGGAAAAGTCCCTAAGTTTTCTTACTTAAAGGTCTGGGGTTGTGAGGCACATGTTAAACGTCACACGCCTGACAAACTTCAATCGAGATCGGTTTGTGTGTCTTCACAGGTTACGTAAGGAAAACTATGGGTTATTCTTTCTACTACCCACCTGAAATCAAAATAGTTGTTGAGAGGTATGCATATTTCTTTGAAAAAAATATCATAGTTCAAAAAGAGAGTAGGAGGATTGTAAAATTAGAGGATGAAGATATTTTATCTTCTGAAACTACTAGCGAACATCCAATTGAGGAAGAAAGTCTTGCACCTAGTGTAACTCAAGAAGAGGATGTTGTTCCCATTCGTAAGTAAAAAAGAACAATCAAAGCACTTGAACAACTATGTCTAAATGTAGAAATCGAGGAACATAGTTTAAGGGATCTTAACTGATGACGTATAGTCCCTAGTCGGGCTGGATAGTCCGACTCATGGGTACTACTCGTATCCATCAGGAATGGATTAATACTTATGCGATGTGCGCATAGCCCAGGAGGCCCGGTAAGTCGTTGTCGCACATACGGTTCATTTCTTAACCGTGTCCTCGTCGCACTACGACGGGATCAGACAAGAATATAATATATCTTATGATTATATTCGCCTAAGGAAAGAGGATATACACTTGCCTCAGTTACGCGATAAGGATCAATTTATATTGAGTCATTATCTCTTCCTTAGGCCGCAAGAATAGGGAGCCCAGCCATGACTCTCTCGAGTATAAAAGGAACCCCCATGGTTCCACAAAGGTATAACACACAATACCCTAAACCCTAATATACTCAAATCGATTACTTACTCTCACACTGGAGTCTAATCGCGGGTCACAAACCCACGGTAAGCCTAACAGTGTCTATTTTAGTGCGCATGGTCCTTAAACAAGTTTCACTTGGTGCAAGAGCCGGAGTCCACAAAGACCCCGAATTAAGCCTAATTCGGGTCAAGCTCGGTCCATCCAACTTTTGTATCAACAAGTTGGCGCCATCCGTGGGACCCTACACTAAATCTCTAAGCAATGACAAAAAACGGAATGAATGAAATCCATCGAAGATCCTCGACGGTAGATGGTCACATTACATCCACCAATGTTACTCCTAGATCTGCCAGCGAGGCAAACAGTCGGGATGTAACAAATCCACCTTTCAAAGGAATAGGTGTACTATTCTCAACTCCCCTACCTACTGTTAAGGAAAGAAACGTAGAACAGGAGTTAACTCAGCCTCCTCCTAATAAACAAATAAGAAGGATAACCCCCCCCCCCCCCCCCCCCCCGCATCAGAAGAAAGCGAGGAAGTAATCGCTACAGAGGTGCGCGTGATGGAGGAATATGTATCTAATAATCTATAAACCCTCATCCCACTGGTTGCCAAACACAGGAAAAATCAGAAGGGAACAAAAGGAAAGGAGCATGCAGAACATGATCAATCCTCTGAAAGCAATCTATCAAGATCGAGTGATAACCACCCTGCAAAGCGCAGGTGCGAATGTTACTCCTCAGATGACCAAGGCTTCTCACAACCTTGGGGAAGATCTAGGAAAATGCTTTCACGAGACGCATACAGTATTACTCGGATACAAGAAAGTGCCGCATGCCAGCAAACGTAAAAACGTATGATGGCACCTCAGATCCGGAAGACCACCTAAAGGTCTTCAAATTCCAATCAGGCATTGAGCAATGGCCAGAACCTGTATGGTGCAATATGTTCAACTCTACAGTCATAGGAAACGCGCGGATCTGGTTTGACAGACTTCCGCCACGAACAATTAATGGGTATGAAGTATTGTGGAAAGCATTCAAAAGAAACTATGTGCAACAGAAAGACATGATAAGAGTGTTGTATCACTCGCCAGAATTAAGCAGAACCAGGGCGAATACTTGGAGGACTTTTTAGAACGTTTCAAGAGCGAATGTCTTCAAATAAAATAATGCCCAGAGATCTTGAAAGTATTGCTTCATGGCAGGTATACACAACATTGATCTAATAAAAAAGCTGAATGAAAGAACCCCAGAAACCTTTGATGTAGTACTACGGCGAGTAAGATCCTTCATACAGGGGGAATCAACTGCCTCAGAAGTCATACAAAGCGTCCATGGTTATAGACCCCACGACGCGCCTAATAAAGGGTCTAGCAAGCAAAGCAGGACTGGGGTTCTTGATTACCAAGGAAAGAAAAGAGAGGGGCGAGCCAGTAATTTCAAGTTTACTCCCCTTAAGTTAACTCTGAGGGAAATCCTTATATATCAGAAGGTGCGAACTTCCCAAGACCATTGCCAATGACCACCCCGGTAGAAAGGCGCATTGGCAACAGATATTGTGAATATCATGATCAGAAGGGGCACGCTACGAATGAATGTATTCATCTACAAAAGCATATCGAGAATATGGTAAAAGAAGGCAAGCTAAAACACATTGTCAAAGAAACCGCGGAGGACGAGAAACCAAAAACTGCTAATGCAAATTTTTACATGGTAGAAGCATGCCAACGAAGGACAAAGCAAAAGGTGAGCCAAAAATTCTCGAAAGGAAGAGACATCTCCTCCCCCCCCCCCCCCTCAGCGCGAGGAATGTGGCAGAAGGCTCGTTAGTGATAGAAATAAACTTCGATAAACACAATATAGATCGTATGTATGCCGACGGAGGCTCATCAGCAGAAATAATGTATGAACATTTTTTCCTGAAACTCAGCGCAGAAGTAAGGAGCCAGATGGTACCTGCAACCTCCCCGTTCATTAGATTCAGTGGAGAAACGGTGTGGCCTTTGGGCCAACTAAAGCTAGAACGACGAACATTCGACAAAGGTCTCAATGAAATTCTTGATCATACGGTCACCGTCGCAGTATTACGAAATCATTGAGCGACCTGCCATACTAGCAATGCGAGCAGTACCTTCTACGACCCATGGCATGATGAAGTTCCCAGTGGAGGGAGGAATCGTAACGATCTTCAACACAGCAATAGCACTCCCAGAGTGCAACAGGATCGCGGAACCCCCTCGGGTTACAATGGAACCCAGGATAGACTCGCCGCTGAACCTAAAAGTGTCAGTCCATCCGCAATATCCAGAGCAAGAGATAACGATCGGGGGGACATTATCTGACGAAGGAAAGGCTGACATGTGTCGCCTCTTAAAGGATAACCTAGACGTCTGCGTGTGGGAACCTAAAGACATGACGGGGGTACCAAGGTCAATAGATGAACACAAGCTTCAAATCCGTGAAGGATATCCCCTAGTCAGGCAAAAGGAAAGAGGACAGGCCCTAGAGCGCAACAAGGTGATACTTGAAGAAGTGAAGAAGCTGGTAGACGCAGGAATCATGAGGGATGTTTACTAGCATGATTGGCTCGCTAACCCAGTAATGGTTAAAAAACATGATGGCAGCCGGCGCATGTGTGTTGACTTCACAGACCTCAATAAGGCTTTCCCCCAAGACTGCTATCCACTCCTAGAGATAGATTGGAAAGTAGAATCATTGTGTAGATATCCTTTTAAATTCTTCCTGGATACATATAAGGGGTACCACCAGATACAAATGGCAGAGCAAGATGAAGAAAAAAAGTATTCCATACCAGCCAGGGTGTGTATTGCTACACAAAAATGCCATTCGGACTTAAGAACGCAGGGGCCACGTACCAGCGGTTGGTTGATAAAGCGTTCGAAGGTCAAATAGGGTGAAATTTGGAGGTGTATGTTGATGACCTGGTAATAAAAAGTCACATAGAGAGTGACTTATCCGGGATATAAAGGAAACATTCTCAACACTTAGGAGAATAAACATGAAGTTAAACCCAAAGTAATGCACTTTTGGGGCAACAAAAGGCATGTTCCTAGGATACATGATTGACCCCAATGGCATCAAACCTTTCCCGGGAAAGACGATCGTAGTCATTCAGCTTCAAATACTAAAGACAAAAAAGGAAGTGCAATAGCTAAATAGGAAGCTCGTAGGGTTGAATAGGTTCTTGTCCAAATCCGTAGAGAAGTCGCTCCCTTTATTTAAAACACTCAAGAAGTGTATCAAAAAAGGAGACTTCAATTGGACAAAGGCAGCTGAGAAAGCCTTCGAGGAACCAAAAACACATTTAGTTTCACTCCCTATGTTAGTCGCACCATGCCCAAAAGAAGAACTGATAATGTATTTGTCAGCTACACACGGAGCAATCAGCGCGGTGCTAATGACGGATAGGGAAAATGTGCAAACACCAGTATACTTCATAAGCAGAGCATTACAAAACTCGGAACTAAATTATACCCCAATGGAGAAGTTGGTACTCGCACTAGTATTTGCAGTGAAAAGGTAGTGGTGATCACAAATCAGCCCATAAAACAGATAATATCAAAACCGGACATCGCAGGTAGATTACAGAAGTGGAGTGTTCTACTTGGGGAACACAACATTACGTACAGACCACGCAATGCCGTAAAAAGACAAATTCTGGCAGACTTCATCATCGAAAAACCAGAAGAAGGTGATCAGGAGCCAAAACATAAGGAAGAAGACCAAGACCCATGGATCTTATTCACTGATGGGTCCTCTTGCACTGATGGATCTGGCGCAGGGCTCATACTCACCAATCCTGAAGGAATAGAATTTACATTCGTGCTGCATTTTGAATTCACAACTACAAATAACGAGGCGGAATATGAGGCGCTTATAGCAGGACTATGAATTGCAGCCCGAATGGGCGTGCGCAATCTCGAAGCAAATGTAGATTCTCGCCTGGTAGCAAATCACATACTTGGTGAATATGAGGCAAAAGAAGAGAACATGATATAATACTTGCAAAAATCCAAGTAATTGATTAAAGGATTCAAAAAGTTCCTAATACGCCAAGTACCTAGAGGGGAGAACAAGAAAGCAGACACACTCTACAAAATAGCGTCTACCAGCTTTGCACACCTGTCAAAGCAGGTCCTGGTAGAGATCCTTAAAGACAGATCAATAAAGGAGCAAGAAGTCACATCGGTAGTGGTGGAAGAAGGTCCTGCATGGATGACACCGATCGTAGACTATTTGATGAAAGATTCACTCTCGCATGACGAAATCAAAGCGCGGTGAATACGAAGACGCTCAAGGCAGTTCGAAGTCAGGGATGGGATTCTTTACAAACGCTCATTCCTTCAGCCATGGCTAAGATGCGTAGGGTCGCGGCAAGCGCAGTATGTGATTAGTGAAATACACGAGGGATCCTACGGCATGCACGCAGGACCAAGATCGGTGGTGGCAACAACGTTGCGCAGCGGATATTATTGGCCAACTATGCGCGCGGACGCATGTACACTCATAAAAAAATGCAATGACTGCCAGGTACACAGGACGATACCACGTCAACCCCAAGAGGAACTGACACCTATCACTTCCCCTTGGCCATTCTTCAAGTGGAGAATAGACATCGCAGGACCTTTCCCCGTACCCGAGGGTGGAATTAAGTTCCTAATAGTCGCGATGGGTTACTTTACGAGGTGGATTAAGGCAAAGGCAGTCACAACAATCACATGGAACCAAGTAAAAAGGTTCGTATGGGACAATATAGTATGTCGCTTCGGGCTACCTGGAGAGATCGTTTTTGATAATAGAAAACAATTCGCGGAGAAGCCATTCAAAGATTGGTGCCCGAAAAACAACATAAACCAAAGGTTCGCATCGGTAGCCCATCCACAAACAAATGGACTTGTGGAAAGAGAAAATAGGAGTCTAGGAGACGGCATAAAAGCGCGATTAAGGGAACACAAAAAAGGGTCGACGAGTTATCACATGTCTTGTGGGCACACCGCACAATGATAAAAACGGCTACGAGTGATACCCCTTTCGCCCTAAATGTACGGAACAGAGGCAGTTATCCCAGCCGAGATTGGATTACAAACGCTCTGCACAGCAAAAGTAGACATGGTCACAAGTGATGAGGAATTACGATTGAACTCTGGACATAATCGATGAGCGAAGAGAGTTGGCATCTATCCACGAGGCAAAGTCAAAAGCAAAAATGAAGGGTTACTACGATGCTAGGGTACGAAAGACTTCCTTTAGGCCCGGTGACTTCGTGTATCGCTCAAACGTAGCCAGCCGCGCTAAAAATATAGGAAAACATGGGCCTAAGTGGGAGGGACCTTACATGGTGACATATGCATTGGGGAACGGCGCATATCGACTATGCGACATGGATGGCCGCGACCTGCAGAGGCCTTGGAACATATGCCACCTAAAGAAGTGATACCGTTAGCAGCGAAATTCTAAAATCAATGTATTATTTTTCTTTTATTTCATGTATTTAAAATCTTGCAAGTATTAATAAAACTGTCGTGGTCCCTAGCTAGTTCCACGACGCATTCTAAAAACATTTATTTTTATCATAACTCACACTTAGTGTATGTTATATATTGCCTACTAGCGCACGCGTGCAAAACATTTCCAGGAGAAATAAGAGGAATTGGTCTACCCTACTAATTAGACTCGTCGAGTAAGAGGGATGCAACCCCATCGACCACGGATCATGTATATTTGTTAGGCCCCTTGCTATTAATGATGTCGTAGCAATTTATACAGCTAGTACACTCTGAGACTGATAAGACATAGTCGTGCACACCTAACAACTGGTCAGCCTCACCTGGTCGTCCTTATGGTAGTAGCGATATACCACACGTAATGAGTTTTCCTCACCCATACCATTTATGAGTTTACGTTAATTCATAACACGAATCTGCGCTATAAACATTAAAGTGTAGAAACATATTTCTCATAACAAAAAGTGGGAAGTGTTCATTACAAATAAAGGGCGAACATTCGCACATACAAAGTACACAAAATACTTACAAGTCAGCTAAACTATTGGAAAGTGAATTGGTGTTAGAAGAAGATCTCTTTAACTTCAATGGGGGGGGGGAATATGATGCGGTGCGATTCTCTTTCATGTCCTTCTCCATTAGATCCAGCACACGCGCGTCCCTCTCTAGCAGCAGCAAAGGCAACATAGGGATGGAGGAAGAAAGGTGGGCAGCACCAACAGACGGCGCAGCCTCTATGTTCAGCATAGTCTTCTTGGCAGCATCACGAATATCATGCGTTGCGAGCACCTCGGACAATGGCACCTCCTTCTCAACCCTAAAAGGGTAAAGCACATCCCTGGGGTGAGCAAAATTTGGTACTATTAGTTGTTCTATGGAAGGCTTCATATGAAAATCCGCCTGTGCTTCTGCGCCCTCTGCCTTATGGCGCGCCAGAGTTAGGTCTTCCATAACGACCTCAATTGGCAGCTCATGATCCTTGTCGCCAAGACCGAAATATGGCAAAGGGAAAACACTCATATCCTTCAGGGCGGCCGTTAGCTTGGACTCAGTAGTAGGATCATAGAAGGGCACCTCTGCCAAGTCCTTCTTCAACAATTCAGCTTCGTGTGCCTTTACTAGGCCCTTGGAGGTACCCTCATTTACCGCAGCAATAATGGACTAGGAAAAGGTAGCCAGCAGCGTAGGATCTTCCAAAGTACCCATGGCAGCTAGGCGCAAGCCATGGCGCACCAACCAGCGCTTCTCAGCTATCTCCTTCATCAAACGTGGATACAAATCGATGTCCAGCTCGATACTTAGTCTTTTCAGCTGGCTGCTGAGGTCCTTCACATCACCACTTAGCCTTGCGCCCAACGCATCCACACTGGCCACAGACTGGTCCTTCCCCTACTCAAAGGTTTTCATCGCCTCTTCATTTGAATCCTTGAGTTGGGCGAGCTGTGCGCGCTCATCTGCAAAAGAGATAGTCAAGTCATCTTTTTCTTCAATGAGGGAGTGGATGAGATTGGCATCTTGACGTCCTCTTTCAACTTCTTGGTCAATTTTTTCCTGCATCTCCCTCAAGGCGAGAGCCTTCTCCTCGACCATTTGCCCAAGTCTCTCTTCAGTGGACTGGACTTGGGCGGATAACTCTAAGAACCTCTTCTTGATACACGACATCAATGTCACATTCTACGACGAAAATTAACTAACTTCTTCTACCAGAACCACATCGCTCATTCCTTCCAGTATAGCAGCTCGGCCAGGTGGCACAATGTTGTCCAAGAAGCTGGAACAGTCAAATGCATCGGTCAACTCCGAGGACACGGGAAATTCCCAGTCAGGAGCGAACACGTGGTCTTGAGGGAACGCGCTTCCCCCCGCTGTTGAAATCTCCTTTTGGGGGGAAGGCGTGACATCAGCCTTCGCGGAGGAATTTTCCTGGTCATCGCTGTTACAAGAACGCATAGATTAGAGAAATAAAAGGAGGCACATGAGCGGTAGTACTCAAAACAAAGACAAGTGTTTACCTTAGGTTGATGGTGGCAGGAGGAGTTATGGGAGGAGTCCTCACGGTATTTTCCTCAATCTCTTCTTCAGTCACACGCGCTTTTGTCCATGAGGGCCCAGCCCCCGTGCGAGCGGTTTTTCGTGAAGCTGATGGGGGGATCCTTTGCCTCTTCCCCAAAGCAGAGTTCTCCTCCTCCTCAAATTGCTGAGCAGCGATCTCAGCATCCTCAGTGAAATTATTCGACGATAGTGAGGAGCCGAGAAACGGTGGTGGTGGTTGTTGTTGTGGTTGTGGTTGCTCTACGCTGGTGTCTTCTTACTCTGCGTTGCGGACGCTTCTCCTACCTCTAGGTCCATAGTGTTCTTTTGAGCGCGTTCCTGAATTGACTCCCCATTCTCCTTCCTAAGGGCGGGAGTAGACTATCAAATCTTCATGGAAGTCACCACGAATAAGGTCAAGAATATCCATGGCTGCGTAACAGACAAACATACAAACAAGAACAAATTTTTGTTTTTAGAACAAGATGGTACTTATAGGATGTTATGAAGAACGCGAGAAGAACCACTAACATTGGCCACTCTGGGTACGGAAGACAGGTATCTGTTGCGCGCCATAGATGACTGCGTGGCTCAGGCCAAGAATAACTAACACAGCCTCCGGATATGGTTGCACGGGAATACGATTGTTATTCAAAGTCTCTGCGTGCCCAGTATTGTAGGAATTAGGGCTAGGTGTTGGGTCCTTCCTCACCGTTCCAGGGGTCAAAAAAGGGAAGTCAAAGGGAAAGGCAGCTTCGTCAACCTAGAAGAATCTGTCATTCCAGTCCCTTAGGGAATCTATTTTGCCATCATAACATTGCATCCCGCTCTTTCGCTTAGCGAAGGAAACCCAACCATTGGCTAGTTGCCGTTGGTAGAAGGCACGGAATAAATCAACAGTTGGTTCTATGTCTAGGGTACGACAGTTAATTTCGAAATTCGATATTTTGGCTGACCTTATGCAATGTAATTGAGATACGTGGATCTCATAATGCATTAACACGCTGATAAGGAAACGCGACATAGGGATACGCTGGTTAGCGTAATCGAAGAAGCGGGTGTATACGCATATTTTTTCCTCGGGCGCCTGACTTATATTATGTCAGGAGTTAGGAATTTCTGGGTGCAAATAATTCGGTATGTAGTAGTCCGTCGTGAACTGGTCCAGTTCCCCTATGCTCAGGATCGAAGTGATATCGGATAGTTGTCTAACCATTGTCGCGCGTATAAAGTAAGGTGGTCGTAAAGGTTACCTTGGAAGAGATCTGGCAACGATGGCGTTTTTTAGAAGACGTTAATGGAAGTTTGAGAGTTTTGAAGTGATTAAACAATCAAAGGGGTGCGTCAGGGGTATATATATAGCCTTCCTAAGTAACTGTTCAAATACTTATATCTTCGCCACGTGTTACCCACTTGCTCAATCCAATGGTGGAAGATGAAGGGGTAACTATGACGTGGCAGACGCTTTTCTCGGGTTTCGAGGAGGTTAGGTAAAAGGGGGAATGAATGTATTCTTGGCGGGAATGTTTGAATTTATTGCTCATGTGTGGTCTATACGCATATGAAGGGGTAACCTATAAAGATGTATTGTGAATATTCAAGTGCAATCATCATAGCTAACGAACCAGGAGTTCAGAGAGGCGCCAGACACTACTAATGACGTATAGTCCCTAGTTGGGCTGGATAGCCCAACCAGCGGGTACTACCCTCATCCATCAGTGATGGGTGGAAGGCTTGTGTGATGTGCGCACGTAAGCCTAGTGGGCCCGGTAAGACGTTGTCGCACATAAGGTTAATTACTTAACCAGGTCCCTGGCGCAGCGCGACAGGATCAGACAGGAGTATAATCTATCATATAGATATATTCGCCTAGAGTGAAGAGATATACACTTGTCATGGTTATACGATAAAGATCAAGTTAATTTAGGTCATTATCTCTTCCTTTGGCCGCAAGAGTAGGAGAGCCCAGCCAGGACTCTCTCGGATATAAAAGGAACCCCATAGGTTCCACAAAGGTACGATACACACAATACCCTAAACACTACATACTCAAATCGATTACTTACTCTCACGCCAGAGTCTAATCGTGGGTCACAAACCCACGGTAAGTGATAGGTGTGAAAACACCCATCCTTTTACCACTTAATTCTGGCTAAAACGAGACCAAAACGCGTATTTAATATCATTTGTTTGGAATTATGCGTGGTTTTTGTGTTTATTGTGTTTTCAGAGCCAACCGGATGGATAATGGAGAAAACATGGGATTGCACGGGTTTTACCGAAGAAAAAGACTCAAGATGAAGTCTATTGTCCAAGAGATGCAAAAGATTTGAAGTCACTGGGCCTATTCGAAGATTTATCAAAGAAAAGGACCAAAGATGGAAGATTTACATAAGTCAAAGAAACTCAAGTCTATTAAACGAAGAAATTAAAAGACGAGTTGAATTTAATCGACGACAAATCCCGAATCAGAATCGAAAACGTCAACTTTTCTGAAAATACGAGAAGACAAGAAGAACGGGAGAAAGCCCACTCACCAACCAAAGGGAACACCTATATAAAGGGTTCCCCTCACACTTTTTATTCAGTTTTTTTTAGTTTTTTTTCATTCCCCTTCTTTTTCTCTTTTCCTGTTCGTAGTCATCACCAACACCACTAGGGTGTTTGGTGATTTTAATTCTTGTTTTCCAATCATGTATTTTAATCTTTCTCTTTTGTTTGTTTAAACCTTAATCATTCAATATCAATCTTTCCATTTCATCTTGTTCATCTTCATCTATTTGGTTAAAAGTTAAAGTTCTTATTTGGTAGATTTGATCTTCAAAAGTTGTTGGGTTTTATGTTTTTATTGATGGGATTTGTAGTTTATGGTTAGTATATGATTCGTGGTTAGTTTTATTTAAGTTTTAGTGAAAAACTTGTTGATTTTTGGCTCGAAATCGATTTACCCTGTTTTTTCTGAATAGTACTGTTCTTGAAGTACTCCCAGGTTCCGGATGAACACAAAGTTCCGGATGAACAAAAAGTTCCGAATGAGTACCAAACTTCCGAACGAATCATCTTAGTAAAAATTTCTGAGTCAGTTCATCTAAATCTTCCGAATGAATTTCCTTTCAAAAAGTTCCGAATCAATTTTTAAAAGTTCCGAATGAATGTTGTTTTCAAATCTTCCGAATAAACTTCCGAGCCAAAACTTCCGGACGAAAGTTCCGGACCAACTTCCGAATGAAAGTTCCGAGTGAAAGTTCTGGGTGAAGTTCCGAACCAAGTTCCGGGTGAAGTTCCGAATTAAGTTCCGGATCAATCTTCCGAACCAAACTTCCGAGTAAAGTTCCGGATCAAGGAGTTGACATCTTTTCATTCGGAAAAGTTCCGAATCAGTAAGAACTTCCGAATCATTTTTCTTTTTAGCATTTTTAAGTGATACTTACTGTTTCGTCATTTTACATTTATTTATATTTTAATTTTAATTCTAGTTTTATCAATTGTTATTAAATTAATTGCTTTGAATTTAAGTTTATATTTTAGTTCATTTAAACTTTTAGTAGATTAGAAAACCAAATTCCCTTTTTTAGTAACCAAGAACAATCATTCCACTTAGAACCGAGATCAATTCGAGAGGATATCGAGATTAAATTGAACCTAGCAAAATCATAGTATCAAATGGCGTCGCTGCCGGCTCTTCTCGTTAAGATCAACAGTTTTTTGTGAGAACTTGGATTTTGGGATCCGTTCCCCGTGAACGTTACTTTTTCATAAAATTTTCAAAAAATCACAAAAAAAATATAAAATTTTCAAAAAATCCTAAAAATTAAAAAAACATAAAAATCAAAAAAAAAATTTCTGCTTTGTTTTTGCCTTGTTAGTTCTTTTGCAGGTGCATGCGTACACGATCAACGTCTTATCAAGAGCCCGAGCCTCTCGAAGACTTAAACATGGCCGGTGTACAAAACAACAACAATAACCCACCTCAAAACAACAATAATAACAACAACAACCCACCTTTCAACAACAATAATAACAACCACAATGAGCCTCTACCGGATAATCGCCCGATGATTGAACTTCTGCAAGCTCATGTAGATGGCAACACTGATCCAATTGTTATACCCGCGATTGCAGCCAACAATTTTGAGCTCAAATCCGGCTTTATCCAGATGGTCTTTGCTCAACTATTCTTGGGGCGTACCATTGATGATCCACATGACCACATCAAACGATTCTTGCAACTCACCAATACGGTCAAATTCAATGGTGTTCCACAAGAGGTAATCCGTTTACAACTTTTTCCCTTTTCTTTAGAGGGACAAGCCCGGCATTGGCTTGCTAAGGAACCACCACAGAGTATTCTTTCGTGGACGGATTTGGAGACCAAGTTTATCACTTACTTTTTCCCACCCTCTCGTACTACCGCTTTGCGGAATGACATTATCAATTTTGAACAAAAGTACGATGAGTCGTTTAGTGAATCTTGGGATCGTTTTAAAGATCTTTTAAGAAAATGCCCACAACATGGTTTTACCAAAGTGCATCAAATCAATACTTTTTATAATGGTTTAAACATGAATGACCAAGATTCACTAAACAGTGCCTCGGGGGGTAATCTTTTGGCTAAGACTTCCAATGCTGCTTGGGATATCATTGAGAATAAGTCTCGTGTGCAAACCAAGAGTGTTCGGACCAATGTTGCTAGTGCTAGTACTAGTGACAGCGATAAGCGACTTGACAAAATCACTACGCTTCTTGAATCGCTTGCTACCCAAACCGCCAGCAACACCAACAGCATCAACGCTAGAAACGCTAAAGACGCTCAAGTCAATGCTGTTAGCCAACCATGCGAGATATGCGGGGGTCCTCACTCTTACACCACTTGTACCGCCACCCAAGACTACCCTTCTGAGAATGTGAATGCAGCATACGGCACCTATCCTCAACCTGCTTATCAAGCTCGACCTCAAGGTGACCGCAACTTGCTTAGCTACCGCTCTAACAACTATCTCTCACCACCTGGTTTTCCTCCTAACAACCCAAACCAACAACAAACCCTCAATCGCCCTCCTCAACAACAACAACAACCTCGTACACCATACTACCACCTCACAAACAGCAACAACCACCTCAACGAAACAACCAAGTATACCAGCAACCTGCTTATTAACCACCCGCATACAATGCTCCTCCCAACCAACCCACCGCTTTACACCAAGAAGTGGAAACCTACATGAGGACTAACGATGTGATAGTGGGAAATCTTCAGCGGGAAGTGCTCAACCTGAAAGCAGACCTGGTCAAACAAGGGAACGATCTGAGAGCTGATATGAGAAACACGTTGGATAGTCAAACGAATGACTTAAGGAACATGATGGCTAGTTTCTTCCAAGGTAATCAACCCTCTTCTTCGGGTACTCTTCCGAGTAACACCGTTGCAAATCCAAGAGGGGAGATGAAAGCAATCACTACTCGCAGTGGCAAAGGTACCAAGGAACCCGAGCTTCCTATACCTTCACCGGTGATTGTGACTAAGGAGAACGAGTCACCCGCTTCTATTCCTCATCCTTCTCCATCCCCAATTTCTCCACCTCTTACTTCTACCCCTCCTCTACCCAATGATGTGAGTGATCCTTCGATCCCAAAGCCTTCCTCTTCTTCCAATATACCTTATCCATCTAGGTTGAGGAAAGAGAAGCTCAAAAGCAAGGACGATATTCAGGTTTCAAACTTTCTTAAAATGTTCAAACAATTGAATTTCAACATCTCCTTCGTTGAGGCTCTCGCTCACATGCCTAAGTACGCAAAAATGTTTAAAGATCTTCTGAGTGACAAGGAAAAGCTTTTTGATATTGCCAACACCCAACTTAATGAGAATTGCTCTGCAGTGCTCTTAAGGAAATTGCCAACCAAGCTTGGTGATCCGGGTCGTTTCTTAATCCCTTGCAATTTCCCGAGAGTAGAGAATTGCATGTCCCTAGCCGATCTAGGTGCCAGTATTAATCTAATGCCTCTAAGCGTTTGGAAGCAATTATCTCTCCCTGAGCTAGTCCCCACCAAAATGACTTTGGAATTAGCTAACCGTACGGTTGCTTATCCAGTGGGGATAGCCGAAGACGTCTTTGTAGGAGTCGAAAAATTCACTTTTCTTGCCGATTTCGTCGCCGTCGACTACGAGATGGACCCTCGTGTTCCCTTGATCGTGGGTCGTCCATTCCTGAGGACCGGTCGCACTCTCATCGATGTTGAAGCCGGTGAGCTTATCATGAGAGTGGGTGACGATAAAATCGTCTTCAACATGGGAAAGTTGTCTAAACAACCTTATTCATACAAGAGTGTTAATTGTATTGACGTTCTAGATGAGGCTTGTGAAGAATACTTTAATGATGCTTGTAAAAATATTTCTACCTCTTTTCCCAATGTTGAAACCGTTTCCTCTATTGATTCATCACTGTCTCTATTTGGAGAAAGTGATTTGTTTTGGAACGATCTTGAAGCCACCATGGGAGATGTGAACTTAGCTAATGATGATTCTCCCACCGATGGGGATGAAGACATGCATTTCTTTGAAAACCTTCTCAACAAAGACAATCCTTCTCCTCCATCTCCCATGGTGATTGCTATCGATACTCCGACTTTGAAAACGCCTCCCGTCGAAAATCCTCCGGATTTAGAACTTAAGGAGTTGCCGCCCCATCTCGAGTATGTGTTCCTTGAAGAAGAGAAGAAGTCGCCAGTCATTATTGCTAAGGACTTGGACGAAGAAGAAAAATCTCGCCTCATCGCTGTGCTCAAAGATCATAAGAAGGCAATTGCTTGGAAAATTTCTGACATCCGCGGAATTGATCCAAACTTTTGTACTCACAAAATTCTCATGGAAGATGACTTTAAACCCACAATCCAGAGCCAAAGAAGGGTTAATCCTCGCATTCATGACGTCATCAAACAAGAGGTTATCAAACTTCTAGATGCCGGCTTGATTTACCCTATTTCGGATTCGCCTTGGGTAAGTCCCGTCCATTGTGTGCCCAAGAAGGGCGGAATAACCGTTGTTCCCAATGAACACAACGAGTTGATTCCACTCATCTCGTTACTGGGTGGAGAGTTTGTATTGATTATCGCAAGCTCAATGATGCCACGAGAAAATACCACTTTCCTCTTCCTTTCATGGATCAAATGCTCGAACGTCTTGCTGGTAATGACTATTATTGCTTCTTAGATGGTTTCTCCGGGTATTTTCAAATTCCCATCGATCCCAAGGACCAAGAAAAGACCACATTCACTTGTCCCTATGGAACATTCGCTTACAAACGTATGCCTTTTGGTTTATGTAATGCTCCTGGGACATTCCAAAGGTGTATGATGGCTATATTCCATGACATGGTGGAAGACACTATGGAAGTATTCATGGATGATTTCTCAGTTTATGGCGATTCTTTCTCTGCTTGCCTTGCCAATTTAGAACGTATGCTGAAGCGGTGTGAAGACACTCACCTTGTTCTTAATTGGGAAAAATGTCATTTCATGGTAAAAGAGGGCATCGTGCTAGGACACAAGATCTCCAAAGCCGGTCTTGAAGTAGACCGTGCTAAAGTCGATGTTATCGCTAAGTTGCCTCCACCTTCAACCGTGAAGGGTGTGAGAAGTTTCCTTGGTCATGCGGGCTTCTACCGTCGATTCATCAAAGATTTTTCTCAAATCGCTCGCCCGATGACCCACCTCTTGGAAAAAGATACTCCTTTTATCTTTTCCAAAGAGTGTCTTGAAGCCTTCAACTCGCTTAAGGATATGCTAACTAAGGCACCCGTCTTGGTTACCCCTAATTGGGAGCTTCCCTTTGAGTTAATGTGCGATGCTAGTGATTTTGCTATTGGAGCGGTTCTGGGACAAAGAGTGAACAAACACTTCCAACCGATCCATTACGCTAGCAAGACAATGACGGGGGCTCAATTGCATTACACGACAACCGAAAAAGAGCTTTTAGCTGTTGTCTATGCCTTTGAAAAATTCCGCCCCTATCTTGTCCTTTCCACCACGATCGTTTACACCGATCATTCCGCGTTGAAGTACTTGTTAACTAAACAAGATTCCAAACCAAGTCTTCTTCGCTGGGTTTTGCTACTCCAAGAATTTAAAATCGAAATTCGTGATAAGAAAGGAGCAGAAAACCTAGCCGCGGATCATCTCAGCAGACTTGAGGATCCTTTACAAGGGGATCATCCGAACAAAGAAATCAATGATTCTTTTCCCTTGGAGACCTTAATGTCTATCAATTCGAATCTTGATGAAACCCCATGGTTTGCGGACATTGCAAACTACTTAGCGGGTGGAATTCTCAAGGACGGGTTAACATCCCAACAAAAGAAAAAGTTCTTCACCGACATTAAGACTTACTTTTGGGATGACCCGTATCTATTCGAACAATGTGCCGATTTGATTATTCGCCGATGTGTTGATGGACCGGCAGCTTTGGAAATCCTTGATGCTTGCCACAAAGGACCCACCGGTGGTCACTTTAGTCCCAACTACACCGCCAAAAAAGTGTTTGATTCGGGATTTTATTGGCCCACCATATATCGTGACGCTCACAATATGGTTAAACGTTGTGATGCTTGCCAAAAACAAGGCAAGATCACACATAAAGACGAGATGCCTTAGAATTTCATTCAGGAATGTGAAATCTTTGATGTTTGGGGTATCGACTTTATGGGGCCATTCCCTTCTTCTAAAGGAAACAAATACATCCTTGTAGCCGTTGACTACGTTTCAAAGTGGGTTGAAGCCAAAGCTTTACCTACTAATGACGCAAGGGTGGTTTGTAACTTTTTGAAATCGCTATTCGCTAGATTCGGTGTGCCTCATGCCATTATTAGTGATCGTGGGACTCATTTTTGCAATGACCAATTCGCAAGAGTCATGGCTAAGTACGGTGTAAATCATCGTCTTTCCACAGCCTACCACCCACAAACTAATGGCCAGGCTGAAATATCTATCCGAGGATTAAAGCGAATTCTAGAAAGAACCGTGGGAGAGCATCGTGCCTCATGGGCTAATAAACTTGATGATGCTTTGTGGGCTTTCCGTACCGCATACAAGACTCCGATTGGTTGTACACCATATCGTCTCGTGTACGGGAAAGCATGCCACCTCCCCATTGAGTTGGAGCACAAGGCTTACTGGGCCTTGACGTGGCCTAATTTTGATATCAACAAAGCCGGTGACCTACGCAAGATCCAACTCAATGAGCTGAATGAACTCCGGAATGAGGCTTATGAAAATTCTTTGATCTATAAGGAAAAGACTAAGCTCATTCACGACTCTAAGATTACGAACCGAGAGTTCCATGTTGGAGACAAAGTTTTACTCTTTAACTCTCGATTGAAAATCTTTTCGGGCAAGCTAAAATCTCGTTGGTCCGGCCCATTCACCATTGCCCAAATTTTTCCATATGGTACTCTCGAGCTCGCTCAACCTAATGGACCTAATTTTAAGGTGAATGGCCAACGGGTGAAGTTGTACTTTGGTGAGGACATCTCTCAGGAGATGATTCCATCCCTCACCACGTTCCCCATGAACTAATTTTGGGTCGAGTCAGGCTCGTGACTCGGTTATCAAAAACAAGCGCTCCTCGGGAGGCAGCCCGAGTATCTATCCTTTTCCGTTTAACCTCCTAAGTGTAGGGGGACCTCTATAGGTTCTTTGTATTTGTGTGGTGATGTGATTACAGGGATAAGTGCACTTTTGGAACCTTCGAAGAACCGTGCTCCCGTGTTATCCGAAATTCGGTTCTATCTCTCAACTATCGTGATTCAATTTTATTCATACTCACATTTGAAATTGATCACGTTAGTCGTCTCTTCCTTAACTTGATTTAACCAACGTGCACAATGTCATAAGTGTAGGGGAGACTTTTCCCACATGCTTAAACATTGAGGACAATGTTTATCTTAAGTGTAGGGGGGACTTCTATCGAAGTTTTAAGTGGACTTTTCCATGAAAATGCCTTCATTTAACCGGAAAATCATCTTTTTCAACATTTTTCAAATTTTTAATTAACTTTGGCCATTTAGTCGTAATTTCTAAATTTTTATCGTTACTTTCATATGTATATATCCCGCAATAAAGTCAAAAATATTAATAAAGTGGTGTAGCTAGTTTTGAAGTCTTTGACATATTAGGCCCGTTGCGTTTATTTTGACTCAACCCGAATAGACTTATCCAAGTTTATTCTAGCTAGTATCCTTAACCATGTAGACCTTAATTGGTTTATTAGGCTAAGCATCCACGAGTCTCATTACTTGAGATTTTAAATTGTGGAGGACGAGAAATGATAGAGTCAATTATAAGTCAGTATTCTGGCACAAGCTCACTTGGTGTAATTATTTGCCTATTCTCCCATCACTTGCTAATAATTTATCTGCAATAAGTAAGGTCGTACGATTTGAAAAGTTACTTAGCTTCTAGCCCAAGATCGTTTAAAAGTTGCTCGGTAATGATAAGAGTTCATAGCCAAGGCATAACTTATGAAGCGGGGCGCGAAGATTGGCGAGTCCGAAAAGGCCCTAACAAGGCATGAGGATTCAATCTTATTGCTAAAGATCCAAAGTGATGTGAAAAGCATTATTCCCAAAGTAAATATGAAGGATCAAGACTCACGACGAAAAGCAATCAACTCCCATAAAGATCATGGAGAAGTCTATCCGAAAAGACCCTAACAAGGTATAAGGATAAATAGATCCAAGTCCGAAAAGGAGGCGGATCGTTGTATCTCAAATCCCAATTAGAGATTGAAGAAATAATCATGAAGTCGTGGTCAACAAAGTTGGAGTACCCCTCAAAAGTCTCCAAGTGAAGAAACTCTATGAACGATGAGAAGACTATTATCTCAAGCACGTCTCACAAGATATGAAGTATGAAGTACATGCCAAATATCGGCCCGAGAAAGGTCTCAAATCGTGAACCGAGTTATGCCAAGATATGAACTTTTTGATATCCCGAGAAGCAAATTTAAGAGATTTTGTCCTTTAGCTAACTATTGATCAAATCGTCCTACTTTGCTTTCAGCCTAAATAAACTATCAAAATAAGTCCAAAAATGCATCTTCGTGATCATTCTAAGACAAAAATAAAATATAAGAGATACACCTAGGAATAAGGGAGTTTAAGCATTTAATTAAGCCATGTGTGTAAGTGTTTGATTTGCTAACTTATAATAACAATGATCTTGTTTTTAAGCTTAGTTTGGGGAACATGAAACTTGAGGGTGATAAATCTTCGCAACACCAAAGCCCCAATGTAAGTCCTTGATCTCTTTGCAAGTTATTTCCATCCTTTTGTTTACTTAAAAGTTTTACTCTCTCTTAGTACTTTAAATTTTGTTTAGTAGTATTTTAATAAGGCCAAGGTTGATTGATTATGAGAAAAGTGTAAAATTGCTTTATCATTAAGCATTGCATGAGGGCATGGCAATGGTTAAGTGTAGGGGATTTGATAGGTGTGAAAACACCCATCCTTTTACCACTTAATTCTGGCTAAAACGAGACCAAAACGCGTATTTAATATCATTTGTTTGGAATTATGCGTGGTTTTTGTGTTTATTATGTTTTCAGAGCCAACCGGATGGATAATGGAGAAAACATGGGATTGCACGGGTTTTACCAAAGAAAAAGACTCAAGATGAAGTCTATTGTCCAAGAGATGCAAAAGATTTGAAGTCACTGGGCCTATTCGAAGATTTATCGAAGAAAAGGACCAAAGATGGAAGATTTACATAAGTCGAAGAAACTCAAGTCTATTAAACGAAGAAATTAAAAGACGAGTTGAATTTAATCGACGACAAATCCCGAATCAGAATCGAAAACGTCAACTTTTCTGAAAAGACGAGAAGACAAGAAGAACGGGAGAAAGCCCACTCACCAACCACAGGGAACACCTATATAAAGGGTTCCCCTCACACTTTTTATTCAGTTTTTTTTAGTTTTTTTTCATTCCCCTTCTTTCTCTTTTCCTATTCGTAGTCATCACCAACACCACTAGGGTGTTTGGTGATTTTAATTCTTGTTTTCCAATCTTGTAATTTAATCTTTTTCTTTTGTTTGTTTAAACCTTAATCATTCAATATCAATCTTTCCATTTCATCTTGTTCATCTTCATCTATTTGGTTAAAAGTTAAAGTTCTTATTTGGTAGATTTGATCTTCAAAAGTTGTTGGGTTTTATGTTTTTATTGATGGGATTTGTAGTTTATGGTTAGTATATGATTCGTGGTTAGTTTTATTTAAGTTTTAGTGAAAAACTTGTTGATTTTTGGTTCGAAATCGATTTACCCTGTTTTTTCTGAATAGTACTGTTCTTGAAGTATTCCCAGGTTCCGGATGAACACAAAGTTCCGGATGAACAAAAAGTTCCGAATGAGTACCAAACTTCCGAACGAATCATCTAAGTAAAAAGTTCCGAGTCAGTTCATCTAAATCTTCCGAATGAATTTCCTTTCAAAAAGTTCCGAATCAATTTTTAAAAGTTCCGAATGAATGTTGTTTTCAAATTTTCCGAATAAACTCCGAGCCTAAACTTCCGGACGAAAGTTCCGGACCAACTTCCGAATTAAAGTTCCGAGTGAAAGTTCTGGGTGAAGTTCCGAACCAAGTTCCGGGTGAAGTTCCGAATTAAGTTCCGGATCAATCTTCCGAACCAAACTTCCGAGTAAAGTTCCGGATCAAGGAGTTGACATCTTTTCATTCGGAAAAGTTCTGAATCAGTAAGAACTTCCGAATCATTTTTCTTTTTAGCATGTTTAAGTGATACTTACTGTTTCGTCATTTTACATTTATTTATATTTTAATTTTAATTCTAGTTTTATCAATTGTTATTAAATTAATTGCTTTGAATTTAAGTTTATATTTTAGTTCATTTAAACTTTTAGTAGATTAGAAAACCAAATTCCCTTTTTTAGTAACCAAGAACAATCATTCCACTTAGAACCGAGATCAATTCGAGAGGATATCGAGATTAAATTGAACCTAGCAAAATCATAGTATCAGTAAGCCTAACGGTGTCTGTTTAGTGCGCAGGGTCCCCAAAACAAGTTTCACTTGGTGCAAGAGTCAGAGTCCACAAGACCCCAAATTAAGCCTAATTTAGGTCAAGCTCGGTCTACCCCAACTTTTGTATCAACAAGTTGGCGTCATCTGTGGGACCCACACTAAGCTCTAATTAATGACGAAGAGCGGTAAGAATGAAGGCCGGCAAGGATCCTCGAAGTTAGATGGCCGTATCACATCAGCAAATGCTACCCCTAGATCTGCAGTGAGGCAAACACTCGGGATGTAAACAATCCCCCAATTATAAGAACATGAGGATTGTTCTCAACTCCCCTACCCGCCGCGGGGGAAAAAGGCATTGAACGAGAGTCAACTCAGCCTCCTCCCAATAAGCAAAAAAGAAAGACATCCCAGGAGGAGGGCGAGGAAGTCGTTGCTACGGAGGCACGCATGATGAAGGAGTACGTAGCTAATAACCTACAAGCCCTCATCCCTTTGGTTGCTAAACATGAAAAGATGGTAGAGGAAGCATAGCGCGTGAAGCACGCCGCATCCTTAGAAGTCAATCTGTCAGGATCAAGTGATAATCCGCCAGAAAAACATATACGCGCATGTTATTCCTCGGATGACCAAAGCTTCTCACAACCTTGGAGAAGAGCCAAGAAAAACGCTTTTACGAGGCGCATACAGTATTATGGAGACACCAGAAAGCGAAGCATGCCATCAAACGTGAAAACTTATGATGGCACGTCGGATCCAGAAGACCACTTGAAAGTCTTTGAATCCCAGGCAGGTATTGAACAATGGTCAGAACCCGTATGGTGCAATATGTTTAACTCTACACTTGTAGGTAACGCGTGGATGTGGTTCGATAGGCTTCCGCCGCGAACAATCAACGGGTATGAAGTGTTGCGAAAAGCGTTCAAAAGAAATTATGTCCAACAGAAAAGACATGATAGGAGTGTTGTATCGTTTGCCAGGGTAAAGCAGAACCAGGGCGAATAACTGGAAGACTTTCTGGAGCGTTTCAAGAGCGAGTGTCTTCAAATAAAAGACTGCCCAGATATTCTGAAAGTATCTTGCTTCATGGTGGGTATACGAAACAGCGATCTAATAAAAAAGCTGAATGAAAGAACGCCTGAAACCTTCGATGGAGTGCTAAGGCGGGTAAGGTCTTTCATACAAGGAGAATCGGCTTCTTCAGAAGTAGCACAAAACACTTATGATCATAGATCTATCCGCGTACCCAGTGAAGGGTCCAACAAGCAAGGCAGACCTCTAGGCCTTGATTATTTAGGAAGGAGAAGAGAGGGGCGAATTTATAACTCTAGGTTTACCCCCCCCCCCCCCCTTAAGTTAACCACAAGAGAAATCCTCGTATCAGAAGGTGCGAGTTTCCCAAGGCTAACGCCAATGACCACCCCGGTCGAAAAACGCGTTAGTGATAGATACTGTGAATACCATGATGAGAGGGGGCATGCTACAAACGAATGTATTCAACTGCAAAAATATATCGAGAATAGGGTAAAGAAAGGCGAGCTAAAACACCTTGTCAAGGAAACCACAAAGGATGATAGACAAAAGGTCGCTAGCACGAATATTTACATGATGGAGTCGTGGCAAAGAAGGACAAGACAGAAGGTGAGCCAAAAGTTCTCGAAGGGAAAAGACATTTCCTTTCCCCACTCAATGCGAGGAACATCGCAGACGCCCCCTAGTTATAGAAATAAGCATTGGTCACCACATCAGACATCGCATGTATGTGGATGGAGGTTCATCAGCAGAAATAATGTATGAGCACTGCTTCCTCAAGCTTAGCGCAGAAATACAGAGCCAAATGATACCTGCAACCTCCCCGCTCATCGGTTTCAGTGGAGAAGCGATGTGGCCTTTGGGCCAACTAAAACTAGTAGTAAAGGTAGGAAACGATGAGCACTCAACAAATGTCTCCATGAGTTTACTGATCATACGGTCGCCATCGCAGTATAACAGAATTATAGGGCGACCAGCTATATTAGCAATGAGAGCGGTACCTTCCATAGCTCATGGCATGATCAAGTTCCCAGTGGATGTAGGAATCGTAACGATCTTCAATACAACGATAACTCCCCCGGAGTGTAACGCGGTCACAGAACTTCCACGGGTCACAACGGAAGCTAAGGTAAACTCTCCGCCAAATCTAAAAATAGCAGTACATCCACAGTATCCGGATCAAGAGATCACAATCGGCGGAACATTGTCTGACAAAGGAAAGACAGACTTGTGCCGCCTTTTAAAGGACAACTTAGACATCTTTGTGTGGGAGCCCAAAGATATGACAGGGGTACCAAGGTCAATAGCCGAGCACAAGCTCCAGATCCGTGAAGGGTACCCTCCGATTAGGCAAAAGAAAAGAGGACAGGCTCCAGAACGCAATAAGGTGATACTCGAGGAAGTGAAAAAGCTAGTAGACGTAGGAATCATTAGGGAAGTTTACTATCATGACTGGCTCGCTAACCCTGTAATGGTGAAGAAACAAGATGGTAGTTGGCGCATGTGCATTGATTTCACAGACCTCAATAAAGCTTGTCCCCAAGATTGCTACCCACTCCCGGAGATAGATTGGAAGGTGGAATTGTTGTGCGGATACCCCTTAAAATGTTTCCTGGACGCATACAAGGGATACCACCAAATATAAATGGCAAAAGAGGCCGAGGAAAAAACAGCATTCCATACCAGCCAGGGAGTATACTGCTACACAAAAATGCCATTTGGACCCAAAAATGCAGGGGCCACGTATCAACGGCTAGTTGATAAAGCGTTTGAAAGCCAAATAGGGCGAAATTTGGAGGTATATGTCGACGAATTGGTAATCAAAAGTCACACAGAGAGCGAGCTTATCAGGGATATAGAGGAAACATTCTTGACGCTAAGGAGAATAAACATGAAGTTTTATCCCAAAAAGTGCACTTTTGGGGAAACGGAAGGCATGTTCGTAGGATACATGATTGACCCCAATGGCATCAAACCATGTCAGGAAAAAACAGATGCGGTTATCCAACTCCAAAGCCCAAAGACAAAAAAGGAAGTACAGTCACTGAATGGTAAACTCGCAGGGCTGAACAGATTCATGTCTAAGTCAGCAAAAAAGTCACTCCCTTTGTTTAAAATGCTCAAAAGGTGCATTAAGAAAGGGGACTTAAATTGGACTAAGGAAGCCGAAAAGGCCTTCGGGGAATTGAAAGCACATTTGGCTTCGCTCCCTATGCTAGTCGCACCACGACCTAACGAGGAGCTGATAATGTATTTGTCTGCTACACACGGAGCGATCAGCGCAGTGCTAATGACGGATAGAGAAAATGTGCAAACTCCAGTATACTTCATAAGTATAGTGTTGCAAAGCTTGGAGCTAAATTACACACCAATGGAAAAATAAGTACGCGCGCTGGTGTTTGCGGCAAAGAGGTTGCGTTGATACTTCCAAGCGCACCCAATAGTGGTGATAACTAACCAGCCCATAAAGCAGGTAATATCAAAACCAGAGGTCGCAGGTAGATTCCAGAAATAGAGCGTTCTATTAGGGGAACACAACATCACTTATAGGTCGCGCAATGCCGTGAAGGGGCAGATTCTGGCGGATTTCATCATTGAAAAGCCAGAGGAAATCGTTCAAGAGTTAGAACAAAAGGAAGAAGACCCAACCCCGTGGGTCTTGTTTACTGATGGGTCCTCTTGCACCTACGGATCAGGCGCAGGTCTCATACTTACCAACCCTGAAGGGATGGAATTCACATACGCATTGCTTTTTGAGTTCACAACCACAAATAATGAGGCAGAATATGAGGCACTCATAGCAGGGTTGGGGATCGCAGCACGGATGGGTGTGCGCAATCTCGAAGCAAACGTAGATTCTCGATTGGTAGCAAACCATATACTTGGCGAATACGAGGCGAAAGAAGATAACATGGTGTAATAATTACAAAAAGCCAAAGCATTAATTGAAGGGTCAGTAAGTTCCGAATACGCCAAGTACCCAAGGGGAGAAAAAGAAAGCAGATGCGCTTAGTAAGATAGCATCTACCAGCTTCGCACACCTATCAAAACAAGTCCTGGTGGAAATTCTCAAGGACAAGTCAATTAAAGAGCAAGAGGTCACGTTGGTCGTAGAGGAAGAAGGCCCTACATGGATGACGCCGATTATGGATTATTTGACGAATGATTCACTCCCGCATGATGAAAACGAGTCAAGGCGAGTGCGAAGACGTTCGAGGCAGTTTGAAGTTAGAGATGGGTTCCTTTACAAGCGATCATTCCTCCAGCCATGGTTAAGATGCGTAGGGCCACGTCAGGCGCAGTACATCATTAGCGAAATCCACGAGGGGACATACGCCATGTACGCAGGACCAAGGTCCGTGGTAGCAACAACGTTGCGCAACGGGTACTACTGGCCAACTATGCATACAGACGCGCGAACGCTCATTAATAAATGCAATGACTGCCAGGTGCACAGACCATTACCTAGTTAGCCCCGGGAGGAGCTCACACCGATCACCTCCCCTTGGCCATTCTTCAAATGGGGAATCGATATCGCGGGACCTTTTCACGTAGCCGCGGGGGGAGTTAAGTTCCTCATAGTCGCGATGGATTACTTCACAAGATGGATTGAGGCAAAGGTAGTCGCAACGATCACGGGGAATCACGTGAAAACGTTCATATGGGACAACACAGTATGTTGTTTCGGACTGCCCGGTGAAATAGTCTCTGATAATGGAAAGGAGTTCGTAGAGAACCCATTCAAGGATTGGTGCACGAAGAATGGGATACATCAACGGTTCGCATCGGTCGCCCACCCACAAACGAATGGACTTGTGGAAAGAGCAAACAGGAGTTTGGGGGATGGCATAAAAGCACGATTGGGGGAACATAATAGGAAGTGGGTCGATGAGTTGTCGCATGTTTTGTGGGCGCATCGCACGATGATCAAGACAGCCACGGGTGATACCCCTTTCGCCCTAACATATGGTACAGAGGCGGTCATTCCAGCTGAGATTGGATTGCACACACTCCGCACAGCGGAGGTAGACATGGTTACTAACGACGATGAGTTACGATTGAACTTAGACATAATCGAGGAGCGACGAGAGTTAGCAGAAATATGCGAAGCTAAGTCAAAAGCAAAGATGAAAGGCTACTATGATGCTAGGGTGCGCAAGACCTCCTTCAGACCAGGTGACTTTGTGTATCGCTCAAACGTGGCCAGTCGCGCTGAGAATACAGGAAAACTTGGACCTAAGTGGGAGGGACCTTACATAGTGACGGATGCATTAGGGAATGGCGTGTATCGATTGCGTGACATGGATGGCCGCGACCTACAAAGGCCTTGGAACATATGCCATCTAAAGAATTTCTACCTTTAGCGGCGGATTTCTTGAATAAATGTATTGTCTTTTTCTTTTATTACTTGTATTACAACTTGCAAAGTGATGAGATGGCATTTATACATGATCTCATCGTTCTTTTCGGGCTTTAAATGCACAAAAATGTCATAAAATACCATATATATGCTTGTGTTTGTTTACTTGTGTATTTTAGGTATGGATATCGTAAAAAAGACAAAAGATCACAAGTTACAAGGAAAAACGGACACGAGAAACGAAGCCGTACAAAGAACCGGGCCCTAATCATGGAATTCTCAACAAAATACCTTGAAGACTTGAAGACAATCAATATTGATCCTCATTTATTGAAGAAATGACACTTAAAACCCTTGTATATTCATAATTACAAGTTTGGTCCCTTAAGTTTGTCAAAATTACACAAAAGGTCCCTCAACTTTGAAGAAATGGCAAGAATAGTCCCTCAACAAATCAAAAATGCCAATAATGGTCCCTCATGAAGTCAAAGTTACAATGAAGACCTTTGAAGATCAACAATGTCCAAGATCAGCCCTTGAAATATCTCAGAATGGCAAATATAACCCTTGAAACACTTTTTATAAAGTTTTATGCCAAAAGTGACAAATGGTGAAACGTTGATACATGTAAAATGGGCGCTGATAGAAGTTTAGCCACAAATGCCAAAAGAAAGGAAAGAGGAGGGCTAAACTTGTGCATTTGAAACATTCAAACACGTTTATTGCGCCAAACACTTTCCACTCCACCAAAAACGGATCAAAACCACTTACTGTTCACCTTTTACCACCCAAAATTACATCACTTAAAACAAAGGGTAATTTGCAATTACCTTGGCACACGTTTGATTCACCTCACCTTAAACACATCCCACACATAAAACCCTCACTCCCATTCACAAAGGACCCCACCCCCAATTCCCTTTCCACCAATCAGAATACAACTTGGCCTCCAAGTCATGTGACGTGTCCAAATCAACAGCCCACAACATTTGCTTCATTCCAAAGCTAAAATGAACAGCCTTGATCAAATGGGACAGCTCAAAATCAGAAAACGTCTAGAAGACTCAAGGGCATTTAGGGAATTTCATTTCTAGGGTTTGTGAATAGTGTTTAGCCAGGCATTTGCCTATAAAAGGAGACCTCAACATGTGAGAGTCCCTTTGTTCCAGATTTTAGCTTTTAATCTTTGTAATTCCTTTTTATGAAATAAAATTTGATTTTCTGAAATTTTGAGAAATCTTGTTCTTGTTTATAAAAGTTTGGTGTTTGAGAAGCTAAAATCTGAGTTCCATGATGAGACTGCTTTTATACATGGTCTCATCGTCCAAATCGGCCTTAAAATGCATAAAATATCATAAAATATGCCAAATATATGCTCGTGTTTGTTACTTGTGTATTTTTAGGTACGGATATTGAGGAAATGGCAAAAGATCACAAGAATCAATCAAAAACGAACACGGGAAACGAAGACGCACAATGAACCAAGCTCAAGTATGGAATTTTGCAAAAAGACCCCTCAAGTTTGAAGAATTGGCAAAAATGGCCCCTCATCTTTGAAGAACTTGTCATAATTAACCCTCCAAATGTTAATTGTACAAGTATGATCCTTGAAGAATGAAGATATGACAAGAAATGCCCTTGGAAATTAAATCAATGTGCAAAAGTTAGTCAAATGTCACAAAAGGACTAACTTTGCAATTGAATTTGGACTGTTGGTGAAAAGAAGTTAACAAAATGGACTGGCCATGCAAGGAAATGATAACGGGCTGTTAACTTGGAGGATGGGTAATGAAAATTACCCAACTGAGCCCACAACACACCCCTTAGCCCACTTCCCTAACCCGGTTTATTTTTTAAATAAGCTTAGTCAAACCCTGCCTGCGGTCAACACCCTTTCCCACCTAAACAAATTTTTAAAAATGGATTATACCCAATTTGGATCTAATTACCCCTAATTACCCCATAAACCCTAGAACCCACCCAATTCCAATCGACCTTAACTCAAAGGGTTTTACCCTAATTAGCTCCAGATCACTAATTCCACTCACCCTCACTTAATCCCACCTCACAAAACAAACCCACATGCACTGTAGGACCTACCCAGACCCTCCCCTGCCAAGTCGTTTTCACCCTAAAACCCACACCCGACACAACCAACGTGGGAGATGACTCTACTTGGTCCCCAAGTTTGTTTAAACGTCCAAGATCAAGTCCACAGCCTGTCAATCACATGGGATCAGCTTTTGACCAAATTGAAGACTTTTCCAAAGGGCAAAATCGGATTTTCCATAGATTAGGGTTTCCCTTTTGTAATTTTTAATTCAGTAGTCTAGATAGTTCTATTTAGCATTATAAAAGGAGGATGAGCATGTTCATTCACTTTTGTTCCAGATTTTCCTTTAAATATTTTTGTAATTCCTTTTTTATTTAATGCAAAGTTGGTGTTTGTTTAAAATACAAGTATAATTCCTTTTGATTATTAAAAAGTTGGTATTAAGTTTTTAAGGAAAATTTGAGTTCCAAATTTTATTGGTGAAATTTATTTTGTTTTTCAAAATTATTTCAAAGATTTCTGAAATTGAAATCTCTTGGTGAGATTTGTTTCAAAGTTTGATTATTTGGATTAATCAGTGTTGTAAGAGTGTTAAAAACGAGTGTTGAAGTTTTAAGGTTTGAGAGTTTGTAAGAAATTTTTAAGAAAGAAAGAAAAAAAACGGATTTGAGATATTATTGTGTTTTTTCTCTTTTCTTTTCTTAAACAGGTTTAAGATTGTTGTTGAATCAAGATTTCTGCATACACCCGAGTGTATAGGGAGGTGGCTATCTAGCCATTGTTGGTCTTGGATGTAAGACCAACAAGGTAATTCTTGTTCCATTTTTTGTATTTTCAGAAAAATGAAGTTCTATATGATTTTGAATGCTAAGTTGCTATAAGTTGTTTAATCTGTTGAATTTGAGTTCTTAGGGGTTAGTATGCATGCTAGATGCTCATTGAATCAATTTGATTGTGTTTGAAAAGGTTTTGGTTTGAAAAAGTGAAAAACTGATTTTAAAAGGGGTGTTTGGATTTAGGTTTTGTAGGGAGATTTTGAGAGATTTGTGTAGTGTAAACCTGTTAGAAGTGTTTAATAGGGGTAGTAATAGGATGTTGTTAGGGTAGAGTGCATTTGGGAACAAGTTTGAAGCAATTGTGCAAGTAAAAAGGTAAAAAAGTTAGCTTAAAATTGTATGAACACGTTTTTGCTTGTTTTGATGAAAACTTGAGCTTGAATCTTGAAATCTGTTTAGAGTTAGGTTGATCTAGGATTGTAGCCTGGTTGTATGTTGATTAGAGCTTGTGTGTGCAAGATTTGGACAGCTAAAACTCATTTGTGTGCTTGATTTCTAGCTAGAAATACCACCAGACCATTCTAAACACATCAGTAACTTCAATTTGCTTTGTGTGCTTGATTTTGTGAATTTGTGTTAAGTGGGTTGCTTGATTTGTACTTGTATTGACTCCCTACACTCAAACTGAGTGTAGGGGTGCCTGTTTGTTCCAAGAAACACCACCACAAGCAAGATCCAAGCTCCTCTTGGCTCTTCATCACTTGTGAAAATACGAACCTGCTTGTGTTCAAGTAAGGTAGAAACTGGATACGTTCTGAGTTTAATTTGGGATTTAATCATTGATAAAATTGGACAAAGGAAGTGGGATTGTGATTTAAGTTAAAACAAGTGTAACAGTGTTGGATTGCAAAGAGTTAAAAAAGAAAAAAAAAATAAATTGCCAAAAAGGGGGCTGCGCACCTCGAACCCTAGACATCCCGTTCACAACACACATCACTTACCATTGCGCCCTAGGGTCTTTGACTGCTAGGGTTTGCATTGGAAAGTTACTTAACCACTTTTTCACTTTGCTTAATATTAATAAGCCGTAGCCTTTTGGCTTATTTGTGGCTTATTTGATAAGTGTTTTCAGTTCATTTGATTTTTTCTAGAATAGTTATAGGCTTAGGGATTTTTCTGGCTTAAAACATTATTTTTCTCTTTAGTTAATTAATTATTAGGATTATTTTTAGTTTTAAATTTAGAAAGTGTATAAAAAATAGTAAACAGTAATATAAAAATACAAAAAAATAGTTTTTAGGTTTTAATTTATATTTTTGAGGTTTACATATCAAAAAGTTTTTAAAAACTTTAATTTTTAATTTTATTTAATTTTAGGGTTTTTAGACAACTTTAAAAATTAATATAAAATTAACTAAAAGGTTTTAGGAACTTTAACTTGCATTTTTATCTTAGTTATAATATTTAGGATTTTTGAGAATTTTTTAGAATTTATTTGAGAACTTTTTATTTTTTAGATTATTTTAATATTATTTTATTAGAAAAAAGTCAAAGTTTTATTTTTAATTTTTTTTCATTTTTCCTACATTCTAGACATTAAATTAGGAACTTTTTCACTTTCCAATTAATTTTTAGGCTTTTCAATTAATTTTTAGAATTAATTTAAGATTTAATAGATTTTAATAGTTTTTAGGAGTTTAAAAATAGTTTAATTTGGTTTTAAAATTTTTAAAAATAGTTTTTAGCTTAATTAGGTCATTTTTAAGGTTTACAAACTATTAAATCTTGTTTAGGGCTTTTTAATATTTAAAAGTGATTTTTAGGGCTTTAATTAGCATTAAAAAGTCATTATTAAATTAATTAAAAGGTTTTAGCAAGTTTGGATTTTTTGTAAACTCTTAGAATTTTATTTTGGATTTTTAGTAATTTTTAGGTTAAAATTTTAAATTTTGTACTTTTTACGTTTCTACGTCGTAACTTTCTAGTAGTGTTTTTGCCTATTTTTCTATTTTTTTCGTCTTCGTCATTTTCTCTTCTTTTCTTCTTATTAATAACCAAAAACATTAATCAATCATTCATCACACAACACACGTGCCTCCTCGAGAGAACGAACTCACTTCACTTTTAGGGTCATTCACACACGGTTTTCGTAAATCGTCGTGCACGCTTGCCCTAGTTACGTTCTTTTTCCTAAAAGACGTATTTCTATGACTATCATTTTGGCGCCGCTGCCGGGGAGGCGTGTTGTGTTTTGATTGAACATTGTTGTTTTCTATATTAGCCATAAATAGTATTTGTATTAATAGCACTCTATTAATACGTATTATCGTTTTTCGGTTTTTGTGTGAATACTATTACTATATTGTATACGTAGAACAATAAATACACAAGTACTCCAAATACGTGAGCAATCACAACCTTGATTCGGGATTTCATCACTCGATCATTGTATTCGAATCTCAAACCAAAGAAAAAGGCAAAAATAGATAAATACTTTCGTGAAGCTTAATTTTGATAATACAAACTATAAGGTGGGTATAAGGCGGTTGTATTTCACAACCTAAAGGAAAAAGGCTCTTAAGTGCTTCACGCCGCCTCGTTTCCTCCGCTTGCTTGTGCGTATTTGATTTTGAGAGTGAATCGAGGGTTTTGCCGCCCAAAGTATTATTACATATCATATATATTTTCTTGGTTTCTATTGATTAAACCCTCTTGAACGATTTGGTGTTCCACCATCGTTCTAAAGTCATCGAAGGCGTTCACTCCACGTGATCGTTTTCATTCCTTGAGGCCTTTTTAATCAAGAGATTTGATTGAGGAGGAGATTTGTGGACTTGTTGTCTACTTAATACATTCACCAATTTCCAAAAAGTTAATACAATCAAAAACCACAAAAAAATTGAAAAAAAAACACAAAATACCAAAAAGAATCTTCTTTGCTCGTCTCCACGTTGTACGTGACGTTTATGCTCACTCGTAACAAAGCAAAACGTGCACGTAAACGCAAGAACAAAACTCCCACTCCAACTCATTCTAGTGAGGAGTCTCCTATTGACGAACCCATTGTACGAGAAGAACCAACCATGGCGAATCGAACTATGATGGAGTTACTTCAAGCACCCACCGAGGGTTATGGAGAAGCTATTGTGATTCCCGCAATCCTTGCGGAGAATTTTGAGGTGAAAACGGGTTTGTTGTCGATGATCCAAAACAACAAATTCCGAGGTGATGAGAAGGACAATCCCCACAACCATATCCGCCAATTTAATCGTCTTACCGCCACGTGCAAATTTAAGGATGTCTCGAATGACTCGATTAAGATGATGCTTTTTTCGTATTCCTTAGCGGGGCCCGCTAAAATTTGGTTAGAGAAAGAGCCACCCAATTCTATATTGACGTGGAAGGATCTCGTTTCAAAATTTGTGAACCAATTTTTTCCGCCCTCTAAGACTACGCATTTGAAAAATGAGATTTCTAAATTTTCACAAGAATCAAATGAAAGTTTTTCTACGGCTTGGAATAGGTTTAAGGAGATGTTACACGAATGTCCTCATCACGGTTTTTCCGATTTGCACCAAATCGACACGTTTTACAATGGACTTAACGATCATGAAAGAGATTATTTAAATGCCGCCGCGGGTGGTAACTTTTTGTGTAAAACGGTTGAGGAAGCTTTGGTCATAATTGAGAATAGGTCTAAAGTTTATAGCCCTCGTCACACACCGAGTGTTGCCAAATTGGGCTCGTCATCATCGTCTCATAGTATCAATGCATTACATGATGAAGCAAATGAAGAAAACCGATTTTTCGATAGATTTGCTAACCTTATGTCCCATTGGAAGGCTCAAGAAGCTTCCAATTCCGCTTCGGTTAAAGCGGTTTCTAAAAGTTGTTTGTCATGTGGGGGAGCTCATGATCTTTCCGAGTGCATTACTGCGGATGGTAACACTTCGAATGCTTTTGTAGCCACGGGAACTTACAACCAAATCGGTCAAGGTTCTCGTTCAAATCAAGCTCCACCCAATCAAAATGCTAATAATTATCGCAACAACAACCAAGGTGGAAATTACCAAGGAAATCAAAGAAACTATAACAAAGGTAATTACCAAAGTGGAAATGGGCAAATTTCAAACCAAAACCAAAACCGTGATTTTCAAAACAATGCCCAAGGTTTTCAAAACGATCACACCAAAAATCTTCAAGGAGAGTTTTTGAGTTATGCTAAGGCTAATGATGCTAAGTTTGACAACATGCAACGTGAAATGGTTAGCTTAAGATCCGAGTTGAAAAACGAGCTTAAAAACGAACTTGCTAATGAACTTAAAACTCATGCTAATAAAATGGAAGGAAATGTCACACGACTCCAACAAAATCAACAAAAAATGGAGCAAGGACAACATGAGATTAAGCAAGAATTGTTAAAAGCGGATGCTAGGCAATCTAAGTTTGAAGACCGTATGGCTAAAATGTTTGAAGCTATCATGTGTAAGCCCTCTTCTTCGGGTGGTCTTCCTAGTGATACCATCGTGAACCCGAAAGGAGAATTGAAGGTTATTACTACACGTAGTGGTAAGACTTTCAAAGAACCCATTTCTCGTCCAAGTACTTCTATGGAGAAGGAAAAAGAGAAAGAACCCGAGGTTGTGGTTGAAAAGGAGCACGTTCAAAGCCCACGAAGTACCGCTCAAACCACACCTACGGTTGAACCTACACCAATAATGGAACCCGAGATTCCAAGGCCGTTGCCTATGCCTAATTTGCCCCAACCCACACCACCTTTACCCTACCCTTCAAGACGAGACAAGGAAAAGGCACAAGAACGAAATAATTATCAATTTGAACTCTTTATGAAAATGTTTCGTGACTTGCATTTTAATATAAGTTTTGCCGACGCCTTAGTCATGATGCCTCGATTTGCCGCGAACTTCAAAAGTATGTTGAATAACAAAGAAAAATTGCAAAAATCGTCTAGTTGTTCTTCGGTTTTTCTAAGCCGCATACCTCAAAAAGTCGGTGATCCTGGAAAGTTTTTAATCCCATGTGCTATCCAAGACATGGAAGAATGCTACGCCTTGGCCGATCTTGGTGCTAGTATTAATTTGATGCCTCTTGAGATTTTTAAATCGCTCAATCTTCCAAATCTCACTCCATCAAAAATGTCAATCGAAATGGCCGATCATTCTACGATTCTAGCTTGTGGAGTTGCCGAGGACGTCTTCGTGAAAGTTGGAAAGTTATACTACCCTGTAGACTTTATTGTTGTTGATATTCCCATCGATCCTAAAGTTCCGTTAATTTTAGGTCGATCTTTTTTGGATACCTCGAGAGCACTTATCGATGTGCATGCAAGAAAAATCACTCTTCGTTTCAATGAGGAAGAACTCGTCATTAATGCAACCCAAAACTCCACTCTTTCTCATGTGTATTCTATCACATCTTTGTACAATGTCAATCCCATCAAAAACATTTGTCAAAAGATTTCAAATAGAGTTTTAGGAGTTGATAAAAATGAAGTTCCGTCCCCTCCGCCGATGGAGGTTAAGAGTGTTAAGCCTATGATTCCGATCTCGAGTGATTCTTCGGATGATGAATACGTTGATCCCGATGGGAGGTTTTCTTTGTTGACAAAAGATTTGAAAACTTGCCACCACCTAAACCAAAAAGATTTCAAAATGTGAGAATTTTTAGTGTGACTAACATTGCTTTAGATACACCAAATATTTTTGACATAATTAAATTGGGTTTTCACAAGGAGAGTGTTAAAGATAAAAAAGGAAAAGATTTTGAATTTAATTTAAAAGATTTTTCTACAATTTTAACTCCGTCATCACCGCGGTTATTGAGTACTACAAGCTCGTCTTCTCCTTTTGACGATGCTTTGTGTGGACTTAGTGTGGGGGAAGCCCCTTATGTTCCCTCCCCTTTCTCCACCGAGGACGAGATATTTGATCCTGGAATTGCTTATATAGGGAAATCTCGGTCTTCCACCGATGCAATAAATGGAAAATCTTTTCATTTTATTGGTGCGAGTCTACCTCGAGTAGCTCAATGTTTTGACTTACCCATTGTCCCACCCTTCTATTTCTTCTCTCCTATTTTCTTCTACCCCATTGGGGTTTGTGTTGGAGTAGCGTTGTTTCGTCTTTCATCCGAAAACGAAGACGCTATCTTTGACCCCGGTATACGTTTATCGGATTTTTAAAGTACTCCACGTACTTTTGGGCCTTGTTTATCATGTAAGCCCCACCAAAAATTGACCATACCATGATTATCCCTAAATGATCACGTTTATGGGGATTCGAGTCGAGCTTTTGACTCGGTTATCAAAAACAAGGTGCCTCGTGGGGGAGACCCATGCTTATCCATGTACATATTATTGCTTTCTAATTAGTTTAATGTGAGGGGATTTGTGCCCTTCCAACCTTTGTTCCGTGGTTGTTTGTGCATTGTGATTTTTAGATCATGATCTTCACGATTGGAGCCTCTCGTGTTTCGTTTTATGGGAGCACTCGATCGTTTGCTTTGGAGGCCTTTCCCAATATCCATATGAGATATCCTTTTATGTTCTAACCTTAGGTTTTTAGCACACTTCATAAACGGCTATTACTTATTGGTTACACCCTTTCCATGCTAGATTAGGCATTCGACTACGTCTCTAGTATGGGGGTGTTTGCACCCCTAGACTCGAAACATTGAGGACAATGTTTAACTTTAGTATGGGGGGTGAATAGATACTTGCCTTGCCAAACCTTCACGCTTTCCAAAGTTTATCGTTTTGTTTATCGTTTTGTTGCAAAATAAGGCTAAAAATGGCCAAATTTTAAAAAATTTTCTCATGTTTCATAAGTGTTTAAGACACGAATGTAGATTTTCCGATGGCGAGAATAAGAGTAATTTTTTACTCGACCGTGCGTGTTGAGCACTTAGCTTTGATTCCTTAACTACACATTAGGCTAAGTCTCTTAAATGAGGACGAGAAATGATAGAGTTAATTATAAGTTACTATGCTAAACGTAGAGTACTCGTATTCTTTCAAAAACTCATGTGTTCTCGTTGTTTGCTTATTCTCCCTTCGCATGTAAATATTTTTGCTTAATAAATATTGACTTAGCGGTTTAGTTAGGATTGTTGGGTTTCTAGTCTTTTCTAGTAGCTTCCGTGTAATTAAATTGGGAAGACATTAAGGTATCGTCAGCGTCACGGTTTTGAAGTATTGGCACCCCAATAATCGAAAGCTTCACCCAATAATAAGATTTCAAGTGCTCACCTAAATCTAGCAAACAATTTGAAGCCCCACAAGGCCGAAAAATCTATGCAAAATTGAAAGTGAATCAAGCCTTAATCTTCGAAGCTTTAAAGATCCAAAATTCACTTTAGCGTGAGGATATACGTCTTTGGCTAATAAAACCACCGATGAGGCGGATAATAAAAGGCAAGGCAAGACCGAAGTCATAATAAAAGCTTCATGGCGAAGTTGAATAAAAGATGGAGGTAAACCAAAGATAATAAGGTCCTTCCGTTAGGGGGCGTATAAAAGTCTTGGTAATAAGTCTCATATTCAAAACCGTTATAAAACCGTGTTTATCGATTCTTCTTGTCAACTTAATTTTTTGACATCGTTGTCTATTAGGAGGGGTTATTGATTTGATGGTCTTAGTTACACCGTTAGGACTCTATTTTTAGACCTAAATCTCTATTATCGCATAAGTCAACAATGTATCCTCGTGATCATTAAGACATAATAAAATATAAGAGATACAACTTAGGAATAATGGGAGAATAAGTACGTGATTAGGGCATATGAGTAGTGTTAGCATTACTAACTTATAATGACAATGATCTCGTTGCACGCTTAGCATGGAATTAGGGTGAAAATCGAGGACGATGAAATTATTTCTAACGAAGCATTCACGTGTTCTTGTTCTATGAACCTAAACGTCCCATTTTGCGATGAAAATCATACATTATGTCTAAAACGCAAGTAGTAGTAGTAGTAGTAATGTAGCTAGTTTATCTTTCAATAAAGTGAATAAAATTAAATTTTGGAGATGCTTTGATACTTTATTCTAGCATTGCGTGAGGGCACGGTAATGGTTTAGTATGGGGGAGTGATGAGACTGCTTTTATACATGGTCTCATCGTCCAAATCAGCCTTAAAATGCATAAAATATCATAAAATATGCCAAATATATGCTCGTGTTTGTTACTTGTGTATTTTTAGGTACGGATATTGAGGAAATGGCAAAAGATCACAAGAATCAATCAAAAACGAACACGGGAAACGAAGACGCACAATGAACCAAGCTCAAGTATGGAATTTTGCAAAAAGACCCCTCAAGTTTGAAGAATTGGCAAAAATGGCCCCTCATCTTTGAAGAACTTGTCATAATTAACCCTCCAAATGTTAATTGTACAAGTATGATCCTTGAAGAATGAATATATGACAAGGAATGCCCTTGGAAATTAAATCAATGTGCAAAAGTTAGTCAAATGTCACAAAAGGACTAACTTTGTAATTGAATTTGGAGTGTTGGTGAAAAGAAGTTAACAAAATGGACTGGCCATGCAAGGAAATGATAACGGGCTGTTAACTTGGAGGATGGGTAATGAAAATTACCCAACTGAGCCCACAACACACCCCTTAGCCCACTTCCCTAACCCGGTTTATTTTTTAAATAAGCTTAGTCAAACCCCGCCTGCGGTCAACACCCTTTCCCACCTAAACAAATTTTTAAAAATGGATTATACCCAATTTGGATCTAATTACCCCTAATTACCCCATAAACCCTAGAACCCACCCAATTCCAATCGACCTTAACTCAAAGGGTTTTACCCTAATTAGCTCCAGATCACTAATTCCACTCACCCTCACTTAATCCCACCTCACAAAACAAACCCACATGCACTGTAGGACCTACCCAGACCCTCCCCTGCCAAGTCGTTTTCACCCTAAAACCCACACCCGACACAACCAACGTGGGAGATGACTCTACTTGGTCCCCAAGTTTGTTTAAACGTCCAAGATCAAGTCCACAGCCTGTCAATCACATGGGATCAGCTTTTGACCAAATTGAAGACTTTTCCAAAGGGCAAAATCGGATTTTCCATAGATTAGGGTTTCCCTTTTGTAATTTTTAATTCAGTAGTCTAGATAGTTCTATTTAGCATTATAAAAGGAGGATGAGCATGTTCATTCACTTTTGTTCCAGATTTTCCTTTAAATATTTTTGTAATTCCTTTTTTATTTAATGCAAAGTTGGTGTTTGTTTAAAATACAAGTATAATTCCTTTTGATTATTAAAAAGTTGGTATTAAGTTTTTAAGGAAAATCTGAGTTCCAAATTTTATTGGTGAAATTTATTTTGTTTTTCAAAATTATTTCAAAGATTTCTGAAATTGAAATCTCTTGGTGAGATTTGTTTCAAAGTTTGATTATTTGGATTAATCAGTGTTGTAAGAGTGTTAAAAACGAGTGTTGAAGTTTTAAGGTTTGAGAGTTTGTAAGAAATTTTTAAGAAAGAAAGAAAAAAAAACGGATTTGAGATATTATTGTGTTTTTTCTCTTTTCTTTTCTTAAACAGGTTTAAGATTGTTGTTGAATCAAGATTTCTGCATACACCCGAGTGTATAGGGAGGTGGCTATCTAGCCATTGTTGGTCTTGGATGTAAGACCAACAAGGTAATTCTTGTTCCATTTTTTGTATTTTCAGAAAAATGAAGTTCTATATGATTTTGAATGCTAAGTTGCTATAAGTTGTTTAATCTGTTGAATTTGAGTTCTTAGGGGTTAGTATGCATGCTAGATGCTCATTGAATCAATTTGATTGTGTTTGAAAAGGTTTTGGTCTGAAAAAGTGAAAAACTGATTTTAAAAGGGGTGTTTGGATTTAAGTTTTGTAGGGAGATTTTGAGAGATTTGTGTAGTGTAAACCTGTTAGAAGTGTTTAATAGGGGTAGTAATAGGATGTTGTTAGGGTAGAGTGCATTTGGGAACAAGTTTGAAGCAAGTGTGCAAGTAAAAAGGTAAAAAAGTTAGCTTAAAATTGTATGAACACGTTTTTGCTTGTTTTGATGAAAACTTAAGCTTGAATCTTGAAATCTGTTTAGAGTTAGGTTGATCTAGGATTGTAGCCTGGTTGTATGTTGATTAGAGCTTGTGTGTGCAAGATTTGGACAGCTAAAACTCATTTGTGTGCTTGATTTCTAGCTAGAAATACCACCAGACCATTCTAAACACATCAGTAACTTCAATTTGCTTTGTGTGCTTGATTTTGTGAATTTGTGTTAAGTGGGTTGCTTGATTTGTACTTGTATTGACTCCCTACACTCAAACTGAGTGTAAGGGTGCCTGTTTGTTCCAAGAAACACCACCACAAGCAAGATCCAAGCTCCTCTTGGCTCTTCATCACTTGTGAAAATACGAACCTGCTTGTGTTCAAGTAAGGTAGAAACTGGATACGTTCTGAGTTTAATTTGGGATTTAATCATCGATAAAATTGGACAAAGGAAGTGGGATTGTGATTTAAGTTAAAACAAGTGTAACAGTGTTGGATTGCAAAGAGTTAAAAAAGAAAAAAAAAATTTGCCAAAAAGGGGGCTGCGCACCTCGAACCCTAGACATCCCGTTCACAACACACATCACTTACCATTGCGCCCTAGGGTCTTTGACTGCTAGGGTTTGCATTGGAAAGTTAACCACTTTTTCACTTTGCTTAATATTAATAAGCCGTAGCCTTTTGGCTTATTTGTGGCTTATTTGATAAGTGTTTTCAGTTCATTTGATTTTTCCTAGAATAGTTATAGGCTTAGGGATTTTTCTGGCTTAAAACATTATTTTTCTCTTTAGTTAATTAATTATTAGGATTATTTTTAGTTTTAAATTTAGAAAGTGTATAAAAAATAGTAAACAGTAATATAAAAATACAAAAAAATAGTTTTTAGGTTTTAATTTATATTTTTGAGGTTTACATATCAAAAAGTTTTTAGAAACTTTAATTTTTAATTTTATTTAATTTTAGGGTTTTTAGACAACTTTAAAAATTAATATAAAATTAACTAAAAGGTTTTAGGAACTTTAACTTGCATTTTTATCTTAGTTATAATATTTAGGATTTTTGAGAATTTTTTAGAATTTATTTGAGAACTTTTTATTTTTTAGATTATTTTAATATTATTTTATTAGAAAAAAGTCAAAGTTTTATTTTTAATTTTTTTTCATTTTTCCTAGATTCTAGACATTAAATTAGGAACTTTTTCACTTTCCAATTAATTTTTAGGCTTTTCAATTAATTTTTAGAATTAATTTAAGATTTAATAGATTTTAATAGTTTTTAGGAGTTTAAAAATAGTTTAATTTGGTTTTAAAATTTTTAAAAATATTTTTTAGCTTAATTAGGTCATTTTTAAGGTTTACAAACTATTAAATCTTATTTAGGGCTTTTTAATATTTAAAAGTGATTTTTAGGGCTTTAATTAGCATTAAAAAGTCATTATTAAATTAATTAAAAGGTTTTAGCAAGTTTGGATTTTTTGTAAACTCTTAGAATATTATTGTGGATTTTTAGTAATTTTTAGGAATTTTTAGGTTAAAATTTTAAATTTTGTACTTTTTACGTTTCTACGTCGTAACTTTCTAGTAGTGTTTTTGCATATTTTTCTATTTTTTTCGTCTTCGTCATTTTCTCTTCTTTTCTTCTTATTAATAACCAAAAACATTAATCAATCATTCATCACACAACACACGTGCCTCCTCGAGAGAACGAACTCACTTCACTTTTAGGGTCATTCACACACGGTTTTCGTAAATCGTCGTGCACGCTTGCCCTAGTTACGTTCTTTTTCCTAAAAGACGTATTTCTACGACTATCATTCCATTTACATGTTTGAAGGTTTTTGAGGCAAGGTTTTAAGTGATAAAGCTTTTGCATCAAAAATCAGAAAGTCCTTGTTTATTTGATCTCACCTTTGTGTTTGTTCATCTTAGCAGCATTGGAAGCTGGTACTTGTTCTGCTAGTACCTCAGCTCAAACAATCCAGGGCCTGGATGTAGGTCTTGGAGGTTTGCACCTTCTTCCCTTTTCATTTTCTCTTTAAGTTTCTGAATATTTGTGATTTTTGTGGATTTGTGCTTGAATCTGTGTTATTGTGGATGTTTATGGTTGATTTGGCTTGGTTTGATGTTAATGAGGTGTTATTGATCTGATTTGTGGGTTGAATCTTAATGATCCTTTGAAAATTTGTGAAAATAAGTTTTAAAAGGGTGTTTGGGATTACTGCATAAGTTGGATTTGAGGTTTGTTAAGTGCTTGTGTGTTGTATGCAAGTATTGGTATCTGTTATTTGGGAGTATTTGTTCATCTGTTTGCAGGTTTTGTGGTCTTGAACACATAGATTCATAGATTGGCTATAAAATCTTCATAACTTGGTAAAATTGGCTAGGATTTTGAGGACACCTAGATCTAAGCTTAGGTTAAGGGTAACAAGTGCTAAATCATAGTTAATCACACCAGGGTAGAAGGATTTGAGGCTTGAAATTGGATCAAGTGTCAAGTATATCAGCAAACTGTTTATGCATATTGTTCATTGTTCATCAGTAACTTTTTGTGCTTTGATCTTGCTATTTACTTTGATTCAGTGTTTGATTCTTGTTGCTTTGTGTTCATTGTTAGTTTATATAGCTTGTGTGTGCATCTGGTTAAGTTTGGCTGGCTTATTTTGCTGAAATCTGCTTATTAAGTGCTTAACTGCTTATTTGCATATCTGGTGCTTATCTGGTGACTGTTTGGCTTATTGTGGCTTTTTGTGTGGATCATTTTGTGATTTTATTGTTGCTATTGACTCCTTGTGGTTCACTGATCACAAGGGTGCCTTTGTTTCCAATTGAATCAAACCAGAACTCTCAAATAAGCTTGGTCAATTAGTCAAAGCAGTGGGAACTCCTTTCCCCTGCTGGTTGCCACTGCTAGTGCAAATTTGGTGCCAGCTTATCAATAAGCTATAATAGCTTATTTTAACCAGCAACAACTTTGTTTTTGTAATAGGTGCTCATATTTTGACCCATTTGTTCATCCTGGAGCATTTGGGTGGTTGACTTTTAGGTTTGACTAGAAAACCAAGTCCTTTAACTTTTACATAAGTTCATTTGTGCTTATTCTGGCTTATTTCTTGTGCTTATTGGATTTTTGTTGATTGATACTGCTTATTGAGTCCATTTGAAAGCTTTTGCAAGTTAAATCAGCTTCTGAGGTTGAGTATTTCTCAAAAACGACTATTTTGTCGTTTTGTGAATTTTTACTTTTCTATTTTCTGGCTTATTGAGTGAGCTTATCGGAAATTTCTTTGACAGATCTCTTAAGCATCCAAAAAGAGGGTTTTGTGTCAAATTAGAGCTTATGGCATTAGCTTATGGCTTAATGGGCTGAAAAGCCCAATAAGAATAAGCTTTGTGTTCAATAAGCTGTGATAAGCACATTTTCAGCTTTTGGGCCTTTAGAGTTTTGTTCTTAGAATTGAACTTTAAGTCAGATAGGGCTTTTCCAAGTCAATTGGGCCAAGTTTGACTTTTTGGGCCCAAAAGCCCATTTGTGTTGACTGAATTTGGATTTGGCCCATTTGAGGGCCCATTAGGGGTATTTTGGTAATTTCACTTTCATTTTCTGATAATCTAGGTTAAAATAAACTAGTTTGCAAGTTTTTAGAATTTTTTATAATTTTTGGATTTTTAATATTATTTTATTATTATTTTTAAAATTTCACTTTTTCCAACTTTTTACATTTTTCTTAGGTTAATTACATTAAAATAGGAATTTAGCAACTTTTAGAATAATTTTATCACTTATAGATTAATTTTTATAATTATTTTAAGTTTTAATAGTTTTTAAATCATTTTAAATAGTTTTTATTAGTTTTAAAATTTCTAAAAATAGTTTTTAATCATTTTAGGTCATTTTAGAGGTTTATCAATTGAAAAATCTTTATTTGGGCTTTTTGATAATTTATTTGATTTTTAGGGCTTTAATTAGCATTTAAAAATTGAATATTTAATTATTTAAAAGGTTTGAAAAAGTTTTGATCATTGGTAAACTCTTAGTTTATTATTTTTGATTTTTGGTAAAATTTTGGTAATTTTTAGAATTTATTTTTATTTTTGTGGTTTTTAAGGTTCTACGTTTTAACTTTCTAAATAGTGATTTTGAGTTAATTTTTATTTTTACGACTTCGTCATTTTCTCTTCTAATCCCCTTCTAAACCAAATATTAATCTCAAATCTTGTACATCTTAGTCACACACATATACCTCCTTGGGAAACGAACTTAATTGGGTCATTAACACTTGATTTTTCCTAAAGTCATTTGTTCAATACTTACCGCTTTTACGCCTTTTTCCTAAAAGGTGTAATTTACCACAATCACTTTGGCGCCGCTGCCGGGGAGGTGTGTCGTGATTAATTTGCATTGTTGTTTTTAATATTAACCAAATAGTATTTGTATTAGTAGAACTCTACTAATACGTATTATCGGTTTTCTTGGTTTTTCTTGTATAAATATTACTATATTGTATTAAGTATCACAATAAATTTACAATATCTCCAAAAGTGTGAAAACACAACCTTAATTGGGATTTGATCTCCTAATTATTGTATTTGAATCTCAAACAAAAAGAAAAAGGCAAAAATAGATAAATACTTTCGTGAAGCTCGATTTTGAAAAATACAAACTATAAGGTGGGTATAAGGCGGGTATTATAAAATATATCCTAAGGAAAAAGGCTCTTAAGTGCTTCGCGCCGCCTCGTTTCCCCGCTTGCTTGTGAGTATTTTGAGATTGAAGGCTAATCGAGGGTTTTGCCGCCCAAAGTATTATTACGTATAATATATTTGCTTGGTTTCTTTGTGATTAAACCCTCTTAAACAATTTGGTTTTCACCAAAGTTCTAAAGTCATTGGAAGGCGTTCACTCCACGTGATCGTTTTCACTCCTTTTAGGCTTCTTTAATCAAGAGTTTGATTCGAGGAGAGATTTTGTAGATTGTTGTCTACGAAGATACACCAAAATCCGAAAAATTAAATATCATCAAAAACACAAAAAAATTGAAAATTCATAAAACACCCAAAAAGAATCTTCTTTGCTCACCTCCCATTCTTCGTGAAGTTTATGATCACTCGTAATCAAGCAAAACGAGCTCGTAAACGACTTAAAAAGCAAGCCAATCAAGATACGTTGATTGTTGAAGAACCTCCAATTGTTGAACCTATTGTAGAACAAGAAGTCGTCATGGCTAATCGTACTATGATGGAGTTGCTACAAGCACCCACCGAGGGTTTTGTAGAGGCTATTGTGATTCCCGCCATCCTTGCGGAGAATTTCGAGATTAAGACGGGTTTAATGTCGATGTTGCAAGCAAATAAGTTTAGAGGTCACGAGAAAGACAACCCGCATTACCATATTAGGAATTTCAACCGTCTCACCGCCACTAGCAAATTTAAGGATGTTCCACATGACGCCATTAAGATGATGTTGTTTCCATACTCGTTGGATGGACCCGCTAAAATTTGGCTTGAGAAAGAACCGCCAAATTCAATTTTGACATCGGCCGATCTCGTTTCTAAGTTTGTGAACAAGTTTTTTCCACCATCTAAAACAACACACTTAAAAAATGAGATTTCACGATTTGTGCAAAGAAATAATGAAAGTTTTTCAATGGCATGGGAACGATTTAAAGAGATGTTACATGAATGTCCACACCATGATTTTACGGAATTGCATCAAGTGGATACTTTTTATAATGGGCTTAATGATCATGAACGAGATTATTTGAATGCCGCCGCGGGTGGGAATTTTTTGTGCAAGACGACAAATGAGGCTTTACAAATCATTGAAAATAGATCTAAGGTTTATAACCCTCGTAACACACCGAGTGTTGCCAATATGGGTTCGTCATCTTCGTCACAATCGTCTCGTAGCATTAACGCCTTACATGATGAAGCTAATGAGGAAAATCGGTTTTTTGATAGATTTTCTAATCTTATGTCCCATTGGAAGGCTCAAGAAGCTTCCAATTCCGCTTCGGTTAAAGCGGTTGCTAAGAGTTGTTTATCTTGTGGGGGAGCTCATGATCTTTCCGAGTGCATTACCGCGGATGGTAACACTTCGAGTGCTTATGTAGCAACGGGAACTTACAACCAAAACGGTCAAGGTTCCCGCCAAAATCAAGCTCCACCAAACCAAAATGTTAACAATTATCGAAACAACAACCAAGGTAATTACCAAGGCAACACACGCAATTACAACAAAGGGAATTATCAAAGTGGGAATGGACAAATCTCTAATCAAAACCAAAACCGTGATTTTCAAAACACTACACAAGGTTTTCAAAATGCTCACACTAAAAATTTGCAAGGAGAATTTTTGGATTATGCAAAAGCAAATGATGCTAAATTTGATAATATGCAACGTGAGATGATTAGCTTAAGATCCGAGTTGAAAAACGAGCTTAAAAATGAACTTGCTAATGAACTTAAAACTCATGCAAACAAAATGGAAGGAAATGTCCAACGTCTTCAACAAAATCAACAAAATATGGAATTAGGACAACATGAGATTAAGCAAGAGTTATTAAAAGCGGATGCTAGGCAATCAAAATTTGAGGACCGAATGGCTAAGATGTTTGAAGCTATCATGTGTAAGCCCTCTTCTTCGGGTGGTCTTCCTAGTGATACCATCAACAACCCGAGGGGAGAAATGAAGGTTATTACTACACGAAGTGGTAAAACTTTCAAGGAACCAATCTCTCGTACAAGTACTTCTAAGGAGAAGGAAATCGAGAAAGAACCCGAGGTGATGGTCGAAAAGGAGCACATTACAATCCCACGAAGTACCGCTCAAACCACACCTACGGTTGAACCAATACCAATTGTGGAACCCGAGTTTCCAAGGCCGTTGCCTAATGACCAACCCACACCACCTTTACCTTACCCTTCAAGACGAAACAAAGAGAAAGCACAAGAACGGAACAATTATCAATTTGAGCTATTTATGAAAAATTTTCGTGATCTACATTTTAACATAAGTTTTGTCGACGCTCTTATCATGATGCCTCGATTCGCCGCAAACTTCAAAAGTATGCTAAACAACAAAGAGAACTTACAACAATCGTCTAGTTGTTCATCGGTTTTTCTTAGCCGCATACCACAAAAAGTCGGTGATCCCGGTAAATTCTTGATTCCGTGTGCTATTCAAGATATGGAGGAATGCTACGCCTTGGCCGATCTTGGCGCTAGTATTAATTTATGCCTCTCGAGATTTTCAAATCGCTTTCGCTTCCGGCTCTTACTCCTTCGAACATGTCTATCGAGATGGCCGATCATTCTACGATTTTAGCATGTGGAGTAGCCGAGGACGTTTTCGTTAAAGTCGGAAAGTTTTACTATCCCGTTGACTTTATCGTTGTAGACATTCCTATCGATCGAAAAGTTCCTCTCATTTTGGGTCGTTCATTTTTTGATACATCAAGAGCACTTATCGATGTTCATGCTCGAAAAATCACCCTTCGTTTCAATGAAGAAGAACTTGTCATCAATGCAACACAAAACTCCAATCTTTCTCATGTCTATTCTATTGCAACTTTAAACCATGGTGATTCAACCAATGTCGTTTGCAAAGAATTTTCACCAAGAGTTTTAGGAAATGTCGCCAAAAATAATCTACCATTTCCTCCGCCGGTGGAGGTTATGAGTGTAAAGCCTACAAAGAAGAAACCGTCAATACTTGAATCGAAAAATCTTTCAGCTCACCACGAACATTCATTCTTGAAAAGTGTTGATAAGTTGCCGGTTTCTACGGAAGATCTTTCGGATGATGAATATGTTGGCCCCGATGGGGAGGTTTTCTTCGTCGATAAACGTTTTGAGAACTTGCCACCACCAAAACCAAAACGATTTACAAATGTGAGAATTTTTAGTGTGACTAACATCGTCTTAGAAACACCAAATATTTTCGACATAATCAAAAAGGGTTTTCATAAGGAGAGGTTAAAAGATAGAAAAGGAAAAGATCTTAAATGTGATTTAATTGATTTTTCTACAAATCTAACTCCGTCATCACCACGTGTTTTGAGTGCTACAAGCTCGTCTACTCCTTTTGATGATGATTTGTGTGGTCTTAGTATGGGGGAAGCCCCTTATGTTCCCTCATCCTTGTCCACCGAGGACGAGATATTCGATCCCGGAATTTCATGTAAAGGGAAATCTCGGTCTTCCACCGATGCAATAAATGGAAACTATATCTATTTGCTTGGTGCGAGTATACCTCGAGTAGCTCAAAAGTTTGACTTACCAATTGTCCCACCCTTCTACTTCTCATCTCTTTTCTTCAAACTCTTTGAGTTTATGGCACATGTTGAAGTGGCGTTAATCAGTTTTTCCAATGAAAACGAGAACGCCATTTTCGACCCCGGTATTTTGCATCATTTAAGGACTTAGTCCTTAATACCAGTTGCTTTTTGGGCCTTGTTATTCATATAAGCCCCATCAAAAATAGACCATACCATGATTTTCCCTAAATGTTCACATTTTGAGGGGATCGAGTCGAGCTCATGACTCGGTAATCAAAAACGAGGTGCCTCGTGGGGGAGATCCCATGCTTATCTTTTATGCTCACTATTCGCTAATAAGGGAACTTGTACCCTTTCAACTCGTTGTCTCGTGGTTGTTTGTGATTGTGTTATCTAGATCATCATCATCATCTACGATTGAAGACTCTCGTGTTCGTTTACATGAGCCTCCATCGTTCGTTTGAAGAAGTTTTTCACGATTCCATGACATATCCTCTATTGTTCTAACAATTATCTTTTAGCATACTTAATAAACGGCTTTAGATATATTGTTGATCACCCTTTCCATGCTAGATCCTAAGCATTCGACTCTTCGTCTCTAGTATGGGGTGCTCCACCTTTAGACTCGAAACATTGAGGACAATGTTTACTTTTAGTATGGGGGGGTGAATAGGTACTTGCTTTGCTACGCCCTCACGCTCTCCAATTCTCAATGTTTTGTTTTGCTAATAAGGCTAAAAATGGCCAAATTTTAAAATTTTTCTTAGTTTTCATAAGTGTTTTTAAGACACGAATGTATATTTTCCGTTGGGTAGAATAAGAGTTAATTTTTGACTTGATGGGCATTTGGAGCCATTTACATTCCTTAACCCGCTCAATTCCAGTTTTGCTAGACTTTTATATAGGGAGCTTTAAAACGCGAAAGTCTTAATTCATACGGATTAAGAACAAGAACTTTTCGCAAGTTCCTATAATTGATTCTAGAAAGTCACTTATCAAGGGAACTATAAAATGCATTCTCTAAGCTTGAAAAAGTCCAAGAAAGTGCAAGATCCTATAGGTGGCTTGAAAACCCAAAACTTTGATTTGATATAGTCTTAATGAAAGCTAATCCAAATTTGGCTTAATTTTGACTTGCATGGCTAAGTATTCACGAGTCTCTTTAATTAGAGGTCTTTATATAGTGAAGAACGAGAAATGATAGAGTTAGACAAGTGATCATGCTAAACGTAGAACATAAAAGTGTTCTTTCAAAAACTCATATGTTTTTAATTGTGGCTTTTTCTTCCCATAAGATCAATGCATTAGGAATAAATCATAATTGCAATAAGTAAGGTCGTACGATTTGAAAGGTTACTTAGCCTCTAGCGCAAGATCGTTTAAAAGTTGCTCGGGGTTGAATAGAGTTCATAGCCAAGGCATAACTTATTGAAGCGGGACGCGAAGATTGGCGATTATCCAAAAAGGCCCTAACAAGGCATGAGGAGCTCTATTTTTGCTAAAGATCCAAAGATGATGTGAAATCATTATTCCTAAATCAATATGAAGGATCGAGACACACGACGAGAAGCTATTACTCCCCTAAAGAATGGAGAAAGTCTATCCAAAAAGACCCTAACAAGGTATGAGGATAAATATATCCAAGTCCGAAAAGGAGGCGGATCGTTGTATATCAAAATCCAAAGTAAAGATTGAAGAAAAATGATGAAGTCGTGGTCCTATATGAAGAATCTCTCAAAAACGTCAAGTGAAGAAATTCCAAATATATGAAGAGAAGACCATTATTTCAAGAACGTCTTCCCAAGATTTGAAGTATGAAGTACATGCCAAATATCGGTCCGAGAAAGGTCTCAAATCGTGAAACGAGTTATGCCAAGATATGAACTTAAGGAGATACACGAGAAGCCGTTTTAAAAGATTTTGTCCTTCGGCTAACTATTGATCAAATCGTGCTACTTTGCGTTCGGACTAATAACTACTCAAATAAGTCAATATGAATCACTTGTGATCCATGACAAATAGATAAAAAATTCTAGTAACCCATTTTCTTTATAATAACTAGGATTGCGGGGAGAAAAAGTATTAAACAATTTGGACGTATGAGTAGTGTAAGCATTGTGACTTGTACCAACAATGATCTTGTTTTTGCACTTAGCATGGAATGTACGACAATCAAGGATGACGAAGTTTACTCTAAGGGACATTTACTTGTTTCTATTCTTTGACCCTAAAAGTCACTTTTTGTGATGAAAATCATATGTTATGTCTTTACACATCTTCGTAGTATGTTGCAAGTCTTTTACTCTTCAATAAAAGTTAATAAAATTGAACTTTGGTGATGCTTAGATACTTTATTCTAGCATTGCGTGAGGGCACGGCAATGGTTTAGTATGGGGGAGTGATGAGATGGCATTTATACATGATCTCATCGTTCTTTTCGGGCTTTAAATGCACAAAAATGTCATAAAATACCATATATATGCTTGTGTTTGTTTACTTGTGTATTTTAGGTATGGATATCGTAAAAAAGACAAAAGATCACAAGTTACAAGGAAAAACGGACACGAGAAACGAAGCCGTACAAAGAACCGGGCCCTAATCATGGAATTCTCAACAAAATACCTTGAAGACTTGAAGACAATCAAGATTGATCCTCATTTATTGAAGAAATGACACTTAAAACCCTTGTATATTCATAATTACAAGTTTGGTCGCTTAAGTTTGTCAAAATTACACAAAAGGTCCCTCGACTTTGAAGAAATGGCAAGAATAGTCCCTCAACAAATCAAAAATGCCAATAATGGTCCCTCATGAAGTCAAAGTTACAATGAAGACCTTTGAAGATCAACAATGTCCAAGATCAGCCCTTGAAATATCTCAAAATGGCAAATATAACCCTTGAAACACTTTTTATAAAGTTTTGTGCCAAAAGTGACAAATGGTGAAACGTTGATACATGTAAAATGGGCGCTGATAGAAGTTTAGCCACAAATGCCAATTAAAGGAAAGAGGAGGGCTAAACTTGTGAATTTGAAACATTCAAACACGTTTATTGCGCCAAACACTTTCCACTCCACCAAAAAACGGATCAAAACCACTTACTGTTCACCTTTTACCACCCAGAATTACATCACTTAAAACAAAGGGTAATTTGCAATTACCTTGGCACACGTTTGATTCACCTCACTTTAAACACATCCCACACATAAAACCCTCACTCCCATTCACAAAGGACCCCACCCCCAATTCCCTTTCCACCAATCAGAATACAACTTGGCCTCCAAGTCATGTGACGTGTCCAAATCAACAGCCCACAACATTTGCTTCATTCCAAAGCTAAATGAACAGCCTTGATCAAATTGGACAGCTCAAAATCAGAAAACGTCTAGAAGACTCAAGGGCATTTAGGGAATTTCACTTCTAGGGTTTGTAAATAGTGTTTAGCCAGGCATTTGCCTATAAAAGGAGACCTCAACATGTGAGAGTCCCTTTGTTCCAGATTTTAGCTTTTAATCTTTGTAATTCCTTTTTATGAAATAAAATTTGATTTTCTGAAATTTTGAGAAATCTTGTTCTTGTTTATAAAAGTTTGGTGTTTGAGAAGCTAAAATCTGAGTTCCATTTACATGTTTGAAGGTTTTTGAGGCAAGTTTTTAAGTGATAAAGCTTTTGCATCAAAAATCAGAAAGTCCTTGTTTATTTGATCTCACCTTTGTGTTTGTTCATCTTAGCAGCATTAGAAGCTGGTACTTGTTCTGCTAGTACCTCAGCTCAAACAATCCAGGGCCTGGATGTAGGTCTTGGAGGTTTACACCTTCTTCCCTTTTCATTTTCTCTTTAAGTTTCTGAATATTTGTGATTTTTGTGGATTTGTGCTTGAATCTGTGTTATTGTGGATGTTTATTGTTGATTTGGCTTGGTTTGATGTTAATGAGGTGTTATTGATCTGATTTGTGGGTTGAATCTTAATGATCCTTTGAAAATTTGTGAAAATAAGTTTTAAAAGGGTGTTTGGGATTACTGCATAAGTTGGATTTGAGGTTTGTTAAGTGCTTGTGTGTTGTATGCAAGTATTGGTATCTGTTATTTGGGAGTATTTGTTCATCTGTTTGCAGGTTTTGTGGTCTTGAACACATAGATTCATAGATTGGCTATAAAATCTTCATAACTTGGTAAAATTGGCTAGGATTTTGAGGACACCTAGATCTAAGCTTAGGTTAAGGGTAACAAGTGCTAAATCATAGTTAATCACACCAGGGTAGAAGGATTTGAGGCTTGAAATTGGATCAAGTGTCAAGTATATCAGCAAACTGTTTCTGCATATTGTTCATTGTTCATCAGTAACTTTTTGTGCTTTGATCTTGCTATTTACTTTGATTCAGTGTTTGATTCTTGTTGCTTTGTGTTCATTGTTAGTTTATATAGCTTGTGTGTGCATCTGGTTAAGTTTGGCTGGCTTATTTTGCTGAAATCTGCTTATTAAGTGCTTAACTGCTTATTTGCATATCTGGTGCTTATCTGGCGACTGTTTGGCTTATTGTGGCTTTTTGTGTGGATCATTTTGTGATTTTATTGTTGCTATTGACTCCTTGTGGTTCACTGATCACAAGGGTGCCTTTGTTTCCAATTGAATCAAACCAGAACTCTCAAATAAGCTTGGTCAATTAGTCAAAGCAGTGGGAACTCCTTTCCCCTGCTGGTTGCCACTGCTAGTGCAAATTTGGTGTCAGCTTATCAATAAGCTATAATAGCTTATTTTAACCAGCAACAACTTTGTTTTTGTAATAGGTGCTCATATTTTGACCCATTTGTTCATCCTGGAGCATTTGGGTGGTTGACTTTTAGGTTTGACTAGAAAACCAAGTCCTTTGACTTTTACATAAGTTCATTTGTGCTTATTCTGGCTTATTTCTTGTGCTTATTGGATTTTTGTTGATTGATACTGCTTATTGAGTCCATTTGAAAGCTTTTGCAAGTTAAATCAGCTTCTGAGGTTGAGTATTTCTCAAAAACGACTATTTTGTCGTTTTGTGAATTTTTACTTTTCTATTTTCTGGCTTATTGAGTGAGCGAAATTTCTTTTGACAGATCTCTTAAGCATCCAAAAAGAGGGTGGTCGTGTCAAATTAGAGCTTATGGCATTAGCTTATGGCTTAATGGGCTGAAAAGCCCAATAAGAATAAGCTTTGTGTTCAATAAGCTGTGATAAGCACATTTTCAGCTTTTGGGCCTTTAGAGTTTTGTTCTTAGAATTGAACTTTAAGTCAGATAGGGCTTTTCCAAGTCAATTGGGCCAAGTTTGACTTTTTGGGCCCAAAAGCCCATTTGTGTTGACTGAATTTGGATTTGGGCCATTTAAGGGCCCATTAGGGGTATTTTGGTAATTTCACTTTCATTTTCTGATTATTTAGGTTAAAATAAACTAGTTTGTAAGTTTTTAGAATTTTTTATAATTTTTGGATTTTTAATATTATTTTATTATTATTTTATTATTATTTTTAAAATTTCACTTTTTCCAACTTTTTACATTTTTCTTAGGTTAATTACATTAAAATAGGAATTTAGCAACTTTTAGAATAATTTTATCACTTATAGATTAATTTTTATTATTATTTTAAGTTGTAATAGTTTTTAAATCATTTTAAATAGTTTTTATTAGTTTTAAAACTTCTAAAAATAGTTTTTAATCATTTTAGGTCATTTTAGAGGTTTATCAATTGAAAAATCTTTATTTGGGCTTTTTGATAATTTATTTGATTTTTAGGGCTTTAATTAGCATTTAAAAATTGAATATTTAAATATTTAAAAGGTTTGAAAAAGTTTTGATCATTGGTAAACTCTTAGTTTATTATTTTTTATTTTTGGTAAAATTTTGGTAATTTTTAGAATTTATTTTTATTTTTGTGGTTTTTAAGGTTCAACGTTTTAACTTTCTAAATAGTGATTTTGAGTTAATTTTTATTTTTACGACTTCGTCATTTTCTCTTCTAATCCCCTTCTAAACCAAATATTATTCTCAAATCTTGTACATCTTAGTCACACACATATACCTCCTTGGGAAACGAACTTAATTGGGTCATTAACACTTGATTTTTCCTAAAGTCATTTGTTCAATACTTACCGCTTTTACGCCTTTTTCCTAAAAGGTGTAATTTACCACAATCACTAAGCATTAATAAAACCGTCGTGGTACCAAGCTAGTTCCACGACGCATTCTGAAAAAATTTCTTTTTTGTCATACATATTCTTTTTTATTTATGTCTTATATGTTGCCTCCTAGCGCACGCGTGCACAACGTTTCTAGGCGAAATAAGAGGAATGATCCTTCCCTACTAATTAGACTCGTCGAGTAAGTGGGATGCAACCCCATCGACCATGGATCTTGTATCCTTGTTAGGCCCTTGCTATTTATGACGTCGTAGCAAGTTATGCAGCCAGAAAACTCTGAGACTGTTAAGACACAAACATGCGCATCTAACAATTGGTCAGTCTCACCTGGCCGTCCTTATGGTAGTAGCGGTATACCGCACGTAATGAGCTTCTCAAACCCATATGGACCATTTATGAGTTTACATTAACTCATTCATCAAAGTCGTGTTACAAACATTAAACACACTTATCATACATCAAAAATATATATTGTTTGTTACAAGGAAGAGTAAACATTTGCGCATCACAAAAATTAGAACAACATTTACAAATCAACAGAGTGGTTTGTAAGCAGATGGGTCTCGAATGACGACCTCTTCAATTTTAGCAGCGATGGGCAGTAAGCGGTAGCACGATGATCCCTTAGGTTCTTCTCCATTCGGTCCAGTGTGCGAGAATCTCTCTCTAGCAGTGGCAGTGGCAGTGGCAGCACAAGAATGAAGGACGTAAGATGGGTCGCGCCAACAGATGGTGCAGCCTCTATGTTCGAAAGGGCCCTCTTGGCAGCAGCACGGCTCTCATGGTCTGCGAGCACCTTGGATAGTGGAACTTCCTTCTCAATCCTGAATGGATCAAGCACGTCTTTAGGATGCGTAAATATAGGTATTGTGAGCTGCTCCATGGACGGTTTCAGGTGGAAGTCTGGCAATATTTCTGCGCCCTCCGCTTTGTGGTGTGCCAGTGTAAGGCTATCCATTACCACTTCCAAGGGCACCTCATGGTCCTTATCCTCTAAGCCAAATGATGGCAGCGGACAGACTTTCATATCCTGCAAGGCTGTTGTCAGATTGGAGCTAGCCTTTGGGTCATAAAAGGATACCTCTGCTAGATTTTTCTTCAGCAATTTGTCCTTGTGTGCTTTCACCAAACCCCTGGAAGTACGCTCGTTAATCGCAACTATCACAACCTTGGAAAAAGAAGTTCACAAGGAAGGGTCTTCCAGGGCACCCATCGCATCTAAGCGCAATCCATGGCACATTAACCATCACTTCTTAGCCAATTCCTTCATCAAATGGGGATACAGGTCTTCATCAAGGTCAAAGCTCAGCCTCTTTAACTGACCGCTGAGGTCGCTCATGTCTTCCTTCACCTTGGCGCCCAATGCGTCAACATCAGCTACAAATTTATTTTTTCCTTCTTCGAAGGCCCCCATAGCAATCTGATTGGAGGCCTTTAGCTGGATGAGTTGGGCGCGCTCCTCATCTAGAGCGCTGGATAGCCTGTCCCTTTCCTCGGTCAAAGCATGAAGTAGGGATGGATCCTTTCTACCTCTCTCAATCTTCTGGTTGATCTTTTCTTGCATATCCCTCAGTGCGATGGACTTTTCTTCGGCGATTTTCCTCAGTCTTTCCTCCGTGGTACGGGCTTGGGCAGATAGCTCTAGGAATCTCTTTTTAAGATGTGACGTTAGTGTCACATGCTGCGCTGCTAGGTAGCTGGCCTCATCGGCCAGGACAACATCGCTCATTCCTTCCAGTTTTTCCACACGACCAGGAGGCACGATGTTATCCAAGAAGCTTGCGTAATCGAAGGTGCTTGTCAAGTCAGAGGAGGCAGGAAGTTCCCAGTTGGGAGCGAAGACAGGGTCTTGAAGAAATGTACTTCCCCTTGCTGATGAAGTTTCCTTGTGGGGAGAAGGCGTGGTCTCAGCTTTCACAGAAGACTTCTCTGGGTCGTCACGGATACATAGGAATGGTGGTAAGATGAAAGTAATAGAAGACATCACGAAACGTACACTACGAAGGTATAGGAAGAGTGTTACCTTAGGTTGATGGTGACTAGAGGAGTGTGAGGGGGAGTCTTCGCGAGGTTGTCCTTAAACTCTTCTTTGGTTGTGTGTGCCCCCGTCCAGGAGGGACCGGCCCCGGTGCGCCCAGCCTTGCGAGAAGCTGTTGAGGGGCTCCTTTGTCTCTTCCCCAAGGTAGATGTGTATTCATCATCACAGTCTTCTGCGCCCTCCTCAGTATCCGAAGATAGTGATGAGCGGAGGAAGGGCGGTGGTGGTTGTTGCACTACTGGTGGCTGTTGTGCTACTAGTGGTTGTGGTGGTTGTTGTGCTACTAGTGGTTGTTGTGTTTGTTGTGGTTGTTGTGCTGCTAGTGAAGGGGGTGGCTGATCCGCGCCTGTGTCATCATCTTCTTGGGCAGCGGATGCCTCTCTAACCTCCAAGTCTATTGTGTTCTTGTGGGCACGGTCTGGGAGGGATTCCTCATTTTCCCTCACAGGACGAGAGTATACCGTCAAGTCTTCCGGGAATGTACCACGAACGAGCTCCAAAAGATCCATAACTGCGCAGCACGAAAACAAACAAACAGAAAGGTAAAAATTTAGTTTCTTTGCACAGGAAGGAACTTACAGAATGCTACGGTGGATGGGAGGAAGAACCACTAACCCTGGCCTTCCTGGGTGCAGAATACGGGTATCCTATCCGCGCCACAGATTGGTGCGCGACTTAGTCTAAGGGTGACTAGCACACTCTCTGGATACGGCTGTACGGGGATACGATTGTCATTTAAAGTCTCCGCATCTTCAGGATGATAGAAGTGGCGGCCAGGCAAGGGGTCCTTCCTCACCATCTCGGGAGTCAGAAAAGGAAAGTGCAAAGGGAAGACGGTGTCGTCAAGCCAGAAAAATCTTTCATTCCACTCTCTTAGGGATTCTACTTTTCCGTTGTAACATTGCATTCCACCTTTCCATTTAGCAAAAGACACCCAGCCATTGGCTAATTGTCGCTGGTAGAATACACGAAAAAGGTCTACGGTGGGCTCTATGTCTAAGGTGCGGTAGTTTATTTTGAAATTTGAAATTTTGGCCGCCCCTATGCAATGCAATTAAGAGACATGGGTCTCACAATGCATCAACACGCTAAGAAAGAAAGCCTGACATGGGTATGTGCTGGTTTGCATAGTCGAAAAACCGGGTGTACACCCCTATCTTTCCCGCAGGTGCCTCACTTATATTGTATCGAGGGTTAGGGACTTCTCGGTGTAGATAGTTGGGCATATAGAACTCTGTGGTGAATCCGTCTAGTTAATCTATGGTCAAGGTGGACGTAATGGCAGATAATTGTTTCACCATTGTGCTATCTGTATCAAATAATGGTCGCGCGAATTACCTTCGCTGAAAGACTGGTGGTGATGGCGTGTGTTGAAGACGTTAATGAAGGATTGAGAGCTTTTTGAATAGTAAGCAGTCAAAAGGAGGTGTCAAGGGTATATATATATATACCTACTAAATTACTATTCACGGTTAGATGTATGCCACGTGTTTCCCACTTGCTTGATCCAAGGGTAGGAGATGAAAGGGTAACTATGACGTGGCAGACGCTTTTTCCGTTTACCGAGGAGGTTAGGTCAAAGGGTGGATGAATATCTTCTTGGCGGGAATGTTTGAAATCTTTGGACTATGCGACGGGTCTTGTTGATTTATAGTCTAGTAGACGCGGTTGGAACCTGCGACCACTAGACTAGGGGGACATGATGACGTATTGTCCCTAGTTGGGCTAGATAGCCCAACCCGCGGGTACTACCCGCATCCATCAGTGATGGGTGGAAGGCTTGTGCGATGTGCGCACGTAAGCCCAGTGGGCCCGGTAAGCCGTTGTCGCACATAAGGTTAATTACTTAACCAGGTCCCTAGTGCAGCGCGACAGGATCAGACAGGAGTATAATCTATCATATAGATATATTCGCCTAGAGTGAAGAGATATACATTTTCCTTGGTTATACGATAAAGATCAAGTTAATTTAGGTCATTATCTCTTCCTTTGGCCGCAAGTGTATGAGAGCCCAGCCAGGACTCTCTCGGGTATAAAAGGAACCCCATAGGTTCCACAAAGGTACGATACACACAATACCCTAAACACTACATACTCAAATTGATTACTTACTCTCACGTCGGAGTCTAATCGTGGGACACAAACCCACGGTAAGCCTAACGGTGTCTGTTTAGTGTGCAGGCTCCCCAAAACAAGTATCACTTGGTGCAAGAGCCGGAGTCCACAAGACCCCAAATTAATCCTAATTTGGGTCAAGATCGGTATACCTCAACTTTTGTATCAACAACTACCAAAGGAGATATCACTATGTTCAAGAATGTATCGAATTAGGTGAAATTGATCTAGTTAGAGTTCATACAGATAATAACCTATCAGATCCTTTTACGAAGGCTTTACCTGGTAAAAAGCATACTCAACATGCTAGGAGCATGGGACTTCGTCCTACTAGTAGTTTCATGTAGTCTATTTTAGTATTTGGATTAAGGATATTGTTAAACAATATTTATTTTATGAATTGAAGTATTGGATATGTTTGTTTTCTATAATAATTAGTTGTTCTATTTTTGCATGTTTAAATTCTTGAATAATATGTTATTCTAAATTGTCTATGTCAATTTATTATATTAGAATATAATTGAATTAAGACATATATGATAGATGATAATATTAGTAGAATATGTAAGAACAGTTCACCAACTCATACAATATTCAAAAGTTATATATTAGACATCTCCTACTAACAAGTCAATCACTTTATGCATCGGTGTCTTTAAGTGAAACTTGTAAATGATTTACATTACTAAATCCTTTGCTTGAGATGCAAGCAGGTCTTATATATGTGGATGATACTTTTTGCTAGAGTTCTAACGCTATCCTAAACAAGGTAGTAATAAAAACTATAATCATTTGTATCTTAAAGCATGTAAGAGGCACATGTAGTCAAGATATAATTTGTTCATTCAGCTAGGTTTGAAGAATAATGCTACTGGGCCACTCGTTAATGAATTACATGTTTGTATGGCCATACTCAATGGTAATCTAGAATTGTCTCGATTAGATTGGTAATCTATATTAATTATGTAATGCGAGAAACAGAATAGTTAAAATGGAATGACTTTGATCCATATCCATTATTAAGATGACATTTAAGAAACAAAAGGATTGTAAAAGTTTAAGTCATTTGAATGTACTTTATGGAAAACTACACTCGAGAGTTTCCTGGAGCATTGGCGTGTTGCTAGACGCTAACCAATGTTATTATTTTAGTATCACATGTCCAAGTGGGAGCTGTTGGATTATGTACACGTAATAATAATATGTCCGATACTCGACTCGAGCCTAAGAAGACACACACGTTAAATGTTAAGTAACAATAATTAATATTACATTAATATTAATTATGTGTTGAACAAATATACAATAAAAGGGAAGTCGAGCAAAAGGAAACGAATTATTGTTCCCTTATGTTGTAGTCAGCCGCCTATAACCTTGGGCTTGGGTTGGTTTTGACTAGTATATAAGGAGATCTAAGGTACCCATTATTCACAAGCTAAAAAACCAAAATCCCTCGCTCTTCCTCTTTGTTCGATCGGTCGACAACCCCAAAGGGGTGTTCGACTTTCGCAGCGAAACAAGAAACCCTAATGGTTTCTTGTAGTTGATTGATTCAAGAAGTGTGGTTCGTTGTTTGGTTTAGCACATAGATACTAGCATACTTATTCCTTTATAACGTATTGTGTGCGTATACTTGGAGAGATCATTGTTTGATCTTATATTTGGTTTTCGTTTATATTGGTGATTCGATAAACGTGATTTAATCCGTTGCTAAAAGATACACTTTCTTTATCATTTATGTTAATTACTTGTGTATATGTGATCATATATTCCGCTGTATACTCGTGTTATTAATGTGTTAATATGGTTAACTGGTTAAGGGTTAATTTAAATTCCAACATAATCTCTACTACTTATAAAGGAAAAACCCCAAAACCTTGAATGTTGAAAAACTCCTTAATTTAGAAAATGTTGAATAATTAATTGCACATTACTACTGAATTGTTAAAACTTATTCATGGCAATGTTGAATCTCTACTCCTATATTCCATCTTTAAAATTCTGACTTTTTCAAACTGTGATGGTATAACTAACATAGAAAACACACACAAAACTTATTTTCCTCTCTAAACCCTAAAATATATACGTAGCCTCCATATTTCACTCTCTAAAAGTCACAGCCGCTGCCACCCATCTACACCACAGATCATCACGTTGGTTCAAACCACATACCCACATGCCACATCCACTTCGTTGTCGCCGGCTTCTTCGTTGCCGCCGTTCATGGTGTTCGGTGTTGATGGTCAGCAGGGCGACGTCAGCGATCACATGGCTATTTTATTTGCGGGTGACATGTAATGTTTGTAACAACTATTGTAACTTATTATTAAAAGGGGCTAATCGCTGCCACCCTTATATTGGGTGTTGTAATCTCTTAAAAGGAGACCATAACCTAATCTGTCACCAAAACCATAAATCTTGAAAATCAACAAGAACAAGGCCGAATACGGAGGTGGCTCTTGGTTGTGTTTTCCGGCGTCATTATAGAAGAAGGTTGTGGTTTTTTTGGTGTGTTATGATCTGTGGTGAAGATGTTGTTGTTCAGGGCTTGGATGGATTTGTGTTATCACGTATTTGATGAAATCCTCACATAATTTTCCTTGGGGTACTTTTTCAACTTTTGTTTCCTTTAGATTCAAATCGGGTCTTAAACTCGGGTTTGTGGATATGTGTCTTTGATTTTTGCTAAGTACTTGAAATACCTTTTTCTGGGCTATGATGTTTGTGTAAGTGTGAAGCATTTTAACTTACAAGGTATGAGATTGTTGTTGCAACACTATGGATAACAGATCTTGAGATTTTTATGTGCCTAAATTGCAAGAGGTTTTGACTGAAAGATAAAACAAATAACTACTTTTAAGTGTGATATCTATAGTTCTTCTTTCCCTGCTGTAGATGACCAGACCAAGTTCATACTTGCATATTAAGCAGAAATTTAGTGCTTAAATTTTAGTTCATACTTTCATATTTGGTTCATTAGTTGAGGATATATGGCAAACAATGAAATTCTTTGTTTTGTGTAGTCACTGTTCAAGGACATACTCGAAACACTGATGAATTGATTATATGTAGACTTCTGATATTAGTAAATTCAGTAGTTGCAATGTTGCTACCGTCTATATTCGAAGTTGTATATGTTTCTACTGTCTATTTTTTGTTAAGGTTAGTGTCTCTTTCATGTATTCTTGGTATAAATGCGAGTAGTAATTGTATTTGCAAAACGAAAAATAAAAGCATACGAATTATCCTGGATGATTGATTCAGCTTTGACACCACGTGTTTATTTAGATACTTGTAATAGTTTGTGTATTAGTGCATGACGACTGGTCTTGCAAGGGAATCTCCAAAATGGTGTGTACCATACTGAAGTGAGTTTATAGTGTTTGACGGAAGTGAACGGAAACATACTTTCATAACATGGCTAATTTATGCTGCTTAGTTAATGTCTTGGTGTAAGTATATGCATCAAAATGTGTCTTATACGACATCACTGTTTTGTGCAATAGTGAAGGATAAAAGATAGGTAGAAAAAGTGGAGGTGATTCAACCACCATTCCAGGTACAAGTATAGACAACAAACATCGGTTATTTTATTCAACCAATCTATGATTATTGTCTTCTGTATATTCACATAAACTATACTGTAAGTTGTTAACCATATCTCTATGGGCTAGCATTTTCCTTCTTTTAAAAGTCGTTTTTCCAATACATTAAAGGTGTCGATGTTATGGCTACTAAACGAAATATATACCAGGAGGTTGTGCCTTATGGTCATCATGCGTAACTTGTGTATGAACTTCTAGACAAAATCAAAATTTTGAAGTGTATTCTTAATAGACAACTATGACTTTTTTGCAGGGCACAAATGGAGCCATTCAAGATGCATTTGTCTTGCCACTTGAAGTGCATACCATGTTTTTTCAGGTATATATTAAGGCCCTAACATACATGTCAATTTCGTTTCCTTTACATGGTGTTGCTTCAAGGTCTCCAAAATGTGAGAACTTTGTATATACATATTTTTTATTAAGGTTATGATTGTTGGTTATCAGTAGTTACTTTTGCAATCTCAACTTAACATTATATAGTAAAACTTAACATTATATAGTAAAGAAGGAGAATATGACGATTTTATTCCAATTACTTTATTTTACACATTGAATATTGATGAATGCATGTTATGTATGAAATAGTAGCGTCTTGTCGATCACATGATTACACAGATGTTATATTCTTTAATGAAGTTCGTGGTATACCTAATGTAATAACTATAAGTCACTTTCAACTCCATGATGTGGTGAGTTATTGTGCTCTTTTTCCGGCTTCTTATTCATTATCGCTCTTTCAGTACTGAAAATAAAACTAATCTGTAATGCAGGTCACAAGACATGACAATAAAGGCAAGGAATTGAAATATCTTTTTTTTGCATACATCTAAAAGGATATTTAGGGATGCTTTCTATCTTACTATCAGTATGTAAACTGACACCTTACTATTAATCTGGTTATAGTAACAGTTATTCTTCTGAATTACTTGTTAGTCATTAATAGAATACTAATATGCAGTAAATTTCATTATATGATTCTGATCTACTTTTTATATTAAAATAGATTGGTGAAAGGACTGCAAACATACTGATCTACTTTTTATGTTAAAATAGATTGGTGAAAGGACTGCAAACATACTGAAGCACTTCTTTCCAGCACCCAAGTCGATACAAAAAACATCACCAACTTTCATTCGTATGTTGTATAGTTTCAAGAGCAATCAGTATATGAAACGAAACACTCTATAATATCGTATATCATTAATTATTTGCCGCTAGAAATTTCCGCAGCTATGTGCGGGTAATCGTCTAGTTACTTCGAAGATAAAAACTATATGTGCGTGTTAGAATTTCTTAAAAGCTCTAAGAGCTACGTGTAGCATTTTTCATGAAATACTAACGATAAAAAAAACGTTTGATCATCCTATTCGGAGCACGAATTTGGTGAATACGATATCTAATCACGTAAGGCTAGACACGAAGCCGGAAGGACCACCACCAAATAATCACAAGTTAGTTTGCAATTTTTGTGTTTACGTTCGTAATTTCTTACATGAGAATACAAATGACTCGATCGACAGGTTTTTAAGAATGCAAAACAACTAGCGGCTACACATCAGCTTCTCACGATATTTAGTGACAGGAACCGTGTCCGAGAGTGAAAATGCTAGCTTGACATGGAATGATAGCAGCAATGAGGAAATAAACAATCTGGAGTAATTTACAAATGATATCCGATTCGATACAAGTCTAAACGTTTTAACCTTCACGTGTTGTTTTATGGAACTTTTTTTAACTGATAAATATGTAAATAATCTGGATATAAGCTGTTTGTAGTTAAATTGCCTAGACTGAGCTTTTGTTAATGTTAACAAGGATTTAATCATGTAGAATTGATTTGTTGAGTTTGCCATTCAAAGTACTTACATTGTTGGCCTTTAGCCATAAACAATTAGACGCTACAAAACTACACTTCCAAATCAAAATGTATAAACAAAACCTCAAAATTTGTTCTTTTTACGACAATGCTCAATAAAGTTTTGTGACATAGAATTAATCTCACACTTTAGCTCGTACGTACTTTTCGTCTTCCTCAGTCTTTTTCAGAACGAGCTTAGGCTCCAAGGAGAATGAGATGCCTCTGCTTCTTCGTCAATACCTTTAACATCAAAGGCATGAAACAGCCCGTTTCCATAATAATCGAGATTTTCTCTTTTCAAACTTGATTTTCTCACAAGATCATCGCCTAAATTTTTTGTCAATATCTCATCTAGAATCCATAGTTTTTCAATCTCAAACTTAACAATAGATTCTTCAAGTGTCTCCAAATTCTTAGAATCGGATAAACTTGTGTTATTCAAAGTCTCCTTATTATTGCTACATGAAGAATCAGGACACAGCGGCATCACTTTTTCCTTCTTTTTTCCCTTCTGATCCAAGAATTTCTCTTTGTGGATTTCTAGCTCGTTCTCAAGTTCAATCTTGTCACTTTCTAGCTTCATAACGAGCTCGTTTAACAGCTGCAAAACTTCCTGATCATATTCCGCTTGCTCATTCATCATTCTTTGATTTTGGATGGATTCAGTCTGCAGGGCCACCTTTTCTTCTTGGAGTTTGGTTATCATAGCCATTGCCTGGTTTGCAGCTACCGCAGAAGCGTTCCTTTCTTCATCTAGTTCTATGTACAAACCGCATACAGCAAGTCTTTCGGCTTTTAATTGTGCCATTAAGCTATTGATGGTTACCGATTCATCTTCTTTGTCATCTACATCTTCGAAAGCTAATGATATTAACATATCATTAGTATTCTAGAGGTTATCATCAAAATGATTTTTTTTTAAATCTCAATTCTAGTACTATTTCAAGCTAAAATTGATGTGCAGATTGAACGGTGAAATATAATTTACTCCTAAATTCACAAACGTTGTATTTAATATACTTGGTTTTGCTATACAAAAAGGGCTAGCGGCGCAACTTGTTGCCCGTTTGCCTTCTCCTAATATGTAAATTATAATTATTGTTTGAAATAAAATATTTCATTTCAATTATTTAACAAATAAATATATTTGATAATGATTTAGTAACAAAATTCATGTAGTTTATGTTCTTCAAATCTTCGAGTTTTGATTTGAATTTAGTTGTAGTACTAGTCTAAAAGTACAGATAACAAGTAAAGTAAGTTACCTTGTTTTTCGACTTGATCGTCACCATTTAAGCTTGAACTTCTGCTACAACTGGTTGATGAATCAGTCCACTCAAGAGGGATTATCTGGTCAAAAACTTGAATGTGTCCACTCTTACTCTCAACAGGAATATGGACCTCTTCTATTTCATCTTCTTTGTAATCTGATTCGATCTTTAACGCACTATCCAGTGATGTATCAACAGATATTGCCTTAATATCCATGCTGCGACATGAGCATTTTGGGTCACTTGTCACCTTTTTAGGATATGAGGAGTCATAAAGATTAAAAAACTCAACTACATGCGTCTCACAGATAAGATTTTGATATGGGATGATGTTTTTGTTTGGTTCTAAAAGATGATCAATATAAGAACAGAAAATGCAGGGCGCTTTAAGTGCGTAGTAAGATGCAAATTTTCTGATGAGATATGAGAAGAATGAGTTTGTAAGAAGCATTAGAATTAGGATCCATTCGAGTGATGCACTGGCTAGAACGAGCATTGTTTTGTGTATGGTACCCATTTGGTGTTCTTGAGGGTGGTTTGAATGTTATAACGAATTTTAAAAAGTAAAAAGAGGAGACAGAGTGGATGAAAATTGGGAAATTATGATGATGATGGTGATGGGAGCCTCTTTAAAATCTAAAATTTGAAAGACATGAGGTCCACACCACATTTTTTTTTACTTCTCAGTTCTTATTATAAAAACACTGTTATCATGAGAAATTTATTATATTAAGAATTACGAATCTTAAATTTTGTGTTTTTTAAAAGTGTTTATCATTAGGATTGTTGAGGAGAATGTAAATTGGGATCTGAACTTCTGAAGCTTAAGTATAGTTGTCTAGCTAGTTATATCTAGAACTATTAGTTAAGAGCTAAACACTTGCGTTTAGAACTCTTAACATAAACTTTAAGTTTAACAATGATGTTTGGCACAATAGGTGTAGCTCTTGCTGTAAATGACTAAATGCATATCGAGCTAGTTAAGTAAAACACATAAAAAGGTAATAACTTATAGCTTATGTGAACACCGTGTATTCAGGAAACTTGACACAAGGATATTAAGCTGTAATTTGCATTAATCGTACAATCTTTAAATATAGAATGACATCAAGCAAAAACACACACTAATAACAACTTTGATGTTATATCCTAGTTTAGCTTAGCACAAAAGATCTAATCAGCTAGCTAGGTAACACCCCACGGACAACACTTTGGCTAATTTGCCCCTCGGTTGTCCATACACTTACAATTTATTCGATTTAATTTAAACACAAAACAAGAAGAACGACATGCTTGAACTGATTGATGAAATAGTTAGACCCTTAAATTTATAGAATTTTCTATAAAACCACTCTGATCATCGAGGTAACAAAATCAAGGACACTTTGGTTTGCCTTCCTTAGTCTTCCAGTTGTTGTAGCAAGAACACTTTTGTTTGTTGCCATAAACACCCCCTGGGACGCACAAGCATTTGGCGCAACACTTTAGGCAGTAGAACATGCATGGTTTCTTATGTGATGTTGCTGAACACCTGTATGTGCATCGTGGTTTGCATTCTGTAATACAATTGAATCCAAAAAAATGTCATTTTAGAATATGTCTTACAAGAGAAACAACATGTTATATTTCGAAAGCTCATAACATGTTAAAACCAGTACTCCTATAATATATTTGTTGCTGATACTAAAAAAAGTTAACGTACCCCATGGTTTAAGCCTGTTTTTCGCCTGCAAGAGTAGAATAACAAAAGTTTAGAACTAATTAGTATAAGTTTATATATAGAGGTGAAGTATTTCCTACTCAACTAATTAAGTACAAGAACGGATCATTTGACTAATATAAATACGGATCATTTGACTTAAAAAGAATTAAGAGTTTTAAAGATCAAGAAACTAGTATATTTGTATTTAACAAAACTTCGCCTCGGTGTTAAAGGTATATATACACAATGCTCAATATTGTCATTTGTTTTCTGGAAATCTTATCAAACAAAATGTATGACTCATAAATAGTACTCCGTTATGCAACTAGTTAAGCCTATACCTGAGCTACATCAGCAAACGAGGCCAAAAGAATCAACGAGACGACCAAAAGCAAAGCTACGTACGAACGCCCTCCCGCCATTTTCTCTCTCGCTCACGCAGTCTCTCGAAAAGTATCTACCTCTGATAGATGTTATGAGTGAGAGAGAATGTTATGTATGTAATAGAATGAGTTGTGAGAAATAGTTGAAGTAATGCACGTTATTTATAGGGAGCAAAATATATGTTGTGTCTTGGGGAATGAGTAGTAGCTTGAGATTGACACACACTAGATCGTGTTTTGTGTGTGAAAGAGAGCAAAGGGCAGGGGACAATAGTGGTGGTGGTCACGGTGGTCGATGCGGAGGTTAAGGCGTGAGTGAGGGATGTAACCACCAAAATAATCCGTTAATTTTAAGAACGTGAAATATATTAATAAGTCGGATAAAGTGCCGCCTTTTATGTTAATGTCCTTTAATGGGTTATATTATTTTGTTTCCCACTATGCTATTCTCATGAATAAGTAGGGTAAAGGTAAATTACTAAGTTTGCATCATTGCATGTATGCTTACAAACGAAAGTTTTAATTGTCGTTTTTGAAAGTTAAAACACAACGTGATATGATGGAGGTATGGGGGATAAGTTAAAACGGGTGACTTTTTAATGAGTATATTAACGTATTTCTTGTAATTAATATGACTACAAAATTTAAATCACATATCAATCTCATTAAAATCACATATCAATCTCATTAAAGAGCTTATTAAGGCGGACGAATTTTCATGGTAATGTTCATTTATTAAAATTTATGTTCGTTAAACATAATTCAACGTAAAAAAATAAACATAATATTTACCCATTAACATATAATAGTGCGTTTTATACGTTCGTTCTATTTATACGAATATAAACAAGTAAATGAACACAAGCGAACATTAACAAACGTGTATGTCGTCGTTCATGAACATAAACAAATGAGCAATACGTATTTAACTAACCGAACGTAAAATATTATTCATATTCGTTTAATTAAGAGAAAATTATTGTAAAGGTATCTAACTTGTCACAATTTCTTTATCTATGTATCAATCTTATTTTTTTCAAATATGGGTATGTAACTTTAAAATTTTGACTATTTTGGGTATGCTCTTACCTCCTCAACAGGTAGCCTTATTTTCTTAGTTTTATTAGTTAAATCCATTTACACCGCTAGTCCATAACGACTCCATGTGACAACGTTAGTCCACCGCCACAACATTCGTCAATCTCAACCTCAGGTCGATGTCGCCGCGGAAGGTTATCAGCCCATTAACACCGGACTCACACTACGATTACACCAATCAAAATGACAATATGGGTTTCAACGCTTTGTATATTAATAAGGGAAATTGATACACATTTGATAGTTACAGCCTATTCTATTTATACTAAACATATGCTGGAAATAAATAGTGATGAACATGTACCACTTCTCCTAGAAAACAGGAAACTAACTAAAGAATAAGGCACTCTCCTAATACTAGGTCAAGTTGTGGACTACCTACTGAACTGTTACCCATTAAACTGAATTGGCCCATCAAGATTACCCAACATTCACCCCCGTAATCTTGAATCCTTTCATGGTCTCGGCTCCTACGGTCATAGTCATTAACACGGTCTATATCACATACTACTTGCTCGGTCTCTTCGTACTTTGCTTCTCCACGTACATACAAAGGAACAATTCTTGATACTTTCTTTCTTGTGACCACCTCCTCTTATGGGATCGACTTGCTCGAAGTTCTTGCTAAAATTTCAAGTTCCAAAAACGCTATCGATTTCTTGCTAACATACCGATCTTGGTCCTATTTTTGCTTTTTGTTGTTTCTTGCTTGTTACTTGCTACAAACACGAAACTCTCTACTTGCTATGGGTTTCAAATCTTCTACTTGCTACATATATGCGACAACCTTGTTCCTTGTTAACTTGCTGTGATTTCTTGCTTGCTTCCTGCTTTGAGAAAGCACTCTTTGCTATATTTCTTGTTGTGATTTCTTACTATCCTACTTGTGAATCTTTGGTCTTTCGATTCAACAATAGCTTTCTTTTTCGGTCTTCGGTCTTCGGTTATCGGTCTCCGGTCTTTTGACTCAACAGTCCTTTCTCCTTCGGTCTTTTCTTGTTGACACTTCGGTCTAATTTCTTTCTCAAGTGAGCCTTCGGTCTCTTGTCACCTGTGTCGGTCTAGGTGTTGTCCGGTCTTTTGCAGCTCCTAGATCTTCTCGGTATCACGGTATTCTCCGTCTCATGTTCTATCTCTTTATATCTTTCTTTCTTTCTTTCTTTCTTTCTTTCTTTCTTTCTTTCTTTCTTACTTACTTTCGTTCCTTTTGACCACCAAGTGATCAACCTTGTTGCTTTCTTTCGTCTACTCGAATTGATTGCATAGGGTTACAATCAGCCCTCTCTTTCTGACGCTTCCTTATGCAAGCCGCATAAACTTGATGCTTGCTTCTTCTTTCACTGTCTTACTACATGAAATCCATTAGGTCCTTTCTTTCTTGTCACACATCATGTAGGACTTATGAACCCAACCAAGCTCTGATACCAAATGAAGGTTGTCAGCCTATTAACACCGGACTCACACTATGATCACACCAATCAAAACAGAAATATGGGTTTTAATGTTTTGTATATTAATAAGGGTAACCGATACACATTTGATAGTTACAACCAATTCTATTTATACTAAACATATGCTGGAAATAAATTGTAGTGAACATGTACCACTTCTCTTAGAAAATAGGAAACTAACTAAAGAATAGGACACTCTCCCACGCCAACCTCCTGAAAATGGAGGGCTTTACCTGATTTGAGTCTGTGTGGCGGTGGGCTCAAACCTCGTGGATTAGTCGGCCAATGAGTCGGAAATTACGGTTACCAAAAAAAATAAAAAAAAATAGGACACTCTCCTAATACTAGGTCAATCTATAGACTACCCAATGACCTGGGACCCATTAAATTGAATTGACCTATCAAGATTACCCAATAGCCGCTGCTCTGGGATCTGGCCGTGGTTGTTCAGGCCACTATTCATGCAGGTCAAAGGCTCAGGCCGTCACTGCTCAAATATGGGTATCTAAAATATGTTTAATAAAAAAGATGTTTGGAGATGTTGACATGTTGATGGTGATGGTGGTAGTTTCATGATGGTGGTGATTGATTTTGGTAGTTTATGTGATTTGGTTGGTATGAAGAAAAAGTTTTGATAAAATAAAGATGATGATATGATGTTTTATGATATAAAAGATTTTTGGGAATAGAAACTTTTGGGTTTTGTATATACCAAATAAAATCAGGTTGAATCTTTTTTTGTGAAAGATTTTTGTTGAGTCGTAGCTGAGCAGTGATGACCTGATCCCTGAGCAGCGATGGCGCCGACCTGAGCCCGGAGTAGCAGCGGCAACGGCTTGAAGTGGTGGTGGGCGAATGTTGTGGTGGTGGACTAATGTTCGCACATGATGTCGTTATGGACTAGCGGTGCAATTGCATTTAACTAACAAAACTAACAAAATATGGCTACCTATTGAGGAGGTAAGAACATACCCAAAATAGTACAAATTTGATAGTAAGATACCCATATTTAAAGAAAAAAAGATGAATATCTAAAAAAATATAGTGATAAATTAAATTATTTTCCATTTAATTAATAAATAAACGGACGTAAATGAACTTTTTATCGAGCAATTCATAAAATATTCATTCAGAACCTTTGAGCTTATCACACAACACGCCTTATCATCAAGACATAAACTCTTTGATAAGTCTCTTGGTTTATATGAAATGTACACTTGTATATCCTAACATTAGTCATAAAATGTACTTCTTAATATTCTCGTTTTCTTAATCTTCTATTTACGGTAAACCTTAATGTGTACATTTATTGATGTTGATCCTCATCACTCAGGTATACAAAAAAATGGTGTAGTTAACTGATGACGTATAGTCCCTAGTCGGGCTGGATAGTTCGACTCACGGGTACTACCCGTATCCATCAGGAATGGATTAATACTTATGCGATGTGCGCACAGCCCAGGAGGTTCAATAAGTCGTTGTCGCACATACGGTTTATTACTTAACCGTGTCCTCATCACACTGCGACAAGATCAGACAAGAATATAATCTATCTTATGATTATATTCGCCTAAGGAAAGAGGATATACACTTACCTCGGTTATGAGATAAAGATCAATCTATTTTGAGTCATTATCCCTTCCTTAGGTCGCAAGAATAGGGAGCCCAGCTAGGACTCTCTCGAGTATAAAAAGAATCCCCATGGTTCCACAAAGGTACGATACACATAATACCTTAAACCCCAACATACTCAAATCGATTACTTACTCTCACACCGGAGTCTAATCGTGGGTCATAAACCTATGGTAAGCCTAACGGTGTCTGTTTTAGTGCACAGGGTTCTCAAACAAGTTTTACTTGGTGCAAGAGCCAGAGTCCACAAGACCCCGAATTAAGCCGAATTCGGGTCAAGCTCGGTCCATCCAACTTTAGTATCAACAAGTTGACGCCATCCGTGGGACCCTACACTAAGATCTAAGCAATGACGAAAAACGGTGCGAACAAAGGACATAGAAGATCTTCGACAGTAGATGGTCACATCGCATCCGCGAATGTTACTCCTGGATCTGCCAGTGAGGCAAATAGTCGGGATGTGACAAATCCACCTCCCAAAGGAACGCGTATACTATTCTCAACTCCCCTACCTACTATCACAAAAAGGGATGTGGGACGGGAGTCAACCCAGTCCCCTCCTAATAAAGATAAAAGAGGATACCCCTCGCATCAGAAGAAAGCGAGGAAGTAATCGCTACTGAGGCACGCGCGATAGAAGAATATGTAGCGAATAATCTGCAAGCCCTCATCCCACTAGTTGCCAAACACATGAAAAATCAGAAGGGAACAAAAAGAAAGAAGTGCACAGAACGCGGTCAATACTCTGAAAGCGATCCATCAAGATCGGGTGATAACCACCCTGCAAAGTGCAGGCGTGAGTATTACTCTTCAGATGACCTAGACTTCTCACAACCTTGGATAAGAGCTAAAAAAATGCTTTCACAAGACGCATACAGTATTACTCGGATACAAGAAAGCGTCGCATGCCAGCAAACGTAAAAACATACGATGGCACATCAGATCCAGAAGACCACCTAAAAGTCTTCGAATCCCAAGAAGGTATTGAGCAATGGCCAGAACCTGTATGGTGCAGTATGTTCAATTCTATACATGTAGGAAACGCGCGGATCTGGTTTGATAGACTTCCGCCACGAACAATTAATGGGTTTGAAGCATTGCGAAAAGCATTCAAAAGAAACTATGTGCAACATAAAAGACATGATAGGAGTGTTGTATCACTCGCAAGAATTAAGCAGAACCAGGGCGAATACCTAGAGCACTTTCTAGAACGTTTCAAAAGCGAATGTCTTCAAAGAAAGAAATGCCCAGAGGTTTTAAAAGTATCTTACTTCATGGCAGGTATACGAAACAGTGATCTAATCAGAAAGCTAAATAAAAAAACCCTAGAAACCTTTGATGGGGTACTACAGCGAGTAAGATCTTTCATACAGGCGGAATCAGCTGCCTCAGAAGTAATACAAAAGGCCCATGGTTATAGATCCCATGACGCGCCTAATAAAGTGTCTAGTAGACAAAGCAGGCCTGGAGATTTCAACTACCAAGGAAATAAAAGAGAGGGACGAGCCAGTAACTTCAGGTTTACTGCCCTTAAGTTAACTCTGAGGGAAATCCTTATATCAGAAGGCGCGAACTTCCCAAGACCATTACCACTGACCACTCTGGTAGAAAGGCGCATTGGAAACAGATATTGTAAATATCATGGTGAGAAGGGGCACGCTACGAATGAATGCATTCAACTACAGAAGCATATCGAGAATATGGTAAAAGAAGGCAAGCTAAAAAACCTTCTCAAAGAAACCGCGGAGGATAGGAAACCAAAAACCGCTAACGCAAATGTTTTCATGGTACAAGCGTGGCAGCGAAGGACAAAGCAAAAGGTGAGCCAAAATTCTCGAAAGGAAGAGACATCTCTTTCCCCCTCCTCAGCGCAAAGAATGTGGCAGAAGGTCCGTTAGTGATAGAAATAAACATCAGTGAACACAGTATACATCGTATGTATGTCGATGGAGGTTCATCAGCAGAAATAATATATGAACACTATTTCCTAAAACTCAGCGCAGAAGTAAGGAGCCAGATGGTACATGCGCCCTCACCGCTCATCGGATTTAGTGGAGAAGCGGTGTGGCCTTTGGGCCAACTAAAGCTAGTAGTGAAAGTGGGAAGCGACGAACATTCAACGAAGGTCTCAAGGAATTTCTTGATAATACGATCACCATCGCAGTATAACGGAATCATTGGGCGACCTGCCATACTAGCAATGCGAGCAGTACCTTCTACGGCCCATGGCATGATGAAGTTCCCAGTGGAAGGAGGAATCGTAACGATCTTCAACATAGCCATCGCACTCCCAGAGTGCAACACAATCGCGGAACCCCCTCGGGTTACAACGAAACCCATGATAGATTCACCGCCGAACCTAAAAGTGGCAGTCTATCCACAATATCCGGATCAAGAGATAACGATTGGAGGGACATTGTCCGACAAAGGAAAGGCTGACATGTGTCGCCTCTTAAAGGATATCCTATACATCTTCGCGTGGGAACCTAAAGACATGACGGGGGTACCAAGGTCAATAGCCGAACACAAGCTGCAAATCCGCAAAGGATATCCCCCAGTCAGGCAAAAGAAAAGAGGACATGCTCTAGAGCGCAGCAAGGTGATACTTGAGGAAGTGAAGAAGCTGGTGGACGCAGGAATCATGCGAGAAGTCTACTACCATGACTGGCTCGCTAACCCAGTGATGGTTAAAAAACATGATGGCAGCTGGCGCATGTGCGTTGACTTCACAGACCTCAATAAAGCTTGCCCCTAAGACTGCTATCCACTCCCAGAGATAGATTGGAAGGTAGAATCGTTATGCGGATCTCCTTTTATATGCTTCCTAGACGCATACAAGGGATACCACCAGATACAAATGGCAGAGCAAGACGAAGAAAAAAACAGCATGTCATACCAGCTAGGGTGTGCATTGCTACACAAATATGCCATTCGGTCTTAAGAACGCATGGTCCATAATACAAGGGTTTGCCTCGTATGAAAGTTCGTTAAACCGATCTTTTCGAATTGATGACTAGTTAAGCGTGCGACTCAGTTGTTCTTGGTGGAAAAGAAAAAGGTTTGATTATCTATTTTAATCTAAAAGTGAAAATGTCGTTGAGTAAATAAGTAAAAATGAAAGCTTGAAAATATTTAAACTTTAAACTAAAATACGACAAGTTAAAATAATGATAAGTAAAAAGGCGGGAAAAATTTAAGTTTAAAAACTAGAAATAACAAAACCTTATCCCGAATAATTCTTCTGCTGACTATCCGGAAAACAAAATTCTGAGGCTTATCCGGAATAATTACTTTGAAGCCTTATTTGGAATGTTTAACTTCTCATTATCCGGAATCTGAATTTGAGTCCTTATCCGGAATCTGAATTTGAGTCCTTATCCGGAATCCCCTTTCTGATGACTATTCGGAATATGGAAAACGAAGCTATCCGGAATACTAACTTCTGCTACTTATCCGGAATATGAACTCCTTAGGCTTATCCGGAATGTTATCCGGAATACTAGAACTGCAGCTTATCTGGAATTGAGGGTTTGGGAGCTTTATCCGGAATCCTTTTAAACTCACTGTCTGGAATGTCTGTTAAGTCGCTTATCCGAAATAATGGTTTCCAGCTTATCCGGAATAAATTCTTCTTCTACTTATCCGCAAAACACAAATGAAGGCTTATCCGGAATTGAAGATTTCGGGCACTTATCCGCAATGTTGTTTCCTACTGCTTATCCGGAACCCACTATTATGAAGCTTATCCGGAAAGTTTGGGTGGCAACTGTTATCCAGAAAAAAGAGGGTTTAAATCTCTTATCCGGAATGAAGGATTTTGGACTATTCGGAATAAATGTGCAGGCTCTTATACGGAATAAATGGGTTTATGAAAAACCCGGATAACACCAATATTAAGCAAATAAGCAAATCCTAAATTAGCACTTACCAAATCTTAAACCAAAGAGATTTTTAAGAAAAACTAATAAGCCACAATTTAAAAACTATTAAAATACTAAATAATCTAAATAATAAAAATCAAATTTTTTATAAAAAAAATTAAACTTATCAAAATCAACTTATTTTTAAGAACTATTAAGCATTAAGATTAAGAAAATAAGCACTTTAATATAGAAACTTTTAAAATCACCAATTCAATAAGCACAACCAAATAAGCTACACAATCACATCATTAACAAAATTAAAATAAACTACAAGATTAAAAAGATTAAGAAAGGTAGAATGAGAATTAAGGAAATAAGCTTGATTTGATTAAGGATTAATATCAAAGATTACAAGATTAAAGTAAAGATCTAATAATCTTGAAAGAAAAACTAGAGAAAAAAATAAAAACACACTTAATAAACTAAAAAATTAAAACTACAAACTAGCTAACACCCTCCTAATGACATATTAGGAGGGTATTTATAGGAGGTGGGGAGGTTAAGTGCTTAAACTTTCTTCTTTCTTTCTTCTCGTCTTGACTCGATTTAATTTCTTTGTCTTTCTCGATGTCGTCTCGGGATTTGTCGAAATAAATTGAACTTGTCTTATAATTTTCTTCTATAATTAGACTTGAGCTCTTCGACTTCACTAAACTTCCGTCTTTAGACTTTTTCGTCGATAAATCTTTAGAATAGGCCTTGGACTTCCGTTCTTTATGCACTCTCGATCTTTTGACTTTGATTTTTGTCTTTTTCTTCGATAAAAGCCCGTGATAGCCCATGTTTTCTTCCTTTTGCATAATTTTATCCTGAAACACAATAAAAACACAAACCACGCATAATTCCGACTTTTACGACATAAAATACACGTTTTGGTCTTGTTATTATTGGAAATAAGTGGTAAGAGGATAAGTGTTTTTACACTTATTAAATCCCCTGCACTTGACCATTGCAATGCCCTCATGCAATGCATTAATTTTAAAGCACGGTTTACATTTTTCATCATAGATAACCCACCTTGGCCTTTATTAAATACTAAACACTAAGGAAACTAAAAGAACAAAATAAGTAAGAAATCAAAGACTTACATTGGAGTTTTGTCATGAATGTTTATCATCCTCAAGTTTCACGTTCCCCATACCAAGCTTAAAAACGAGATCATTGTTATTATAAGTTAGCAAACTAGCACAAACTCATGTGGGCCAATTATTCACTTAGACTCCCTTATTCCTAGGTGTATCTCATATATTTTATTGTTGTCTTGAATGATCACGAGGATGCATTGTTTGACTTATTTCGATAGTTATTTAAGCTGAAAATAAAGTGGGACGATTTAATCAATAGTTAGCTAAAGGACAAAATCTTTTAAAACTGCTTCTCGGGACCTCATAAAGTTCATATCTTGGCATAACTCGCTTCACGATTTGAGACCTTTGATATTTGGCAGCGACTTCATACTTCAAATCTTTGAGAGACGTTCTTGAAATTATGGTCTTCTCTTCATAATAGTAATTTCTTCACTTGAAGTTTTGAGAGATTCTTCATCTTTGGACCATGACTTCTTCATTTTTCTCCAATCTTTATTTTGGACTTTGATATACAACGATCCGCCTCCTTTTAGGACTTGGATATATTTTTCCTCATACCTTGTTAGGGCCTTTTTGGATAGACTTCTCCATGATCTTTAGGGGAGTTTTTGCTTTTTGTCGTGCGTCTCGATCCTTCATATTGATTTTTTATAAATGATTCTTCACATCCTTTTAGATCTTTAGCAACAAAATGTAGCCCTCGTGTCTTGTTAGGACCTTTTTGGACTCGCCAATCTTCGCATCCCGCTTCAATAAGTTATGCCTTGGCTATGAACTCTAATTAATACCGAGCAACTTTTAAACGATCTTGGGCTAGAAGCTAAGTAACTAGTCAAATCGTACGACCTTATTTATTGCAATTAAATTTATTAGCAAGCGATGGGAGAAAAAGCTTATAATCAACTCACATAAATTCATGGAAAAATACCAAACTTATAATTGACTCTATCATCTCTCGTTCTCCACAATTTAAAATCTCAAAGAATGAGACTCGTGGATGCTTAGCCAATTAAATCAAAGTTTTGGGTTTTCGAGTCGTCTATAGGATCTTGCATCTTCTTAGACTTTTTCAAGTTTAGAAATTGCATTTTAAAGTTCCCTTGATAAACGATTCTCTAGGATCAATTTTAGGAACTTGCGAAAAGTTCTTGTTCTTAACCCGTAAGAGTTAAGACTTTCGCGTTTTAAAGTTCCCTATATAAAAGCCTAGCAAAACTTAACTTAAACACGTTAAGGATACTAGCTAGAGTAAACTTAGATAAGTCAACTCGGGTTGAGTCAAAATATTCACGACGTTTAAAAATATAAAATCACTTTATTAAAATTTATTCAAGTTAAAGAAAGAAAATAACGATAACAAAGGAAAAACTACAAGGCCAAAATAGATCAAAAATTTTGAAAAATATCAAAAAATTAGATTTTCCGGTTAAAATGAGGGCAAATTCATGGAAAATACCACTTACTTCGATAGAAGTCCCCCTACACTGGATATAAACATTGTCCTTAATGTTTAAGCATGTGGGAGTAAACTCCCCTACACTTATGACATTGTGCACTTTGTTTAAATCTTGCTAAGGAAAGGACAACTATAGTGATTTCAATGTGAACATATAAGATATGAAATATTGAATCACGACAGTTTAGGATAGAACCGGGAAGACGGGTACACGGGATCACGGTTCGTCAAAAGTCATCGAGAATGGATCTTTGAAGCTTTAATCCCTGCACTTAGAAGAAACAAGACAACAAACACATACGGGGCTCCCCCTACACTTATTATGAAAACAGTAAAGGATAGATCAACGGGTTGCCTCCCGAGAAGCGCTTGTTTTTGTTAACCGAGACACGAGCCTAACTCGGCCCAGAACTAATTCAAGGGAAACGTGGTGAGGGATGGAATCATCTCAGGAGAGATGTCCTCACCAAAGTACAACTTCACGCGCTGGCCATTCACCTTAAAATTGGGCCAATTTGGCTGAGAAAGCTCAATGGTGCCATATGGGAAGACTTTGGCGACGGTGAATGAACCAGACCAACGGCTCTTCAGCTTACCCGAGAAGATCTTCAACCGAGAGTTAAAGAGTAAAACTTGATCACCAACATGGAACTCTCGGTTATTAATCCTTGCATCATGGATGATCTTGGTCTTCTCCTTGTAGATCAATGAGTTCTCATAGGCTTCATTCCTTAGTTCATTTAGCTCATTAAGTTGAATCTTCTGAAGATCGTTGGCTTTGTTGATGTCGAAATTGGCCCACTTCAAGGCCCAGTATGCCTTATGTTCCAGCTCGATAGGGAGGTGGCATGCCTTCTCGTACACAAGACGATATGGAGTGCAACCAATCGGAGTCTTATATGCGGTTAGGAAAGCCTACAAAGCATCATCTAGTTTATCTGCCCACGAGGCACGATGCTCTCCCACAGTACGCTCAAGAATTCGCTTCAATCTACGGTTAGATATCTCGGCTTGACCATTAGTTTGAGGATGATAAGCGGTGGAGAGACGGTGATTGACACCGTACTTAGCCATGACTCCAGCAAATTGATCATTGCAAAAATGAGTCCCGCGGTCACTGATTATAGCACGAGGAACACCGAATCGAGCAAAAAGTTGCTTCAGAAAGTTCACAACCACCCTCGCTTCGTTCGTAGGGAGACCCTTAGCTTCAACCCATTTGGATACGTAGTCAACGGCTACGAGGATGTACTTGTTCCCTTTAGATGATGAAAATGGCCCCATAAAGTCGATACCCCATACATCAAAGATTTCACATTCTTGTATGAAATTTTAAGGCATCTCATCTTTATGTGTGATCTTGCCTTGGCGTTGGCAAGCATCACAATTTTTAACCATCTCGTGAGCGGCACGATAAATGGTGGGCCAATAGAATCCCGAGTCAAACACTTTCTTCGCGGTGTAGTTGGGACCAAAGTGACCACCAGTGGGTCCTTTATGGCAAGCTTCGAGAATGTCTAAAGCTGCGGGTCCATCAACACACCGATGAATAATCAGATCAGCACATTGTTTGAAGAGATAAGGGTCATCCCAAAAGTAAGTCTTAACATCTTTAAAGAACTTCTTCTTTTGTTGGGATATTAACCCTTCGATGAGAATACCACCCGCTAAGTAGTTTGCAATGTTCGCAAACCACGGGGTGTCATCAAGATTAGAATTGATAGACATTAAGGCCTCAAGGGGAAAAGAGTCATTGATCTCTTGATTCGGATGATCCCCTTGATAAGGATCCTCAAGTCTACTTAGATGATCCGCGGCTAGGTTTTCGGCTCCCTTCTTGTCACGAATTTCAATTTTAAATTCTTGAAGGAGCAAAACCCAACGAAGAAGCTTGGCTTGGAATCTTGTCTAGTCAATAAGTACTTCAACGCGGAATGATCGGTGTACACGATGATGGTGGAAAGAACAAGATGGGGGCAGAATTTTTCAAAAGCATACACTACAGCTAAAAGCTCTTTTTCGGTAGTGGTATAATGCAATTGATCCCCCGTCATTGTCTTGCTAGCATAATGGATTGGTTGGAAGTGTTTGTTCACTCTTTGGCCCAAACCGCTCCAATAGCAAAGTCGCTAGCATATCACATCAATTGAAAAGGTAGATCCCAATTAGGGGTAACCAAGACCAGTGCCTTAGTTAGCTTGTCCTTAAGAAGATTGAAGGATTCAAGACACTCTTTAGAAAAGATAAAAGGAGTATCTTTTTCTAAGAGGTAGGTCATCGGGCGAGCGATTTTAGAAAAATCTTGAATGAATCGACGATAGAAGCCCGCATGACCAAGGAAACTTCTCACACCCTTCACGGTTGAAGGTGGAGGTAATTTGGCTATGAAATCCACTTTAGCACGGTCCACTTCAAGGCCGGCTTTTGAGATTTTATGTCCAAGCACAATGCCTTCTTTTACCATAAAATGACATTTTTCCCAATTTAGAACAAGGCGAGTGTCTTCACACCGCTTAAGCATGCGTTCCAAATTGGCAAGGCAACGAGAGAAAGAATCACCATAGACCGAGAAATCATCCATGAAGACTTCCATAGTTTCTTCAACCATGTCATGGAAGATAGCCATCATACACCTTTGGAATGTCCCAGGAGCATTGCATAAGCCGAAAGTCATTCTTTTGTAAGCAAATGTTCCATAAGGATAAGTGAATGTGGTTTTATCTTGGTCTTTAGGATCGATGGGAATTTGAAAATACCCGGAGAAACCGTCTAAGAAGCAATAATAGTCATTACCCGCTAGACGTTCAAGCATTTGGTCCATAAAAGGAAGGGGAAAATGATCCTTTCTCGTAGCATCATTGAGTTTGTGATAGTCTATACAAACTCTCCACCCTGTAACGAGACGAGTAGGAATCAACTCGTTGTTTTCATTGGGCACAACGATGATTCCGCCTTTCTTAGGCATACAATGGACCGGACTAACCCATGGTGATTCCGAGATAGGGTAGATCATTCCCGCATCAAGAAGTTTGATAACCTCTTTTTTGATAACGTCATGGATCTTGGGATTCACCCTTCTTTGGTTTTGAATAGTGGGTTTAAAGTCGTCCTCCATGAGAATTTTATGTGTGCAAAAGTGAGGATCAATTCCATGAATATCGGAGATTTTCCAAGCAATCGCTTTCTTATGATTCTTCAGCACAGAGATAAGTCGGGATTTTTCTTCTTCTTTCAAGTCCTTTGCGATGATGACGGGTGACTTCTTGTTGTCTTCAAGGAAACGTACTCGAGATGAGACGGTAGGTCCATAAGCTCTAAATCCGGAGGATTTTTGATGGAAGGCGTAGTCAAATTCGGTTCATCGATAGAGATATCTGATAGGTGTGAAAAAACCCATCCTTTTACCACTTAATTATAATGAAAACAAGACCATAACGTGTATTTTATGTCATAAATGTCGGAATTATGCGTGGTTTGTGTTTTTGTTGTGATTTTAGGATCAAGATGTAAAAAGGGAAGAAAACACGGGCTTTCACGGGCTTTTATCGAAGAAAAAGACAAAAGACGAAGTCAAGAAATCAAGAGTGCAAAAAGAACGGAAGTCCAAGGCCTATTCTGAAGATTTATCGAAGAAAAAGTCCAAAGACGGAAGTTTAATAAAGCCGAAGAACTCAAGTCTAATTTATGAAGAAATCACAAGACGAGTTTAAAGTAATCCCGAGACAAAAGTCGAAAAAGTCGAAGAATTAAGAAGACTGAGGACTAAATGAGAAAGAAAGAAAGAAGAAAGAGAGGAGGAAGGTTCCTCCCACTCCCTCTCCTCCTCCCCTATAAATAGGATCATTAGTCTCATTTTTCATTTTGTTAGCTAATTTTGACAAAATTAGTCTCTCCATTTTTAGTTACTTGCACTTTTATTTCATTGCCATTTAATTACCTTGTCTTGCACTTCAATTATCAAGTAAGTTTACTTTTTATGTTTATTGAATCTTTACTTTTATTATTAATCTCCTATCTACTCTTCTTGTTTTGATTTAATCTTCATCTTTATGTTTATGTTCTTTAATTTTTATTGATTTGATTAAGTGAGTTTTGATTATTTTGGTTATTATTGTTAGTTTCATTGATTTGGATTAATTGGTTATTGTTAGTTAATCATTTGTGTTTATTTTGGTTTGATCTTTAGGTTGATTATGGTAGTTTCTATTTAAATTCGTCCGTCTTTTGTTTCCCTTGTTCTTCGCACTGTTTTGTTTCCCCAGATTCCGAACCAAGAGTTTTCTCCTAATTATTCCGCATCAGCAACTTATTCCGGATCAACAAATATTCCGGATAAGTGAATTTTTCAGAACGAAGCCTTTGTTTAATTATTCCGAATAAAGGTATTATTCCGGATGAAGGGCATATTCCGAATCAAGTGAGTATTCCGGATGAATCATTATTCCGGATGAACCCCTTATTCCGCATGAGCACTTATTCTGAATCACCCTCTTTTTCCGGATGAACAAATATTCCGAGTGAACTCCTTTATTCCGAACCAAGACTTTTCCGAACCAGTAACCCTTTCTTTTATTTATTCCGAACCAGCATTTTATTTTTATTATTCCGAATGAAAGTATATTCCGGATGAGGTAAATATTCCGAGTGAAGAAGAATTATTCCGAGTGAAGGTGACATTCCGAACGAGTAATATTCCGAACGAAAGTTTATTCCAAATGAGTATTTTTTAGGTTATTTTAAGTTTATGTTTTTAAGTTTGAAGTTTTAAGTTTTATTTTTCCCGCCTTTTTCCTTAGTCGCACTTTTAGTTTATTTGCCTTATATTTATTTTAAGCTTGCCTTTAGTTTAAGTTTTAGTTTGCCTTTTAATTTCTCGTCACGTTTTTATTTCCCGTCTTTTATTTTCAATTAGGTTTAGATTTAAATTACCGCCATTTACTTTAAAAGTTTTGCATTTTATTTTCACTACAACGACAACCTCTTATTTTCCCACCAAGAACAGCTGTGTCACACATTTACCAGTAATCAATTCGATTAGACCACTTCAACGAACTTAATTTTTATACTGGACAAAAACCTTGTATTAAATGGCGCCGCTGCCGGCTCTTTTCGTAAAGATTAACGGTTTTCTGTGAGAGACACTTTGCTTTTTGGGATCCGTTCATTCGTGAGCGTTATTTTTCGTGTACAAAAATTTTCAAAAAATCCATAAAAATTAAAAAATTGTTAAAAATCCATAAAAATTAAAAATTTTCAAAAATCCAAAAAGATTTTATTTTTATAGTGTATATATATTGTCTATTGTTTTGGTATCTTTTTCTTTTGCTTTTGCAGGTGTATGCGTACTAGATCTTCAACTTATCTAGAGCCCGAGACTCGTGAAGATTTAGCTATGGCAGGTGTGAACAACAACAATAATCCACCGCACCTCAATAATAACAACAACAATGTTCTTCCACAGCCCGATCTTCGGACAATGGAGGAGCTATGTCAACCCACAATGTTTGGACGAGGAGGACCGATTGCGCCGATGCAAATCACGGCTCCGGAGTTTTCGTTGAAGCATCACATGATCCAACAAGTGCAAACTAATCCATTCCGCGGAATACCGGATGATGATGCTTGACAAATTCATTACTATTACTCAAAGCATGAAGTTGCCCGGTGCTACTATGGATGTTCTTCGCCTTCAACTCTTTCCACATACTTTATCACACCACGTCGAAAAATGGTTTGATCGTCTCCCGAAGAATTCCATTCATACTTGGGACGACATGACTCAACGATTTTTGTCCGCTACTTTCCACCATCCATGGTCACGAGCCTTCGTAATCAAATCAGTGGTTTCATGCAAGAACCTGATGAATCTCTTTTTGATGCTTGGGAAAGATATAATGTTTTGATCGATAGATGTTCAAACCACAACATGCTCCCCGTTACCTTAATTGATACTTTCTACAACGGTTTGACTTTTCATGATCGTGATACGATTAATGCAGCCGCCGGTGGCACATTTATGAAAAGAAGACCCGAGGACTGTAGAGAGCTTATTGAGAACATGACTACTCATCACAAAAATTGGGATTCCTCCGCTTCTTCAAGGAATAACCCGAGATTCAATGTTTCTTCTACTTCAGCAAACCCCGATATAACCGAATTCACCCGCATGATGGCCGAAATGAACCAAAATATCTTGCTCATCGCTACAAACCAACAACAACAAGTTAAAGCTGTAGCAATTTCTTGTGAGACATGCGGCGGTCCTCACGGATACACTGATTGTCCTTCTACTCAAGGCAATCCAGAAAACGTGTATGCGGCTTATGGTAACTATTCACCGGAAAATTACCAAGCCCAACCTCAAGGGGATCGAAATTTGCTAAGTTACCGATCGAACAACTATCTTTCACCCGGCTTTTCTCCTCAAAACCACAACCCCAACAATAACTACAATAGAAGCAACCAAATCCCACCTCGAGCTTCTAATCCTTATCACCCACCCGCTCAACAAGCCCCACCCATTAATCAAGATGTTGAAGCTTTAATGAGAACCCAAGGAGAGAAAATCAAGAATCTACAAAGCCAAATTATCAATTTGAAAGGGGATATTACTAAGCAAGGGAATGACATTAGATCCGAGCTTCGAAATGATATACAAACCTCCTTCAGCACTCAAACGAATGATTTGAAGAATATGCTGGCTAGTTTCTTACCAACCACTCAACCCTCTACTTCGGGCTCTCTACCTTCAAACACCGTCACCAACCCGAGAGCGAATGTGAGTGCTATTACTACCCGTAGTGGAGCAACTGTAGTAGGACCATCTATCCCACCCCCAGTTACACCATCTACACCTCCTCCACCACCATTCATCCCTACTACTTCCACACCTAGTATTAGTTTACCATTACCGTCTCCGCCTCGTCATGAATAAGTACCCAAGAAGAACCCTTCACCAACCCCACCTTCCACCTATAAACCCAGCATTCCTTACCCTTCTCGACTCGACAAGGCTAGAATTTTGACTAAGAATGACGTTCAAGTCTCTAACTTTTTGAACAAGATTGCCGGCATGACCGTCACCTTTACCCTTGTTGAAGCTCTTGCCCAAATGCCACAATTTGTCAAGATGTTTAAGGAAATGCTTAATAAGAAGGAGAAGATGGCCGAGTTTGTTAATACTCGCTTGAATGAAAATTGCTCTGCAATCCTTCTTAAGAACTTCCGGAAAAACTTGGAGATCCCGGTCGTTTTGTACTACCATGTACTTTTAACCAAACCGACGAATTTACTGCCTTAGCCGATCTCGAGGCAAGTATAAATTTGATGCCTTTAAGTGTTTGGAAAAAGTTATCATTACCCGACCTTACACCCACCAAGATGACTCTTGAGCTTGCAAATCGCACTCTCGCTTACCCCGTTGGTATTACCGAAGATGTGTTCATTAAAGTTGGCACCTTCACTTTTCCGGTCGACTTTGTTGTTGTAGATTATAAAATGGACCCTCGTATTCCTTTAATACTTGGTCGGCCATTCTTGAGAACCGGAAAAGCTTTAGTTGATGTTGCCGAAGGTAAGTTAATCTTAAGGGTCGGGAATGATGCACAAGTGTTCGAAATGGGGAAGATCACAAACAAATCCTATGGAAGAGCATCGGCGAATATGATTAATGTGCTTGATGATTTTGTCGTCTACAACAATTCTCTATTCGACTCTTGCTATGATAATCCACTGTTTCAAGATGATGTGGATGATTCTCTCTCCAATTCTGATCCTCCACCAATTTATGATTCTCCACCGATCTATGATGCTTATGATGATGATTCTAGCTCCGATGGGGATGATTATGATGATTTTACTTCTGAGTATCCAGACATGCCCACTTATGATGATTTTGATGAGGCTGATACTCTTTCGAGTGATTCTTCTCATGATTAAGATCCTCCGCCAACCATGCTTAATCCTACTTTGGATGACTACTCATTTGAGGAAGACTTTTCTACCTTTCTCAATACATACTTCCCTCATGAGAGTGATGCCCCTCCTTTAGACTTTGATGATTATGGTCTTAATCCTACTTTAGATATGAAGAAACCCATTTTAAAGGAGAAGAAGCCGAGCGACACCGATATCCGCAGCACTTATGTCCTGACACCTCTATATCCACCGTCTGAGGATGAGATTGCAAGATTTATGATCGGATCTTCTTCAAGATCTGCTGAGCCCGAGTGTTATTTTCCCCTAAAGGAAAAGGTGTTTGATCCCGGTATTGCACTTTTTAAGCCATCTCAGTATCCATCTGATGAAATAAAAGGAAAAATCTTTGGAACTTATGGAGATATGCTTGCACTTCACCCTTGCTACCACCGTGCTCCATCTTTGTTTAAGGGAACCTTGCCTACTCTTCTTTGGCTTTCCTTGTTCGCCTTAAGCTTGTGTTACTTGATGGATGAAAACCATGTGTTTGATCCCGGTGGATGTGTTTCAAGCTTCTTCCTATGCTAATCAAGGTCAAGTCAGGTTCACGACTCGGTTAAAAAAAATCAAGCGCTTCTTGGGAGGCAACCCACGTATCTATCTTTTAGCTATTTCTATCCTAAGTGTAGGGGAGACCCGTTGGTGTTTGTTATTTCCTCTCTTCTCATATTCAGGGATTCGAGCGTTCAATGATCCACTCTTGATGATTTTTGACGACCCGTGATTCCGTGTTCTCGTCTTCCCGGTTCTATCCTAAACTCTTTCCGATTCACTATTTTATATTTTCCAATATTAAAATAGGAATCTCGTTAGTTGTCTTTTCCTTAGCAAGATTTAATCAACGTGCACAATGTCCTAAGTGTAGGGGAGTTTACTCCCACATGCTTAAACATTGAGGACAATGTTTATATCAAGTGTAGGGGGGACTTCTATCGAAGTTAAGTGGCCTTTTCCTTGTATTTGTCCTCATTTTAACCGAAAAATTGATTTTTCAACATTTTTCAAAAATTTTAATCTATTTTGGCCTAGTAGTTTTACCTTTGTTATAGTTATTTTATTTCGTTGTTAGAATAAATTTTAATAAAGTGGTTTTAATTTTCAACGTTGTGAATCTTTTGACTCAACCCGAGTTTACTTATCTAAGTTTACTCTAGCTAGTATCCTTAACGTGTTTAAGTCAAGTTTTGCTAGGCTTTTATATAGGGAGCTATAAAACGCGAAAGTCTTAACTCTTACGGGTTAAGAACAAGAACTTTTCGCAAGTTCCTATAATTGATCCTAGAGAGTCGTTTATCAAGGGAACTTTAAAATGCAATTTCTAAACTTGAAAAAGTCTAAGAGTTTGCAAGATCCTATAGATGACTCGAAAACTCAAAACTTTTATTTAATTGGCTAAGCATCCACGAGTCTCATTCCTTGAGATTTTAAATTGTGGAGAATGAGAGATGATAGAGTCAATTATAAGTTTGGTATTCTTTCGCGAATTTATGTGAGTTGATTATAAGCCTATTCTCCCATCGCTTGTTAATAAATTTATCTGCAATAAGTAAGGTCGTACGATTTGAAAAGTTACTTAGCTTCTAGCCCAAGATCGTTTTAAAGTTGCTCGGTATTAATTAGAGTTCATAGCCAAGGCATAGCTTATTGAAGCGGGACGCGAAGATTGGCGAGTCCAAAAAGGCCCTAACAAGGCATGAGGGCTACATTTTGTTGCTAAAGATAAAAAATTGATGTGAAGAATCATTTATCGAAAATCAATATGAAGGATCGAGATACACGACGAAAAGCAAAAACTCCCCATAAGATCATGGAGAAGTCTATCCAAAAAGACCCTAACAATGTATGAGGATAAATAGATCCAAGTCCTAAAAGGAGGCGGATTGTTGTATATCAAAATCCCAAATAAAGATTGGAGAAAAATGAAGAAGTCGTGGTCCAAGTATGAAAAATCTCTCAAAACTTCAAGTGAAGAAATTCCTATTTTGAAGAGAAGACCATTATTTCATGAACGTCTCTCAAGATTTGAAGTATGAATTCACTGCCAAATATCGGTCCGAGAAAGGTCTCAAATCGTGAAGAGAGTTATGCCAAGATATGAACTCTATGAGGTCCCGAGAAGCGGTTTTAAAAGATTTTGTCCTTTAGCTAACTATTGATTAAATCGTACCACTTTATTTTCAGCCTTAATAACTATGGAAATAAGTCAACAATGCATCCTCGTGATCATTCAAGACAATAATAAAATATAAGAGATACACCTAGGAATAAGGGAGTGTAAGTAAATAATTGGCCCACATGAGTTCATGTTAGTTTGCTAACTTATAATAACAATGATCTCGTTTTTAAGCTTGGTATGGGGAACGTGAAACTTGATGATGATAATCATTCATGACATTCCAAAACCCTAAGGTAAGTCTTTGATTTCTTTATTTGTTTTGTTATTGTCTATCTCTTTAATAAAGGCCAATGTGGATTGATTGTGATGAAAAGTGTAATCATGCTTTGTAATTAATGCATTGCATGAGTACATTGCAATGGTCAAGTGTAGGGGATTTGATAGGTGTGAAAACACCCATCCTTATACCACTTAATTATAATGAAAACAAGACCATAACGTGTATTTTATGTCGTAAATTTCGGAATTATGCGTGGTTTATGTTTTTTTGTGATTTTAGGATCAAGATGTAAAAAGGGAAGAAAACACGGGCTTTCACGGGCTTTTATCGAAGAAAAAGACAAAAGACGAAGTCAAGAAATCAAGAGTGCAAAAAGAACGGAAGTCCAAGGCCTATTCTGAAGATTTATCAAAGAAAAATTCCAAAGACGGAAGTTTAATAAAGCCGAAGAACTCAAGTTTAATTTATGAAGAAATCACAAGACGAGTTTAAAGTAATCCCGAGACAAAAGTCGAAAAAGTCGAAGAATTAAGAAGACTGAGGACTAAACGAGAAAGAAAGAAAGAAGAAAGAGAGGAGGAAGCTTCCTCCCACTCCCTCTCCTCCTCCCCTATAAATAGGATCATTAGTCTCATTTTTCATTTTGTTAGCTAATTTGGACAAAATTAGTCTCTCCATTTTTAATTACTTGCACTTTTATTTCATTGCCATTTAATTACCTTGTCTTGCACTTTAATTATCAAGTAAGTTTATTTTTTATGTTTATTGAATCTTTACTTTTACTATTAATCTCCTATCTACTCTTCTTGTTTGGATTTAATCTTCATCTTTATGTTTATGTTTATGTTCTTTAATTTTTATTGATTTGATTAAGTGGGTTTTGATTATTTTGGTTATTATTGTTAGTTTCATTGATTGGATTAATTGGTTATTGTTAGTTAATCATTTGTGTTTATTTTGGTTTGATCTTTAGGTTGATTATGGTAGTTTCTATTTAGATTCGTCCGTCTTTTGTTTCCCTTGTTCTTCGCACTGTTTTGTTTCCCCAGATTCCAAACCAAGAGTTTTCTCCTAATTATTCCGCATCAGCAACTTATTCCGGATCAACAGATATTCCGGATAAGTGAATTTTTCCGAACGAAGCCTTTGTTTAATTATTCCGAATAAAGGTATTATTCCGGATGAAGGGCATATTCCGAATCAAGTGAGTATTTCGGATGAATCATTATTCCGGATGAACCCCTTATTCCGCATGAGCACTTATTCCGAATCACCCTCTTTTTCCGGATGAACAAATATTCCGAGTGAAGTCCTTTATTCCGAACCAAGACTTTTCCGAACCAGTAACCCTTTCTTTTATTTATTCCGAACCAGCATTTTATTTTTATTATTCCGAATGAAAGTATATTCCGCATGAGGTAAATATTCCGAGTGAAGAAGAATTATTCCGAGTGAAGGTGACATTCCGAACGAGTAATTATTCCGAACGAAGGTTTATTCCGAATGAGTATTTTTTAGGTTATTTTAAGTTTATGTTTTTAAGTTTGATGTTTTAAGTTTTATTTTTCCCGCCTTTTTCCTTAGTCGCACTTTTAGTTTGTTTGCCTTAGATATATTTTAAGCTTGCCTTTAGTTTAAGTTTTAGTTTGCCTTTTAATTTCTCGTCAAGTTTTTATTTCCCGTCTTTTATTTTCAATTAGGTTTAGATTTAAATTACCGCCATTTACTTTAAAAGTTTTGCACTTTATTTTCACTACAACGACAACCTCTTATTTTCCCACCAAGAACAGTTGTGTCACACATTTACCAGTAATCAATTCGATTAGACCACTTCAACGAACTTAATTTTTATACTGGGCAAAAACCTTGTATTAATATCCTTAGGAGATGGTGGAGAAATATGGTCCTCATTGAGAAGTTTCTCAATGGTACGAATGTCTTCATCCTAATTGGAGGGAGAATCGTCATATTGCAAGTCCACATCTACCAAAGTTGCTTCAAATTCTTTCAAAATGAAATCACTTTCTCCAAATGGAGTTAGTGATGAAGCGATAGAGGCAACGGTCTCAACAATGGGTAGAGAAGAAGAACCACTTTTACAAACGTCTTTGAAATGTTCTTCACAAGCCTCATCAAGAACGTCAATGAAATTACCGCTCTCGTTTTCAGAGGGTTGCTTAGAAAGTTTACCCATGTTGAAGACGATTTTATCGTCACCAACTCTCATGATTAATTCGCCCGCGGCTACATCAATGAGAGTGCGACCGGTCCTCAAGAATGGACGTCCAACGATTAATGGAACACGGGGATCCATCTCGTAGTCAACGACAACAAAATCCGCCAGAAAGGTGAATTTGTCGACACCAACGAAGACGTCTTCGGCTATTCTCACTGGATAAGCAACTCGGGTAGAGACAATTGTTTCCAAACACTTAGAGGCATTAAGTTGATACTATCACCTAGATCGGCTAGGGCCATACAATTCTCTACCCTGGGGAAGTTGCAAGGAATAAGAAAACGACCCGGATCACCAAGTTTGGTGGGTAATTTCCTTAAGAGCACTGCGAAGCAATTCTCGTTAAGTTGGGTCTAAGCGATGTCAAGAAGTTTCTCCTTATCACTGAGAAGATCTTTAAACATTTTAGCATATTTGGGCATGTGAGCGAGAGCCTCAGCAAAGGAGATATTATAATTCAACTGTTTAAACATTTTAAGAAAGTTAGAAACCTGAATATCATCCTTGTTCTTCAATTTCTCTTTCCTCAACCTTGAGGGATAAGCTATATTGGGTTGAGATGAAGGCTTTGGAATGGAATTCTCACTCACATCCTTGGGTGGTGGAGGGGTGGAAGTAGGAGGTGGAGGAATTGGAGAAATAGAAGGTGGAGGAATTGGAGAAGAGGACTTATTTTCCTTTGTCACAATCACCGGTGTAGGTGTAGGAAGCTCGGGTTCCTTTAAACCTTTTCCACTTCGAGTTGTGATTGCTTTCATCTCCCCTCTTGGAATAGCAATGGTATTACTCGGAAGAGAACCCGAACCAGAGGCTTGATTACTTTGGAAGAAACTAGCCATCATATCCCTTAAGTCATTCGTTTGACTGGCCAAAGAGTTTCGCATATCGGCTCGTAGATCATTCCCTTGTTTCACCATATCTCCTTTCAAGCTAGCCATTTGCCGCTGAAGATTCTGCACTATTGCGTCATTAGTCCTCATGTAAGTTTCAACCTCGTGATTAAATGTGGTGGTTTGGTTGGGAGGAAGAGCATGGTAGACAGGTGGTTGATAAGCGGGTTGTTGGTAAACTTGTTTGTTTCCTTAAGGTGGATATGGGTTTCTTTGGGTTGGATATTGATTTAGAGCTTGAGGTTGGTTTTGATTGTTGGGATTGAGGTTGTTTGGGTTTTGAAGTGGAAAACCGGGTGGTGAAAGAAAGTTGTTTGAGCGATAGCTGATCAAATTACGGTCACCTTGAGGACGTGCTTGATAGCCTCCCGTAGAAAAGTTACCGTTGGCGGCATACACATTTTCCGGATTGTCATGAGTCGAAGGACAATCGGTGTATGAATGAGATCCCCCACATATTTCACATGATTGACTCAAAGCATTAACTTGTGCATTGATAGCTTTGGTATTGTTAGCGGTTTGGAGAGCAAGTATTTCAACAAGCGAAGTAAGCTTATCAATTCTCTTGTCGCTCTCATTAGTGCTAGCACTAGCCACATTAGTCCAACACTCTTGGTTTGCACTCTAGACTTATTCTCAATAATGTCCCATGCAGCATTAGAAGACTTAACCAAAATATTATACCCCCCCCCCCCCCCCCCGAGGCACTATTTAGTGAAACTTGGTCATTCATGCTTAAACCATTGTAAAAAGCATTAATTTGATGTACTTTTGTGAAACCATGTTGTGGACACTTTCTTAAAAGTTCCTTAAAACGGTCCCAAGATTCACTAAATGTCTCACCGTACTTTTTTTCAAAGGTAATGATTTCATTCAGAAAAGCGGTAGTACGTGAGGGTGGGAAAAAGTAGTTGATGAATTTAATCTCTAAATCCGTCCACGTAAGAATACTTTGTGGCGGTTCCTTATCAAGCCAATGTCGGGCTTGTCCCTCTAAGGAGAAAGGAAAAAGTTCCAAGCGAATCACTTCTTTTGAAACCCCATTATACTTAACCGTATTAGTGAGTTGAAGGAACCTTTTTATATTGTCATGAGGATAATCAAGTGTATGCCCCAAGAAAGGTTGAGCAGAGACCATTTGAATGAAACCGGATTTGAGCTCAAAGTTGTTGGCTCCAATCTCGGGTATAACAATAGCATCGGTGTTGCCCTCTACTTGCGATTGCAAAAGCTCTATCATTGGTTGATTGTCCATGGTGACAATAGGTGGAGTAATGACTTCGGCTTGAGCTACTTTCTTCTTACGAGCACGAATACGCATACACACCTACAAAAAGAAAAGAAAAATAGACAAGAAATATTTTTGGTTTTTTATGTTTTTCTATTTTTTTGTATTTTTGAAAATTTTATATTTTTTAGGATTTTTGAAAATTTAAGCAAGAAAAATAACGTTCAAAGATGAACGGATCCCAAAATACAACGCGTCTCTCACTAAAAACCGTTAATCTTAACGAAAAGAGCCGGCAGCGGCGCCATTTAATACAAGGGTTTGCCTCGTATGAAAGTTCGTTAAACCGATCTTTTCGAATTGATTACTAGTTAAGAGTGCGACTCAGTTGTTCTTGGTGGAAAAGAAAAAGGTTTGATTATCTATTTTAATCTAAAAGTGAAAATGTCGTTGAGTAAATAAGTAAAAATGAAAGCTTGAAAATATTTAAACTTTAAACTAAAATACGACAAGTTAAAATAATGATAAGTAAAGAGGCGGGACAAATTTAAGCTTAAAAACTAGAAATAACAAAACCTTATCCCGAATAATTCTTCTGCTGACTATCAGGAATACAAAATTATGAGGCTTATAACTACTTTGAAGCCTTATTCGGAATGTTTAACTTCTCATTATCCGGAATCTGAATTTGAGTCCGTATCCGGAATCTGAATTTGAGTCCTTATCCGGAATCCCCTTTCTGGTGACTATCCGAAATATGGAAAACGAAGCTATCCGGAACTAACTTCTGCTACTTATCCGGAATATGAACTCCTTAGGCTTATCCAGAATGTTATCCGGAATACTAGAACTGCAGCTTATCCAGAATTGAGGGTTTGGGAGCTTTATCCGGAATCCTTTTAAACTCACTATCCAGAATGTCTGTTAAGTCGCTTATCCGGAATAATGGTTTGCAGCTTATCCGGAATAAATTCTTCTTCTACTTATCCGCAAAACACAAATGAAGGCTTATCCGGAATTGAAGATTCCTGGCACTTATCCGCAATGTTGTTTCCTACTGCTTATCCGGAACCCACTATTATGAAGCTTATCCGGAAAGTTTGGGTGGCAACTGTTATCCGGAAAAAGAGGGTTTAAACCTCTTATCCGGAATGAAGGATTTCGGACTATTCGTAATAAATGTGCAGGCTCTTATACGGAATAAAGGGGTTTATTAAAAAACCGGATAACACCAATATTAAGCAAATAAGCAAATCCAAAATAAGCACTTACCAAATCTTAAACCAAAGAGATTTTTAAGAAAAACTAATAAGCCACGATTTAAAAACTATTAAAATACTAAATAATCTAAATAATAAAAATCAACTTTTTTATAAAAAAAATTAAACTTATCAAAATCAACTTATTTTTAAGAACTATTAAGCATTAAGATTAAGAAAATAAGCACTTTAATATAGAAAATTTTAAAATCACCAATTCAATAAGCACAACTAAATAAGCTACACAATCACATCTTTAACAAAATTAAAATAAACTACATGATTATCAAGATTAAAAAGATTAAGAAAGGTAGAATGAAAATTAAGGAAATAAGATTGATTTGATTAAGGATTAATATCAAAGATTACAAGATTAAAGTAAAGATTTAATAATCTTGAAAGAAAAACTAAAGAAAAAATAATAACACAGTTAATAAAAACTAAAAAATGAAAACTACAAACTAACTAACACCCTTCTAATGAGATATTAGGAGGGTAATTATAGGAGGTGGGGAGGTTAAGTGCTTAAGCTTTCTTCTTTCTTTCTTCTCGTCTCGACTCGATTTAATTTATTTATCTTTCTCGATGTCGTCTCGGGATTTGTCGATATAAATTGAACTTGTCTTATAATTTTCTTCTATAATTAGACTTGAGTTCTTCGACTTCACTAAACTTCCGTCTTTAGACTTTTTCTTCGATAAATCTTCAGAATGGGCCTTGGACTTCTGTTCTTTATGCACTCTCGATCTTTTGACTTTGATTTTTGTCTTTTTCTTCGATAAAAGCCCGTGATAGCCCATGTTTTCTTCCTTTTGCATAATTTTATCCTGAAACACAATAAAAACACAAACCACGCATAATTTCGACTTTTACGACATAAAATACACGTTTTGGTCTTGTTATTATTGGAAATAAGTTGTAAGAGGATAAGTGTTTTTACACTTATTAGTCCACGTACCAATGATTGGTTGATAAGGCGTTTGAAGGTCAAATCGGGCGAAATTTGGAGGTCCACGTTGATGACTTGGTGATAAAAAGTCATACACAAGATGAACTTATCCGGGATATAGAGAAAACATTCTCAACACTTAGGAGAATAAACATGAAGTTAAACCTAAAAAAGTGCACTTTTGGGGCAACAGAAGGCATGTTCCTAGGATACATGATTGACCCCAGTGGCATCAAACCCTACCCGAAAAAGACAGACGCAGTCATTCAGCTTCAAAGCCCAAAGACAAAAAAGGAAGTGCAATCGCTAAACGGGAAGCTCGCAGGGTTGAACAGGTTCTTGTCCAAATCCTCAGAGAAATCGCTCCCTTTATTTACAACACTCAAGAAGTGTATAAAAAAGGAGACTTCAATTGGACAAAGGAAGTTGAAAAAGCCTTCGAGGAACTGAAAACACATTTAGCGTTGCTCCCTATGTTAGTCGCACCACGCCCAAAAGAAGAGCTAATAATGTACTTATCAGCTACACATGGAGCGATTAGCGCGGTACTAATGACGGATAGGGTGAATGTGCAAAAACCAGTATACTTCATAAGCAGAGCATTACAAAGCTCAGAACTGAATTATACCCCAATGGAGAAGTTGGTACTCACACTAGTATTTGCGGTGAAAGGTTGCGCAGATACTTTCAAGCACATCCCATAGTGGTGATCACAGATCAACCCATAAAACAGATAATACCAAAACCGGATGTAGCGGGTAGACTACAAAAGTGGAGTGTTCTTGGGGAACACAATATTACGTATAGACCGCGTAACCCGTAAAAGGACAAATTCTGGCAAACTTCATCGTTGAAAAACTAGAAGAAGGTGATCAAGAGCCAAAACATGAGGAAGAAGACCAAGTCCCATGGATCTTATTCACTGATGGATCATCATGCGATCATCATGTACTGATGGATCTGGCGCAGGACTCATACTAACCAATCCCGAGGGAATGGAATTTACATACGCGCTGCGTTTTGAATTCACAGCTACAAATAATGAGGCGAAATATGAGGCGCTTATAGCAGGGCTAAGAATTGCAGCCCAAATGGGTGTGCGTAATCTCGAAGCAAATGTAGAACCTCGCCTGGTAGCAAATGACATACTTGGTAAATATGAAGCAAAGTAAGAGAATATGATATAGTACTTGCAAAAATCCAAGTCATTGATTGAAGGATTAAAAAAGTTCCTAATACGCCAAGTACCTAGAGGGGAGAACAAGAAAGCGTCCACCAGCTTTGCACACCTATCAAAGCAGGTCCTGGTAGAAATCCCTAAAGACAAATCCATAAAAGAGCAAAAGGTCGCACCGGTTGTGGATGAAGAAGGTCCTACATGGATGACACCGATCGTATACCACTTAACGAAAGGCTCACTCCCGCATGACGAAATCGAAGCGCGACGAATACGAAGGCGCTCGAGACAGTTCGAAGTCAGGGACGGGATTATTTACAAACGCTCATTCCTTCAGCCATGGCTAAGGTACGTAGGGTCGTGGCAAGCGCAGTATGTTATTAGTGAAATACACGAGGGATCCTACGGCATGCATGCAGGACCACAGTCAGTAGTGGCGACAACATTACGCAACAGATATTAATGGCCAACCATAAACGCGGACGCACGTACACTCATATACAAATGCAATGACTGCCAAGTACACAGGCCGGTACCGCGTCAACCCCAAGAGGAGCTAACACCTATCACTTCCCCTTGGTCATTTTTCAAGTGGGGAATAGACATCGCATGACCTTTTCCTGTGGACGCAGGTGGAATTAAGTTCCTAATAGTCGCGACGGACTACTTCACGAGGTGGATTGAAGCAAAGGCAACAATCACATGAAACCAAATAAAGGGACAATATCGTATGTCGCTTCGGGCTGCCTGGAGAGATCGTCTCTGATAATGGAAAACAATTCGTGGAGAATCCATTCAAGGATTGGTGCGCGAATAACAACATCAATCAAAGGTTTACATCGGTAGCCCATCCGTAAACCAATGGACTTGTGGAAAGATCAAATAGGAGCCTAGGAGACGGCATAAAGGCGCGGATTAGGGTAAAACAAAAAAAATAGGTCGACGAGTTATCACATGTCTTATGGACACATCGCACAATGATAAAAACCGCTACGGGTGACACCCCTTTCGCCCTAACGTACGGAACAGAGGCAGTAATCCCAGCCAAAATCGGGTTACAAATGATCCGCACAACAGAAGTAGACATGGTCACAAACGATGATGAATTACGGCTGAACTTGGACATAACTGATGAACAAAGAGAATTGGCAGCTATCCACAAGGCCAATTCAAAAGCAAAAATGAAGGGTTACTACGACGTTAGGGTGCGAAAGACTTCCTTTAGGCCAGGTGACTTTGTGTATCGCTCCGCGCTGAAAATACAGGAAAACTTGGACCTAAGTGGGAGGGACCTAACATGGTGACAGATGCATTGGTGAACGATGCATATCGACTGCGCGACATGGATGGTCGCGACCTACAGAGGCATTGGAACATATGCCACCTAAAGAAGTGCTACCTTTAGCGGCAAACTCCTGAAACCAATGTATTATTTTTATTTTATATAATGTATTTAAAATTTTGCAAGTATCAATAAAACTGTCGTGGTCCCTAGCTAGTTCCACGATGCCTTCCAATAAAACGTTTATTTTTATCATACATACACTTCGCATATGCTATATGTTGCCTACTGGCATACACGTACAAAACGTTTCCAGGAGAAATAAGAGGAATGAGTCTAACATACTAATTAGACCCGTCGAGTAAGAGGGATGCAACCCCATCGACCGCGGATTATGTATCCTTGTTAGGCCCCTTGCTATTAATGACGTCGTAGCAAGTTTTACAGCAAGTACATTCTGAGACTGAAAAGACACAATCGTGCACACCTAACAACTGGTTAGCCTCACCTGGCCGTCCTTATGGTAGTAGCGGTCTACCGCACGTAATGAGTTTGCCTCACCCATAAGGACCACTTATGTAATAACACTAATTCATAAACCAAGTCTGCGCTATAAACATTAAAGCGTGGAAACATATATTCATAAATAAAAGTGAAAAATTTCATTACATATAAAGTGTGAACATTCGCACATACAAATAAATGTTCACAAAATACAACTAGTGTTTGAAAGTAAATTTGTATCTGAGGAAGATCTCTTCAGCTTCAATAAGGGAGGACAGTATGCTGAGACACGGTGCTCTTACATTTCCTTCTCCATTAAGTCAAGCACATGCGCGTCTCTCTCCAGCAGTGGCAAGGGCAACACAGGGATGGAGGAAATAAGGTGTGCGTCATCGACAGAAGGTGCAGCCTCTAGACTCAGAGCAGCCTTCTTGGCAGTTGCACGACTAGCGTGTGCTGCAAGCACTTCAGACAATGGAACTTCCTTCTTAACCCTAAAAGGGTCATGCACATCCCTGGGATGAGAAAATATCGTTACCATCAGTTGTTCTAGGGAAGGCTTCAAGTGAAAGTCAGCCTGTGTCTCCGCGCCCTCAGCCTTATGGCTCGTCAGAGTCAATCCTTCCATAAAAACATCAAGTGGCAGCTCATGATCATTGTCGCCAAGTCTGAAAGATGGCAGAGGACATACACTCATGTTCTTCAGGGCGGCCATGAGCTTAGACTCAGCCACAGGATCAAAGAAGGTAACCTCTACCAAGTCCTTCTACAACAATTCGGCTTTGAGCGCTTTCACTAGGCCCTTGGAGGTGCCCTTATTCACCGCATCAATGATGGACTAGGCGAAGGTGGCCCGCAGAGTAGGCTCTTCCAGGGAACCCATGGAAGCTAGGCGCAGACCGTGGCGCACCAACCAACGCTTCTCAGCTACCTCTCGCATCAAGCGCGGATACAAGTCTTCATCAAACTCAACGCTCAATCTCTTAAGTTGACTGTTGAGATCGCTCACATCACCTTTCACCCTTGCGCCCAACGCATCTACATCAGCCACAAAATGTTCCTTTCCCTGCTCAAATTCCCTCATTGCTTCTTGATTGGAGGCCTTTAGCAAATTGAGCTGGGAGCGCTCATCTTCAAGCGCGGTGGATAGCTCATTCCTCTCTTCAGTTAAGAAATGGGTTAGGGCAACATCTTGTCGCCCTCTCTCGGCCTCTTGGTTAATCTTTGCCTTCATTTCCTTAAGGGCAAGAGTCTTCTCCTCAACAATTTGCCCAAGTCTCTCTTCTGTGGATTGGACTTAGGCGGAAAACTCTAAGAACCTCTTCTTGATGCGGGACATTAGTGTCACGTTCTGCGACGAAAAGTAACTAACTTCGTCTGCAAGAACCACATCTTTCATCCCTTCCAGTATAGTAGCTCGGTCAGGGGGCACGATGTTTTCCAGGAAGCTGGAACAGTCAAAATCACCGGTCAACTCTGAAGACATGGGAAACCTCCCAGTTAGGAGCAAACACGAGGTCTTGGGGGAACGCGTTTCCCCCCGCTGTTGAAGTCTGCTTTGGAGGGGAAAGCGCGACATCACCCTTCGTAGACAAATCTTCCTGGTCATTACTGTTACAGGGGAAGGATAGATTAGAGGAATAAAAAGGAGGCATAAGTACGGTGGTACTAAAACAAAGACAAGTAATTTACATTAAGTTGATGGTGGCAGGAGGAGTTCGTGGAGGAGTCCTCGCAGCATCCTCCTCGATATCTTCTTCAGCCACGCGCGCCTCTGTCAGCGAGGGCCCATCCCTCGTGCGAGCGGACTTACGAGAAGAAGTTGGGGGGCTCCTCCGCCTCTTCCCCAACAAAGTAGAGTTCGCCTCCTCCTCCTCCTCCTCAAATTGTTGAGCGGCGAGCTCAGCATCCTCAGTAAAATTCTCCGATGATAAAGAGGATCTTAGAAACAGTGGTGGTTGTTGTTCTTGTGGTGGTTGTTGCTGTTGTTGTACTGGTGGTTGTGGTGGCTGCTCTATGCCAACGTCTTCTTGATCTTGTGCTACGGAAGATACCCTCATACCAGCAGTATCAATTTAACACTCTCCAACTAATTTTCAGAAGTTGATTTTGAAATGGCTTAGAGACTGAAATTGTCTTTTTTTAATATTTATAAGCTTTATTTTAAACTTAAGTATTTGGTTTTTTTATTGTAAAGCATATAATCCTTGTTTAGAGTTTCACAAACTCATTTTTTGATTTTATTTGACGGAAAATAAAGAATCCTCATATTAGGCATTTAATGTTGATTGTTCTAGATTATTTATGTTTATTATTTGACAGCATTACTTTAACAATTTATATTGTGTTGATTCATCGTCGATACTTCTACAATCATACCGGAATTGCTAATAAGGGACATTGTCGCAATGCACATATCTCTTGTAATACATCTTGTAATAGTCACCAGTTTGTTGGCGAATTCTGAGTATGAACGTGGCTTATGGATGTCGTTGTAAGCGTGTTACCAAATTCACGAAGTCCTAGTTAGAGTGCAAGTCCAACTAGTCCAAACTCGACCTATTTAATAGTATTTAGAATAAAATAAATGTAATCCTAGATATAGTCTAATACCTCTTGTTTATTCTATATATACCGTGTAGGGTAAGGGTTCACATTCTATTGATTGAAGTTTTATGTTAGTTTCTTCAATAAATTAAAAAGCTGCGTGTTTGGCAGTAATACCTGGTGTCGTGTTCTTTGTTTTACTGTTCTTGCTTGTGCTTGATGTGTATACCTCTGATTACCACAATTGGTATCAGAGCCTTCGTGCTCATTTTTGGTGATTGTTGTTGCGACTAAGGGCTACAAACACAACCAACAACACTCCTAAACTTGTGAATCTGTTGGTTTAAGGAGAAGAAAGTACGACTATGAGAACACGTATTTCCATGGTATTATTTTATTCTTTTATTCATGCTTCTTGAATTTTCCAACATGTTACGTTTTCTTGTATTCTAATACGTAAATCCTGAGATCTTGGTAATTTTAATAATTTATACTTTTAAGTATTTTCTGATAATTGATAATACTTTATTTGGAATTATACAAATTTTAATTTATTTTTCCATATTTATTTAAATCAAAATCTTTGATTTAAAAATCACCCGCGTGCATTTTATAAAAGTTTACTCAAATCAACGAGTAACGAGGACTACTAGTGATCGCGATATCAACGGATGCCCAAAATTTTAAGTCTTATTATCGATTTTTTCGATACTTGATTATTTTGATATTTTCGTTTCATTATGTATTAAGTCAAGTCGGAACCTTACTATTACTTTTCGTGTGCGTTAAATCTTTGAAAAAGTATTTTTGTTGATCTGGATTTTATTTTTATAAAGCCGGGATGAAACCCAACTCCCGTATATATTTAAAAACCGGCTAGGTACTATTTCCGCTCTTTAATAAATAACTTTGCAACAATAGCCAAAAGATAGCCAAATTTACTATTTCTACCAACCACCACCATATATAAAAAAGAAATTTACACACACTACAAATTTTATTCATTCCAAAATTTGTAAACTCTCTCCCTTTCTTCCTTGTTGTTGCCGCCACTCCCCACCACTATAAACACCTTCACCAACAATTTTATAGCTTGATTTGAAGAAAACTAAGAAAAGACCCATCTTGGTTTTAATCTTGTGATCATTTTGATCTGAGATTTAACCACATGCACTAAATTTTATTTTTTAGGAAATTCTCATGATGAACAATTTTTTTATCCACTTTCATTGTTTGCATGTGTGTTATTTGGTGTTAGGATCAAGTTATAGATGATAATCAAAGTTGGAAAAAAATATATTTTTTTCTTGAGTTCTTGATCATTTGATCCATTTTGTTGGTAAGGTTCCTTGTTTATATGTTAACTACTAAATTACTCATTAATTTATAGTTGCATGTATGATATTGATTACGGTTTTGTAATAAAATGGACATGCAAGTTATTTGGAGTAGTGGGTATTGTTTAGGATGATTATATGGTGATTTTAGTAGTGTGGAAAATTGATAAAATGGGTCAAAAGTTGTTTTGTCATGGTTTTTAATTAGTCATTTTTTTGACCAGTGAGTTTAGGGTTGTTTTTTGTGGGTTAAAGTTCGACTAAAGGTTGATATGATTAGATATAGTTGTAGTGGTTGTCGAGACGCTCGTTTTGATATAAAGTAGGCCTTCTAACTCAATACGAGGAGGAAGTTACACTAGTTTGAATATTCGTGTGCCGGGAGGCGAGTATCGACACAACACGAAATTGTTGTCGATATTTGGTCAAATCTCGAGGATTATAGATTGAGTTTCATAAAGGTTAAAGGGCTGTTCATAGGCTCTAAACCTGGGGTCTTGAGTCTATTTTCAAACTTAGGCGTCAAGTTTACAAATGGTAATGTTTAATTGGGTCATATTGGTTTTGCAATACAAACGTACAAAACTATCCAGATTTTGGAGTCTAGAAATATGTTGAGCAGGTGGTTCTAACTTGTAAATCTTTGGATGAAATTTAAACTGGGTTTTATTCAGGTTATGATTGAGTTTGTCACCAAGTTTCATAAAAATCTGAGTTGTCTAAGTATGGGAAATCAGCAGGTACATTTGGTATGTACCGGCTGAGTGCTTTCGGGAGTACTTGTCTTAATAACGTAGTCTTGTAAAGGCGTCCAGTAAATCCACTTGTGTAGTTTGTTCTTGTGTATATACTATGGTTTTGAGTTTAGTTAATTGGTTCACTAAGTATGAGTTTATACTTGGGCATATTAATAAAGTGCGCACCTTATTTGGTAGGTTGCGACTTTCGTGTTTACCGGGCATCTATATCATCGACAATCGTCTTACCACTACTTTTCTGCTCAGCTTCCGAGTTCCGTGATTCAATTACCTCGTGGCTTAAGGTGAGTTTGTAGCCTTAAGTTTCCTCTCTTGATCATGAACCGTTTTTACTTGTGTTGCTAAGCGCGAATGTTGTGGGTGGATCCATCAGGAATGACAATCCCTGTCCCATATTGCGGTTGCTTAACCATTGACGCATTTAACATTTGATTGTTACTTGAGTATTTAGGCTGAATACTCACTAGAGGAACTTACATTGATGTTGAGCTTCGGTGCATGAACTAAATAGCAATAATAATGGTTTCGGACTATGGTTAATGATCATAACCATTTTCCCTATTTACTTGTTTTATAAATGAATGCTTGTGTTCCACACCTTTACTGCTAAACCTATGAATATCACTCAACTTTGTGTTGACGATTTTACATGTTTAATCTCAGGTAATAATACTTAATTTTGCTTGGATGGGAGCCCGCAGGATATTATCACACCTTGGAGATTTCTGTGTTATATATAAACTTAGGTTTTGGTAAAAATGGTCAGAAGTTTATCCTATATTCTTGGTAACTATATGTTACAAAACCATGTTTAAATAATAGATTTTTCCGCTTACAAAACACTAGGACCTTTGTTTAAAAACTCTGATCTTTTATGATGTAATGTAAATGTTTTATTATGTAAATTTTGTGTCAAATGCATTTTATTGATTCTTGTACCATGACGTGGCACCCCCATGCTGCCTACGTGTTTCCTTGCCTGATTTTGGGGGTCTCACAGATTGGTATCAGAGCGATGGTTATAGGGAACTGAGTCGTTTTTCAAAACTTAGTCTATAACCGAAAGTTCAAATATTTCATGTTTCTAAGTGTCAAACACAGAATCTGCCATTGTTGTTCGATATCTGCGCGGGTAACTCCCTAATCCTTAATATTTACTTTTAATTATCGCTGTAGTATTTCATTTCTTGATTACATTTTGAAATATTACATTACCTTCATGACGATAATTACTATCTCTTTCCAAATTCTTTGTGCTTGATTAATTACCATTAGATATTACTGTGATTACATATGCCCTTACTTTATTACTTGAATTCTTGCTCTTCTAAACTTGATCTTGTTTCCATAATTGGCATTACATACTTGTATTCGGAGCACGTATGCTGCCGACTTTTCATACTCACTTTTTTTAGTACTATTGCTATTTCGTTTATGCGTGATACGACTGACCTCATATACTTGTTCGTTTTGAACCGCTTGTTTTTCTCGACTCACTTTTATATGTTGTGCATACTCTCGTGATACCATTGTTTGGGATTAAGAAGTGTTGCTTTCAGTGAAACTTTCGATTATCATTTTACTACCGTGTGTGTTACTTTCATTGCTTAACTTTTTTAATATATATATTTAGATATCCAAATTGTTTTCCGAACATTTGTGATTGGATGTCTTGGAAAATAGTCTATAGACCATTGTGTAGCTCAATGTGTCTCTGAAAAAGACTAAAGGACATCGTGTGAGTCACACATTTCTAAGCATTCCTTGAAATCTGTGTTGAATAATATCGTAGGTTTACGTAACCTTGATTGACCTTTACGTCACCGTTTTACACGGCACTCGTATATCGATTAAATTTCTTATTTCATTGACCATTCTACATTTCGACTTCGAATTGAAACATTCGTTTGTACCTTGGAAACACCATCGTCATCTTGTAATTCATATCCTATAATATTATGTGGCGATTATTTGGAATACGATTCTACTTCTATAAACTTGTATCTTTCCTTTTTATTAAACCTCCTCACTCCGGGAGTGCAACCCGTTAATGTTCCATTTCTTTCTCAGTATGTCTTGTGATTTTGGAAAATCACGCCGCCAAGAGACCTTCCAGCATTGCATCTTGAAATCGAAGACACGAATGTCATGCGCCGTTTTTTATTTCTTAGTTTATTGTTGCCACTTAAACCATTTTTATACTATGTTTTTATTTACATGCTTAATTATACAATCTATTCTCTTTCGCCTTTATGGAATCCACAAGTCATGTGTGTACATAAATTCCGGGTCGTTATGAAGTTTGATTAAATTTCAAGGTGTGTTGAAAAATATACTTTCTGCAGAAAACTTACATGTAATTTAACGATGTCGAGAAAATATTTTTATAAACTTTAGACATAAATATATATTTCTACTTGTTGAGACATTCGTTTAGGACGTAAAATTTGACCCGTAAATCTTAAAAACGAGCAAGTTACGCTCATTTGAAATTGTAAAATTTAAGAACTTATTTTTCGCGTATTTTTAAAATATCATTTTCTTGACAGATTTGATGCGAGGACAATTTCGTCCATTTTTTATCCGTTTCAAGTCTCGAGTAAAACTAAAAGTTGTTCAAAATGTCGTTCTACCTTTACCACGTAGGTAACCAAGTTCGAAAACTAGTATAAACGGGTCAAAACTTAAAAGTGAACTTTTGATATGGAGTGTTTGGATAACACTTTTAATGAACTAGTTTTGTCGAAAAAAAGTGGTGCATTTTTATGCGTCTCTATTAACGTGCTAAATTCCTAAACTTTTGAGATTCAGAAATTTTCCTAATATAGAAACTTTCCAAAATAGAAACTTTTCGGGTTATTTGTATTATTTAAGAATTGATGTTCTACTTTCTTAAAAGCATGTTCATGTCAAATAAATTACGATGTGAGAACATATGGATTCCTTTATCCTTTCTTTTATACATGACTTATTTGTCATTTTATTTTTCTTTTACTTCTAACGTACCACTGATTTGGGCCGAGGTTTGAAGTTCTTGTTTTCACATCGTTCGTTATCATTTTGACACGTGCCTCATGACGATTCCGGCTAAACCTTTTGAAAATCTATCATCTTGTAAGCATTTCATCGGTTTTCTAATCAATTACTCTTTACTACTCTCGTGTAACCCACTCCCTAATTTATAAGTTATCATAATGTCACCATATAAACTCAAATTGGTATTATTTGCAAATCATTTTACAAAGTGTTCCACTTGGGCCTTATTAAATACTTGAATGTTACCTTATAAATATAATTGACATTAATTTTACGATATATTTTACACAATGTTCTACATTGGTCATCGTTTTACGATGTATTTTCACAAATTGTTCAATGTTGGTCTTATAAAGAATTCTTGTAACATTAAAATAGTTGATTTAAATATTTAGCCAATTACTTACTTGTGAAAAGTCATGAATCATTTTAAATCCTGTTTTACTAATAGAATTATATACATATTTTAAATCATATGACATGTAATACTTGTTTGACGAAGCTGAGCATCACATTGCTAGTCCTAAATTATGCATGGCCTGATCACCTATACGTAATTTAGAAGGAGTCATGCGAGGCCGAATAGTAGTCATCTTAAATATTTGGCCAAGAACCAACTTTTTACTTGTGTTTCGGGGAAAAGTTAAATAAAATAAAGTGTTGAAAACTTTTACATCTTATGCGAGTATCACCCATTCGCGACATACACATATGATCCCTTATTATTTCTTGAACGAATTATGTGCCTGCAAGTACATGTTTTTTGCTCAATGATATTTTTTCTACTTATTACCTCCTTTTCTCTTATGATACAATTCTATTTACAGTTCGTCTAATTACCGACCATTGATACTAGCCTTGGAAGTTTCAATGTTTCTATGCTTCTACGTCGACCGACCTTCTTTATCTATTTTGGTAGACCTTCGAAACGTCTCCGGACGCGAATAGTGATTTATGACTAGAAGTAAACAATGATTTCGTGTATTTGTCATGATGTGTGTTAGACTCTATCGTCTCGAAATTCATCCGAGTGAACCATGTGTTGACTTCGCTCTCTCATTGCTAATGTTATTTATTTTACTAGAATTACTCTGAAGTGACTTCTTAAGAATTTTCTTTGATTCGAAAATTTGTTGTGTGGCTTTTCTCTTTCGATCGTGTATCGACCACAGAGAACTTAATAAGCCGTTGTTGGTGACACCAACCACATTCGAGAATTCATTACTTGCTAAACCTTTGGTTTCTATTTGTCTCATCATTGACACTATATTTCGTCGTATCATTTGAAGAATTTGTATGAATTTTGTTTTATTTCCTCTTGCTATTGCTTGCATTATAATTGTTGATTATTATTCGTTTCATATTCGTTTGCTATCTTGTCACCTTTTGAAAACCCGAATATGTCCCATATTTACTATTTGATGCTCTAAACACCTTCTTGGATTTCTAAAAATTATTATAAATTTTTAAAAACGTTTTACACATTTTATCAAGTGGTTAAATTACCAAAATAACCGTAAGTTAAATGTCCGATCTATATATCCTCTTTGGTAGATTTATAACTAGTGTAAAAAAAATACGTCATGCTCTATCTCTTAAACTATTTGATTTATCATACTTTACTTTCAAGTTAATGAAATTAACGATGTAATTTATACTTCTATTAATGATTCTAAATAATATGAAAATTTGATTTTCTCCAATCGTAACAATGAACCCAAGTTTTAATAACAATAATTTCATGCAGTCATCCAAAAGCTCTTAAGCCGATCAAAATAATTATTTTGGACTGTTTTACTTTTACTTTGAAATCCTTATCAAGAAAAAGACTTAGCGATTTTAACTCACAAAATATATAGTTTTGATTTCAAATCACCAAACGCATTGATAAGCAATTGTAGCTATACTGACACCATTTTGAAAGTGTCGTAATATTTTAAAGCCACAAGCAAACAAACCTTTCATTTTTAGAATCAAGCAAGCACCTAAGCTTAATTTAAAGTAATACCAAATCCGGGACGGATAATTATGGCAACTCGTATTTTAAATGTATATATGTAATTCATACTTCCCCTCTACTTCTCTAGTAAATAGATTGTTACGTTTCAAGATTTGTCATGTTTTACAGTTTGCACGATTTTCGATTCCTTGTTGATTATCAATCTTAACTCGTTTTAGCGCAACTTGTCCGTTTAAGCAATTCTCGTGTTCATTTTATCTCTTTATATTTCTTCATACTGAAAGGTTATTATTTCAATCCGAGTTTAAAATAATTTCGAGTTAAGAAGTTGAAGCGTAATTGCATTCAAATTGTGAAGGTTCGTCATGGTGTAGAAATTACCTGGGAAAGCGAAGAATCAGTTCTAAACTAGGTATCCCCATTTGCTCGCATCTTCTTCTGCCTCCAGTTGAACTCTAAGGGACCAGAGTTCCTTTAGAGGGGTCGATTGTGAGAACTCGTATTTCCGTGGTATTATTTTATTCTTTTATACATGCTTCTTAAATTTTCCAACAAGTTACGTTTTCTTGTATTCTTTATACGTAAATCTCAAGATCTTAATAATTTTAATAAATTATACTTCTAAGTATTTTTCAGATTATTGATAATACTTTATTTGGAATTATAGAAATATTATTATATTTTTCCATATTTGTTTAAATCAAAATCTTTGATTTAAAAATCACCCGTGTGCATTTTACAAAAGTTTACTCAAATCAACAAGTAACGAGGACTACTAGTGATCGCGATACCGACGGATGCCCAAAATTTTACGTCTTATTATCGATTGTTTCGATACTTGATTATTTTGATGTTTTCGTTTCATTACGTATTAAGTCAAGTCGGAACCTTACTATTACTTTTCGTGTGCGTTAAATCTTTGAAAAAGTATTTTTATTGATCAGGATTTTATTTTTATGAAGCCGGGACGAAACCCGACACCCGTAAAATTTTAAAAACCGGCTAGGTACTATTATCGCTCTTTAATAAATAACTTTGCAACAAAGGCCAAAAGATATACAAATTTACCATTTCTACCGACCACCACCATATATGAACAAGAATTTTACACACACTACTCACTTTATTCATTCCAAAATTTGTAAACTCTCTCCCTTTCTTCCTTGTTGTTGCCGCCACTCCCCACCACCATAAACACCTTCACCAACAATTTTGTAGCTTGATTTTAAGAAAACTAAGAAAAGACATATCTTAGTTTTAATCTTGTGATCATTTTGATCTAAGATTTAACCACGTGCGATAACTTTTATATTTCAAGAAATTCTCATGATGAACAATTTCTTTTGATCCCCTTTTATTGTTTGCATGTGTGTTATTTAGTGTTAGGATCAAGATATGGATGATAATCAAACTTGGAAAAAAAATTGAGTTCTTGATCATTTGATCAATTTTGTTGATAAGGTTCCTTGTTCATATGTTAACTACTAAATTACTCATTTCTTTATAGTTGCATGTATGATTTTATTTGGGTTTTGTAAGAAATGGACATGCAAGTGATTTAGAGTAGTGGGTATTGTTTAGGATGATCATATGATGATGTTAGTAGTGTGGAAAATTGATAAAATGGGTCAATAGTTGTTTTGTCATGGTTTTTAATTAGTCATTTTTTACCAGTGAGTTTAGGGCTATTTTTCGTGTATTAAAGATTGAATAAAGGTTGAGAGGATCGGATATAGTTGTAGTGGTTGTCGAGACGCTCGTTTTGATATAAAGTAGGCCTTCTAACTTAAAACGAGGAGGAAGTCACGCTAGTTTGAATATTCGTGTACCGAGAGGCGAGTATCGACACAACACGAAATTGTTGTCGATATTTGGTCAAATCTTGGGAACTATAGATTGAGTTTCATATAGGTACAAGGGCTGTTCTTAGGCTCTAAACCTGGGGTTTTGAGTCTATTTTCAAACTTAGGATGGTAACGGTTAATTGGGTCAAATTGGTTTTGCAATACAAAGGTACAAAACTGTCCGGATTTTGGAGTCTAGAAATGTGTTGAGCAGGTGGTTCTAAAATGTAAATCTTTGGATGAAATTTAAACAGAGTTTTATTCAGGTTATGATTGAGTTTTTCACCAAGTTTCATAAAAATCCGATTTGTCTAAGTATGGGAAATCAGCGGGTACATTTGGTATGTACCAGCTGAGTGCTTTCGGGAGTACTTGTCTTAATAATGTAGTCTTATAAAGGCGTCTAGTAAATCCACTTGTGTAGTTTGTTCTTGTGTATATACTATGGTTTTGAGTTTATTTAATTTGTTTCACTAAGTATGAGTTTATACTTGGGAATATAATAAAGTGTGCTCCTTATTTGGTAGGTTGCGGCTTTTGTTTTTACCGGGCATCTATATCGTCGGCAATCGTCTTACAACTACTTTTTCTACTCAGCTTCCGAATTCCGTGATTCACTTACCTCGTGGCTTAAGGTAAGTTCATAGCCCCTTTTGACTACTTGTACATTGTTTCTAAACGCGGGGTGAGATTTTACATGGTGGAACGCATTCATTTAAAATTGTATGCTATCCAGAACTGGTATGCTATCCAGAACTTGTATGCTTTCTAGAACTTGATGATTTCCAACAGTTTTTCATTGATATTATTGCTTTTAGTCTATTTCCTTAAGTTTCTTCTCTTGATCATGAGCCGTTAATTTACTTGTGTTGCTAAGCGCGAATGTTGTGGGTGGATCCATCGGGACTGAATCCCCGTCTCATGTTGCGGTTGTTTAACCATTGACGCATTTAACATTTGATTTGTTACTTGAATATTTAGGCTGAATACTTATTAGAGGAACTTACATTGATGTTAAGCTTCAGTTCATGAACTAAATATCAATAACAATGGTTACGGACTATGGTTAATGATCATAACCATTTTCCTTATATACTTGTTTTACAAATGAATGCTTGTGTTCCACACCTTTACTACTAAACCTATGAATATCACTCAACTTTGTGTTGACGATTTTACATGTTTAATCTCAAGTAATAATATTTAATTTTACTTGGATGGGAGCCCACAGGATATTATCACAGCTTGGAGATTTCTGTGTTATATTTAAACTTTGGTTTTGGTAAAAACGGTCAGAAGTTTATCCTATATTCTTGGTAACTATATGTTACAAAACCATGTTTAAATAATAGATTTTTCGCTTATAAAACTCTGGGACCTTTGTTTAAAAACTCTAATCTTTTATGATGCAATATAAATGTTTTATTACTCAATTTTGTGTCAGCTGCATTTTATTGATTCTTGTACCATGACGTGGCACCCCCATGCTGCCTACGTGTTCCCTTGCCTGATTTTTGGGGTATCACAACGACGACCTATACCAGCGATTAGTGCTCATAGTGATTGGTGGAGGATTTTTTCCGCGTCAAGGGTTACAATCGTGACTACCACAGATCATCCTAGGATTTTATGTTGAAAGAGAACAGGTGCAACAACGTATTATCAGAAACCCTAAGAACAGAAATAACGACATAAAGAAAAGAGGGGTGGATAAGTCCAGTAGTGTTGTTAGGCTTTATAAGTTGGGCTACTTAATTAGCGTGTATAAACTGATTAAAGGCGTGGTTTTTGGTTCATAAAAACGAGTTGGAAACGGTTGTAAAACTGTTGATTGTCTCGTTTATTTTTGGTTGGGTTTTAGTAGGATAATACGGGTAACCGTTGACAGGCCTACGCTTATTCAACCCGAACCAAGAATAAATCTAAGCCGTGTAAAGGGATGGATAAATCCTCGTTACAAACTTATTCGCGATCCAAATGAAGACTAAGTATTTCGACGAGTACTTCACAAACGCAAGCAAAAGAAACAACGTTGATGTTTCATTATCCGTTGTTAACGTCAATAAACTATACCATATGGAGGTTCTTCTTGGAATTCATGGTGTATGGGATGTGGTAGATCCGGGCTCAGACGATGCCAAGAAAAACAATATAATTAAAGGCTTATTTTTTCAATCGATTTCGGAAGATTTGGTGTTGCAAATCGGGAATTTGAAAAACGAGAAGTAGATGTGGGAAGCTATCAAGACTCGTAACTTTGGGGCTGATCGTGTAAAGGAAGCTAGGCTTCAAACCATAGTTACAAAGTTCGAGAATATGAAGATGCCAGATAACGATAGTATTGACGCATATGTCGCGAATTTGTCAGGTATTTCTTCTACGTCAGCCACGCTTGGAGAAGTCGTGTTGGAACACAAGCTGGTAAATAAATTTCTCACAAGTATTCCTAGACGTTTTATCCATACCGCAACAGGCCTTGAGCAAGTTTTATATCTAAAAACAATGGGGTTTGAGGATGTGGTTGGACGATTGAAAGCGTTTGAAGAGAGAGTCAAAGAAGAAGATAAAGCAAACGATGCTCAATAAAGCCTGCTTTATGCTAGAACGGAATATTCCAACAAGAATAATGACTCAATAGGATATGGCTCATACTCTTGAGGTTGTGGTCATGGTCGCGGTCGTGGTCAAGGCAGTGGACGTGGTGATGCTCCAAACCATGGATAACGGGTGTAAAACCCGCATAAAAATACCAAGAATATTAAATGCACGAAAAACACGAATAAGTTAAAACTTTCCATTAATAACATACGACACGTGTCACGAACATTAATTACAAGAATTACGTATAATATTAATGCACGTTAAGTATTATGTATAATATTTAAGTCACGACATTTAAACACGAGCACATACGTAATATATTAAGTCATGGAAATATGTTTGGTTTTGCCTTTTTGGGCTTGTGTGCCCGCGTTAACAAGAGACAAGGAAAAGGGCCCGACCCATTTTTGAAAACCAACTAGTGAAATTATTCTCCAGGGAAAAACACATAACATATTTTCAAGAAAATTAAATAAAACCCTAGCCTCCTTTTTCTATGGAGCCGCGGCAGCCATCACAAACACAAGGACGATTTTGTGGTTTTTGATCTTTGATTTTTACGTATTCGTTTTCGTGTTCCAAACCTTCATCCGTCCACGCATTCGATAAATTAACCAAACCTTGATCTCTTTATTTTATTTTGATTTTTATAAACATAGATCTTGAAAATATAAATTAAACATGTTATGGTTAATGCTTTAAAACATGAAAAGGTTTGGGGTGGTGTTTGTTTTGGTTCGACATACACAACCGAGAGTCACAAGGCTCTCGGTAGCCGTTTATCACCAACAGCCGAGACCCCTCATGGGGCTATGTGTGGTTTTGGTTCGAGCAGCAGCAAGCCAGGCTTCCACAGGGGGAGACCTAGCGAAAGCAGTGGGAACCGGCGTATGTCGTTGGTCACTTTGGTTCGGCAGTGGGAACCGGTTGAGGTCGATGGGAATCATTGGCCCAGCAGCGGCAACCAGCGGCTGCAACCAAGGCTACGTAGCCGCCGGCCACCACCACCAGTCGCCTACTGTATGGGTGGTGTTTGGTGCTCGGTTTTGTTTTCTCGGGTTTAGGGCTCGGGTACATTTATTAGCAAATGTTTTATTAATTAATTAGTTAAATTAATTTATATGCATTATTAATTAACTAATTAAAATCATGACTTAGGTTAATTTATTTAATTAAATAAATCATGTTATAACCTAAGTATTTCATTGACTTAATTAAATTAATAAACCATGCTTAATTTAATTAATTGTTATAAGGTAAAGTTTTATTCAAATTAACCATGACATTTATTAATTAATAAACCATTATTATCATTATTAATTAATAATCACTTTAGCCTAAATATTTAATTTAATAGACTTTACTAATAAATTATCATGACTTATAACTTATGATTAATAAACACTAACTAGACTTATTAATCCAGCTTATTTCTATTTATTGAAACTTTCTATATCATGAAACTTACTATTTTTGAAACTTTCTATTTTTAGAAACTTACTATTTTTGGAACCTTACTGTTTTTGGAAACTTTCTTTTTTTGGAAACTTTCTATTTTTGAAAACCTCATATTCTCAGAAAGTTACTTATTATGATACTACAAGTATAGTAATACAAGAATACATGAAATACATAATCAGAATACATGTAAAACATGAATAAATACAAGATAACATTTAAAACAGTAAAACATGACAAGAACATATAAAATAAGCTAAGAACACACATAACCAATAACACACTCAGTAATCAGACAACTCATACAGGTCCCTTATTTATGTAGTATCCGCGAAGTCGGAGTAGATCGTTTAGCTTTCCTTCTAGCTTCACTACTGGACATAAGGTACGGGTATTCCGTCCTTCAGTATGGACATTCTCTCCCTTTATTAGGATTCCCCGTTTGCAGCCATCTGTTCCCCAGTAATTTTATATGTTTTGAATGCCTATGTTTTATTTTAAATGCCTGAGCTATATACATGCATGCCAGTTCCACCTAGTTATGGAGGTACCATAACCATAACACTGGAGGCACTAGTGTTATGACTTCTCCATGACGGAGTGATTGCTCGTGGCATCCCTATTCAGTTTGGCCATTTATTTGTATTATCATGTGGGGCGTATGGGTGCATCCTAGTTACATGTTTTTCAGGATTTTCATGGTGAATGTGGTATGTGCCTTGCATCCTTCACAAGGAGTTGAGCCCTCCTACCCAGACCAGTATAATTAGAGGCAACCTCTCTAATTGCATGATAAGGTCACCACTCTAAGTATTCATGCACGTCGATACCTCTTGACCTATATGGGCTCTTGGCTAAATTTAAAATACAGTTTTTCATAAGTTAATCATAAGCTTTTCAAACTATAAAACCAGTTTTATAAACATGTACCGGGTTTTCCAGGACTTATATATTTCCGCTACTTTTCAGTCTTTACTTATATTTCAGTCATTCATACCATGTTATATATCCGTTCACTGAGCGTGTTGCTCAGCCGTTACTTTCCTTTCCATGTCCCAATACGGCAGGTACCCATGGACAGACTTGAGCATTTGGAGGACGTGCATAGGATGGAAGCTGCCTTAGACTTCTTCTCATTTTTCCTTCTTATACTTATGCTTAATTGGACACTTGTTTTGTCCTTCTCATTTCATTTACTTTATTTATGTTTTAGGTTTATTGTTGGGAACTGATGTGACTCTAATTACACATCATATTTCCTCGTAAATCGTGCTCAAAATGGTCAAATAATCATCAATATTGCCACATATATGCTTGTTTTGTCGTTTGTGCGTGTGTAGGTACGGGTATCAAGAAAATCACAAGAAATGAAGCCAAAGAGCCAAAACGGACACGAGAAATGAAGAAATGCACAAGACCGATGCCGGAATTATATCTATCAAAATCGAACGGAATCAACTCGACAAAGTTTGAAGATTTTCAAGAAGTCAAAGTCAAAACCCGAGCCGAATTATAAAAAGATGACAAAGATCGAGTTTTATTGGGCCGACCCATTAACATCTTAATGGACTTATATATCAAGCAACCAAAAATGTCCATTAGGAAAGCTGCTGACCCAGCAGGCCCACGAATGATTAAAGGCCCGAGAAGAGGACAAGCCCAAGAAAACAAATATAGAAGATCGGATCTGGTAGCTTACAACATACGCATCCCATATTTTTATTCCATATATTTTCTTTCATCAGGATAGATAGGATAGTTTTTATAAAAAAAATAAAAAATACGCAGCATACTTCTTTCTTGTCTGTTTCATATATTATTATCGTAGAGTAGTGTAGTTTTATCCCAACAACACCTTTTTAAATATTGTTAGTAATCAGACAGATCTTGTTCTTGTTCCTGCTTTAATTTCGATTTAGATTAATGAAGTTTATATTTTCGATCTGGTGAATGAAGCTGGTTATATATTTCAGATGTTGATGTTTGAAGTTTTATATTTGGTAGATTGATGTTTCAGTTTCGATATGGTTTTTGGTTATGTTATGAATCACAAACAGTTTATTGATTAGTTGAAGATGGTTTCGGGTATGTTTTGAATAGCGGGTTTGATCTCCAAGATTATTGTTTTTGGGTTGTTGTCGGTTGATATTGGTTTAGTAAATTCAATTTATATTCGAATATAGCAGGATTGTTGGAATATGAAGGTTGCGATTCGCCAGTTGATAAGAGTTTGTGTTTGACAATATTATCTCCATTCTATTCATTCGTTTACTGCATTTTAGATTAGGTTAGAGTTAGATGCTCAGTTGTTCTGTAAGCTTCACTGTCGACGGACGCCAGGAAGCGAGTTTCGATGCAGCAAAGTAGTAGTAGAAGTAGACTTGTATAATTCAGCATAGATCATAGTTCTTCATTTTTTGACTTCACACAGTGGTGTCTGGATCGGCTTATTATATAAGCTGATATAGTTTATTGATAAAAGCTGGTTGGAGTACTAGTTTCAGAAAGCTTTTAGGCCGTGGTTTTAGTTCTATTGTGATTTCAGTTTAGCATAAGCACTCGCTGGTTCAGTGTAGTTTTGATATCCATCTCGTTAGTTAGCACGACGACAATGGACTGGATTGGACGAGGGTGATAGGTTGTTTCGAGTTCTCCTTATCGATCAGCAGTTAAGCATAGCATCGTACACGACGACAGCTTGCATTGTGCTCCACATCAGCGGACTAGGCCGGGATGTGCAGATCTTGAGTACTCAGTCACAGCTTCGATAAACAGTTTTGTTCGAGCAGTTAGCTACTCGTCATCAACGGACTTGCCTGGAGTCAGTGTAAGATTCAGTTACTTTTCACTTAATGCTAATCGAAGAGTAGATGAATTCTGTATAAGTTTAGCTAATATTTGTTCTTTATAGTTTCATTGTGCAATGTTTAGTGATTTAGTATCAGTTAGTTCTACTTGCAATTTCTATTTCTATGCAGTACTTGTTAATTAGCATTTGTAACGAGCTACTTTAAGTAGAGTCCAAATCTAGATTAGATGAGTTTTAGTATTTGCAATTGAGAAAATGAATTAGAGGTCTTCCGTTTATGCGTATTCAAACAAGTCAGTGAATTAATAGCGTAAATCTGTGGTATTTTTTTACTGATTTTCTGTTAGTCTGTTAGGCTCATGTGTTAGGCCCAAATTCAGTAAAGTCCAATTAAGATTTGGAATAGGACCGTTAAGTACATTGGACAACTTTGAGCTAGTATTGTTGAGTCGTTAGTTTTAATTCAAATAATATTAGTATAAGTAGAGAGTATTATAGTATTAAGGTCATTTGGTTTGAGAATTAATAATCATTTAGGCTTGCTTGTGTTTTTAGCTCATTAGGCCCATCTTAGATTTAATCAGTATTGTTTTTTTTCAATTTAAGCTTTGTAGATTTTTACCTATTCAGATTTTAGAATGTTTGTTTCATTTTATTTTGAGTTTGCTAAAAATTAGTTAGTTTGTTATTTTCATGTTTTAGTTTAATATTTTGTGTTTTTCATTAGTAGCATAAATTTGTTTTTACATTTTTTTATTTCGTGCATTTAATTGTCGTATTTGCAATTTGTTTTAGTGTAGTACGTATACGTATTATACATTTTATTTTTATTTTATTTTTATTTTTATTTTTTTTACGTGCTTTTTTTTAAGTAGAAATAGATACCAAATATTCGCTTATTAACCAAAAACAAATTAAGTCGAAACATTCAAATCGGAAATCAATTCGACACGATATCGAGACAAAACGACAATAAAAATTCACACATTAAAATGGCGCCGCTGCCGGTTCGTGCTCGTTACGATTGACGATTTTTCGTGAGACGATTTGGATTTTGGGATCCGTTCGATTTTGAACGTTATTTTTATTGACGTAAAAAAAAATTAATAAAAACCAAAAATATTTTCTTATTTTATATACTTTTCTTTATTAATATATATACCCTTTAAAAAAAATTATTAAAAAAAAAACATTTTCTTTTAGATTTTATTTTTTTAGCTATATATTATAATATTTTCATAAAAAAAAAAAAAAAAAAAAAAAAAAAAAAAAAAAAAACTTTTCCTAAAGTATTACATCAAAAAAAATAAAAAAAATCTACGTATATATATATATTTTCTATCTTGATTTTTTTTATTCGTTTTTACGTACATATTATATTCTCTTTTATAAAAAATAATATCGTGACGAGTCAAGCCGATCCCGAGTATCGTGCTTTTGACATGGCTATGGATAATCGATCGATTTATGAGTTGTTACAAGTACCTACTGAGGGATGTCTCGACAGTGCGATCGTGATACCGGATATCGATAGTGATTATTTTGAGCTTAATCCGGATTTGATTAAGTTGATATCCGGTCATCCTTTTTACGGATTTGAGGACGACGATCCTTACACTCATATCCGTCATTTTCGTTCATACGCCAATACCGTCAAATACACCAATGTGACACAAGACATTATCTATTTACACCTTTTTCCTTTTTCCCTTGATGGGCAAGCCCGGACTTGGCTTGAAAAGGAACCACCACGATCTATTTTCCCATGGGCTAATCTTGAGTCAAAATTCTTAAATCAATTTTACCCTTATGCTAAAACGAGAAAAATTCGGTTGGAAATAACTAATTTTGAAGAGTCTAATAATGAAACGTTTACCGAGGCTTGGGAAAGATTTAAGGTTTTGTACGTAGTTTTCCTCATCATGGATTTTCCGCTTTGCACTTGATTGATTCGTTTTATAATGGGTTGACCCAATACGATCAAGATTCTCTTAACACGGCTACAAGTGGAAATCTTTACTCTCGGAGTACTAGTGAGGCTTTAATGATTATTGAGAACAAGTCTCAAGTATGGAGCAAAGCCGAAGTATCCGGTACCACATCTATTATCATTAGGAGTGGCCCTCTTTTCTCATATACTCCGAGACTTAGTGATGAGCCATGTGTTGATTCGGATGACCCTCTTTTTGATGATTCTTCTAGTCCCCTTTCTCATGTGACTAGTGACTCTTTTCCTACGGATTTTGAGGAAGAAGTAGTTATTGAGCAACTCTCGGTTGAGTTGACTCCTGACCCGCCACAAATTAATGAAGGGTATTTTGGGGATTTTCAAAATCAAATCTTTCCAATTCAAGAAGATTTTCAAAATCATAACAATTTTCAAAGTAATAATCAAAGGGATTTTCAAATTGAACCTTCACAAATGGATGAAATAGTTGAAATATTTGAGGAACAAAAGAGGATGATAAATGACCTTCATGAACAAAACCAAAGTCTTAAATATCAACTTTTTGAAGCTTTGAGAGCTCAATTTGAGGCTAACACCACTACTAGTAGTGATGTTCCCACTGTGGACCCTTCCATCTCTCCACCAATAAAGGAGAGACAAGGCCCGGAGATTATCATGAGTTTTACTCCCCCTCCGGTGTTGACACCCACAGATACATTTAGCTCTCCCTCTTCCTCATCTTGTGAGGAAATTCCCGAGATTGTACTTGAGCCTACATTTGACCCCATTCCTTTTATGACTCCTTCACCTACTCCTCCAAATGATACTACTCCTCATAGTAGTTATCTGGATATGGATGTGTTATCTTATGATTCCGACTATACTTTTAATTCTTTATCGGGCTCGGATGAGGATGACTCTCCTATTTTACAAAAACCGACTTTTGAAAAACATGCTAATGATACTAATGATTTTTCGGATACTTCACTCCTTAGTGATGATGGTTTTCACATTCCCGAGATCGATGAGTTTCTTGATATTGATACACCCGTGGAGTACATATCCGGGTATTATGATGTGGAGGGAGATATACTTTTTCTAGAGGATTTATTACACGATGACACTATACCTTCTATCCCTCCCGACCCACCCATTCATGATGCTAAAGAAAACAAAGACCCGAGGGTTCCGCCTATTAGTGTTTTGACACCTACTTTTTCACCCCCGGTGTCTCTTGTTGATTTCACATTTGAGGGTGATTCTTTTATGGTTGACACCGAGTTGTCTTGCTATTTTCCCATAAAGGGAACGGTATTTGATCCGGGTATACACATTTTTGAGCAATCTCAATATCTTAATGATGAAATCAAAAGGAAAATTTTTGAAAAATTAAGATCATTACCTTCTTACTATACCCTTAATTGTAAGAAACTTTTGCTTAAAGGAAACCCATCTTTCTTATACTTATTTGCTATTGCCACCTTGGGGTTTATTTCTTTTAGAGATGGAAACCATGTATTTGACCCGGGTGGACTTTTATGGGGTTTTCCTTATTTGGGAGGTTATTTCACTTTATTATGGAGAGCTTTTCTTTTCCGGGTAAATCATTTTCTCTCCATGATCGTTTCCAAAAGGACAATTTAATTCGGGGATCGAGTCGAGATCATGACTCGGTTACCAAAAACGAGGTGCCTCGTGGGGGAGATTCCCATGCTTATCATTCTATCTTCTTTCTAATTTCTAATGTGAAGGGCTTGTGCTTTTTCATTTGTTCTCGTGTTTCGTTTGTGATGTGATTTTAGGTTTCTCCTATATCGAAGACTCTCGTGTTCGTTTTCATCACGTATCACTCGAGTTTCGATCCTTCATTTGAGACATCCGATATCCGATGATTATATCCTTTACTAACGCTTATTTTTATTGGCATAATTAATAAACTGCTTTTAATTATTTGCGTCATACCTTTTTCATGCTAGAATTTTGCATTCGACTCTTCGTCTCTAGTAGGGGGTATCATACCCTTAGACTTGAAACATTGAGGACAATGTTTGGTTTTAGTATGGGGGGTATCTATCGATATGCTTTTCCTTTTGTTCGTTGTCTTCACGTACTCCGTTTTTCAAAAATGTGCTTAAAATTGCATAAATTTTTAATTTTTTTTATAATTTTAATAAGTGTTTTTGACACGAATGTAAGCTTTCCGTTGGTGAAAATAAGAATAGATTTTGACTCGACCGGTTTACCTTAGCTTATTCCTTAACCATGTAAATCGTTTATTTGGTTTATTAGGCTAAGCATCCACGAGTCTCATTATTTGTGATTTTAAATTGTGGAGAACGAGAGATGATAGAGTTGATAATAAGTTTTAAGGTTAATTCTTCCTTATATGAGTTTTTGTGGCTCTTTCTCCCCGCTTGTATATTTAATTGCTTAATAAATGAAGATTTTTGCGGTTTAGGTTCGATATTTTAGCTCTTAACCAACTCTTTTATTCCCTTGTAATTAAAGCAAGAACACATTGAGGGTGTCAGCGTCATGGACTTCCGACTAAGGTGGCTCATAACCACTAAGTAGGAGGTATTCAGACCACGGGATTTCGAAATTTGGCATACTATATGTATAAAAAAATAAATAAAGCACAAATGTGCTAAAGTATTGTGAATAAGGCAAAAAAATGCCAAAAGTATAAGTATACAATCCAAAACCGATAAAGGTCGCCTACTTTGATGCCGACTTGACAGCGAAGGGGTTCTAGATCCTAAGGTGGAGGAATATTATCCAAGGTCGTAATAAAAAGTCCGAAGGTCGCCTACTCCGACGGCTACTTGACGGTGGGGGGGTTCTAGATTCTAAGGACTAATAAAAGACCAAGGAATATCATTTTTTATGTATGTATATAAATAAAGTTTTTGTTATAAATAAGCCAAATTTCGGGTCCGGGATGATCTTAGACTTCCGCTTCTGGTCTCGTAATTGAGATGTCGAGGTCGTCAATACAAGAGATTCCCTAAATCGTGTTAAATTATCCTTGATGTGGCCTTTCTTTAGTGACAACGGTTTTTGAGGATGAGGTTAGGTTCTAAGTGTCGGGTTTACACCGTTTTGCCTTCATTTTTGGACTAATAATTATTAAATAAGTCAAATAAGCCTACGGGTGAATGACAATCCTTAAAATCTAGAGATACAACTTAGGAATAATGGAGAAGGAGTTCTACACAAATGTCTTATATAAGTGGTCTTAACATGAGAACTTGTTGTTAACAATGATCTTGTTTTTGAGCTTGGCATGGAAAGAGTAAAAAGTCGAGGACGATGAACCTATTCAAATTTTGTGATCCTAAAAGTTATTTTTGAATAATGAAAGCGATACATTATGTCATTTACACATATATTATTAATAAAATGAATAAATGCTTTTAATAAATGAAAAACGGAGTTGCTTTATACCTTATTCTAGCATTGCATGAGGACACGACAATGGTTTAGTAGGGGGGTGTGATGTGACTCTAATTACACATCATATTTCCTCGTAAATTGTGCTCAAAATGGTCAAATAATCATCAATATTTCCACATATATGCTTGTTTTGTCGTTTGTGCGTGTGCAGGTACGGGTATCAAGAAAATCACAAGAAATGAAGCCAAAGAGCCAAAACGGACACGAGAAATGAAGAAATGCACAAGACCGATGCCGGAATTATATCTATCAAAATCGAATGGAATCAACTCGACAAAGTTTGAAGATTTTCAAGAAGTCCAAGTCAAAACCCGAGCCGAATTATAAAAAGATGACAAAGATCGAGTTTTATTGGGCCGACCCATTAACATCTTAATGGACTTATATATCAAGCAACCAAAAATGTCCATTAGGAAAGCTGCTGGCCCAGCAGGCCCACGAATGATTAAAGGCCCGAGAAGAGGACAAGCCTAAGAAAACAAATATAGAAGATCGGATCTGGTAGCTTACAACATACGCATCCCATATTTTTATTCCATATATTTTCTTTCATCAGGATAGATAGGATAGTTTTTATAAAAAAAATAAAAAATACGCAGCATACTTCTTTCTTGTCTGTTTCATATATTATTATCGTAGAGTAGTGTAGTTTTATCCCAGCAACACCTTTTTAAATATTGTTAGTAATCAAACAGATCTTGTTCTTGTTCCTGCTTTAATTTTGATTTAGATTAATGAAGTTTATATTTTCGATCTGGTGAATGAAGCTGGTTATATATTTCGGATGTTGATGTTTGAAGTTTTATATTTGGTAGATTGATGTTTCAGTTTCGATATGGTTTTTGGTTATGTTATGAATCACAGTCAGTTTATTGATTAGTTGAAGATGGTTTCGGGTATGTTTTGAATAGCGGGTTTGATCTCCAGGATTATTGTTTTCGGGTTGTTGTCGGTTGATATTGGTTTAGTAAATTCAATTTATATCCGAATATAGCAGGATTGTTGGAATATGAAGGTTGCGATTCGCCAGTTGATAAGAGTTTGTGTTTGACAATATTATCTCCATTCTATTCATTCGTTTACTGCATTTTAGATTAGGTTAGAGTTAGATGCTCAGTTGTTCTGTAAGCTTCACTATCGACGGACGCCAGGAAGCGAGTTTCGATGCAGCAAAGTAGTAGTAGAAGTAGACTTGTATAATTCAGTATATATCATAGTTCTTCATTTTTTGACTTCACAAAGTGGTGTCTGGATCGGCTTATTATATAAGCTGATATAGTTTATTGATAAAAGCTGGTTGGAGTACTAGTTTCAAAAAGCTTTTAGGCCGTGGTTTTAGTTCTATTGTGATTTCAGTTTAGCATAAGCACTCGATGGTTCAGTGTAGTTTTGATATCCATCTTGTTAGTTAGCACGACGACAATGGACTGGTTTGGACGAGGGTGATAGGTTGTTTCGAGTTCTCCTTATCGATCAGTAGTTAAGCATAGCATCGTACACGACGACAGCTTGCAATTTGCTCCACATCAGCGGACTAGGCCGGGATGTGCAGATCTTGAGTACTCAGTCACAGCTTCGATAAACAGTTTTGTTCGAGCAGTTAGCTACTCGTCATCAACGAACTTGCCTGGAGTCAGTGTAAGATTCAGTTACTTTTCACTTAATGCTAATCGAAGAGTAGATGAATTTTGTATAAGTTTAGCTAATATTTGTTCTTTATAGTAACATTGTGCAATGTTTAGTGATTTAGTATCAGTTAGTTCTACTTGCAATTTCTATTTCTATGCAGTACTTGTTAATTAGCATTTGTAACGAGCTACTTTAAGTAGAGTCCAAATCTAGATTAGATGAGTTTTAGTATTTGCAATTGAGAAAATGAATTAGAGGTCTTCCGTTTATGCGTATTCAAACAAGTCAGTGAATTAATAGCGTAAATCTGTGGTATTTTTTACTGATTTTTTGTTAGTCTGTTAGGCTCATGTGTTAGGCCCAAATTCAGTAAAGTCCAATTAAGATTTGGAATAGGACCGTTAAGTACATTGGACAACTTTGAGCTAGTCTTGTTGAGTCGTTAGTTTTAATTCAAATAATATTAGTATAAGTAGAGAGTATTATAGTATTAAGGTCATTTGGTTTGAGAATTAATAATCATTTAGGCTTGCTTGTGTTTTTAGCTCATTAGGCCCATCTTAGATTTAATCAGTATTGTTTTTTTTTTCAATTTAAGCTTTGTAGCTTTTTACCTATTCAGATTTTAGAATGTTTGTTTCATTTTATTTTGAGTTTGCTAAAAATTAGTTAGTTTGTTATTTTCATGTTTTAGTTTAATATTTTGTATTTTTCATTAGTAGCATAAATTTGTTTTTACATTTTTTTATTTCGTGCATTTAATTGTCGTATTTGCAATTTGTTTTAGTGTAGTACGTATACGTATTATACATTTTATTTTTATTTTATTTTTATTTTTATTTTTTTTACGTGCTTTTTTTTAAGTAGAAATAGATACCAAATATTCGCTTATTGACCAAAAACAAATTAAGTCGAAACATTCAAATCGGAAATCAATTCGACACGATATCGAGACAAAACGACAATAAAAATTCACACATTAGGAACCGATGTTTGATTTCGGTTTTCCCTTTTTGTCACTAATAAGTGTGAAAACACTTATCCTTTTACCACTTATTTCCAATAATAACAAGACCAAAACGTGTATTTTATGTCGTAAAAGTTGGAATTATGCGTGGTTTGTGTTTTTATTGTGTTTCAGGATAAAAATATGAAAACGGAAGAAAACACGGGCTATCACGGGCTTTTATCCAAGAAAACGAGAAAAGACGAAGTCAAAAGATCAAGAGTGCATAAAGAACGGAAGTCCAAGGCCTATTCTGAAGATTTATCGAAGAAAAAGTCCAAAGACGGAAGTTTAATGAAGTCGAAGAACTCAAGTCTAATAGAAGAAGAAAATTATAAGACAAGTTCAATTTATGTCGACAAATCCCAAGACGACGTCGAGAAAGACAAAGATTTTAAATCGAGTCGTGAAGAAAGAAAAAAAAGAAGCAACACATGCACCTTCCCACTTCCTATATATACCCTCCTAATGACACATTAGGAGGGTGTTAGTTAATTAGTTCATTTTTCAATTTAGTAGTTTAATTTTTAGAGAGAGAAAGTGTTTAACTTTCTCTCACTAGAACTTCATCTTTTCTTTCTTTTCATGTTTAAGCTTTGATTTGATCTTGTATTTTGGAATCATTAATCTATAAGTTCAAGTTAAGTTTCTTATCTTTAATCTTCTACTACCTTTCTTTATTTTGATCTTGATTAGTGATAATCTTTAATTTTGTTTTCATATTGATGCTTATGTGATTAAAAAGTTTATCTTTTTATTCATCTCTAACTTTTAAGACGGATTAAGTTTTGAGCTTTTCATGCTTATTGACTTAGTTTGTGTTTAGATTATTTATGTTTTAAGTTTACTTAAAGTTTTAGTCTTTTAAAAGTTTGATTTAAAAGTTTTGCTTATTTAAAGTTTAAAAATTTCTTATTTGTGCTTATTTAGCTATTTTCTTTAAAGATTCGGTTAAGTTTGGTTTGAGCTTATTAAAATATAGCTTATTAATTTGGTTTATACGAATTACATACCATCAGAAAGGGAAAACCCCTTTCCGATCTTACATTCCGATCAGGGCTCTTTTAGTCCGATTTGGGTCACTAGTATTCCGATCGTTTGATCAGAAAAGGGTTTTAGATACATTCCGATTGCATCAATTTTGCCTTATTCCGACAGCTTTCTTTTACTGCATTCCGATAAGGATTCCGATGCATATTCCGACCATGTATTTATTTGATATTCCGATTGGACCTGTTTTCCATTATTCCGATTAATACATTCCGACCACATTCCTTTTGGGACATTCTGATCACATTCCTTTTAGTGCATTCCGAAGTGATTCCGACCAGGCATTCTGATGGGTTTAATTTCTTGTTTTTACAAAGTTTTCAAGTTTTAAATTCATTTCGTTTTAATTTCCAAAAATTGCACGCTTCCCGAAATCTCTGTTTTTACCAAGTGTTTTTCTAGTTTTAATTTTAGAGAGAAAAAGTGACGGTTTTTCTAGAATTGTTTTTAACCTAATTTTAATTACGTTTCGCATTTACTTTTTAATTAGTTATAGACAACGACAACCTTTTTATTTTCCACCAAGAACGACTGAGTCGCACTCTTAACTAGTAATCAATTCGAAAAGACTGGAATTACGAACTTTCATAACTAAATAAAATCCAGTTATTAGTCATATATGTTTTAGTACATATTACCTTGCATGCTTTGATGAAACGTCATAAATACACGTAACGGTCCACTTATCAAAGTGACGCGTTACATTTATGGTATCAGAGCCACTCCTGAGCCGTTCGGGGTGGTGGGAAAACCTCATCGAGGACGATGAGTCCCGATGGGGGTGATTGTGACACCCTAGGAAAATCCCACATTGGCTGTGGCCAGGAGAGATCCATGGTTCATAAGATAATAGTCGCCTTCTCATGACACAACATGTTTTGTGGTCTACTACCAGTGGGGTTCTTAGGAACTAGCAGTTAAGCGTGCTCATGGAAGAGTAACACTGGCTTGGGTGACCTGCCGAGAAGTCTTCACAATAGGGCCACAAAGCAAAGCCGTGAGCTTGCGAGCAAAGTGTACAATATTGTGGTCTGAGTAGGCGGGATGTTACAAGTGGTATCAGAGCCAAGGTTTCGACCTGTAGGCTCTAAAACTTGACCTGTGACTAGTGGGTAGTCACCAGAAGCTTCCTAAGCCGACGCTTGTTATTCCACGTATTGATATTTTTAGCACCTTGTTTTTTTAACCATGATGTTTTCCTCGGAATTTTTTTTACCAATATGGATTGAACAACCGTCATCCATACTTAGTTACATGTCATTGTTTTATGCATAATGTTTCCTTTTGAATTTTGACTAGTATGGACTGAACCACGGTAGTTCATACTTAGTCACACGTTTTCTGTTAGGTTTTTTACAGATCATTTTTATTTATTTATTTTCATGTATCATTGTTGCAGGTATTTTGACTAAGTAATGGTTGGTACAGGACTGACCATATTTAGTCGCATGTGCTTTTCATTCTAATTTTATTTTGGTGAACAGACCCATAGGCGTTCACCCTTGCTCATGTCGATTTTGTTTTGTGAATCGACCCAATAGGCGTTCACCCTTGTCATGTCAATTTTGTTTTGGTGAACCGACCCATAGGCGTTCATCCTTACTCAGGTCAATCTTGTTTTGTGAACCGACCCACGGTCGTCCACACCAATGATTTTTAGATTTCATTTCATTACTAATAACTGAATTTCGTTTAAGTTCGTTTCTCTCACGGCTCGATTCGAATTGACAAAGGTTCAACGTGTGACTCAGTCGTTTTTTGTTAAGAAAAAGAAAATGTCGTTCTAAATCTATTTAAAAATGAAACTTGAAAAGTGTAAAACAAACTAAATGGCAAATGATTAAGAAATTAAACAAATTTAAAAGAAATTAAACAAATTTAAAACTTAGTTAAAAATAAATTTGAAAATAAAATAAAATAAAACAATTTAAAATAAAGCTTAACAAAAATAGCGGGAAAAAATACAAATTTGAAAATAATTCGGGAAACAAAACTCAAAAATATAATTCAGAAAAAGTTATTCAAGATTTTAATTCGGAAAACAATAACTAACCCTTATTCGGAATTCAAAGTAATAAAGTAATCCGGAAAACTTAAACTGCACCTAATTCGGAAAGCGTGTTATATATATAACTCGGAATAAATGCATCAAATGGTAATTCGGAATCCCTAAAACACACCTAGTTCGGAATGTTGAAGTATAAATGTAGTTCGGAATATATCTCCTATTCCTAATTCGGAAAGTTCAAACTACTATTAATTCGGAATTCTAATTTACACATAGTTCGAAAAAAGATAAAGATGTAATTCGGAATACCCACATAAAACGTAATTCAGGAAAATAGGTATTCCGAATAGTAATTCGGAAAAACCTGTTTTGTGACTAATTCGGAAAAACTAATATTTGTAAAGTAATTCGGAAAAATAATCATAACACAATTCGGAATACTGTTTAAACATCTAATTCGGAATATACTGTATAGATCTAATTCGCAATATTAAAATACTTAGACAGTTCGGAATTAGGGTTTTAAAATCCGGATTACTTAAAAAATAAGCTAAAACCAAATAAGCAATTAACCAAAAATTAAGCTAAACAAATTTTAAGAAAAGCTAATCAAGACACAAATCAAAAACTCTAAAAACACCAAATAAGCAAAATTAATAAAATCAACTTTTTAAAAAAATTTAATCTACCAAATCCACTTAATTAAAAATAAGCTAAACACAAAATAAACAATAAGCACAATAAGCACTAACCATCACTCACATCAAAACAATAAGAACAATGAAATATGCACATCAATCAAACAAGCAACAAGATCAAACAAACTACATGATTAATCAAACAAAACAATAGATTAAAACAAGAAAGGAAGAATGAGATTAATATAAAAAGCTTGAATTAAGATGAAGATTAAGATTCAAAAATACAATATTAAAGATGAAAAGCTTAAGAAGAAAAACTAGAGAGAGAAAGTAATTAACACCTGCTCCTAAAACTTAATAAAACTAAAATCTACTACTGAAAACGACTATTTCTTTCTCTATTTATAGGTGGAAGGAAAATTGGTGTTTTTGCTTTATTCTTTCACTTTGTCTTCTCCTCTTTTAATTAATTCACTTTCTCGACTTTGTTTCGAGATTTGTCGATATAAAATGAACTCGTCTTCTAATTTTCTTCTTTTATTAGACTTAGTTCTTCGACTTCGTTAAACTTCCGTCTTTGGTCTTTTTCTTCGATAAATCTTCAGAATAGGCCTTTGACTTCCGCTCTTTTTGCACTCTTGATCTTTTGACTTCGTCTTTTGTCTTTTTCTTCAATAAAAGCCCGTGAAAGCCCGTGCTTTCTTCCTTTTTCATCTTTTGGTCCTAAAACACAATAAAAACACAAACCACGCATAATTCCGACTTTTACGACATTAAATACACGTTTTGGTCTCATTTTAATTGTTTTAAGTGGTAAAAGGATAAGTGTTTTCACACTTATCAAATCCCCTACACTTGACCATTGCAATGACCTCATTCAATGCATTAATTTCAAAGCAAGATTTACATTCTCCATCATAGTTAACCCACCTTAGCCTTTATTAAATACTACAATACTATGGAAACTTATAAAATAGAAATTTTCAAAATGTTAGAAGGAATAAACTTGTAAAGAAATCTAAGACTTATATTAGGGCTTTGGTGTCATGAATATTAATCACCCTCAAATTTCATGTTCCCCATACCAAGCTTAAAAACGAGATCATTGTTATTATAAGTTAGTAAAGCTAACACTTACTCATGTGGCTCAATTATTCACTTAGACCCCCTTATTCCTAGGTGTATCTCTTATATTTTATTTTTGTCTTGAATGATCACGAGGATGCATTTTTTAACTTATTTTGATAGTTTATTTAGGCCGAAAATAGAGTAGGACGATTTAATCTATAATTAGATAAAGGACAAAATCTTTTAAAACTGCTTCTCGAAACCTCATAAAGTTCATATCTTGGCATAACTCGTTTCACGATTTGAGACCTTTCTCGGATCGATATTTGGCATTGACTTCATACTTCGAATCTTGAGAGACGTTCTTGAAATAATGGTCTTCTCTTCATAATAGGAATTTCTTCACTTGAAGTTTTTTAGAGATTCTTCAAACTTTGACCACGACTTATTCATTTTTCTCCAATCTTTATTTGGGATTTTGATATACAACGATCCGCCTCCTTTTCGGACTTGGATCTATTTATCCTCATACCTTGTTAGGGTCTTTTCGGATAGACTTCTCCATGATCTTTATGGGAATAATTTCTTTTCGTCATGTATCTCGATCCTTCGTATTGATTTTTGAATAATGATTCTTCACATCACTTTGGATCTTTAGCAAAAAAATGTAGCCCTCATGCCATGTTAGGGCCTTTTCGGACTCGCCAATCTTCGCATCCCGCTTCAATAAGTTATGCCTTGGCTATGAACTCTAATTAATCCCGAGCAAATTTTAAACGATCTTGGGCTAGAAGCTAAGTAACTTTTTAAATCGTACGACCTTATTTATTGCATTTATTTATTAAACAAGCGACGGGAGAAAAAGATTATAATTAACTCACATAAATTCATGAAAGAATACAAAACTTATAATTAACTTTATCATCTCTCGTTCTCACAATTTAAAATCTCAATGAATGAGACTCATGGATGCTTAGCCTAATAAACCAATTAAGGTCCATATGGTTGGCTAGAGTAAACTTGGATAAGTAAACTCGGGTTGAGTCAAAATATTCATGATGGGCCTAATATATCAAAGACATCTAAACTTGTTAAGATCATTTTATTAATAAATTATTTTAACTTTATTCATGAAATGAAAGAAAATAATGATAACAAAGTAAAATACTACTAGGCCAAAATAGATCAGAAATTTTGAAAAATGTCGAAAAATCAATTTTCTGGTTAAAATGAGGCCAAATTCATGGAAAATCCCACTTAAGTTCAATAGAAGCCCCCCCCTACACTTAATATAAACACTGTCCTCAATGTTTAAGCATGTGGAAGTAAACTCCCCTACACTTAGGACATTGTGCGTGTTGTTTAAATCTTGCTAAGGAAAAGACAACTAAAGTGATTCCTATTTCAACATTGAATGATATAAAATAGTGAATCAAAAGAGTTTAGGATAGAACCGGGAAGACGGGTACACGGAATCACGGGTCATCAAAATTCGTCAAAAGTGGATCTTTGAAAGCTCTAATCCCTTCACATCATAAGAAACAAAACAATAAACACATACTAGGGTCTCCCCCTACACTTATTATAATAAAGGATAAATAGGATAGATTATCGGGTTGCCTCTCGAGAAGCGCTTGTTTTTGTTCACCGAGTCACGAGCCTGACTCGAACCTGCATACTATGGTTGAAAACTCATAGAAGACCTTGAAGAACATCCGTCGGGGTCAAATACATGGTTCTCATCCAACAAGTAGCATAAACCTAAGGTGAACAACACAAGCCAAATTAGAGTAGGCGGGGTTCCCTTAAGCAAAAGTTGAGCATGGTGGTAGAAGGTATGGTAAGGTGCAAGCATAGCTCCGTATTTTCCAAAAGTATTTCCTTTTATTTCATCAGATGGATACTGAGATGGCTCAAAAATTGTGATACCCGGATCGAACATCTTTTCCTTTAGGGGAAAATAAGAATGACACTCAGTAGACCTTGAAGAAGATTCGCCCATATACCGCACAATCTCATCCGAAGAAGGTGGAAAGAGATGTGTCAAAACATAAGTACTACGGATGTTGGTGTCGTCCGGTTTCTTCTCCTTTGAAACGGGTTTCTTAACATCCGAAGGAGGGTAGAAGCCATAATCAAAATCCAAAGGAGGAGAATTATGCTCATTAGGAAAGTATGTATTGAGAAAGGTGGCAAAATCTTCCTCAAAAGAGTAATCCTTTAAAGTAGTATTAAGCGTTGTTGGTGGAGGATCCTCATCAAAAATGGGAGCAAAATCATTATTAGAAGACACAACACTTGAAGAATGACTCGAAAGAGTGTCAACATCATCAAAGTCATCATAAGTCGGCATGTCTTCATACTCGGAGGTAAAATCATCATATTCATCGAAAATTGGTGGATCACCCAAATCAGAAATAGAATCATCATCATATTCAGCATAGATTGGTGGAGTATCCAAATCAGAGAGAGAATCATTAGGATCGTCCACGTGTTCTTCAAAAAGTGGATTATCATAGAAAGTCTCGAAAAGAGGATTGTTCTGTAGCATAAAATCATCAAGCTTTGTACTTTCCAATGGAGTTGTAACAAGCTCGTCTTGAAGCACATCAATCATTTTTGCCGATTCTTTTCCATTTGATTTGCTTGTAATCTTCCCCATCTTAAACACTTGTTGATCATTCCCGACCCTAAGAACTAGTTCACCTTCGGCAACATCGACTAAAGCTTTTCCGGATCTCAAGAATGGTCGTCCAAGTATTAACGGAATACGAGGATCCATCTCATAATCAACAACAACAAAGTCAACCGGAAAAGTGAAGGTAACAACTTTAACAAAAACATCTTCGGCAATACCAACGGGGTAAGCGAGAGTTCTATTTTCTAGCTCAAGGGTCATACGGGTTGGCATAAGATCGAGTAATGATAACTTCTTCCCAACATTTAATGGCATTAAGTTGATAGTTGCCCCGAGATCGGCTAAGGAAGTACATTCTTGGATTTGAGAAAATGAACAAGGTAACACAAAACGACCGGGATCTCCAAGTTTTTCCGAAAGTTCTTTGAGGAGGACTGCAGAACAATTTTCATTTAATCGAGTATTGACGAACTCAACCATTTTCTCCTTCTTACTAAGCAACTCCTTGAATGCTTTAACAAATTTTGGCATTTGGAAAAGTGCTTTAACAAGGCTAATGTTAAAGTTCATTTGGAAGATCATCTTTAAATAGGAAGTAACTTGAGAATACTTCTTAGTGAGCAATTTTCACTTGTCTAACCGAGAAGGATAAGGAATATTGGGCTTAGGAGGTGTAGGTGTAGAAGGTGTAGGTGTAGAAGGTGAAGGTTGAGAGGTTGAAGGTTGAGAGGTTGAAGGGTTTTTCTTTGGTATATCTTCAGTAAGAGGTGGAGACGGTAATGGAGAACTAGCGCTAGACGTGGTAGTAGGAGGGATAAAAGGGGTGGAGGAGGTGTAACTGGAGTAACTGGGGTATGGGTAGAAGGTCCTACTATAGTTGATCCACTGCGTGTAGTAATAGCACTCACATTAGCTCTAGGGTTGGTTTCAGTTGTTGAAGGAAGATCACCTTGGGCACGAAGGGCTTGAAACATCTGAATGGATTTCCTATCTGTGGACTCTTGCATTTCCTTAAATTTCTTATCTTGTTCCGAAAGTTTTTGAATAACTAAGTCCATTTGTGGATTAGGTAAATTGAACCCTTGTTGTTGAAAACCTTGGTTTGGGTATTGGTTTTATGGTGGAAAACCTTGAGGATTAAAATCTTGGTTTGTAAAGCCTTGATTTTGCATTTGATAATTTCCTTGATTTGCATTGTAGCCCCTCACATTTGCATTTTGTTGAAAAGTTAGCTCTTGGTGGCCCTTGGTTGTTTTGGGTGGGTCGGTGTGGTCTTTGTTGAAAACCGGGTGGAGCCAAGTAATTAGTCGAATTATATGACAAATGATTAACATCGACATTCGGCTTGAAATGAACCCTCTCCGTGTTGTTGTAAGCATACACTTCCCTGTGAGATTGATCATAGGCCTTATCACAATTAGCATAAGAGTGTGTCCCACCACATGTTTCACAAGTAACATTAAGAACATTGACATGTTGACTAGTGGTGTTTTGAACATGTAAGGCAAGTTCAGTAACTATTGACGTAAGTGCTTGGATTTGATTGGTGGTCTCACTATCACTAGTACTAGCCATAGTAGCCCTTACACTTTTAGTTTGCACTTTAGCCTTGTTTTCTATTATTGCCCAAGCCTCGTTCATGGATTTCACAAGAATATTATCCCCCCGAAGCACTATTTAGTGAATCTTGGTCATTCAAACTTAATCCATTATAAAAAGTATTAATTGATGCACCTTAGTAAAACCGTGTTGTGGACACTTTCTTAAAAGTTCCTTAAAATGATCCCAAGATTCACTAAACGTCTCACCGTACTTTTGTTAAAAATTAATGATGTCATTCCGCAAAGAGGTAGTACGTGAGGGTGGAAAGAAGTAATTGATAAATTTGGTCTCTAGGACCGCCCATGTTGTGATACTTTGTGGTGGTTCCTTATCAAGCCAAGTCCGGGCTTGTCCCTCGAGAGAGAAAGGAAATAGGAGAAAAAGAATTGCCTCTTGTGAGACCCTATTGTATTTGACAGTATTAGTTAAGTGGACAAACCTTTTGATATGATCGTGAGGATCATCATGAGTGCGGCCCAAGAAAGGTGTTGCGGAAACCATTTGAATAAAACCGGTTTGAGCTCGAAGTTATTGGCGTCAATAGCCGGCACCACAATCGCATCGTCATTGCCTTCAACGTGTGATTGCAAGAGCTCGATCATTGAACGGTTATCCATGGTGTTGACAACAGGAGGCTCGATGATAGCGGCTTGAATGGATTTCCTCCTTCGTGAACGGGTACGCATACACCTACAAAAGAAAATATAGCAAAGAAATAAAGTTAACGTAAAAAGAAAATATTTTTGGTGCAAAACTTTTGAAAAGAAATGCTTTTTATAAGTTTTTAAATGTTTTTGGATTTTTGAAAATTTTGATTTTTTTGGATTTTTTTAGATTTTTGAAAATTTTTGAAAAATTTTTAACACGAAAAATAACGTTCAAAAGCGAACGGATCCCAAAATCCAACGCGTCTCTCACAAAAAAAAACCGTTAATATTTACGAAAAGAGCCGGCAGCGGCGCCATTTTAATATCTGAATTTCGTTTAAGTTCATTTCTCTCACGACTCGATTCGAATTGACAAAGGTTGAACGTGTGACTCAGTCGTTTTTGGTTAAGAAAAAGAAAATGTCGTTCTAAATCTATTTAAAAATGAAACTTGAAAAGTGTAAAATAAACTAAATGACAGATGATTAAGAAACTAAACAAATTTAAAAGAAATTAAACAAATTTAAAACTTAACAATTTAAAATAAAGCTTAATAAAAATGGCGGGAAAAATACAAATTTAAAAATAATTCGGGAAACAAAACTCAAAAATATAATTTGGAAAAAGTTATTCAAGATTTTAATTCGGAAAACAATAACTAACTCTAATTCGGAATTCAAAGTAATAAAGTAATCCGGAAAACTTAAATTGCACCTAATTCGAAAAGCGTGTTATATATATAATTCGGAATAAATGGATCAAATGGTAATTCGGAATCCCTAAAACACACCTAGTTCGGAATGTTGAAGTATAAATGTAGTTCGGAATATATCTCCTATTCCTAATTCGGAAAGTTCAAACTACTATTAATTCAGAATTCTAATTTACACATAGTTCGGAAAAAGATAAAGAAGTAATTCGGAATACCCACATAAAACACAATTCGGAAAAATAGGTATTCCGAATAGTAATTCGGAAAAACCTATTTTGTGACCAATTCGGAAAAACTAATATTTGTCAAGTAATTCGGAAAAATAATCATAACACAATTCGGAATACTGTTTAAACAATTCGGAATATATTGTATAGATCTAATTTGCAATATTAAAATACTTAGACAGTTCGGAATTAGGGTTTTAAAATCCGGATTACTTAAAAAATAAGCTAAAACCAAATAAGCAATTAACCAAAAATTAAGCTAAACAAATTTTAAGAAAAGCTAATCAAGACACAAATTAAATACTCTAAAACACCAAATAAGAAAAACTAATAAAATCAACTTTTTAAAAAAATTAATCTACCAAATCCAGTTAATTAAAAATAAGCTAACCACAAAATAAACAATAAGCACAATAAGCACTAACCATCAATCACATCAAAACAATAAGAACAATGAAATAAGCACATCAATCAAACAAGAAACAAGATCAAACAAACTACATGATTAATCAAACCAAACAATAGATTAAAACAAGAAAGGAAGAATGAGATTAATATAAAAAGCTTGAATTAAGATGAAGATTAAGATTCAAAAATACAAGATTAAAGATAAAAAAGCTTAAGAAGAAAAACTAGAGAGAGAAAGTAATTAACACCTACTCCTAAAACTTAATAAAACTAAAATCTACTACTGAGGAAGGCTATTTCTTTCTCTATTTATAGGTGGAAGGAAAATTGGTGTTGTTGCTTTCTTCTTTCACTTTGTCTTCTCCTCTTTTAATTAATTCGTCTTTCTCGACTTTGTCTCGGGATTTGTCGATATAAAATGAACTCGTCTTCTAATTTTCTTCTTTTATTAGACTTGGTTGTTCGAATTCGTTAAACTTCCGTCTTTGGTCTTTTTCTTCGATAAATCTTCAGAATAGGCCTTTGACTTCCGTTCTTTTTGCACTCTTGATCTTTTGACTTCGTCTTTTGTCTTTTTTATCGATAAAAGCCCGTGAAAGCAATGTTTTCTTCCTTTTTCATCTTTTGGTCCTAAAACACAATAAAAACACAAACCACGCATAATTCCGACTTTTACGACATTAAATTCACGTTTTGGTCTCTTTTTTAATTGTTTTAAGTGGTAAAAGGATAAGTGTTTTCACACTTATTAAATCCCCAACACTTGACCATTGCAATGACCTCATGCAATGCATTAATTCTAAAGCACGATTTACATTCTCCATCATAATTAACCCACCTTGGCCTTTATTAAATACTACAATACTATGGAAACTTATAAAATAGAAATTTTCAAAATGTTAGAAGGAATAAACTTGTAAAGAAATCTAAGACTTACATTAGGGCTTTGGTGTCATGAATATTAATCACCCTCAAGTTTCACCTTCCTCATACCAAGCTTAAAAACGAGATCATTGTTATTATAAGTTAGTAAAGCTAACACTTACTCATGTGGCTCAGTTATTCACTTAGACCCCCTTATTCCTAGTTGTATCTCTTATATTTATTTTTGTCTTGAATGATCACGAGGATGCATTTTTTACTTATTTCGATAGTTTATTTAGGCCAGAAATAAAGTAGGACGATTTAATCCATAATTAGCTAAAGGACAAAATCTTTTAAAACTACTTCTCGAAACCTCATAAAGTTCATATCTTGGCATGACTCGTTTCATGATTTGAGACCTTTCTCGGATCGATATTTGGTATTGACTTCATACTTCGAATCTTGGAGACGTTCTTGAAATAATGGGCTTCTCTTCATAATAGGAATTTCTTCACTTGAAGTTTTTGAGAGATTCTTCAAACTTGGACCACGACTTCTTCATTTTTCTCCAATCTTTATTTGGGATTTTGATATAAAACGATCTGCCTCATTTTCGGAATTGGATCTATTTATCCTCATGCCTTGTTAGGGTCTTTTCGGATAGACTACTCCATGATCTTTATGGGAGTAATTGCTTCTCGTCGTGTGTCTTGATCCTTCATATTGAGTTTTGAATAATGATTCTTCACATCACTTTGGATCTTTAGCAACTGGAGCTATGGCTACGCTATGCAAATGGAGCTATGGCTACGCTAATTTAGCTTGGCTATTACGTTGTACTGTTCAGTTTGGTTTTAACCATTTGATCTTTTACCATTCCTTTGATCGCACCAGAGGGTTGATACCCGTATCAATCATCTCAAGTGAATTTCATGTGTACTCCACGTACCGTATTCAATGTGTACTCCACGTACCGAACCACATGTGTACTTCATGTACACACATTCCAGATGTATTCTAGTCACCGCACTCCGTGGGTAGTACTAATCGATTTCTTTACCTTCTCATATGTCTTTCCACTTACCAATGTTGTTCAAGAAATGATGCGGCTCGCAACTTGGAGATTCTACAGAACGAAGACGAAGGCGATAGATCGGAGCAATCAGATTTGAATTTTACTCAATCCGCCAGATCTTACCATTTTATTTCATATCTTTACCTTCTCAGTCATATGTCATGTGTCATTCAGTCGCCTTTCCAGCATATGAGTAGGAACCGACATCCGCCGACCACTCAGTTGAATAGTTGAATCACAGTTATCATAATGATCGTCATGGAACTGACAGATGAGGAGGTAGTGAAAACTACCGTGACAACGAATACTCTGGAAACAACGATAGAAACTCCGATTACGGACGTGATCAGAAATACAAGGGGTCAGCAGTCCAACCAATCCGCCAATTCTGGCACGACAACCTAAGACTTTCAATTTTTTTTTCGTTTCACATCTCAGGACACATTTCAAGACATCAGTCAAGACACATGTCTCACGTATATTCTCTAGAGACACATGCCAAGACACCAGTCGAGACACATGTCATACGCATATTTTCCCAAGACACGAGTCAGGACACATGACTCATGTATTCCTTTTGAACAACCCTAAGTAAATTAGAATACCCTCCAAGGGGTATATTCATTCTGTTGTGCCATAAATGAATCAGGCCATGAGAATTCCAGTAGCATCATTGGCATATTGTTCACGTCTGGACACGTAGTGTTCGTTCTGTGTGAGACAGGCGAAGCACATTCAGTGAAACTCTTCCACGTTTACTCCATGTATTGACACGACACTTTTATTTATCGATCACATATTTCATGTATCCATGACCATAAAGGACGCCATTCGTATCCTCCATGTGTACGAAGGTTTTCTTTAGTCAAATAATATGATCAAATATGCTAACGTACTCCCCTTTGACAGATGCGAGTTAAATATGATTCTGATTACGAACTATGAACAGCACACCATGCTACGACTGGTTGCCATTTATATCAGATTATGTACAGTAATGTTCAGGCTTCTGAATACATTCAGCATGGTTTTCCATCAGGAAAATCTGTACAAATCATTTATGCTTAACAAGCACGTGGTTGTTATCCCATGGCTGCGAATAATTTCTAATTATCATTTATGACACAACTTCTGAGGTTCGTTTATTCATAATCAACCGATTATTTCAAAATTTCCCAGATGTATTTCTGGAAAGACCTCCGAGTATACTTTATCCACAAGATGGAACTTAACGTTGAGCGTGTTGAATTAACAGCTGCACGAAATATTGGAAGAAGCTCATACGCCAGGTGTATCACCATGGTGTGAACCGGTCCCGTTTATTTAGGAGAAGGACGGCAACATGAGATTATGTGTCGACTACTGTAGATTTAAACAAATCACCATCCATAACCGTCATCCTCCTCCACGTATTGACGACGTATATGACCGACTACAGGTTGCTAAGCACTTTTCCAAGATCGAGTCACGATCATACTTCCAACAGTGACGAATAAAAGAGCAGGACATTTTCATGACTGCCATTCGTACAAAAATTGGTCATGCTAAATTCATGATTTTGTATTAGTCTTATGAATGCTCCAGCAGAATTATGGACTTAATAAATTGAGTTTCGATGAACTCGTAAACAAATTCGTTAGTGTTTTCATCGATGACAACCTGATTTTCTCCAAAGAAGGGTGCGAAGACCATATTCGCACTATGTACAAATTCTACGACTAAAGAAATTTCACCCTGAAATTTTTCTAATACAAATTCTAGTGGATTACAGTGGCACTCTGAATCACATTGTTTCTCATGGTTAATCTTACCATGACTCAGCTTACGCGTAAAAGAGAGAACCTTACACTATATTAGGCATTCTATAGAATCCTACACTAAGAGAAGTCTAATTTCAGAGACTAGTAGTTTTCCAAACTCCTATGTATCTAGTTTCTATGAAGCAAGATACAGTTACGTTCATATCTAAGTACTTGACATACCAGCAGGCTAAGATAGAACACCAACATACTAGGAGCTATTCCACCATTAGAAATTGTGAACGGAGAAAGGAAAAGATCTCCATGGATTTTGTTACCAGGCTACCGCAGGCTCAGCGAAAGCATTATGCTATCTGGGTGTGATCAAGAGTTTGACTAAGTCTGCAAAATCCTTTCATCCGCAAGGATTTCACAGTCAGTAGATTATCATACATTATTCAGCCATGGATCGTCTGATCACTTGGCACTCCTTCAACTATCGGACCAGCTAAAGGTTCACGTTCGTGTTCATTATTTACGTTCACATCTTTGTTCAATTTTATGATCTATTGTCGCACTCACGTTCATGACATCATTCATGTTCATGATCGTATTCTAGCTTACGATTGTACGTTTCACATTTTTCATTCTAGAAAGTTGTCCAGCAAGCTTGGGAGACCAGACTCAAGTTTAATAAACCTTCCATCCTTAGACAGACATTCACGTCACAATTCCACGTCTCATCTCGTATCGTTTGGCGTTACCTCCTCAGTTATCTCATGTTCACAATATGTTTCACATGTCATGTTCATTCCACGTTTCTCATATCACGTTCTCGATATGTTACACGTATCATCGTCCACCATATGTTTCTCCTATTACATTCACCATATCTCCACGTATCACGTTCACAGTTGTTCACATATCACGTTCACAATTGTTCACGTACTACGTTTCAGTATGTCTTGGGCATCATTGATCAGATGTACTAATGTCATTTGCTTCAGATTATTTCGTATCATAACGTTTCATTTACCCTTGCACGTTAATTCTTATCCACTCGATCAGATTCATGAGGATCTATCGTACGTTGATGAACCAGGAACTGTCACGTACCGTCAAGTCAGGGTCATGAAGACCAAGATTTTCATTTGTGTCGAGATCTTTTAGAGGAAGCGTTACGAGCGGGAAGCCACTGGAAACGGAGGGTTTCATCGGAACCTTCTATCCTCTTTTCCGTCCATAATTCAGATATATTCTTTTCAATCACGTCACGTTCAATGTCCTTTACAATTATGTTACGTCCATGTCCTTCCCAGATTATCATATCTCTAATTCGAGGACGAATTATTCTTTTTAGAGGGGAAGAGTTGTAAAACCCGCATAAAAATACCAAGAATATTAAATGCACGAAAAACACGAATAAATTAAAACTTTCCATTAATAACATACGACATGTGTCACGAACAGTAATTACAAGAATTAGGTATATTATTAATGCACGTTAAATATTATGTATAATATTTAAGTCACGACATTTAAAACACGAGCACATACGTAATATATTAAGTCGTGAAAATATGTTTGGTTTTGCCTTTTTGGGCTTGTGTACCCGCGGCAACAAGAGACAAGGAAAAAGGCCCGACCCATTTTTGAAAACCAACTAGTGAAACTATTCTCCAGGGAAAAACACATAACACATATTCAAGGAAATTAAATAAAACCCTAGCCCCCTTTTTCTTTGGAGCCGCGATTTTGTGGTTTTTGATCTTTGGTTTTTACGTATTCGTGTTCGTGTTCCAAAACCTTTATCCATCCACGTATTTGGTAAATTAACCAAACCTTGATCTCTTTATTTTATTTTGATTTTTATGAACATAGATCTTTAAAACGTAAATTAAACATGTTATGGTTAATGGTTTAAATCAAAAAAAGGTTTGGGGTGGTGTTTGTTTTGGTTCGGCATACACAACCGAGAGCCACAAGGCTCTCGGTGGCCGTTTATCACCAACAACCGAGACCCCTCATGGGGCTCGGTATGGTTTTGGTTCGAGCAGCAGCAAGCCAGGCTTCCACAGGGGGAGACCTAGCGAAAGCAGTGGGAACCGGCATATGTTGGTGGTCACTTTGGTTTGGCAGTGGGAACCGGCTAAGGCCGGTGGGAACCATTGGCCCAACAACGGCACCCAGCGGCTGCAGCTAAGGCTACGTAGCCGCCTACCACCACCACTAGCCGCCGGCTGTGTGGGTGGCGTTTGGTGCTCTGTTTTGTTTTCTCGGGTTTAGGGCTCAGGGTCATTTATTAGCAAATGTTTTATTATTTTATTAGTTAAATTAAGTTATATGAATTATTAATTAACTAATTAAGACCATGACTTAGGTTAATTTATTTAATTAAATAAATCATGTTATAACCTAAGTATTTTATTGACTTAATTAAATTAATAAACCATGCTTAATTTAATTAATTGTTATAAGGTAAAGTTTTATTAAAATTAACCATGACAATTATTAATTAATAAACCATGTATTATCATTATTAATTAATAATCACTTTAGCTAAGTATTTATTTTAATTGACTTTACTAATAAATTATCATGACTTATAACTTATGATTAATAAGCACTAATTTATATTTTAGACTTATTAATTTCAGGAAACTTATAATTTTGGAAACTTTCTATTTTTGAAAACCTGCTATTTTTAGAAACTTACTTATTATGACACTACAAGTATAGTAATACAAGAATACATGAAATACTTAATCAGAATACATGTAAAACATGAATAAATACAAGATAACTTTTAAAACAGTAAAACATGACAAGAACATATAAAATAAGCTAAGAACACACAGAACCAGTAACACACTCAGTAACCAGACAACTCATACACGTCCCTTATTTATGTAGTATCCGCGAAGTCGGAGTAGATCGTTCAGCTTTCCTTCTAGCTTCACTACTGGACATAAGGTAAGGATATTTCGTCCTTCAGTATGGACATTCTTTTCCATTATTAGGATTCCTCGTTTACAGCCATTTGTTTTCCCCAGTTATTTTATATGTTTTGAATGCTTATGTTTTATTTTAAATGCCTGAGCTATATACATGCATGCCAATTCCATCTAGTTATGGAGTTACCATAACCATAACACAAGATGCACCAGTGTTATGACTTCCCCATGACGGAGTGATTGCTCGTGGCGTCCCTTTTCAGTTTGGTCATTTATTTATATTATCATGTGGGGCGTATGGGTGCATACTAGTTATATGTTTTTTAGGATTTTCATGGTGAATGTGGTGTGTGCCTTGCATCCTTCACAAGGAGTTGATCCCTCCTACCCAGACTAGTATAATTATAGACAATCTCTCTAATTGCATGATGAGGTCACCCCTCTAAGTATTCATGCACGTTGTGTGACACCCCCAAATCAGGTTTGCAGCGGAATAGTAATTGGGTGTCATGTAGGTGGATCACAGAACAAATGAAAATAGCATTGATCATAATTATATGATTTTGAAATACAATTGATATAAATATTGTTTTAATACAATCAGTTGAAATATTGAATATCAGTTCTTACAAGTATCCCAATAAAAAAATAGATCCCCAGTCACTTTTATGCTCCTAAATGATGCTCAGTCCATGCTCAAATAATCTAGCTTAATTTCCTGAGAAAAAAATACTTAAAATAGTCAACATAAACTTGGTGAATTCATAGAGTTTTATAAAATCATAGTTCACTTGATATAAAAATCAAGTGTAGGATCTCAAATATCCCATATAGCATTTCATAAAGTTTGATAAAAATCAAGTTCAGAAGTATCAGTATGTTCCATGTAGTAATGTACCAAGTAATATAAGGTCAAGTTTAGAACCACAAACATCACAAAACTAGTATCGCACAAAGTCAACTACTATAAGATAATTACATTTCCTATTGCCCGAAACTAACACTTGAAAAGTTAAGCCCTCAACAAATGAGGACCCTTCGCATTAACAATAATGCCTCCATTATTCCGTTCCGACATGATAAACATCTGTTGTCCCGGCCAAGGTACAGTGAGCATGAGTCACCCAGATGGGGATGGTCAATCCCAAATAGATCTATTTATAACATTCAGGTAATTCAACAATTTTAACAGTTTTAGTTCACGGGTCATGAGGAATTCTACAATAGGCAAATGTAATTAAAGGTAAAAGTTCAGTTTGCGTCCTATAAAATATGTTACTTGTTTTGTCTCATAGTATTAATCAACAGTTTATTAAATATAAGTATAAGGCCATGATCTCAAGATGTTACAATCATATTATCAAAACAATTTATAGTTCTTTAGTAGCATGTATCCCCCTCGCGGGTTAGTAAAAACATAAAAGTAGTGAAATGTGAGGCTATAAACTCACCTGAATAATACTGCTCGAGGATGATCAAGTATTCAAGTCATAGTGCACTCAGTGCATCAAATACCTAAGTAATTGAGTAGGTCTCAGTATATGCACAAATAATAAATGTATGCGATTTAATTCATCGTACGTTCGTTCTCGTTATTAATAGGTCTCGGTATATTAAATTATTTATATATACTGTTATGACAAAGGTTATATGTGCGTGTTGTTCGTTTACTGTTTACGCGTACCCTCGATGGCTAAAAAGATATACATATTTGTAGTCTTTGTTGATAAATAAATTATTAAATTTATTTAATAATTTATAAGGTTCCAAAATAATTAGTAAGAATGTATTAGTCATTAATCCGGATTTAAAACATGTTTCCCGTTGGTAAGACATAATATTTCTATTCCAAAAACTCTTAAAATCGTCCCTCATGTACCAACAGTGGCTAAATTAAGCTAACAGTGGGTACCATTAAGGAAACAGTAGGTATGTTATGAAAACAATGGTACTTTAAGAAAGCAGTGGGTACTTTTAAGGAAACAGTGGCTATAATAGAAAAACAATGGCTATGTTTAGGCTAACAGTGGTAAGTTTAAGGTAACAGTGCTATATTTATAACTAACGGTGGTAAGTTTAAACTAACGGTGGTAAGTTTAAACTAACGGTGGCAATAATACCTTAGGGTGATTTCTGTCAAGGTTGAGAGACACTACTATCGCTACAATCATCAATCTAACGCACCTCATCTTCATCAGTAGTCCCAAACACACCCTTACAGCAGCATGTTCCTTATCAGCAGTCCCAAACACTCCCTAATCAGCAGATCCAAACACCCCCTTTTTCTGCAGCTCTAAACAGCAGATCCAAACGCCCATCTGCTGCTCTTATCAGCATATCCAAACACCCCTTATGTCAAGTTTTGTATACAAACGCACCCTTGTTGTGGTTTCTTCCCGAGCCCCACACCCTTTTGCGTTGTCGAACTCCAACACAAACGTGCCCTACTGGTCGTATTTATGAAACCAGCTTCTTGTTACACCAAACACTCCTTAGCTGGTGAATTGAGCTAGTACCCTTGCGGGCTGAACAAATCAGAACAAAACAAACACTCCCACGGTTGGTAACAATACACGAACTCGCACCTTTATGGCTGGTGTTCGACGGTGGTACTGATGGAGATGGTAAATGGTGTTTGTTGGCTTAATGAGTGGATGCTCGTGGTATCGAACCACATGGTAACAGTGGTTGGTGGGAATACGGTGGTAGATCTAAGATGGGTGATGATGACTATCAAAAGGGTGGCGGCATATGGTGGTTTGTGGATGACACAACAGCGACCAAGAGGGGTGGCGGCTGGTGGTTGATGTAGGCGTGGTGGTGATGGTGGCTAAGGCCACGATAGGTGGTGTTTCATGATGGCTGGAGATGATGATAGTTGTTAAAAGGTGATGGTGTTATGCTGCAATGAACAAATGGAAATAGTGGTCAGCTGACGCTGGTGGTCGTCTGATGGTGTGACGTGGTGGAGATGGTCGACAACAGTGGTGGATGTAATAGTTTGAGACCACAACTGTGGTGGTGACGGCATCATGATGTTTCCCTTGTCAACAACGGTGGTGATGGGTAGATGACGACGAGGTGGATGGTTATAATGGTGGTCGAGTGTGGTAGTTTTTATGGAGTGGTGAGGTTAATAGATCGACAAAGATCTAACCATTTGGGAGCTTCTCGTGGTGATGATGAATGACGGTCGAAAAACTTTTCCGGCGGCCAGAATAAAAAGGAGGCGCCGGAAAGTTAACTGGCAACTAGGGTTTTGTATGTGTTTAAATTGAGGGTTATGGTATGTATTTTATGAAATGAAATGGTAAGGTTGGATATTTATAGTAAAATAAAAATGACAATGGTGTATAGTTGAGGGTCAAAAGCATAAGTATTTCTCTAAGCTTTTCTTTTATTCATTTAAACGTGGTTCGGGACTCGATCGAGATCGATAAAATTCGATGTGTTTTATGAAATTTGCGTCATTGATCTTAAACTGATTTCTCCAATAAGTTAAAGTATTTATATGACTTACAATTATGAATAATGTATTCGTTCAATTAAATGACGATTATTTATCGATTGTCATATAAGTATATCGTTTTAATAAAAATAACTTCTCATTAAATCTCTTCGTACATTTTTACAATGAAATATTAAACAGTTTAATTAATCGTTTTATCGAAATACTTATGAATAATTAAATATAAATATATTTATGGGTCTAGTTATAAGTTGTATTTTTAATTATGACGATATCCATTATAGTGAATTAAAATACTCCACTATTTTTATACTAAAATGATGATTTTTGTACGTAATAAGTCTTGTGATGATATATTGTAAAAGTTGTCCGTAAAATATTAATTAATGAACGATAATAATAATGAAGTCGATGACGTGTCAAAAGACCAAATTTTGGGGTTTTACAAGTTGATACCTGATGCGTCCTTCGTGTGTTAGATTGGAACAAGTTTTAAATTTAGAAACACGAATTACCGGATTGACTAAAAACACACGGGAAAGTATGAGCCTTTCATTTGTGTATAGCTTTTATGTGGTAATACCGAGATCGTTCACGGGGATTTGGAAAACGTATGATCATTCAAAAATAAACTATAATCTTTGATTGTAGCAATTGTAGACAAACAAATAACAAGTAGTATGATGAGATTAACAAACAGATTTAAAGGCAACACTTGGTAAAGACTAGTTTGGGCATCCGTTGTGGTATGATTGTGATGACACATTTAACATATATGATTATGATAATTAGATGGATAATCCAATCTATTGTTTTCAAAAGCTTCAATCCTCATCGAGAAACAAGCATTAGACTCAGTCACTCAATTCAAGACTTAATCCAATTTTAACACATTTGATTCACGGTCGTTTCACGAATTTGCTAACACTTATAATTATTTTTCTTGATAAACAAAATTTTTAAGAAATGATCAATACAAAAGATAGCCAATCATAGACAAACCGGCTATGACTTATTGATAGAAAATAACCCTTTCGACCTATGAAATCTTTATCAACAAATTAAGTTTTGAAAACAATTTTCACATGAAACATAAGTACCAATGGTTCAAAGTAAAGCTTGAAATTAAAATAAACATAAATCACAATCACAACCAATTCTTCATACCACAAACATCATCCTACCAAGCGTAGAATGATTTAGCTACTCATATTGAACAATGAAATAAACTGATAAATAATAGTCTTATAAGTCATAATCAAGAGTCTTACAAAGTGGAAATATGTTGCTAATGGTTAGGGTAATGATCCCTAAGAGTTTCGTGAGTGTAACTTTGCTCTTCGGACTCCAAAAGTGACTTTTCTTGCACCACCTTGCTCAAATCCGAGAATGGAGTTTTGGACAAGGTTGAGAGAGTTTATTTGATGGTTATGAAAGAGTAATTGAAGTGCATACAAGTGCATATGAGTTGTTGGTTTTACATGACCCCAAGGGTCTTATTTATAAGCTAATTTAAGGCATAGACTTTAATGCTTGGCTTGGAGCCAAAGACATATGCTTGGAGCCAAAGGAAGTCTAGAACTTTCTTGTATAATCTTGTGTGTTCTCCTCAAGGTTGCATGAATGTAGACACAAAATCTGCCCACACAAAACTGGGTGGCAACTTATATTCCGCCAGTGGCAACTTTTAGAAATGTTGGTGGCAACTTTAGATTATGTTGGTGGCAACTTCCATGCTGAGTGACTTGTATACTTCTTGAAAACACTTGTTCAATGTATCTGGCATAGATCTTCAAAGGCTTGTAACTCGTACACGGGTTTTGAACTTTGACTAGGATTCTTTGTACTCGTACTAATCTTCACATTTGCATTGCTTTACACTTTATTCCTGCAATTGGCAACACAAAGACTTGCAAACACATTTTGGCATAAGCATTATAGAAATAACCAATATACATGTATAATAGTACGGATAACGCTCCCAAAATCATGTTGGATTTGGGTGTTATCAAATCCCCTCACACTTAAGTTTTGCTTGCCCTCAAGCAAGAAGAAAAGAAAATTAAATCCAAACGTATATGTATCTTTATAAAAATCGATGCAAGTCTACCAAGTACAAGTACAAGATAAAACTCATCGGAATATGTTTTTAAGGTTGAAAAATTGAGATATAAAGTCAATACCCATAAAAGTCTAAAAAGTCTTTTATTTCTAACTATACTATACTAATAACATATGAATTGAAGCAACATGTATCACGACTTAGCTCATTGGCTAATCGATTTCTTTTATTTCTTCTTCTTCCTTCAACTTCATAACATTATAGCTCATTGGCTATTTATTTGTCTTTTGGACTTTTTTCTTTCTTTTTCTCTTTTTTTTTCTTGGCTAAAACTCCTAGCCATTGATCAACATACTTACAAAGTTTATGTTGTATTGACAAACATGGAACTTGCAACTTTCTTCTAATTTTCGGATTTTTTTTTCTTTTTTTCTTCTACTATTATATGAGAGTTTGACTTGGGTAAATTTGACACAAATATATATATATATATATATCTCAAATTTTCAAAAATTACCGATTGGATAATTTCTTAATTATTTATATACATTTGTTGAAACATTTTTATTTATGAGGTCAAACAAGAACAAAAATTTATAAATAGCCCAAAAATATGGCAATTAAGCATCTTTTTCTCGATTTCCCTACAAGCCCCTCACACTTAAGTTTAGCCAGGGACGGAGCTAGGAATTCATATTGAGGGGGGCTCGGAAAAAATTTCGATAGCAACATAGTACAATTTTTATATTTTCAAACCATTATAGTGCCTTTTATTTTCAAAAAAAAAATGTAACCAAAATTGCTATATTATATAATTTAGAGGGGTTGAATTTGAAGTTTTTAATACAAGTACACATCTATTAGTCTAGCTGTGTGGTCAATACTGAGTAAAGTACAAATGAATATTATATGAATCTTTTTGGGTTATCTTCCTCAACAGCGTACAGGACCTTGAAACCTCAATTGATAAAATTATTACGATTACTAATCAAATTACTTTTTGTCTATCTTCTTTTCATTTATATGTCAGCTGTGGTTTCATCATTGTTAGGGGGGCCGAGCACCCTCCAAAATTGCTATATTATATAATTTCGAGGGGTTGAATTTGAAGTTTTTAATACAAGTACACATCTATTAGTCTAGATGTGTGGTCAATATTGAGTAAAGTACAAATGAATATTTTATAAATCTTTTTGGGTTATCTTCCTCAACAGCGTACAGGACCTTGAAACCTCCATTGATAAAATTATTACGATTACTAATCAAATTACTTTTTGTCTATCTCCTTTTCATTTATATGTCAGTTGTGGTTTCATCATTGTTAGGGGGCCGAGCACCCTCCAGCCCCCCTACTGGCTCCGTCTCTGAGTTTAGCATTGTCCTCAATGTAATGAAACTGAACAAAAGTATAGGGAATAAGAGAAAAACCAGAATCACGGACATATCATGTATCATAAAGAATACACAAGAGTCTCGTCTACGCCTTCAACTTGCGGTACCTACAAAAAGATAAAACATACAAAAATACAAAAAAAACACTCTATTTTTTGTTTTTATAAGTTTTTATAAAAGCGACACATGCTACACCCCCTCACACTTAATCAAAACATTGGTTAAAAATTGTGAGGTGTAAAGCATGAATTTATTTTAAAAAGGAAAATCACACTTGAAAAGTAAAAATTTAAAACACACGGGTTGCCTCCCGAGAAGCGCTTATTTTATTATTGAGTTATCAGCCTGACTCATACTTCTTTTTAGTTTTCTTTATTTTTATCGAGTGGAAAATATCCATTCCACTCATCATGGTATAGTTTAACACGGTGTCCATTAACAATGAAGCTTCCTCCATTCTTGTCATATAATCCAACATAACCGGACGGGTATCCATGTTTAACTATAAAAAAACCGTACCACTTTTATTTAAGCTTTGGAGCTTTAAATTTATATCGCATGTTAAACAAGAGAACTTTGTCTCCTTTCTTGAAATCTTTTCGGATTCGAAGTTTCTTGTCATGATAAGCTTTAGTACGTGCTTTGTACAATTTGGAATTCTCATAGGCTTGGAGTCTAAATTTATCGAGTTCATACAATTGCAAGAATCGATTTTCTCCAGCAATTTTGAGATCGGGGTTACAGCTTCTCAAAGCCCAATAAGCACAATGCTCAATTTCAAAGGGCAAATGACACGTTTTAGCATACAACAAACGATAAGGTGTTGTGCTAATTGGTGTCTTATAAGCTGTTTGGAATGCCCACAGAGCGTCGTCAAGTTTCCTTGACCAAATGGAAGGATTGTCCTTAACCGTTTTTTCGAGTATTCGTTTTAAGGCTCTGTCGGTATTCTCAACTTGTCCACTCGTTTGTGGATGATACGCGGTGGCAAAGCGATGGGTGACTCCATAACGCTTTAAGATTTTCTTTATTTGTTTGTTACAAAAATGAGAACCTCGATCACTAATTAAGGCTTTCGGCATTCCATAACGAGAGAAAAGCTTTTTCATAAAATTGATTACGGCTCGTGCATCACTCGTGGGTAAAGCCTCCACTTCTGCCCATTTGGACACGTAATCAATAGCGACTAGGATATATTCGAACTTATGGCATTTGGGAAAGGCTCCCATGAAATCAATTCCCCATACGTCAAATATTTCGCTAACTTAGATGTTGTTTTGAGGCATCTCATCTCTTCGTGAGAGGCTACCAGTACGTTGGCAAGCATCACAATTTTTGACTAGAGTATGAGCCTCTTTAAAAATTGTTGGCCAATAGAAACCAGCATCAAAGATTTTTTTCGCGGTGGTGGAAGGACCATAATGTCCCCCAGTAGGGCCATGATGACATTCATCAAGGATCATTCTTGTTTCCGCACCATAAACACATCTCCTAATCATGCCATCGGGGCATACCGTAAAAAGATAGGGATCTTCCCAGAAATAATGTTTAAGATCAGAAAACAATTTACATCGTTGGTGATAGGTTAAACCTTTCCTTAGAATTCTTCCAACGAGGTAATTTGCAAAATATGCAAACCATGGAGATTCATCCGTAGAGTTTTTCGTAAGAGTTTCACCGGGAAAATAATCATCGATATCTTCATCCCTTAACTCTTCTATGTTTGGATTTTCAAGTCGTGACAAATGATCGGCTGCGATATTATCAGCTCCTTTCTTATTTTGAATTTCGATGTCAAATTCTTGGAGTAGTAAAATCCATCTAATAAGACGCGGCTTAGCATCTTGTTTAGAGAATAAGTACTTCAACGCGGAATGATTGGTGAATACAATCGTTTTCAACAAGACAAGATAGAATCGAAATTTGTCGAAAGCAAAAACTACGGCAAGTAGTTCTTTCTCGGTGATTGTATAGTTGAGATGCGCGCTATTTAGAGTTTTGCTCGCAAAGTGTATAGGACGGAAATGTTTTCCTTCGTGTTGTCCTAATACGGCTCCTACAGCGAAATCACTTGCATCACACATAAGTTCAAACGGTCACGACCAATCCGGTGAAACCATGATCGGTGCATTCGTTAACTTGTCTTTAAGCTTGTCGAATGCCTTTATGAATTCTTCGTCGAAATCAAAGACTAAGTCTTTTTCGAGGAGTTTGGTCATCGGTCTAGCGATTTTGGAAAAGTATTTTATGAATCGGCAGTATAATCCCGCATGACCTAGAAAACTTCTAACAGCTTTAACGTTAGTAGGTGGTGGTAATTTGGATATTACTTCGATCTTGGCTTTGTCTACTTCCAATCCGGCTCCGGAGACTTTGTGTCCAAGCACAATTCCTCCAGTCACCATAAAGTGACATTTCTCCCAATTGAGCACGAGATAAGCTAGTTTGCATCAGATGAGCATGTGCTCTAAATTAAAAAGGCAAGACTCGAATGAGTTTCCGAAGAATGAGAAATCATCCATGAAAACTTCCATGGATACTTTAATCATGTCTTGAAAGATTGCGATCATACACCTTTGAAAAGTCGTAGGTGCATTGCAAAGACCAAAAGGCATACACCTATAAGCAAACGTTCTAAAAGGACACTTAAAGGTGGTCTTGTCTTGATCGGATGGTTCGATAGGTATTTGGAAATATCCGGAAAAGCCATCAAGAAAACAAAAGAATTTTTTCCCCGCTAGTCTTTCCAACATTTGGTCCATGAATGGTAGAGGAAAATGATCTTTTCGTGTGGCATCATTTAATTTGTGGTAATCAATACACACACGCCAACCGGTAACGATTCTTGTAGGAACAAGTTCGTTATGTTCATTGGTCACAACATTCATTCCTCCTTTCTTAGGAACGCAATGAATAGGACTAACCCAAGGACTATCTTCTATAGAATAGATGATTCTTGCGTCAAGAAGTTTGATTATTTCGGCTTTTATAATCTCCTTCATATTTGGGTTAAGTCGATGTTGCCTCTCAATAACGAGCTTGGCATCGTCTTCAAGATTGATCTTGTGTTTGCAAAATTGTGAGCTAATTCCGATATATCGGATGTTCTCCAAGCAAATGCTTCTTTGTAGTTTTTGAGCATAGAAACAAGGCGTTTCTTTTCATCTTCCTCGAGTGAGGCTGAGATAATCACCGAAAGGAGTGAATCCTTCTCTAGATAAGCGTACTCGAGATGTTCGGGAAGAGGTTTCAATTCAATATCCGGCGGTGGATCATGAATAGATTTGGGAACTACAAAGTTTGATTTCAAAGGCAAAACTTCGAAGGGTTTGTTTTCCTTTTCTTCAAAAGTTACTTCAGAATCAAGGGCCATGAATTCTTCGAATTTACGATCACGATCGGTATCGCTAATTATTTACGAAGTTGTTTGGAATGGTGCCTCATCATCAAGCAATGCATCTATTCTTCTTCCGTTACTTCATCGATAACATCCACGCGGAAACATGTGTCATCATTAGAATGGGAATGTTGCATAGCTTTGTCGACTAAGAATGTGACTCGATCTTCACCAACTCCAAGGTTAAGTTCTTTATTCTTCACACGAATGATAGCATCGGCGGTGTGCAAGAATGGTCGTCCTAAAATGAGAGGGACTTGATGGTCTTCCTCTATTTCAAGGATCACGAAGTCGGCAGGAAATATGAATTTTCTAACTTGAACAAGCATGTTCTCGAATATCCCAATATTGGTAGGTGTGATTAACCAAACGTATACTCATACTTGTAGGTTTCAAAGTATTGTTTGAAAGATTCTTGTATAATGAGTATGGCATAAGATTGATACTCGCGCCTAGCTCGGCCAAGGCGTGACATTCGACATTGTTGGCTAGAGTGCATGGTATGAGAAAGCTTCCAAGATCTCCGAGCTTTGGTGGAAGTTTGCTTTGCAAGGCTGCAGAACATTCTTCGTTTAGAAATGCAGCAGAGATTTGCTCCGTCTTACTATGGTTGCTCACAAGATCTTTGAGGAATTTCCCATAGTTGGGCATGCCGGTTAAGATATCAACACGGGGAACGTTGATCTTAACTTTTTTGATCATCTTTAAGAATTTGGCATTACGAGCCTCCATATTTTCTTTTCTTAGGCGTTGAGGATATGGAGTTTTGGGTGTATACGCCTTTGGAATTGGTGTTGCAATGGGTGTGGTTTGTTTTGGTTTGGTTTTGGAAGGAGAAACGTCTTCTTTCTTCTCGAGCTCATCGGCTTCATCTTCACTTCCATCGGCGAAAATGGAAGTATTGGTGTTCGGGTTTTGTGGTGAATCATAACTCAACCCACTCCTTGTGAATACGGCATTCACATGTTCATTACAGGAGGAGGGTGGGCGGTATGGTTTATCCATAGATGGTTTTGGATTTGTTTGAGTGTTGCTTGGCAGTGAACCACTCGGTCGATTGGCTAGTTGGTCGATGATTCGCCCGATCTTGGTTTCGAGATCACTGATAGTGGCGGTATGGTGTCTTTGTCCTCTTTCAACGTTGGTTTTAAGATCGAAGAATTGGTTCTTAATGAACGTGTTTGTTGCTTTTTGAGATTCTATGAAATCTAGAAACGTTTTCTCTAGGCTTGATTCTTCGGGTTTCTTTTCATTTGATGGAACGGAATTATTGTTCTTACGAGGTTGTGAGTTACGATTTTCGTTTTGGGGGTACTCACGCCAAGTGCTAGAGTTTCTACCGTAGTAGTTACCTCGATAACCACCTCCTTAGTATCCTCCTTGGTATCCTTGGGCGTAGTTTTCTTCTTGTGGTGGCTCCCTTATCGGTGTGTCATCACACTCCGTAGATGGGTGTGGTCCTCCACAAAGAGTACATTCGCCCCGCATCTCTTTTTATCGTCTTTGATAGTTTTAAATTGCGAGTCGAATTTAGATGTGAGACCGTCCATCTTTTCCATGAGTTTAGAATTTTCGCTACTTTCAACGAAATAAACGGTTTTCTTGAAGGGTTTGGAACGGATATCTTTGGACCAATCGAGTTTTAAGACAACTCAGTCCTTGAGCAATTGGTATGCTTCGTTGGGAGTCTTAGAGAGAAAGAGTCCACCGGCGTCAAAGATTGCTTGCGTCGGTTCATCGAGACCATGATAAAAGATTTGGATGATGGTTACTTTTAATAAACCATGTCCATGACAACTATAACGTAGGTCTTTCATTCGGTTCCATGCATCAGTTTCATGTGGAATTTGGGCGAAACCTCGGATTTCTCCCATGTGTCTTTCGTACATGGCGGGTGGAAAGAAACGGCTAACAAAAGCGGTTCTCATCTGTTCCCATGTTTCTATGGTACCGGGCGTCAACTCATTATACCAAACTCTTGCATCTCCGTATAGAGATGATGGAAAGAGTTTGAGTTTTATAGCGTCTACATTGACGTCGGCTCCATATCGGAACATGCCACATATCTCTATGAATTCGGCTATGTGCCTATGCGGATCGGCCAGCGCACGACCATCAAATTGGCGTTATTTGATCATTGAAAAGTGATGACCTGTCACGGTGAAGTTATCTCCAAGATCAACTTGAACAATAGCAGCCTCGGGGGTAGGTGCTACTACTCGGTTGGCTGCCCACATGGATTGATCGTCGGCCATTGGAAATGGTAGATCGTTGAATGGGTTATAGACGACAAATGCGTCTAAGAGATTATCAAATGGTGTGTTTTTGGTTTTTGGAATTCGGTTTTCGAAAGAAACAAAGGGTTGCTTCTTGCGGTTTTTCTTTCGAGAATGATGAATATGATGTTCGGGATCGGTGTATGGACTAAGTAATTCTTGACCGGAAGAACGTGTGTTCATGCAAGTTTTGAAGAACTTTTGAAAAAGATTACAAGTAACAAAAATAAAAACATACAAAAGATTACTAATAGGAAAATGAGTAAATAAGAAATTAAATAAACCAAACAAAATAAAAACATAATATATATATATATATATATATATATATATATATATATATATATATATATATATATATATATATATATATATATATATATATATATATATATATATATATATATATATATATATATATATATATATATATATATATATATATATATATATATATATATATATATATATCAGGCTACGTTTTTCCGGTCGGAAAAATGGGTCTGTCGGGCGGCAAATGGGGTTCTATGAAATAGTGGGAAAAGTTTTCGACGGAAACTATGAGTCTCCGGCGGCAGAATGAGATTCGGGGTGTTTTGTCGGTCGGCAAAAGGTTCTGCCAGGCGGCAAAATGGCTACTGTGGTGACTTCGCCGGTCGGCAAAATGGCTACTTTTTTTTTTACTTTTTGATTTTTTATTTTTGGCAACAAGAAACGATACAATGGGTTTGATTATAAGATGATTTCGGAACTAAGAACACAATCAAATCCCCGGCAGCGGTTCCAAAAACTTGATGCGTCCTTCGTGTGTTGGATTGGAACAAGTTTTAAATTTATAAACACAAATTACCGGATTGACTAAAACCGCACGGGCAAGTATGACCCTTTCGTTTGTGTATAGCTTTTATGTGGTAATACCGAGAACGTTCACGGGGATTTGGAAAACCATTGATCATTCAAAAATAAACTATAATCTTTGATTGTAGCAATTGTAGACAAACAAATAACAAGTAGTATGATGATATTAACAAATATATTTAAAGGCAACACTTGGTAAAGACTAGTTTGGGCATCTGTTGTGGAATGATTGTGATGACACATTTAACATATATGATTATGATAATTAGATGGATAATCCAATCTATTGTTTTCAAAAGCTTCAATCCTCGTCAAGACTTTGGTTAAAGAAAACAAGCATTAGACTCAATCACTCAATTCAAGACTTAATCCAATTTCAACACATTCGATTTACGGTCGTTTCATGAATTTGCTAACCCTTATAATTATGTTTCTTGGTAATCAAAACTTCTTAATAAATGATAAATGCAAAAGATATCCAATCATAGACAAACCGCCTATGACTTGTTGATAGAAAATAACCCTTTCGGCCTATGAAATATTTATCAACAAATTAAGTTTTGACAACAATTGTCACATGAAACATAATTACCAATGGTTCAAAGGAAAGCTTGAAATTGAAATAAATATAAATCACAATCGCAACCACTTCTTCATACCACAAACATCATCCTATCAAGCTTAGAATGATTTAGCTACTCATAATGAACAATGAAATAAACTCGGAAATAATAGTCTTATAAGTCATAATTAAGAGTCTTACAAAGTTGAAATATGTTGCTATTGGTTAGGGTAATGATCCCTAAGAGTTTCGTGAGTGTAACTTTGCTTTTCGGACTCCAAAAGTGACTTTTCTTGCACCACCTTGCTCAAATCCGGGAATGGAGTTTTGGACAAGCTTGAGAGAGTTTATTTGATGGTTATGAAAGAGTAATTGAAGTGCATATAAGTGCATATGAGTTTCTATTGTTACATGATCCCGAGGGTCTTATTTATAAGTTAATTCATGGCATAGACTTCAATGCTTGGCTTGGAGCCAAAGACTTATGCTTGGAGCCAAAGGAAGTCTAGAACTGTCTTGTATAATCTTGTGTGTTCTCCTTAAGGTTGCATGAATGTAGACACAAAATCTTCCAACACAAAAGTGGGTGGCAACTTATTTTCCGCCAGTGGCAACTTTCAGAAATGTTGGTGGAAACTTTGGATTATGTTGGTGGAAACTTCCATGCTGAGTGACTTGTATACTTCTTGAAAACACTTGTTCTTGTACCCGAGATAGATCTTCAAAGGCTTGTAACTCGTACACGGGTTTTGAACTTTGACTAGGATTCTTCGTACTCGTACTAATCTTCACATTTGCATTGTTTTACACTTTATTCCTGCAATTGGCTACACAAAGACTTGCAAACACATTTTGGCATAAATATGCACAAAAGCATTATAGAAATAACCAATATACATGTAAAATAGTACGGATAACGCTCCCAAAATCATGTTGGATTTGGGCTATCAATATCTCATGACTTATATGGGCTCTTGGCTATATTTAAAATACAGTTTTTCATAAGTTAATCATAAGCTTTTCAAATTATAAAACCAGTTTTATATACATGTACTAGGTTTTCCAGGACTTATACATTTCCCCTGCTTTTCAATCTTTACTTATATTTCAGTCATTCATACCATGTTATATATCCGTTCACTGAGAGTTTTGCTCAACTGTTACTTTCCTTTCTATGTCCCAAAACGGCAGGTACCCATGGACAGACTTGAGCATCTGGAGGACGTGCATAGGACGGAAGCTGGCTTCGACTTCTTCTCCTTTTGCCTTCTTATACTTATGCTTAATTCGACACTTGTTTTGTCCATCTCATTTCATTTCCTTTATTTATGTTTTGGGCTTATGTTTGGGAACCGATGTTTGATTCCGGTTTTCCCTTTTGTTCATGTATGTTTTAGTACATATTACCTTGCATGCTTTGATAACACGCCATAAATACACATAACGGACCACTTATCAAAGTAGGATGTTACAATTTGACTCCTCTAAAATCCGTGAAGATAATGAACAAAAGGGTAAACAGTATGAGAAACGTGACCTCTCGCATAGAAAGCGTTACCTTTGTGATGAGTATGGACACTTCGTTTCAGTATGCCGTCAACGAAATAGAAACCATGAGGCAAACATAAATGAGACGCAAGAGGAAGATGTGTATCATGAGGAAGGTACGTTATTTATAATGAACCATACTCAAGAAACTATTTTCATGGGTGAAGAAAAGTACACTCTGCCAAAGATCGAGTCAAATACCAAGGAAGATGATGTATGGTATTTTGACAATGGTGCAAGTAATCACATGTTAGGTAATTACTCTTACTTTTCTAAATTAGATGAAAATATAACTAGATGTGTTAGGTTCGGAGATGGCTCGTGTGTAAGCATAAACGGAAAAGGCTCGATTTTGTTCCAAGGTTAAAATGGAGAACGAAAGTTATTGAAAGATGTCTATCATATTCCCGCTCTTCAAAGTAATGTGATAAGTCTCAGACAAGCAACTATATTCGGTAATGATATTAGGATCCGATGTGATTCTTAACAATACGAGATAGTTTAGGAAGTTTACTTATAAAGGTTCTTCATAGTGTAAATCGCCTTTACACGGCTCAACTAAAAGTTGGTAAAGAAGATACAATCGAAGTGGAACAGGAATCAATCGAGGAAGAATATGAAACTAATGGAGACCAACAACGTGTTAATGAAGTTGGTTAAGTATTCGTGCTCGTAGATCGACTCGAGACAATACGAATATTGATTGCTCTCGCAGCCAGAAAAGGATGGAAGATTCATCACTTGAATGTGAAAATGTCTCTTCTAAACAACGATCGAAAGGAGCTCGATAGTATTTTAAAAGATACTAGGTTTCTACAATGTGTGCACGAAATTGAGGTCTATAGAAATGTGCCTAATGGAGAATTAATCATTGTTTTGGTTAATGTAGATGATTTATTCGTTACAGGGATGAGCTTATACTTCATAAATGAGTTCAAAACGAGAATGGTGTCTCAATTTGAAACGTTGGATCTTGGTGAGTTAACTTACTACTACTTAGGTATCGAAGTATCACAAGAAAATGTGTGTGTCAAGATCAAGAAAAAGCGATATGCAATGAAGATTTTGAAAGAAGTTGGTATGGAAGACTACAAACCAACTTTATGTCCAATGGAACCGGGACTCAAGTTGTCAAAAGCAGAAGATGAACCAAAAGTTGAAGCTACTCAATATCGAAAAGTGGTGGGTTGCTTACATTATCTCTTGCATACTCGTCCAGATTTCGCTTACTTAGTTGGTGTAGTTAGTCGATACATGAAAAGTCCAAGAGAATCACATGCTCGTGCTATCAAGCATATTCTACGATATCTTAAAGGTGCAATTTTGTTTGGAATTAAATACAAGCTATGTGATGACATGAGATTGATGAGATATAGAAGTCATAATATTGATATTGATGATAAACAGAGTACTAGTGGATATGTTTTCTATCTCAGTACATCACCTATTACATGGTGCTCACAAAAGCAAACTATCGTGGCGTTATCTTTGTGTGTAGCTAAGTTCATGGCAGCCACTAAAGTTGCGCGTCAAGCAATTTGGCTAAGGAGGTATTGGCGGAAGTGATGGAGAGTGAGCCAGTAATAGTTGAGCATGTAGCTGGAGAAAACCAAAGGGCGTACATGTGTTAACGAAAGCCTTGGCGCGCATAAGGTTCGGGGAGATGAGATTGTTACTTGGTGTGCATGAGTTCCCCTCTTCGACTCAGAAATTCAGGGGGTGATTGTTGGCGAATTCCTGAGTATGGACGTGGCTTATGGATGTTGATGTAAACGTGTTATCAAATTCCAGAAGTCCTAGTTGGAGTGCAAGTCCAACTAGTCCACACTGGACCTATTTTATAGTATTTAGAGTGGAATAAATGTAATCCTAGTTATAATCTAATACGTACGTTGTTTAGTCTATATATACCGTGTAGAGTAAGGGTTCACATTGTACCGATTGAAGTTTTGTGTTAGTTTCTTCAATAGATAAAAAGCTGCGTGTTTCTTCAATTAATAAAAAGTTGCGTGTTTGGCAGTAATATCTGGTGTCGTGTTCTTTGTTTTATATTCTTGCTTGTGCTTGTTGTGTTTACCTCTGATACCACACAGTTCACCACCGGTGTGCTTGTTATGTTTTTCTAAAAAAATACACATCATTTACACGAATGATCACACATATAACTTTACCTTAATTTTAAGGGCCTAAACTAGGTGAGACTCGCGAGTCATATCGAGCTTTAAACAAATCAAACAATGACCCTTGTATATACATGCAATTACTTAATTTTATAAGATCGTACATCAAATTTTCATCGAGTTCGAGCTGAAACGTGAAAATAATCGATTTTGAGCCAAGTTTCGAGTTTAGATGCTCGAAAACCACTAGATCTCGAATTTGAAATCTGTAGCCCTGACGAGCTCGAGACGAGCTGCAAGCTCGAGCCTAACTTCAAGCTCGAGCCTAACTTCAAGCTCGAGTTTTAATAATCGAGTCGAGCTCAAGCTTATAACTCGCTCGTATACACCCTCCGTAATTCCATTTCTCTCAAATTTTACTGGCTAGACGTTCCAAGTTCCTTTACATCAAGTCTGTAGTGTGTAATCTTTTTATTTTATGAGAAATAGCAGTATCCATGCTCTAATCATTTATATGGTTATTAGCTCATTATCTTGCAAACTAGTTATACGACAATGACATATTGCATGACGTGAATCAAATCATAAATAGTCCTGTAAATCATAAATCATGGCAAGGCATAGATTACACGAAATGTACATCATAATCATATTATAAGACATCAAAACATATTAAACGAACTTGTTTTTTTTCTAATTGTGATACAGAATGTAATGTCCACGTATACCGTACAAATGCATTATATTATTTATTTATGATTAATTATGGGTGTTTGGTTGCACATGAGAGTATATGGATGAGGGTATGACGCCGGCAGATCGTGAAGCAAGTGCACATGTGAGACCATGTACTTTACTGTTCCTCAACTTCACAAAAAATATCTAGCCTTTCATACTCAGTAATTTGTTAATCACCTAACAGTACACATTTATTTATGCTTGCTCTAAAAGATAGGTAGTTCAAAACACGTAAACAAAAAGAAAAAAGAAAGGAACACTTGCCTCTATTTGATGTAGTATAGATCTTCCAAGTTTTGCTACCACAAAGGTTGAGAATGGAGCGGAATTCAGTTTTTGGAAAGATTTATAGACAAGGGAGACAATTGCGAGATCAATACCCAACATTATAAGCAACCTTCGCATCTTACGCACACGAGCTTTGGAACATATGTGGTAAGATGGGAACTCGCTAAGTGCAAAAATCAGTTAGGGCAAATGTTGCTTATTTTACTGGTGTTGAGTGTAATTTCTAAAACCTTGATGTTAAGAAAAATAAATAAAAAATGCAAATATGTATGTTATCTTTTCAGTGTTTGCTTAAAACCAGATTCATCAAGTGGTCATATATCTTGGATCATTAAACGGAAAGATGCTTTTATTAGTTGTTAAGTTAGTTAATTGTATCCAAAGTAATAACCACTTTGCAATATATGGTGTATACGTACGGTCTTGAGAATAGAGGTCGAGTAAAGATCAAACAATATATGGGTCAGTAATGATCAGATCTTAGAATTAGAATCTCCGATTTCTAAGGAAGATATTTGTACGGCCGTGAAGATATTCGTACAGCCTTGTGGGGTTGTGGAGTAGATAAATCACCTGGGTCGGACGGTTTTACTTTCGAATTTTTCCGTAAGTACTGGGCTGTTGTTGGGCCTGATTTTTGCATAGCTGTGAAATGGTTCTTTGATCATGGAGATTTTGCTATTGGTTGTAACTCTTCGTTTGTGACTCTTATCCCAAAAGTTCTTGATCCGAAAGTAGTTAGTGACTACCGTCCCATCAGTTTAATCGGAAGCCTTTACAAAGTCGTTACTAAGATCCTAGCTTCTCGTCTCTCCTTGGTTATTTCGGATCTCATCTCAGATGTTTAGACTGCATTCCTTCTCAATAACCAGATTCTTGATGGTCCTTTTATAATCAACGAAATTTTAGCTCGGTGCAAACTTAAAAAGCATCAAGCCATGATTTTTAAAATCGATTTCGCCAAGGCTTATGACTCCGTTAGATGGGATTTCCTTGATGATGTTCTCATCTCTTTTGGTTTCGGTCCTAAATGGCGTTCTTGGATTCGGGGAAGTCTGTCTTCAGGGAAGGCCTCTATTTTAGTTAACGGGAGTCCGACTTCTGTATTTCATTTATACCGAGGCCTGAAACAGGGGGACCCCTTAGCCCCTTTTTTGTTTTTACTCATCATGGAGTCTCTTCACTTATCCTTCTCCCAGGCAGTTGAAGCGGGATTTTTCAAAGGATACAAGATTGACTCTTCTACTAGCTTGTCTCATTTATTCTATGCCGACGACGCAGTTTTTATTGGTGAGTGGTCTCACAATAATTTAAGGGGTATTATGAATATTCTTCGAAGCTTCTCATTACTTTATGGTATGTCAATTAATATTCAGAAGAGTCATCTTCTTGGATTCGGTATCCCAGATAAATGTGTAGCTGAAGCTACTAAGTCTATTGGTTGTTTGATAATGAAAGTTCTTTTTAAATACTTGGGTATTTTAGTAGGCGATAAGATGTCTTCTATAAAGGCTTGGGACGAGATGATTACTAATATGAAGAAGAGGTTGTCTAGGTGGAAACTTAATACCTTATTTGTCGGGGGTCGTTGTACCCTTCTTAAATCGGTTCTTGGCTCTACCCCTACCTACAACATGTCGATTTTCAAGGTTCTAAAATCTGTTCTTAATTCTATGGAGGGTATACGTGGGAACTTCTTTGATGGAATTCAAGAGGGTGATAGAAATATTACTTGGGTCAAATGGTCTAAGGTGCTTGCTTCTAAGAAATTCGGAGGGCTGGGAGTTTCTAGCTTCTTCGCTCTCAATCGGGCTCTTCTTTTCAAGTGGTATGGCGCTGCCTTTCTCATGATAACTTCTTATGGTCCTGAGTTATATCAGCTCTACATGGCTTGAGTGGTCATGTCCTCTCTGCTGCTTTCAATTCGACATGGAGTTCCATCATAACAGAAGTTAACTCTCTTAAAGCCAAAGGTGTTGATCTTATCTCTCATTATAAGATTCGTGTAGGTAATGGTATAGGTACAAGATTTTGGAATGATCTTTGGATTGGAGATACTCTTCTCAAGTCCTCTTTTCATCGTTTATTTGTTTTGGAAGAGAATAAAGACATCTTGGTTGCTGATAAGATGCACTCATCTATCTCCTTTTCTTTTCGGTGCCTAGTCCAAGGAGGTGTAGAAACTCAACAACTTGATCAGCTTTCAATATTACTTGATACAGTTATTTTAGCTAATATGGATGACAGATGGTTTTGAGACTTAAATGGTGATGGTGTTTTTCGAGTTTCGATCTACATTCGATGAGGCTTTACTCCCCAAATCAGATGTTCCTACTCGATGGATCAAAAGTATTCCGATTAAGGTAAACATTTTTGCTTGGAAACTTTCTGTCGATCGTTTACCTACAAGATCGAATTTGTCGCGTAGGAATGTCTTGCTTTCGTCCTTAGTTTGTCCTCTCTGTGATCATGTTCTCGAGGATTCTTCGCATATTTTCTTTGGTTCCTCTGTGGCAAGAAGTTCAGAAGTTAATATGTAGATGGTGGAATTTGGATGTTCATCCTTATGAGTCGTAGGAAAATTGGCTTTCTTGGTTCAAATCTGCACGTTTATGTTCTAAGACGAAAGACGTGTTGGAAGGTGTGTTTTACGTTTCTTGGTGGAGCCTTTGGAACTTCAGGAATTAACTCCTTTTCGCGTCTTCTAATCCCCGCAAGGATGCTATTTTCGACAATATTGTTTTACGCTCTTATTATTGGAATGCATCTAGATGTAATAAAACTTTGAATTGGGTAATTGGCTTCAACACCCTTTTTTGATTCCTTTGTAAGTTGCTACCTTCTTGCTAGTGGTTTTTTAATAAAGTTGCCGTTAAAAAAAACAATATATGGGCCAAATTGAACAACTTACAAAAGAAGAATTCTTTTTAAATAATATAGTTGTATTCTGTGGTCGTTTTGTAAAGAATCATGTTAGGGGAAAGAATTTATAAAATCAATGTTTAACTTGGTTAATGATCATCGTTGCCATTTTTGTTAATGCAAATAATGCATAAAAATGTTATTCACATTTTTTTATCTTTTTATGTTTTGATAACGACAACATACAAAAACGCCATATACACATGTCGGTGCCCACAAACTTTCACTTGATAGTCTTTCTCAAACTATTTTTCCAAATGCTTTTGATAGATATATTTGCATAATTTTAAGAGTTACTCAACGCAATGCCGCAATATACTTCATTTCTTAAATATGATATGATTAAAGATATTTCATTAGGCCTTAGAGGTGTGCTATAACTATAAGTATACTCCTTTAATCATTTGATACTAAGGGTGTAATTGATGAAAAACTTCTAAGAAGATCTAAGGGTAGCAAAAATTGTGCATAAATGTTGTGAATTTTAATTTTTTTTTACATATATTTAAGAGTGATATTTATTTTTCAAAAGAGGAATGATAGAACCATAAATTTTTTACAAAAAGTTATCCACATAATGATGTGTAATGCATATTATTGGATGTATGTGAGAGAGAAAAGACAAAAGTAAAATTGAAATGTCATTCATTTTATAACAACTCATTTTGTAAAGTTTTTTTTATAAATCTTTTTGTGGTTCTAGCGTTTGACTTTTCAAAATGCTTCTTTTTCTAAAGTTTCATAAGGTAGCATTTAAAAGTTTTGAGTATTCAAGAACTATTTTACACGTTATAATAATACATCAAAGTTATCAAACAATTTTATAAAAAATACACCATCTATTACTCACAATCACATCCCACAGCTACTTAACTTGATGCTATTGTTACTTTTTCTAAACATACTTAATAACTTAAAGTAGTGCTTGATAACTCTTGAAAATACTTAATTAATAATATGAATTAATATAAACATTATTTATAATTTTACAAACATACTAGGCATTTAAGGAAAAATTTATGTATACGCTCTAAAAGAAGTATTAGTGATAAATGCACTTATTTTTTTGTGCTTTTTAAAAATGCTTCAAAACAACCAAGGCGATTGAGACGATCACAAACAATTTTCACCAATTTTTGACACATGTCTCATGTGGCCCTAAATCTCCCCATACTTATACAAACACATGTCAATTTTTGGTGAAAACACTCCTCGACCGTCTTGAGACATTTAAAAAAAATACAACACACCTGTCGCCAATATTTTAAAATAAATATCTTCAGATCATAGTTAAATTAGCATTATTATTGGGAGCAAATGACGATCATTTTACTCTCGACAACCATATACTTTTGCGTACCCAAACGTGAAACATCATGTCTTCTAAACACATACATTGTTATATTTTTCTCCTGATGACGAGTAGTATTTAACAAAAAAGTAGTAACTAATAACTTACTAACCATAATAGTAACAGGATTAACATCTAAAAAATCTTTAACTCCTACTTCAGTAGCGTGCTCTTGTGATCTGTTTCAATTTTTACTAGTATTTCCAAACATAGCTGAGGTGTTTATATGTTGGACTTACGAATTATAATATTATAGATAAAATGTTCGACGTTACTTTAACATGATTGGCATTTTACTAGTTTTAACAAATAAAAAGGTGGTGGTAAAACAGGTGGGCATGGACGGCGGGTAAAATGGGCGACGTGTTAAACAGGCGCGAGCAAAATAGACGGACTAAACGGACGGTCTAAATGGTCGCAAGCTAAAGCCAAATAAAAAACATATAAAAACGTAAAAATAAAAAATTATATTACTTGTTTGAAAGTCGGGGATAATAAATTAAATATAAAATATGCGCCGAGTAGCGCGATTAGTATTTTATATGTGCACTCATTAAGCCCATTTAGTTTTTTACATGTGCGTCCGTTTAACTAATCAATAATAATGAATGGGCAAAAATACCCCATCTTTTTTTGAAAAGTGCCAAAAAGATGTTCATATCTTTACTACATTATAAATGGTGTATCTCTTTGGTTGAAAATGGCTATATTTAGAAATGTTGAAACATTATGATGGTTGAAAATGTTATAATTTAGAAAATATTAAAAAATTAAATGCCTGGTGAGCTGGCGTCCATCCTATAAAAATGTAATATCACAAACTCACCCAATATTGCAAATGTAATATCTCACTCCCCTCTCTCTCTAAACAAAAACCCAACCCTATTCAATATTGCAGCCGCCACCAAAACTCTCCACCATACCACCACCATCGAACCATACCGCCATCATCAATCTTATTTTTTTAACCCATTATAAATTATAAATATACTCAATTACCGAAACGAACGACGTCATTTTTACAATGGGCCATTTGTTTGCCTTGCAGTTGGACTAAAGTTTGACCCAAATTTATGCTTGTGTTTTATATGATAAGATCGGTGGTAAGTTGTGATATACTTCCAGAAGCCTCAACCACCATTTTCATCATTATTAAAAAATTTATAACCAACTGATGATGTAATTGCAAGAGATACAACCACTCTAGGAAAACTTAAGCTAACAACGGCAGATTCATAACCAATCGGCTCAAACAGAGGTCGAAAGGTTGAAATCAACGGTATGTTGTTCAATCTTTATCTATTAATTGATGGTTTTGTTTGTTTGAATTATGAGTGCTCGGCTTATTTATATATCGATTCTCTTATGATTATCGATTTATGGGTATTCTGAGCATCGTCGAGCACGAATGTTTGAAAATATTTCCCTGTATTATATTTTCATTATGTTAAAGTAGTTCTGTTTTCTGAACATGTTTTGGTGCCTGGGCAGGGTATACCAGCCGCTGCCATAATTTTGCTTTGTTGAAAAGATATACGCGTCGTGTGGTAACATTATTGTTATGACGACTAAGAGTATATGCAGAACAAGTTATAACTACACTGACTAGAGTGAGAAAGGATGTAGAGTGTGACATTTTGAGTTACACATATCGGTTGCAGTTTGTCGTATAGCTTACCCGAGGTAATTAACTAATTATCACGTCGTCTTTAATAACGATTTTAAGAAAAAATGAGAGTTTATTGTTTTATCCAGTCTGCTTATACTTGATTGATAAGCATAACTACTAATCCCAAACACATCTTTTTCTCATTGTCTTACAATTCAAGCTTCTGGCCAATGGCCAAGGCTCCATGTCTGGCATTCCAGTGCCACATTCGAGTGTTGTTGGACGTGAATTAGGACAGCGTATACGTAAGTGTACCGTCTTTTTGTGCCTTATTATCATGTCTCCTATCAAGTGTTTTTATACACATTGACCGATTTCCGTTATAGGTGCTATAATGTTGAACAATAGGAAATGAAAATCAGTTGTAGTCTGTGCTTATGCGTATTCCACACAGTATACACCCTAGGTTTCTGATATTGGGGACAAATGGCGGTGATGAGGGATGTTTCTTTTCGCTAGCACTGTCAAAAATGTATTTGGTGAAACACATGTAGGTATGTTTTATGCATAGGTACAACAACTTAGACTCAGTGAGCGAATGTGTTTGCTTATTAGGATTCCAGTAACAGGCATGCACACCCAACAATGCGGCGTACATATACGTGTAAGTTTTCGTGCTCGAATGTGTTTCCTGTTTTGTTTATTTTTCGAATTTTATTTTCCAACCTGCTAATTACTTGTCTATAACAATAATCAACCTCAAAAGTTTAATTATGTTATTTACTATTCAAATGCAGTGCTACTATATGTGTGTGATGTTGCCACACCATTCAAGTATGGAGGCATTGGTGATAGTCATGCTCTTGACACAGACGGTTGAAAAAAAAAGACTTGACCAACAGCGACTTAAGTTGCAAGAGAAATATTCATACATGATCTCCTAATACATCCCCACTCCACAATATCTGAACCAGCGATATGACGACCCTGAACTAGGAAAAAAACAAAGAATCGATTCCCATTGTTTGTGTTGCTGGAAGTAAGCCCGCAAAAGTATCAGGTATGCGACATACTTTTTGTTAATAGTATTTTCAAAACGTTATATCATTAGAGTAACACGAAGGAGCTGATCTTGATGCGAGATCAACAACAAAATTTGACCCAACACCCGTTGATGTAAAAAGTTTGCAAGCAGTTTTCTTAATTGCTTATATTTGGTGTTATAATTGATTTGCGTTTAGTAATTTCCCTTTCTTTATCAGCGAAAACACTTCACTTTGTTACAATCTTACATAAAATGCTTAAACTGTTTGAATTGCAAACTTTATGAGCCATGCCTCATGCATTTATTTGGATTTTGCAGGTATGGTGTATAGAACTCCGCCACTATAAAAGGCCTTAGTTCCCTGACAAGTCGAGGGCTTCTGAAATGTTTAGTAGAAGGCTATTCACACATACTAAAAGGGATTTAAGGTAATGTGTTGCATTAAACTGATTCCATTTAGGGTGGTTGCAGATTTGTGCTACATCATAATATTTAAGGACATAGAGTTGGTTACTAGGAGTTAGTTTATCCGATAAATTATCCGTAGAACTAAATGGTATCATTTGTAGGAGTAATCATTAACAAGAACATTTTCTTATAGGTCATTGGGCAATGATGAAAGCTTAGATAGAATAGAAAACTCAGAAAGAACCTGGCCATGATATGGTATTTGGTTGCTCCTTATTCACTTCTTTCTAAATCTCAATCGCTTAGTTCCTTATAGCCGCTCGATTTCTGAATTTGTAGGAAAACAAGGAAAGCAAACAAATGCCATCCAATCCAACATAAGGCATCAGATATGGATTCGCGACAAGGTTATTATCTTCATCCAGCTTTTGAGAAATTCTGTCGCTTTTAATAGTCTAAATTTGAATAAGATATCTTTACAACAATGTAGTGTTGATGTGCAATATTGATATTTATGCTACTGGGTCAAACAAGTAAATCGGGAAAATAGTCAAACCAACTATGAGTAAACTGCACATATTCAGCAGGTTATTTCGATAAATGATTGACATCAGCTTAGTTACCTATTACTCTTTTTAGTATTTCCAAGTAGAGGTACTTCTATGAAAAGTAGTTAATTTTAAGCACATTTGAATTAAGCAAGTTAACTTAGACACTTGGATAAGCGATCCTAAATACTCCTCTTGCAGAGTTGTAGACGGAAACTGTTTAGCACCAACTTGAAAGCATTACAATGAGACAGACACATTTATAGACATATAATGCCGAACGTTAGTGCATTGTGTTAATTTTTTGTTAATTTATCATACTAATGCTAACATAGATAACTGATATTTCTTTTTTCCTTTTGATGTTGTTTTTACACCACCACTGTGTGCAGCCACTTGCAACAGTTGTCGTGCAAGACTCACTGGGCGATGCTCTTTCCGCAGGAAGGGAAACTGATGGTTTTATCATGTCTAAGTAGAAGATACTATGGGGTTGTTGCTTGCAGAACAAAGAGTTATGTTGTCTTTTAGTTTTCAGGATGGCTTTTAATCTATGTAATGCTACTATTGTTGTTTGGCTAACGAACGCCCCCGTAGCGAAGCGCGGGTCTTCAATTCTTGTTACTTCTGTTTTGCTTATGAACCAAATTGTATTATAAGTATTAGTCAAATAACAAACAGTTTATTTTGCTTGAAAAAACTAAAAATTATGCCCAAGTTTGTTATCATTGCAAGTCCAACGACGTCTAACACAAGTATTTACAAATAGCCGAGTTTTAGAACGGAAGACTTGAAAATTTCAAGTGTGTACATAGTAGATGAGTTCAAATGTGATTAACATAATGTATATGCATGATTTATTCATATTAACAATTGCGTAGTCTTTTTCAATCTTGAACTATCGCTTCTTTTCTTACAACCTTTTGCGAATTAGTGGATAGTCTTTTTTGTAAAAACTGAACGTGTGTGCATGGTGTCTAAATAAAAAGCTGGTTTATAATTGAATGAGCCTATGATATGCATCTTTTTTCACTTTCTATTCTTAACTTAGACGACACACTTACCATAACATAAGACATCGTTAATTATATGTCGCTAGGCAATTCCGCCGCTATGCGCGGGTACTCGTCTAGTTTATCAAAATATGCAAAAATTTGCCACCTCTAGGTATTACTAGTATGTTCGTATTCATGCAATTAACACTAACCGATGTAAGTATCCATGAGTTAGATAAAATGGTGTTGTAGACCTTGTAACGTTTTACCAAACAACACTATTCGATATGATTATACAAGTATATATCTTTAATTAGGGTTTTTTCTAACTAATGCCCAAAAAATAAAGGTTACTTTGTAATTAACAAACACAAAATCTTTTAATTAATATTAAAATGTATTAAATACATAAGGAAATGTTATCTCGGTGGTGTATGTCGAGTTGGTTTCGACTATATGGGAATAAGGTTGTTTTATTTCTGTTTGAAGTCGTCTAGGATTTGCGTGGTATGTCACGGATTCTAGCTAGTTGTTTCAAACTTTGCTTGAGGTTAATGTGGTACCTTATCCACATTTCATTGTACTCATTTGGTTCTTGTGAGTAATACATTTTTACCGAGGTAACCCTTTACTAAAAAAATTGCTATATTTAAACATAATTCTCAATAAAATTAAAGTGCATTTAATGCATTTATTATTTATAAAGAAAAATTGTATTCGTTAATCACATTTTAACTTTTACATAGTGAGTGGTTAACCCTTTCAATGGCCTACAACCTTATTTGATCATAAAGATCTCAAAAGGATGTATACACATATGTGAGCGTACATATTTTTCCGACAGTGAGTGGTTAACAAAACCCTTTCAATGGCCTACAACCTTATTTGATCATAAAGATCTCAAAAGGATATATACACATATGTGAGCGTACATATTTTTCCGACATGATTGAGTAATGTTATTGTTGTTCTTTTTGTATAAATGTATTATATTGTATATATATACTTCAGTTTAAATCATCAGCTGCTACGATTAAGAGCATTAATGCTCATTTCATGTAGAAATACCTTATATTATTATACTTATAATCATGGGCGGAGGAATGTGAGGACAAAGAGGGGTTGTCGCTTCCTCACAACTTTGTCAAGTAGTGTACATTTTACAGATTTTTATATAGTAAAAATAATATTTTTTATTTTGCCTCTCTTACAACACATGAATTACACGTTTGGCCCTCCCACAGTAAAATGTCTAGCTAAGATCCCAAGATCAGAGTAATTATGAAGAAACCTCAAAATCCATTTGAATATAGGTCTAACATTAAGCCCAAAAATATTTTCGATATCAAATCCACCCAGGTTCTTGCTAGAAAGACACTTTTCCAGCTAATCCATGACATCTTTTTCTCCCTTAAATCGCCATCTATGGAGAATTGATTACGCCAAGATTCCAGTATCTTGCAAATAGAATCCGACGCTTTATAAATAAACACGAAGCATTAAGGAAGACTCCCAAAGGAGTACTTCTGCGTTGAAGGAATAAGCCAATGGAAGAAATACTTCCATGGCGCAGAAGCAAGCGCGCGGAAGGAGTACTCCTGCGTTGAAGGAATAAGCCAATGCAAGTTCCATTGCGCAGAAATAAGCGCGCGGAAGGAGCACTTTCGCGGCGAAGGAATAAGCCAATGGAAGAGATACTTCCATGGCGCAGAAACAAGCGCGCGGAAGGAGTGCTTCCGCGACGAAGGAATAAGCCAATGGAAGAGATACTTCCATGGCGCAGAAGCAAGCGCGTGGAAGGAGTACTTCTTGGATGGCGCCAACTTGTAGCGGAAGCGATTTAACAAGATCATAATTAATAACACAATTATAATTAATCGAATTAGGGTTACATACCTTTACGCTAAATCAATTCCACAAGACAAAAAACGAATCATCAATTCGGGTTTATACCGTAATATACCAAGATATAGTCTAAAGTAAGACTATATTACGATCTTGTACACACGTAATACAACGAGCTAACCGTGATTCTAGCATGTGAAAACCGAGCTACAACGCTTGTAATTAATCTACCCAACAACCCTAGAGAGGGGCTAGGACTAGATTATGTATACAATCGATTAACCAAGAAAAACCAACCGAAACCCCTCGCGCGAGTCACCTTGCGATCGAACCAAAAGAAAGAGGGGAGAAAGATATATGTTGTATTGATTATGAGGGATTAGGAGGTCTATTTATAGACTTCCAACCTATTGTAGCCTAATAAATATTAGGCAACTTTTGCCCCCCCCCCCTTTATGCCATAACCGACAGTCGAACACCCCACATGGGGTGTTCCAGAACCTTCCGTCCTTCTTTCCTTTTGTTTACTTACTATATGTTTATTTAACGCTCGTTATAACTTAACTATTAATTATTTAACGATCGTTAAAGTTATATAGTTACTTGCTCAGTTAAATTAATAAATACATAAATATATTTATTAAATAAATTAATAAATACAATAAATATATTTATTAATTAAATTAACTCTTTACGTATTGTGTGCAATCCCGTAATCTCGAGTTCAATCCTATCACACGACTATTAAATATAAGTCCATAAACTTTCAGCTCCCACTTGGACATATTTCGAATATCGTGATTACATTGACTAGCGTCTAGTTACACTTAGCAATGTCTCTAGTACAACTCGAGTAAGGTCTCCTGGACAAAATCTTTTAACGATTCTGCATCGCTATTATTATCCTTTTATTTCTAATAGAACGTTAATAAGGATATGGATCTCAGTCATTCCTTTCATTAACCATTTTGTTTCTCGTTCATAGATTCAGCAAGATTAACAAAACAAATTTGGGTGTGGCCACACAAATATCTTACTAATCCCACGAGGGGCCCAACTGTATTAAACTCCAAAACGAAATTGGAGGAAATAAATTCCATATTGACTACGAGCAAAACTTATGAATTTTACAACACTTCCGAAAATAATCCTTATAGCTACCAGTTACGCTTAGCGTTAGATTATTCCACAGAGATGCACTAGATTCATAACAGTTTCCTGGTATCTCAAGTCTAAGGATAACTATTTATGTTTTACTTAATGACAAAGATCCATAAAGTAATAACGTATAGTTGGGATAAGTCCTATATTCGATTCATCGAATATCATCCATAATCGATCAATATACTTTCAGGTATACTCTATCGCTATTTTGATTTGTCTTAGTTTAATAATATTCACATATTATTAATCGACAACGGACATTTAGCATAACTTTTATTCATGGATTAAAACATGTAAAATAGGATACACTTATTAAATAATAGAAATAAACGAAACCCAATCTTTATTTATTATATAATAATGTCATAACATCCTTTATCCAAATAATAATCACAGATTTATTGCATGAGTTCGATAGCTAGTTGCAGCCCAATCGCTTTGGCATGCTTAACTACCTTTGGTCTAGGCAAAGCCTTAGTTAAAGGATCGACTACGTTATCATCTGTGTGAACTTTTATCAATTTGATTTCCCGAGCTTCAACTTGTTCTCGGACGTAGTAATGTCTACGCATAAAGTGTCTGGCGCCTTTCATGACTCCAGGGTCATTGACAAATATTATTGCGGCATAATTGTCACAATACATATCTATTAGGTTTTTATTGCAAGCATCATCCCAAGATCTCCAATAAAATTCCTAATCCAAACCACATTTAGTTATGTATATGGCGACCCTTCGAATACCAAAACATTTCTTTTCGTATTCCTCAAATACTGTAGAAAATGTTTAACAACAACCCAGTGGAGCTTCCTTGGATTTTGTTGGTATCTACTGACCAAATTCTGAGCAAACGCCACATCAGGCCTTGTGCGTCTAACATCATACATTATAGATCCTACAACCGAAGCGTAATGCACCTTCTGCATGTATGCCTCCTCTTTAGGAGTTGATGCATCCATCTCATGAATCAGATTATGCTTAACTTCCATAGGTTGAAAACCTTTCTTGAAATTATGCATATTATACTTCTTCAAAATCTTATCTATATAAGCATCTTGACATAGACCAATTAACCGTCTTTTCCTATCCCGATAGATCTTAATTCCCAAAATGTATGCAGCTTCTCCTAAATCCTTCATAGAAAAACATTTACCAAGATAATCCTTAACAACTTTAAGCCTTGGATTGTTACTTCCCATGATTAATATGTCATCAACATATAGGACAAGGAATACTACATCACTCCCACTAGCTTTGCGATATACACATGGCTCATCACGATTCTAAATAAATCCAAACTTTTTGATTTCTTCATCAAATCTTTTATTCCATTGACGTGATGCTTGCTTCAAACCATAAATGGACCTTTGAAGTTTGCACACATGTCCAGGATTCTTAGGATCAACATACCCTTCTGGTTGCTGCATATAGATGTCTTCATCTAAGCGATTGTTCAAGAATGCAGTTTTAACATCCATTTGCCATATCTCATAGTCATAGTATGTTGCTATAGCTATGAGAATCCTAATAGCTCTTAAGTCTGCTACAGGAGAAATTGTCTCCTCGTAGTCTACGCCAAAAGTTTGAGTAAAACCTTTAGCTACTAACCGAGTTTTATAGGATTGTACTTTTCCGTCCATGTCGGTTTTCTTCTTTTATATCCACTTATGTCTCACTACTTTAGTATTCGGTGGTTGTTCTACAAGAATCCAAACATCATTTACTTTCATGGATTTGATTTCTCATCCATAGCAACCATCCACTTATCCTTCTCAGGATCAAGTATGGCGGATTTATAATTAGCGGGTTCACTAAGATCCCCTAACTCATCATCATCCTCTATGTTAAGACACATATTGCTATTTGCGTTTTTAATCCTTGCGGATCTACGCAGAGGAACTAATTCCGATGGAACCGCCAGACTTGTGGTTCTACAGGAATTACATCTCTAGTGTTTTTAGAAGGTAATGTATCTATATGACTCTCCTCAAGATCATAATTTCTCTCACTGAATTCTTGATTAACAAGATCAGATTCAAGGAATTTTCCATACCTAGCAACAATAACTTTGTTCTCAGGTGGATAATAAAAGTAGTAACTCATAGTTTCCTTAGGGTATCCTACAAAGATACATTTACAGATCGTTGTTGGAGTTTGTCACCCGAGTCACGTTTCACATACGCCTCGCAACCCCAGACCTATAAGACACATATGGCTTCTTGTCATGCCATAGTTCATATGGTGTCTTATCGACCTTCTTTGTGGAAACCATATTTAAAATGCGAACAACAAATTCTAAAGCATAATCCCAAAAGTATAAAGGTAAACGTGTAAGATTAAACATAGATCGTACCATATCCAATAATGTACGATTTCTCCTTTCGGATACACCATTTTGTTGTGGAGTATAGGGAGAAGTAAGATGCTGAACAATTTCTTTCTCAGTTAGAGAATCTATAAACTCTTGACTTAAATATTTACCACCTCTATTAGAACGAAGAGCTTTAATCGTCTTCCCTAATTGCAGTTCTAATTCTGCTTTAAACACTTTAAATGTTTCAAATACCTCATGTTTATGCTTAAGTAAATAAACATAACCATAACGGCTATAATCATCCGTAAATGTTAAGAAGTAGCTAGCACCTTTCTTTGACGTATGTATAAGTGGTCCATACACATCAGTATGTATAAGTTCAAGTAGATCAGTAGCCCTTTCAATATTGCTATTAAAAGGTTTCTTGGTCATCTTTCTAGAGATACAAGACTCACATTTATCAAATGATTCATCATTGATATTTTCTAAAAGACCTTCATGTTGAAGCTTTTGTATACGAGTCTTCCCAATATGGGCAAGTCTAAAATGCCAAAGATAAGAAGAGTTCTTGTCAAACTTTCTCTTCTTACTCATGCTAAATACAGATTTATCGTTCTTGGATTCATTATCATGCATGTCTATTTCAAATACACCATTCACAGAAATTGCATTAAAATAGAAAATACCATTTTTCTAAACAGAAGTTCTATTATTATCAATCGTGTGAACGAATCCATTATTTAACAAGCAAGAAAAGGAAATAACACCCCTAACAATTGTAGGTGCATAATGACAATCATTTAATCTCAATACTAAACCCGAAGGTAAAACTAGATCAAAAGTTCCTATAGCTTCAACCGCTGCTTGTGCGCCATTGCCCACTTGCAAATATTGTTCCCCATAGGAAAGCTTCCTTTCCAGATTAAATCCTTGCAGCGTATTACAAAGTTAATACCGCATCCCGTATCATATACCCAGAAATTTAATTTGTATGTTAAATTGAACAATTTAATCATAAATAAAGTACCTGAAGCTGCAACGCTCTGCTCAGACTTCTTCTTTATTTCTCGCAATTCTTTGAGGTAAAGAGGGAAATTACTCTTCTAGTGACCACTTGCTTTGCAATGGTGACAAGTCTCATCCTTTTGAGATTGACTCTTTTTGACAAAGTTCTGCTTAGGTTTCGAATAAGTCGCAACTTGTTTGCCCTTATTACCCTTGACTTTGCCTTTCTTCTTATTCGCTTGCGGTTTTGGCTTACTCACTCTACCCTTTTGTATGGTTAGTACAGAAGGCGTAGCGGTAGATGCCTTGTCTTTAAACCCCTTTTCATAGTCAATGAGCATTGCATGCAAATCATTAACTGTCTTCCCCGTGCAATGCATATTATAGTTTCTAACGAAATCATTGAAGTCCTTGTTAAGAGACCTATTGATCAAGTTGATAGCCATATTATGATCATAGGGTTGTCCTAGTGTAATGAGTTGTTCCATATAACCCCTCATCTCCAAATAATGGTCACTTACAGACTTCCTTGGAGCTTGCTTACAGCTATGCAAAGCATCTACTAAGTCGTAGATCTCCACAGCTTGCGGATTTTCGAACATAGCCTTGAGCTCATCGAGTATTCGCTTAGGTGAAAATAGCTCATACTTTTGTTGAAATGTAGGAGCCATTTTTCCTAGCATTAAGCAAGCCACCTCAGAGTGCTTCTTAACATTAGCAGCGTGTTCAAGCCTTTGTACATCAGATGCTCCTTCAGCAAGATCCTCTGGATAGGGATTAGTCAAGATATCGATAGTACCCGCTGCTCTCAAGACAGTTCTTAGCGAGCGGTACCAATCATTGAAGTTTGGGCCAGTAAGTTCAGGACGGTCAAAAAAAGCTTTGAACGCGGAACTTATCGTGTTATTGGTGGGTTGAGCCATTTCTACATAAATAAGTTCAAATATTAGTATTTTCGATAACAAAATACTTTCAAGAAAATAAAATTACCCCGATATAAAACCATATTATTTTCCTTGAATTCTAGAACTATATTGACATAGATCCATTACATCAGTTGATCTGCTAGTAATGAATGTACTCAACACAGCGACTTGTCGAACAATTCAATTGACAAACAATTTTCAATTTCTAGATCTTTAAGGGATTTACGTTGCCAAAAAACATTTTGCATTGTAAACATGTTTCATCCCTTCTGAATGTATTAAGTTTCCAGATCTCACTGAGTAACTTAATTAATTCGTCTAATCCGAGTAACGTAAAACCATCATACGAATTCTCATTCTACAAATGGTTTTCTCTCCATCACAACATCATCCAAAAATCTCATTTGATGACGAAGTAATTGGAAGTGTTCGTCAATTAGGAGCATCCGACTTAAATTTTAAGGGTATAATTTTTGATGTCAAAATCAATGTATGGAGAAGCATGCATACAATCTCCATACCATAAGTTTAATAAAACATCTAGTAAACTTTTTCATGAGATTAAATTTCTTCATATTTTATTTAGCGGTATTGGTTAAACCAATTAAAGAATTTACCCACAACTCATCACAACGTACTTTGCTAGAACTCGGCTACGCACAAAGCAATACCCTTATTCATTGTGGTTCAAATGTGAATTTGTGGTAAATCACCCTTAAGGTATAATTCAATTATTAATCGTAGGTAATTTCAATTTTGACGCACAGGCGAGCCGGGAATTTGATCAGCGACTAATGGCATAACACCTCCTTCCTTAACCGGGTATATGACCAGCGGTGCGTTAAACCCATTTTATAGTTTGTCAAATAGAGTAGGACGTTAGATTATTATTGCAATTCACCAATCAACGTAATCTTATATAATTTAAAATCTCTAACAAATCATTATCTTTAATATGATTTAGTCCATATTATTTCTTTTTCAAAAAAACCCTTGTTTACAACAATTCAACAATCTTATATAAACAAGTACAAAAAACTAAACCATAAACACATAATAACAATTTATATGTGCAACAAATAAATCAAATAGCCACATGCATACGATTTATTCAATAATTGTAACACCCCAAATATGGATCCACGGAAGCGGTAAAGCTTAGGGGCTGTTACGTCATAATACCAAAGTGCAGAGTAAAAGGGAACGACTCTAAATGAGACGTTTTAAGAAAATACCTCGTTGCAAAGATTTAGAAATGGTTAAGGTCTTACAATCATCCCAAGACATAATAGTAATACAACAGAAAATAAAGTAGTTCAAGTGACAACGAGATATAAATTTTTAATGCAAGAAGAAACATCCACAAGATAGCCATGTATGAATGCTGACTCCTATCATCATGAAGCAGGCAAACCAGATCACACACCTGAGATAAATGCTTAAATTCGTCAACATAAAGTTCGTGAGTGCATAGGTTTAAATTTAAAAGTATAGCAAGCATTGGACCGCAAAAACATAGTTAACAGGTATACTTGACCATTATGGGAGGTATAACGTCAATCATATTGGGTACCACACAGAGTTTATGATAGCACTAAGCTCATGAAAACCGGACTATGACAAGTACGCCGAAATATCGCACGCATAATCACAAGTTGCCCCAATAGATGTCTAACCCAAGACCACCTAGCAAATAACAAATGGTATACGTCCGTTTGGCAGTGGCGATTTACAATCCCCAGACGGAGGTTTCCAAAACCTCAATAGATCTATCCATAACATAAGGTTCACTTTACCGGTCATCCAGAAGTTATTAACGGTTCATGACGGGGACTAAAGCACATGGGTTTAAAACTACTTAGGCATATCCATAAACTATATTCAAAGCATACACGAGAGCACATTTTGCGTCCAAGCAATCAAAGAAGCATTATCTCATCCCAGTACAATTAAACAATCAAAGTAGTTTAATAAGGGACTATGACTCACCTTAGCGATACAAGTTAACACAGCAAATAGATAATAATCACAGAATCAGGTCGCGCACGATGCAACCTAAAATAATATGAGATTGGATTACAATCCAAAGTGCAAGAAATAAAATGAATGTCGTATGCATATGTCAACCTTTACCACGGATTTGATTTATAGAACGAGCACATGCTCAATGCGTTTAATTAAAGTAACGTTTGACCAAAACATTAAACGAAATAAAAATAATAGATTTTTATATTAATAAGATTTCGACAGCCTTTCGACGTCGTTTAAATTAACCAATTTTCATCGCTTTCGAACGCAACCCGACCTCACTAAAAAGAAATAACAATTTGCGACACCAAGTTTGATATATAAAAGAAAAGAGGTAACTGGTTATATAAAAAAACCCTTTTGCTGAGAAAAGAAAGTAACTTAGCCACCAACTCTCAAAAATCTAATTCCTCCAAAAGTACCTTTCCCCTTACCCTTGCCCACGTGACACACCCAACTTGAAAGTAAAAAGATGGTTATGCTTGTCAGGTCTTCTTCAATTCCTGTTCTACCCACCTGTCACTCAACCCTCGAAACCAACAATTCACTCACCTCTATCTTACTCTCGTGTATATATATACTCCTTCCCCATGCTCTCATCTGTTTAAAGTTCCTTCACTCTCAACAATTCACATATCCTTCTCCCTCTCTCGTTCCAATATATGCATGCATGCAAACCCACACTCTAACACTCTCAAGTCTCAATGCTCACATCTCTCTCCCTCGTCCAAACTCAAACACACCCTACACGCATACACAATAGCTCTAACCGAAAGCAGAATCACAACTCTCTGCCCCTCGCTCTCGTTCACCCCACACACATACACGAAACACATGTATTCCAGTGAAACGCATCCACACAAAGTCTTCACGCAACCCACTTCGACTCTCGACTTTCAACACACCATGTTGATCTCATCCGAACACTCACAAACTCACAATGGTACTCTCATACCCATTGTCGTCTCACCGCAGCTCTCATCGAAAACCCTCATCTCCACCCTTCGTCAAACACTCAGCAACATCAGTTCCCTAATTCTCTAATCTCACCACTCATCTCACCGCAAAACCCACATCATCACTTCATCCTTTCATCACGTCTCACTGGAAACCTCGTCACAGAACCTCGCAACCCTTCATCAATATCGCCACCACCTCAACTCTCAACCCAGGTTTCCTTCCCATCCCGCTCTCGGCTCATACACCACTCTCACTCTAACAACCCCTCGTCACGCTCACATCAACACCCAATCCTCCTCTCTCGTCTCACTCTCAAACTCACAACAACTCTCATCGAGAACTCAACAATCCTCACATCATTCTTACGACCAAACCTCAATCAAAACCCATTTCCTATCCCTCTACAAAACTCTCACAACAAACTCACAAAATCCCTCGTCTCACTAGCAACAACGCTTCTCATATAATTTCCAAAACTTGCATGTTTTACGTAAAAACCGCTCAAAACAAGATTTATAAACGTGAATAAGATTTTAAGGTGACAGTTAGTTTTATAAAACCCAATCTTTAAAACTTTTGCTTCCGAAAAATATGGTAAGTGACATATGAAAGAATGCGAAATATGATGCAAAAGATGATAACAAAGTGTGAGGTTTTTAGACCTCGCGTTCTTCTCGGATGCGAAAACTACGTGACGATGAAAAGACTCCAACTTCTGCTACTAGATCAACAGCAACCACTCGAACTACCCTTTTCTCACGTCCAACTGGTACTCTTGGCTCGTCCTTGGAACTTTCGGCTGAACGGTAGCTCGGAAATGAAACTCGAACGGTTGTGTTTATAAATGGTGGTGTTTAGTTGTGGTTCGTACGAGTTAATGAGATGATGAATCAATTGATGAGGGTGATAATAGGGTTTGAAAGGTTTGAAAATGGAGATGTAGGTGGATATAACAGAGAGAATTGTGTGAATGAGGTTATGGCTATTGTATGTGTGAGAGAATGGTTATAGCTAGACACTTTGGGGTGCGTTTTGCGTGAGTAACAGGGGACCAAAATGATCGTCTAATCATGTTGGAGTATAGTGTACTAGGTAGCAGGTGATGGTGATGTTTTGAGGTGTTTGAAATGTTGCTAGGGGAGTAGGCGGGAAAACAAAAGTGTATTGGGATCCTATGCTTTGGCATGCAGGGAATTTGTGTAGTTGCTCAAAAGAAGTTAAGAATATATATGTATATAAAAGAAAGTATACATATAAGGTTGGGATAGGGTGGGATGAAATGATTGTTTTTTTTTGTAGATGAGAGGCATAAGAGTGGTGCACCTAGCAATCGTGTCGTGGAACGACTCCGAGTATATAATTCTTAAGAAATAATTATTCGAGTAAAAGATCACGTGCCGTCCTAATATCTAATATAACAGATTACGTAAAGCATACAAATATATATATATATATATATATATATATATATATATATATATATATATATATATATATATATATATATATATATATATATAAACCTATAACCCAGAAACTCAATTAAACAATTGGGGTTATATATCGTGAGCGCACGAGATCAAAATTTAACACACACGGTGTTCACATGGCATAGATTGTGCGCAGTCTGCGACTATAAATCATTTTAGCATCTAAAACGACATATAGTAAACTCGAGGGTAAAAACTGTAAATATAGCAAGGTCAGGAAAATTACCGAATGTTACATTCTTCCCTCGTTAATGAGCTTTGTCCTCAAAGCTTAGGACATACTAGCGACCCGAGAGTCGGCAAATAAATGAGGATACTTGATACGGAACTGATCCTCGCGTTCCCAGGTGAATTCAGGTCCACGCCTAGAGCTCCACCTTACTTTGACAATTGGGATGCGACTTTTCTTTAGCTGTTTGACCTCACGATCCATGATCTCAACCGGCTCCTCAACAAAGTTCAATTTGTCGTCAACTTGGATCTCGTCCAACGGTATAGCAAGTGCTTCGTCAGAAAGACACTTCTTCAAATTTGACACATGGAAGGTACTATGCACCCGACTGAGCTCTTGCGGCAACTCCAACCTATAAGCCACAGTACCAATCCTTGCCACAATTCTGAAAGGTCCAATATAACGAGGGTTTAACTTCCCTCGTTTGCCAAAGCGTATCATACCCTTCCAAGGCGATACCTTCAACGTCACTTTATCTCCCACTTGAAACTCGAGAGGCTTACGCCTTACGTCCGCGTAACTCTTTTGACGGTCACGCGCCGCTTGAATCCTACTTTTGATTTGAACAATCTTTTCAGTAGTCTCATGGATGATTTCCGGACCAGTGAGTTGACTCTCACCGACTTCAGCCCAACATACAGGTGAGCGACACTTACGGCCATAGAGTGCTTCAAATGGTGCAACCTTAATACTAGTATGATAGCTATTATTATATGAGAACTCCACTAGAGTCAAATGTTTGTCCCAACTCTTTCTAAAATCTAGCACACACACGCGTAACATGTCCTCTAGTGTTTGAATGGTTCTCTCGCTTTTTCCATCGGTTTGTGGATGATAAGCCATACTCATATCCAACTGAGTACCCAACGCCTTTTGCAAGGACCTCCAGAACTGAGATGTAAACCTACCATCACGGTCGGATATAATTGAGACGGGTATTCCATGTTTAGACACAACTTCCTTCAAATACAGTCTCGTGAGTTGAGTCATCGAATCCTCTTCCCGCATTGCTATGAAATGTGCAGATTTCGTGAGTCGATCGACGATCACCCAAATGGTGTCGTGACCACTCGCCGTTTTAGGTAGCTTAGTAACAAAATCCATTGTTATGTTCTCCCATTTCCATTTGGGAATCACTGGTTGCACCAACAAGCCAGATGGCTTTTGATGTTCCGTCTTCACCTTCAAACATGTCAAACATTTGCTAACGTAGGTGGCAATATCCGACTTCATATTAGGCCACCAATACATCTTTTTCATGTCATGGTACATCTTATCCGATCCAGGATGTATCGAATACTTCGTCTTATGAGATTCGTGCATAATCAGATCCCTTATCCCTCCAAAGAGTGGCAACCAAGCTCTCCCTTCAAGGCATTTGGTCCCATCGGCTCTTGCCTCAAATTGTTTGTCCATTCCACGTAAGTTTTCTTTTCCAACGTTTTCGTCCTTAAGGGCTTCAACTTGTGCACCAAGAATTTGCACGGGTAAGTTCAGATTGACAGTCATCATCAAGGACCTAACTCTTAGTGGTTTAATTTGTTCCTTTCGACTCAAAGCATCCGCTACCACATTTGCCTTCCCGGGGTGATAACGAATCTCGCAGTCATAATCGCTGAGCAACTCGATCCATCGGCGTTGCCTCATGTTTAGCTCCTTTTGGTCAAGGATGTGTTGTAGGCTCTTGTGGTCGGTGTACACTACACACTTTGTCCCATATAGATAGTGTCTCCAAATCTTCAATGCGAACACCACAACTCCAAGCTCTAGATCGTGTGTCGTGTAGTTCTTCTCGTGGATCTTTAGTTGTCGGGACACATATGCGATGACCTTCTCCCTTTGCATCAACACAGCTCCCAACCCTTTTACTGACGCATCGCAATATACCACGAAATCATCTGATCCCTCAGGCAAGGATAAAATCGGCGCACTGCACAACATGTCTTTCAATAGTTGAAATGCTGACTCGGCTTTCTCTTCCCATTCAAATTTCACCTTCTTTTGAGTCAACTTGGTTAGCGGTTTGGCGATCTTCGAGAAACCCTCGATGAAACGTCGGTAGTACCCAGCAAGGCCTAAGAACTGTCGTATCTCAGTTGGGCTAGTTGGGGTCGCCCAGTCCTTGATTGATTCGATCTTGGCGGGGTCAACGTGTATTCCACGACTATCAATGACGTGACCGAGAAATTGAACTTTTGAGAGCCAAAATTCACACTTGGAGAATTTGGCGTATAACTCCTCCTTCTTAAGTAGCTCCAACACGGATCTGAGATGTTCTTCGTGCTCCTCTTTGTTCTTTGAGTAAATTAGAATGTCATCTATGAACACGATGACAAACTTATCCAAGTATGGTTTGCACACCCGATTCATGAGATCCATAAATACGGCCGGTGCGTTCGTCAAACCAAACGGCATCACTCGGAACTCATAGTGTCCATATCGCGTCCTAAACGCCGTCTTAGGAATGTCTTCTTCGTGAACCTTCAATTGGTGATATCCCGATCTGAGGTCGATTTTAGAGTACACGCTCGAACCTTGTAGTTGGTCAAACAAATCATCAATTCTGGGTAAAGGGTAGCGATTCTTGATAGTGAGCTTGTTCAATTCGCGATAGTCAATGCACATTCGAAAGCTCCCATCCTTCTTCTTGACAAACAAGACCGGAGCTCCCCACGGGGAAGAGCTGGGTCTTATGAATCCTTTATCTGCCAACTCTTGTAGTTGTGTAGCTAATTCTTGCATTTCAGCAGGGGCTAAACGGTATGGGGCACGTGCTACTGGTGTAGCACCGGGTATCAAATCGATTTGAAATTCTACCTGCCTTACGGGTGGTAAGCCCGGTAAGTCATCAGGGAATACTTCCGTATATTCCCTCACTACAGGCACATCCTCCAGTTTCCTTTCTTCCTCAGTTTTCTCAGTAATACTCGCCAAAAATACATGACAACCTTTTAGCAAGTACTTATGGGTCTTGGTGCACGAAATGATGTTTAGTCGGGACTTGTCCCTTCCCTCGTTGCGATCGCCTTGTACTTCCAAAATTTTGTCACCGAACGGTACACAGACGATCTTTTCCTCACACACGATCACCGCTCGGTATTTCGACAACCAATCCATGCCGATGATGACGTCAAAACTTCCTAACTCAACCGGCATGAGGTCGATATCAAAGGGGTGTCCTAGTAAATTCAATGTACATGCACGCAGTATAGTGTCGGCCCCTATTAATTTTCCATTTGCTAGTTCGATCGTGTACTTAGTGTCTAAAGGTGAGGGGGCATGATCAATTACAGTACTAAACGCAGTCGACACAAAACTCTTATCGGCACCAGTATCAAATAAAACAGAAGCATATCAGTTATTGAGGAGAAACGTACCCGTAACGACATTTGTGTCGGGCTGCTCCCCTCCTCCCAAGACGTACACTCTCCCACGTGCTTCTCCGACCTTGTTCTGGCTTCCTTGTCCTTTGTTCTTCCTTTTGGGGCACTCCGGGCGGATGTGTCCCTTCAATCCACACTCATAACATGTCGCGTTGGCCTTTTGGGTCGTGTTTGATCCCCCTCGTGAATTAGGCCCCCTTTGGTTCCCATTGGTAGGCGACCTACAATCCTTAGCAATATGACCAACCTTTCCACAATTATAACAAGTCACCAAGCAATCTCCAATGTGATGTAGTTTACATTTCCCACATAAAGGGTGTCCTCTAGCATAGTTCCTATTATTGCCATTTCCGTTCCCAGTCCCAGCAGTAAATGCCCTTGCATTTCTGTTTCCATTCCCATTCCTCTTGTTAGGCTGGTGCACATAGTTGTTATTGTTCTGAGTATTCTCCCACTTCCTTTTGTTGTCAGCAGCCTTAACAGCATTCGACCGCACTACCTGACCCATTAGGCTTTGAGACATACGAATGGCATCACCTAATGTCTTTGGCTCATTGGAAGTCACGTTCCCTTGTATGTTCTCATTTAAACCCCCGATGTACCTTTCCACCTTGATTTCTTCATCGGGTACCATCCCGGGACATAGTAGGATCAATTCCTGAAATCGACGAGTGTAGCCACCAATGTCAGTTCCCTTCAAGGTATGGTTCCACAACTCGGTTTCCATCTTCTGAACTTCAGTTCGTGGGCAGTATTCCTTGGTTAGTAGGCGTTTAAGCTCAGTCCATGTTATCCCAAAAGCGTCATCGATCCCAACGGATTGCACATAAGTATTCCACCAAGTTAGTGCCCCAGCAGCAAGAGTACACGTGGCGAACTTAACTTGGTTCCCAACCGAGCATTCACTCACACGGAACACCGTCTCCATTTTCTCAATCCAACGTGCTAACCCAACGGCTCCTTCGGTCCCACTAAAATTCAATGGGTCACAGCTTCGAAAGTCTTTGTAGGTGCACTCACGACGTACAACCCTTGCCTCGTTGTTCCTTCCGGCTTGTGGTGCCCCTTGTCCATTGATGGGGAGATTTGCAATCGCAGCAGCCACACGTTGGGCAATCATCTCCTCAATTTGTTCATTGCTCATACCAGTCCGTGTGTTCACCATTGTCTTCCTGGATTAAGATCAATAGGTATATCGTTAGATTGGGTAAAAATTTTCTATGATTTTAGATGATTGTGCAAAAGATGATAATTTGATGGGATAATTCACATAATCGCAAAAGAAGTTAATCGCAACTAAATAGCAAAATCACATCTTCATTTCATCATAGAAAATTTAGTACAAAGTAGGTTAAACATAGGTTTGATTACATCCATTATTTATCCATTACCGAGACTACTCAAGTTAATGGTCACAATTCCCAAAATTGGACTAATCGATCACTACTCTAATCCTAAACAATGTGATTTGCTAAAATAAAACAACTAGAACTGCCTGCGGTAGTCGCGACCCTGGAACTGCAGTGGGTCGCCTCTCATGGTGCTCCAACCAGCCTCTCTCCCTCCATACCTAGTCCTCTCTAGCTCTCTCCACATGGCAGCAGTCCTATCTCGCTGAGTAGCCAACTCGAAACCCAAAACCTGCACTCTCCCAGCTAAAAACCTAACCATATCCTCCAAATAGCGGATACGACCCTCCTCTGGCCCCTCAGTAAATCCCCTAACATGTGTGGGTGCCCTAGCCCTAGAGCTCTCTCCATGATGATGAGCATGAAATCCAAGAGGTGGTGTAGCGGTTATCCCAACCGCACTCCTCCTAGCAAAGTATCGATCCGTACGACCCATGTGTCGTGTCCTCGGAGATGGGGGTGGGGTGTATCCACTAGATGTGGAGTCTGACACATGAGCACGGTGCCTTTTATGGCTCCACAGTGGTGAACGAACACGCCCATCATCTGAATCAGTGTCTCTCATGGGCCTCTTACCGAGTGCCCTAGCCCTAGCAGCTGGTGAAGCGGGTAGTGAATCATCAGATGATGAAGAAGAGTCAGTAGAGTCCCTCGGTGCATCCTCCCTACTAGCTAAGACCATCGCACGAGGTGGTCTCACAGCTTTCCTAGCTGTGCGTGCCATCAAGGCACCCCCTGGGGTCCTACGAAACAAACGGCCCATAGGCACTGGCTCTCCCTCGGGTATGATCAAAGCACGTACATGTCGACGTCTCTGTGCTGGGACATCGGCTCCAATCAAAGCGGCCTCAGGCGCATCACCCTCGTCTCCATTAACAAGCTCAGCATCATTATCGTCCAATCCTTCAAACTCAGCTGGTGGGTGGATGTCCTCCTCATCCTCAGAACTCTCGTCGTCCTCAGGATCCAACTCCATGTCTTCTTCGGGCTCCTCATCCGAATCCTCAATAGCTATGTCGTGTTGGTTACCCAAGGGTGGGTCTTCCGCCTGGTCAGGCTCAGCAACGGCAGCAGGTACCAAGTCGATCTCGTCATCAGACCAATCGATTTGGTCGTCTCCACAATAGGTAATGGTAGAGTCTAATGATGCCATATCCCTGCAACAACCAGATGTCTATAAGTACTCCATGTATAAGGTTGTTGTAGGGTATGCATGCAGAATGTGCAAGTAGTAAGCAATGCAAATAGTAATCATGCAACTGGATTCTCACACGCGAGACAAACATGCCATGATATGCGCCTATAGTACATGCAGTATGTGGATGTGTATATATATAATGTATCATAGTAACCATGTAGTTGAGACCTAATATAATAAGGCAGTCAGTACACGGTAAGCGCCTATAGTACAATGTAATATAGTAGTTATACATAATACTTATACTCATACATATTCAAGTTGTAATCACATAATGCACTTAGGTAGCTAACGGCTATAGTCTAGGCCCTAAAATGCAACCTAGTTCCCTATAACCATGGCTATGATACCAATATGTAACACCCCGAATATGGATCCACGGAAGCGGTAAAGCTTAGGGGCTGTTACGTCATAATACCAAAGTGCAGAGTAAAAGGGAACGACTCTAAATGAGACGTTTTAAGAAAATACCTCGTTGCAAAGATTTAGAAATGGTTAAGGTCTTACAATCATCCCAAGACATAATAGTAATACAACAGAAAATAAAGTAGTTCAAGTGACAACGAGATATAAATTTTTAATGCAAGAAGAAACATCCACAAGATAGCCATGTATGAATGCTGACTCCTATCATCATGAAGCAGGCAAACCAGATCACACACCTGAGATAAATGCTTAAATTCGTCAACATAAAGTTGGTGAGTGCATAGGTTTAAATTTAAAAGTATAGCAAGCATTGGACCGCAAAAAGATAGTTAACGGGTATACTTGACCATTATGGGAGGTATAATGTCAAGCATATTGGGTACCACACAGAGTTTATGATAGCACTAAGCTCATGAAAACCGAACAATGACAAGTACGCCGAAATATCGCACGCATAATCACAAGTTGCCCCAATAGATGTCTAACCCAAGACCACCTAGCAAATAACAAATGGTATACGTCCGTTTGGTAGTGGCGATTTACAATCCCCGGACGGAGGTTGCCAAAACCTCAATAGATCTATCCATAACATAAGGTTCACTTTACCGGTCATCCAGAAGTTATTAACGGTTCATGACGGGGACTAAAGCACATGGGTTTAAAACTACTTAGGCATATCCATAAACTATATTCAAAGCATACACGAGAGCACATTTTGCGTCCAAGCAATCAAAGAAGCATTATCTCATCCCAGTACAATTAAACAATCAAAGTAGTTTAATAAGGGACTATGACTCACCTTAGCGATACAAGTTAACACAGCAAATAGATAATAATCACAGAATCAGGTCGCGCACGATGCAACCTAAAATAATATGAGATTGGATTACAATCCAAAGTGCAAGAAATAAAATGAATGTCGTATGCATATGTCAACCTTTACCATGGATTTGATTTATAGAACGAGCACATGCTCAATGCGTTTAATTAAAGTAACGTTTGACCAAAACATTAAACGAAATAAAAATAATAGATTTTTATATTAATAAGATTTCGACAGCCTTTCGACGTCGTTTAAATTAACCAATTTTCATCGCTTTCGAACGCAACCCGACCTCACTAGAAATAACAATTTGCGACACCAAGTTTGATATATAAAAGAAAAGAGGTAACCGGTTATATAAAAAAACCCTTTTGCTGAGAAAAGAAAGTAACTTAGCCACCAACTCTCCAAAATCTAATTCCTCCAAAAGTACCTTTCCCCTTACCCTTGCCCACGTGACACACCCAACTTGAAAGTAAAAAGATGGTCATGCTTGTCAGGTCTTCTTCAATTCCTGTTCTACCCACCTGTCACTCAACCCTCGAAACCAACAATTCACTCACCTCTCTCTTACTCTCATGTATATATATACTCCTTCCCCATGCTCTCATCTGTTTAAAGTTCCTTCACTCTCAACAATTCACATATCCTTCTCCCTCTCTCGTTCCAATATATGCATGCATGCAAACCCATACTCTAACACTCTCAAGTCTCAATGCTCACATCTCTCTCCCTCGTCCAAACTCAAACACACCCTACACGCACACACAATAGCTCTAACCGAAAGCAGAATCACAACTCTCTGCCCCTCGCTCTCGTTCACCCCACACACAGACACGAAACACATGTATTCCAGTGAAACGCATCCACACAAAGTCTTCACGCAACCCACTTCGACTCTCGACTTTCAACACACCATGTTGATCTCATCCGAACACTCACACACTCACAATGGTACTCTCATACCCATTGTCGTCTCACCGCAGCTCTCACCAAAAACCCTCATCTCCACCCTTCGTCAAACACTCAGCAACATCAGTTCCCTAATTCTCTAATCTCACCACTCAGCTCGCCGCAAAACCCACATCATCACTCCATCCTTTCATCACGTCTCACTGGAAACCTCGTCACAGAACCTCGCAACCCTTCATCAATATCGCCACCACCTCAACTCTCAACCCAGGTTTCCTTCCCATCCCGCTCTCGGCTCATACACCACTCTCACTCTAACAACCCCTCGTCACGCTCACATCAACACCTAATCCTCCTCTCTCGTCTCACTCTCAAACTCACAACAACTCTCATCGAGAACTCAACAATCCTCACATCATTCTTACGACCAAACCTCAATCAAAACCCATTTCCTATCCCTCTACAAAACTCTCACAACAAACTCACAAAATCCCTCGTCTCACTAGCAACAACGCTTCTCATATAATTTCCAAAACTTGCATGTTTTACGTAAAAACCGCTCAAAACAAGATTTATAAACGTGAATAAGATTTTAAGGTGACATTTAGTTTTATAAAACCCAATCTTTAAAATTTTTGCTTCCGAAAAATATGGTAAGTGACATATGAAAGAATGCGAAATATGATGCAAAAGATGATAACAAAGTGTGAGGTTTTTAGACCTCGCGTTCTTCTCGGATGCGAAAACTACGTGACGATGAAAAGACTCCAACTTCTGCTACTAGATCAACAGCAACCACTCGAACTACCCTTTTCTCACGTCCAACTGGTACTCTTGGCTCGTCCTTGGAACTTTCGGCTGAACGGTAGCTCGGAAATGAAACTCGAACGGTTGTGTTTATAAATGGTGGTGTTTAGTTGTGGTTTGTACGAGTTAATGAGATGATGAATCCATTGATGATGGTGATAATAGGGTTTGAAAGGTTTGAAAATGGAGATGTAGGTGGATATAACAGAGAGCACTGTGTGAATGAGGTTATGGCTATTGTATGTGTGAGAGAATGGTTATAGCTAGACAATTTGGGGTGCGTTTTGCGTGAGTAACAGGGGACCAAAATGATCGTCTAATCATGTTGGAGTATAGTGTACTAGGTAGCAGGTGATGGTGATGTTTTGAGGTGTTTGAAATGTTGCTAGGGGAGTAGGAGGGAAAACAAAAGTGTATTGGGATCCTATGCTTTGGCATGCAGGGAATTTGTGTAGTTGCTCAAAAGAAGTTAAGAATATATATGTATATAAAAGAAAGTATACATATAAGGTTGGGATAGGGTGGGATGAACTGATTTTTTTTTTGTAGATGAGAGGCATAAGAGTGGTGCACCTAGCAATCGTGTCGTGGAACGACTCTGAGTATATAATTCTTAAGAAATAATTATTCGAGTAAAAGATCACGTGCCGTCCTAATATCTAATATAACAGATTACGTAAAGCATACAAAAATATATATATATATATATATATATATATATAAACCTATAACCCAGAAACTCAATTAAACAATTGGGGTTATATATCGTGAGCGCACGAGATCAAAATTTAACACACATGGTGTTCACATGGCATAGACTGAGCGCAGTCTGCGACTATAAATCATTTTAGCATCTAAAACGACATATAGTAAACTCGAGGGTAAAAACTGTAAATATAGCAAGGTCAGGAAAATTACCGAATGTTACAATAATCATCAAATCTAGGTCTTTATATCTCTATATAAAAGTCTTCCCTAATTCTAGATTTGTTGAATCAAATAATGACGTAGCACATAAAATCATATAAATATATAATTTTACGATCCATGAAAACATGCACGTAATCATGGATTCTCCACAAATCTTAACAATTAAATCTCTACGGATCGTAACCATACATGACATAACAATTAATCATGCAATTTAATCTAAAATTATCCCACATGTAATTTAGGGTTTCAAAAGAATTCCCTTTTTTTATTAAAAATAGAGTAAAAACCTTACTTTTTAAAAAACAAAACCTTAATTTTATGAAAACCTAAAAAAGCATGTTTTTTAACTCAAAACAATTAGACTTAAAAAACTTTAGATTTCCGATAATTATAACATGTTAAAACGGCTCTCGATGCAACTGAAGGTTTATTAGTATCATAACAATTATATAAAACTCTAAACGAGATCAAAGCACATATAGCGAAAGCGATTTAACAAGATCATAATTAATAACACAATCATAATTAATCGAATTAGGGTTACATACCTTTACGCTAAAGCAAATCCACAAGACGAACCAATTAGGGTTTATACCGTAATATACCAAGATATAGTCTAAAGTAAGACTATATTACGATCTTGTACACACGTAATACAACGAGCTAACCGTGATTCTAGCACATGAAAACCGAGCTACAACGCTTGTAATTAATCTACTTAACAACCCTAGAGAGGGGCTAGGACTAGATTATGTATACAATCGATCAACCAAGAAAAACCAACTGAAACCCTTCGTGGGAGTCACCTTGCGATCGAACCAAAAGAAAGAAGGGAGAAAGATTTATGTTGTATTGATTATGAGGGATTATGAGGTGTATTTATAGACTTCCAACCCATTGTATCCCAAATAAATATAAGGCAACTTCCCCCCCCCCCCCCCCCATGCCATAACCGACGGTCGAACACCCCCATGGGTTGTTCCGGAACCTTCCGTCCTTCTTTCCTTTTGTTTACTTACTATATGTTCATTTAACGCTCTTTATAACTTAACTATTAATTAATTAGCGATCGTTAAAGTTATATAGTTACTTGCTCGGTTAAATTAATAAATACATAAATAAATTTATTAAATAAATTAATAAATACAATAAATATATTTATTAATTAAATTAACTCTTTACGTATTGTGTGCAATCCCGTAATCTCGAGTTCTATCCTATCACACGACTATTAAATATAAGTCCATAAACTTTCAGTGTTGTGTTGCGGATCCGCTCTGTGTGTGTTGATCCCTTATAACTTTGCCACTGTGGTGGGCTTCATGTGTACTTGGGTATGAGCCCTAGGTGTGGTGTATGGTTTTAGGCCCAATGGGCCGTGTCCATGCTATATGCCATCACCTTCTTCGCTTTTTTAGTGGAGTCATTACCGCCAAGCCTTAGAACAAAAGAATCAAACATGGACTTTGCATTTTCATGTTATTGGAAAGCTAGAATATGCTCATTAGGTATGGCCAGCATAACAATACTCATGGCATTCATATCATTAGTCCTTTTCTTCTTTTCATTAGTCTTATTTCTGGTGGTTTATCATATGATGTAGTAGCAGTAGGCTTGGTATGAGTATTTCCATGGGAAATGACTTCCCACAGATTCTAGTCATCTGCACAAAGTGAGTAAACCTAAACTTCCATTATTCAAACTCTCCTTGTTTGAAGACTGGAACCTTGCTCATTGTGTTTGGTTGTGCAGCTTCTGAATCCATCTCTTTTGTTAAGCAAAGAGTCTTTAGTAATCTTCAAAATCAAAGCTTCTCAACAAGCCCTGTTACCACTTGTTGATCATTTTGACCGTTTGAATCTAACTAGTAGACTTAGACTAAACATAATAAGTTCTATCTAGCCTTAATAGAGACTTTGAGTTAATATCAAAGAGTATGCGGAATCTACTCATTGACACTATGATGATTATATGTATAATGTAAAGAAACTGAACAAAGTATATAAACCAAACACTTAAATCTTATTGATATATAAGGAAAACTCCAAAAAAGAATATTAGGGGTTACAAAACCTGGAAGTCTATAAAACGTAAAGAATGTTGTCACCAAACATCTAACCCTAGGACCTCCTTTTATAATACAAGGAGTCGTTTACAAGATAATGATCCTAACAAATAATTTAAACTTTAGAAGTTTTACACACAATATCTCCTATAGATAGCTTCACACATCTTTAGTCTTTATCATCAAAGTAGCACTTTCAACAATAGCAACATTAATCTGCATCATAGCAGACTTAGTCAATTGTGTACATATATTACTAACACTAATATATCACTATCAACATTAATAAGATTAACACTATTAGTGTGAAATATAAATATCACTAAAATTATTCCTAACATTGTGTTTTTACAAATTAATTGATATTTACATATAATTTAATAAGTTTAGTTACCGTAAAATATATTGTTTCATAAATTTAGTAACGCAAGTGAACAAACAAAAGTTTTTTTTAATTAGCATAAAAATTTATTGTTAGTTTATATTGATCCTTTATTTACTGCATGTTCTTTAATCTATTTTTTTTTTTTCTTTTTTTTTTTGTAACTTTTTTTTTTTAAGTACATACGCCTTTTTATTCATGATTAAAAGTTTAATTACATGACTGTATAAGGCAAGCGAGCAACAAGCTGCGCCGCAAGCCCTTTTTGAATTGCAAAGCTAATTCTAGTAAAAATCACATTTGTGGATTTAGGTGTCATAACGTTGCTATTCATAACGCGCTGAACTCTATTCAGAAACTTCACCGCTTCAGGTGCAAGAAAACCGAAGGTATCAAATGCAAAAGGAATAAACACGTGTTGATTTTCAATGCATGCTTTTTCGTGTTTTGTCACTTTGCATGAGGCGGCTTTCAAAGCAGCCTGACCCGCTGTAAAACCGCGGCATTGTTTTCTTAAAAAAAATTAAGTAAACAAATATTGTGTGTTGAGAAGTATACTCTGTATACTGATCTAGACTAATACTTGTACTCAGGGATCTCTTTTGCCAAATACAATACCTCAGGTAAGTAAAGGTAAGATTTATTTACATTTATTTCTTTTGTATAAGTTTATATTATGCAGGGATGAGTTTGTGCAAATATGAGGGACTGGAAGTGACAAGTTAAAGAAGTACAAGCCCATTCGTGCTAAGTAGTATTTATAGGATATTTCTGTTTGTTTTATTCATTATTCATCTCTCTTGTTTGTATCGTTTACACAGAGTTAATAAATCTCTCTCTAGTTGGTTAGGGTTTGATCTCAATCTGTGAGATCATTGTTTCTTTTGGTTGTATTGTTCTTGATCACAAACCCAGGTATTATAGTTGAAGTAATAGCCTGAGGCAGTTAATAAAGGGGTGGTTGGTTGACTTGTTCATTGTGTTAAAGATCTTTGTATATTTTTTCCACATGGTATCAGAGACAGGTTGGCTTTGATACAAAGATCGTGTTTGATTGTTCTAAAAAAAAAAATTTTTTTAGGGTTTCGAAAATTTGGGGGTTTTCAATATTAAGGGTGTTTTAAGGTGTTTCTTGATAGAATCTGTTGATTCTTAAAGTTAATTGATCATTTCTGTGGTCAATTTGTGGTTTCTCAAAATTAGGGTTTGGACTGATTTTGGGGTTTTTGAGTATTTGTTCTTTCTTGATAGATTAATCAACATTGTAGTTGATTAATCTTGATTGATTTGTTTTTTGTATCAATCTTGATTGAAAACCCTAAGATTCAGAAATTAGGGTTATTCATATCTGGTAAGATTTGTTCTATTTTGTTATTTGTTTGTCTGTTTCTCTAATCTTGCAGGTTTGCTTGATTTTGAGGTTGTTTTTCCGCTGCGTACTTGATCTTGTTGATCTTGTTGATCTTGCTGGTTGCTGCGCGTGATTGTATCTTCTCACGCTTATATCTCTCTTTTATTTTTTGTTTAGTGGGTTAGGTGTCGAAGGGAGTTTTCTTTTGCTTGATCTTGGAGTTGTGGTGATATAAGGTGATTTTTTGTTGTGTTTCTTTGTGTGATTTATTGTTAGTTTTGTTTGTTGGTTTGATAATATGGCTCCTGAAAATAAAAATAAAGAACAAGAGGGGGGTTCTAGTAATAATGAGATTGATGTTTTTGACCCTTTATACTTGCATAGTAATGATACTAGTGGGGTTCCTCTAGTTGGGTTTAAACTAGAAGGAACAGAGAATTATAAGATTTGGAAGGCTGCTATGACTCGTGCTATTCACACTAAGAATAAGTTAGGGTTTATAGATGGGAAGATTGCTAGACCTGAAGCTGCTGGTTTTTTACAAAATCAGTGGGACAGGTGTAATGCTGTTGTGTTAAATTGGATTTTGGGTTGTGTTTCACAAGATGTTTACATGGGACAAGTGTTTTCTAATAATGCTAAAACTGTTTGGGATGAGTTAGAAGAAACATATAGCAAGAAAGATGCATCTGTTATATTCAATTTGCATTATAAAATCCAATCTTTGTCTCAATCTGGTATGGTCTTATCTGAGTACTACCATAAGTTTAATGCTTTATGGAGGCAATATGACTCCCTTGTCAATTTGCCAGAATGTACTTGTGATAATTCTGCTGAGCTTAAAGCTCATAATCAACTCATTAAGCTGATGCAATTTCTCATGGGATTAGATGAGGTATATGCTCCAATTAGGAGTATTATTCTCACTAGTGATCCTATCCCTGATGTGAAGGGTGCTTTTGCTACTTTATCTAGAGATGAATCACACAGGGGATCACATTCCCAAAGTGAATCTAGAGGAAGTGGGACTAGTACTGCTTTTGTTGCTAGACCTAACAATACTAGACCTAATAACACTAGACCTAATAATAATGGTGGTTCTAATTGGAATAATAATAGGTCTAGTAATGCTAGATCTAACAATAATAATAGGTCCTCTTTGATTTGTACTCATTGTAACATGAATGGTCACACTGTTGACAGATGTTTTGAACTTGTTGGTTATCCACCAAATTTTAGAAGAAATAATGGTGTTAATAGAGGTACCTCTAGTAACAATGTTGTTACTGGAGGAAGTGATAATGTGAATGTTTCATCTAAAATGTTTACAGATGAACAGTATAAACAATTGATGGATTTGATTAGTAATAACTCTGGATCAGAAAGCATATCTGCAAATGTTGCAGGTATTAATTGTGCTATAAGTTTTTGTTCATCTAGATTTTTTAATCATAATACCAATATTAGTACCTATCATGTTTACATTGGTTGGATAATGGATTCTGGTGCAAGTCAGCATATGACTTTCACCATTATTGGCATGGTTAATGTTGTTGATGTGTCAAAGCTTAATATGACTGTTGGTCACCCCAATGGTACTAAAGCTTTGGTTACACATATTGGCAGTATTAAACTTACTGATACTATTATTCTTCATGATGTTCTGGTTGTTCCAGGATATCAAGTTAGTTTGTTATCTGTTCAACGATTAAGTAAAGATAATAAATGTAGAGTCATATTTGATGAAAGTTCTTGTATGATTCAGGATTCTGTGCTAAGGACCCAAGTGGGGACTGGTAGAGAACAAAATGGTTTGTATTTTCTTAATACAGGTAAAAGAATTGAAAATAACAATGTTCAGTTTTGTTGTTTGTCTAAATGTATATGGCATAATAGACTTGGTCATCCTTCAGACCAAGTTTTACAAATTCTTAAACAAAAGTTGAATATAGATATGAAAAATAATAGTGATGTTTGTGAGGTCTGCCATAAGGCAAAACAAACCAGAGAACCATTTCCACTTAGTGAACATAAGACCAAGAGTCTTGGTCAGATTGTTCATTTGGATGTATGGGGTCCATACAAGGTTTCTAGTAGAGAAGGATATAAATACTTCTTGACTGTGGTTGATGACTTTACTAGGGCTGTTTGGGTGTTTTTGTTGAGGGGGAAAAATGATGTTTTTGAGCAAATTGTTGGGTTTTGTAATCTGATTAAAAATCAATTTGATAAATCTGTTAAGATTTTTAGAAGTGATAATGGAACAGAGTTTGTTAATAATAATATGAAAGTTTATTGTAAAAATAATGGGATTATTCAACAAACCACTTGTGCTTATACCCCTCAACAGAATGGTGTAGCTGAGAGAAAACATAGACACTTGTTAAATGTTGCTAGGTCTCTCATGTTCCAGGGGGGAATTCCTCTGAACATGTGGACCGAATGTGTTCTAACTGCAGTTTATTTGATTAACAGGACTCCTAGCTCTGTGTTATCTGGAAAAACACCATATGAAATGATTTATAAAACTGAACCTAATCTCTCTCATATTAAATGTTTTGGTTGTCTTTGTTTTGCTTCTGTGCTTAATAATACTGATAAGTTTACTTCTAGATCGGAAAAATCTGTTTTTATGGGTTATGCATTTGATAAGAAAGGATATAAATTGTTTAGTCTTGAAAGCAAAAAGTTCTTTTTCTCAAGAGATGTAAAATTTTATGAAACCGTGTATCCTTTCAAAAATAAATCTGAGAGTAAAGGATTTCAATTTGAAGTTGAAAATGTTGATAACCTAAATTTTTTTAATACTGATCAAGAGGATAACTTGTCATATGATCCCTATGATGAAAAGAGAGATAATAGAACTGATAGGAGTGAGGGCACAGACCAAGTATTGCCTGGAGGTACTGAAAAGTCTAGTGTTGCCGATAAGAATGATGAGGGGCATTCTAGTGATAGCACATTAGAAGAAGCCACCAGAATTACTTTGGAGAGTGCAACACTTGAAGAAGATTTAGAATCTGAGGGTGATGACGAAAATTATCAAAGTTTTAATGAACAGGTTAATAATCCTATAATGGAAAGAGAGATTAGGAAATCTGCTAGAAAATCTAGTATGCCTGTTAAGTTTAAAGATTTTCAAGTTAATACTAAAGTTAAGTATAACATTGATAATCATGTTAATTACTCTAAATTGAGTACAGAACATTTCATGTTTACCACTAATCTTGATAAAATCCATGAACCTAAAACATATGCTGAAGCTGTTAAAGATAATAGATGGATTGAGGCAATGAACCTTGAAATGGAAGCATTAAATAGAAATGGTACTTGGGTCATAACTGATCTTCCTCAAGGAAGAAAAGCTGTAGGACATAAGTGGGTTTATAAGGTCAAATATTTCTCTGATGGGAAATTAGAAAGGTTTAAAGCTAGAGTAGTAGCTAAAGGCTATAATCAGAAAGAGGGAATTGATTATGAGGAGACTTTTTCTCCAGTAGTCAAAATTGTTACTGTAAGATGCTTACTAACTCTAGCTGTTAATCTGAACTGGCCATTATATCAACTTGATATTAATAATGCTTTTCTGTATGGTGAACTGGAGGAAGATGTCTATATGACACTTCCAGAAGGGTATTTTGATAAGGATGACAAGAGAGTTTGTAAACTTGTTAAGTCTTTATATGGGTTAAAGCAGGCACCTAGAAAGTGGAATGAGAAACTTACTTCAGTTTTAATTGAAAATGATTTTATTCAAAGTAAGAATGATTTCTCATTGTTCATTAAAAACAAAAATGGGGTTTTTCTTGCTTTATTGGTTTATGTAGATGATATTGTTATCACAGGGAATAATGTTACTGAGATTGAAAATGTTAAGAAGTTTTTAAGTTCTAAATTTCTTATTAAAGATCTTGGAAAACTTAAATATTTTTTAGGAATTGAGGTCATTGAGTCTAATAACAGTTTGTATTTAACTCAAAGAAAGTATTGCTTAGAGGTTCTATCTGAGTTTGGAATGCTTGGTTGTAAACCTTGTGGAACACCTATTGAAACTAAGGTCACTTCTGTGAAAGACAAACCTGTTATAGACAAACCTTTGAAAGGTATTAACAATTACCAGAAATTGGTTGGTAAATTGATATACTTAACTCATACCAGACCAGATATTAGTTACGCTGTTCATGTTCTTAGTCAGTTTATGCATGCACCCATGGAATCTCATTTGAAACTGGCTTTTAGGGTTCTAAGGTACTTAAAAAACTCACCAGGTAAAGGTGTTTCTTTCACTAAAGGGAACTTTGAGCTTAGTATCTTTGTTGATTCTGATTGGGCAAAATGCAAGGTTACAAGAAGATCTGTAACTGGATATTCTGTTTTTCTGGGTAATTCACTTATATCTTGGAAAAGTAAGAAACAGTCTATGCTAGCTAAATCTTCTGCTGAAGCAGAATATAGAGCCATGAATACTGTTACTTGTGAGGTGATTTGGATTCTTAAAATTCTAACTGAGCTAAATGTTAACATCTCTCTACCTGTGCCTATACATTGTGATAATAGCTCAGCAATTCAAATTGCTGCTAATCCTGTTTTCCATGAGAGAACAAAACATTTTGAAATTGAATTGTTTTTCTTAAGAGAGAAGGTTGCTGATGGGATTGTTAAGACAGTGAAAGTTAAATCTGAGAATAATGTTGCAGATATATTCACTAAAGGTCTGAGTGTTAATGAACACAATAAGTTTTGTAATAAGCTTGGATTGTTTGACATGTACAAGAATTAGTCTATGGGGGAATGTTGAGAAGTATACTCTGTATACTGATCTAGACTAATACTTGTACTCAGGGATCTCTTTTGCCAAATACAATACCTCAGGTAAGTAAAGGTAAGATTTATTTACATTTATTTCTTTTGTATAAGTTTATATTATGCAGGGATGAGTTTGTGCAAATATGAGGGACTGGAAGTGACAAGTTAAAGAAGTACAAGCCCATTCGTGCTAAGTAGTATTTATAGGATATTTCTGTTTGTTTTATTCATTATTCATCTCTCTTGTTTGTATCGTTTACACAGAGTTAATAAATCTCTCTCTAGTTGGTTAGGGTTTGATCTCAATCTGTGAGATCATTGTTTCTTTTGGTTGTATTGTTCTTGATCACAAACCCAGGTATTATAGTTGAAGTAATAGCCTGAGGCAGTTAATAAAGGGGTGGTTGGTTGACTTGTTCATTGTGTTAAAGATCTTTGTATATTTTTTCCACATTGTGATAAGTTAAATAAACATTTAAACATAGATTGAACCAAAGTTCATAAATTTATCGTTTAACTAATTATTAACGGCATTGTTTCCTTCAGTGGGTTACTTAGAGAATTTGAGTAAATAACATTCATTATTTAAAACTTCAACGCTTCATGAACCTGTATGTTATTATGAACCTTGCTACTATGTGGGGGTTTCGTGCTATTACTCAATAAAATACTTACGACTTTATATACATAGAAATACTTAAAACTCATCTAACGCATTTGTTTATTACAGAAAATTTTGTTCAAATGCCAATATTAGTCACCGACATATTACTTTAAATGAAATTAATTTATGTGATTAATAATATAAATGATTATAACCGAAAATATTTAAAATACAAATACCAACTTTGGCTTACATGATTTAATTTTACATTAGATATTAGGTTATTTGTTTTTGTATAAGAAGGACCGAGAAGAGATGAAAGATTAATTTTAGAAACCGATTGTGTACAATTTGTTAACATTGTGAAAGAAGCGATGTCGCGTTGTGACACTGAAGTCAACCACGACGTTTTTTGCAATACTAAAAGTAGACATTGTTTTGTCTTCATATTAGCACCAACCTCGACGTCTCAACTTAACTTCTCTTCTTAACACGTAGAACCCGAATCAATCGTTGTCCTCTAACTCGTCAACGCTATCATCAAAAACTATATATCATCCTCCTCCTAGTTCCCAACCTCCTCCCAATACCCAACCACTTCGCAATACCCGTACCCTCTTTTTGGCCATCATTATTTTCTCCAAATAACACCGAACAAATTTTTCAACAGCAACAACAACAAGTGTTTCAAGCGTAAATCAACAACCAATTCCAAACTTTCCAGTCAACAAGTCTCGAAAACCCAATTCAAAGTACCACAACAACAAAATCCATCAAAACAAAACCGTCGAAAAGGAAAAGAGCGGCAAAAAGATCCTCCACCCTCGCGGTTGATTTGGACGTGGACGTTGACAATATCGAAGACGAAGACGACGTAATAATGGTTGGAGCTCCGACCCCAAGTGCCGTACATTCGACACGTGACGAGGATCAATTATATCGTGAGTGCTAGGTTGAGGTGTTAGAGAACAATGATATTGGGAATGATCGAAACAAGAGATGATTTTGGGTGAAGATTCTTGAGGATTTCAACAAAAGTACAACTAACGTTGTTCATAGCAAGAATATGCTAACGAGGAAATGGAATCGGATGCACCCCAATTGTCAAAAGTTTCACGCTATTTACAAAGGAATAATTCGTAAAAGTGGTGAAAATGACGGTGATGTTTTGACGCCGCGAAGTCCGAATATCAGCTTGTAATAAGGGGGAAAATTGTTTTCGAAGACACATGGAAGGTGCTAAAAAACATCAAAAATGGGACGCAAGAGATCACTTTGACTCGAATGATCACAAGGATATACTTGGCCATGACGCTCGTCCTCAACCACCCGGTAGAACTCGACCTACTAAGAAAATTAAATCGAAAAACTGAGAGCATCGGAGGAAGTGGTTCGGGGTATGAAAGACGTTTTAAATGAAAATTTACTCCTAAAAATCCAATCCGGTAAATCGGCGTACGAGACAAAGAAAGAAATAGAAATGCCGGTAACGGAGCTAAACGAGTTGTAGTTTCTCCCTATTGATGTCGACGATTTGCCTGAACCAACGGCGTGAGTTATCCGAAAAAACAAAAACAAATAATGGGGAAATATAATTACCTAAGATAATTTATCGGATTTTTTAATTTTCATAATTTTTTTAATGTTTTAATTTTGCATCGTATTTTTAGTTCTATATTGTATTTCCATTTTTATAATTTTTTATTTTAGTAAAATAAATTTTAATGTGTGAATGAAACTTGAATAATGAAACTCGAATCACAAACACACCCTAAACCTCATAATCCCATCTCCTGAGAAGAACAAAACATTCCCTGCAATAAAATAGCAAAGGTTTTCCGCCAAAATGAAAACCCATCGACGACAATCATCAATTTCCCAAAATCAAAATCATAAAAACCGGTACACATCCTTTCATTTCATTTCTACTTTTCAATTACTACTATTCCATTAAATTAATCTTAACTATCATGTTTTCGCAATTTAAGTTTCCTTGTTTTACGTTCAAAATTATGAATTCTATTGCTTTCGGTATATTGATTTCCTTTTGTTAAAAGAGGAGGTTTTATAGATGTTAATATGTTTAATTTGGTTATGTAAACAAACTCGTCCGCTAAGTGTTTGTGAAAATGTCTAACCCGCCCGCTAAGTGTTTGTGAAAATGTTTAACCCGCCCGCTAAGTGTTTGTGAAAATGTCTAACCCGTCCGCTAAGTGTTTGTGAAAATGTCTAACTGATAAGAGGTGGCAAAAAGGGCGGGCGGGAACGGGCGGCGGGCTAAACGGGCACGGGCGGGCGAAATGGGCGCAAGCTAAAATGAGAAAGACATCTAATTTAAAAAATAAAAGTACTTGTTTAAAAGACAGGGATAAAAACTAAATATAAAATTTCCGCCGAGTAGCCTAATTAGTATTTTACATGTGCGCCAATAAGTTTCTTACATATGCGCCCATAAGTTTCTTACATATGCGCCCGTTTAGCCCATTAATAATAAAGAATGGGCAAAAAATGCCCCATCCTTTTTTGAAAATGGGCAAAAAGTGCCCATATTTATCAAAATGGGCAAGATTTGCCACCTCTACCAATAATTATGCTAATCAGGTGGTGGTAAATTTTTACCCCAAGTTTGTATATGTCCATCTTACTCTGTTTTAGAGAACAATAACAGGTGTTTGTGAAAATGTGAAAACTTGTTATTTTTTAAGGCAAAGAAAACCTTATTTGGGTATAATGCTAATGAGGCGACTAATTCGACCCATGTTGACCCTTGACTAATTTGTTTTCTATATATATTACTATACGATATTCACTCATCACTTGTAGTAAATATTGTGGCTGTTTGTGGAATTTGTTGTTTATACCATCTATGTGAGAAGCAGGTTTGAGGACTAGAGGTGGCAAAACGGGCGTGGGGCGGGCACGGGCGGCGGGCTAAACGGGCTAAACGGGCCAAACGGGCGCGGGCTAAACGGGCACGGGCGAAATGGGCGGGCTAAACGGGCGCAAGCTAAAACGAGAAAAAGACATAAAAACGTAGAATTAAAAAATAAAAACACTTATTTAAAAGCCGGGGATAAAAACTAAATATAAAATATCCGTCGAGTAGCTTAATTAGTGTTTTACAAGTGCTCCCATTAAGCCCATTAGTTTCTTACATATGCGCCCGTTTAGCCCATCAATAATAAAGAATGGGCAAAAAGTGCCCAATCCTTTTTTAAAAATGGGCAAAAGGTGCCCATATTTTGAAAATGGGCGAGATTTGCCACCTCTAGGTGTATGCTTTTGGATTAGCTTTGAGACCTGTACACGCCACATTTTTTTACCTTCTCCGTTAAAACTAGAAAAGTATTACATTTATTCAAGGGTTAACTTAATGACTTGTTCTTTTATCAACCAGCTCTTAACTAACTATGGAGCGCAAATTAGCTACTCGAAGAGGTGGGCAGGTTGCAATGGAGTTCGACTTTGCTGCTCCTAACTATAAAAGGAAAGGTGATCAAGTTACGAGTACAATCAGAAACGAAGAAGAAGAAGTATCACCCGCGAATCCACAGTAAGTTCCTTCGTATAGTGTTTTTCTTAATTAAGGTTTGGTTTTATCTGATGTATAGTAGTATGTAACAAGCAGTTTGTGTTGTGTGTTTCAGGTTTTTCTTGTACTTCTGGTATCTCTACTACATCGCTATATGCTTCTTCACTATATCACCAGCTCTTCCATCCATGCTACAAAGTAGAAAACAATCCCATTTTAAAACTCCTACCAAGGTTTTTTTCATCATGACCATCGTCACAATTTTCCTTACTATACTAACATCTGCAGTATTAGTTTTTACAAGCTACTACTTAAAAAATCATATGAGGAATATTCATTACACCATCTTGAAAAGTATTGGTATGTTGTCGGGATTTCTTGTCATTTTCTCGACAGGATGTGTGATATTAGTTACAGACAAGCTCAATTGGAGAGATTTGTTCGTGATTGCTGTAACATTCATTGGGATGCTAGGTTTATATTACTTTGTTTGGAAACATGCACTCGTGCATCAACAAAACAAAAAGTTCAACACGTTTCCTGTCGACTGGGTTTTATTTCCTGCCTGGCTTTTTGTTGCTTCTGGACCACTCGCGTCTAAATTGCATACAATCATTCCAAAAGAGTTCTTCTGGGTCGATTTGTTAATCATCTTTGCTCAATTGTCAGCGTTAGTTCCAGTTATCTTGAGCTTGGTCAAAAGGTATAAAACTCTTCACCTATAAACAAACAAGACAACCAGTCAAAGACCGTCATCCATCCTTCAGAAGCTACCTACAAGATTTAGGACTAGTATTTTAGTGTAATGAAGAATAGAGTTGTTATTGAACGTTTTCATCGCATTCTGTTTCTAAGTAGTAATATTTAGTGTTATTAAGCTTTTCTGTTCGGATGTATTGATATCAGAGAGTTTGTTTTGTTATGTTTTTCTTCGTTTTCATCGCGCATTGGAACTATTGTGATCAACAATTTGTGATATAAAAGTCTCGTCCGTTTTCAGTTTATAGAAGCAAAACTTTTAGAATGCTATGCTTTACAACAAGGAACTCACTTCCGAGTCATTCATATTCTTCTCTCTTCATATAGAAACATTATTTTCTTTACCTTTATACGAGTATATTCTATTTGGCTTATAACTAGACTATAGATCGTAAATATCAAGTCATGCTCTAGCAAGCACTCTTAAACTCAAAAACTTTACTTGTCTATTCACATTTGAGCTCTACCAAGTATTAGCTGTCGTCAACCTCGAGCTCGATGAAGTAGTCGACACTCTTGACTTCAGCTCGACACTCTTGACTTCAGCTCAACTCAACTCAACGTGATCAATCTTGTAATTTTAAATATTGGTAAATATAGTACGAAGAATATCATAACTTCTTGTGTTTGTACAAGTTTTGGTGAATCGTGGAACCAGTTATGCCAAGATTATTTTTGCTACAAACGGTTTGGGACTTTTTGGTGTCACTAAGCACCTAATAAAAAGAAGATCAGCAATATATTAAAAGAATATTATTCTTATAAGAAAGAAAAACTCATATTCCGTATATTGGATATCCTAGTTATAACTAGTACAAAAGATCTAGTAGTACCTAGATATCATCAACCAATGAATAACACTTTGACTAAAATGTCACTTGGTTATCCTTCACCAAAACAACAAACACTTCTTAATTTTATTCCACAAAATATAACAACATATCGACACTTCCACTATAAAGAATTGTCAAAAACATTTGATATAAATACTCAAGGACACTTTGGTTTGCCCTCTTGAGTCTTCCAGTTGTTGTAACAAGCACACGACTGTTTGTTACCATAAACGCCATTTGGTACACACAAACATTTGGCACAACACTTTTGACAGAAAAACATGCATGGCTTCTTGTGTGATGTTGCAGAGCATCTGTAGGTACATTTTGGCTTGCAATCTGTATAACATATATATATAGTTAAACATTGTCAATTGCTTTAATTACTAATGTAATGTACAAAGCTTAAAATGACCAAGATATGAAGTTTTATTTACCTTGTGGACGAAGCTTGTTGTATCCCTAAAATGTAAAAAAAAAAAAAAAAAAAAAAAAAAAACGAATTAGCTAAACATTCATTCAATTATTAAAAGGGTAACATGGCAGTTCTTTGCATCATGTCAATTTTATATAAAAATACTAGGTTTATATATAATCATAAGTTTCAATAAAAGATAGTATTATGTATTTAGAATGATATGTATGAATACCATAACAAAGTTCTAAATTCTAATCCTTAAAATGTACTTAAAAAGAGTACATTCTCGGCAAATGTAAATGTATAGATTAGAGTTGAAACCTGAGCCACATCGGCAAATGCAATCATGAAAACCAATGATAGCACCACAAAGAGAGCTGCGTATGAACGTCCTATTGTTGCCATTTTATTTTTCTTTCTCAAAGAAAAATGATAATGTGAATAAGAGAAGATAGTTGGAATAAATTGTGGCGAGTAGTAGTTAAAGTGGAAGTGGTTATTTATAGTTGTAAGAGGATCGGATATGTGTTTCTTTATTATGGAAAATAGTGAATAATAGAATGTCACATTATGCACGCAGCTGAGCGGTGATGATGACAGTGTTGGACACGAGGCATAGATCAAGGCGTGATAAAGGGAATCAATCGAACTGCCTAAATTAGTAAAATCGAAGTAGCTTGGAGCAAAATGCAAAACATTAGTTACGGGATGGTTATCCGATGACGAACAACTATCATAAAGCATAAGTCATGAGTTTAAATGGTTATCCTGTGTTCCTTTTATCGTAACTTTAGTCACACGATGCATATGTTTGTTAAAACGAGCAATAATTGTGAGTAGTAGCTGATAAAAACCTATTATAGCTGAGCAATAGCTGTAATAGCTATCGTACATTTGTTCACCACTTATTTGTTTACTGTACATTGTTCACCGTTTCTTATTAAAACAGTGAAAAATTAATATTCTTAAAAAATAACACCGCATATATTTCTTTTTAAAATGACAAATAAAAATCATAATACTCATTATTTTACCAAACAAGAATTAAAAATTAAAATACTTTTTCATACTGCTCAACGCTTTATATGAAATAAATTAACCTAATAAACTCACTTTTGTTTTTGTTTTGTGGATTGTGTGTTACTGAAAATGTGGACACAAATGAATGGAGCATGTCTATTTTTTTTCTTAACAAGTGAATTCACAAAAACAAGTAAATAATTTAGTTTAGGGTTAAGTACATATATTGGTAATATACTATCCATCATTTACACATCTAGGTAATGTACTATTTTTATTACTAATATCGCTATAAAAACCGGCTAAACTTTTCCAATATAGGTAATGTGACCGGCTAGAACAGGTTACAACTCGAAATTAGGAACAGACGCTTCATTTTTTCATCTCCTTCATCTTTTCATCTGGAACAAACGCTTCATTTTTTCATCTGAAAAAAAGGCTTATTTTTTTTTCAAAAAATCTTTAAAAAACAAGAATCTATACTCGGATATGAAACCAATAACCGAGATCCATGTAGCTGCATTTACCATCTAAATGTTTATGAAGGGTTCTGTTAGTAACGTATTTTAGCATGATAATACGCTCACCAGTAGGGGTGGGAATCGGGTCAGGTCAACCGGGTTCTGGTCAAGTCGGGTCGGGTCAAGTCGGGTCGGGTCAAGTCGGGTCAGAACTCAAAAAAATCAAACCCAAACCCGAGCCTAGTTAGAACTCAGGTCAGTCGGGTTCGGGTCAATTCGGGTCGGGTTAATTCGGGTCGGGTCAACTCGGGTTCGGGTCAACCCGAGTATAAGTAAAAAAGTTAAAAATTGACTTATTTAAGTATATTTACAAGGTAAAATGTGGTAAAAAAACTCGGGTCAAGTCGGGTTGGTCAGGTTCGGGTCAAGTCAGGTCGGGTCAAGGCTAAAAAATATAAACCCGAACCCGAGGCTAATTACAACTCGGGTCAATTCGGGTTAACCCGAATTGACCCGAATATGTTAACCCGAGTGACCCGACCCGAATAGGCTATTTCGGGTTCGGGTTCGGGTCGGGTCAACTTTTTCGACACCCCTACTCACCAGCATGATCGATGTAACCATAAAATCTGACCAGATTTAGATGGTCGATCTGTGATAATGTTATAATTTCATTTTTGAACTCCAATGGAGCCCCGTGGTCATAATTGTCCTGCCACAGAAAAACGTAAATAATTAATAGATACTCTTTAATACTCCATAGAATTTGAATTATAATGCTTTTCTACATAAAAACTTTTATGTATTCCAAATACCATAATGCTGATAACTTGATCGTGTTGCTTTAGAATCACAAGATTCGATTCTTGAGTGTTATTTGACAAGCACACACGTATTAGATATGTATATCAGATATTAGCAACCAATTTACAAGCTAAGAATTTGTTTAGGAGTATATTTATTTTCAATTTAACGAGGTAGTAATTGTTTTGTTCCAAATTTCGAGTTCTAACCTGTTATAGCCGATTACATTACCTATATTTGAAAAGTTTAGTCGGTTTTTATAGCGATATTAGTAATAAAAATAGAACATTACCTAGATGTGTAAACCATGGATAGTATATTACCAATATATGGAATTAACCCTTTAGTTTATAACTAAACAACGATATTTTTGTCCATATTTCAGACTAGTAATTTACAATTCAAGAAAAATTATGACAGGTAAAATAACTTTGTAAAATGACAAATATACCTTTCAAAATATCATATAATAAATCAATTAAGATGAATTTTACCCGATAAAAGCGGCGCATTGCTTGCACTTTTTCTCCCCCTTCAAATTATTTTGTCTCCCATGTTACAATTGTCATTTTTTTCCTCATAACATTTTGGCACCATTTGATATAGTTTAATTTTAATATTTGTGCCTTAAAAAAATTGTAAGTATTTGTCGGTCTTCATGTCTATTTAACCATTTGTTTGATTGAAATATATTGATTTGCATTAATTGTCATGAACACCTGCAAGCGTAAAAAACTTAGGGGTGTTTGGTTCGTCGAATTTGATATAATTTGGTGTAATTGTAATTCGAATTACAATTACTTAAAGTGTTTGGTTGATAAATAAGTGTAATTGTAATTGTTTAAATTACATTGGACCCATCATCTAAGGAGTGTTTGGTTCGTCGAATTTGATGTAATTTGGTGTAATTGTAATTCGAATTACAATAATTTAAGGTGTTTGGTTGATAAATAAGGGGTTGTTTGGTTCACAGTATGTTTTGAAAAGAATTGTAATTAGTGAAAGAATTGTAATTTGAATGAATTGTAATTGAAAAGGTTGTAATGTGTTGTAATTGTAATATGTTGGAATTGTAATTGGAATATTATATTGACGTGTTTGGTTGGATACTAATGTAATGTAATTCAAATTAAAAAAACATAAAATAATAATAAAAGTTACCAAAATAATAATAATAAATAATAATGATATTAATAAAAAATTATTAATATTAATAAAACATTATATAAAAAATATAAAATAAATAAATATACTAATAATATTTAATAATAATTAATAATTAATAATAAAAACAATATAATATTATAATAAATAATAAATGAGTAATAATAAAAATTATTATAATAAAAAATATTTATATTTTTTATTATTAATATAAAAAATAAAAATAAAAAATTAATAATAAAAGTAATAAAAAATAATTTTATATTTTATTTTAATAATAAAAATATTTTTTATTTTAATATTCTTTATATTAATATTTTTATAAAAACTAAATTTTATTATTTTTGTTTTAACTAAAAAATAAAAAAGTATTTTTATTTTTATAAAAAATAAATAATAATAATAAAAATGTTATTTTTTATAAGTATTTTTATTTTTATTATTAAAATAAAAATAAAAATATTTATTTTTTCTATAAAAATATTAATATAAAAAATACAAAATTTTAATATTAACTAAAACTAATAAAAAAATATAATATTATTATTAATATTAATATTAATAACTAATATAAATATTAAGACTAATATTAAAATTAATTATTATTATTTTTTAATTTATATAATATTAATAAAAATAATAATAATATTATATTATTATTATTTATTACTATTATTATTTATAAATAATCATATTTTAATATAAAGTTACTGAATTACGATGTAAACTTTCCATCCCATTTTATATGTAATCTCAATTCCCTCATTGGATGTAATTGTAATGTTTAAATTACAATTACAATGCAAACCAAACACCCTACGTAATGTAATTCGAATTGCAATTCCCTTCATTTGTAAACCAAACAAACTATGTAATGTAATCTAGATTACAATTACATCCAATTACCATGAATTACAACGAAACAAACGCACCCTAAGTGTAATTGTAATTGTTTAAACTTTAAATTACAATTGGGCCCACCATTTAGATGTAATCTCAATTACATCAACTTTGTGGTGTAAAGTTTAAATAAAAAAAGAATTCACACAAATCTATACAAATAACATAATATATATTATTTTTTAAAACCTTTCACCAACTTTTTAATTTAATATTATATTTATTTGTCCTTCAATTCATATCATTTATCTATATATTTTATTATTTTTATACTCAATTACATTACCTTTTACTAACCAAACATCTTATATATTTCAACAATTCAAATTACATTTCATCCATATTACATTTCCTTTCATAAATTACAATTACATCAAAAACATTCTGCGAACAAAACGGCCCCTGGGCCCACTTGGTTCGTCGTAATGTAATGTAATCTAATGTATTTGTAAACTGAATTCCGTTGTAATCCTGTTTGGTTCAATGCATTGAGGGAATTGTAATTTGAATTACATTACATGAGTTGTTTGGTTTATAACGTAATCGTAATATATTCATTTTAGTTACAACATATGAGGGAATTCAGATTACATGGCAAATCAGATGGAATATTTTTGAATTACGTCGTAATTCAAGATTGTTTACAATTTTAATTATCGATATAAATGTTAATAATAATCAAAGTAATTGAATAATAATAATAATAATAATAATAATAATAAATTTAAAAATAAAATAAAAGAAAACTAAATAATTAAATAATTAAATAAATAATAATAAAAATATAATTACTTTATTTAAAACAATTTTATAATAAGAAATAATTAAAATAATTAAATTTATAATTATAATAATAGTTATTAATTATTATTATTATTATTATTATTTATAAAATATAATAATAAAGATAATATTATTATTATTTAACTATTATTATATTAATATTTAATATTTTTATTATATATTAGTTTTTTTATTTTTAATTACTAGATTTATTTATTTTTATTAATTTTGAATTTTTGAATTTTATAGTTTATATTTTACTATTCTTATTATTATTATTATTATTATTATATTATTAATTAATTAGTATTTATTAATATTTATTAATATTTTATTATTATAATTAAATAAATAAATAAATAAAGTAATAAAAATATAAGTATTTTCTAAAAGAGATTTTATAATAAAAAATAAAAAATAAAAATAATTAAAATAGTTATATTTATAAGTATAAAAAAAATATTTTTATTATTATTAGTATTATTGTTTATAAAAATATAATAATAATAATATTATTATTAGTTTATTATTAGTTTATTAATATTTAATCTTTTATTTATATAGTAACTTTTTTATTTTTATTATTATTTAATTTATTTTTATTAATTTTCAATTTTGTTAATTTAATAATTTATGTATTATTTATTTATTTTTTATTATTAATTAATTGATATTATTATTAATATATATTAATATTTTTAATAATATTAATATTATACTATAATTATATTAAAACAAATTTACAGTAATAACAAGTATTATTATGATTATTATGATTATTATTTATTATTATTTATTTTTATATCATTTTAATTATTTCTTTGTTTTTTAAGTTTTATAAAATATGATTTGAATTACATTACGTTGAGAGTTAACCAAGCACATCAACAGATTTAATCAATACAATTACAATACATTATAATTTTAACAAATTACAATTCTTTCAATGACAATTATATCAATCTACAATTCCTTAATAAGATTACAATTCATTTAAAAACATTCTTTGAACCAAACAGCCCCTTAGATGTCATTTGCTTCAAAAATTTGAAATTTTGAAATTTTAAATTTTAGTAAATTACAACTCTTGAGAATTAAATATGTTGAAACTTAAAATGTTTTCACATGTTTGATTGACAAAAATTCATAATATTTTAAAATTTTGATTTTGGGTCGAACCGATTAACACGAATAAATATATTTTTTATAAAATTTCTATTTAAACGAGTAAAAATCAAATTTTCACTTTTTATATAAGTTTTATAAAGCATTTCTACAAATTTTATAAAAAAATTTATAAACATTTTGTAATAAATTTCTATAAAATTTATAAAAATTTATATAAATTTTATGAAAAAGTTAGATAGATTTTTAAAAAGTTTTTAATAAATTTTACAAACAATTTATATATATTTTATAAAAAAATTAATATAAAATTCATAAAACATTTATTAACATTTTTATAAAATATTAATATAAATTTAATATTTTTTGTTTATACGAGTAAAAAATGAATAAATACTTTTTTTTATAAATTTTCTTAAAATTTTAATTCTTCTATTTAATTGAGTATAATTTGAATTTTTTATTTTTTATATAAACTTAATAAAAAATTATAAAAAAATTTATATATATATATTTTTTATTTAAACGATTAAAACCAAATAAATATATTTTATACTTTTTTGAAATTTATGAGTTTTCTGTTTAAACGATTAAAAATAAAAAATTTAACATTTTGTATAAATTTTATTTTTCGGTTTAAAGTAGAAAAAGCCAAATAAACAATTTTTATATTAATTTTTTTAAATTTTAAATTTTTTTATTTAAACGAATAAAAACCCAAAAAAAACACTAGAAAAAAATATAAAAAATAATTGTCAAGTAAACAAAAATTATTCAGTTTTTTCAGGAATTTTATTTTCTCCATTTTGACAATGCGGGAATTCTTAATTCATTCGTTTGTTATATCAAACGCAGTATTCGAAGAAAATTAAAATATAAATTTCATGAATATCCTTCAATATCCAACCAAACGACCCTTTAATATATATATTACATATAAGCCCATCTACAATACAATTCACATGACGGGGTTTTAATATTGGTAGTGTAAAAGCTATGAACCGGACATTTTTGGCCAAATGATGGTGGAGATCTCGATTAGAGATATGCGTTTTCGGTCAAAGTGATTAAGAGTCTATACGAGAAAGCGAGTGTAACGGTGAGGCAATGCTTAAATGGTAGTTGATATTTGGTGAAGAGCTTTTACAAGCATTTAAGAGCGATGAGCGTTGAGTATTTAACATTGTGAATCTTAATAGTCCTTTGGCAAACATTTGGAAGCTGTCACACCCCACCATGGCGGAATATGGGGCACGACGTATGGATATCATCACAACAACAACGTGTCTATAGAGAGAACTATGTGAATTAAAAATGTCATAAAAGGTGACACAAATGTCATGACAATATCTCATCAATGCAGGAGTCTAGGTAAGTAGGTAACAGTCCTACCTCTTACCCAAGACAAACAAATAACACAAACAAAGCAACATATAGGTTCATAGTATCACTTATTGAAACAAACAGAAAAATAAACTTAGAAGGAACAGGGATCTCCTTCTAAATGCATTCCTCGCGAATCCAATCCTAGTCACATATGTTCTCACGCTTAACCACTTTATCACCTGAAAGAGACACTAAAACACGTCAACATAATGTTGGTGAGAGTCATAGGTTTAGACTCCAACCGAAAACAGATTAAAATAAGCTGTGAACCACCATAAACCACTAAACATATGGACAATGTGCTACAAATATGCATTAACAACTAACATTCAAGATCAATCATTCCAAACAAAATCCAAGGCTCCCAGCCTTACCAAACACCATGGTACCATAGGCGCCCATACACATATGTACCAATCCCAAGGCCCCGCCTTGTCATTATCCATTGGTCACATAGATGCTCACACATCTATGTACCTCCCCAAGGCCCCGCCTTGTCAACATCCCCTTGGTACCAAGTCAAACCACAATAACTGAGACGATACGTGTCCCCCGATCCAAATCATAAACACAATCAAGAATCACATAGCAATTAATCACATAAGTGTACACACAAGTCCATTACCAATCATAAAACATTCACAACATAAGTTATAAAACCAAAAAATGTCTCTTCCATCCCATCTGGAAGTCAAAATCATTATATATATATATATATATATATATATATATATATATATATATATATATATAGATAACTCCTCCCTTTTTCCCCAACCTTAAAGCGACTGTTAAGGCCCCGATATATATATATATATATATATATATATATATATATATATATATATATATATATATATATATATATATATATATATATATATATATATATATATATATATATATATATATATATACTTCTGCCTATCCGCATTTTACCGATTTTGAACATACAAAAAGTTTGTTATGATTAGGGGGTCTTACCCTAACCCATTTGCATAGCCACCCTTCAGGTCTCTTATTTAATATATAAACCAACACCTATTCTCATTAGAGGGCTCAAGTGTACTCCTATGTACCCCAATCACCTTAAAACGTTAAATTAAACCCGACTGATTTCAAAACTGTTTTGACCTCCGACTGCTGTGACCTATTTTTGACCCAACTCCCGACCTCCAATTTAGTTCTCATTTCTTTCATTTGAAAGCCACTTCAATTACCTATTCAGGTATTCTTGGATCGCAAAATAAGAGTTTGTAGAACTCTAGATATGATCAAAACAAGTTACTCAAAAATCTGCCCAGTTTTTAAAAACGAATTTAAACATGATTAAACCCTAATTAACATCACTAATAATCACCAATCATTATCATAATCATGTTAATTGTTATAAAACCCCTAATTACAGATCTATTAAGAACTCTAATCCATCATATAAATTTATTACATATAACTTGAAGCCTTAATGCTATAAAACAAGAAAACTATAAGAATTAAATCAAGATTTTTACCTCAAATCTTCAAGAAAATTATTTTTGATGAATCCCTAAATTAGGGCTTGTAAAAATTCGGCCAAAAGGGGAGAAAATTAATGAAAAACTGATTTTTGTGATATAAACATGGTATTTATATGTTTTATTAAAAAGGCTTTTCCAAATTGGGCTCAAGTTGGGTCTTTTGGCCCATTATCCTTTCTTTTTCTTTTCTAGTCGGTTTAAAACCTGATTCATATATATTTTTTTTAAGACTTATTAATATATTATTAACAATACCTTAAGTTATCTTAATTTATTTCAGCTCCTAAAACCTCAAAACCGTAAAACTAGTCAATTTACGCGTATATCGTAAGAAAACGTAAAATATACAGTTTTAAAAAAACTCTTGAGTTTTGAAATAAACTTTTAAACTAAGTCCTAAATGACTTAAAACCATCCCGAAAAATACTCCCATGACTAAACACCTTACCCGAGACCTCTAAATGCTAAACCGCAAATCGTAAAAAAAAAATACGATTTACTATAATACTTATACGTATACGTAAACACCAAAATAACACCATTTCATTTCATAGTCACCAATTTGTGACCTCATGAACATGAAATAACCGTTCCTCGATTTACTTATGAGTACCATATACCCATAAACGATGTCCACACCAACTTCGTTCACTCAAAATAAACATGTAAACACACAAAACACATAGTCACACATAAAATAACCTAAAAAGAAGACCGAGTGACGAACCTCAAAACCACGGTTGTCACATCACTCCCTCCTAATAGAAATCTCGTCCCGAGATTTACTCCTTAGGATCGTCATTATCAAATAGCTGAGGATACTTGCTCCTCATAAATCCTTCCCGTTCCTACGTGAACTCTAGTCCACGTTCCAAATTCCAACTTACCATAACTACGGTATATTACCCTTTTTTCCAACGTCTTAGCTTCACGACCCAAAATCTCTACCGGCTCTTCGATGAAACGAAGACTCGTATCGATACTAATATCATCTAACGGTACTTACAAGTCGGTTCTTGCTAAGCATTTCCTCAAGTTTGATACATGAAATACATCATGCACACCACTCAATTCCTCCGGTTATCTCAACCTATACGCCACTAGCCCAATCCTTTCAAGGATTTTTAATGGACCCACAAATCTAGGTGCTAACTTCGCTTTCTTTCCAAACCACATCACTCCTTTCCATGGTGAAACCTCTAGCATAACCATACCTCCAATCTTAAATCCCAACGGCTTATGCCTCTCGTCCGCACAACTCTCTTGTCGGTTCTTTGCCATTTTCAACCTCTACTTAAGTACTGCCACCACCTCCATAGTTTTCCGATCCACCTCCGGTCCAATACGTTGTCCGCTTCTAACTTCATCCCACTATAACGGTGATCCACCTCATCTCCTATGAATTAACTTCAACAATTTCTACTACAATTCCTATCACCAGACCTAACGGCATCTATCCTCTACGGATTTTCCATCATTCAGAAGTTCTCCCAACCTTTATCACATCCAATGGTATATGCAGGATTGCATAACCAAAAGCTTCCCATAACATTCACATGAAACATGTCATAACCACCACCTCATCATTGCTTTCCCATGCTCGGAACCAAGTAACTAACAATCCTTCATACTAACAGGTGCTACACCTTTTCTCTAGGTGACGTTCCATTGTTCGTGACTACTAACCTCTTGCTATAACGGTTTTCCCTTCAATATCACCCCCCATCTTGACAACCTCTTGCTCCCTCTAATCATTCTTCCTCCATACTACTTTTCGCTTGTATTTCCACAATCTTAATTTCCATACCATCTTATATCCCGTCTTCAGCCTATAATTTAGGCGTTTCCTCCTTTATTCCCTACATCCTCATCAATGAGGAACATGCCCCTATCACCGGTGACTCTCTCTTTGTAGGAGAATTCTTCTAATATAACGCGTTCTCCAACTATCTCCAAATCTCACGCCAATGCTCTAGGCGTCTTTCTCAGTTACCTCTATAGTATGCTCATACCAACCATTAGTCTATCAACAATATACTACGCTTGCTTCGCATCGTTTCTTCCCTTGCCATAATCCTTCATAAGGCATTCCATACCTATTAGGTTAACTTTTACACAAAACCTCCTATTCCATCGCATTTGTGCGCAATCCTTCCAACTTCTCAACTATGTGACTTCTCATTCCTCTTGAAATATGGGATGAATTAGTCCGTCTATCGACTATCACCCAACTCTCATCGTACTTATTCCTCCACCGCATTATGTATCCCTTCCACCAAATTTGTCCTTACATTGCCCTTTCTAAGCCACTCCTATCTATGTAGGAAGTATAGTCTACGTCCCTTTTCTCCATATGATTGTCCAAGCCACGCAACATAAATGTTGGCGCATTCTCTGCTTTAGACAACTCAACTCGTGCAACCTACATCCTGCATCCAAACCACCCTAATACGTCATCCATATAGTTTAAGTTCGTCTCAGCTTCACTTCATTCTTTTTATTCCATGTCTCATCAACCATGCTTGCCTTTCCCAGATGGTACTTAGCCTTGCAATTGTCTTTCATCACTTAACACCACCCATCACCTTTGCCAAATGTTCAATCAAAATGATTGAATATGTGTTAGAGACATTCATGATCCGTATAGATCATTCTCTACGTCTAGTACCCCAAATGCCTCTAGCATTCTAGACAGATATAGCAGTCGAACTCCACTAGCTAAGTCTTATCTAGTTCTTCCAAATCTTCAGTTCCTGCATCGTATATGCAATCGCCTTTCTTTGTCGTTCTCGTACACCTCCAAATCCTTTCTCCACGTATCGTCATGCTTAGCGAATTCATCCAGTCCTTCCGACAATGCCAAGACCGGATCATTATCCAGTCACCTATTCAGCCTCCAAAACGCTTCTTCATCCCTCTTTACTTCGCCCCTTGCTGGTTCTATGATATACCATCATCTCTAACTACTCATCCTGGTCAACTTAATCGTAAAACTCACACTTGAAAATCTCACGTATAATTCCCTTTCCTAACAACTCCAAAACCAACTCATAATTCGCCTCACTCTCCTTTTTAGACTTTGAGTAGATCAAGATGTCATCGATACTCTCGATGACAACTCGTTTATATACGTTCATGCACACTCGGTTCATTGACTCCATGAAAACCGCTAGTGCTCTGGTGAAGCTAAATGCATAACCGTAACCCAAAGCATTCATACAACATCCTTAGCAGTTTTCAACTACGTCCTACTTGCACCCTCTCTTAGTGGCAATACGAATCGTTCTACTCGCAAAATTCTACACGCATTCTAAAAGACCAATACTTCCTCTTATCAAACTATTCAACCGCTTTCCACATCCAATCTACTACTAAGCAACTCAACTTTTATCTTGCATTCCTTGCAATTTCTAACAACTCATGTTTTTAAATCATTCCATCAACAATTGACTTGGAAAGACACTAACTACAACTCCTCTCACTTCTCCTACTTGCTCTATTCATGGTTCTACCTCAAAGTAATAGGCAAACCTACTAAATCTCAGGAAATTTTCAAAAAACTTACATGCCTTACGAACAATCATAAATACCCTTGAGGTATTATATCCCCTTCCAACACTCTCTATGACGCGTTACTTGTGCCAATATCCATACATTATACAAATCTCTATTCATCTCCCTTGGCACTCCTAATAGACCTCATCACCACATTAGTTCATCTACGAACTTCTAACTGTTTCCTCCCCACTAAGGGCATTTTGACCATTCTCTCATGGTCACCTACTTAATCGTGTAGGCGCGACCAAGTCTTTCATATGACTACCTCAACGCTCCCAATCAATACGCAACCAAAACTACATCCTGAATCCACTAGATACGATCGACGAATCAAACCCACGGATAACTAACAACATTTCACGTGCAGGAGTTAAAACAGACCAAAACCACGAAAACTCAAAAGGAAAACTCAAACAGGTACCAATTCAAATGACTCATGACAAAGAAAAATGATCCAAGAAACACTTAATGGCAACCAAAACATCTTACGCCCCGCGACATATTATTTAAACCGTGCACAAGATCGACTTTTCCAAAAGAATTTTTTTTTCTTTACCTCCCCACATCTATGTGACTCAAACAATCTACAAACAACCCTCTTGACGAACTCAAAACTTAACTCAAAGACTAATATTTGTCTTTTTATGTTCATTTTTCTCGACTCAATCCGAATTGATATAACGTTTTTAAGCTCGACTTAATTGTTTTTGGTTAAAAATTGTAATTTTGGTATTTATAACTACTTTGACAAATAAAACTCCTAAAAATGTAAAATAATGTCTATACTTCTACGTATACTTACTACGCTAAAAACATTTAGCACATACCACTACAAATGCACAAAAATCGAGAAATTTTACTAAAATTCTAATCTATAGTACTATTATTACTAATATTACCATTAATACTATTATTACTATCATTACTAAACTAAAATGAAATTGTAATACGTCTAATAAAAGTAACTAACAAATGTTGCAAAGACAGTTTAAACCAATTTACCAATGGTCCATTAAAATGAAACAAGCCCAATAGAAAAACTAACGTCCAAATGCACACTAATCAAGCTAAACGAATGCATACACTAAAATGAATTCAAACGACTAAATCAAAAATAAGCTATAATATTGCACTTTCCAAACTTACAAATTTTAGGATTAAAACTTGCTGTCTCTATTTCTTATTGACTAAAATAAATGGTCAACTACACAGCTTTCAACTAAAAACTTATGTAAATCGTATCCTACATTTAACTGATCTTATCATGAATTTGAAAAAAATCAAATCCTACAAAATAGCAGCTCAAATAAAGACTTTCAGTAAACCTTACTCTAGATGTGATTAAAAACTTTAGTCTACTGTATCAAGCTAATATTGCTCCTAAAACTCCAAAGTTCCTCAGATAATGCACAAAGGCTTAACTTGTAAAGCAAATAAAATCAGTGATCAAACTCGAAAGATTATAGCTAACAAATCTTACACTACCGAATCAATTCAGACAAACAAATTCATCTACAGCTACATATAAAACTACAATTTGCAAAAAACTAAAAGCGCGCTTGACCTATTCTTCCGAAGCCAGTCCGTTGATGACGAGAAGCGGAGCGCTGAGCTCGCTTAATTTGAACACTACTCCAACTTCCTCTACTGATTACCTTGTGAACTGCATAACCTGTTTATCCTGCATAATCCTGAACAGATTCTAAATCTTGGATTCTGGTAACAGAAAGTTAGCTCTAACATGTTATCATAAAAAGCATAACAACAAGACTTAATCTACAGCTTTTCATAAACTTCAATAAGCTCTTGAGGTTAATGAAAGAACGCTTAAAATGAAAACATTAACGGAAAAGAACTCTTGTTTCAATTGCTCGAATTCAACCGATTCACTACTGATTAATAGAAAAACCGCAAGGACTGTGAAACAACATCTTAAAAGCTGTAAGCTCTATACTCATAAGCTCCTAAACTAATCCAAACACTACTGGCCGAATTGAAACCAACAGTAGACCTGCTACCATATAATCAAATCCAAACATACCTAAACTAAACTGAATCTCTGAGAACTTTTGTATCAAATCTATGTGAATAGTAATTCGAAATCAAATCAGTAACATGAACTAAGGCAATCTCGTGACTGTATATCAAAAAGCTGAGTATCTCCAAATTTCCTATTACGTGAACATATTAAAAGATTAAACGAGTATCAAAAAGCTGAGTATCAATTCTAACAGGATTTGTAAGAAGAAAAAGATTAAGCTTGATAATAGGAAAAGAAGAGTAAAAGAAAACTCTAAACTTTCATTAATGGTGGAAAACGGTTATACTTCTAACTGAAAAAAAACTGAATTCGTTACAAGATTAAAAACTGATTATCTATCTACTCCTAACTAACTATGTGTAAAACTACACCTAAGCTAACCGCAAGAAATGAGGCCTTCGTCTTCTTTATATAGCCGTCGAGAGAGTGAAATAGAGGTGGTGATGACGTGTTCGATCCAATGATTGAATGCCACGTGTAAAATACGAGGTTCTTGAATTCGTTCTTCATTCTTGAAGTTGGGGGTTTCTTCAATCTCCCTTTTTGATCTAATTGATTCACATCTTCTTGTAGAGGAGAAGAAGATAAGCACTTTTGTAGTTTTGGTCTTCGATTGAATCTTCGTGGATCGTCTTTGATTTTCGATTTCAGGTTTTGGAGATGAGAAGAGGATAATAAACCGTCTCTCTCTCTCTTGAAGGTTGAAGAAGACAGAGACGTGTATTTGGGTGTGTGATATTTTGACCGGTCTTTGGTCAATGACCAAGTAAATAAAGATTAATAACTTTCCATCAATTTCTCTTTTAAGTCCTTCATTTCCTCTTTCTTTCCAAATGTGTATAAAAACTTTCAAGTAATTTCTTCTCATCCTTAGTCTTTGTGAAAAGTTGCAAGTTCAGCCCTCGATCTTTGAAATAACGGCAAGTAAAGTCCTTGAAAGCATCTTTCGTCTTTTTCTTCGTCTTTTGATCAAATAAGTCCTTGAAAGCGCGTGATTGCTAAAAAAATGTATCTTCTTTACCAGAAAACACACAAAACACAAATACACGCGTAATTCTGATATTTTAAAGTTAAATATTATGTATTTGACTGTGTTTTTAGTGGTTTTTGGATCATAATTGATGAGTGTTTTCACACTTATCAACTCCCCTCCACTTGACCATTGCCATGACCTCATGCAATGCAGCATTTTAAAGCACCAAGTTACACTTTTCTCATAATTAACCCACCTTGGCCACTATGGAATGCATCTACACTACTCTACACTATATGATGCATGATTTTAAATTTATACAATGCAATGCAAGAGAAAACAATTCTATTTACATCTTTTTGTATTTTCTTGAAATGGTTTTGATGGAAATAACTCATAAAGAATTCAATGACTTTGATTATGTGAGACCCCCAAAATCTGACATGGAACAACTAGGCAACTAGGGGGTAACACGTCATAGTACAAGAAACAATGAATTACAATTGACACAAAGCTGACGTAATAAAAGCATATATATCACATCATAAATGATCAGAGTTTTAAACATAGGTCCCAGAGTTTTATATGCGGAAAGATGTATTATTTTATCATGATTTATAACATAAAGTTGCCCAAAAGATATAATAAATTTCTGACAGTTTATACTAAAACCAGTCTTTTAAAAGCATCACAGAAATCTCCAAGCTGCGATAATATCCTGCGGGCTCCCATCCAAGCAAAGCTAAGTAATAATACCTGAGATTAAACATGTAAAATCGTCAACACAAAGTTGAGTGAAATTCATAGGTTTAGCAATAAAGGTGTGGAACACAAGCATTCATTTGTAAAACAAGTAAATAGAGAAAATGGTTATGATCATTAACCATAGTCTGAAACCAATATTATTGCTGTTTAGTTCATGAACCGAAGCTTAACTAAAAGTAAGTTCCTCTAGGGAGTATTCAGCCTAAATACTCAAGTATAAACAAATGTAAGTGCGTCAAGGTAATCGGGACGGGGATTGTCAATCCCGATGGATCCACCCACAACATTCGCGCTTAGCGCAAAGCATACGGGACAACTAACGGTTCATGATCAAGAGAGGAAACTTAAGGCTATTAACTATAAGCAATAATATCAATGAAAACTGTTGGAAAGCATACAAGTCTGAATAGCATACAAGTTCTGGATAGTATACAGTTTTAAATGGATGTGTTCCACCATGTAAAATCTCACCCCGTATTTAGAAACATTGTTCAAGTAAAAAGGGGCTATGAACTCACCTTTAGTAAGTAATCACAAGGTAAAAGGGGCTGAGCAAAAAGAAGTCTTCACGGACCTATGCAATGGTGACGCGTAATAAGAATGCGTTCAATGAAGCAATAACGTTTTAGAAGTGGTGGGACATAGTATGACTAGGTAACTTGCGTGCGATGGCGAGACCTAAGCTTAAGTTAAAATTTTGACCCAACACCTTGAACCTACTGTAATAACCTAATATCAACCTTGTATGATGGTCCAAGCATTTATGTGTGGGTTCCGAACACGTTTAAGACTCGGTTTGAAAAACCAAAACAAGGGACTGCATTCAGTTTTCTGAAAAAGGCTGTGAAGATTTGGTCATATCTAAAAATCTATAATTGTACAGGAGGTGAAATTTCTTGACATGTATAGGTATTTCTCTTACCTTTAAAAGTTGGGAAAGAACAGCCCTAGAACTATTTTCAATCAACGGGAAATGCACTTTTAGTGACAGACTATCAAAACAGAAAGTTGTAAACGTCTTTCGTACCTTACGGTAGATTAAGCATAAATCCCAATCGGTAAAAGATTTTGACACGAAACCAAAAAGAGAAGTTTTATTATATTTGTAGCTACTGTAAAAAGTCATAAAATCATAAATTAATCCTTTTTACCCAAGTCAATTTACCCACGTTTTAAGCATAACATTCAGATTTGACCTAGTTTAGTAAAACGACCGTTTCGGACTCATCCGGACACTTCCCGTTTCCATCCAACTCAACACATACTAATCACATCAGTGGGTATCCATTTTTCAAATAAAAACAGGGTCATATGTTTAAGAAAATTTTGCCATGACCTGTTTGTTTCTGTGGTGATTTCCATACTACAAAAACAACTCCATTTAGCTACCTAACCTCAATCAAGCAACACTTAGGCTATACCAAATCGCCACGCAAGTGTCCTAAGTCCTAATATGCCCTAAGTATCTATAATCTCAGTGGGTTTCACCCAAGGAATTCAAAATTCATGAATAAAAAGAATCAAAGTACTAGTAACATCAAAACTAAAATGCTAGGAGTGACTATACCTTCATAACAAGTAGGAATTAATCCAAACACGCAAATTAAACCATTCCTCCTCCTTGATCCTTAGAAATTTCGTGGCCCTTAGCCACGTGTTAAGTCAATCACGGTACTCAGCAACTGAGTAGAAACAATGTAGTGAGACGATCACCGACGATATGGATGCCCGGGGAAAACACGAAAACCGCAACCTATCACAATAAGGCGCGCGTTAAGACTCGAACTCAATATCGATATATATACCAAATATAACATGACTCAAATGTTTTCAAAGTATACACGTTTCAAAACCATTGACACGAATCAAATGAATTCATACTACCCATTTATCCAACGTTACTCGTTAAAACACTTGAACACTTGAAAATGACTCGTCATACGACGCCAAGTCAACGCAAGTCAAACTATCCTTTACCCTTATTTGGACCAGTAGCTAAGTCATTTATATAATGACTAAGCACTTGAGTAAGTCACCATGTCCGATGGTGAACACTCAAACTCACGCAACACAAGCATTGAACTACGTGTCCAAAATAAAAATCAGCAAGTACACCCCGAATGTACACACCGATCTACCCTATCTAGACTTGTCCGTTTTACATGAAAATTGGTGTCAAGGTCACTTATAACCTGTATAAGACCTCACCAAAATTTGAGCCAAAGTTCACACTTTAAGATCCATCAGCTCGACGCTTTACTCGACTCCAAATTTTAGGACAAATTTGTACACTTGTTTTGTAAAACCGTTTGGACCACTTTAAAAGTACTAACCTGACAATCCGTCTTTTGAAAACACTACTAGAATCATCAAACTCAGTTTGTAAACTTTGAAAATCAGTAGTATCAACTATCTAACCGAGCCTAAAGTCCCCGATAGTCGACCCAAAAGCAGCCACAATTTCGGATTGTGCCGACTTGCGTCTCCCGGTACACGAAAACTAAAACTAGCATAACTTTTGACTCGTAATGAGTTATAAGCTCTATCTTATACCAAAACGACCGTCTCGGAAAACTCTACAACAATTTCAAATAATCTCAGTCTTTCACAGACCTTAAACCCACGAAACATACTGTTTAAGGCTGCTGTCCCAAATTAGCTTTTTAAAAAACATGACAAATCTATTTTTCACTCAAAACCAATCATTCCCATACCCCTAGGATCACTATACTATCATACCCATCAACCAAACACTCCTAAAAACACTTGTATGAAAAATCTAACAAAAATCAAAGATTAAAAACAAGACTTTTAGATCAAAACATGATAATCTTACCAAATATAACATATGCAAGATGATTACAACATCATACAATCATGAAATCAAAAGTTCTTGAAATCTTGATGCATGTGGGTGATTTTAGTATCAAAAGAATCACCATTGAATTTTATGAATGGGTCTTGTTTTAGTTTTTGTCAAATCATGATGGATGGTGGTGGATTGTGGTGGTGGAGTGGCGGTAAAATGGAGAGGGGAGGGAGGAGTGGTGATTTTTTTTAAATGTGTTTATGTGTGAGTGAAAGTGGAAGAAATGGGTTTATATATGGTAGGTAGTGGAGGGACCAAAGTTGCCAATTTGCAAACTTGTGGATCTAAATACAATTAATAGTTTTAAAGGGTAGAAAATGGTTATTGGTAAATATTAAAAATATTTACGGGGCTCGGGTTTCGTAAAAATACTTTTCAAAAGTTACAATGCATCGTAAAAATGATTATACGATTTCTCGACACGACTTAATACGTAATTAAAACGACATCATCGAAAATATTAATTATCGAAACAATCGATAAGTAAACATAAAATTTTGGGCATCCGTCGGTATCGCGATCACTAGGAATTCTCGTTGTACATTGATTTGAATAAACTCGTTGTAAAACGCACACGGGTGATTTTAAATCAAAAACATTGATTTAAAATAAATATGGAAAAATAAAATGAAAATTTATAATTCCATACAAAGTATTTATCGATGATCAGAAAAATACTTAAAAAAAATATAATTTAAAAATCTCAGGATTTACATATAGCAATACAAGAAAACGTAATACGTTGGAAAAATTCAAGAAGCACGAATAAAAAGAATAAAATAATGTTGGGAAAGTACGGGTTCTCACAGTTTTCCCCCCCTAAAGGAACTCTGGTCCCCAGAGTTCTCCTGAAAACAGTAGAAGATGCAAACAAGAGGAGGTACGAGGTGTAATACTCGACTTTTTTAGGCCTTGTATCAAAGTTCGTTATAGTTCCGAATCTTTTCGAATTGAAAACCGGTCTAAAGTGCGACTCAATCGTCTTTTGGTGGATCAAGAGAATGGTTTGTTGGTTTTAAACTAATTGCAAGTAATTAAAGTGTCGTTGAGTAAAATGGAAGTTAAAAGATTAATTTGAATGACGAGTAAAAATAAATGCATATAAAACTTAAAGGTGACAATGAAAAATACTAACTCACTAAATAAAACTAACACTTGGAAAATTTTCAGAAAAATAAAAAGTACTATAAGAAAGTGATATCGAAAGAAACCAAAACAAACCAAAAAAGGCCCCCGATCGGAATGTCTTCCGATCGGTTGATCGGAATGTAGGTGGAGCAACTCAATCGGAATACTGGGAAAATCCCAATCGGAATATCAAGGCTTGGTTGTAATCGGAATGTTGACAAAATGCTACCAATCGGAATATGTAAACACTCCAGTCGGAATATTAAGTGGTGACACCGTCGGAATACTTGTGAAACACCCCAATCGGAAAACGGGGCAAATTACCTGCCGTCGGAATACGAAGATCAATCGGAATAACAAGCAGAGGACCAATCGGAAAGGTTAAACCCTAATCCGATTGATCAGTCGGAATGTGGAGTATGGTGTGCCGTTGGAATAAGGGTCCAATCGGAAAGGGAAGTTAACAACCTTTCCGAAAATGAAGGAAATCAGTTAGGAGATACCCCCGGTCGGAAACAGGCAACAATCGGAAAAGGGATATAATTCCCTTCCGAAAATAATGGAATTCGAGCAAAAAGCTAGGAAATAAGCTATTAGATCGAGCTTATTCCCAAAACTAAATCGAATCAACTAAATGGAATCAAATAAGCACTCTAATCAACTTATCTAACTCGAAATCAAGCAATTTTTTAGATCAAACAATAAAAACACAAACTTTTTGATAAAACTTTTTAATAAGAAAAATAAGGTAATCATAAAAATAAGCCAAAAAGCACAAAAGTCTTCAAGCTTAATCAAATGAAAACTTATAAAATGATCAAAAGATTAACTTTTTAGCATGGAATCAATTAGAACAACACGGATCACATGATAATCACACCAAAATCAATCTTAAATCAAAGAAAAGTAGAATGAGATTAAGAAATAAAAGCTTAAAATGGAACTTTGATTAATGAAATAAGCAATACAAAGATGTTTAATCTTGAAAGATTAAAAAAAAAATGAACTAATGAGAGAAAGTTTAAGACTTTCTCTCTCTAAAAACTATAAAGTGAAAAATTAACTAAAAAAAATCTAACCCCCCTCCTAATGACCATTAGGAGGGTATTTATAGGGAAGGTGGAAGGAGTGCATGTGTTGCATCTTCTTTCTTGCTTTCTTCACGTTTTCTCGACTCGACTTTAATTCTTCGTCTTGGTCGTCTCGGGATTTGAACTTGTCTTTAAATTTTCTTCTTCTATTAGACTTAAGTTCTTCGACTTCGTTAAACTTCCGTCTTTTGACTTCTTCTTCGATAAATCTTCAGAATAGGCCTTGGACTTCCGTTCTTTTTGTACTCTTGATCTTTTGACTTCGTCTTTTTCCCGTTTTCTTCAGTAAAAGCCCGTGAAATCCCGTGTTTTCTTCCTTTTTCATATTTTGGTCCTAAAACACAATAAAAACACAAACCACACATAATTCCGACTTTTACGACATAAATCACACGTTTTGGTCTTGTTATTATTGGGAATAAGTGGTAAAAGGATAAGTGTTTTCACACTTATTAAATCCCCTACACTTGACCATTGCAATGCCCTCATGCAATGCATTAAATTTAAAGCACGGTTTACATTTTCCATCATAAATAACCCACCTTGGCCTTTATTAAATTCTAAACATAAAAGATAGAAATAAGTAAAGAAATTAAAAACTTACATTGGGTTTTGGCGGCCATGAACGTTTATCATCCTCAAGTTTCACGTTCCCCATACCAAGCTTAAAAACGAGATCATTGTTATTATAAGTTAGCAAACTATCGCGAACTCATGTGGGCCAATTATTCACTTAGACTCCCTTATTCCTAGGTGTATCTCTTATATTTTATTTTTGTCTTGAATGATCATGAGGATGCATTGTTTGACTTATTTCGATAGTTATTTAGTCCGAAAATAAGGTGAACGATTTAATCAATAGTTAGCTAAAGGACCAAATCTTTTAAAACTGCTTCTCGGGATATCAGAAAGTTCATATCTTGGCATAACTTGGTTCGCGATTTGAGACCTTTCTCGGGCCGATATTTGGCAGCGACTTCATACTTCGAATCTTCGAGAGACGTTCTTGAAATTATGGTCTTCTCTTCATAATAGGAATTTCTTCACTTGAAGTTTTTGAGAGATTCTTCATCTTTGGACCACGACTTCTTCATTTTTCTCCAATCTTTATTTTGGACTTTGATATACAACGATCCGCCTCCTTTTAGGACTTGGATCTCTTTATCCTCATACCTTGTTAGGGTCTTTTCGGATAGACTTCTCCATGACTTTTGGGGAGTTCTTGCTTTTCGTCGTGTGTCTCGATCCTTCATATTGATTTTCGATAAATGATTCTTCACATCACTTTTGGATCTTTAGCAACAAAATGTAGCCCTCATGCCTTGTTAGGGCCTTTTCGGACTCGCCAATCTTCGCGCCCCGCTTCATAAGTTATGCCTTGGCTATGAACTCTCGTCATTACCGAGCAACTTTTAAACGATCTGGGGCTAGAAGCTAAGTAACCTTTTAAATCGTACAACCTTATTTATTAACAGATTAATTTATTAACAAGCGGAGGGAGAATAGGCTCATAATTAACTCTCATAAATTCACGAAAGAATACCGAACTTATAATTGACTCTATCATCTCTCGTTCTCCACAATTTAAAATCTCAAGGAATGAGACTCGTGGATGCTTAGCCTATTAAATCAAAGTTTTGGGTTTTCGAGTCGCCTATAGGATCTTGCAAATTCTTGGACTTTTTCAAGTTTAGAAATCGCGTTTTAAAGTTCCCTTGATAAACGACTCTCTAGGATCAATTATAGGAACTTGCGAAAAGTTCTTGTTCTTAACCCGTGAGAGTTAAGACTTTCGCGTTTTATAGCTCCTTATATAAAAGCTTAGCAAAACTTGACTTAAACACGTTAAGGATACTAGCTAGAGTAAACTTAGGCAAGTAAACTCGGGTTGAGTCAAAATGTTCACGACTAAGAAAAATCTAAAACCACTTTATTAAAAATTTATTCTAGCAAAGGAAACATAACAAAGGCAAATACAACTATACAACTAGGCCAAAATAGATTAAAAATTTTGAAAAATGTCGAAAAATCAAATTTTCCGGTTAAAAAGAGGGCAAATTCATGGAAAAGACCACTTACTTCGATAGAAGTCCCCCCTACACTTGAGATAAACATTGTCCTTAATGTTTAAGCATGTGGGAGTAAACTCCCCTACACTTAGGACATTGTGCACTTTGTTTAAATCTTGCTAAGGAAAAGACAACTAAAGTGAATTCAATGTGAACATATAGAATATGAAATATTGAATCACAAGAGTTTAAGATAGAACCGGGAAGATGGAAAACACGGTATCACGGTTCGTCAAAAGTCATCAAGATGCTCTCTGAAGCTTAAATCCCTGCACAGCACAAGAAACAAGACAACAAACATATGCGGGGCTCCCCCTACACTTATTATGAAAGCAGTAAAAGGATAGAGCACGGGTTGCCTCCCGAGAAGCGCTTGTTTTTGTTCACCGAGTCATGAGCCTGACTCGACCCAATTTTAGTTCACGGGGAACGTGGTGAGGGATGGGGTCATCTCCTGAGAGATGTCCTCACCAAAGTACAGCTTCAAACGCTGGCCATTCACCTTGAAATTGGGCCCATTCGGCTGAGAAAGCTCAATGGTCCCATACGGAAAGACTTTGGCGACGGTGAATGGACCAGTCCAGCGGCTCTTCAACTTGCCAGAGAAGATCTTCAACCGAGAGTTAAAGAGTAAGACTTGATCGCCAACGTGGAACTCTCGGTTCTTGATTTTAGCATCGTGGATAATCTTCGTCTTCTCTTTGTAGATCAGCGAGTTCTCATAAGCTTCATTCCTCAGTTCATTTAGCTCGTTGAGTTGAACCTTGCGATGATTACCGGCTTTGATGATGTTGAAGTTAGCCCACTTCAAAGCCCAGTGCGCCTTATGTTCCAGCTCGATGGGTAGGTGGCAGGCTTTCCCGTACACAAGACGATATGGTGTACAACCGATCGGGGTCTTGTAAGCAGTACGGAAAGCCCACAGAGCATCATCTAACTTATCGGCCCACGCGGCACGATGCTCTCCCACAGTACGCTCCAAAATTCTCTTCAAGCCACGATTGGAAATTTCGGCTTGCCCATTGGTTTGGGGATGATAGGCGGTGGAAAGACGGTGATTGACACCATACTTTGCCATGACTCGTGCAAATTGATCGTTGCAAAAATGAGTCCCGCGGTCACTGATGATAGCACGAGGAACGCCAAATCGAGCGAAAAGCTGCTTCAAAAAGTTCACAACCACCCTCGCATCATTCGTAGGAAGAGCCTTAGCTTCAACCCATTTAGAGACGTAGTCGACAGCGACGAGGATGTACTTGTTCCCTTTGGATGATGGAAATGGCCCCATAAAGTCGATGCCCCATACATCAAAGATTTCACATTCCTGTATGAAATTTTGAGGCATCTCATCCTTATGTGTGATCTTGCCTTGACGTTGGCAAGCATCACAATGCTTAACCATTTCGTGAGCGTCACGATAAATGGTGGGCCAGTAGAATCCAGAATCAAACACTTTCTTAGCGGTGTAGTTGGGACCAAAGTGACCACCGGTGGGTCCTTTGTGGCAAGCTTGGAGGATGTCAAAAGCTGCCGGTCCGTCAACACATCGACGAATAATCAGATCAGCACACTGTTTGAATAGATAAGGGTCATCCCAAAAGTAAGTCTTAACGTCGTTCAAGAACTTCTTCTTTTGTTGGGATGTTAACCCTTGGATGAGAATACCACCCGCTAAGTAGTTTGCAATGTCTGCAAACCACGGGGTGCCATCAAGGTTGAGATTTATAGACATTAGAGTCTCCAGGGGGAAAGAGTCATTGATCTCTTTGTTCGGATGATCCCCCTGATATGGATCCTCAAGTCGACTCAGATGATCCACGGCCAGGTTTTCGGCTCCCTTCTTATCACGAATTTCAATGTTGAATTCTTGAAGGAGCAAAACCCAGCGAAGAAGTCTTGGCTTAGAATCGTTCTTTGTCATCAAGTACTTCAACGCGGAATGGTCCGTGTATACGATGGTGGTGGATAAAACAAGATAGGGGCGAAATTTCTCAAAAGCATAGACAACAGCTAAAAGCTCTTTTTCGGTTGTCGTATAATGCAATTGAGCCCCCGTCATTGTTTTGCTAGCGTAGTGGATTGGTTGGAAGTGTTTATTCACTCTTTGGCCCAAAACCGCACCAATAGCAAAGTCGCTAGCATCGCACATCAATTCAAAAGGCAGCTCCCAATTAGGGGTAACCAAGACCGGTGCCTTAGTTAGCTTATCCTTAAGAAGATTGAAGGCTTCGAGACACTCTTTAGAAAAGATAAACGGAGTATCTTTTTCCAAGAGGTGGGTCATCGGGCGAGAAATTTTAGAGAAATCCTGAATGAATCGACGATAGAAGCCCGCATGACCCAGAAAGCTTCTCACACCCTTCACGGTTGAAGGTGGAGGTAATTTGGCTATGACATCAACTTTAGCACGGTCGACCTCAAGACCGGCTTTAGAGATTTTGTGTCCTAGCACAATGCCTTCTTTTACCATAAAATGACATTTTTCCCAATTTAGAACAAGGCGAGTGTCTTCGCACCGCTTAAGCATACGTTCCAAATTGGCAAGGCAAGCAGAGAAGGAATCCCCGAAGACCGAGAAATCATCCATGAAGACTTCCATGGTTTGTTCAACCATATCATGGAAGATAGCCAACATGCACCTTTGGAAAGTCCCGGGGGCATTGCATAAGCCAAATGGCATTCTTTTATAAGCAAATGTGCCGTAGGGACAAGTGAATGTTGTCTTCTCTTGATCTTGGGGATCGATGGGTATTTGAAAATAACCCGAGAAACCATCCAGAAAGCAGTAATATTCATTACCCACTAAACGTTCAAGCATTTGGTCCATAAAAGGTAGAGGGAAATGATCCTTTCTCGTGGCATCATTGAGTTTGCGGTAGTCTATACAAACTCTCCACCCAGTAACGAGACGGGTAGGAATTAACTCGTTGTTTGCATTGGGCACAACGGTGATTCCGCCTTTCTTAGGCACACAATGGACTGGACTAACCCACGGTGAATCCGAAATAGGGTAAATCATACCCGCATCAAGAAGTTTGATAACCTCTTTTTTGATGACATCATGTATTTTAGGATTCACCCTTCGTTGACTTTGAATTGTGGGCTTAAAGTCGTCCTCCATGAGAATTTTATGTGTGCAGAAATGAGGATCAATTCCACGGATGTCCGAGATTTTCCAAGCGATAGCGCGTTTATGCTTCTTCAACACAGCGACAAGTCGGGCTTTTTCGTCTTCTTTCAGATCCTTTGCAATGATGACTGGTAACTTCTCGTCGTCTTCTAGGAAAACGTACTCAAGATGAGGCGGTAGGTCCTTAAGCTCGAGAGTAGGAGGATCCTCAGTAGATGGTGAAACTAACGATGGATCATCATTAATCACCTCTTTAGGAGCAGGAGGAGAGACCGGGTCCTCATTGAGAAGTCTCTCAATAGTACGAATATCTTCATCCCAATTGGTGGACAAATTATCATACTTAATATCGAGAGGACCCAAACTAGCTTCGAAATCATCCAAGTCACTTTCTCCAAAAGGAGTCAATGCTGGAGCAATTGAAGCAACGGTCTCAACATTGGGTAGAGAAGAAAGAGTACTTTTGCAAGCATCATGAAAATGTTCTTCACAAGCCTCATCGAGAACATCAATAGCATTAATACTCTCATACGAATAAGGTTGCTTAGAAATCTTACCCATGTTGAAGACAATTTTATCGTCACCAACTCTCATGATGATTTCGCCTGCGGCTACGTCAATAAGAGTGCGACCGGTCCTCAGAAATGGACGTCCAACGATTAATGGAACACGGGGATCCATCTCGTAGTCAACGACAACAAAATCCGTCGGGAAGGTGAATTTGTCGACGCCAACAAAGACATCTTCAGCTATCCCCACTGGATAAGCAACCGTACGGTTGGCTAATTCCAAAGTCATTTTGGTGGGGACTAGCTCGGGGAGAGATAATTGCTTCCAAACACTTAAAGGCATTAAGTTTATACTGGCACCTAGATCGGCTAGGGCCATGCAATTCTCTACTCCCGGGAAATTGCAAGGAATCAAGAAGCGACCTGGATCACCAAGTTTGGTGGGCAATTGCCTTAAGAGCACTGCGGAGCAATTCTCATTAAGGTGGGTCTGAGCAATGTCAAGAAGCTTTTCCTTATCGCTTAAAAGATCTTTAAACATCTTAGCATATTTGGGCATGTGAGCGAGAGCCTCAGCAAAGGAGATGTTAAAATTCAATTGTTTGAACATTTTAAGGAAGTTCGAAACTTGAATATCATCCTTGCTCTTTTGCTTCTCTTTCCTCAACCTTGAAGGATAAGGTATATTGGATGAAGAAGAAGGCTTTAAGGGAATAGGATCACTCACAACCACGGGTGGTGGGGAAATGGGGATAGAAGGTGAAGGAGGTGAAGAAAGTTGCTCTTTTTCCTTGTTCACAATCACCGGTGGAGGTGTAGGAAGCTCGGGTTCCATATAACCTTTTCCACTACGAGTGGTGATTGCTTTCATCTCCCCTCTTGGATTCGCAACGGTATTACTCGGAAGAGTACCCGAAGAAGAGGGTTGATTACTTTGGAGGAGCGAACTAATCATATCACGAAGGTGAAGAGCTTGATTGTTAAAAGAGTTTTGCATGTTTGCATTCATAGCATCATTGTGTTTGGCCATATCATTCCTTAGCTCGACTCGAATATCGTTCCCTTGCTTTGCCATTTCTCCCTTCAAGTTGCGGACTTGACTCTGAAGATTCGTCACCAACTCCCGATTAGTCTTCATGAATGTCTCGACTTCTGGATTCACTGCCATCGGTTGATTGAGAGGTGGAGCCTGGTAAGCTTGAGAATTTCCTTGAGTTGGGTATGGGTTTCTTTGGGATTGATACTGATTGTTTGCACGAGGTTGGGATTGATTGTAGCTTTGTTGTTGGTTTTGGTTTGCAGGAGGGAAACCGGGGGGAGCAAGATAATTGTTGGATCGATAACTTAGCAAGTTACGGTCTCCTTGAGGGCGGGCTTGATAGCCTCCCGTGGGATAAGTACCGTATGCTGCGTTAACGTCTTCAGAATAATTGCTTTGGGTAGAAGGACACTCATTGTAGGAATGAGGACCACCACATGTGTCACAAGAAAGAGCAACGGCTTTAGCTTGTTGAGTTTGGTTAGAAGTCAAAATTTGGAGACTTTTGTTAATATCGAGAATAGCACGTTCCAAAATAGAGGGGTTGGTGGTGGAAGAAGTAGACGAAACATTGACTCTCTGATTAGATCTTGAGGATGCGGAAGAATCCCAATTCTTGTGGTGAGTAGTCATGTTTTCAATCAACTCTCGACACTCCTCCGGTCTCCTTTTCATAAAAGTACCACCGGCGGCGGCATTGATCGTGTCACGATCACGAAAAGTGAGACCATTGTAAAAGGTGTCAATGAGAGTGACGGGGAGCATATTGTGATTAGGACAGCGGTCGATCAAATCATTGTAGCGTTCCCAAGCATCGAAAAGCGATTCATCATTCTCTTGCATAAATCCACTAATTTGGTTACGAAGGCTAGTGACCATGGATGGGGGAAAGTAGCGCGATAAAAAGCGTTGAGTCATGTCGTTCCACGTGTGAATAGAATTCTTAGGAAGACGGTCAAACCATTTTTCGGCATGGTGAGAAAGTGAGTGTGGAAAAAGTTGAAGGCGAAGGTCATCCATAGAAACACCGGAGCACTTCATGCTTTGGGTCATGGTAATGAATTTGTCGAGGTGTTTGTTGGCATCATCATCCGGAATTCCACGAAATGGGTTCGTTTGCACTTGTTGTATCATGTGATGCTTCAACGAAAACTCCTGAGCCGTGACGTGCATTGGCGCAATCGGGCCTCCGCGTCCGTTCATGGTGGGTTGGCACAATTCCTCCATGGTTCGTAAATCAGGTAGAAGGACATTGTTGTTGTTGTTGTTATTCAAATTATTTTGAGGTGGGTGATTATAGTTGTTATTAACACCAGCCATATCTAAATCTTCAAGAGTCTCGGGCTCAGAATAGTTGGAAGATCTAGTACGCATGCACCTGCAGAAGAAAAATATACACAAGGAATATCTATATAATCTTTTGGTTTTTATAGGTTTTTTAATGTTTTTGTATTTTTGAAGAGTTTTATATTTTTTATGGATTTTTTGAAAAAAAAAATAAAAAAAAAAATAAAATAAAATTTTATAGCAATGAAAATAACGTTCAAAGAACGGATCCCAAAATTCAATGCGTCTCTCACTAAAAACCGTTTATCTTAACGAAAAGAGCCGGCAGCGGCGCCATTTAATACTCGACTTTTTTAGGCCTTGTATCAAAGTTCGTTATAGTTCCGAATCTTTTCGAATTGAAAACCGGTCTAAAGTGCGACTCAATCGTCTTTTGGTGGATCAAGAGAATGGTTTGTTGGTTTTAAACTAATTGCAAGTAATTAAAGTGTCGTTGAGTAAAATGGAAGTTAAAAGATTAATTTGAATGACGAGTAAAAATAAATGCATATAAAACTTAAAGGTGACAATGAAAAATACTAACTCACTAAATAAAACTAACACTTGGAAAATTTTCAGAAAAATAAAAAGTACTATAAGAAAGTGATATCGAAAGAAACCAAAACAAACCAAAAAAGGCCCCCGATCGGAATGTCTTCCGATCGGTTGATCGGAATGTAGGTGGAGCAACTCAATCGGAATACTGGGAAAATCCCAATCGGAATATCAAGGCTTGGTTGTAATCGGAATGTTGACAAAATGCTACCAATCGGAATATGTAAACACTCCAGTCGGAATATTAAGTGGTGACACCGTCGGAATACTTGTGAAACACCCCAATCGGAAAACGGGGCAAATTACCTGCCGTCGGAATACGAAGATCAATCGGAATAACAAGCAGAGGACCAATCGGAAAGGTTAAACCCTAATCCGATTGATCAGTCGGAATGTGGAGTATGGTGTGCCGTTGGAATAAGGGTCCAATCGGAAAGGGAAGTTAACAACCTTTCCGAAAATGAAGGAAATCAGTTAGGAGATACCCCCGGTCGGAAACAGGCAACAATCGGAAAAGGGATATAATTCCCTTCCGAAAATAATGGAATTCGAGCAAAAAGCTAGGAAATAAGCTATTAGATCGAGCTTATTCCCAAAACTAAATCGAATCAACTAAATGGAATCAAATAAGCACTCTAATCAACTTATCTAACTCGAAATCAAGCAATTTTTTAGATCAAACAATAAAAACACAAACTTTTTGATAAAACTTTTTAATAAGAAAAATAAGGTAATCATAAAAATAAGCCAAAAAGCACAAAAGTCTTCAAGCTTAATCAAATGAAAACTTATAAAATGATCAAAAGATTAACTTTTTAGCATGGAATCAATTAGAACAACACGGATCACATGATAATCACACCAAAATCAATCTTAAATCAAAGAAAAGTAGAATGAGATTAAGAAATAAAAGCTTAAAATGGAACTTTGATTAATGAAATAAGCAATACAAAGATGTTTAATCTTGAAAGATTAAAAAAAAAATGAACTAATGAGAGAAAGTTTAAGACTTTCTCTCTCTAAAAACTATAAAGTGAAAAATTAACTAAAAAAAATCTAACCCCCCTCCTAATGACCATTAGGAGGGTATTTATAGGGAAGGTGGAAGGAGTGCATGTGTTGCATCTTCTTTCTTGCTTTCTTCACGTTTTCTCGACTCGACTTTAATTCTTCGTCTTGGTCGTCTCGGGATTTGAACTTGTCTTTAAATTTTCTTCTTCTATTAGACTTAAGTTCTTCGACTTCGTTAAACTTCCGTCTTTTGACTTCTTCTTCGATAAATCTTCAGAATAGGCCTTGGACTTCCGTTCTTTTTGTACTCTTGATCTTTTGACTTCGTCTTTTTCCCGTTTTCTTCAGTAAAAGCCCGTGAAATCCCGTGTTTTCTTCCTTTTTCATATTTTGGTCCTAAAACACAATAAAAACACAAACCACGCATAATTCCGACTTTTACGACATAAATCACACGTTTTGGTCTTGTTATTATTGGGAATAAGTGGTAAAAGGATAAGTGTTTTCACACTTATTAAAGTGTAGAACAAAATTCATTGCTTCCCAGGTAAACTTCCGTACCATGATGAATCTTAACGGTTAGAATTCACTATGCTTTAGTTTCTTAACTCCTTTTCGTATAACTTTTCAGTCTTGTATTAGGATAACGATCTTTCAATACGGAGATACATTGAGAGATAGAGTTGTTGGAAATACGTGCGATAAACTAACAAGAATGAACACAAGAATCGCTTAAACAGGCAAAGTGCGATAAAATGAACCAAGATTGTAAATCAACAAGGGGTCGCAAATCGTGCAACTATAAAACGTGAAAATCTTAAAACGTAAGAATCTATTTACAAGAGAAATAGAAGGGAAAAATGAATAACATATGATCGTTTAAAATACAAGTTGTCACAATCAGTTGTCTAGGATTTTGGTATTACTTTAAAACTCAGTTTATGTATTTCCTTGATTAGAAGAAAATTTCACAAGGTGTAGTGATTTACAATCAAACTATATATATTTAGGGAGTAAGCTGTTGCTATATCTTTTTCTTGATCAGGATTTTCAAAGCAAAAGTAGAACAGTTCAAGATAGTTATCCTTATCGGCTTAAGAACTTTTGGATGACTGTATTAAATTATCGTTAAAACTCGGGTTTATCGTCACCATTAGAGAAAATTCAGATTTTTTTTCCAAGTTATTTTGAATCATTGTTAGAAATTATAAATTAATTTAAATAATTTCATTAAGTTGACAATAAAGTATGATATAATCAAATACTTTAAAAGATACAGCTTGATATCTTTTGAAACATTGGGTAAATTTACCAAAGAGGATATATAGATCCGATACTTAACTTGAAACAGTTATTTTGGTAATTTAAACATTTGTTAAAATGTATAAAATGTTCTTAAAAACTAATAATAATTTTTAGAAATTTAAGAAAGTGTTTAAGATATCAAACGATAAACACGTAACAGTTTCTGGTTTTCAAAAGGTGACAAGACAACAACGAATGTGAATCATATAAAGGTCAACAATCTGTATGCGAGCAATATACAAAGGAGTAAGACGGAAGTCGTATCAATTCTTAACAAACGTGGTAGAATAGTCACGTCAATAATAAAAATAATAAGAAACAATGATTATAGCAAGATTAATTCATGAGTGCGGTTGGCGTCACCAATAACGGCTTATTAAGTTCTCGGTGGTCGAAATACGATCGAAAGGGAAAAGCCACACAACGAATTTTCGAATCAAAGAAAATTCTTAAGAAGTCAATTGAGAGAAGTTCCAGTAAGATGAACAATATTAGCAATGCAAGGCGAAATCAACACATGATTCACACGAATGAAATTTCAAGACGATAGTATCTTAACACATATCATGGCAATTACACGTAATCATCGTTCACGTCCAGTCATAAATCACTAATCGCATCCAGAGACGTTTCGAAGGTCTACCAAAATAGATAGAGATGGTCAATCGATGTAGGAGCATAGCAACGTTGAAACTTTCAAGTCGGGTATCAATGATAAGAATTTAGGCAAATGGTAACGAAAATCGTATCATAAGGATGATGAGGTAACAGGTAAAACAAAGGTCGTTGAGTAAGGAAATATGTGCTCGAGGCATGTACTTAGTTCAAGAAAAGATAATGGTTCATATGTGTATGTTGCAAACTGTTGCTACTCGCATAAAATGTAAAAGTTTTCAAAACTTTATTTTATCAAACATTTTAAGCAACATAACTAAAAAGTTGATTCTAGGTTAAATATTTAAGGCGACTACTATTTGGCCTTGCATGGCTCCTTCTAAATTAGGCATAGGTGATCAGGCCATGCATAATTTAGGACTAGGAATGCGATGCTCAGCTTCGTCAACCAATATTACATATCATATGATTTAAAATATGCATATAATGCCATTTGTAAAACAGGAATCAAAATAGTTTATGAAATTTTTTCGCATATCAGTTAGTGGCTAACTGTTTTAAATCGACAATTCGTATAGTTACAAGGGTTCTTTATAAGACCGTATTAGAAAAATTTGTGAAAATACATTGTAAAATTAATATAAGTTAATTTTATAAGATAGAATTCAATTATTTAAGAAAGCCCAAATGAAACCTTTTTTTTAAAAATGATTCGTAAACCAGACCAGTTTGAGTTGTATGGTAACATGACAATAGTTTATAAAGTAGCGAGTGGGTTACAAGAGGGAAGTAAGGAGTAGTTCAATACAACCAATAAAATGGTTACAAGGTGATTAGGTTTCAAGAGGTTTAGCCGAAATCGTCAGGAGACACGTGTCAAGATGATAACAAACGATATGAAAGAAAGATCTTCAAATCTCGGTCCAAATCAGTGGTACGATAGAAGCAAAGAAAGACAATGGAATGACAAATAAGTCATAAATAAAAGAAGGAATAAGGAATCCGTATGTGCACATCGTAATTTATTTGACAAAAATATACTTTTTAAGAAAGGAGGGTATCAGTTAACAAATAGTACAATCACTTCGAAAAGCTTCTATATTAGGAAGTTACCGAATTTCAAAAGTTCAAGATCTAGGTACATGTATGACCGAACTCAAAGTTACTATTCTATTCTTTTCAAACGCAATCATTGTTTTTAGTTTGCAAAATATCATTAGTTAAAGTTTTACGAGCTCAAACGAACTCAAAAACGCTTCAATCCATGTTTTTAACTTTTATTAATTTTGACCTTTGGGTTTGACTAGACCAATTAACTCACTAAACGATATTCTAAGACTCAAAGTCTAATGCATTTCGATGTAAAACAATGTTTTGAACAACTTTCTAGTTTTACCCGAGACTTGAAACGGAATAAAAATGGACGAAAATGCCCTAGCATTAAATCTGTTAACAAAATGATATTTTAGCATTATTAAGAAAATAACTTCTTAGATTTTACAATCTCAAATGAGCGTAACTTGCTCGATTTTAAAGTTTACTGGTCGAATTTTATGTCCTAAACGGACGTCTCAACATGTAGAAATATATATATTTTTATGTCTAAAGTTATAAAAATATTTTCTCGACATTGTTAAACTTCCTGTAAAGTTTCTGTACAAAGTATATTTTTCGACACAGTTTGAAATTAAATCCAAATTTCATGATAACTCAAAATTAATGTACACATAGGACTTGTGGATTCCATAAAGACGAAAGAAGGTAAACTGTATAATTAGTCATGTAAAGAAAACACAGTATAGAAATGGTTCAAGAATGCCAACGATAATCGGAGACATAAAAAAAACGACGCATATCATCCGTGTCTTCGGCTGCAAGATGCAATGCAGAAAGGTCTCTTGGTGGCATGATTTCCAAAATCACGAGATATATCGAGAAAGAAACGGGACAATAACAAGTGGCATTCCTGGAGCGAGGAGGTTCAATGAAAAGGGAGGATACAAGTGGGATCGTATTCCAAACAATCATCACATAATAAATGACGATTATGTGTTCAAGGTACAACGGATGTTCTAAGTTGAAATCGAAACGTAGAATGGTCAATGAAGTAAGATGTAATCCATGTACAAGTGTCGCGTAAAACGGTGGCGTAAAGGTAAATCAAGATTATGAAAACCCACAATATTATTCAGCACTGATTCAACGAATTCTTCGAGATGTGAGACTCACATGATGTCCTTTAGTCTTTCTGGGAGACACATTGAGCTACACAATGGCCTATAGACTAGACATTCAATTATGAATGGTCAGAAAGAAAATCTGCGTATCTAAGTAGATATTTTAAGGGAAATAAACAATGAAAGCAACACACACGGTAGTAGAATGAAAATCAGAAGTTCATCGAAAACAACACTTATTCAATCCCGAACAATGGTATCGCGAGAGTATGCACAACACGTATCAGCGAGTCAAGAAAAACAGACGGTTCAAACCGAACGAGCATATAAAGTCAGTCGTATCACGCATAAATGTAATAGCAACAGTACTCAGAAAAATGAGTATGAAAAGTTGGCAGCATACGCGCTCTGAATACAAGTATGTAACGTCATAACGATATAATATCATTGCAATAAGATCAATTCACAAGAACAAGAATTCAAGAAATACAGTATAGGCAGATGTAATCACACTAACATTCAATGATAATTCATGAAGCACATAGGCTTTGAAAAGACATAGTAATTATCGTCATTAGCGTAAAGTAATATTTCAAAATGAAATCAAGAGATGAAATACTACAACGATAATTAAAAGTAAATAATAAGGATTAGAGAGTTACCCGCGAAGATATCGAGCAGCAATGGCAAATTCTGTGTTTGACACTTAGAAACAATAAAATATTTGAACTTTCGGTTATAGACTAAGTTTTGAAAAACGACTCAGTTCCCTATAACCATTGCTCTGATACCAATCTGTGAGACCCCCAAAATCTGACATGGAACAACTAGGCAACGAGGGGGTAACACGTCATAGTACAAGAAACAATGAATTACAGTTGACACAAAGCTGACGTAATAAAAGCATATATATCACATCATAAATGATCAGAGTTTTAAACATAGGTCCCAGAGTTTTATATGCGGAAAGATATATTATTTTATCATGATTTATAACATAAAGTTGCCCAAAAGATATAATAAATTTCTGACAGTTTATACTAAAACCAGTCTTTTAAAAGCATCACAGAAATCTCCAAGCTGCGATAATATCCTGCGGGCTCCCATCCAAGCAAAGCTAAGTAATAATACCTGAGATTAAACATGTAAAATCGTCAACACAAAGTTGAGTGAAATTCATAGGTTTAGCAATAAAGGTGTGGAACACAAGCATTCATTTGTAAAACAAGTAAATAGAGAAAATGGTTATGATCATTAACCATAGTCTGAAACCAATATTATTGCTGTTTAGTTCATGAACCGAAGCTTAACTCAAAGTAAGTTCCTCTAGGGAGTATTCAGCCTAAATACTCAAGTATAAACAAATGTAAGTGCGTCAAGGTAATCGGGACGGGGATTGTCAATCCCGATGGATCCACCCACAACATTCGCGCTTAGCGCAAAGCATACGGGACAATTAACGGTTCGTGATCAAGAGAGGAAACTTAAGGCTATTAACTATAAGCAATAATATCAATGAAAACTGTTGGAAAGCATACAAGTCTGAATAGCATACAAGTTCTGGATAGTATACAGTTTTAAATGGATGTGTTCCACCATGTAAAATCTCACCCCGCATTTAGAAACATTGTTCAAGTAAAAAGGGGCTATGAACTCACCTTTAGTAAGTAATCACAAGGTAAAAGGGGCTGAGCAAAAAGAAGTCTTCACGGACCTATGCAATGGTGACGCGTAATAAGAATGCGTTCAATGAAGCAATAACGTTTTAGAAGTGGTGGGACATAGTATGACTAGGTAACTTGCGTGCGATGGCGAGACCTAAGCTTAAGTTAAAATTTTGACCCAACACCTTGAACCTACTGTAATAACCTAATATCAACCTTGTATGATGGTCCAAGCATTTATGTGTGGGTTCCGAACACGTTTAAGACTCGGTTTGAAAAACCAAAACAAGGGACTGCATTCAGTTTTCTGAAAAAGGCTGTGAAGATTTGGTCATATCTAAAAATCTATAATTGTAGAGGAGGTGAAATTTCTTGACATGTATAGGTATTTCTCTTAACTTTAAAATTTGGGAAAGAACAGCCCTAGAACTATTTTCAATCAATGGGAAATGCACTTTTAGTGACAGTCTATCAAAACAGAAAGTTGTAAACGTCATTCGTACCTTACGGTAGATTAAGCATAAATCCCAATCGGTAAAATATTTTGACACGAAACCAAAAAGAGAAGTTTTATTATATTTGTAGCTACTGTAAAAAGTCATAAAATCATAAATTAATCCTTTTTACCCAAGTCAATTTACCCACGTTTTAAGCATAACATTCAGATTTGACCTAGTTTAGTAAAACGACCGTTTCGGACTCATCCGGACACTTCCCGTTTCCATCCAACTCAACACATACTAATCACATCAGTGGGTATCCATTTTTCAAATAAAAACAAGGTCATATGTTTAAGAAAATTTTGCCATGACCTGTTTGTTTCTGTGGTGATTTCCATACTACAAAAACAACTCCATTTAGTTACCTAACCTCAATCAAGCAACACTTAGGCTATACCAAATCGCCACGCAAGTGTCCTAAGTCCTAATATGCCCTAAGTATCTATAATCTCAGTGGGTTTCACCCAAGGAATTCAAAATTCATGAATAAAAAGAATCAAAGTACTAGTAACATCAAAACTAAAATGCTAGGAGTGACTATACCTTCATAACAAGTAGGAATTAATCCAAACACGCAAATTAAACAATTCCTCCTCCTTGATCCTTAGAAATTTCGTGGCCCTTAGCCACGTGTTAAGTCAATCACGGTACTCAGCAACTGAGTAGAAACAATGTAGTGAGACGATCACCGACGATATGGATGCCCGGGGAAAACACGAAAACCGCAACCTATCACAATAAGGCGCGCGTTAAGACTTGAACTCAATATCGATATATATACCAAATATAACATGACTCAAATGTTTTCAAAGTATACACGTTTCAAAACCATTGACACGAATCAAATGAATTCATACTACCCATTTATCCAACGTTACTCGTTAAAACACTTGAACACTTGAAAATGACTCGTCATACGACGCCAAGTCAACGCAAGTCAAACTATCCTTTACCCTTATTTGGACCAGTAGCTAAGTCATTTATATAATGACTAAGCACTTGAGTAAGTCACCATGTCCGATGGTGAACACTCAAACTCACGCAACACAAGCATTGAACTACGTGTCCAAAATAAAAATCAGCAAGTACACCCCGAATGTACACACCGATCTACCCTATCTAGACTTGTCCGTTTTACATGAAAATTGGTGTCAAGGTCACTTATAACCTGTATAAGACCTCACCAAAATTTGAGCCAAAGTTCACACTTTAAGATCCATCAGCTCGACGCTTTACTCGACTCCAAATTTTAGGACAGATTTGTACACTTGTTTTGTAAAACCGTTTGGACCACTTTAAAAGTACTAACCCGACAATCCGTCTTTTGAAAACACTACTAGACTCATCAAACTCAGTTTGTAAACTTTGAAAATCAGTAGTATCAACTATCTAACCAAGCCTAAAGTCCCCGATAGTCGACCCAAAAGCAGCCACAATTTCGGATTGTGCCGACTTGCGTCTCCCGGTACACGAAAACTAAAACTAGCATAACTTTTGACTCGTAATGAGTTATAAGCTCTATCTTATACCAAAACGACCGTCTCGGAAAACTCTACAACAATTTCAAATAATCTCAGTCTTTCACAGACCTTAAACCCACGAAACATACTGTTTAAGGCTGCTGTCCCAAATTAGCTTTTTAGAAAACATGACAAATCTATTTTTCACTCAAAACCAATCATTCCCATACCCCTAGGATCACTATACTATCATACCCATCAACCAAACACTCCTAAAAACACTTGTATGAAATATCTAACAAAAATCAAAGATTAAAAACAAGATTTTTAAGGATCAAAACATGATAATCTTACCAAATATAACATATGCAAGATGATTACAACATCATACAATCATGAAATCAAAAGTTCTTGAAATCTTGATGCATGTGGGTGATTTTAGTATCAAAAGAATCACCATTGAATTTTATGAATGGGTCTTGTTTTAGGCTTTGTCAAATCATGATGGATGGTGGTGGATTGTGGTGGTGGAGTGGCGGTAAAATGGAGAGGGGAGGGAGGAGTGGTGATTTTTTTTTAAATGTGTTTATGTGTGAGTGGAAGTGGAAAAAATGGGTTTATATATGGTAGGTAGTGGAGGGACCAAAGTTGCCAATTTGCAAACTTGTGGATCTAAATACAATTAATAGTTTTAAAGGGTAGAAAATGGTTATTGGTAAATATTAAAAATATTTACGGGGCTCGGGTTTCGTAAAAATACTTTTCAAAAGTTACAATGCATCGTAAAAATGATTATACGATTTCTCGACACGACTTAATACGTAATTAAAACGACATCATCGAAAATATTAATTATCGAAACAATCGATAAGTAAACGTAAAATTTTGGGCATCCGTCGGTATCGCGATCACTAGGAATTCTCGTTGTACATTGATTTGAATAAACTCGTTGTAAAACGCACACGGGTGATTTTAAATCAAAAACATTGATTTAAAATAAATATGGAAAAATAAAATGAAAATTTATAATTCCATACAAAGTATTTATCGATGATCAGAAAAATACTTAAAAAAAATAAAAAATAAAAATCTCAGGATTTACATATAGCAATACAAGAAAACGTAATACGTTGGAAAAATTCAAGAAGCACGAATAAAAAGAATAAAATAATGTTGGGAAAGTACGGGTTCTCACAGATTAGGGCTTGGGTACCATAGACATTTATCACCCTCAAGTTTCACTTTCCCCATACCAAGCTTAAAAATGGGATCATTGCATTCACAAGTAAAAAGTGCATCAACTTATCCATGACAATTAAATGTGGAACCGGTTATTATTTGAACAAATTGCTTGTGGGCAAATTTGTCATTTATTCAAGTGTAAAGTATAAGAAGTGCAAAATCCAAAAATAAGGAAGCACGGTTTTAATCCTAAGTAATCCTCTCATCCATTACTTGAAAAACCGCTCACAATTAATACAAGTCCGTTTCAAGAATAATAAGTCATTCGCCTTATGTGTAAAATCCTCATGTCATGCTTTCATAAGTAGCTACACACTCGCTAAGGAAAGAAAAATAAAACTCACGCAATAATTTACATCCGCCATCTTTTTGAGACTTTGGATCTTCAACCCCGCAACCCGTCAAGGTAATATTGGATTGGAGCAATCTATTGAATCCCCGCAACCCGTCAAGGTAATATTGGAACTCAATAGTCACTATAATTAACACCACACTGCCCCTCTTGGGAGTCTTGTATATATATATATATATATTTTTTTTTTCTTTTTCTAGCCACTCATTTTTTTATAAGCCGCTCTTATTTTTCTTTATTCCTCACAAAGAAAGTTGAAAAGAATAAAAGGAAAAACACCCGCTAAATATTGAGCATGACATAAGTCTAGTACACATAAAACGTTCTAACTTAGAATCTTAAGACGTACTTATATCAACCATGAATGATTAGGCAAATATGCATACGAGATTACAAACCAATTAAAACCGTTCTTGATTATTTATTAACATTTATATACATGCGAAGAAAATAGAGGTAGAGAAGAGAAGGGTTTAGCCACAAGTAATTATCATGAAGTTTATCTAGCCCTTTTATACTTGCTTCAACTCTATCATTTCCCATTCTCCACAAATTTAAAATCTCAAAGAATGAGATTGGTGGATGCTTAGCCTAATAGACCAATGAAGGACTACATGGTTAAGGATACTAGCTAGAGTAAGCTTAGATAAGCAAACTCGGGTTGAGTCAAAATATCCATGGCGGGCCTAATATGTCAAAGAAGTCTAAATTTGTTAAACCATGTTTTTATTATATATTTTTTTTTCTCTTTTATATATTTTTGATGAAAAATAAAAGAAGAAATATATACAATGCAAATGTGTTATGCAAATGAAAAATGATTGATGCAAAATTATGTATGCATATTTTTGGTGGCCAAAGTAGATAAAAAATTTGAAAAATGTTTGAAAAATTAATTTTCCAATTATCATGAAGTTAAGGTAATGGTCTAGGTAAGGTCACTTCGATAGAAGTCTCCCCTACACTTAAGATAAACATTGTCCTCAATGTTTAAGAGTATTGGAGTAAACTCCCCTACACTTATGACATTGATAACTTTGTTTAACTCAAATTAAGGAAGAGACAACTAAAGGATATTCATTTTAAGCACAAGTGTTTAATATCACGATAGCAAAAACTAATCGAAGTGAACCAGATACACGGGCCTCCTCCATGAGCTCCAAGCATGAAATGTGAGAGAGCAACCCTTGAAACAAACACCAAAAAACGAAGAAAAGCCACCCCTCCACTTCAACTCTACTATAACATCCTTTTAATTAAACCTAACCTATTTAAATCTACTTCTACGTTTTCTAACCTAGTTATTCATTGCTTGAGTTTTTTTTTGAACCCTAAGTCGCTAGCTCGACTCGGCCCTGAATTAGGTTGTCCTTGGGGAAACCATCATGGAGAATAAAGGATATCACTTTGAAGCACATCTCACATGATACACTCAAACTTAGCATGTTGCCATTTACTATAAGATTTAGAATATCCGCCTCGATAAATGGAACGGTCCAACGTGTCTCAAGTTTGTCCAACATACGAAATCTATCAAATAGAAAGCACTCCAGGATCAAATACATAGTATCCATCTCGACAAGTGAACAACTCCAAAGTAGGTAGCATCACCAAAGTAAGCTCATACAAGAAGCCCATATCAATAGAAGTCACACTCTTAAGTGGAGTAGATGAAAACCAATTTTTCCCAAATATACGTATCCCAGGATCAAAAACCTTTCCCTTCATGGGAAAATAAGAGGATGAGCTCATATCAACCATATAAGATTCCCCCTTAGTGATCAAAGCATCATGAGATAACGAAGGTGTAGGTATCAAAACATTCATAACTATTATGTCCATGTTAGGCTCATCATCATCATCATCAAAAGGTGGGTAATCTTCCATAGAAGGCATAATGAAAAGAGGATCAAGAGTAATAATGTCTTGTGGAGGAGGTATAGGCTCTATGTTCCCAAAAAGCAATGTAGTAATAAGACGAACCTCCTCTTCCAAATTAGAAACACTATCGTTGACCTCAATATCAAATTGCACAAGAGTATCCTCTATGATGGCATCAATCTCCATAAAAGAGTCCATGGTTTTGAGTTCTAAAGGTGCCTTAGATGAAAAAGTATCAATCTCTAAGAGGAAAGGATCTTCATCAATAACCAACTTCAAGGGTGGGAGGGTGGGAACATAAAGCTCAAAAGGAGGTGTATTAATGAGAGAATCACTCAAAGGGATGATATGATCATGAAAATCAATAGGTGTATCCTCAAAAACCAGTGAAGGATGATCAATCAAGGGTTCTTCTTCTATAGACTCATTATTAGGTTCTTCACACTCCTCAAAAAGTGGGTTATCAAAACATGTCTCAAAAAGAGGATTTGAATGTATCACAAAATCACTTAGAGAAATAGGTGAAGGAGTCATAGAAGAAATGGAGTCATCATCATCAGAAGTAAAGGATTCATCACTATCAGAAAGATCATCAAAGGGTTCATCACAAGAATCATATGGTGGTAGAGGAGAAAGATCCACTTTTCCTATAGGAGCAAACTCTTCATCCAAATTAGGAATGTTATCTTGACAAGACAAGTCATCGGATGATATAGCATAAGATGCGTCACTAGAATCACAATCATCATCCTCCATGTGTGTCACGTCTTTCACAAACTCTTCCTCAATCTCATTATCCCTTTCTTTGAACAATTCATCAAGATCAAAGTCACCAAAATCACTAGTAGTAGCATGAAGGTCAATATGTGATAAAATCTCAATGTGATCATGAGGATAAGAGGTATCAACACAAAGCTCATCACATGGTTCATTGGAAACCCCCTCAAGCTCTCTTTGGATTGGGATAAGGTTCTCAACACTAGAAGAGGTTAATTCATCTGAATTGGTGTTTGTATTAGTGCTAAGAGGCTCGTCCCCCATGGTTAAAGAGTCGGTGGGTCCCATGTGAGGTAAAGGTGATGAAGGTGTGTATGGCTCAAGTATAGTCGGTGGAGAAATGGAAGGGTCTATAATAGGAACATCACTAAGTGTATCAACCTCAACATCTACTCTCAAAGAAGGTTCATCATCAGGTAAAGCATCGTTCGGTCTCATGTGTTGCAAGACGTATGTGCTCAAGCCTAAAATTTTCGGATCAGTTGCCTCTTGCATTGTCTCAAGTGCTTGCATTACCATATTAAAAGCGTCTTTACTCAAGAAATGATAAATGCCTTGATTGTGAGAGGTTGTTTGATTATGACTTTGAAAATTCTCTTCATTTTGAAAATCATCTTGATTTAAAAATCCTTGATTTTGATAAGTATCTTGATTATAGCATGGGAAATTTTCATCATTTTGAAAGCCTTCACTGTTTGAAAATCCTTGATTATGAAACGTTTCATGATTATAGCCTTGAAAATTATCATTATTTTGAAAACCCTCATAATTGGAAAATCCTTGGTGTTGGTATGGCTCATTAAAGGTTTGATAATGAAATGATGGTGGATTTTGTGATGAAAAACCGGAATATCCCATATAGTCATTACAAGTATAGTCCATTTGAAGGTTAGGTTGAAAATTAGGGTTCTCGGTTCCATTGTAAGCATATCCCTCCCCATAATAGCCATTATTTTGATTACATAAATAAGTATCGTGTGGACCTTCACAAGTCAAACAAGTCGGATAATTAGCGTTGGCGAATCGTTGTTTCAAAATCTCCAACATGGAACGAGTATCCATGTTTAACAAGGTGGCCGAATGTATATACAAGTATAATGACGTTTAAAAACTTCCTCTGGGAAGGAAGTAATACACCAAAGGTGGTATGTTTACACGTGTGCGAGTACACGTGTAAGTAAACACGAGGAATGAGGGAGTAGCCCTCGGTCGACTTTGAAGAGAAAAGGATTATCCTCTTCGAGTTTCGATATGAAATATCCACAAGAAAGTATATATATAATTACTACTTGGGTGCAAGACCCCCAATAAAGCCTTCCTTCTTAGAATACGCACTAGTGAACGGGGGGTTAGGTGGCGCGAAGCACTTAAGTACCTATTGACCCTTAGATGGCATTTTATAACACATCGCCTTTCTGTTCACTTTGTAGTTTGTATTCTTCGAATTATTGCCTATTGGAAGTATTTATCTATTCTTGCTTAATTAAATTCGATCGATACACGTGTCAAGGACCGGAACGCCCCCTAACACGGCGTATTGCCTCGGCAATACTTATGGAAATAGGTAACTTGGTTGTTCGTATATGTATACGTATTTACATATAATAATATATCAAAAATATTCTTGTATTTATTTGTTTTTTAAGAAAAATACTATATGTACGTAAAAACGATGAAAACGATATAATATATATTTTTGGGTGTAATCTTTTAGGAAAAAGATTACTTTTTGGATTTTTTATTTTTTTGGTTCAATTCTTTAGGAAAAGTATTGATTTTTGTTATTTTTTATTTTTTATATTTTTATCGTTTTGATTTTTTTTATCTTTTTGATTTATAATACGTAAAAATAACGTTCACAAAGTGAACATATCCCAAAATCTAATCGTCTCACTCGAAACCGTTAATCTTCACGAAAAGAACCGGCAGCGGCGCCATTTAATATTTGTCTTTTTATGTTCGTTTTTCTCGACTCAATCCGAATTGATATAACGTTTTTAAGCTCGACTTAATTGTTTTTGGTTAAAAATTGTAATTTTGGTATTTATAACTACTTTGACAAATAAAACTCCTAAAAATGTAAAATAATGTCTATACTTCTACGTATACTTACTACGCTAAAAACATTTAGCACATACCACTACAAATGCCCAAAAATCGAGAAATTTTACTAAAATTCTAATCTATAGTACTATTATTACTAATATTACCATTAATACTATTATTACTATCATTACTAAACTAAAATGAAATTGTAATACGTCTAATAAAAGTAACTAACAAATGTTGCAAAGACAGTTTAAACCAATTTACCAATGGTCCATTAAAATGAAACAAGCCCAATAGAAAAACTAACGTCCAAATGCACACTAATCAAGCTAAACGAATGCATACACTAAAATGAATTCAAACGACTAAATCAAAAATAGGCTATAATATTGCACTTTCCAAACTTACAAATTTTAGGATTAAAACTTGCTGTCTCTATTTCTTATTGACTAAAATAAATGGTCAACTACACAGCTTTCAACTAAAAACTTATGTAAATCGTATCCTACATTTAACTGATCTTATCATGAATTTGAAAAAAATCAAATCCTACAAAATAGCAGCTCAAATAAAGACTTTCAGTAAACCTTACTCTAGATGTGATTAAAAACTTTAGTCTACTGTATCAAGCTAATATTGCTCCTAAAACTCCAAAGTTCCTAAGATAATGCACAAAGGCTTAACTTGTAAAGCAAATAAAATCAGTGATCAAACTCGAAAGATTATAGCTAACAAATCTTACACTACCGAATCAATTCAGACAAACAAATTCATCTACAACTACATATAAAACTACAATTTGCAGAAAACTAAAAGCGCGCTTGACCTATTCTTCCGAAGCCAGTCCGTTGATGACGAGAAGCGGAGCGCTGAGCTCGCTTAATTTGAACACTACTCCAACTTCCTCTACTGATTACCTTGTGAACTGCATAACCTGTTTATCCTGCATAATCCTGAACAGATTCTAAATCTTGGATTCTGGTAACAGAAAGTTAGCTCTAACATGTTATCATGAAAAGCATAACAACAAGACTTAATCTACAGCTTTTCATAAACTTCAATAAGCTCTTGAGGTTAATGAAAGAACGCTTAAAATGAAAACATTAACGGAAAAGAACTCTTTTTTCAACTGCTCGAATTCCACCGATTCACTACTGATTAACAGAAAAACCGCAAGGACTGTGAAACAACATCTTAAAAGCTGTAAGCTCTATACTCATAAGCTCCTAAACTAATCCAAACACTACTGGCCAAATTGAAACAGTAGACCTGCTACCATATAATCAAATCCAAACATACCTAAACTAAACTGAATCTCTGAGAACTTTTGTATCAAATCTATGTGAATAGTAATTCGAAATCAAATCAGTAACATGAACTAAGGCAATCTCGTGACTGTATATCAAAAAGCTGAGTATCTCCAAATTTCCTATTACGTGAACATATTAAAAGATTAAATGAGTATCAAAAAGCTGAGTATCAATTCTAACAGGATTTGTAAGAAGAAAAAGATTAAGCTTGATAATAGGAAAAGAAGAGTAAAAGAAAACTCTAAACTTTCATTAATGGTGGAAAACGGTTACACTTCTAACTGAAAAAAAACTGAATTCGTTACAAGATTAAAAACTGATTATCTATCTACTCCTAACTAACTATGTGTAAAACTACACCTAAGCTAACCGTAAGAAATTAGGCCTTCGTCTTCTTTTTATAGCCGTCGAGAGAGTGAAATAGAGGTGGTGATGACGTGTTCGATCCAATGATTGAATGCCACGTGTAAAATACGAGGTTCTTGAATTCGTTCTTCATTCTTGAAGTTGGGGGTTTCTTCAATCTTCCTTTTTGATCTAATTGATTCACATCTTCTTGTAGAGGAGAAGAAGATAAGCACTTTTGTAGTTTTGGTCTTCGATTGAATCTTCGTGGATCGTCTTTGATTTTCGATTGCAGGTTTTGGAGATGAGAAAAGGATAATAAACCGTCTCTCTCTCTCTTGAAGGTTGAAGAAGACAGAGACGTGTATTTGGGTGTGTGATATTTTGACCGGTCTTTGGTCAATGACCAAGTAAATAAAGATTAATAACTTTCCATCAATTTCTCTTTTAAGTCCTTCATTTCCTCTTTCTTTCCAAATGTGTATAAAAACTTTCAAGTAATTTCTTCTCATCCTTAGTCTTTGTGAAAAGTTGCAAGTTCAGCCCTCGATCTTTGAAATAACGGCAAGTAAAGTCCTTGAAAGCATCTTTCGTCTTTTTCTTCGTCTTTTGATCAAATAAGTCCTTGAAAGCGCGTGATTGCTAAAAAAATGTATCTTCTTTACCTGAAAACACACAAAACACAAATACACGCGTAATTCTGATATTTTAAAGTTTAATATTATTTATTTGACTGTGTTTTTAGTGGTTTTTGGATCATAATTGATGAGTGTTTTCACACTTATCAAAGACTAGGTATCCCGTGCATCCCAAATCATAAAAATAAACTACTATTCAAAACTCAACCTTTAACCCGACACTTGTACAATAATTTCGACCAGGATACTGACCTCCCATGACTATACATTCTGAATATTTGAAAAGTAAGTTCCGAGTACATAATTTTAGGCTTTTGAATCATCCAAAAAGCTTTAAAAATGAACAAGTTACGACCAAAATAATTTTATACTAGTTGTTTTAAAAACTAAAGAATAAACTTAGTGATTAATGCAGTCCTTTTAAATGAAAGAAATAATTGTATGTGAAATTTTCATGAACTCAATTTAACCTTGTATAAATAATTATAAATGACGTAAATCAGTTAAACTCAATTATATAAACTATGTAAGTAGAAAGAAATTTTATTTCGCTTTATTTAAAAAAAAAGACTTTTAGAATTTTGAAATAAATAATTATTGATTAAGAATTCTTATGTTACATCTTGTTTCAAACACGATTCTAACACCTTACCCTTATGTTACCGTATACAACCAACTATCCAACCCTATAGTAGATTTCCAAGTCTATTCAATATATATCGACAAAAAGGAATGTAAGACTCAACACAAAAGATTTCATTATCCCAAAAGAAATCTCAATTTATTTCAATATACTTAACACCAAGGACACCATTTTAAAACGGACACGTGAAATAGGAAACTCGAAGAATACGCCACAACGGAGGTTGAATATCTAAAAAGAAGCGAGCTAGCCACCCTCCTAAGGATACAATCGATAATTATAGGGGATCATACATATATAGGCATATCGGGATACATATACTTAAATCCGTCTAACATCTACTATACAAGCATGTATTAACCCTCTTTCATGCAATCATACTGTAACACCCCATTTTGGAAATGGAAATATCACAGTAATTATGGCGTGTCATCAAAGCATACAAGGTAAAATGTCTAAATATTACTTGACCATATAAAGGAAAATACCGGAATCAAACATCGGTAGTCCAAAAGTAAAGCTCATCACACACAAACATAGTATAGTAAAGGAAAAGGACTAAACAGTGTCCAAAGCATAAGTATCAAATAGAAAGGAAATGCATAATTTAAAGAAGGCTAGACAGCTTCCAGTCCATATGCACGTACTCTTAGTGTCTACGAGCGTCCCTGAGTACCTGCCGTTTTGGGAACATAGAAAAGGAAGACGGCTGATCAATACGCTCAGTGCACGGATATATAATAAAGCATGAATAGGATAAGCATATAACATAATAATAGTGGAAGAAACTAAGTCCCGAGTAACCTGGTTAAGTATTAATAAAACTGGTTTTATAGTTTGAAAGTCTTATGTTTATCTTATAAAAATTGTTTGTCATATTTTACCAGTAGCCAATATAGGTCATGAAAATCCACCGTGCATGAATAATTGGAGGGGTGACCTCATCATGCAAATTAGAGGGGCTACCTCTAATTTAATATACTGGTTTATGGGTAGGAGGGATCATCTCCTTGTGAAGGATGCAAGGCACACACCACATTCACCATGTAATCCTGAATAAAACGTGTAACTAGGATGCACCCATATGCCCCACATGATAAATATAAATAAATGGCCAAAGCTGAAGGGACGCCAGAAGCAATCACTCTGCCGTGGTGAAGTCATAACATCAGTGCCTCTAATGTTATGGTTATGGTACCTCCATAACTAGGTGAAACTGGTCATGCATGTATATGGCTATAGGTAATCATATTTAAACATAAGCAATCAAACTCATACTTATACTACGAGAAAACAGTTGGCTGCATACGGGGAAATCCTAATAAGGAAAGAATGTCCATACTGAAAGGACGGGAATCCGTACCTTATGTCCAGTGAACGAGAACGATGAACTGCGAGACTCCTACTTCCGAAACACTAGTGCTACATAAATACGTACATGAAATAAGTATCTGCTTGCTAAATACATAGCTGGTTTTATGTCATGTCTTAGCTTATTTTATGTGTTCTTACTATGTTTTACTGTTTGAAGCCTTAAAGTGTGTTAAATCTTATATTCTGTTCATTCTGATTAAGTATTTCTGATATTTCATGTGTTATTATACTTACTGTGTAATAATAAGTAACTTTCCAAAAATAGCAGGTTTCCTAAAATAGAAAGTTTCCAAAAATAGAAAGTTTCCAAAAATAGAAAGTTTCCAAAAATAGAAAGTTTCCAAAAATAGAAAGTTACCAAAAATAGAAAGTTTCCAAAAATAGAAAGTTTCCAAAAATAGAAAGTTTCCAAAAATAGATTTACTGCTTAAAATAGATAAGTTTCTAAAAATAGAAAGTTTCTATAAATAGATTAGCTGCCTTAATTAAATAAGTTTCTATAAATAGATTAGCTGCCTTAAATAAATAAGTTTCTAAAAATAGCTAGTTTCCATAAGTAAATTAGCTGCCTTATTTAATTAAGTTTCTAAAAATAGAAAGTTTCCATAATTAGAAATAAGCTGGTTAAATAAGCTAAGTAAATAAGCCTAAGTGTTTTCATGATTATTTCCTAAGTCATATGATATATTGTATAGTTTAATAATTATTTCATGTAATTTAATTAAACTATAGGTTATAATATTTAATTAAAGTATGACATGTTTTTAATTAAATATATTAAATACTTAGGTTAAAATATGTATTATTAAATATTAATAATATAACCTAAGTCATGTTAATTAATTAATTATATCCATGGTTTTTAAATAATTAATTAATTATAAGTCTTAATAATATAAATACTTAGGTTAAAATAATTTCATGATTATTAATAATTAATTAACCTAAGTCTTGTTATTAAATTAATCTCATCTTTTATTAATTTAATTTTAACATAAGTTTATAACATAAAAACTAACATAACCATGATCCAGATCTAAGCTAAAAAACATGAACCGGACATGAATCGACACCGTACCCCGACCCAAATCGGGGTACCCCTTGCTGCCGTGGGACCCACACGCACCAACCAAGACCAAAAGGTCTTGGTGGTGGTCGGATTAAGCAAACCGAAACCCCTTTGGGGTCGGTTGCAGCCTGCGGCCCAAAACAAAACACCCCTTAATCGACCATTTGATTTAATTAATCATTAAAACATGTTAGATCTATGTTTAATTAATGTGTTTTTATAAAAACATCCCATGTTCATCATTAATAAAAAGATTAATTAAAAAGAAAAGGTCTAAAAAGGTTTTACCGTATTCGTGGATCAAGGGAATGAAGAACAAACACGAACAAACAATAAATCAACAAGATCCAAGATCAAGGAATCACCTTGTTTGGTGATTTGTAGGTGGCGGCACAAAGAGGAGGAGAAAAGGGAGGGTTTAGGTTTTTCTTGAATCTTCTGTAAAGTAATTTTTGAGTAGTAAAAATTACTTAACCCCCCTTTTAGTAAAATTGGTAATGGGCTTGGCCCATTACCCTTGTTTTAGCCGCGGGTAGGGACCCCCCCATAGGGTTCCCGTACCTCGTTTCGTGTCTCGTTATTTAGTTGGTCGTTTGTGTTTAATTATGTTCGTGTTTTAAATGTTCTCGTTACGTAAATACCATACACTAATATATTTAATTACGCTCGTATTAAATATATATACGTAATTAATAATAGCTCGTGTTTTAATTACGCTCGTGATTTCGTTATCGTATGTTCGTGATTAATTATTGCTAAATAATTATTACGTGATCGTGCATATAAAATACTTATCGTGTTCTAACACGTACGTAATACATAAACTCCTAACACGTAATCGTAATCATGCTATATTAGGACAGTTTTTAACTAGTACGTACGATCCTAAGGGTACTATGCATGGTAAAAGCATGCGGGTTTTACAACTCTTCCCCCTAAAAAGAATAATTCGTCCCCGAATTATAGATAAAGTAAACTGGAAAAGAAGAACATACCCGAATTCAAAATATGAAATGAGGGTAAGAAGCCCGGATAGACTCCTCCGTTTCCCAAGTGGCTTCTCGCTCGGTATGATCCCTCCATAGAATTTTGACGAATGGAATCGTCTTCTTTCTTATGACTCGTTCTTGCCTGTCAAGAACTCGTTCGGGTTCTTCTATAAAAGTGAGATCTTCACGTATCTGTTCCAGTGGATACTGAACCATGTGAAGGGGATGATATTGGTACCCTCTGAGTAAGGACACATGAAACACATTGTGCACATGCGAAAGCTGCGGAGGTAACGCCAATCGGTAAGATACTTCACCGACTCGTTTAATGATATCAAACGGTCCGATGAAACGAGGACTGAGCTTCCCTTTAATCCCGAAGCGTCTAACACCACGTGCCGGCGAAACCTTAAGGAAGACGTGATCTCCTACGTTAAAGTGTAAATCCCTACGATGCTTGTCGGCGTAACTCTTTTGACGTGACCGTGCCTCCTGAATTTTCTGCCTAGCTACTTCGATCTTCTCATTTGTCATCTCTATGATTTCTGGTCCTTCGAGTGTTCGCTCGCCAACCTGATCCCAGCAGATTGGGGCGCGACACTTTCTGCCATACAACATCTCAAATGGAGCACACTTGATGCTTGCGTGCCAGTTGTTGTTGTACGCAAACTCCACCAAACAGTTGTATTCGTCCCAATCACCCGTCCATTCCAACGCACATGACCTCAACATATCCTCCAATGTCTGAATGGTTCGCTCCGACTATCCGTCCGTTTGAGGATGAAAAGCCGTGCTAAACTTAAGTTGTGTGCCCCAAGCTTTCTGCAGACTTTTCCAAAAGCGCGAAGTGAATCGAGGATCTCTGTCTGAGACGATGCTGGATGGTGCACCGTGGAGTCTCATGATCTCTCGTCTATACGTATCTGCGAGTTTACTTACCGGATCTTCCTTGCGGATCGGTAAGAAATGAGCTGATTTGGTAAGTCGATCAACGATAACCCAAATTGCATCGTGCTTCCTTTTGGTAGGCGGAAGACCGGTAACAAAATCCATGGTGATTTTGTCCCACTTCCACTCTGGAATATCTAACGGTTGAAGGAGACCGCCAGATCGCTGATGCTCGATCTTAACCTGCTGGCAGGTAATGTTGGAAATACGTTTTACGTATTAAGAAGGATCGGTCACTCCAAAAATAGTCCATGTTATAGCTCGTAGTTTAGTTAATCTTCTTTACTTATCAAACAAGTCCAAGCCTAGCCTACAACATGTGTAGGTCGGCCCAAAAGTGTAAGCCCAAGCCCATTACAAGGCTTGGGTATATAAACCCTCTCCTTTGATGGAGAGGGGTGTGGTTTCATTATTTACACATAGTAAACATTGGTTTCTCTCTCTAAGTGTGTGTGTAATCCACCATCTCTCTATCTCTTTCTCTCTCTAAAAACATAAGCAAGATTTACAATCCTACAAATGGTATCAAGAGCCATGGGATGATTGTTTAGTTCTTGTGTTTGTGTTCTTGATTCTCGCCATTTTTGATCCATTTTCATACGAACAAATTTTTTTTTTGTGTTTTTTTGGGTTAATCTTGATTTACTTCATCCTATTACTTGTTATAGTGATTTGGTATTGTTATTTGGGTTAAAAACACAAAATTTTTGGTTGTTTGATTCATTTTTTGGCTTAGAATCTTGATTAGTTTGTGTTCGTGTACTGTCCGAGAAATAAGGTAACTTGGAATCCATAGTACGATCTGACTTTGTGTTTGCATAAACCCTGGGGGTTTCTACTTGCGATCCTTAGTCACGATCCATTGTTGCGATCATAACTTAGATCCTCGCTACGATCCACCATTGCGATCAAGTAGTACGATCTATAGGTACGATCCACCATCACGATCAAGAACCAATTGCTTAGTACGATCCATCAGCACGATCAGGTCGCTACGATCCGGGTAAGATCACGTTCGCTACGATCCGTCTCGTTACGATCAGAGTACGATCAGTATCACTACGATCAGGGTACGATCAGTCTCAATACGATCAGGGTGCGATCAGTATCACTACGATCAGGGTACGATCGTTGGGTACGATCTGGGAGTCCGATCTGAGTGCGATAAGGGAGTGCGATCAGGGTACGATCGTTGGGTACGATCCTGGAGTCCGATCTGAGTGCGATCATAGGGAGTACGATCACACCTGCGATCTGAGTACGATCCAACATTTTTTCAAAAACGTGTTTTTGAAAATTTTTAACAATCGTGTGTAATTTTAACTTGGATTTTTTGGTTTATCGAGGACATAATTTAGGGGATTTTAACATTATTTCTCGGTTTTAACACACTACAACAAACACATTTACTTTCTTTCATTGATCGATCAACTTTGTAAATCTTAACTTATTGAAATGGAGTACACATCTCTTACGGATAAGTCCATCCTCTCGGGTACGGATAATCGTCCACCAATGTTGGTGAAGACTATGTATGAGGAATGGGCTTCCCGAATGGAACTTTATATGTTGAACAAGGAGAATGGACATCTAATTTGGGTATCGGTGCTCAATGGACCATTAGATTATGGTACAGTGACGGAAGGTACGACTACTCTTCCTCGCACAACGGGTGAGTTGACTGGAGATATGAAGATTCAAGATAAATGTGATAAGTATGCTACAAACATCATTCTCCAAGCCCTTCCTCCAGATGTATACAAACTCGTCAGCAAACATAAAGTTGCCAAAGAGTTATGGGATAGAATTCGGGTTCTAATGCAAGGCACTTCGTTAAGTAAACAAGAACGAGAGTGTAAGCTTTATGATGCGTTTGATAAGTTTGCCTATGTGCCAGGGGAGACTCTCAATGATTACTATCTGAGATTTACCCTATTGTTGAATGAGCTTAATATCTATGGCATGGCAATTCCTACCTTTCAATTGAACACCAAGTATTTGAACACTCTTCCTCCAGAATGGAAAAAATACGTGACGGATGTTAAATTGGCTAAGGACTTGCATAACACCAATGTGGATCAACTTCAAGCTTTTCTTCAACAACACGAATGCCATGTGATCGAGGCTCGGTTGTCTACACCTCAAGTTCATGATCCACTTGCAATGTATGCTTCTCAACAAAACATGGCTTATACTTATCAACAACCATCATACTTGCAGCAGCCACCACCACACATCTATCAGCAACCACAACAACCATCTTATCAACCACCAATGATGCCACAGCAAGAATATCAACAAAGTGTTCATCAACAATCTTTTCAACAACAACCACCATATCAAACATCACCATCACAAGCCAACACTTCTCCATTGGGCTATACTCCTCAGCAAGGATATTTTCCAATAGAAGCACAACCAGCACAAGCTTTCTACTCTAATGAACTTCCACCAATCCAAGCACCGGTCTTTACTCCAAATGATACGCCAGCTGATGTTCTAAATCATCTCACAGCCTATTTGTCAAAACTTGTTGCAACTAGAGGATTTCCACCAACAAACAATCAGCTCTGCACCTCATCAAATCCTTGACAACAAGCCACTGTTCAAGATGGTCAAGTGACGGTGCAACCCATTCAGGGAAGGCAAAATTCATATGGAACTCCTACAAGGACTGGGAACAATCAAGCTGTGAATTCTCAAGCTAGTGGAAATGGGAGTCCTATTGGTCCTAAAAAGGTTGTGACTTGCTACAATTGCCGAGGACAAGGTCATATGGCTAGGGAATGCACTCAGCCGAATAGGAGAATGGATGATGCATGGTTTCGTGAGAAGATATATTTGGTTGATGCTCAGTCTAAGGGGAAGATTTTGGATTCAGAGGAGTTAGCATTTCTTACAGACCCAGGGGCAGCAGATACTGAAGGCATTGCAGTCGTTTCCACTTCTAATGCAGCTTATCAAGCGGACGATCTTGATGCATACGATTCGGATTGTGATGACATTCACTCTACCCAAGCTGCTCTCGTTGCTAATCTCTCTCACTACAGTTCTGATGTCATCAATGAGGTACCAACCACATCTAATAATATTGATGATAACCAACATCAAGTTGGGCATGAAAATGACAACCTCGAACAGCATTCGGGAACTAGTAATTCAAATGATGTGGTACCCAAACCTACGCATTTGAGTGAACCTCAACCAAATGCTACGACGGGTATGGCATCTTATGCTCAACATGATTTGGTCATGGTGCCTAAACATATAATTGATCAAATGCATATGGCCCTCAGACAATCCGTAGATACGAATTCCACCCTAACTGCTGAGCTTGCGTTGCATAAAGAAAAGGTCAAAACTTTTGAAATGGTCCCTCAAGAAGAGAAAATAACATGTTATGAATTTAACCAATTTCGTTTTGAAAAGATTGAACACTTGAAAGAAATAGAATCATTAAAAGCTAATCTTTCCAATGAATTAAAAGAAAAAGAGTCGGTTGTCAATGATTTTCAGAAACTTAAAATGGATTTCGAAACTCTCGAGTCTATAAAGGTTGAATCGGAAATTAATGCTACCAAACTTCTTAAATTCAAAGAACAACAGCTTTTAAAACAATACGCTTCCACAGAAAAGGTTCATCTTTTAACTAAATCATTTAAAGAATTCGAACTTAAGCGTCTTCAAGATTTACCACCTAATCCCGGTTATGCAAAAAAAGCTCAGGAATATATTCCCGGCCTTTATGATATGACCATAATTGGCAAATCGAAAGAAGCACCGTTTGTTCGTAGTTCTGAGGAGACACAGTCACTTGGGGATGAAACTCATTCTAAAATGCTTTCAAAATTCCATACAATTGATTATGATCAACATAACAAAGATCAATTTTCAAAAAAGACACGCATTCGCTTACAAAAGGAATTAGCAGAATTAACAGTTCTTGTGCCCCAAAGTTTGTCAAATGAAAACTGTAAAACCCGCATGCTTTTACCATGAATAGTACCCTTAAGATCATACGTCCTAGATTAAAACTTACCTTATTTAGTATTGATCACATTCATGTGCTAATAATCAAGCAAGTGCATACGTGTATGACATGATAAGTATCGATTACGTACGAACTCATGATAAACAGTTAATAAATATGTCACGTGAACATAATTAAATCATGATCACCATTTAAAATACGAACTAAAATAAATACGTAAATACATATAATATAATTACGAGCGTTAAGATTACGATAAACGACATGATAAAATAAACAGAAACACTTTAAACACGAGCACGTTTAACCACGAACGAACACGAAACATCGGGACACGAGAAAGGTACGGGTACCCCATGTGGGGCCCCCATACCCACGGCACAACAACCAAGAATGGGCTAAGCCCATGGACTTTTACAAGTAAAGGGGGTTTATGGTAAATATGTTTTTCATTTTTTCACTTTCAAGCAAAATAACATTTTAACCTAAAAAGTTTTCTCCTCCTCCTCCTTGCTCTCTCTTGTACCGCCACCTATAACACTACCATAGGAGGGTGTTGTTGATTTTTGACATTAAAAACAAGTGCTAGAAACCGTGTTTGTTCATCCCCTTTCAAGCTACGTATTGGTATATCATTCTAAACCCTTCTTTTTAATTCTTTTTAATCTTTGATTATTTTCATGAACATGTTATTATTATTCTTATTAAAACATGATAATTAAACATTGATCTAACATGTTTTGGGGTAAATTAAAATCAAAGAATGATATAAAAAGGGTGTTTGTTTTAGCCGCCTAGCAAAACAAACCCGAGGGGGGTTTGGTTTGCTTATTGCCGCCACCACCAAGACCATTTTTGGTCTTGGTTGGTGCTTGTGGGACCCACGGCAGCAAGGGGGCACACGTACCCCGAGTTTGGCTCGAGGTACGGTGTCGAGTTCATGCCCGATTCATGGTTCGTTGGTTAAATCATGATTTATGCTACATGTTAATTTTTATGAATTATGAACTTAGGATATAAATTAATTAATAACATGAAATATTAATTAAACCATGACTTAGGTTATTTTAATTATTAATTTAGCATGATATTAATTTAACCTAAGTATTTTATGTTATAAGTTATAATTAATTAATTATTTAAAACATGCCTATAATTAATTAATTTAGACATGACTTAGGTTATATTATTAATAATAATAATACACATTTTAACCTAAGTATTTCATTTCATTTTAATTAAAACATGTTATACTTTAATTAAAATGCTTAACCTATAGTTTAATTAAAATACATGAAATAATAATTAAACTATATACTATATCATATGACTTAAGAAATAAGCTTATAAACACTTAGACTTATATGTTAGCTTATGTAACCAGCTTAATTCCAAATATGGAAACTTCTATTTATAGAAACTTAATTAAATAAGGCAACTAATCTATTAATGGAAACCTTCTATATATGGAAATCTATCTATTTCAGGCAGCTAATCTAATCATGGAAACCTTCTATATATGGAAACTTATTTAATTAAGGCAGCTGATCTATTTTTGGAAACTTTCTATTTTTAGAAACTAATCTATTTTAAGCAGTAAATTCTATTTTAGGAAACTTTCTATTTTTGGAAACTTTCTATTTTTGGAAACTTTCTATTTTTGGTAACTTTCTATTTTTGGAAACTTTCTATTTTTGGAAACTTTCTATTTTTGGAAACTTTCTATTTTTGGAAACCTGCTATTTTTGGAAACTTTCTATTTTTGGAAACCTGCTATTTTTGGAAAGTTACTTATTATTACACAGTAAGTATAATAATACATGAAATACCAGTAATACTTAAACAGATTAATCAGAATACAAGATAAACACAGTTTAAGGCTTTAAACAGTAAACCATGACCTAAAACATACCAAGTAAGCTAAAATGAGACATAAAACCCAGTACGTAATCAGTGAATCGATACTTATACACGTGTGTATTCATGTAGCGTTAGTGATCCAGAAGTAGGAGTCTTTCTTCCGTTCATTCACTGGACTTGAGGTACGAATTCCCGTCCTTTCAGTATGGACATTCGTTCCTTATTAGGATTTCCCCGTATGCAGCCAACTGTTTTCCCCAGTAATTGTTTTATTGTTTTGAACTGCTTATGTTTAATTAGCATAATCTATAGCCATATACAAGCATGACCAGTTTCACCTAGTTATGGAGGTACCATAACCATAACATTGGAGGCACCAATGTTATGACTTCCCCACGACGGAGTGATTGCTCGTGGCGTCCCTTCCAGTTTTGGCCATATTATTATATCATGTGGGGCGTATGGGTGCATCCTAGTTACATGTTTTATTCAGTATTTCATGGTGAATGTGGTATGTGTCTTGCATCCTTCACAAGGAGTTGATCCCTCCTACCCAAACCAGTATATTAATTAGAGGCATCCCCTCTAATCAGCATGATGAGGTCACCCCTCCAAGTATTCATGCACGTGACCTTTTCATGACCTATATGGGCTATGGTATATTTATGTTAAAACAGTTTTCATAAGATAAACATAAGGCTTTTCAAACAATAAAACCAGTTTTCTTAATACTTAACCAGTTTACTCAGAACTTAGTCTTCCGCTGTTATATGTTACATGCTTATCCTATTTCATGCTATATTGTACATCCGTGCACTGAGCGTCTTGCTCAGCCGTTTTCCTTTTCATGTTCCCAAAACGGCAGGTACTCAAGGATGCTCGTAGATCTCAAACGTACGTGCATATGGATTAGAAGCTTTACTGTCTTTCTTTACTTTATGCATTTCCTTTACTTTAATACAGTTTGCTATGGACATTGTTTCGTCCTTTCCCTTTACAGTATTTATGTTTGTGTGTGATGAGTTCTACTTTGGGGTTACCGATGTTTGATTCCGGTATTTCCCTTTTATGGTCAAATAATGCTTAGACATTTATCCTTGTATGCTTTGATGACACGCCATGATTATGCGTAATATTCCATTTCCAAAATGGGGTGTTACAATTATGGTATCAGAGCCAAGGTTTCGACCTGTAGGCTCTCAAATATGACCTGTGATTAGTGGGTAGTCACTACGGTCTTCCTAGAACTGACAGTTGTTTTTATGCATTCATCATTTTTAAGCATACATATACATGTCATTGTTACAGGGTTTTTGACTAAGTAATGGTTGGTACAGGACTGGCCCTATTTAGTCGCATGTGTTTTATCGAAACTTTTAGATTTGGGACCAACCCATAGGCGTCCCCTCGATATGTCTTTTATTTTGAGTGAACTGACCAGAGGCGTTCACTCTCGAGCATCAAAAGTTTTCATAAAACTGCATCATGCATTCATACAAGATTTTCTTGCATAAAATTTTTCTCGTGAAATTTTTTTGGCATAAATTTTTTTTTTCATGTATATATATATATAAGTTATATTTTATGTTTGAACTGTTAATCATATGTTTTATGTTATACTGTCAGATGGTTCTCACACGCGAGCAAGAGCAGCTCAATGCTGCAATTCAGGCTGCCATGCAAGCCTTACTTCCTCAACTGAGGAATGACATTCGTGCTGAAGTTCAGGCTGCCAACAATCAGCAGCACAATCAGCCACCTCCTCCTCCTCCTCCAGTGACACTAGCAGTGTGGTTGGAAAGATTCAACAAGCTTCGTCCTAGAGCTTTTGAAAAGACTGATAGCCCCAGCGATGCTGAAAGCTGGTTGACTCACATTGAGAAGATTTTCAATGCTATGGGATGTGACCCCGCATTCAAGGCGAGGTTGGCATGCTACCGGTTTGAAGGCGATGTACTCAACTGGTGGCTAGCCTTGACGCAGTCAGAAGGAGGTGATGAATGGGTCGCTGGTTTGACATGGGCCCAATTCAAGGAGAGAGTGATGGAGCAGTTCTTTCCCAAGGCAGAGCAGGACAAACTCAAGCGAGAGTACCATGGGATACGTCAGAGAGCGGGCGAGAATAGCAACGAATTCATGCAGCGCTTTCTTCGCTTGGCTGGTTTTCTGGGAGTAGCAGCTGGTACTCCTGAGGAGCAGGCACACCACTTTAGGTGGGCACTGCGCACCTCGGTCGCGAACAATCTGGTATGTGCTACGTTCAATACAGTAGCACAAGTGGCCGACGCAGCAAGGAAGCTAGAAATGTTGCAGGAACGCGATGAGTTCGGGGAAGCTGAAAGACCCGACAAGAGGTAAACATTTCGTGTTCTATCGATAACCAGACCGCATCCTATCATTATGTTCTATAATCATCTCTTAAACTGTATCTTCCAGGCAGAAAACTGGGGACCGGTCTCAGCCGGCTACTCAGCAGCAGCCTCATCAGCCCAAAGGAAACGGTCACACTAACGACCGTTCTGTTGTGGAAAGGCGCAGCGGTAATGATAATTACCGTAACAATGCGGGACACTCCAACAACAGAAGGTCCTACTATTTACGCATCTTCTTATGATTTCATGTTATATCTCTCATGCTGACACTATATCAATCTCTACCAGGAACCACGGTAACGGGAAGGACCAGAACCACAGGGGTTCTCAGCCTAACCGTTCAGCTAACACTGGTAAACATCTTATGACGCATATGTCTTATACTCGTGCATATACCTTATTTTAACACATTTTGTCATCAACAGGCCCTCAGCAAGCAAGGACTCCTGCTGGAGGATTCACTCATCCTCTTTGCAGTACTTGCCATCGCAGACACCCTGGCCCATGTCGTCGTGATTCCGACGCGTGCTACAAGTGCGGCCTCCCTGGCCATCGTATGAGAGATTGCCGTAAGGGTGAAATGGAGGGTACTTCGGGTCATGCTGATACTAAGCCGCCTCCTACCACTGGGCGTGTCTACACGACATCGCGCGATCAGGCAAACAAATCTACAGGTACCATTACTGAAATTTTGTATATGTACGACCAAGCTGCATGTGTTCTTTTCGACACGGGTGCCACTCATTCAGTTATTTCCACTACATATGCTAAGAACATCAGGACACTTCCCTTGCCGTTAGAAAATAGGCTTACCATTTCCACGCCTTTGAGGGACTCTGTATTAATAACTCATGTATACAAGAGTCTTCCTCTAGAGTTTGACGATAAAGTTCGTGCAGTAGATGCACTTCCCCTAGACATGATTGAGTTCGATATGATTCTCGGCATGGACTGGCTATCCAAGCACCATGCTACCATAGACTGCCACTCATATCGGGTGATCTTCGGCGACATTAATGCACCGGAGTACATTCATAACGGGTTCATACCCGGACGGTCTGTACAAGTCATATCTACCTTGCAAGCACGTGCATTACTGTCACATGGCTGCGAAGGTTATCTAGCTACGGTTCACGACATGGATGCTGAATCCCCATCGATTCAGGATCAACCAGTAGTTTCGGAATTTCAAGACGTCTTCCCAGCTAAACTTCCAGGCATACCACCTGCACGAGAAGTGGAGTTCAACATCGATCTTATTCCAGGAGCAGAACCAATCTCTAAGGCTCCGTATCGCATGGCTCCCATAGAGCTAAAAGAATTGAAGGACCAACTACAGGAACTTCTTGAACGAGGGTTCATTAGACCAAGCGCATCTCCATGGAGCGCACCGGTCTTGTTCGTTAAGAAGAAGGACGGCAGCATGCGACTTTGCATTGACTACCGTGAACTTAATAAGATTACCATCCGCAATAGATATCCACTGCCACGTATAGATGATCTGTTTGACCAACTTCAAGGAGCCAAACACTTCTCGAAGATCGATCTAAGGTCAGGCTACCATCAGCTAAGGGTTAAAGAGCAGGATATTGCCAAGACTGCTTTTCGTACCCGCTATGGCCATTATGAGTTTGTGGTCATGCCATTCGGTCTGACTAATGCTCCAGCAGTATTCATGGATCTGCTGAACAGAATCTTCCACGAATTCCTTGATAAATTTGTCATTGTATTCATCGATGACATCCTGATTTTCTCAAAGTCCACGGAGGAACACGAAGACCATCTCCGTACGGTACTACAGATTCTTCGTCAGAAGCAGCTGTATGCGAAATTCTCCAAGTGTGAGTTCTGGTTAAACAAGGTGGCATTCTTAGGTCACATCGTATCAGCTGAAGGGATCACTATGGACCCAGCGAAGGTTGAGGCTATCACTAAATGGCCAAGACCAACGTCAGCGACAGAAGTCCGTAGTTTCTTAGGCTTAGCTGGATATTATCGCAGATTCGTGGAGAACTTTTCCCGCTTGGCACTACCTCTCACCAAACTGATGCGAAAAGGAGAGAAATTCGTCTGGACGGAAGAACGAGAGAAGAGCTTCGAAGACCTAAAGCAGAAGTTAGTATCTGCACCTATTCTTAGTCTCCCATCTGGTACAGGTGGATTTCAGATCTATAGCGATGCATCGGGGAAGGGACTGGGCTGTGTTCTCATGCAACATGGGAAAGTGATCGCGTATGCTTCACGGCAGCTTAAGCCCTATGAAGAAAACTACCCTACGCACGACCTGGAACTTGCTGCAGTGGTGTTCGCATTGAAGATATGGAGGCATTACTTATACGGAGAATCATGCGACATTTTCACGGATCACAAGAGCTTGAAGTATATCTTCACACAGCGAGAATTGAACATGAGACAAAGGAGATGGTTGGAACTGTTGAAGGATTATGATATTAACCTATAGTATCATCCCGGGAAGGCTAATGTAGTAGCAGATGCACTCAGCAGAAAGTCCAGAATGATCAACGGCATTGAGATCAAGGAACAAAACATAAGAGACTTGGAGCGGCTAGACATCGAAATCATGGTACGTGGGCAGCACGGATACTGGACGAATCTTAGAGTAGAACCTGAGTTACTGTCTAGGATCAAGGAAGCGCAGAAGGATGATGGAGAGATTTGGGCGATAATTCAGAATTTGGAGAAGCAGACAGAATTCAGAATGGACGCAGACGGTATCGTTTGGCAGGACACGAGACTTTGTGTTCCTGACAATCAAGAACTCCGGGAAGCATTGTTAGCTGAAGCTCACAGCTCCCCATTTTCTATACATCCTGGGTCGACAAAAATGTACCATGACATCAGACAGCACTTTTGGTGGAGTGGTATGAAACAGGATGTAGCCACGTATGTCTCCAAATGTCTTACCTGCCAGCAGGTTAAGATTGAACATCAGCGATCGGGCGGTCTCCTTCAACCGTTGGATATTCCAGAGTGGAAGTGGGACAAAATCACCATGGATTTTGTTACCGGTCTTCCGCCTACCAAGAAGAAGCACGATGCTATTTGGGTCATTGTTGATCGACTCACCAAATCAGCTCATTTCTTACCGATACGCAAGGAAGATCCGGTAAGTAAACTCGCAGATACCTACAGAAGGGAGATCATGAGACTCCACGGCACTCCCTCCAGCATCGTCTCAGACAGAGATCCTCGTTTCACGTCGCGATTCTGGAAAGGTCTACAAAAAGCTTGGGGTACACAACTTAAGCTGAGTACGGCCTTCCATCCTCAAACGGACGGACAGTCGGAGCGAACAATTCAGACATTGGAAGATATGTTAAGGTCGTGTGCGTTGGAATGGACAGGTGATTGGGACGATTACATCTGTTTAGTCGAGTTTGCATACAACAACAGCTGGCACGCAAGTATCAAATGTGCTCCTTTCGAAATGTTGTATGGCAGAAAGTGTCGCGCTCCAACTTGCTGGGATCAAGTGGGAGAGCGAACACTTGAAGGACCAGAGATTATAGAAATGACCAATGAGAAGATCGAAGTAGCTAAGCAGAAGCTGCAGGAAGCACGGTCACGTCAGAAGAGTTACGCCGATAAGCATCGTAGGGACATACATTTTAATGTGGGAGATCACGTCTTCCTCAAGGTTTCGCCGGCACGTGGTGTTAAACGCTTCGGGATCAAAGGGAAACTCAGTCCTCGTTTCATCGGACCTTTTGATATCATTGAACGAATCGGTGAAGTATCTTACCGATTGGCGTTACCTCCTCAGCTTTCGCACGTGCATAACGTGTTCCATGTGTCCTTACTCAGAGGGTACAATTATCATCCCCTTCACATGGTTCAGTATCCACTGGAACAGATACGTGAAGATCTCACTTTTATAGAAGAACCCGAACGAGTACTCGACAGGCAAGAACGAGTCATGAGAAGGAAGACGATTCCATTCGTCAAAATTCTTTGGAGGGACCATACCGAGCGGGAAGCCACTTGGGAAACAGAGGAGTCTATCCGGGCTTCTTACCCTCACTTCATATTTTGAGTTCGGGTATGTTACTTCTTTTCAGCTTACTTTATCTATAATTCGGGGACGAATTATTCTTTTTAGGGGGGAAGAATTGTAAAACCCGCATGCTTTTACCACGAATAGTGCCCTTAAGATCGTACGTCCTAGATTAAAACTTACCTTATTTAGTATTGATCACATTCATGTGCTAATAATCAAGCAAGTGCATACGTGTATGACATGATAAGTATCGATTACGTACGAACTCATGATAAACAGTTAATAAATATGTCACGTGAACATAATTAAATCATGATCACCATTTAAAATACGAACTAAAATAATTACGTAAATACATATAATATAATTACGAGCGTTAAGATTACGATAAACGACATGATAAAATAAACAGAAACACTTTAAACACGAGCACGTTTAACCACGAACGAACACGAAACATCAGGACACGAGAAAGGTACGGGTACCCCATGTGGGGCCCCCATACCCACGGCACAACAACCAAGAATGGGCTAAGCCCATGGACTTTTACAAGTAAAGGGGGGTTATGGTAAATATGTTTTTCATTTTTTCACTTTCAAGCAAAATAACATTTTAACCTAAAAAGTTTTCTCCTCCTCCTCCTTGCTCTCTCTTGTGCCGCCACCTATAACACCACCATAGGAGGGTGTTGTTGATTTTTGACATTAAAAACAAGTGCTAGAAACCGTGTTTGTTCATCCCCTTTCAAGCTACGTATTGGTATATCATTCTAAACCCTTCTTTTTAATTCTTTTTAATCTTTGATTATTTTCATGAACATGTTATTATTATTCTTATTAAAACATGATAATTAAACATTGATCTAACATGTTTTGGGGTAAATTAAAATCAAAGAATGATATAAAAAGGGTGTTTGTTTTAGCCGCCTAGCAAAACAAACCCGAGGGGGTTTGGTTTGCTTATTGCCGCCACCACCAAGACCATTTTTGGTCTTGGTTGGTGCTTGTGGGACCCACGGCAGCAAGGGGGAACACGTACCCCGAGTTTGGCTCGAGGTACGGTGTCGAGTTCATGCCCGATTCATGGTTCGTTGGTTAAATCATGATTTATGCTACATGTTAATTTTTATGAATTATGAACTTAGGATATAAATTAATTAATAACATGAAATATTAATTAAACCATGACTTAGGTTATTTTAATTATTAATTTAGCATGATATTAATTTAACCTAAGTATTTTATGTTATAAGTTATAATTAATTAATTATTTAAAACATGCCTATAATTAATTAATTTAGATATGACTTAGGTTATATTATTAATAATAATAATACACATTTTAACCTAAGTATTTCATTTCATTTTAATTAAAACATGTTATACTTTAATTAAAATGCTTAACCTATAGTTTAATTAAAATACATGAAATAATAATTAAACTATATACTATATCATATGACTTAAGAAATAAGCTTATAAACACTTAGACTTATATGTTAGCTTATGTAACCAGCTTAATTCCAAATATGGAAACTTCTATTTATAGAAACTTAATTAAATAAGGCAACTAATCTATTAATGGAAACCTTCTATATATGGAAATCTATCTATTTCAGGCAGCTAATCTAATCATGGAAACCTTCTATATATGGAAACTTATTTAATTAAGGCAGCTGATCTATTTTTGGAAACTTTCTATTTTTAGAAACTAATCTATTTTAAGCAGTAAATTCTATTTTAGGAAACTTTCTATTTTTGGAAACTTTCTATTTTTGGAAACTTTCTATTTTTGGTAACTTTCTATTTTTGGAAACTTTCTATTTTTGGAAACTTTCTATTTTTGGAAACTTTCTATTTTTGGAAACCTGCTATTTTTGGAAAGTTACTTATTATTACACAGTAAGTATAATAATACATGAAATACCAGTAATACTTAAACAGATTAATCAGAATACAAGATAAACACAGTTTAAGGCTTTAAACAGTAAACCATGACCTAAAACATACCAAGTAAGCTAAAATGAGACATAAAACCCAGTACGTAATCAGTGAATCGATACTTATACACGTGTGTATTCATGTAGCGTTAGTGATCCAGAAGTAGGAGTCTTTCTTCCGTTCATTCACTGGACTTGAGGTACGGATTCCCGTCCTTTTAGTATGGACATTCGTTCCTTATTAGGATTTCCCCGTATGCAGCCAACTGTTTTCCCCAGTAATTGTTTTATTGTTTTGAACTGCTTATGTTTAATTAGCATAATCTATAGCCATATACAAGCATGACCAGTTTCACCTAGTTATGGAGGTACCATAACCATAACATTGGAGGCACCAATGTTATGACTTCCCCACGACGGAGTGATTGCTCGTGGCGTCTCTTCCAGTTTTGGCCATATTATTATATCATGTGGGGCGTATGGGTGCATCCTAGTTACATGTTTTATTCAGTATTTCATGGTGAATGTGGTGTGTGCCTTGCATCCTTCACAAGGAGTTGATCCCTCCTACCCAAACCAGTATATTAATTAGAGGCATCCCCTCTAATCAGCATGATGAGGTCACCCCTCCAAGTATTCATGCACGTGACCTTTTCATGACCTATATGGGCTATGGTATATTTATGTTAAAACAGTTTTCATAAGATAAACATAAGGCTTTTCAAACTATAAAACCAGTTTTCTTAATACTTAACCAGTTTACTCAGAACTTAGTCTTCCGCTGTTATATGTTACATGCTTATCCTATTTCATGCTATATTGTACATCCGTGCACTGAGCGTCTTGCTCAGCCGTTTTCCTTTTCATGTTCCCAAAACGGCAGGTACTCAGGGACGCTCGTAGATCTCAAACGTACGTGCATATGGATTGGAAGCTTTACTGTCTTTCTTTACTTTATGCATTTCCTTTACTTTAATACAGTTTGCTATGGACATTGTTTCATCCTTTCCCTTTACAGTATTTATGTTTGTGTGTGATGAGTTCTACTTTGGGGTTACCGATGTTTGATTCCGGTATTTCCCTTTTATGGTCAAATAATGCTTAGACATTTATCCTTGTATGCTTTGATGACACGCCATGATTATGCGTAATATTCCATTTCCAAAATGGGGTGTTACAATTATGGTATCAGAGCCAAGGTTTCGACCTGTAGGCTCTCAAATATGACCTGTGATTAGTGGGTAGTCACAAGGTCATTTTGGAACGTACGACGGCCACGGCCATAACGGAAGGTGAATGGAACTTTGAGCACACTAGAGCTGCGTTTCGAGATGAAATTGTTCCGTTTGTAAACAATGTTAAAGCTTGTCTTCGTAATATTGATCAAGATTTGTTTTTGGAAATAGAAGAAGTTAGACGTGTTTTCAATGAAATGGAAGATGCTTATGAAAACAGTTTACTTGAAATAGAACGGGTTTCACGACATAATGATATGCTTCTGAATCAAGTGATGTCTCATGATATAGTTTCTGTCTGTGTGAATACAAGTGTTGATAATGATTCTATTGTGCATAATGTTGAATCTGTGGATACTGTGGTAGATAGTACTTGTCACGAATCTGACGCTGAATTTTTAAAGCTTCGAGATTCATATTCTTCGCTTTCAAAACGTTTTGATGAGATTCAAACACATTGTATTTCGCTTGAATGCAAGCGACAATTTATTCAAGAAATTTTTGAAACGTCATTCGAAGGTGTTAATATCGATGATGCAAACTTTGAAAAGAATTTTCAGTTGAATTTACAACCAAAACAGCGTCAGCCAAGTGACAAGGTTGCTCAATCTTTGCCGATAGAAATAGAGAAATCTAAGGAGCTTAACTGTGTGAACGTACTTGAGGCCGCTGAGAATTTAGACTTGATTTAGATAATCAAGTTTCCAAGATTTTGTCCAAAGTTGATAACTTAAAACAGAAAAATACACGACTCTTCGATTCAGTATAGCCCGCATGTGTTGATACCACTGCACAGAATCAATCATTGATTGAACAATTGAATCGAAAGTCGATGGAAATATCTGATTTGAGGGAACAAATTTGTGATAAGAATCTGGTCTTGGCTGAGTTAAAGGAAACACTTCGTACTCTAAAAGGTAAGAATGTTGTGGATAACGCAGCCACTGTCTCAGCATCGTCCTCTAGTGCAATCAAAAGGAACCTTATAGCCGTCACACCACTTAATAAGGGCCCTAGGACTAAACCATCTCAAACTTTGGTCACTAAAGATAAGGCGGAATCAAAACCAGCTTCTAATATTCCCTTTGTTGCCTTCTACAGGAGTAAGCACCACTACTAAGGCTCAAAGATCTAAGCTTAAGAGACACAAGAAGAATGATAGGATCTTGCCCCCATCTAGTAGTCAAGTGAAGAAGAAAGTAGAAGCCCATCCTAGGAATGTTATTTCTGTTTTGAATAAAAAGAATCATGTAGCTAAACCTAAAGGCTTTGCGGTTGTGCAGCGTTCTAAGCCTACTGTGAATTCTAATTTGAAATGTTGGAATTGTAATGAATGTATGTTTTCTAGTCGTCATGATTCTTGCCTTATTGACCATGTGAATGAGATGTACGCCCGGAAAAATGGATTAGAATGGAAACCGACTGGGAAAGTGTTAACCCAAGTTGGTTGGATGTGGCGCCCCACTGGTAGAACTTTCACTATAGTAGGAAATACGTGCCCTTTAACTAGGATCACTCCCACTATAGCGAAGAAAGCGTGCCCTTTAACTAGGAGTACCAAGGCTACCAAAACACAAGCGTGTCCTTTAACTAGGAACACCGACACTACTGTAGGAACCAAGTGTCCTTTAAATAGGTCTACTCCCACTGTAGTGCCCGCGAATAATCCAAAACCTAAGAAAGTTGGAACAGTAAAACCTGTTAGTGCTAAAACTCACATTAGAAAACGCAGGAAATCTAAGGGTCTCAAAAATGTTAGCAATTCTGATAATTCTATATCTGTATCTGCTAACACTCCGGAACCAATAGTTTCCAATGCAGTGTCTACTGTTGTTATTGAAAACAGGTGGTCCAAATTGTTCTCTGGTATTTGGACTCTGGTTGCTCCAAGCATATGACCGGAGATCGCTCTCAGCTCAGAAATTTCGTCAGCAAGTTTCTTGGTACGGTTCGATTTGGAAATGATCATATTGCAAAGATAATGGGTTACGGTGAATATCATATTGGGAATGTTATAATTTCAAGAGTGTACGTGGAAGGTCTTGGGCACAACTTATTTTCTGCGGGACAATTTTGTGATGCAAACCTAGAAGTTGCTTTTCGAGAGCATACCTGCTTCATTCGTAATTTGGAAGGGGTTGATTTATTGAAAGGTACTCGAGGGAATAATTTGTATACTTTGTCTCTACAAGACATGATGGCCGCTTCTCCCGTATGTCTTCTCTCCAAAGCATCGAAGACTAAGTCATGGTTATGGCATCGACGGTTATCTCATCTTAACTTCGACGCTATTAATCACTTGGCGAAAAACGAACTTGTTCGTGGTCTTCCTAAACTATCATTTCACAAGGATCATTTATGTTCCGCGTGTACAATGGGGAAAAGCACTAAGAAATCTTACAAACCCAAGACGGAAGACACCAATCAAGAGAAACTTTATCTGTTGCATATGGATCTTTGTGGGCCAATGCGTGTTGAAAGTCTTAGTGGCAAAAAGTACATCCTCGTTATTGTCGATGATTACTCTCGGTTTACATGGGTGAAATTTCTGAAAGCAAAAAATGAGGCACCTAAATTCATCATCGGATTTCTCAAGATGATTCAAGTGCGTCTCAACACTATTGTCCGACGCATTCGTACAGATAATGGAACCGAATTTGTGAATCAAATCTTGCGTGATTATTATGAAGAAGTTGGCATCTCTCATGAAACATCCGTTGCACGCACTCCACAACAAAACGGTGTCGTTGAAAGGCGAAATCGCACACTTATGGAAGCTGCTCGAACGATGTTAATTTACGCAAAGGCTCCATTGTTTTTATGGGCAGAAGCAGTATCTACAGCAGTGTACACCCAAAACAGGTCACTAATTCGTAAACGCCATGGTAAAACACCTTATGAGCTTCCCCATGGAAAAGTACCAGATTTATCATATCTTCATGTATTTGGTTCTCTTTGCTATCCAAATAATGATGGTGACAATTTGGGAAAACTTCAACCAAAGGCTGATATTGGTATTTTCATTGGTTACGCACCCGCAAAGAAGGCATACCGAATCTACAACCGTAACTCTCGCAAGATCCTCGAAACTATGAATGTCGATTTTGATGAGCTGACAGCAATGGCTTCTGAGCAAAGCAGCTCTGAACCCGCACTTCATGAAATGGGACCCAGTAATATTAGTTCTGGTCTTGTCCCAAACAACCCTACTTCATCATTTATACCACCTACTAGGACTGAATGGGATACGTTGTTTCAACCGTTCTTTGATGAATTCTTTACTCCTCCAAGTATTGTTGCTCCAGAACCTGAGGTAATAGCTCTGGTAACCGAAGTTGTCGCTCCAGCAACCGTTGCACAATCAGACACATCTGCACCTACAATTGGTCAAGATATACCATCCACAAGTAATTCTCAACCAACACATGTAACAACTACCCACGTCATGCCTATTGATGGTGAAGAGGATGATGATGATCACGATTTAGAATTCGCTCAAATGCGTGAACTTCCATTCTTTGGTGTACCTATTCCCGACCCTAATCAAGCTGGGTCGTCCACCTCAGAGGAAGCTCCTTCTACAGTTTACTCCAATCCACGGATTCGTGAACATGACAGCAAGTGGACAAAGGATCATCCTATAGATTCTATTATTGGTGACCCTAATCGTCCGGTATCCACACGAAGTCAGTTACAAGAAAGTGCAATGTTTTGTCACTTTGATGCTTTTCTCACTGAAGTTGAACCTAAGACATGGCAACAAGCTTTTACTCAATCATGTTGGATAGAAGCTATGCAAGAAGAACTTAATGAATTCATACGTCTTGAAGTTTGGGAACTTGTCCCATGCCCGGATCAAGTGCAGTTACTCACTTTGAAATGGGTTTACAAGGTGAAACTCGATGAGTTAGGCGGAATATTGAAGAATAAAGCTAGACTAGTAGCTCGTGGATACAAGCAATTATTGGGCATCGACTTTATGGAATCCTTTGCACCTGTTGCCCGTTTGGAAGCTATTCGACTATTCCTCGCTTATGCAGCCCATATGAATATGATCGTCTATCAGATGGATGTGAAGACGGCATTTCTTAATGGTGAACTTAAGGAAGAGGTCTATGTTCAACAACCGGATGGTTTTGAGAATCCTAATTATCCTAATCATGTGTACAAGCTTAAGAAGGCTCTCTATGGGTTGAAGCAAGCTCCTCGCGCATGGTATGATCTTTTGTCACAATTCCTCATTACGCAAGGCTTCGCTAAAGGCAAGGTGGATCCCACGCTGTTCATTCAGAAACGAGGTAAAGATATGATTATGGTACAAATATATGTTGATGATATTATATTTGCAGCCTCGACCCAAACGTTATCGGATGAGTTTGGGACACTCATGTCTTCCAAGTTTAAGATGTCAGTGATGGGCAAGGTATCATTCTTCTTAGGTCTTCAGATATCTCAGAGTCCCAGAGGCATATTTATCAATCAATCCAAGTATGCCCTTGAATCGCTTAAGAAGTATAAGATTGAATCTTGCGACCCCGTGGATACTCCAATGGTGGAACGAACTAAGCTTGATGCAGATCCACATGGAGTTGCCGTTGATCCGACACTTTACCGTGGACTTTGGTATTCGAAGGACTCTTCTATATATTACAGCTAGTCGACCTGATCTTCAGTTTGCTATATGTATGTGTGCCAGGTATCAAACTAGGCCTACTGAGTTACACTTAGCTACTGTTAAAAGGATCTTTCGATATCTTAAAGGAACCATTAATAGGGGACTTTGGTATTCGAAGGACTCTTCTATTGCACTAATGGCATATGCAGATGCGGATCACGCGGGTTGTCAAGATACCAGGCGTAACACGAGTGGAACTTTGCAACTACTAGGAGATCGACTAATCAGTTGGGCATCGAAAAGGCAGAAAAGCGCTGCAATTTCAAGTACGGAAGCAGAATACATAGCTATGTCCGGTTTCTGTGCTCAAATTCTTTGGATGAGATCGCAATTAACCGACTATGGTCTAGGTTTCAACAAGATTCCGATGTACTGTGACAACAAGAGTGCAATTGCCTTATGCTGCAACAATGTTCAATTCTCCCGGTCGAAGCATATTGACATTCGCTACCACTTCATCAAGGAGCAAGTGGAAAATGGAGTAATAGAGCTTTACTTTGTCCGATCTGAGTATCAATTGGCGGATATTTTCACGAAGGCTTTAGATCGCGCTCGAATTGAATTTTTGGCGTATGAGAACCTTCTCGCCTGAGACTCTAAAGGAACTAGCAGATGAAGCGAAAGAATAGTGGTGATAAAATTATTCTCCGTATCCTTGGTGATCATTTGTATATATTGTTTATATCTTTATCCACAAAAGCAAAATACAAAAATATAAAACCATATCAAAACCATAAAAATTGAAAAATTCATAAAAATCCAAAAATATTCTTACTTTATTTTTCAAAGGCATGTCTTTTGGTACGATAATATTTACGGCCTTAGAAATGTTGATTAATATCGACACGGCGCCATAAATAGAGTTCGTACAAAAGTTGTAAATATTTCATAAAACATGCCCTTATGGCTTGTAGCTATTTCTGACTGCAACCCGGTTTTCACATTAAAGCCAAGTATTTCTTATGAAAGCTTTGGCTCACAACGGGAATTAATTTTCTCGGGCAAGGTTTACTTTAAAACCTTGTAAGGGATCAAGTTTACTTTATAACTTGGTCTAACACAAATCTATGTACGCCTCAGTGCATTTGTTTGTTAAAACAAGAGAAGTCTTGTTTTTGTGAAGCTATCATCTCTACAACCTTAGAAATCTACAATTGGTATCTACATACTCGACGATGCGACTACTCAACCGACGACTACAACTCTTTCAATAGAACGCGGGTCAACAATTGAGGGGGAGCAATTGTCAAGCATTCAGAATCTTCGATGCCGAACGTGCCAAGTTCACAAGTTGGTGTCAAGACAACAATACCAATCGTACATATGGTGTCAAGAGATGACTTCAGACGTGACGAGGCGACCAACATATGCTGACAAGAACCATTTGATCTTATCATATGATGTTCTCATAAATCAGGTCCAACCTTGTAAATTCTTTTTATTATGGTGAATATGTGATCATGCTACAATTCGATACCATATCTCATACATTTGGTATCATGAAGATTAAACGGACTTGCATTTTTCTTCCCAAAATCTTTGGTTAAACTTCATTAAATCAATTGATATTAAAAACATCGATTGGGTTAATATTTTTAATATGGGGGAGAAAATGTGATTTAATATGGGATATTATCACAAATGGTTGACTTAATGTGCTGGCTCATCCCGACATGTGCGAAATGTTTTCGAATATCGTGGCATATGTTAAGGGGGAGCAAAATGGATTTGCATATCAAAATGGATTTCATGGTGACATATACTTACCCAAAACCCATTTATTTCACGACGATGAAGATTGTGGTGACATAAGGATGGTAGGATAGGTTAAGTCCTATGATTCTTCCAGAACCGGAGGAATCTTCCCAAAGGACATTCCATAACTAGAAATAGTAGTCCTTAGGAAAGTTGGAGAAAGATTGTGAACGTAGCTGAATGCCGACCAAGTACTTAAGTTAGCACTGGAACAATCACAACAAGGTGCTAGTTATGACGTATTGGTAAGCATTGAAGGGGTTGAAGAATGAAAAAGAATTGTAAAGATAAAGGGTGTAAAGAAAGAAGCCCTCCTTACAACTTTAGGCAGAAACCGGGTCAACACATATGCTATTGAGATCATTTTAATGATTCTCGATATTGAAGACAGACATCATGGACCCAGTGATGCAATGCACAACCCATCCCAGCTAACTCAGATATCTCTCAAAAGGTATTTGTTTTAATCACACGGAGACAACACGTTATCTATCGATTTATTCACTCCGAATAAATTGGTATTGAAATGGTGGCACTCCTCTCCAGCCTCCGATCACTAAAATCCAAAGTGCACGATCGAGTCTAGATCCATTTGAGATCATCAAATATCTCATTAGGACACACTTTCATAATTCCTTGCTTCTTCACACACTGTGAAAAGTAAGAAAGATCTTAAGAGTCCTACACAAAATCTTCATGATCTTGCCTGAACATCCGAGTAATACGAAAGTATTTACAATGAAGATGGAAATCCTTCTTGAGCGAATATCAAAAAGCTCATGGTAGGTGACTTGTGCGATTCTTTATGAATCAAACTTGTGATAACTGGAAAGCAACAGCTGTTTAATTCTTAACTGAATTTAAACACGTTCCAGGCCTCTACGTAATATCTTAGTGATCTTGCCAGAACACTCAGAGTGATACCTTAGTGTTCACAGTGATGAGTGGAAATCCTTCTAGTGTTAACCTCAAACAGCACTTGGTAGGTAACTTGCAAGATTCTATACGAATCAAGCTCGTGACAACTGGAAAGCAACGATGGTGCGGTTCTTAATTGAATTTCACTTGTTCCAGGAACATGAATTGACGGCTTCAAATCATGCGGATATTATTATCCAAATGATTCACTCTTTATGTTCGCAGTCAGCTTTGGACGGTCGAATAAAGAGAACGGGTTTACCCGCGAAATCCTGTCAGGAAGTTACTTAATTGAAACTATCCGTCACGGGTACGATATCTAATATCGTCCAACGGTCTTCACCGACCGGAGGTAAAATGCTACCGATTTAGAATGAAATGTTCAAAGCCATTTCGTTCGTGTCTACTTATGTTGCGGCATTTGAAGACGATGGCGTCGCGGAATCCAAGAAGAAGTCGTCCCCGCATGCTTATACTTTATGCACTTAATACCTCATCTAATTCAAGAAAGCCTAAAAGTTAAGTCTTCCGCTGTATCGAACTCTGAAGCTTTCAAGAATTACGAAGGTATAAGTATGTGGGACATGGCGTCACGAAGAGGCGAAGATCACAAGTGATGGATGCACGAGATCAAGGCAAGATATTAATGCTCAAGACTGATATCAAAGATCACATCAGCATGTTCACCAGAAAAGAAAAAGAAAAAGAAAGACGAAGACTACGAGCTCAAGACAAGCATAGTATGCTAGGTTTATTTCATTATTGTAACTCGGGTAACGCCCTTGTTTGGAGTGACCTCCCTTAGGGGGAGATTGTTGGAAATACGTTTTACGTATTAAGAAGGATCGGTCACTCCAAAAATAGTCCATGTTATAGCTCGTAGTTTAGTTAATCCTCTTTACTTATCAAACAAGTCCAAGCCTAGCCTACAACATGTGTAGGTCGGCCCAAAAGTGTAAGCCCAAGCCCATTACAAGGCTTGGGTATATAAACCCTCTCCTTTGATGGAGAGGGGTGTGGTATCATTATTTACACATAGTAAACATTGGTTTCTCTCTCTAAGTGTGTGTGTAATCCACCATCTCTCTATCTCTTTCTCTCTCTAAAAACATAAGCAAGATTTACAATCCTACAGGTAAGACATTTGGAGACGTAAGTGGCCACATCTTGTTTCATACCACTCCACCAAAAGTACTGCTTGATGTCATGGTACATTTTAGTCGAACCAGGATGTATCGAGAATGGGGAGCTATGAGCTTCAGCTAACAAAGCTTCCCGAAGTTCTTGGTCATCAGGAACACAAAGTCTTGTGCCCTGCCATACGATACCGTCTGCATCTACTCTGAATTCTGTCTGCTTCTCCAAATTCTGAACTATCGCCCAGATTTCTCCGTCATCCTTCTGAGCTTCCTTGATCTTAGAGAGTAACTCGGGTTCTACTCTAAGATTAGCCCAGTAACCGTGCTGTCCACGTACCATGATCTCGATGTCTAGTCGCTCCAAGTCTCTGATGACTTCCTCTTCGATTTTAATGCCGTTGATCATTCCGGATTTCCTGCTAAGAGCATCTGCCCCTACATTTGCCTTTCCGGGATGATACTGTAGATTAATGTCATAATCCTTCAACAGCTCTAACCATCTCCTCTGCCTCATGTTCAATTTACGCTGAGTGAAGATATACTTCAAGCTCTTGTGGTCCGTGAAAATGTCACATGATTCTCCATATAAGTAGTGTCTCCACATCTTCAATGCAAACACGACTGCAGCAAGTTCCAGATCGTGCGTGGGGTAATTCTCTTCATAAGGCTTAAGCTGCCGTGAAGCATACGCGATCACTTTCCCATGTTGCATGAGAACACAGCCAAGTCCCTTCCCCGATGCATCGCTGTAGATTTGAAATCCATCCGTACCAGATGGTAGAGTAAGAATAGGTGCAGATACTAGCTTCTGCTTCAGGTCTTCAAAGCTCTTCTCTCGATCTTCAGTCTAGACGAATTTCTCCCCTTTCCGCATTAGTTTGGTCAATGGTAGTGCTAGGCGGGAAAAGTTCTCCACGAACCTACGGTAATAGCCAGCTAAGCCTAAGAAACTGCGGACTTCTGTCGCTGATGTCGGCCTTGGCCACTTAGTGATGGCCTCAACCTTCGCTGGATCCATAGTGATTCCTTCTGCTGATACAATGTGACCTAAGAATGCCACCTTGTCTAACCAGAACTCACACTTGGAGAATTTAGCATACAGCTGCTTCTGGAAAAGAATCTGTAGTACTGTACGAAGATGGTCTTCGTGCTCCTCCTTGGATTTAGAGAAAATCAGGATGTCATCGATGAAAACAATGACGAACTTGTCCAGAAATTCATGGAAGATTCTGCTCATCAGATCCATAAATACTGCTGGAGCATTTGTCAGGCCAAATGGCATAGCTACAAACTCGTAGTGGCCATAACGGGTACGAAAGGCAGTCTTAGCGATGTCTTGCTCCTTGACCCGTAGCTGATGATAGCCTGACCTAAGATCGATCTTGGAGAAGTGTTTGGCCCCTTGGAGTTGGTCAAACAGATCGTCAATGCGTGGTAGTGGATACCTATTCCGAATAGTAATCTTGTTGAGCTCGCGATAGTCTATGCAAAGACGCATACTGCCGTCCTTCTTCTTAACAAACAAGACCGGTGCGCCCCATGGATATGCGCTCGGTCGAATGAAACCTCGTTCAAGAAGTTCTTGTAGTTGATCCTTCAGCTCCTTCAGCTCTTTGGGAGCCATGCGATAAGGAGCCTTGGAGATTGGTTCAGCTCCTGGAACCAGCTCGATACTGAATTGCACTTCTCGTGCAGGTGGTATGCCCGGAAGTTCTGCTGGAAACACGTCTTGGAACTCCGAAACTATTGGTTAATCCTGAATCGATGGAGATTCAGCATCCATGTCGTGAACCGTAGCTAGATAACCCTCGCGGCCATGTGACAGTAGTGCACGCGCTTGCAGGGTGGATATGACTTGTACAGACCGTCTGGGTATGAACCCATTATGAATGTACTCTGGTGCGTTGACATCACCGAAGATAACTCGATATGAATGGCAGTCTATGGTAGCATGATACTTGGATAGCCAGTCCATGCCCAAAATCATGTCGAAGTCATTCATGTCCAGCGGAAGTGCGTCGACAGGTCGAACCTTATCATCAAATTCTAGGGGAAGACTCTTGTATACATGGGTGATTACTACAGAGTCCCTCAAAGGCGTGGAAATAGTAAGCCTATTTTCTAGTGGCAAGGGAGGCATCCTAATGTTCTTAGCATAAGCAGTAGAAATAACCGAGTGAGTAGCACCCATATCAAAAAGAACACATGCAGCGCGACCATACATATACAAGATTCCAGTGATGGTACCTGTAGACTTGTTGGCCTGGTCTCAAGATGTCGTGTAGACACGCCCGGCAGTAGGAGACGGCTTGGTATCAGCATGTCCCGATGTACCCTCCATCTCGCCCATACGGCAATCCTTCATAATATGGCCAGGAAGACCACACTTGAAGCACGCATCAGTATTACGGCGACATGGTCCTAGGTGCCTACGGTGGCAAGTAGAGCAAAGAGGATGAGTGTATCCTCCAGCAGGTTCTCTGGCTGGCTGAGGACCTGATAAAACATTTTACATGAGACATAATAGTTGGGTACAAAGGACGAAGGGGATAATCGTAAGATTGAATACCAGTGATAGCTGGACGGCTAGGCTGCGAACCTCTCTGGTTCTGGTCCCTACCGTTTCCATGGTTCCTGGTAGAAGTTTGCTTAAAGTGTCAGAATATGAGTCATAACATAAAACATAAGGAATTTCGTAAGTATTAGGACCTGCTGTTGCTGGATTTCCCGGTGTTGTTACGATAATTGTCATTACCGCCACGCCTATCCGTAGCAGAACGGTCGTTAGTCTGACCGTTTCCCTTGGGCTGATGAGGTTGCTGCTGAGTAGCCGGCTGAGACCGGTCCCCAGTTTTCTGCCTGGAAGATACAATTAAAGAGATGAATAATTGACATATGGAAAGTATACGGATTGATCACCGCTTGAATACGAAGGTTTACCTCTTGTCGGGTCTTTCTGCTTCCCCGAACTCATCCCTTTCCTGCATCATCTCCAGTCTACGTGCTGCATCTTACTTGTGCTACCGTATCCAACGGAGCACCTGATAAGTTATTTGCAATCCTTGGATTAAGAGCCCAACGAAAGTGTATTGCTTGTTCTTCAGTGGTGCCCGCAGCTGCTCTCAGGACACCAGTATAGCGAATGAAACGCTGCATGAAGTCATTGCTGTCTTCGTCAGGTCGCTGTCTGAGGCTATAGTATTCCCTCATGAGCCGATTCCTTCCTTCCATGGGGAAAGATGTTAGGCGGGGGAGGATAACCGTCGTTATGAAGAAGAGCGTCTTGCATCTTTGCATCAGCAGCTGCAAATATTGCCCAGATATCGTTTGCGTTTGCCATCTGACAGTATGACATAAAACGTATGATTAAACAGTTCAAAACATAAAATATAAAATATATACATGAAAAAATTTATACTAAAAAAAATTCACGAGAAAAATTTTATGCAAGAAAATTTTGTGTATGAATGCATGATGCAGTTTTATGAAAACTTTTGTATGCTCGAGAGTGAACGCCTCTGGTCAGTTCACCCAAAACAAAGACATTGCGAGGGGACGCCTATGGGTCGGTCCTAAATCTAAAAGTTTCGATAAATCACATGCGACTAAATAGGGCCAGTCCTGTACCAACCATTACTTAGTCAAAAACCCTGTAACAATGACATGTATATGTATGCTTAAAAATGATGAATGCATGAAAACAACTGTCAGTTCTAGGAAGACTGTAGTGACTACCCACTAATCACAGGTCATATTTAAGAGCCTACAGGTCGAAGCCTTGGCTCTGATACCATAATTGTAACACCCCATTTTGGAAATGGAAATATCACAGTAATTATGGCGTGTCATCAAAGCATACAAGGTAAAATGTCTAAACATTACTTGACCATATAAAGGAAAATACCGGAATCAAACATCGGTAGTCCAAAAGTAAAGCTCATCACACACAAACATAGTATAGTAAAGGAAAAGGACTAAACAGTGTCCAAAGCATAAGTATCAAATAGAAAGGAAATGCATAATGTAAAGAAGGCTAGACAGCTTCTAGTCCATATGCACGTACTCTTAGTGTCTACGAGCGTCCTTGAGTACCTGCCGTTTTGGGAATATAGAAAAGTAAGACGGCTGAGCAATACGCTCAGTGCACGGATATACAATAAAGCATGAATAGGATAAGCATATAACATAATAACAGCGGAAGAAACTAAGTCCCGAGTAACCTGGTTAAGTCTTAATAAAACTGGTTTTATAGTTTGAAAGTCTTATGTTTATCTTATAAAAACTGTTTGTCATATTTTACCATTAGCCAATATAGGTCATGAAAATCCACCGTGCATGAATAATTAGAGGGGTGATCTCATCATGCAAATTAGAGGGGCTGCCTCTAATTTAATATACTGGTTTATGGGTAGGAGGGATCAGCTCCTTGTGAAGGATGCAAGGCACACACCACATTCACCATGTAATCCTGAATAAAACGTGTAACTAGGATGCACCCATACGCCCCACATGATAAATATAAATAAATGGCCAAAGCTAAAGGGACGCCACGAGCAATCACTCCGCCGTGGTGAAGTCATAACATTAGTGCCTCTAATGTTATGGTTATGGTACCTCCATAACTAGGTGAAACTGGTCATGCATGTATATGGCTATAGGTAATCATATTTAAACATAAGCAATCAAACTCATACTTATACTACGGGAAAACAGTTGGCTGCATACGGGGAAATCCTAATAAGGAAAGAATGTCCATATTGAAAGGACGGGAATCCGTACCTTATGTCCAGTGAACGAGAATGATGAACTGCGAGAATCCTACTTCCGAAACACTAGTGCTACATAAATACGTACATGAAATAAGTATCTGCTTGCTAAATACATAGCTGGTTTTATGTCATGTCTTAGCTTATTTTATGTGTTCTTACTATGTTTTACTGTTTAAAGCCTTAAACTGTGTTAAATCTTATATTCTGTTCATTCTGATTAAGTATTTCTGATATTTCATGTGTTATTATACTTACTGTGTAATAATAAGTAACTTTCCAAAAATAACAGGTTTCCTAAAATAGAAAGTTTCCAAAAATAGAAAGTTTCCAAAAATAGAAAGTTTCCAAAAATAGAAAGTTACCAAAAATAGAAAGTTTCCAAAAATAGAAAGTTTCCAAAAATAGAAAGTTTCCAAAAATTGATTTACTGCTTAAAATAGATAAGTTTCTAAAAATAGAAAGTTTCCATAAATAGATTAGCTGCCTTAATTAAATTAGTTTCCATAAATAGATTAGCTGCCTTAAATAAATAAGTTTCTAAAAATAGCTGGTTTCTATAACTAAATTAGCTGCCTTATTTAATTAAGTTTCTAAAAATAGAAAGTTTCCATAATTAGAAATAAGCTGGTTAAATAAGCTAAGTAAATAAGCCTAAGTGGTTTCATGATTATTTCCTAAGTCATATGATATATTGTATAGTTTAATAATTATTTCATGTAATTTAATTAAACTATAGGTTATAATATTTAATTATAGTATGACATGTTTTTAATTAAATATATTAAATACTTAGGTTAAAATATGTATTATTAAATATTAATAATATAACCTAAGTCATGTTAATTAATTAATTATATCCATGGTTTTTAAATAATTAATTAATTATAAGTCTTAATAATATAAATACTTAGGTTAAAATAATTTCATGATTATTAATAATTAATTAACCTAAGTCATGTTATTAAATTAATCTCATCTTTTATTAATTTAATTTTAACATAAGTTTATAACATAAAAACTAACATAACCATGATCCAGATCTAAGCTCAAAAACATGAACCGGACATGAATCGACACCGTACCCCGACCCAAATCGGGGTACCCCTTGCTGCCGTGGGACCCACACGCACCAACCAAGACCAAAAGGTCTTGGTGGCGGTCGGCTTAAGCAATCCGAAACCCCTTTGGGGTCGGTTACAGCCTGCGGCCCAAAACAAAACACCCCTTAATCGACCATTTGATTTAATTAATCATTAAAACATGTTAGATCTATGTTTAATTAATGTGTTTTTATAAAAACATCCCATGTTCATCATTAATAAACAGATTAATTAAAAAGAAAAGGTTTAAAAAGGTTTTACCGTATTCGTGGATCAAGGGAATGAAGAACAAACACGAAAAAATAATAAATCAACAAGATCCAAGATCAAGGAATCACCTTGTTTGGTGATTTGTAGGTGGCGACACAAAGAGGAGGAGAAAAGGGAGGGTTTAGGTTTTTCTTGAATCTTCTGTAAAGTAATTTTTGAGTAGTAAAAATTACTTAACCCCCCTTTTAGTAAAATTGGTAATGGGCTTGGCCCATTACCCTTGTTTTAGCCGCGGGTAGGGACCCCCCCATGGGGTTCCTGTACCTCGTTTCGTGTCTCGTTATTTAGTTGGTCGTTTGTGTTTAATTATGTTCGTGTTTTAAATGTTCTCTTTACGTAAATACCATACACTAATATATTTAATTACGCTCGTATTAAATATATATACGTAATTAATAATAGCTCATGTTTTAATTACGCTCGTGATTCGTGATCGTATGTTCGTGATTAATTATTGCTAAATAATTATTACGTGATCGTGCATATAAAATACTTATCGTGTTCTAACACGTACGTAATACATAAACTCCTAACACGTAATCGTAATCATGCTATATTAGGACAGTTTTTAACTAGTATGTACGATCCTAAGGGTACTATGCATGGTAAAAGCATGCGGGTTTTACACATACTTAAGAATCCATTGGAGTTATGGTACTTGTATAACTATGTTGGCCACCATACTTATACAATTACCCTTTCCCCAATGCACTCCCTCCTATGATGACACTTATAAGAATTAATACAACACATAACACATATATCCATCTACCCACATAAGCTCATAACCACATAAACAATAAAGTCTAAAACTCCATCCATTAAAAAAAAATATAATCAAACTATTGGAATACATAAATCCATAGTCTAGCTAAAACAACATGGACTAAATCCAAAACGAAAACATAATCAGTTATAAGTCATGTCGCCCATAAGAGTGGAAACAGCTTAAAATCCTTCATATCCACCTACTCCTAATAACTCGAACCACCACATGATTCTTAGGGACATGACTTAAACATCAAAAGAAAAATACTATACCTCAGGTACATAAAATAACTCAACAAAAGACAAAAACTACCATGTACCAAATTATGTACTATAATGTACAATTTAAGCAAAATACAACAATGACTAGCGTGGATGATTATGGTTCAACCTTCACTAGTCACAACCCGAAAAGAAAATAACATGTGGCTAAGTATGAACTACTATGGTTCAACCCATACTAGTCAAAATTTAACAAACATCGCAAGTAAAAACCAATAACATCCAGAAAACTTTAATTAATATAAAATGCACACATACTCCTATGATGCCTATATGCAGGGACCCTTAAGTTATAGACTAGGTTGCTAGACTAGGCAACCTAATTCTCTATAACCATTGGCTCTGATACCATTCTGTCACACCCCACCATGGCAGAATATGGGGCGCGACGTATGGATATCATCGCAACAACAACGTGTCTATAGAGAGAACTATATGAATTAAAAATGTCATAAAAGGTGACACAAATGTCATGACAATATCTCATCAATGCAGGAGTCTAGGTAAGTAGGTAACAGTCCTACCTCTTACCCAAGACAAACAAATAACACAAACAAAGCAACATATAGGTTCATAGTATCACTTATTGAAACAAACAGAAAAATAAACTAAGAAGGAACAGGGATCTCCTTCTAAATGCATTCCTACGCGACTCCACCCCTAGCCACATATGTTCTCACGCTTAACCACTTTATCACCTGAAAGAGACACTAAAACACGTCAACATAATGTTGGTGAGAGTCATAGGTTTAGACTCCAACCGAAAACAGATTAAAATAAGCTGTGAACCACCATAAACCACTAAACATATGGACAATGTGCTACAAATATGCATTAACAACTAACATTCAAGATCAATCATTCCAAACAAAATCCAAGGCTCCCAGCCTTACCAAACACTATGGTACCATAGGCGCCCATACACCTATGTACCAATCCTAAGGCCCCGCCTTGTCATTATCCATTGGTCCCATAGATGCTCACACATCTATGTACCTCCCCAAGGCTCCGCCTTGTCAAAATCCCCTTGGTACCAAGTCAAACCACAATAACTGAGACGGTACGTGTCCCCCGATCCAAATCATAAACACAATCAAGAATCACATAGCAATTAATCACATAAGTGTACACACAAGTTCATTACCAATCATAAAACATTCACAACATAAGTTATAAAACCAAACAGTGTCTCTTCCATCCCATCTGAAAGTCAAAATCATTAAAAGACATGGGACTATGAAACTCACTTGATTGAGCTTCTCCAAAAGTCCGCGCACTAGCAAAAAGCTAACAAACATAATCACACAATCAAAACATGAACCAAACACTAAGATGGCTCATCAACCTATGATGGACATCTAACCTTTTCCCATATATATACCTCATTTATATGCTCTAAGCATCTCATTACACCCCTCTATAAAGCCCTTAACTTAGTTTACTTCATAACCCGTCCCGTTAACATTTTACCCAAAACAGTCCCGGTTTTTAGGTCTCCAAACTATAAGCCAAACGCCCACCTAAACATACCCATGATCTCTGTAAAGGAAACCCTATGCCATTAGATATGTTAGATAACTCCTCCCTTTTGCCCCAACCTTAAAGCTACTGTTAAGGCCCCGATATATATATATACTTCTGCCTATCCGCATTTTACCGATTTTGAACATACAAAAAGTTTGTTATGATTAGGGGGTCTTACCCTAACCCATTTGCTTAGCCACCCTTTAGGTCTCTTATCTAATATATAAACCAACACCTATGCTCATTAGAGGGCTCAAGTGTACTCCTAAGTACCCCAATCACCTTAAAACGTTAAATTAAACCCGACTGATTTCAAAACTATTTTGACCTCCGACTATTGTAACCTGTTTTTGACCCACCTCCCGACTTCCAATTTAGTTCTTGTTTCTTGCATTTGAAATACACTTCAATTACCTATTCAGGGATGCTTGGATCTCAAAATAAGTGTTTGTAGAACTCTAGATATGATCAAAACAAGTTACTCAAAAATCTGCCCAATTTTTAAAAACGGATTTAAACATGATTAAACCCTAATTAACATCACTAATAATCACCAATCATTATTATAATCATGTTAATTGTTATAAAACCCCTAATTACAGATCTATTAAGAACTCTAATCCATCATATAAATTGATTACATAAAACTTGAAGCCTTAATGCTATAAAACAAGAAAACTATAAGAATTAAATCAAGAATTTTACCTCAAATCTTCAAGAAAATTATTTTTGATGAATCCCTAAATTAGGGCTTGTAAAAATTCGGCCAAAAGGGGAGAAAATTAATGAAAAACTCATTTTTGTAATATAAACATGGTATTTATATGTTTTATTAAAAAAGCTTTTCCAAATTGGGCTCAAGTTGGGTCTTTTGACCCATTATCCTTTCTTTTTCTTTTCTAGTCGGTTTAAAACCCGATTCATATATATATTTTTTTATTTTTTTTCTTTTTAAGACTTACTAATATATTATTAATAATCCCTTAAGTTACCTTAATTTATTTCAGCTCCTAAAACCTCAGAACCGTAAAACTAGTCAATTTACGCGTATACCGTAAAAAAACGTAAAATATACAGTTTTAAAAAAACTCTTGAATTTTGAAATAAACTTTTAAACTAAGTCATAAATGACTTAAAACTATCCCGAAAAATACTCCCATGACTAAACACCTTACCTGAGACCTCTAAATGCTAAACCCCAAATCGTAAAAAAAAAATAAAATTTACTATAATACTTATACGTATACGTAAACACCAAAATAACACCATTTCATTTCATAGTCACCAATTTGTGACCTCATGAACATGAAATAACCGTTCCTCGATTTACTTATGAGTACCATATACCCATAAACGATGTCCACACCAACTTCGTTCACGCAAAATAAACATGTAAACATACAAAACACATAGTCACACATAAAATAACCTAAAAATAAGACCGAGTGACGAACCTCAAAACCACGGTTGTCACAGAAGCGGTGTCTATCTTTTTTAGAAATGCTCATTTTCCAACACTCCATGAAGTAGCGTTTAAGAGTTTTGAGCATTGAGGAGTTGTTTTACACATTATAATTACAACTAAAGCTACGTTATCAATCGTTTTTATTAAAAAATTTACAGCTAGTACTACTCACAACCACAACTCACAACTGTTACTCACCGGTACTGCCCACTACTACTATTCAATGCTATTTTTGCCATACATACCCATAGTGTGTGGTGTAATATCATAAAAGTTGATAATGATTTAGACATGATTAGGATCCACATGTCTTCATCTTTTGAGTAGGAACCAGGAAGTGGTGATAACAATTATATTTTAGGAGGACAATTAGATTTTTGTGGGTATTACGTGATTTGTTTCCGAGGCTATACCATTTAGATGTCGTTAATGATGCAGTTTTAAGCAAAAAAGGTTTTTGCGTGAGGACAGGTGGGTATGTAATTAGGTCTAGAGGAGGTGCGATCTTAGAGGAAGAGCATTAACTCATGTACATAATTTGTCTAATCTTTTGCAGGATTCTAGGCTAAAAAAGATACTAAAGACAGGTGCAAGTGGCAGCTCTATGACGATGGGAGTTTTACACTTAAGGGTCTCCATGACATGGTGGACTCAAAGGTTCTTGAATCATCATGAAGTATCTTTGAGACCTCTTGGTGCAAGTTAATTCCAAAAAAAAAGTTTGCATATTTGTATGGCATTCGTATCATATGAGAATCCATGCTCGGGTAGTCCTTGACAACACGGGTCTCGATTCACATTCGATATTATGTCCTTGTTGTGAGGAGTCAGATGAATCGTTGGACCATTGTATTGTTCTATGCCCAAGAGTTAATCCGATATGGGATACGGTGTTTGAATGGTTGTGTGTAGGTATGCAAAATCTCTTCTCAATCGAAGATGTTCTTAATATCAGTGAAGTTAATGCTTTTACACGACGTAAGAAAAGATGTAGAAAGGTGGTATGGTCAGTGTTGTACATAGTCTGGATGAATAGAAATCAAGTGGTATTTAAAAGGAACGGGGTACTAATTCCGGATTTGTTTAGGGAAGTTCAAGGAAGGGCGTTCAAGTGGACTGCTACAAGGATGAAAAAAGGTAAATTAAAGTGGGAGGATTGGACCAGTGGTTTAATTTTTCCATCTAGGTGTGAGTTAAAGATCACACATGATTTTAAACCAATCTTTCTTTTGAGGTTTGCTTGTTCCAACCTCTCGTTGTCATTGTTTGTAGGTTAGGTTATGTTACTTTTTTACTTGTATTTCTTCGATTTGTGGTTCCTTTGAAGGTCCCCATCTATATTTTATAAATGGATCTTTTTTTGTAAGGTTATGTTGGTGGTAATAATAATATTACATTTCAAATAAAAAAATACAATTTACATGAGGTTGGGCACTACAAGTCCTTAGACCTTGTGGTCGACTCCCAATCATTGTTGGTCGCATCATTGTGAGGTGGTTGTTGTTGTTGGTCGAGTGAGTCGTGTATATAACATCGAGAGAAACAAGTTAAAAAGTTTACCACTATATTTATAAGAAAAAAAATCTTTTAAAAATTTGAAATTAAAACATTTTAAATCTTAAAATTACCCGATTCATTTTATAATTTTATACTTGATTTATAGATTCTTACATCAACTTTTATATGGCGTGTGCGCCTCCACAGAATGCCGATGAAATCAAAGATATGGTTTAGAAATAATCGAGGAGGATACAGTTTGACATCTAGCAATTATGAACTTAGTCGTATAATGTGATAATGCCAGCACAAGTAAAGATAAAATGCGAAAAGTATACAATAAATGCAATAACATTCCGAAAGAGAAATGTGGGTTGATTGACACTTGTTTTAAATAGGATTCTCATAAAGATTCCGAGATGCATAACGTCTTGTTTAGAAAGGCAGAAAAAAACGTCAAATTGATAATAGTTTTGTTGGCATAGATAACGCCTGGTTTTAGTTTTCGTGGTGTTCTTTAAGTTTCATATTGTAATATCTAGTTTTTAATTTCGAGCGTTCGCTTTTGTACGTTTATGTTCATATCTTACGTTTTTATTTACATTCACATATTTAACGTTGCAAGTTAAATTCGTGACCCCATAAAAAAACCTATTCGTGGATATATATATAGATACTCACAAATTCACCACTTTATACTCATAATTTCAATACTTCTACTTCACAATTTTTTTAAAAAATATTTCTTAAGAAAACACTCTTTGAAACACCCAAAGAAACCTACAAAAAAACTACCTTAAGCAATTTCCTGACACCCAAAAAACTACCTGCAACAATCTCCCCACAGCCTTACACAAACTCCAACTACGACTGAAAAGCTATATGGGGTAGTTCATTGATGAGACTGCATTTATACATAGTCTCATCGTCCAAATCGGGCTTAAAACGCTTAAAAATGTCATAAAATACCCCAAAATATGCTTGTGTTTGTTCATTGTGTATTTTAGGTACGGATATCGTGAAATCAACAAAAGATTATAAGAATCAAGCAAAAAAGAACACGGGAAACGAAGCCGCACAAAGAACCGGACCCGAGTAATGAATTTCCAAAATACCCTTGAAGTTTTGAAGATTGACAAGAATGGTCCCTCAACTTTGGAAGACTTGTCACTTTTAACCCTTGCAAAACTCAAAATTTGCATAGGGGTCCTTAAAGTTTCAAGAATATATCATATATGCCCTTTAAGAATGAAGACATTTCACAAATAGCCCTTGGTGTAAAGTTTAGAAGTAAATTGTGCCAAAAGTGGCAAGAAGCTCAAAGTTTTATAAAGGAAAATGGAGATTTGTTGCTGAAAAACTTGTTATGCATACAATTTGCAATTGAGGGGACCAAAACTGCCCAGACAACCAAACTCACACCCACCACTCTCCTAATGCCACGTCACCGCCCATTCCACCTCACCTTAAATCTCAGTCAAACCACCCCACTAACAAGTTTTATTAATATAAAAAAATTAAACAAGTTTTTTTTATTAGTCAAGGACGTGGGAAACATTCACTGTATTCATCATCACCTTAACCCTCTCAGTTATGAACACACATAAACCCTAACTGGGTTTTACTTAATCACCCAAAATCAAAAAACCATTCCTTCCAGAACCTTGATTAAACCCTTCCTAATCCCATCCCAACTCCCAAAAACCTGTCATTCTCATTCACATGGTCTCCCTGACCTTCCCTTGACCCACTGTGGTAAGAAACAAAAGGGGACCAATAAATCAACGATCCTAAGGCAGTTGTTAACCTCTCCAAGTAAAGATAAATGGCTAGGATGATTGTGCAATATGGATATCAACATCAGTCACATGAAGCTTCATTGACCAAGAATTCAAAATCAGCATATGGCATCTTCAACGAATCTCCGAAGGACAGATTGGGGATTTTCAGATCTCTGGTTTTCTTTTTCTTTGATTTTCTAGATAGTTCTATGCTTGTGTATAAAATGATATTTCTTTAAAACCTTTGCAAGATTGAGCTGAGTTCCATTGTTTTCTATTTGATTAGTGTAATCTTTTTATTTTCTAGCAAAATCTTTTTTTCTGTCACTAGTTTCTAAGGGCTTGGTTTGGTTAATTGGTTGACACCCAAGTAAGCAACCTAAGCTTGTATAAGCTGGTGGTTTCATTAAGGTATCACTTTCAGGTTGGTTTGAGTTTAGTGGTTTAAAGATTTTACCAAAAAAATGTTTTTCTTTACTATTCATTGTGTGACTTACTGTTCACATAAGCTAGTGTAATAAGCTGACTGACAATCATCTTATTGACTACTTATGTGAGCTTGGACCTTGTGTTTTTGTTGTGTGGTTAATCACATGTGTTAGAAGATCATTTACTCATACTTAGTTCATGGTCCTTGGGTTCATCAGTTAAACCAACAACCAAGCACCTATCACATATCTTCATCAGCAAATGAATCTCAATATTCCATGTCTTTTTTAAACGAATCAAGCTGGGGCATCGGGGTGTGTTCCTTGGTCTGATCAAGTCCAAGAAGGTATACCATTGAACTCCCTTTTTTAAGCAATAATTGGTATTGGGTTTCCATAAATTTGCAATTGCTTTATTCTATCTGTTTACTTGCTCAATTTTTTTTTGCTATTTTGTTTTTCTTCTTATTTGTGTTCAATTATCTGTCGTTTACTTCTTAGAGTTGTTTGCTTTGTTCAATGGTTCTTTATGTTGCCATTCTTCTTGTCAAATGTCAAGTTCTGCCAGTCAAACAAGTGTTTATAATTGTTCATCATTTTGTCATTGCTTAGGAGTTGTAGTGTAAGTCTGATAGCATTTGATTATTAAGGATTAGCTTTAACTTTGCTTTTAATTCAGTTTAAAAAAAACACAAGTTGTTCTATGTTTCTGCTATATTCATAGAAAAATTGATTCATAATCTGTTGTTGTATTGTTTTCTGTTTGATTTGAGTGTTTTAAGGTTAGTTTTAGTGTTATTGAACGTTTACATGACTTGCTCAAAGGATAGACCACTATTGCTCAAAACAGTTTACTCCTTAGTTCGAGATTGTTCCATATCTGGTCACTTGTACTAGAATGAATCACCACCTTGTTTTGAAGTAGTTAGATCCGAATACTCTAGGGCATTAATCATTTGTTGTGGGTACTTTAAAGTCTGTTTAAATTTTCATAGGTTTTAGGCTGCTAGAGCTTCACAACAGATGGTATGTAGAAAAGTTTTTGGCAAAATAATCCTTAAAATTCTACATTAGATCGTAGGATTCATTTGAGGTTTTAGGCTTTGTAACTTTGCAAATCTGAAGGGATAAGGTAGATGTTATTCTGTTTTTAACGAGATTCAAGTTTAAGCTTATGCGAGCTTATTTCATAAGCCCATAAATCAGTCTTAGATCATTAGGTGTTATAAGGAATACTAGCTGCTGATGGTGTTATTGCTGTATGGTTTTGTTTGTTAGGCTGCCAGTTTTGCTGATTATGGTGGTAATGATTTGAGGTTTGTAGCTTAAGCATAAGCATAATGTTAAGTTGAAATTGGCCTATAAGCACCTGAGTTGGCACTCACTGTTAGTGCACCGTAGCAACAACCCATTTTCCTTTTTTAGACAGTTCGTGCTTTGTGTTTGGTGCATTGTTTTGTTGTTGTGTGTTGTGTTTTGACTCCCACAAGCTCATTAGCTTGTGGGGTGCCTTGCGAGCTCAGCAAAACCTAACGCCCCAAACCGAGCTCTCCAATATCCCTCGAATCAGTAACAAGAACAAAGAAAGAGAAAAACTTGAGGTCTGTGGGAATTTGAACACAAGATCTGAGCCTAAACATGTTAACTAGATTTGGTTCTTTTGTGTTTTTTTGTAGCATTAGAGTTACTGTTCACGTTATATATATATATATATATATATATATATATATATATATATATATATATATATATATATATATATATATATATATATATATATATATATATATATATATATATATATATATATATATATATATATGTATATATTGTTCAAAAAGTAAGGGCCAAGACTCGAACCTGTGCCCTTACTCTCACACACCAAAGCCTTAACCAATTGCACCCTAGGGTCTTTTCTGTTAGACCTCCACTAGTTATTTATTTAAGGGGTATCTAATTGATAGCTTATTAATTCAATCCGAGTGTAAATGAGCTGCAAGCAACTTATTGATTAAGTCTTTTGAGTCCTTTTCATTTTTAATTAGATTGATATAGATTTTAGGATTCTTAGAAAATAAAATCATATTTTTTGCTTTATTATTTAATTTTTTATTAATATTTTCTGTTAGCCTCAAAATATTGAGCCAAACAAGAATGCTCGGTCATATGTTTATTATGTATCGTATTTTAGAACGTTGTAATAGGTAGTATATTAGTCGTGTTATTATGGGCTTAACTTTAAGCTAAGGTTCATTAATAAGTAACCAAAGCCCAAAAGGAAAGCCCGGCCCAAACCATATAGTCCATAAAGAAGCCCGCATGTGGGTGGACTATATATACCCTTCCTAGCATGTTAGGAAGGGTGTTGGTTCATTTGTATTCTCACTTCTCAATCTAACATTCACCTAGTTCCAACCATTTTCTCTCTACTTTCTCTCACTACTTTCTCTCTCTAGAATTCTTCTCATATCTACCTTTCTTTCTTTAATTCGTGTATTACAATCATCATAATATTAGGGACAACAATTGGTATCAATCGCCATGGGGTAGTTTTGTGATTGGTTGTTGCGTTTTCATTTGATTTATTTGCTTTAATCCTTCTTTCATCCACGAATTCAAGATTTTTCTTGTTTTTTAGTGTTTTTCGATTCGTATACCTTCTTGATTCGTGCCATTGTGACTTGGGTATCTTGGTTTTTGGCTTAAACACAAGTTTTTTGGATCAAAAGTTGAAAATCTCTTGTTTTTCATCTTTCCGAAATTCTAGCTTGTACCACCATCGGAAAGTACAATTGAGAGGGGTTTGATCGCAATAACCACTAGGTTCTACTTTGCGATCTAAGGATTCTGATACCTTATTCCGATCTGGACATTCCGATCGTACATTGCGATCTGGGATTCCGATGGTTTCAAGGGACTTTTGAGTCGTTACTCTGCCAAATTTGTTTTAGACACATTCCGATCTGAACATTCCGATCTGAACATATTCCGACAGGTGCACATTGCGATCAAAAGGACATTCCGATCTAAGCAACATTCCGATGGGCATTCCGATGGCACATTCTGATGACATGTTTAGCTAAATTTTGTTTGATTATTTTTTAGATTTAGCCACCATCTAGACTAGTTTCGGAATGTAGTTTACACGAAGATTAAAAAAAAAAAAAAAAGAGTTAAAATTTTTAGGTCAAGTAAAATCAAATTTTTTTCCATACTAGTTTTAGGACATTTCTAGCTCTATTTCAAAATTTGGTGATTACAAATTTTTTAGGTCTACCGTTTTGTCGGACTGAGGAATTTATTGTCGGGCTGAGAAAAAATAGCAATTTTCGGAATTTCAACAACCAAACAATCACAACACAACTACTTACGATCCACATCCGATTCATCATTTCAGAGAATATTGAGATGGATTCTACTACCAAATATCGTGTGACGAACAACAACATAATGGTGGCATGTAACAAGGAAAGACCGCCAATGCTTGTGTCGGGTCGATATGATCAATGGCAATCCCGTTTTATACGTTACCTTGACACAAAACCTAACGGTGATGCTTTAAGGCAATGTATTTTGGAAGGACCCTAAAAACTATCAAGGATTCAAGTTCCTGCAGTACCAGCCACAGACACAAGTGACGCACAACCCGCATATGAACGTGATGAAAAGAGGACCGACCTCACCCCAGAGAACCGTGCGTGGTTTGATGCAGAGAAGGAAGCAATCTACTTAATTCTCAATGGCATTGGAGATGAGATTTACTCTACGGTTGACGCATGTCCTACTGCTCAAGAAATGTGGACGGCCATTGAAAGATTGCAACAAGGTGAATCACTTAACAAACAAGATGTGAAAACTAAGATGTTTTGGAACTTTGGCAAGTTTACATCAAAGGATGGGGAATCAATTGATTCTTATTACTCCCGATTCTACAAGATGATGAATGATATGACCCGAAACAACTTGCCAGTTTCCACCATGCAAGTCAATGTCCAATTTCTACAGCAACTTCAACCAGAGTGGACACAGTTTGTCACCTTGGTGAAACAACAACAAAAGTTAGACGAAGTTTCATACCACAAGCTCTTTGACATCTTGAAACAATTTCAAAATGAGGCAAATGAACTTCGAGCTGAACGAGTTGCAAAGATTTCCAATCCACTTGCTTTGGTGTCTACCACTCAACATTACCTAGAATATCACTCCCGTACTTCAAAGAACTACTCTACTCAATCATCATCACCACGATCATCCATTGTCTCCAAGTCACATGTTCCAACACGATCCCGAGGCAAAGAAGTTGCAAGAGCACAATCACCCACACCTGAGCAATCATCCGAAGAAGACAGTGATGAAGAAATAGCTCAAAAGGATAGAGAATTCAAGCAACAAATGGCTTTCGTTATGAACCAATATAAGAAAATCTACAAACCCACCAACAACAACCTTCGAACATCTTCAAACTCGAGGAACACCCATGCACAGAGTCCTCCAAGGTATGACACACGAAGACGTGTTGCGAGTCCTCCAAAGTATGATCGACAACCTAAGTATGATAATCAGAGGGTGGCTACTGTTGTTGGAAATCGGGAAACTGTTGGTACTCAAGTTGTGCAACAAAGTGGGATTCAGTGTTTTAACTGCAGAGGTTTTGGGCATTTGGCCAAGGAATGCAGGCAGCCAAAGAGGGTTAAAGATTATGGTTATCATAAGGAAAAGATGCTGTTGTGCAAGAAAATGGAAGCTGGAATCAAGTTATCAGCTGAGGAAGGAGAAATGCTTGACGACACAGATGATGAACTCTCCGACCAAGAACTCGAGGCACATTATTCATACATGGCAAAGATTCATGAGGTCCTTAACGTCACTGAAGATGACAATGGTCCTATCTTTGATACCGAGCTAATTGATAAGGTACAAGATGATGCTGAATATAATGTGTTTGGTGATACACATGAGCATAGTGATCTACCAACAACAATTACTGACACGTGTATGATGGAAACGGTTGATAGCAATACCACACCCGATTCATCAGACATGTGCAATAATGAGTTTGAGGATGATCAACATGCAAATGAGTATGATGACGAGGAGCGTGTCGCGCTTGCTAATTTAATTGCTAGTTTACAAAAAGATGTCAATGAAAATAGAAAGAATCAAAAGCAATTAAAGAAGGCAAACGCAGCGCTCACTCAAAACTTTGAAGAATGCAAAGCCGCTCTTATAAAATCTAGTGAGACTATTGATAGTTATAGGGCTGAGCTTCTTCAAAAGACCAACGAGCTTGAGGGGTACAAAAGTCGTGTCATCAACGTTAAAAAGGACGATTTTGAAAATAAATACAATGAAGCTCTTGCTTTGTTAACTAAAGAAAAACGTCAATTTAATGTTTTATTAAGTGATGAACGTCAAAAATCGTATCTTGCCACTACAAAAGTTAATGAACTTGAACAGAGGCTTTCTATGAACACCACCGATTCTGCTAAAATTCTTGACGAGAAGAAACAAGAGGTTGAAACATTAAAACAAGATTTCAAAAATAGACAAAGCAAAGATACTGAAAAAGTAAAGGATCTCGAAGAACAAGTCGATTTTTTGAAAAAAGTTGCTTATAATACACATGACTCTATTCAAACCGTAAGAATGATAGCACCTCGGTCATTTTTCAAGGGTCAACCTAGCTTTGCCACCCCCAAGTACCTCGAACAAGCTCAAGCTGCAAACCCCCATTTATATCTTGACGAGTCCGAATGGACCAATCATGATTGCCCTATAGCTAACTTCGATAGTGAAGAGACGTCCCTTTGGGATGAGGAGAGTAAATCACCGGTCAATAAAGATTTTGTGAAACCATATAACTATGCTTATGAAAACAGTCTTTATGGTCTTTTCACTCCACAAAAACAGAAGTCTCGTGAGGAATTATTTTTAGAATGCAAACAAAAAAGAATTCAATGGAAAAAAGCTTTTGCCACTAAGAGGAAAACTAATGTTTTTAAATATATAAACTATTTGCCTCTAGATGCTTCTAAAAGCAAAAGTAGAAAAATACTTGGTTTTCTTAAACACCACGTTAATAATGTTCGATCAATTGTTGCAAGCGATTGGGAGAAACGTCAAAAGGATAAGTGGAAAACCGAGATTCCTCACGACATAACTGTGCTTGTGAAAGAACTTTTAATACCAAATACGAAGATAATAAAAGAACATGTTCTTGAGTTTGAAAATTTAATTCAGTCTGAAATGTTTGATGATTTGAAATATGTTGAGTCTCTTGAAAAAGAAATTGATGACCTTCAAAATGACAAATTAGAATTTTCAAACGAATATGATCTACTCTTAGAAGAATGTCTCTCCAAAGATATTTTGTGTGTTACTCTTCAATCTTGTGCTGATATCGATGAATATTCTGATGTTGCATGCAAATATCTTGATAAAATCAAAGAGTGTGAGCGTCTTGAACTTGAGCTTTCAAAACATAAAGAAAATGTTGATAAAAAGGCTTTTGAGTTACTTCAACACAAAACTGATTTCCTTCAAAAACATTGTCATTCTCTTGAACTTGCTTTGCAAAAAGACGTTGGTAGTTTTCCACATGATAATAATTTGCAAGAAAAACTTTCCCAAACGTTTCGAGAAATGAAAGAACAGAATTTGGAAATTAAAGGGTTGAAAGCTCAGTTACAAGATAGGGACAGAGCGATAGCAGAGTTGCAGAAACTCATTGCTAAGATGGGTGGGAAGATTGTGGAACCCAGTGTTAAGAAACCTGTTATAAGACAACCCAATGCTCAAAAAGTGACTAGACCCTCTGTCTTGGGAAAACCATCTGTTTTCTCTAATTTTGCATTTGCAAAACCTGCGTTTGCCCCCAAGACGGATGGGAAGGATAGGTTACCACAAAACACTCTCAAAACACATATTCGATCACAAAGCATTAAGAACACAAATGTGGTTAAACCAGGGATGTATAGATTGGCCACTAAACCCACACAAAACAAAGAAAGTCAATCACCTCAGACTTCTAGAAACACTAATAGACGTGTGTCTTTTACTACAGGAGTAGTCCCCACTGCTAGTGTTAGCCGGCCCCAGCTTAAGAGCACTCGCATGAATGAAAAGGTCTGGCAAAACAAAAGTCAAGGGAAGATGAAGGAAGTAGAAGACCACCCTAGGTATTTCAATGTTTCTAAGAATAAAACGTCTGTAATCGCGTGTAATGACGATTTGAATGATTCGACTTTGAATGCTATGAAAGTTAAGTTTGTTTGTGTGAAATGTGGAAAGTGTGCTAATGCTAATCATGCTATGTGTGTTTCGAATAATGTCAAAGGCGTAGAAACTAGAACTAAGAAGCAAACTGTGATGCCTATTAGTGCTAGAAAACCCAAACGCAAAGTGAACCATTATGGTGCAACCCCCCCTAAGAAAAGTATTGCATCAGACTCCACCACTAAGAACCCTAGAAGCAGAATTAGGGAATTATATGAATCTGCTAGCAAGCCTTGGAAATGGTGGTTTGCTAATCAATGTCCTCCAGGATATAAATGGATGACTAAGGTTAGGACAGAAAATGTGACTACGAGCGTTAGTGTGCCTCTAAGTGATGAAACTAGGGAAACTATTGAATCGAAAATCATAACTAACATGGAATCCAATTTAGCAAATGCTCCATCGTGTTCTAATTCTTCTGCAGGTGATCGAAGTAATTCTCTTCATAATGGACTCCGGATGCACGAAGCACATGACGGGGAATCTCAAGCTTCTAATTAACTTCGTGGAGAAGTTCCTGGGTACGGTCCGATTCGGAAATGATCAATTTGCACCGATCCTAGGATATGGAGACTTGGTTCAGGGGAATATCACTATCAAAAGGGTTTACTACGTCGAAGGGCTCAATCATAATCTTTTCTCGGTTGGTCAATTCTGTGATGCGGATTTGGAGGTTGCTTTTAGAAAGAAGACATGTTTTGTTCGTGATTATGATGGGAATGACTTACTTACCGGAACACGGGGTACTGATCTCTACACCATTTCACTACAAGACTCCACATCTTCAACTCCAATCTTTTTCATGGCTAAAGCTTCAACGACTCAAGCTTGGTTATGGCATCAACGTTTATCTCATCTTAACTTTGACACCATCAACTTGCTTTCCAAGAAAGATATTGTGCGAGGCCTTCCTAACTTGAAATTCATCAAAGATCATCTTTGTTCTTCTTGTGAGCTTTGTAAAGCTAAACGGAGTAGTTTCAAGACAAAGACTACACCAAGCTCTAAAGGACCGTTAGATCTTCTTCATATAGATTTGTGTGGTCCCATGCGTGTTCAAAGTATCAATGGGAAGAAATACATTATGGTAATTGTCGATGACTACTCAAGGTACACATGGACTCACTTCTTGAGATCCAAGGATGAAACACCCGATGTTCTCATCAGCTTCCTTAAAGTGATACAACGTGGTCTTCAAGCTCAAGTTAAAGTGGTTCGTTCTGACAGAGGTACAGAATTTTTGAATTCAAAACTGAGAAATTATTTTGAAGCCGAAGGAATTGAACATGAAACATCTATTGCTCGAACACCCGAACAAAACGGCGTTGTTGAAAGACGAAACCGTACTTTAGTTGAGGCTGCTCGAACATTATTATCCGCTTCAAAACTTCCACTATACTTTTGGGCCGAAGCCGTGTCAACCGCATGCTACACACAAAACCGCTCTTTAGTTATCCCAAGACACGAAAAGACACCATATCACATAATTAATGATCGCAAACCTTCACTCAAGCACCTTCATGTTTTTGGATGTACGTGATACATTATTCGAGATGGTGAAAATCTGGACAAGATGAAAGAGAAAGGTGATGCATGCATTTTAGTGGGATATGCAACTCAGTCTAAGGGATACAGAGTATACAACAAGAGAACAAAATTGATAGTCGAGACTATTTATATCAGATTCGATGAATTACAAGAAATGGCACTTGAACAAAGCAGTTTAAGTCCCGATCCACAACGACAAACGACTTCCGTTCACAACCACACGGAACTCGGAACTCAAGACCACATCAATGAACCGTCAAGTTCAAAGCTGGTTCCTGAACATGTTCCTAGAGCAGATATGACAGTGGACACGACACTTGAAGAGTTGGAAATGTTATATGGACCAATGTATGATGAATATTTCACGGGGGAGAAACAAGTTGCATCGAAGTCTTCCGCTGTCACTCATGATACGAATGATGATACCGATCATCATCAACAAAAGGATACAACTTCATCTACTTCAACACGGGTTGTTGCAGATTTACCTCCTTAGAATATCACTTCAACAATCGATCCTACAACATCCACAACTACTGTCATTGCTCCAGAGAACACAAATCAAGCAGACGATGCATTATCTGACGAAGACGAATTTATCAACCTATTCGGTACACCGGTACACGAAACTGGAGAGTCTTCTACTCACCGTGTTGATCCGTCAAATATGCATACGTTCTATCAACGACATCCTTCAACACATCATTGGACCCGAGATCATCCTTTGGTTCACGTAATTGGAAACCCTTCACAGCCTGTTCGTACAAGACGACAACTAGCAACCGATGGCGATGTTTGTATGTTCGCACTCGCCGTGAGTACAGCTGAACCGAAAAACATCTAAGAAGCCATGGCTGATCATGCTTGGATTGAATCGATGACGGATGAACTTCAACAATTTGAAAGACTTAAAGTCTGGGAACTTGTTGACAGACCATACGATGTGACTCCATTAAATCTTCGTTGGATCTGGAAAAACAAGATGGATGAAGAGAATACGATCATCAAGAACAAAGCTAGGCTAGTGGCTAAGGGGTATGGACAGAAAGAGGGTATTGATTTCGAAGAATCATTTGCACCAGTAGCTCGAATGGAAGCGGTCAGGATTTTTCTTGCTTATGCTGCACATAAGGGATTCATTGTCTATCAAATGGACGTAAAGACGGCGTTTCTTAACGGTCCTTTAAAGGAAGAAGTCTATGTCACACAGCCGGAAGGATTCGTCAATCCTCATTATCCTGACAAGGTGTATCGTCTCCACAAGGCACTATATGGACTCAAGCAAGCTCCAAGGGCGTGGTACGACGAGCTCTCGAAATTTCTGGTATCCAAAGGTTTCTCAAAAGGTTCCATTGATCTAACTTTGTTCACTTATAAATATGGGGATGACATTTTGCTTGTGCAAATTTATGTTGATGACATTATTTTCGGGTCTACAAACCCAAAACTTTCAAAATGGTTTGAAAAAGTAATGCACAACAAATTTGAAATGTCAATGATGGGCGAACTAAAATTATTTCTAGGAATTCAAGTTCACCAATCCCCAAGTGGTATCTTTATAAACCAAGCTAAGTATTGTCAAGAGATAATCAAAAAGCATGGTATGACTTCATGTGACCCCGTTGGGACACCATTATCAACCACATCCCTAGATGCTGACTTGGAGGGATTACCCATAGATCAAACGAGATATCATTCCATGATCGGGTCCCTCATGTACTTGACAGCAAGCAGACCAGATATTCATCATGCTACATGCTATTGTGCACGATATCAAGCACGACCCACTGAAAAGCACCTCAAGGAGGTTAAACGGATCTTTCGGTACCTCAAGAATACCATTCATTTGGGACTCTGGTATCCGAGGGAAACCGGTTTCTTTCTAATGGCCTACTCAGATTCTGATCATGCAGGGTGTCTTGATACACGAAAAAGTACTTCTGGTGGTGCACAATTTCTAGGTCAAGATAAGCTTGTGGGATGGTCTTCCAAGAAGCAGGATTTCACGTCACTATCATCAGCCGAAGCGGAGTATGTGTCTCTATCTGCTGTTGTGCTCAAGTTCTTTGGATGAGAACACAACTCACGGATTATGGCTTCCACTTTGATAAAGTACCTATGTACTGTGACTCAAAGTAGGCCATAGCCATCTCCTGCAATCCGGTACAGCATTCCCGCACGAAGCACATCGATGTCCGATACCACTTCATAAAGGAACAAGTTGAAAGAGGTATCGTTGAATTATACTTTGTTGGAACGGATTACCAATTAGCCGACTTGTTTACGAAAGCTCTGTCGAAAGATAGGTTTGAGTACCTCGTTAGGCATATTGGTATGAGATGTTTGACTCCAGCAGACCTGGAGATTCTGGCAAAGGTGCCTGCTTGATTTATCTATCAAACATCAACTTGTAAATATCTTTGAAAAAGCAAAATACAAAAATATAAAACACATAAAAGCAAAACACAAAATTAAAAAATCTTTCAAAATCCAAAAATATTCTTCTCGACATGTCTTTCAGTATCGATAATATGGACGTGCCTAGAAATGTCGCTCAATAACGACACAGGTGTGTACATAAAGCTCGAATGAAAGTTGTAAATATTTTTCAAAACATGTCATTTCTTCTTTTAATAAAGGAAATTGTCTATTTTGGACAAATATTTCCAAACAACGGGTAGAGCAATCTATCACGGGTTGAGCTTGTCACAAAACATTCAACGTTTTGAGCTCAACACAATGGCTTGTAATCACTTTCAGATTGCAACCCGGTTCTATATTCACGGGGGAGTGTACGATTTCGTGCTCTTACCCTCAGCAAAAGAAGTTAAATCTTCTTACACTTGAGTGGATTCGTCAAGACATTCAAAGTCTATGAACTCAAGTTTATACTTTAGAAAAACCTTTCGACAAAAAGAATTGATTTTTCAAAAAGCGTTGAACACAATTTTTTCAAGAATTTTTCAATGATATTCAAAATCTTTCAAAAATTGTGTGTTCAACAACTCCCATCCTCAAAAAGCGAAATGTGGATAATATCCTCACAATGACAATTCAATTGGATCAATTTTTGAGGGGGAGCATTTTAACTTCATGCAAAAGATTAACACATCTTTCTCCCAGAGATTTCAAGACTATTTTTTCAAAATATATTTTAATCAAATTTGGTATCTCTAATATCAAAAGATTTTATATATTAGAGATAGGGGGAGAAAATGTGATTAATATGTGATCTAATATAAGACTCAAGCACTTTCACTCTTACCTACATGTGCGAAACACTTTCAATTATCGATGCACATGTGAAGGGGGAGCATTTCTAAAACGACAAAACTAGCAAGGTGTTAAATGTTTTTCAAACACTTTGTTAGAATTTAAAGTGGTTTTCATGGTTACGATCAAATACCCACAACATCTTTAATTCACGACGTTATTGGTGTCAAAAGGGTGGTTAAGTTTAAGTCCTATGATCCAACCAGAACCGGAGGGATCTTCCCAGGGACAATCCAATAGATTATTAGAAGTCCTTAGGAAAGATGGAGTAGAATGTGAACGTAGCTGAATGCCGACTAAGTACTGATGCTAGCACTGGAACAATCACAACAAGGTGCTAGTAATGATGTCTTGGTAAGCATTGAAGGGGTTGAAGAATGAAAAAGAAATGTAAGGATAAAGGGTGTAAAGAAAGAAGCCCTCCATACAACTTAGGTAGAAACCATGTCAACTCATCATGAAGACAAACTCATCATGGACCCAGTGATGTGAAGCACAATCCCTTCCTAGCTACTCAGGCTTCTCTAAAAAGAAGTTTGTTTTATTGTCACGGAGATCAACACGACTTCTATTGACTTTCTCACTCCGAGATAGTCGATATTGAATAGGTGGCATCTGCTCCAGCCTCCGACCACTAAAAGTGCACAAATAGAGTCTAGAGCCAAGAGATCAATCAAATCTCGTTAGGACACACGGATGAAGATCAATAGAGTCCTACGCTATATCCTTGTGATATTGCTAGAACACTCAAAGTGATACTACTTAGTATTCACAATGATGAGTGGAAATCCTTCCAGTGTTAACATCAAACAGCACTGCGGTAGGTCATATGTAAGATTCTTTATGAATTGAACATGTGTAAAACTGAAAAGCAACAGTGGTTTGATTCTTAATTGATTCAAACTCGTTTCAGGTTTCTACGCAATATCTTTATGGTCTTGCCAGAACATTCAGAGTGATATTCATTAATACTCACAGTGACGAATGGAAATCCTTCTAGCGTCAACATCAAACAGCGCTACGGTAGGTGACTTGTGAGATTCTTATGAATCAAACTTGTGTCAACTGGAAAGCAACAATGGTAAGATTCTTTAAGAATCACACTTGTTCCAGGAATTTGAATTGACGACTTTAATCAAGCAGATATCTATCCAATTGATTCACTCTTTATGTTCGCAGTCTTGCTTTGAGACGGTCGAGTAAAGAGAACGGCTTGTACAGCCGCGAAACCCTGTCAAGGAGATTCTTAATTGAATCTACCTGATCACAGGTACGATATTTAATATCGTATAACGGTCTTCACCGACCGGAGGTAAAACACTACCGATTTAGGACGAATGTCAAAGCCATTCAGTCCGTGTCTATGTTTTGTCTCGAGAAGGTGGCGTCACGGTGTACACAGCAAAGTCAATGATTCAGAAACCACATACTCATGCCTAAAGACATATTCAACAATTAATAGTGTGAGCATGTGGATGAAGACACAAGATCGCAAGATGGCAAAGACAAGTCAAGGATGATTTGAAGATCTCAAGCTTAAAGACAAAGTCGAAAGACAACGACAAAGGCTCAAAGATCACAGCATGAAGGAACAAGGCTACGATTACACGTTCAAGACTCATTTATGGCGAGATTAGTAATCTCTACAAATTTCCTAAATGACTAAGGTTTATGACCTCTCATTGGGGGAGATTGTTAGCCTCAAAATATTGAGCCAAACAAGAATGCTCGGTCATATGTTTATTATGTATCGTATTTTAGAACGTTGTAATAGGTAGTATATTAGTCGTGTTATTACGGGCTTAACTTTAAGCTAAGGTTCATTAATAAGTAACCAAAGCCCAAAAGGAAAGCCCAGCCCAAACCATATAGTCCATAAAGAAGCCCGCATGTGGGTGGACTATATATACCCTTCCTAGCATGTTAGGAAGGGTGTTGGTTCATTTGTATTCTCACTTCTCAATCTAACATTCACCTAGTTCCAACCATTTTCTCTCTACTTTCTCTTACTACTTTCTCTCTCTAGAATTCTTCTCATATCTACCTTTCTTTCTCTAATTCGTGTATTACAATCATCATAATATTAGGGACAACAATTTCATTTTATATCTTAGAAAATAGTTTAAAAATAGTAAAAAGTATTTTAAATAAAAAAAAATAATTTTTAGTTTTTAATTAGTATAATTTAGGTCTACAAAACAAAAAATTTACATTTTCACTTTTTATTAATTTTATTAATTTTTGAGTTTTTTATTAAATTTTAAAATTTAATATAAATTAATAAAAAACTTTTGGAAATTTTTGTTTTCATCTTTGTTTTAATTATATTTTTCTTAGCTTATGTTTAAAATTTGGGGATTTTTAGAGTAGTTTGGTTTTTCGTCGAGTTTTACGATCTCGCGTTTTTTACGTCGTAGAATAATTTTTAGCATAAATCGTCTTTATTTTTAAATCTTTCTCACCCAAAAACGTCACTAATCTAAGCTTGATTTATATTATTGGCACTTAACGCACACACCTCCTTCGAGAACGAACTCGCACTTCTTGAATTTGTCGGTTTTCCTAAATCGTCGAATTTAATACTTGCCACGGTTATTTGTTTTTCCTAAAGCAAGTGACTAAAATACATACATAAGTTTTGGCGCCGCAGCTGGGGAGGTGTTTAGTGCCTTATATATATCATGTTTGTGTGAGTAGTGCGTTTTTGCTTTTCATTTTTGAAAAGCGTAAATATCGTACATACTCGTTTGTTATTTTTTCTACTATATTATAAATAGCCAAATAAATCGTGTTTAGTTGTCCTCAATTAAACACAGAACAATCGTTTGTTATATTATAGAAATATTCCTTTTTCGTTTTCTTGTGAATATTATTAATATATTGTATTACGTATCACAATAAATTTACAATATCTCCAAAAGCGTGAAAACGCAACCTTAATTGGGATTTCATCACTCAATTATTGTATTCGAGTTCAAAACAAAAAGAAAAAGGTAAAATAGATAATTACTTTCGAAAGTCTTAATTTTGATTAACTGAAATTAAGTATTTGTAAGTTCGTTTATTCTCGATTCTAGACAAATTCAAAGGCCTAAAAATATCGAGCTTTAAATTGTTCTTGGTTGTTAAGGGTATTTGGATTTCTATGTCTAATTCAATCAACACGTAAGAAGATGAAAATATTAATGCTACGTATCCGTAAAACAAAGTGCATGTACCAATTACTATTCACAAAGTACAAGTTTTTAATGCATAAAAGTAAAAATACTTGAAATGTAAACTAAATGTAAGTATAAGGACTGAAATGTAAAATTCAAAAACTAAAAGGACCAATTATGTAAAATATAACAAACTTGTAACAAACTCAACATATTCACAAAACTAACTAACTAAATTTGCAATAAACTGAAACTAGAAGGACTGAACTTTTGCAAACCCTAAAAAGTGGAAAATTAACTCTGATTTCAAATGTTAACAAACACCAAGGACCTATGTGCAATTAAATGGAAATTTTATGAAAAACGGGCTAACCAAATCAAATAAGCTGGATTGAGCTTATTAATGAACCAAAATCAAAATGGGTTGTTGCAAACTGCTTAAAATCAAAATTAAGCTAGGCCAGTAACAGGAATTTGCTTAAAAGCTTGTAAATCCGAATTTAGCTTATCTCAATAAGCCAAGAAAAAGCTCATATGAAATCTAGACATCCACAATCTGATTTTCTTGCACAAACTGATTAATCAACTATCAAAAAGCTTGGAATTTTTGTTTGGAAAATGATCCACTGAATAAGCCAGCATCATGAATAAAAATGGGCTTATTTGACCAACTTTGACCAAAAATCCAAAAAGCTGATTTTTGCAAAATCCACTCAAGACATGATAGCAAATTGATTTCTGAAAGAAATTTAGGAAGTTTATGAAGTGGATTTAGAGAACTAGTAAAACAGAATGAAGATTATCACAAAAACTTACATTTGCTAATAAGCTGACTAAAAAGCTGATTTCTCACTCAAAATGTTAAACTGTATAATTTCCAATTAGACAATGAAAGTTTGGATTATAAGCTACAATTTGAAACAAGTTTGAGGCAAAATCCTCAAGTAATGAAGAAATGACAAAGAATCAAACTTTGCTAGTTTAACTAATGAACTATGGAAATGACTTAACCCACACTTTTTCACTACCAATTTCCTTTTTGAAAAACAATTTGACTTCAAAGCTGAACCAAAATGTTCACACTAAATGACCAAATGTATATGAACACAAAACAACAAGTCTTGTAAAATGAATGTACCAAAAATCTCTTAAACCAAACACCACTTTAAAATCTGTTAAAGAACTTTTTCAAAGAGAATTTAATCACAAGACTAAAACTGGTATAGACTTTTATCAGAACTTGTTTAAATGACCAATTAAAGTGTTTTTGAACCAGAAACAAGCATGTAAACAGACTTAACCACAAAATGAGTTTTATAACTAATGACTGATGAAATTACCAAATGAAATCAAGTAAAACTAAGTTCAAAACTTATAATCAACTAGTAAACTATCTCACTAACACAATAAAGCTGCAAACAAGCTAAACACTCAATCAGTTCATCACATAGTAGTTATTCTAGGAATGTAGCATGCAAAGACAATTGAGAGGAACTAAAAATGAGGAAAGTATAACTTTTTAGCTATGAAGCCTCCTCTGATGGAGTAGAGGAGCGCTGAGCTCTCTAGCAAATACTAAACCACCAGTAATCAACCAATTTTAACCATCAACATCATCATAATCAGCTACAATCTACACCCCTGCTACAAACTCCGCAATTGGATGAAAATGGACTGCAAAAGAACTCCAAGTGAAACTGAACAACTACAAGTTCTTCAAATCATCAACAAGGTATCCATTGATCATGGAAGATCAACAGCAACACACAGTATCAACAGGATTGCAGTATTGAATGAAGTAGAATGAGATTAAAGTAAACTGAATTTTGAATTTTATTAATTGGAGGGAAAATTTGTTACAAGTGATAACTAACTATCTAACAAACTCTTAGGTGTGTGTCAAACACCTAAGAGTTGTTCTAACTGAAAGTGAAATGCTAGGTATGAAAGGAAAAAGGGAAGTGTGTGTTTTTCACGCCTAAAGTCTACAGCATCAAATGAGCTAATGATTGGGTATTTATAGAGAAGAAAGGATAGTTAGTTGGGGTACACGACGTGTTTCTTCCAATCAGAGATTGCAAGGTGTCCTCCTCTACTCAATTGTATGATTCGGCTCAAGAACATAAAGAGGGGTTTTTTATCCAATGACTTTCAGCTTAATTGATTATGAGGGATGGATTCATCTCTCAAAATGGAGCAAATTTCATGTTTAACACTTTGCTTGAAATACATTGTAGCTCAAAATCAGTCCTGGGTTCCTTTTGAGTTGAAAGTGACACGTGGTAGTTTATCATTGGTCTTCAGCCTTTCACGCGGATCATTATCCATTTTGGATAAAAGTATTATTGGTTGGCGAGTTGTGATTGGTTCATAAGGAGAAAGTGCGTTTGACTGTAGCAGATCTTTTAATAAATGTGAGAGGCGGCTAGTGGCCAGCTGACAGCTTATATGGTGATCCGAATACTCTTTTTCCTCTATTCTCATTGGATACTAGCCCCTACACTCGGATTGAACCATACTTAGTGTAAAATTGTCACTTTCAGCCCCTATACTTTGGCAGAATTATGATTTGAGCTATTTTCTTCATTTCTTTGGCAAAATTAGTCCTTTGACCTTGATTATTTGAGCCATTTGACTTGGTTGACTTGAGAGTTGACCATGTTTGACTTTGATCTTGGCTTTATCAAAATTAAACTTTAGTCCCTCAAGTTTTGAATGTTGTCAAGATAGGTTCTTTATTGTCTCATGGCTTGTCATTTAGCATCCTTCTCTTGTCTTTTCTTCATAAATGATCTTGAGTTCACTTGTTTGCTTCAAATTTGTATCTTTGTTACCTAAATAAGCACAAACACAAAATATACCACATAATACTGCTTATGGCATAAAAGTTGGGTCTTTGCTATGTGTTTTAGGGTGATTTGTTGACTTATTGATATGAGATTTTGCTCATATCAAATCCTCTACACTTGATCATTGCCATGGCCTCATGCAATGCCATATTTTAAAGCACAAATTTACATTTTTCTCATAATTAATCCACCTTGGACAATATGAAATGCTTTTACACTAATCTACGCTATATGATGCATGATTTTGATTTTATACTATGCAATGCAAAGGAGAACAATTCTATTTATATATTTTTGATTCTCTTGAAATGGTTTTGATGGAGATAACTCATAAAGAAATCAACTACTTAGATTAGGGCTTTGGTACCATGAACACTTATCACCCTCAAGTTTCACTTTCCCCACACCAAGCTTAAAAATGGGATCATTGCATTCACAAGTAAAAAGTGCATCAACTTATTCATGACAATTAAATGTGGAACCGGTTATTATTTGAGCAAATTGCTTGAGAGCAAATTTGTCATTATTTAAAGCGTTAAATATAAGAAATGTAAAATCTCAAAATAAGGAAGCACGATTTTAATCCTAAGTAATCCTCTCATCCATTACTTGAAAAACCGCCCACAATTAATATACGTCCGACTCAAGAGTAATAAGGCATTCGTTTTATGTGTAAAATCCTTATGTCATGCATTAATAAGTAGCTACACACTCGCTAAGGAAAGAAAAATAAAACTTACGCGATAATTTATATCCGCCGCCTTTTTGAGACTTTGGATCTTCAATCCCGCAACCCGTCAAGGTAATATTAGATTGGAGCAACTATCAAATCACCGCAACCCTTGTGAGAGTAATATTGGAATTCAATAGTCACTATAATTAACACTTCACTGCCCCTCTTGGAAGTCTTATATATTTTTTTTTCTTCTCCTTTATTTTTCTTTTTTTTCTTTTCTAGCCACTCATTTTTTTTCATAAGCCGCTCTTATTTTTCTTTATTCCTCACAAAGAAAGTTGAAAAGAATAAAAGGAAAAACACCCGCTAAGTATTAAGCATGACATAAGTCTAATACATATAAAACGTTCTAACTTAGAATCTTAAGATGTACTTATACCAACCACGAATGATTAGTTAAAAATGCATAAGAGACTACAAACCAATTAAAACCGTTCTTGATTATTTATTAACATATATACATGCGAAGAAATTAGAGTCAAAGAAGGATAAGGGTTTAGCCACAAGTAATTGTCATGAAGTTTATCTAGCGCTTTTATACTTGCTTCAACTCTATCATCTCCCATTCTCCACAAATTTAAAATATCAAATAATGAGACTAGTGGATGCTTAGCCTAATAGACCAATGAAGGACTACATGGCTAAGGATACTAGCTAGAGAATGCTTAGATAAGCAAACTCGGGTTGAGTCAAAGTATCCATGGCGAGCCTAATATGTCAAAGAAGTCTAAATTTGTTAAATCATGTCCTTATTATATCTTTTCCTTTTTAATTTTTTCATAAAGAACAAAAGAAGAAATATATATACAATGCAAATGTGTTATGCAAATGAAAAATGAGTATAGAAAAATTATGAATGCATATTTTTGGTGGCCAAAGTAGATCAAAAATTTGAAAAATGTTTGAAAAATTAATTTCCAAGTTATCATGAAGGTCACTGACAAAATCTAGGTAAGGTCACTTCGATAGAAGACCCCCTACACTTAAGCTAAACATTGTCCTCAATGTTTAAGATCATGTCAGTATAAACTCCCCTACACTTATGACAATGAATAGACTTTGTTTAACCTAAATTAAGGAAAGATCAACTATAGTGAATTTATTTTTTAAAACATAATGTGTCTATGAAAAATCACAATAGTAACAAAGTGAACCGGATACAAGGGCCTCCTTTATAAGCTCCAATGCACGTGATGAGAGAGCAACCCTACAAACAAAATGAAGACAAAAAGAAGGTCTCCCCCTACACTTCTCCTCAACTCTATATCCTTATTTCTATCCTACCACACTCTAAGTCTAAAAACTCTAAACCTAGTTATTCAAGCTTGATTTATGGAGTCTCTAGCTCGAATCATCTCACACTTAAAAGTGTCTAAAACCTATCATGGAGAACAAAAGTTTTACCCTTTTTAAGAAAAATTTCCATGATGAGGTAAAGCAAGTTTTCAGTTATCAAAACTCCATAAATATCCCCTCGGATCAAATACATAATTACCATCCCACTTATAACACAATCCAACAACTAACTTCCCAAGCAATGGTGAAAAGATTGAGGTGTTGTTCTCCAAAATGGTTGCCCATATGTTCTTCAAAAGGTGATAAGGTGATACTCTTAAATCCCTCACAAGTTTTCCTTTTATTCCAAGAAACTCATTGTTTAGATCATCAAGATCACTAATACCCACAAAGTCTTGTCTTTCATGATGGTTGAACATAATCATTCCCAATTCTGGTTATTCTAACACATGTCCAGGGAGATGATTTTAAAACTAAACAAGATCTTTGTATTTCTTGGTGGTGACAAAGATGTCACCCACACCAGGTTGAACCAGATTGGCTCTCTTGTTCAGTTACAGAATTGGATCTTGATCCTCCAGTGAGATTTGGTTGCTGATGTTCAGATGCTAACCAAGCCTTTCATGATTTCTCACAAAGTGTTCAATTCTTGTGCGAACTTCTACCCATCTCCTGGATGTTTTCTTTTCAATGATTCTGCTCATCTCTAGCCATTCAGTATAGGAGAGCTCCTTCCCTTGGAAGTCATCTATGATCTCATCAGCTCCATCAGCCCTATAGAACTTTAGATTGATATCTCCCTTGTAAGTCATCATGTCAACATTTGTGATTTTTGAGAGACAACTTCTGTTCAACCTTGTTATACATAATTTTTCGTATAACATCTTTTTCTTGAAGAGGCCTTCAACTTCAGATTTTCCAATTCTTTCATATAAGCTCATCTTCAGATCTCTGAGCTTTTCTTCATTTTGAAGCTTGTGAATTTTATCAAGTTCTTCTTGAGTGACCAGCCCAGACTTGATAATTCTTTCATCTAAAGTGAATTCACCTTTGATTTTGGGTTTGATGGGAGGTGACCCATCTTCAGATGATTCAGTGCTGGTGGTAAGGCCATCAATATGAGTGTCCTGTGCTGAAGACTCCCCCTTAGTCTTAGCTGGACTGTCTTCACTGAAGGGAGATACATATACCATAGGTTGTTTTTGGGCCTTCTTCTGTGCATGTTTCTTAAAGAGCTGCTGAATGGTGACTTTCTCCCCCTCAGCAGAAGATTGCCCTTCAACTTTTGATGAACCCCCAGCAGGTAAGCATGAACATAGAGAGTCTAAGGTGGATGATACCTTGGCCAACATTGTTGGAACATTAGCAAGGGCATTTAGTTTCTGCTGAACTTCATCAGATAAGTTCAGTTTTTGTTGTTCCAGCAAGCCCACCCAATCTTTGATCTTGGATACTGAATCACATAGCTCATTAAGCTGAGTAGGAATTGGCTTAAATTCAATAGGGAGCTCAAAGGATGCAGTATTAATAGAATCCATGAGAGAGATGATCTCTTGCTTGATAGAAGTGGTAGTGGACACATCCTTCACCAATGGCTTCAGTGAAGTGAGAACTGCATCTCTGATCTGTTCAATAGTGGGAGGAACTGGCCTTGCTTTAAGAGTAACAAGTTCAGCATCAGCAAGAGCCTTTTTCTCCTTGAGCTTGGTCACATGTGATTGTAGAACCAACACCTGATTTGTCAGTTCATTTACCTTAACGGTTCTGGGGGATGGAGGCTTGGGAGTTTGATCAGCAAGGTCATCTTCAGATTCACTATCATCCAGGTTCACTGGAGCTCTTTCACTTAGTCCCAACTCCTTTTCCAAGTCATCAGTAGACATGCTGAAAATAAATGTAGGCAAGTGTCCCCCCTTGACGCTAGTGAAGAGAGGCACTTCCTTCATTGTCTGCTGATCTCCACCTTCAGCGTGCTGTTCAGTTTCAAGTCCTTCACCACCAGGGTTGGTTTTACCTGATGGACCCTGAGAAAAAGTCCCTGATGAGTTAAGATCAATGATAATGTTTTTGGTTCCTTCAGTAGAACCCTGTTGTGGGAGAACTACATCATTAGAAACAGATAGGCCAGGGTCAGCATCAGTTGTTGGATTTGCTGACACATCATTCCCTGATGCAGACTCAGAGTGACAAATGATAGATATTGGTAATGAATTTTGAGATGCATTCAGATTTAAATTTCTTACCGATGCTGACTCCACTCTATCGATCTGAGGGTGCGCTCTATCTTCACCCTTATCTCCTAAAGAAGTTGAGAGATGGGTTACCTTCAGGGCCTCTTGATGCATGCTACCTTCAGCAGAGACTGATGGTGGCGGCTGGCTTGGGTTCTGGTCCTTGGCCGAGGACTTTTTTTCTTCAAAGCTTGGCCTTTGGGATCATAAGAATGCTTCTTTGAGGAAGATTCTGTGGGGTGCCTCCTTTTCTTAGACGCATGTTTACCCTTAAGAGTATTCACAGATGTGCTCTTTTGGCATGGTCCAGAAGAAGCTCCAGACTTTGTGCATGTTAGATCCCCTTCTCCAGTTGGAGGAGTGTCTTTTGGAGCTTTAAACATTACAGGAGCATTTGCTGAGCAAATGTCCAGCATGGGCTGTGTGAAAGGAGGTTCAGTTGTGCTGACTGGAATGTTCCAGCGATTGGTATCAAAGATTGAGAAAACAAGTTTAACTCCTTCATTTTTGGAGTACTCTTCACCAAATTGGTCAGCAAAAATGAGGGGTAAAAATCTGGTGTAGACCACATTCTTCTCCCTAGTTTTCTTCTCTATTTTTCCATGGAGATCTTCAAAGATTAGTTTTCCAAAATCAGCTTTTATGCCCTTTGCCAGACAATACAAAATCAGAGCATCCTTTTGGTTGATTTGATCAAGCCCACCAGTTTTCCCACCCAGACAGTCAATTAAGATGGTCATCAAAAATTTCCACTTAGGTGGTAAACAACTTCTCTTCAATCCCCATTTATCACCAATCTCTTCAGTGTATCCAATTTCTCTAAAAAACGTTTTGACAGCAAAGAGATCATTGGGAACAGTCTCATATTTGCTAGAATCCTCCAAATAGTTTAACCCTAAAACCCTTCTAAACATCTTTAAATTTATTTTCCCATGAATACCCAAAGTTGTAGACACAAACTCAATAGATTTCTTGTTCTTTGACCCTTGTGTTGTGAACCAAAATTCTTTTAACACATTTTCAAACATAACCCCTGGATCCTTGAACAAGGCATCACGAATCATACATTTGGATAAAAAGTTTAGTACTTGTTTTGCTGGTTCAGATGTTAGGGTTTCTGATTTGATCAAGGTGATGTTGTTGGGTTTAAAGAATATGTCCTCGATGGGATAGTTTACATGGATGGAAGGATTGAGGGTGATCTCAGTCTCTTGTGGTTGTTAAGAAGATTCAGCAGCCATTGATATTTGTTGTGTGTGCTTTCTTTTGAAAAAGAGAGAGAGAGAGAGTTGTGTGTGTGTTTTTTGTTAAAGTTTTTGCAAATGATATGAATCATCAATCTTCAAAAGATATATGTAAACACTTTTTTTAAACTGAGTTATCAAATTTTGTAAAACATTTGAAAATAGAATGAAACTTTTAGGGTTTCTTTTGAACAAATTGCACAAACTCTCTCATTAAAGTTCTGAAAAAGATGATGATTTTCTGTTGCTTTAAACAGTGAAACGTCTCATTGTGTCAGAAAGTTGTTGACTGTGATATGGACGCTTGATATTTTCTAAATAAACAATTGACACCTTTTGAAAGAATGTTTTGTATTTATTCTCAAGAAATTTAATGCCATTTACTCCATTGAGTCACATGATTGATTTGTTTTAAAAGCTGTTGCTCAGATATGCTGAAGCTGATGGCTATACTTGTGAGCTTCAGTGCGTCAGATGAGGCGACAAAACCCCATATACATGTTCACATAAGTGAACAAGACATATGACATTGCACGCTCCTCTACTCAGGCCTAGTTACTCAGCTGTATTAAAATTTGTTCAGCATTGCTGAAGGAACCTTTTGATGACTGGTGATCACTTGTTCAGCTTTAGTGAATCAGATAAGGCGACAAAACATCATATACACAATCACATAAAGTGAAATAGACACATGACATTTCACACTCCTTTACTCAGACAATTCTACTTAACATTAATCAAAATTTTTTAAGAAATGTTGAACCTTCAAGCTTCTTCAGTGAATGCTGAAGGTTTAGGTTTTGTATCATTAATGTTCAGCATACCAAGCTCTATTATCAATCTTTTGAAAGTTGGTTAATCTAATGGTTTGGTGAAGATATCAGCCAATTGGTATTAAGTGGGGATGAAATGTAATTCAATGTCCCCTTTCACAATGTGATCTTTGATAAAGTGATATCTGATATCAGTGTGTTTTGTTCTTGAGTGGAGGATTGGATTATTGGATATTGCAATAGCACTAGTGTTATCACAAAAGATTGGTACCTTTTCATATTCTATGTCATAGTCAGCCAGTTGACTTTTCATCCAAAGAACATTGGCACAACATCCAGCAGCTGCCACATATTGAGCTTCTACTGAAGACATGGCAACTGTTTGTTGCTTTTTAGCACTCCAAAATACAAGTTTTCCACCTAGCAATTGGCAGGCACCAGAAGTGCTTTTTCTGTCCAAATTGCATCTAGCATAGTCAGAATCTGAATACCCCTTTAGATCAGGTCCTGAGGATTTAGGGTACCAAAGACCTAGACTTGGTGTACCTTTTAGGTATATGAAGATTCTCTTTACATCAGTAAGGTGTGATTCCTTTGGATCTACTTGGTATCTTGCACAAAGGCATGTAGAGAATTGAATATCAGGTCTGCTTAAAGTTAAGTACATGAGTGACCCAATCATACCTCTATACTAAGTCTCATTGACTGATTGTCCAGTGAGATCAGGTCCTAAGTTGTTAGGGGGTACCATTGGAGTCTTCACTAAAGCACAATTCATATCATACTTCTTCAACAGATCCTTGACATATTTTTCTTGATTGATGGAGATGTCTTGGTCAGATTGTTTAATCTGAAGACCAAGGAAGTATGTGAGTTCTCCCAACATACTCATCTCAAACTTGCTGGTCATAAGCTTGGCAAATTGTTTGCAAATTTTCAAGCTTGTAGAACCAAAGATTATGTCATCCACATAAATTTGTACCAGAATGGTGTCAGTTTTAGATTTATAGATAAACAAGGTGCTATCTATTTTTCCTCTGACAAATTTATGTTCAATGAGAAATGTTGAGAGAGTTTCATACCATGCTCTTGGAGCTTACTTTAGTCAATACAAAGCTTTGTAAAGCTTGTAGACATGATTTGGGTATTTACTACTCTCAAAGCCAGGAGGCTGGGTAACATAAACTTCTTCTTTTAGGTCACCATTTAGGAATTCACTTTTGAAATCCATTTGGTAGATGATGAAGTTCATGTAAGTGGCATATGCAAGGAAGATTCGTATGGCTTCCATACGTGCACCTGGAGCAAAGGTTTGATCAAAATCAACACCAGGCTCTTGATTAAATCCTTGGGCCACCAGCCTAGCTTTATTTTTGGTCACTGCATTAGTTTCATCTCTTTTGAGCTTGTAAACCCATTTAGTGCCAGTGGTTGATTTACCATATGGAAAAGGAACCAATTTCTAGACTTTGTTTCTTTCAAATTGATTGAGTTCCTCTTGCATGGCATCCACCCATCCAGGGTGTGTGAGTGCTTCAGAAACCTTTGTAGGTTCAATTTCTGAGAGAAAATTTACATAAAGGCATTTTCCAGATGAAGCAGCACTCAGTTTCTTTGCCATAGATCTAGTGACTCTACCTTCACCAGGATTACCTATCATGTTCACCAGTTTTATGTGACTATTTTGAGTCCAAGATTTTTGTGGAGCTGGAGAATAGGTACTGGTATCATGATTAGAGCTAGAACTTGGAAGTCCATGACATGGGCTTGGACTTGGAATGTTTCTAGTGTCTACTGAAGGATATTCAGTGGACAAGGGTTCAATAATTGGCGGACTTCCTTCTTGGTTAGAAGAAGCATATCCAAGACCTAATTCCCTAGAGATGATAGGAGAGCTTTGAGCAAGGGGCTCAGATTGTTCTTTAGCAGCTGCATATGATTGATCATTTTGATCATGTGTGTCAGCATGCTAATTGTTTTGAGACTGACCATTTTGGTCATTTGTGTTTCCTTGCTAATCATTTTGATCATTTTGAGATTGATCATTATTTGATTGACAGCCATCAGTATGTGATACTGAAGGATTTCCTTTTGTAGGACTTGTCATATCTTCAAATGGATCAATATGAGGGACTGAATTGCTTATTTGATATTTTTGAGAAGGCTTATAATGATTGAATTCATCAGATGGATAATTATGAGATTCATGTATATGAAGTTCATCATCTGATGGATTTGAAAAAGTGAGAGCTTCATAACTTTCATTGAAAGTGATGTGATAGGTTTCTTAAATACATTGTCTTCTTGTGTTGAAGACTCTGTATGCTTTAGATACTAGGGAGTATCCAAGAAAATAACCATCATCAGATTTTTCATCAAAATTTCTAAGGTAATCCTTGTGATTGTGAATGAATATTGGACACCCAAACACATGTAAGAATGAAATGTTTGGAATTCTACCCCTGAAGACTTCATAGGGAGTCTTCATGTGTCTCTTCATAATAATGGATCTATTTTGAGTGTAGCAAGTAGTGGCTACAGCATCAGTCCAAGAATGCTTAGAGAGAGCAGATCCAGCAAGCATTGTTCTTGCTGCTTCAATCAAAGTTCTGTTCCTTCTTTCAGCCACACCATTTTGTTCAGGTGTGTAAGGAGATGAGAAATTTTAGGAAATTCCTTTGTCATCATAGAATTTGATCAGTGATTGATTTCTGAATTCAGTGCCATTGTCAGTTCTGAGTTGTTTGACATGAGTGTCATTTTGATTTTCAACTCTTTTGATGAATGACATAATGGCATCTGGTGCATGGCTTTTCTTTGTCAGAAAATATACCTAGGTGTACCTTGAGTACTCATCAACAATGACAAGTGTATATTTTTTATGACAAATGACCCTAGGTGATACTGGGCTAAATAAATCCATGTGAAGCGAATGAATACTTTCTTTGATTGAGAAAGTTTGCTTTGTTTTGTAACTGGCCCTATGGTGCTTCCCTTTTTCACATGCTGAGCACGGTTTGTCCTTGGAGTAGACAAGTGAGGGAAGACCAATACAAGATTTTGTTTTGCCAGCAGAGTTATTGTTTTGAAATTGAGATGTGAGAGCCTCTTATGCCAAAGCCAATTGGTAATATTGGAGGCGTTAGCAAAGAAGCATGTCTCCTGAGTAGAGTTCATGTTCATGACATAAACATCTTTGACTCTCGGAGCAATCATCACAATTTCATGATTGGAGTTGAAGATTGTACCTTTTTTGTCATCAAACAGCACAAGATACTTTGCATCACAAAGTTGACTTATGCTGATGAGGTTGTGCTTCAATCCATTTACATATGCTACCCTTGAGAAAACTATACCATTGTGTAGAAACTAGAAGGGGGGGTTGAATAGTTTCTTAAAATTTACTTGTTAAAATATGGTTTCCAAAAATCCTTTTTCAAAAAACTTACGCTTGAGGAAATATGTGAAATCTTCTTATGCACAAATATGAACAATGATAGTGTAGCTAAACTAATACTAACAAAAATATATCCACAAAGAATAAAGAATGATAGTGTAGCTAATCTAATATTAACACATGTATATGCAAAAAGTAATAAGGAATGTAAAGAGTTAAGGGTAAAGAAAGATCAAACCGAACACCAAGGATTTATAGTGGTTCGGCAACGAAGCTCACTCCTCGTTCCTACTCCACTCCTCGAGTACTCCTTAATCGAGAGTTCACTACACAACAAGCTCCTTATGGTGGAGAAAACCGTACACGTCGCTTAACCAGTTTCCGACTCTAAGCTAAAAGTCGAGCCCTAATCGTAGCTAGGACCAATCTACACAACTATACTTAGTACATACACAACTTCCAAATAGACACAACTACTTGGATCTTCACAACTATGACACAACTACAAGTATATAAAAATTGATCTTCAATGGATCTTTTGTGGTGGACTCAACACTTCACTAGGATAGTGTTCTTCTCTTTGCACTTGGAGAGGAAGAGATGGAAGAACAAGATTCACTTCTTAAACAAGTAATAATCAAACAAATGATCAAAGATTTGAGTGATTAAAGAAGGGGTTTGAATCTGGAAATGAATGTGCAAAAGAGGTGAGGTGAAAAGCTGAGAATGGCCAACTATTTAAAGGACAAATGAGCCAACGGCTAGTTCTGCCCGCGGTACCTTATCACAGCCCGTGGTACCTTATCGATAAGGTACCGCCTAGGCGCTAAGGTACCGCCAGACTAGACTCCGCTCCTTTTTGTCTTTTAGTGGTGGAGGTCTTATCTGGGTATAAAAATATCCTGAAAGGATATTCCTAACATAATAAGAATATGCCATTTTCAAATTTCAAATAATTAATTTAATAAAACATTTTCTTAAAAATAAAGTTTAATAAAAACTTGTCACATTTAATAAAAAGTGAGTTTTAAGAAAAGATTAAATCACTTGATCACTTGATATAGGTTAGTACTTGTTTAACCATACCTTAAGTGAAAATGGGTAAAATGAAAAATACTTAAACTCAAGAATTCGTTTTTCGTTGTTTTCGTAAATGCTTGTTTTTACATATTGTCGTAATCAAAACTAAGCGAGACCGAAAAATGCAAGTAACGTTTTTAGTCATTATTGCATTAACACATTGCATTTCACTGAACCAAATCCTTCAGTAGTAACTGATGAGTTATCACCAAAAACAACTTTAGGACCTTGTTCCTCCTTATACTTGTGCAGATAAATTTTGGTGTCAGTCATATGCCTTGAGTAACCACTATCTAGGTACCAAATAGGCTTCCTGAGATCATACTGTACAAGTTAAGGAAATGGTCAGTTTTGTTTTGAAACCCACCTTTGTTGGGTGGGGGTTTTAAATCTACAAGGTGTTCTAGATCTGAAGGGTCCTCTTGTAGAGGGTATGTGTGATTGCTCAGAAGAAGAAGAGGTCTGAACAGCTTTAGCTTTCTTAGCCTAGAGGGCTTCACCTCTTCTGAACCACTCTATATGGTTGTGATCAGATGTAGTGTGGACATCGCTTCCACAAGTCTCACAACATTTGGTAATAGAGTTTAGGTTTCTTGGTTTGATACCTCTTCTGAGTGAGATGATTCGATTATGTCCATGAGTGTCATGGTCATAACTTCCACAAATATTACAGACAAGGTAATAGTGTCAGTCATCTGGGTGATGATTGCACATACCACAATGAATACATGGTGGGAAAGGCATATTTCTCCTGGAATGAGATGCTTCAGATTTGTGAGCATCAGCACTTGTTTTGGCCAGCATATACTGAGTGTGTTCACAAATGCGATGATCAGTCCTTTCACATTTAGTACAATAAATCACTCTTAAGCAAGTTTGAGTGAGATGGTTGTTTTAACCACATAACTCACAAGATCTTTTGAATTATGTCTTGTACTTTAAATGAGGAGAGTCTGAAGGTTCATCTCTGAATTGTGTTGGTGTTTACCGATGCCTGAGTTGTATTTTAAGATCATTGATCTCTTGCATGACAAGAGACATTCTCTTATCTTCCTTAGATTTTGCATTCTTTAGTTTATTTGATGAAACTGAAGACGTAGTTCCCATATGTGAACCTTCAGAAGGAGCTGAAGAGTTCTTTGAAGTGTCAATTTTGACATGTTTAGAAGAACTACCTTTGTGTGTGGTGTGTGACTTGATGATAGACTGGATAGTTTTGGATCCAGTAGAGGGTTCAGCACCAGCCAGCTTCTCCAAAAGTGGAAGTGGGGTACTTACTTCATTCTCTATATCGTAACTGAGGATTCAGCTGGTGCTGAAGTGTTAACACATGCTTGTAACTTAGGAAGAAGGATTCGTCCAGTGTCATGATTGGGTAAATTCTCTTCACCTGACCTTTCAATGTTAGGGATCGAGCTACCATCCTCATTTGAGGCTTTTACAAAGACAATAGATTTGGTGCTGGAGGATCCTTCAGCACCAAGCATTTTCTTCTTTTGAGCAGGTATTTGTTCACTTGTGCGTTGATTTACCCTATCAGAGTTTCTAAGCCAATATTTAACAATGTCTTTTGCTTCTTTTAGTTCCACTCTAAGAGAGTTATTTTCCTCCAAAATTTCTTTGTTCAATTGTTGAAAAGTAAGAATATCAAGTTTAGCTTCTTTTAGCTCTATTTGCTTACTTTCAAAATCTTCAAGTTGTAGAACAAGTTTGTGAAATTTTTCAAGCCAATTGTTGCTTTGCTCTTAAACAAATTTTAGATCAATGCACAAGTAATCAAAGACAAATTTAATGTCATCTTTATCTTCTAATTCAAGAAGAGTTTGTACCTTTTTTATTGTGACATTGACCCATTCTCCATTTTTGGCACTTTCTCTGGTGACAACATTTGAGCTTGCCCCTTCATCATCAGCAAGTGCCATTAGCACTTTCACATTTACCAACTCATCATCATCTTAAGAAACATATTCTTCATCCCATTCATATGCTTCAGCAACAAGTCCTTTGTTCTTGTCTTGCTTGGGGGTCTTGGATGAGGAGCTTTCAGTACTCATTAAGGCTAATCTTGCCTTGATTACCCTGTATTTGGACTCAAAGTTTTTTGTAGGCCTGAGTTCAACCCTGCTTTGCTGAAATGGAGTAGAAGCAATTTGTTTTGGTTGAAATGATGAATGACCAGTTGGTCTTGATTGAGCTGGTGAGGAATATGAAGGGAGAGATGTTTCTTAATAACAATATGATAGGTGTGAAAACACCCATCCTTTTACCACTTAACTATAATAATAACCAAGGCAAAACGTGTATTTTATGTCGTAAATTTCGGAATTATGCGTGGTTTATGTTTTTATTGTGTTTTAGGACCAAAAGATGAAAAAGGAAGAATACACGGGTTTTCACGGGCTTTTATCGAAGAAACGAGAAAAGAAGAAGTCAAAAGATCAAGAGTGCAAAAAGAACAGAAGTCCAAGGCCAATTCGGAAGATTTATCCAAAAAAGTCTAAAGACGAAAGTTTAATGAAGTCGAAGAACTCAAGTCTAATTATTGAAGAAATTATAAGACAAGTTCAATTTATATCGACAAATCCCGAGACGACGTCGAGAAAGACAAAGAAATTAAATCAAGTCGAGACAAGAAGAAAGAGAGAAGAAAGCATTAACCATACTTCCACTCCTCCTATAAATACCCTCCTAATGTGTCATTAGGAGGGGGCTTAGCTAGTAGTAGTTTTTAGTTTTATTATTGTAAGGTAAGTAGGAGTAGATGAACTTACTTTCTCTCTCTAGTTTTCCTTAATGTTCTTCAAGCTTTCTCTTTAATCTTTTGTTAAATCTTTTATCTTTAATCTTTTAAATTCAAGCTTTTAATCATCTTCTTCTACCTTTCTTTATTTTGTTTATCTTTGATTCGTGATAATCGTTGATTTTGTTTCATCTTAGTGTTCATGTGATTAAAAAGTTTATCTTTTTATTCAAAAGTACGGTGAGACATTTAGTGAATCTTGGGACCGTTTTAAGGAACTTTTAAGAAAGTGTCCACAACATGGTTTCACAAAAGTGCATCAAATTAACACTTTTTACAATGGTTTAAGCATGAATGACCAAGATTCACTAAATAGTGCCTCGGGGGGTAATATTTTGGTTAAGTCTTCTAATGCGGCATGGGATATTATTGAGAATAAATCTAAAGTGCAAACCAAAAGTGTTCGGGCTAATGTGGCTAGTGCTAGCACTAGTGACGCCGAAAGGAGACTTGATAAGCTTACTACGGTTGTTGAAGCACTTGCTTTACAAGCCGTTAACAATGCCAAAACAACACTGCTATTAATATAACTTGTGAAACTTGTGGTGGGCCACACTCTTATGCTAATTGTGATCAAGCTTATGATCAATCTCACGGGGAAGTGTATGCTTACAACAACACCGAGAGAGTTCATTTCAAGCCTAATGTCGATGTTAATCACTTGTCTTAAAACTCGACAAATTATTTGACTCCTCCCGGTTTTCAACAAAGACCACCACAACCTAACCAAAACAACCAAGGGCCGCCAAGATCTAATTTTCAAGGTAATGCTAATGTGAGGGGCTCAAATGCAAATCAGGGAAACTTTCACATGCAAAATCAAGGCTTTCCAAACCAAGGTTTCAATCCTCAAGGTTTTCCACCTTATAACCAATACCCAAACCAATGTTTTCAACAACAAGGGTTCAATTTACCTCATCCGCCAATGGACTTGGTTTTGCAAAAATTGAGTGAACATGAGAAAATCATGCAAGCAATGCAAGAATCTACTAGACAAATTCAAGAGTCCATGGATAGGAAATTCGTTCAAATATTACAAACCCTTCGCCCCTAAGGTGCTCTTCCTTCTAACACCGAAACAAACCCTAGAGCGAATGTGAGTGCTATTACTACCCGAAGTGGAGAAACTCTAGTAGGACCTTCTATCCCTCCTCCCGTTACTCCATCTACACCTCCTCCACCCCCATTTATCCCTCCTACTACCACACCTAGTACTAGTTCTCCATTACCGTCTCCACCTATTAATGAAGAGGTACAAAAAAAAAACCCGCCACCAACCCCACCAACCACCTCTAAACCTTCAATATCTCAACCTTTACCTGCTACACCCACACCACCTAAACCCAACATCCTTTATCCTTCTCGGTTAGACAAGTGCAAATTGCTCACTAAAGAGGATGCTCAAGTCACTTCTTTTATGAAGATGATCTCTCAAATGAATTTCAACATTAGCCTTGTTGAAGTACTTGTCCAAATGCCGAAATTCGTCAAAGAATTCAAGGAATTGCTTAACAAGAAGGAGAAGATGGCTGAGTTTGTCAACACACGCTTAAATGAAAACTGTTCTGCAGTCATTCTTAAAGAACTTCCGGAAAAACTTAGAGATCCCGGTCGTTTTGTGTTGCCTTGCATTTTTAACAAAACCGAAGAATTTACTGCCTTAGCTGATCTCGGGGCAAGTATAAATTTGATGCCTTTAAGTGTTTGGAAAACACTATCATTACCCGACCTTACTCCAACAAAGATGACTCTTGAGATAGCAAATCGCACTCTCGCTTACCCCGTTGGTATTGCCGAAGATGTCTTTATTAAAGTTGGCACCTTCACTTTTCCGGTCGACTTTGTTGTTGTTGATTATGAAATGGACCCTCGTATTCCATTAATACTTGGTCGACCATTCTTGAGAACCGGAAAGGCCTTAGTCGATGTTTGCTGAAGGTGAACTTATCATAAGAGTCGGGAATGATGCTCAAGTGTTTAAAATGGGGAAGATCACAACCAAACCCAATGGAAGAGAATCAACGAATATGATTAATGTGCTTGATGATTTTGTCATCTACAACAATCCTCTTTTCAAGTCTTGCTATAATAATCCACTTTTCCAAGATGATGTGGATGATTCTCTCTCCAATTTAGATCCTCCACCAGTTTATGATTCTCCACTGATCTATGATGATTATGATGATGATTCTAGTTCCGACGGGGATGATTATGATAATTTTGTTTCAGAGTATCCAGACATGCCAACTTATGATGATTTTGATGATGTTGATACTCTCTCGAGTGATTCTTCTCATGATGACCTTAGTCCTACTTTTGATGAAGATCCTCCACCAAACACTCATGATACTTTGGATAATTACTCATTTGAGGAAGATTTTGATACTTTTCTCAACACTTACTTCCCAAATGAGAGTGATTCCCCTCCTTTGGACTTTGATGATGATCTTTATCCTCCTTTGGATATGAAGAAACCCGTTTCAAAGGAGAAGAAGCCGGACGACACCGATATCCGTAGCACTTATGTTTTGACACCTCTCTATCCACCTTCTGAGGATGAGATTGTGCGATTTATGAGCGGATCTTCTTCAAGGTCTACTGAGCCTGAGTGTTATTTTCCCCTAAAGGAAAAGGTGTTCAATCCCGGTATTGCAAATTTTAAGCCATCTCAGTATTCATCTGATGAAATAAAAGGAAATATTTTTGGAACTTATGGAGATATGCTTGCACCTCATCACACTCTCTACCACCGTGCTCAATCTTTGCTTAAGGGAACCTTGCCTACTCTTCTTTGGCTTGCCTTGTTCGCCTTAAGCTTGTGTTACTTGATGGATGAAAACCATGTATTTGATCCTGGTGGATGTTCTTCAAGGTTATTACCATGCTAATCAAGGTCGAGTCAGGCTCATGACTCGGTGAACAAAAACAAGTGTTTCTCGGGAGGCAACCCGCAGTATCTATCCTTTTAATTTGTTTTTATAATAAGTGTAGGGGGAGACCCTAGTATGTGTTTGTTGTTTTCTTTCTTATCATGCGCAGGGATTCGAGCTTTTAAAGATCCCTTCTTGATGACTTTTGATGACCCGTGATTCCGTGTACCCGTCTTCCCGGTTCTATCCTAAATTCTTTTGATTCATTATTTTATCAGATATGTTGAAATAGGAATCACTTTAGTTGTCTCTTCCTTAGCAAGATTTAAACAAAATGCACAATGTCCTAAGTGTAGGGGAGTTTGCTTCCCCATGCTTAAACATTGAGGACAATGTTTATATTAAGTGTAGGGGGACTTCTATCGAAGTTAAGTGGGCTTTGTATTTGTCCTCATTTTAACCGGAAAATTTGATATTTCGACATTTTTCAAAATTTTTGATCTATTTTTGGCCTAGTAGTTTTATCTTTGTTATAGTTATTTTCTTTCTTTGCTAGAATAAATTTTATTAAAGTGGTTTTAAATTTTTCAACGTCGTGAATCTTTTGACTTAACCCGAGTTTACTTATCTAAGTTTACTCTAGCTAGTATCCTTAACGTGTTTAAGTCAAGTTTTGCTAGGCTTTTATATAGGGAACTTTAAAACACGAAAGTCTTAACTCTTACGGGTTAAGAACAAGAACATTTCACAAGTTCCTATAATTGATCCTAGAGAGTCGTTTATCAAGGAACTTTAAAATGCGAGTTCTAAACTTGAAAAAGTCTAAGAAGTTGCAAAATCCTATAGATGACTTGAAAACCCAAAACTTTGATTTAATTGGCTAAGCATCCACGAGTCTCATTCCTTGAGATTTTAAATTATGGAGAACGAGAGATGATAGAGTCAATTATAAGTTTGGTATTCTTTCATGAATTTATGTGAGTTAATTTTGAGTTTTTCTCCCATCGCTTGTTAATAAATATAATTGCAATAAGTAAGGTCGTACGATTTGAAAAGTTACTTAGCTTCTAGCCCAAGATCGTTTAAAAGTTGCTCGGTATTAATTAGAGTTCACAACCAAGGCATAACTTATTGAAGCGGGATGCGAAGATTGGCGAGTCCGAAAAGGTCCTAACAAGGCATGATGGCTACATTTTGTTGCTAAAGATCCAAAGTGATGTGAAGAATCATTTATCAAAAATCAATATAAAGGATCGAGACACACGACGAAAAGCAAATACTCCCCTAAAGATCATGGAGAAGTCTATCCAAAAAGGCCTAACAAGGTATGAGGATAAATAGATCCAAGTCCTAAAAGGAGGCGGATCGTTGTATATCAAAATCCCAAATAAAGATTGGAGAAAAATGAAGAAGTCGTGGTCCAAATATGAAGAATCTCTCAAAAACTTCAGGTGAAGAAATTCCTATTATGAAGAGAAGACCATTATTTCATGAACATCCCTCAAGATTTGAAGTATGAAGTCACTGCCAAATATCGGTCCGAGAAAGGTCTCAAATCATGAAGCGAGTTATGCCAAGATATGAACTTTATGAGGTCCCGAGAAGAAGTTTGAAAAGATTTTGTCCTTTAGCTAACTATTAATTAAATCGTCCCACTTTATTTTCAGCCTAAATAACTTTCGAAATAAGTCAACAATGCATCCTCGTGATCATTCAAGACAACAATAAAATATAAGAGATACACCTAGGAATAAGGGAGTCTAAGTGAATAATTGGGCCACATGAGTGATTGTTAGTTTGCTAACTTATAATAACAATGATCTCGTTTTTAAGCTTGGTATAGGGAACGCGAAACTTAAAGGTGATAATCATTCATGACATTCCAAAACCCCAAGGTAAGTTTTTGATCTTTTTACTAGTTTTCTTCCTTTAAATTTTCTATCTCTTTAATAAAGGCCAAGGTGGATTGATTGTGATGGAAAATGTAAAACTTGCTTTGTAATGAATGCATTGCATGAGGACATTGCAATGGTCAAGTGTAGGGGATTCGATAGGTGTGAAAACACCCATCCTTTTACCACTTAACTATAATAATAACCAAGCCAAAACGTGTATTTTATGTCGTGAAGTACGGAATTATGCGTGGTTTATGTTTTTATTGTGTTTTAGGACCAAAAGATGAAAAAGGAAGAATACACGGGTTTTCACGGGCTTTTATAGAAGAAACGAGAAAAGACAAAGTCAAAAGATCAAGAGTGCAAAAAGAACGGAAGTCCAAGGCCAATTCGGAAGATTTATCGAAGAAAAAATCTAAAGACGGAAGTTTAATGAAGTCGAAGAACTCAAGTCTAATTATTGAAGAAATTATAAGACAAGTTCAATTTATATCGACAAATCCCGAGACGACGTCGAGAAAGACAAAGAAATTAAATCGAGTCGAGACAAGAAGAAAGAGAGAAGAAAGCATTAACCATACTTCCACTCCTCCTATAAATACCCTCCTAATGTGTCATTAGGAGGGGGGGTTAGCTAGTAGTAGTTTTTAGTTTTATTATTGTAAGGTAAGTAGGAGTAGATGAACTTACTTTCTCTCTCTAGTTTTCCTTAATGTTCTTCAAGCTTTCTCTTTAATCTTTTGTTAAATCTTTGATCTTTAATCTTTTAAATTCAAGCTTTTAATCATCTTCTTCTACCTTTCTTTATTTTGTTTATCTTTGATTCGTGATAATCGTTGATTTTGTTTCATCTTAGTGTTCATGTGATTAAAAAGTTTATCTTTTTATTCATCTATAAGTTTTAATACGAATTGAGCTTTGAGCTTGACATGCTTATTGGCTTATTTTGTATTTAGCTTATTAGTTTTAAAGTTTTCTTAAAATTTTGCTTAATAAGTTTGCTTAGTTAGTGTTTAGAAAGTTTCTTATTTGAGCTTATTTAGTTCTTTCTATTATTCATTTGATCAAGTTTCCATTAGTGCTTATTAAGTCATTGCTTATTTGATTGCTTATTTCGTATTGCATTTCATCGGAAAGGGGTTTCCCTATTCCGACCAACATTCCGATTATAGCCTTTATTATTCCGATAGTATTCAGATCACTGGATCGGAAAAGGGTTTCTAATTCCGATTGGACATTCCGACGTGGGTGTTTTGAGTGATATTCCGATAGGACTTAGTTTGCATTATTCTGATACCTTCCTTTTTATACATTCCGATAGACTTGCATTTTTATTATTCCGATACTTTTAGTTTTATTCCGACTGTATTCCGACAGCCATATTCCGATTATATTCCGATTAGGTGTATTCCGATGTTTTAAGTTTTTTTCGTTTTACCCAGTTTTCAAGTTTTAGTTCATTACGTGACAGTTTTTCTAGATTTGCTTTTAGCCTATTTTAATTACGATTCGCATTTACTCTTTAATTAGTTATAGACAACGACAACCTTTTCCTTTTATATTCCACCAATAACGACTGAGTCACACTGTCAACTAATAATCAATTCGAAAAGATTGGAATAACTCTTTTATAACTAAGTAAAATCTAGTTATTACAATCCCTAGCATAGTGACCGGTCTTCCCACATTTGTAGCATTCAGTGTCAACTAAAGCTTTTGTGGAGCTGGAGAACTTGCCTCCTTTCTTAAAGAACCTTCAAGACTTGGCCAGAAGTGCTCTTTCATGAAATTCCTCTTTGAGGTCATTAAGATGTTCCTCACTAGATCTAGTATCTTCCTCATCATCAGGACTATCTTGGTAGTCTTGAATGACAGCTTCACTGAAGAAGGCCGTGGACAAGGGTGTAGAAATGGTTAATGCTTTACTCTTGCTTGAGCCTTCATAAATCCTATCAACTAAGTTTTCTTCATATTTTAGTTTCCCAAAAAGAGAGGCTAGATCACAATATTTATGTGATTAGCATTTCTCAAGCTTTGGCAGAAACTGAGCCACTTCTATGGCAATGCATTAATAAAAACTGTGTTGATTTCAAGTTTTGAAAGCTCAACACCATCATTCACAAGTTTATTCATTAGTTCTTTGTATCTGGTGAATGTCTGTGTGAGGGTTTCCCCTTCTTTGTGCTTGAAGGTATTGTATTGAAGCTTTAAATCCATGATTCTGGTTTCTTTTACATCAGAGGGTCCCTCATGGTAAAGAATAAGGTCCTCCCATATTGATTTAGCTGTTTTACAATTTACAACAGAATTCATTTGGTCATCTGGGAGTACAGACATGATGAGACTTTTGAGACGCTGATCAAGGTTAGCAGCTTTTCTCTCATCAGCAGTCCATTGTACTTCAGGTTTTTTATTGTCCCCAACCATGGGAACAAAAGGACCATTTTCAATGATTCCAAGGAATTGAGGTTCAATTCCAACCATGTGGACAAGAAACCTTTTCTTCCAATTTGTAAAATTGGCTACCTCTAGTACAGGAGCAGCATTGAGTTGGCCAGCCCTATATTCTAGGGTTTGTGGTATAACTTGAGCCATTTTGGATCTTGATTTGAAAACTTTTAAATGAGCAGTTTAATAAAATAAGAGTTTAACTAATCAAACTGCTCTGATACCACTTGTTGGTCCCTAGTAATTCGATATTACTTATTATCTTAAGTAATAACTATTACTTTCACTCAAGTGTGTTGTTTTAACATTAGATAAGAACTATGAAAGATTAAAACAACAATACCAATATACTTTTTAACGTATAGACTTTTATTAGAATCAAATAAAGAATCTATAACCCACTTTGTTTGTGGAACAACAAAGTGGTTGAATGACAATGGGGTTTGATCTCCTCTATTTAAACGTTTAACCAAAGTTAAACTCTTAGCTCCAATCTAAATGTTCATATGCATCTTTGGCTATATGGTTTAGTTGGTATCGAGAGAGAAAGGTTTTCCAGAGTTTAAGCTCTTACATTGGTTACATTTCTCTCACAATGTACACTCATTTATATAGGCAGTGTAAATTAAGGTTTGCATTTTGCATGTACCAATGCATGAGTTTATCCAGTGGGTGGTTGATGCCCATGCTGGATAAACAGTACAAAGTACTTAATAAAAAATTCTAGAAAAGATAAAGGTTGTACTTATATCTAAGTATACAAGCAACCTACTTTGACTTAAAGTTATCTTTTCCCGCCTAATGCAAACCATCATAATACTGAAGAGTCTTTAGTATCCTAGAGGAGATCGACATCATTCAGTTTGGTATTGTCAAGCCAAACTGAACTGAAAGCCCTTCTTCAGTCCTTGTTCTTCGGCAACTAGACCGTCTATTATTTGAAGCGAAGACCTCTTAGTCTTCTAAGTTCATTGAAAGGGGAGTGCTGAACTTTCTTCAGCTTTAAAGTCTTTAGTAGGAACTTTGTTCCTCTGGTCATCCATCAGCAGACTGTCCTTACTGTTGAGCATGAAACACTTAAGGGGATTTTATATTCAAATCATAGAGTTGCTTCAGGGTCAGTAAATACTGACCCAACAATATCACAAAGAGAAGGTTCATTATCACTAAAATCCTCATTGGTTTCTTCATCATGGTGGAAAAGTGGGTTATCAAATGATGTTTCAAAAAGAGGATTGGAATGAACCACAAAATCACCAAAGTTAAGCTCTTGAGGTTCATGAAAATCCAGGGATGAGGTAATGGAGGCAATGGTCTCAACATAAGGTAGATCATAATCTCCACTTGTGCAAGTTTCATAAAAATATTCATCACAAACTTCATCAAGGATATCATCTTGAGTTTCCTCCTCATTAACAACATCAATATGCTTCATCGTTTTGGGCTCATTAGATTTCTTTGACAACTTTCCCATATTAAACACAACACTTTCATCTCCAACTCTCATTGTAAGTTCACCTTTCGCCACATCTTTAAGAGTATGGCCCGTTCTAAAAAATGGCCTACCAATAATTAAAGGAACTCTTGGATCCATATCATATCAACCACCACAAAATCCGCGGGAAAGGTAAATCTATCCACCCCAACAAAAACATCCTCCGCAATTCCTACCGGATAAGCTATGGTACTGTTGGCTAACTCAAGATTCATCCTAGTAGGAGTGAGCTCGGGAAGTGAAAGTCTTTTCCAAACCGATAATGGCATGAGATTTATGCTTGCCCCTAAATCCGCAAGTGCCATGCAATTTTCCACCCCCGGGAAATTACCAGGAATCAAAAACCCTCCCGGATCTCCAAGCTTAGTAGGCAACTTCTTAACCAAAGCCGAGCAATTTTCCTTTAAGGAAGCATTAGGCAAATCTACCAATTTCTCCTTGTTAGAAAGAAGGTCCTTGATCATCTTAGCAAATTTAGGCATATTGGCTATGGCTTCCGCAAAGGATATGTTTATGTTTAGTTGCTTGAACATCCTCAAAAAGTTTGAGACTTGAATATCTTCTTTAATCTTAAGCTTTTCCTTTCTCAATCTTGATGGGTATGGTAGACTTGGTTTTGGTTGAGGTTGAGTGATTTATGAAGGATTTTCTTTGTTGGGTTCTTCATTGATGAGTGTGGAAGTTAAAGGAGTAGAAGGTGTAGGTGTTGAGGTTGTAGAGCTTGAAGATGTTGATGTTGATGGCTTATCACAAGGTGGAACCATTGTAGGCTTTACCAAAGTAGGTTTGGGTGGTGAAGGATTATGAGTTTTCTTTCCACTTCTTGTTGTGATATCATTGACATTAGCCCTTGGGTTTGTTTGTGTGTTTGAAGGTAGAGCCCCTTGTGGCCTTTGATTAAGAAGCATCATAAACTTTTTGTTTGTTTCCTCATGCATTTACCTCATTCTTTTCTCATTAGCTTGGAACCTCCTTTCATTCTCTTGATTCATTTTGTGAAGAAGCTCAATGGTGTTAAAATCATGTGGCACATTCCCTTGAAAACCTTAGGGTTGGAAAGGTGGAGGTTGATTGTAAAACCCTTGGTTGTTGCCTTGAAAGTTATTTCCTTGATTGTGAAAGGTATTGGTTGCTCTAAAGTTGTTTTGTCCTTGGTAATTTGGCCTAGGCCCTTGATTTCTTTGAAGCAATTGATGAGGATTGGGTTGATTTTGGGTAGGTGGTTGGGGTTGAAAGCCGGGTGGGGCAAGGTAGTTATTTGACTTGTAAGAGAGATTGTTTGGGTTGATGTTAGGTTTGAAATGATCTCTATGTTCTTCTTGATAAGCATAACACTCACCTTGGTAATTTTGAACCTTATCACATTGTTGGTAAGAATAAGGACCTCCACAAGTCTCATATGAAATAGCAATAGCATTCACATCATTGGTGGAATTTTTGTTCAAAGAGATTTCACAAAATTTCAAGAGTGTGTCAGGCATAGTATCAAGCTTTTGAGAGATAATCTTATCCAATTGTGTAGTTACACTCTCTTGCACCACATGGACTCTCTCATCAAATTGTGTGTTAGTTTGCACCATGGATTTAGTCTCAATAATGTCCCATGCCTCTTGAATGGATTTGGAAAGAATATTCCCACCCCCGGAGGAATTGAGGAAATCTTGATGATGTGGTCTTAATCCATTGTATAAAGTATTGATTTGGTGAATTTTATTAGATCCATGATTGGGGCATTTTCTCAATAATTCCTTGAACTCTTCCCAAGCATCACTAAAGGTTTGGCTAGGTTTTTGTTGAAATTCAATAATTAGGTTTCTCAAATCCGTAGTCTTAGATGGAGGAAAGAACTTGTTCAAAAACTTCTTAGTAAAGTCATCCCAAGTGGTAATGCTCTTAGGTGGTTGTATATCTAGCCAATACTTGGCATTGGCCTCTATGGAAAATTGGATCAATATCAACTTAATGGCATCATGGGGGACTCCATTGTACTTAATGGTATTGCAAAGAGATAGAAACTTCTTGATATAATCGTGTGGATTATCACTAGGTCTCCCCAAAAAAGGTGTGTTTGAAACCAAGATAATCATAGATGTCTTAAGCTCAAAGGTATTTGCGGGTATCTCGGGTATAACAATAACATCGACATATCCTTGCACATTGTATTGAAGGTGTTCCATCAAAGGTCGATTGTCAATGGCGGCCATGGATTCTTGTGTGTTGATCAAAGCACGATTCTCGGGATCGGCTTGACGGACGGTGTTGTTTTTACTCTTTCTCTTTTTCTTCCTTTTCGGAGGAAGGGGTTGTACACCAAATGGTATTTGTGCACGCCCGTGGGTGAGCATGCAACTCAAATCAAGGAGTGAGAGAGAAGCTCTCGTTCGACTTTGGAAAAGAAGGGATTATCCTTTCCGAGGTTTAATAAGTAATATCCACAAGAATGTATAGTATATGTAAGTAATACTTGGGTGCAAGACCCCCAATCAAGATTTCCTTCTTAGAATACGCACTAGTGAACGGGGGGTTAGGTGGCGCGAAGCACTTAAGTACCTATTAACCCTTAGACGGCATTTTATAGCACGTCGCCTTTATATTCACTTTGTAGTTTGCATTCTTCAAATTCTTGCCTATTGGAAGTATTTATCTATTCTTGCTTTAATTAAATTTGATCGATACACGTGTCAAGGACCGGAACGCTCCCGAACACGGTGTATTGCAAAAGCAATACTTATGGAAGTATGTGTATTGAGTGTTCGTATACGTATACGTATCTACATATAATAATATATCAAAAATATTTTTGTATTTATTGGTTTTTAAAGAAAATACTATATGTACGTAAAAACCGATGAATACCAATAATATATATTTCTGGTTGCAATCTCTTAGGAAAAAGATTGTTTTTTGAATTTTTTATTTTTTTGGTTCAATTCTTTAGGAAAAGAATTGATTTTGTTATTTTTTAGTTTTTATATTTTTATATTTTTGATTTTTTTTATGTTTTTGATTTATGATACGTAAAAATAACGTCCACTCGGGGAACGGATCCCAAAATCCAACCGAAACCGTCAATCAATAGTCTCTCGTAATGTCATGAACCGGCAGTGGCGCCATTTGAAATTGAGTATTTGTAAGTTCGTTTATTCTCGATTCTTGACAAATTGAAAGGCCTAAAAATATCGAGCTTTAAATTGTTTTTGGTTGTTAAGGGTATTTGGATTTATATGTCTAATTTAATCAACACGTAAAAAGATGAAAATATTAATGCTACGTATCCGTAAAACAAAGTGCACGTACCAATTACTATTCACAAAGTACAAGTTTTTAATGCATAAAAGTCGAAATGTAAACTAAATGTAAGTATAAGGACTGAAATGTAAAATTCAGAAACTAAAAGGACCAATTATGTAAAATATAACAAACTTGTAACAAACTTAACAAATTCACAAAACTAACTAACTAAATTTGTAACAAACTGAAACTAGAAGGACTGAACTTTTGCAAACCTTAAAAAGTAGAAAATTAACTCTGATTTCAAATGTTGACAAACACCAAGGACCTATGTGCAATTAAATGGAAATTTTATGAAAAACGGGCTAACCAAATCAAATAAGCTGGATTGAGCTTATTAATGAACCAAAATCAAAATGGTTTGTTGCAAACTGCTTAAAATCAAAATTAAGCTAGGCCAGTAACAGGAATTTGCTTAAAAGTTTGTAAATCTGAATTTAGCTTATCTCAATAAGCCAAGAATAAGCTCATATGAAATATAGACATCCACAATCTGATTTTCTTGCACACCTGATTAATCAACTATCAAAAAGCTTGGAATGTCTTTTTGTTTGGAAAATGATCCACTGAATAAGCCAGAATCATGAATAAGCAAAAATGGGCTTATTTGACCAAGTTTAACCAAAAATCCAAAAAGCTGATTTTTGCAAAATCCACTCAAGACATGATAGCAAATTGATTTTGAAAGAAAATTAGGAAGTTTATGAAGTGGATTTAGAGAACTAGTAAAACAGAATGAAGATTATCACATAAACTTGCATTTGCTAATAAGCTGACTAAAAAGTTGATTTCTCACTCAAAATGTTAAACTGTATAATTTCCAATTAGACACTGAAAGTTTGGATTATAAGCTACAATTTGAAACAGGTTTGAGGCAAAATCATCAAGTAATGAAGAAATGACAAAGAATCAAAGTTTGCTAGTTTAACTCATGAACTATGGAAATGACTTAACTCACACTTTTTCACTACCAATTTCGTTTTTAAAAAACAATTTGACTTCAGAGCTGAACCAAAATGTTCACACTAAATGACCAAATATATATGAACACAAAACAACAAGTCTTGTAAACTAAATGTACCAAAAATCTCTTAAACAAAACACCACTTTAAAATTTGTTAAAGAAGTTTTTCAAAGAGAATTTAATCACAAGACTAAAACGGGTATAGACTTTTATCAGAAATTGTTTAAATGACCAATTGTGTTTTTGATCCAGAAACAAGCATGTAAACAGACTTAACCACAAAATGAGTTTTATACCTAATGACTGATGAAATTACCAAATGAAATCAAGTAAAACTAAGTTCAAAGCTTAAAATCAACTAGTAAACTATCACACTAACACAATAAAGCTGCAAACAAGCTAAACACTCAATCAGTTCATCACATAGTAGTTATTCTAGGAATGTAGCATGCAAAGACAATTGAGAGGAACTAAAAATGAGGAAAGTAGAACTTTTTAGCTATGAAGCCTCCTCTGATGGAGTAGAGGAGCGCTGAGCTCTATAGAAAACACTAAACCACTAGTAATCAACCAATTTTAACCATCAACATCATCATAATCAGCTACAATCTACACCCCTGCTACAAACTCTGCAATTGGATGAAAATGGACTACAAAAGAACTCCAAGTGAAACTGAAAAACTACAAGTTCTTCAAATCATCAACAAGGTATCCATTGATCACGGAAGATCAACAGCAACACACAATATCAACAGGATTGCAGTATTGAATGAAGTAGAATGAGATTGAAGTAAACTGAATTTTGAATTTTATTAATTGGAGGTAAAATTTATTACAAGTGATAACTAACTATCTAACAAATTCTTAGGTGTGTGTCAAACACCTAAGAGTTGTTCTAACTGAAAGTGAAATGCTAGGTATGAAAGGAAAAAGGGAAGTGTGTGTTTTTCACACCTAAAGTCTACATCATCAAATGAGCTAATGACTGGGTATTTATAGAGAAGAAAGGAGATTTAATTGGGGTAGATGACGTGTTTCTTCCAATCAGAGATTGTCAGGTGTCCTCCTCTGCTCAATTGTATGATTCGGCTCAAGAACACAAAGAGGGGTTTTTTATCCAATGACTTTCAGCTTAATTGATTATGAGGGATGGATTCGTCTCTCAAAATGGAGCAAATTTCATGTTTAACACTTTCCTTGAAATGCATTGTAGCTCACAATCAATCCTGGGTTCCTTTTGAGTTGAAAGTGACACGTGGCAGTTTATCATTGGTCTTCAGCCTTTCACGTGGATCATTATCCATTTTGGATAAAAGTATTATCGGTTGGTCTAACACCTCCAATTTACATTGCGCAACAGAAATACACAATTGGGTGCTAGACACAAGCATCATCACACAAGGTATATTGAACGACTTAAAAGTGAGACGTTTACACAACATATAAACAAGATTTTCATAATAGGTCTAAAACATAAATTTCATCCCACGATTGTACTAAAACGACACCAGAGTCAAGCGTTTAGTCCCCATGGATCTCGACCAACAACCAACAAGTTTAGTACAGTACATCAACATAAAGTAAATTGTTCAACAGTAAAGGATAGAAATAGTTTTTAGACCAACATTCTTCCAAAAGCCAAGCCACAACCTCCACAGCAAAGCTCCATGCTCCATCACTTCCTATTACCTGAAATACATGCTAAAACGAGTCAACAATAATGTAGAGCGAGTCTATAGGTTTATCAAATCACATTTGAACACAAGAAGAAAATCAATCATAATCATTTATAGAATCGTCGTACACACAATCTATATTCAAGGCAATAATAATAATAAAACATTGTATTTAAGCTCATGACACAGACCCCTTAACCAAATAGTCACCCACGCCAAATGACGACATGACTATAATAAAACCATTGCCCCTCTAGGGTATTAGTTGCTAGAATACCACATTCTTATTCTCGTAAAATTATCCTTCCCAGCGGGTTACTTAACGTAATGCCCTGGTCTCAGATAGGGTGGTCAACCCAATAGTACTATCATTAGAATAAGCGGTTATTCTCGACTCACAACATCAAGTCAGAAGATAGTTAACGGCTCATTAATTTAGGGTCTTTAGCAACAAGGTACTCAATACAATGTAATCAACTTTAGGCAACATTCGGGTCCAACAATTACTCATGACTTGTGTTCATTTATTTTCAAATAGCATGTATCCCCCTCGCGGGTAATAAAACATTTAGTAGCTAGCATAAAAAGCGAGGCTACAGACTCACCTTAGTATAAGAGATCTAGCGAGATGATCATCGATGATAATGGATGCCTTTCAAACACGAGAACCGCTACCTATCAAATAAGGCGCGTTCATTAATAATGACTCGAATAAATCATATATATATAACAACATCAAACTCAAACTCATAAAGTCACAATAAACTCGAGAGAAAACGATATAAATAACTTCATCATACTCTACTACATATTTACTTTACCATTTTACACTTTTAACAAAGTCCGCCGGCACATACTACATGTACTAGCTTATTTACCCCTTTTAAAATCGTCAAACGTTTATGAAACGACTCGATAAACTAACTTACTATATATAGAAAGTCTTACTACAGATTTATCAAATGAAATTACTTTTAAAGTCCTTTACCCGACTCATTTTCAAACTACAAAATCCGGACAGATTTACGTTAATTTTTCATACAACCGTTTTAACTTCTTTAAACGACTCCGTTTACAAAACCGACACTCGGGTTTTAAAGTAAACTCAACCTCTAAGGTAAAAACCTCATTATCATTAGGTTACATATTTCAAAACTTCCATTTAGAGTCCCCGAGATTCGATCCAAATATCGACAACAACTATATGTAGTGCCGATACTCGTCTCCCGGTACACGATCAATCAAAACATCATAACTTCGCGCTCGTTTGGAGCTAGAAGCTCTACCTTATATCAAATAGAAGCTAATAAAATTATCTACAACCCTAGGCTATAAGTTAAGCCATTGTCAAAACATAAAAATTCGGATTTTACTGTTTACTTACTGTTATAAAATGACCATTAAAAACTTGTACAAAATCACCTTTTTGATCAAAACCAACCATAGAAGTGTTCATTCCTATACCCTAACATCAACATATATGAACCATAACATCCAAATCATTATCAAAATCAAAACCTTTGAATCAAAATGAAGTTTTTAACAAAATTCTTGCAACAATCACCATTGATCATGGCAAGAACACCATGAATGATCATGGCTTCTACCTACCAACATCAAAAAAATAAAAATGCCTTGCATGTAAGATTTTCTTATACCAAAATGATCCTTGATAAATTATAAGAGTGGGTCTTGCTTTAGGTTTGCTCAAATCATCATAATTTTGGAGTTAAAATTGAAAATGTATGGGTTTGGGGTGGTGGTGGATGTTTCGGCAAATGAGAGAGAGAAAGAAGAGATGAAGAAATTTTTTAGTAGAAAAAATGTGATGTGTGTGTTTGTTTAGGCTTTATATATAGTGCATGAGGGACCTTGGTTGTAATTTTACAATAGTTGTGGCTCAAAATGAAAATAGTTAGCTAAAAATGCGGGGAATAACTATTAGTCAATTTTTAAAATATTTACGGGGCTCGGGTTTCATAAAGATACTTTTAAAAATTTAAAACGTACCTCAAATATAATAATATCGACTCCCGACTCGACTTAACATGTCATTTAAAATAAAACATCAAAAATGACAAAAATCGAACAACCGATAATAAAACGTAAAATATTTGGCATCCATCGACATCACGCTTGCTAATACTCCTTATACTTATTAAATATTAAATATAAACCTTCCAACATCAGTTTAAACATAAACCTCCAAAAATAAATATCATTCAAACTCATCCAAAAATTTCAAAAACAATCATAAAATAAGATTAAGCAATGACCTCGGTTTTGGGTTGTCACATCCCCCCCTTCTTAAAAGAAGCGACGTCGGCGGCGCTTAATCCTTCCTAAACAAATGAGGATACTTGTCCTTATAGAAATCCTCACGTTCCCATGTAAACTCTGGCCCACGTCTAGAGTTCCATCTCACTTTCACAATCGGAATCCTACTATGCTTCAACTTCTTAACTTCCCCATCTATTATCTCTACAGGTTCCTCTAGAAAATGCAACTTATCATCAAGTTGAATTTCCTCCAATGGAATCACCACATCCCTTTCCGCTAAACACTTCTTCAAATTAGACACATGAAAAGTATTATGAATCGCCTTAAGCTCATCAGGCAACTCTAACTTATAAGCCACCAATCCAATCCTTTGGATAATCTTAAATGGTCCAATATATCTCGGGCTCAACTTTCCTCTCTTTCCAAAACGAATTACTCCTTTCCATGGAGATACTTTCAGCATAACCATGTCTCTTACTTCAAATTCCAACGGTTTCCTTCGGTTATCAGCATAACTCTTTTGTCTACTTCTGGCAGATAACAAACGCTTCCTAATTTGCACAATCTTTTCAGTCGTCTCAAATATCATTTCAGGCCCAGTCAATTGACTTTATCCTACTTCACTCCAACACACTGGAGATCTACACTTACGTCCATACAAAGCTTCAAATGGAGCGGCTTAAATACTAGCATGATAACTATTATTGTACGAAAATTCAACCAATGGCAAATGCTTATTGATAGGTGTGAAAACACCATCCTTTTTACCACTTATTTGCAATAATAACCGAGCCAAAACGTGTATTTTATGTCATTTATGTCGAAATTATGCGTGGTTTGTGTTTTTGTTGTGATTTAGGACGAAAAGGTGAAAAGTGGAGAAAACACGGCATTCACGGGCTTTTATCGAAGAAAAAGACGAAAGATGAAGTCGAAAGATCAAGAGTGGAAAAAGAACGGAAGTCCAAGACCAATTCTAAAGATTCATCAAAGAAAAAGTCAAAGGACGGAAGTTGACTAAAGAGCCGAAGAACTCGAGTCTTATTTATGAAGATAATACAAGTCGAGTTCAAAGAAATCCCGAAGACAAAATCATTTAAGTCCAAGATTTAAGAAGATTAAAGAAAGGAGGGACCTAATGACGCAATTAAGGAAAAGAGGAAAGAGGGAGGAAGCTTCCTAAGCTCCTCCCTAATCACCACTATAAATAGCCATTAGCTAGTTCATTTTCATGTTGTTGGTGGCTTGAAAAACCACTCTTCCACCATTTTCATTTCTTATCATTTCATTTCTTTCACTTTAATTAATTGTTATGCACTTTTAATCATTTTAATTTTCAAGTAAGTTTTCATTATTTGATCTTTACTCTTTGCTTTTCTTATCTTAATCTTTCATCTTCCTTTCTTGATTCTAATTTACTTTTGGTGCGATTTACATATGATCCGTGTTGTTCATTCATGTTTTCGTGCTTAAAAGTTCATCTTTTTATGTTTTGATTTTAAAGTTTGTTGATTTTAAGTTTGATAAGTTGATGTTCGAGCTTATTTAGTCATTTTTCATTATTGATTCGTGTTAGTTTTGGTTCTAGCTTAATCAAATAGCTTAAAGCCTTGCCTTTATTTTCGGATCAAGAGACAAATCGGAAAGGGTTTTAAAACCCTTTTCCGATCGCCACTTTCCGACCTGCACAACCTTCATTCCGATCTTATGATCGGAAAAGGGTTTAATGTTTTTCCGATTTGCCCCATTTGCCATCATTCCGATTGGAGCTTGTTTGTATATTCCGATTATGGCAAGTTTTCACTTATTCCGATTAGCTTCCTGTTTACACATTCCGATTGGAGTGATTATTCCAGTATTCCGATTAGTCTCTTGTGTTGGATATTCCGATTGATACTAAGCTTTGCATTCCGATCGTCAGATCGGAACTTATTCCGATTGGACCCCCTTGACAAGGATTCCGATCAGGACCTTTTTCTTCATTCCGATTGATGTTTTGATTTGTTTTAATAGATTGTTTTAGTTTAAGTATTAACTTTCCTCGTTTTATTTACTTTCCTCGTTTTTATTTACGTCTTGCATTTTTATTTAGTTGCCCATTTACTTTTCGCTTAGTTTTACTTTTACGTCATTTAAGTTCTCGTCATTTACTTTCCAAGTTTTAAATATTGCACCGTCTTACGTTTTAACTAGTTTTAGATTTAATTCCCGTCCTTTATTTTATAGTATTGCACATTTAATTTACCAAAACCAAAAATATTTGCTTCACCAAGAACAACTAACCTCACACAATTAACCGGAAATCAATTCGAAGAGATACCGAGAAAACGAACTCTTTCAACTAGTAAAAATCTTTGCATTAAAATGGCGCCGCTGCCGGGTCTTTTCGTGAGGATCGAAAGTTTTTTGTGAGAGAAGCGTTGGCTTTTGGGATCCGTTCACTTGTGAACGTTATTTTTCGTGTCCAAAATTTTCAAAAATCCAAAAACATTTAAAAAATCATAAAAAGCATTTCTTTTTCAAGGTTTTGCACCAAAAATATTCTTCTTGCTTATCTATCTTTCTTTATGGATTTTTATGTCCATTGCGTCAGGTGTGGGAGACGATTGTACGGGAACGACTAATGTCAATGGTGTACATGTGAGCGGTGTGGCAACGATATTAAAGATACACAATTAATACCAGGATTTTGTCCTTTGTGCCACTCACTTAATTCATCCTTTTTGAACCCACCTACTCTTTCCCCGTGCATCTATTGTGGAAGCGATTCTCATTGGCATGTTTCGTGCCCGGTTCAATACCCGTCTGTTCACGGACAAGAACCGGGGCACAATTATGACAATGAAAATAGCTATCCACAAGACGCACCCGACTTTTCTCCTTACCATTCTTGCCAAAATTGTGGGGGTCCTCATGATTCTTCTTATTGTCAACCAATGAATTATTATGAGCAAAATCCGTGTCCTCAATTTTCTTCACCAATGGATTATTACGAACCAAACCCGGTTTCTAATTCTTCTCAACCGATGAACTACTATGAGCCACAACCATGCTATAATTCAGGTTTTCAATACTATGAGCCCCCACATCACACCTTCAATCATCAATCCTCTCAGGGAATTCCAATTGATCAACAACTCACTACTATGAATGAAGAAAGGCACGCCACTATTTTGAAACTTCAAGCGGCCTTCGTTCAGTTTAAAGAAGCATGGAAAAAAGAGAAAAGACAGCAACAAGAGCAAGTATCTAATCTTAGCGATTATACCCCTCTTCCTGTACGTCAATACTATTATGATGATGATGATGACGATGAGCCTACTATTTCTTGGAATGATCTTACTTCTCAATGTCCTAGTGCAATTGTCATCCCTTCTCTCAATATCCCAAACGAGTCTAAAGAGTGTGATACGTCGAATGAGCTTAGTGATGTTGGTCTCGAAAAGGTATTGGATGATGAGGTTTGTGACTTACCTGCTATGGAGCCTGAGGACGACGTTGCTCTTACGGAAGAGGTCGATCCTAGTGATGACGATTCTTCTCTTTGCTATGAGACTTTCACTTTTGAAATTTCTCAATCTCCACCGGGAGATGCAGACGATGACGATTTTTTCTCTCCAGTTTACGAGAAGTTCACCGATGAACATGATCTTGTGGATAAGGTGGAAGACGTGCTTCTTCGCGATAGATTACGGAAAGTTCATCTTCTTATTGCTCAAATCGAAGAGTTGACTTCTCCTTCTCTTTCCAAGTCTTTACCTCCATCTATTCCTCCCGTTGAAGATAATGACCTATTGCTGGAAGAAATCGATATCCACTCCATCCCTCCAGGTATTGACGATTCTGACACGGAGGGGGACATTATTTTTGATAATTTGCTGCAGGAAAGTATTGACCGAAGTCCCCCTCCCGAGCACCTTTCATCCTCCCCTTTAGCCACTATCACGGAGGATGAGTGCTTTGACCCGGGAGGTGACATTGATTATGCTATGATTGATAACAATACGGCTTTGCCGATTGCTCAGCCTCCATTGTCTTTGGGGGAGGACAATGTTCTTACTTTACCCACCCCACCTCCCGTGGATCTTGAATTCACATACTATACGTATGTTGAAAGGTCCTTTCTCCCATTCAAGACTTATCCCCCCGCCTCTCCTTTGTTGATGTCAACCGGGAACGAGGACAAGGTCTTTGATCCCGGTATTGCATTCGAGGCTTCCCCATGGACTATTTAATTCGGGGACGAGTCAGGCTCGTGACTCGGTCAACAAAAACAAGCGCTTTTTGGGAGGCAACCCAATTATCTATCTATCTTTACCATAAGTGTAGGGGGAGCCCCGTGGTGTTTCTTGCTTTCTTTCTTATCATGTGCAGGGATTAGAGCTTTAAAGACACACTCTTGATGACTTTTGACGAACCGTGACTCCGTGTTCCCTTCTTCCCGGTTCTATCCTAAACTCTTTTCGATTCACTATTTTATATTTTCCAATATTGAAATAGGAATCCCTTTAGTTGTCTTTTCCTTAGCAAGATTTAAACAAAGTGCAGAATGTCCTAAGTGTAGGGGAGTTGACTCCCACATGCTTAAACATTGAGGACAATGTTTATATTAAGTGTAGGGGGGACTTTTATCGAAGTTAAGTGGTCTTTTCCTTGTATTTGTCCTCATTTTAACCGGAAAATCCATTTTTCAACATTTTTCAAAATTTTTAATCTATTTTGGCCTAGTTGTATAGTTGTATTTTCCTTTGTTATAGTTATTTTCTTTCCTTATTAGAATAAATTTCAATAAAGTGGTTTTAATTTTCAAACGTTGTGAATCTTTTGACTCAACCCGAGTTTACTTATCTAAGTTTACTCTAGCTAGTATCCTCAACGTGTTTAAGTCAAGTTTTGCTAGGCTTTTATATAGGGAGCTATAAAACGCGAAAGTCTTAACTCTCACGGGTTAAGAACAAGAACTTTTCGCAAGTTCCTATAATTGATCCTAGAGAGTCGTTTATCAAGGGAACTTTAAAACGCGAATTCTAACCTTGAAAAAGTCTAAGAATTTGCAAGATCCTATAGGCGACTCGAAAACCCAAAACTTTGATTTAATAGGCTAAGCATCCACGAGTCTCATTCCTTGAGATTTTAAATTGTGGAGAACGAGAGATGATAGAGTCAATTATAAGTTTGGTATTCTTTCGTGAATTTATGTGAGTTAATTAGAAGCCTATTCTCCCTCCGCTTGTTAATTAATTTATCTGTAATAAATAAGGTTGTACAATTTAAAAGGTTACTTAGCTTCTAGCCCCAGATCGTTTAAAAGTTGCTCGGTACGGATTAGAGTTCATAGCCAAGGCATAACTTATTGAAGCGGGATGCGAAGATTGGCGAGTCCGAAAAGGCCCTAACAAGGCATGAGGGCTACATTTTGTTGCTAAAGATCCAAAAGTGATGTGAAGAATCATTTATCGAAAATCAATATGAAGGATCGAGACACACGACGAAAAGCAAATACTCCCCTAAAGATCATGGAGAAGTCTATCCAAAAAGACCCTAACAAGGTATGAGGATAAATAGATCCAAGTCCTAAAAGGAGGCGGATCGTTGTATATCAAAGTCCAAAATAAAGATTGGAGGAAGATGAAGAATTCGTGGTCCAAAGATGAAGAATCTCTCAAAACTTCAAGTGAAGAAATTCCTATTATGAAGAGAAGACCATTATTTCAAGAACGTCTCTCAAAGATTCGAAGTATGAAGTCGCTGCCAAATATCGGTCCGAGAAAGGTCTCAAATCGTGAAGCGAGTTATGCCAAGATATGAACTTTATGAGGTCCCGAGAAGCAGTTTTAAAAGATTTGGTCCTTTAGCTAACTATTGATTAAATCGTTCACTTTATTTTCGGCCTAAATAACTATCGAAATAAGTCAAACAATGCATCCTCATAATCATTCAAGACAACAATAAAATAAAAGAGATACGCTTAGGAATAAGGGAGTCTAAGTGAATAATTGGCCCACATGAGTTCGTGTTAGTTTGCTAACTTATAATAACAATGATCTCGTTTTTAAGCTTGGTTTGGAGAAAGTGAAAACTTGAGGATGATGATCATTCGCGACATTTTCAAAACCCAAGGTATGTTTTTGATTTCTTTACTTTGTATGTTTATAATTTTCTATTTCTTTAATAAAGGCCAACGTGGATTGATTATGATGGAAAATGTAATCTTGCTTTGTAACTAATGCATTGCATGAGGACATTGCAATGGTTAAGTGTAGGGGATTTGATAGGTGTGAAAACACCCATCCTTTTTACCACTTATTTGCAATAATAACCGAGCCAAAACGTGTATTTTATGTCATTTATGTCGGAATTATGCGTGGTTTGTGTTTTTGTTGTGATTTAGGACGAAAAGGTGAAAAGTGGAGAAAACACGGCATTCACGGGCTTTTATCAAAGAAAAAGACAAAAGATGAAGTCGAAAGATCAAGAGTGGAAAAAGAACGGAAGTCCAAGACCAATTCTAAAGATTTATCGAAGAAAAAGTCAAAGGACGGAAGTTCACTAAAGAGCCGAAGAACTCGAGTCTTATTTATGAAGATAATACAAGACGAGTTCAAAGAAATCCCGAAGACAAAATCATTTAAGTCCAAGATTTAAGAAGATTAAAGAAAGGAGGGACCTAATGACGCAATTAAGGAAAAGAGGAAAGAGGGAGGAAGCTTCCTAAGCTCCTCCCTAATCACCACTATAAATAGCCATTAGCTAGTTCATTTTCATGTTGTTGGTGGCTTGACAAACCACTCTTCCACCATTTTCATTTCTTGTCATTTCATTTCTTTCACTTTAATTAATTGTTATGCACTTTTAATCATTTTAATTTTCAAGTAAGTTTTCATTATTTGATCTTTACTCTTTGCTTTTCTTATCTTAATCTTTCATCTTCCTTTCTTGATTTTAATTTACTTTTGGTGCGATTTACATATGATCCGTGTTGTTCATTCATGTTTTCGTGCTTAAAAGTTCATCTTTTTATGTTTTGATTTTAAAGTTTGTTGATTTTAAGTTTGATAAGTTGATGTTCGAGCTTATTTAGTCATTTTTCATTATTGATTCGTGTTAGTTTTGGTTCTAGCTTAATCAAATAGCTTAAAGCCTTGCCTTTATTTTCGGATCAAGAGACAAATCGGAAAGGGTTTTAAAACCCTTTTCCGATCGCCACTTTCCGACCTGCACAACCTTCATTCCGATCTTATGATCGGAAAAGGGTTTAATGTTTTTCCGATTTGCCCCATTTGCCATCATTCCGATTGGAGCTTGTTTGTATATTCCGATTATGGCAAGTTTTCACTTATTCCGATTAGCTTCCTGTTTACACATTCCGATTGGAGTGATTATTCCAGTATTCCGATTGGTCTCTTGTGTTGGATATTCCGATTGATACTAAGCTTTGCATTCCGATCGTCAGATCGGAACTTATTCCGATTGGACCCCCTTGACAAGGATTCCGATCAGGACCTTTTTCTTCATTCCGATTGATGTTTTGATTTGTTTTAATAGATTGTTTTAGTTTAAGTATTAACTTTCCTCGTTTTATTTACTTTCCTCGTTTTTATTTACGTCTTGCATTTTTATTTAGTTGCCCATTTACTTTTCGCTTATTTTTACTTTTACGTCATTTAAGTTCTCGTTATTTACTTTCCAAGTTTTAAATATTGCACCGTCTTACGTTTTAACTAGTTTTAGATTTAATTCCCCGTCCTTTATTTTATAGTATTGCACATTTAATTTACCAAAACCAAAAATATTTGCTTCACCAAGAACAACTAACCTCACACAATTAACCGGAAATCAATTCGAAGAGATACCGAGAAAACGAACTCTTTCAACTAGTAAAAATCTTTGCATTACTTATCCCAACCATTTCCAAAGTCAATGACACATGCACGAAGCATATCCTCTAATGTTTGAATCGTTCTCTCACTTTGTCCATCATTTTCCGGATGATATGCTGTACTTAAACATAACTCCGTTCCCATAGCTTTCTGCAAAGACTTCTAAAATTCTGAAGTAAACCTACTATCACGATCAGAAATTATCGACAAAGGCACACTATGTCGACAAACAATCTCCTTCACATACACTGTTGTTAACCTCTCCATACTATCTGTCTTCTTCATTGGCAAAAAGTGAGCAGACTTAATCAATCTATCTACAATCACCCATATCATATCACAACCATTTGCAGTCCTTGGCAAACCTGTCACAAAATCCATTGTAATCTTTTCCCATTTCCACTCAGGAATCTCAGGTTGCACTAATAATCCAGACGGTTTCTTATGTTCAGCCTTCACCTTCGCACAAGTTAAACACTTATTAACATACTGTGCTATATCTGCCTTCATATTTGGCCACCAATGAACTTTCTTAAGATCTTGATACATCTTGTCCGATCCAGGATGTATTGAATACTTCGACTTATGAGATTCATTCATCACCAAATCTCGCACTCTTAAATAATATTTCTTAGACGGACACAACGGTAACCAAATCCTATTCTCAAAATACCTCAATCCATTTGACCATACTTCAAACAATGGTTTCAACATTCTACCCAAATTTTATACCTCAACATTCTCTTCCTTCAATCCATTAGCTTGGGCTTTCAATATCGCTTCTGTCAAATCAACACTTTCCATCATTGTCAAAGCTCTAACTCTTATAGACTTATCTCTTTCCTTTCTACTAAGTGCATCAGCTACCACATTCGCTTTACCAGGATGGTAGCGAATCTCACAGTCATAATCACTCAGCAACTCAACCCATCTCCTTTGCCTCATATTCAATTCCTTTTGATCCAAAATATACTGCAAACTATTATGATCAGTAAAAACTACACACTTGGTTCCATACAAGTAGTGTCTCCACAGCTTTAAAGCAAAAATCACAGCCCCAAGTTCTAAATCATGCGTAGTGTAATTCTCTTCATGCTTCCTCAATTGTCTCGATGCATATGCTATTACTTTCTCCCTTTGCATCAATACAACCCCAAATCCTTTATGAGACGCGTCATAGTACACTACAAAATCCTCAGATCCTTCTGGCAAAGACAATATCGGCGCATAACACAACTTATCCTTCAACATACTAAATGCAGATTCCTCTTCCAATCCCCATTCAAACACTCGATTCTTTTCCGTAAGCTTAGTCAACGGCTTAGAAATTAACGAAAACTTCTCGATAAACCTTCTATAATACCCAGCCAAACCAAGAAATTGGCGAATTTCAGTCGGCGTCTTTGGCAATGACCAATCCTTAATTGCCTCAATCTTAGCAGGATCCACACAAACACCTTCACTATTAATCACGTGCCCCAAAATTCACACTTAGAGAATTTCGCATACAGTTTTTGTTTCTTCAACAATTCCAAAATTGTTCTCAAATGCTTCTCATGTTCCTCTTCACTCTTGGAGTAAATGAGAATATCATCAATGAATACGATAACAAACTCATCCAAATACGGCTTACATACACGATTCATCAAATCCATTAATACAGCAGGCGTATTCGTTAACCCAAAAGGCATCACTTGAAATTAAAAATTTCCATATCGAGTACAGAAAGCTGTTATAGGAATACCTTTTTCCCTAACTCTTAGTTGATGAAACCCAGACCTCAAATCGATCTTCGAGTATACACATGACCCTTGCAACTGATCAAACAAATCATCAATCCTCGGCAGTGGATACCGATTCTTGACAGTCAATTTGTTAAGCTCTCTATAATCAATACACATTCTAAAAGAACCATCTTTCTTCCTAACAAACAAAACAGGCGCACCCCACGGCGACGAACTCAGTCTAATAAATCCCTTATCCATCAATTCCTTCAATTGATCAGATAATTCTTTCATCTCAGATGGAGCTAAACGATACGGTGCATGAGCAACAGGCGCAGCTCCCGACACTAAATCAATACGAAACTCCACTTCACGATGCGGCGGTAATCCTGTCAAATCTTTAGGGAAAACCTCAGGATACTCTCTAATCATAGGCATATCCTCCAATTTCCTTTCATTCACACCATCATTACTTATCTGTGCAAGAAACACATCACAACCTGCTTCTATATACCTCATCATCTTCAAACAAGAAACAACTCTCAAACGAGAAGTACATTCATCACCTTTTACAGTCAATACCCTATTCCTTAGCGGTATATGGACTAATCTTTCTCCACAAACAATTACTGCACCATTACCAACTAACCAGTCCATCCCAATAATCACGTCAAAAGATCCTAATTATATGGGCATCAAATCAATACTAAACACATAATTACCTAACTTCAAGGAACAACCTTTCAGTATAGAACTAGTGCTTACAACCTTACCATCAGCTAACTCCACCTTATAACTAGTTGTCAATCTCACTGGTTCTCTATCCAATAGCTGACTGAATCTAACATCTACGAAACTTCTATCGGATCCAGAATCAAATAACACACTAGCATAACAAGCATCAAGTAAAAACGTATCAGTCACCACATTCGGCCCTTGAGGTTTGTCAGCATCTCCCACGACATAGGCTGGAGCAGCAATCCCAGCAGCAACAGCAGCAACATTGCCTCCCTGTCGTATTCCAACCCTCGGATAGTTCCCTTGCTTATGTCCACGACCTCCACATCCAGAACAATTAACTACCTTGACAGCATTGGCTCCAGTGGCCACACCCTTGTTTCTACAATCTGCCATCTTATGTCCGGCCTTTCAACACTTGTTGCAAGCAGGTGGACAATTTCCAACATGATACAGATTACACCGACCACACTTCGGATTCACCTTGTTACCTTGATTTCCTGTGGCAGCACGAACACCATCATTCCTTCTCAAATTGTATTGCTGATTCCTATTTGGTCCTTGGTTATTGTTATTACGATAACCACCACGATTCTGCCCTTGGTTTGAGTGTGCAGCTTCCCACTTTCAATTATTCCCCTCAGCAATACTATCCTTTCGATCTTGCAGCTTTACATCTATTAAAGCATGAGCCATTTGAACAGCTTCATCAAATGACTTGGGTTTCGATGAAGTAGTTTGATATTTGGTTTTGCAATGGGTTCTAATTTTACTCTCGATATCCTCTCGAATTGATCTTGGTCTTTAGTGGAATGATTGTTCTTGGTTACTAAATAAAAGGGTTTGGTTTTCTAATCTAATAAAAAGTGGAAATGAAAATTTAAATCAAAGATAATTAATTTAATGATGAGTAATAAAAACTTGAATTTAAACTTGAATTTAAATTAGGATTAAGCTTAAAAGGAAATTAAAATTAAATCAAGGAAACAGTAAAGAAACATTAAATCTTTAAAATACCCAAAATATAACTGATTCGGAAGTTACTGTTCATTCGGAAGTTAAGCTTCATTCGGAACTTTGTGCTTGGTTCGGAACTTTTGGATTCATCCGGAACTTATCCTTCATTCGGAAGTTTTGACAAAGGAATTGATTCGGAACTTAAACACTCATCCGGAACTTACTGATTCGGAAGTTTTGGACTTCCGAATGAAGCCCCTTGATTCGGAACTTACTGGTTCGGAAGTCTTTTGTTCGGAAGTCTGAAAATTGGTTCGGAACTTTAGCTTCGTTCGGAAGTTTTGGCTTGATCCGAAACTTTTACCTTCGTTCGGAACTTCTTCTTGATTCGGAAGTTTAGCTTGGTTCGAAACTTTTTAATACTAAACTCATTCGGAACTTTTAACTGACTCGGAACTTTTGAAAACACAACTCATTCGGAAGTTACTATTCACTGATTCGGAACTTCTGGGAAACCCAGATACAGAAACTAAACCGAAGAACAAGGAAAAACGGTTTTGATCCAAAAATCACCAAGTTTTTCACCAAAAACTAAAATAAATTAATTACCAAGCATCTGCTAACCATAAACTACTAATCCCATCAACAAAAACACAAAACCCAACAACTTTTGAAGATCAAATCAAGAAAATAAAAACTTAAAAACTTGAAGATAAAGATGATGATGAACAAGATAAAATGGAAAGATTAAATAAGAACTTTGTATTGAATGATTGATGTTTTGACAAGATAAATCAAAGATTAAAATTACAAGATGAGAAAATTAAAGATGAAAATCACCAATCACCCTAATGGTGATGGTGATGAAACGGAACAGAGAAAAAGAGTGGGGAAGAAGAAAAACTAAGCTAGCTTCTCTAAAATGTGTGAAGGGCTCCTTTTATAGGCTTGTCCTTTGGTTGGTGAGTGGGCTTTCTCCCGTTCTTCTTGTCTTTTCGTCTTTTCAGAAAAGTTTCCGTTTTCGATTCTGATTCGGGATTTGTCGTCGATTAAATTCAACTCGTCTTTTAATTTCTTCGTTTAATAGACCTGAGTTTCTTCGACTTATATAAATCTTCCATCTTTGGTCCTTTTCTTCGATAAATCTTCGAATAGGCCCAGTGACTTCAAATCTTTTGCATCTCTTGGACAATAGACTTTATCTTGAGTCTTTTTCTTCAGTAAAGCCCGTGCAATCCCATGTTTTCTTTAATATTCATCCGGTTGGCTCTGAAAACACAATAAACACAAAAACCACGCATAATTCCAAACAAATGATATTAAATACGTGTTTTGGTCTCGTTTGAGCCTGAATTAAGTGGTAAAAGGATGGGTGTTTACACATCTATCAAATCCCCTACACTTAACCATTGCCATGCCCTCATGCAATGCTTAGTGATAAAGCAATTTTACATTTTTCTCATAATTAATCAACCTTGGCCTTATTTAAATTCTACTAAACAAAAATTAAAGAAATAAAGCTTCAAAGATAACAAAGGGATAGAAAACCATTTTCACTTGAAAATAGCTACATGGAAATATCTTGCAAAGAAATTAATGACTTACATTAGGGCTTTTGTGCTGCGAAGATTTATCACCCTCAAGTTTCACGTTCCCCAAACTAAGCTTAAAAACGAGATCATTGTTATTATAAGTTAGCAATTCAAACACTTACACACATGGCTTAATTAAATGCTTAAACTCCCTTATTCCTAGGTGTATCTCTTATATTTTATTTTTGTCTTAGAATGATCATGAAGATGCATTTTTGGACTTATTTCGATAGTTTATTAGGGCTGAAAGCAAAGTAGGACGATTTGATCAATAGTTAGCTAAAGGACAAAATCTCTTAAAACTGCTTCTCGGGATATCCAAAAGTTCATATCTTGGCATAACTTGGTTCACGATTTGAGACCTCTCTCGGGCCGATATTTGGCATGTACTTCATACTTCATATCTTCGAGAGACGTTCTTGAGATAATGGTCTTCTCATCATAATAGAGTTTCTTCACTTGGAGACTTTTGAGGGGTACTCCAACTTTGTTGACCACGACTTCATGATTATTTCTTCAATCTCTAATTGGGATTTTGAGATACAACGATCCGCCTCCTTTTCGGACTTGGATCTATTTATCCTCATACCTTGTTAGGGTCTTTTCGGATAGACTTCTCCATGATCTTTATGGGAGTTGATTGCTTTTCGTCGTGAGTCTTGATCCTTCATATTGATTTTAGGAATAATGCTTTTCACATCACTTTGGATCTTCAGCAATAAAATGGAATCCTCATGCCTTGTTAGGGCCTTTTCGGACTCGCCAATCTTCGCGCCCCGCTTCATAAGTTATGCCTTGGCTATGAACTCTTATCATTACCGAGCAACTTTTAAATGATCTTGGGCTAGAAGCTAAGTAACTTTTCAAATCGTACGACCTTACTTATTGCAGATAAATTATTAGCAAGTGATGGGAGAATAGGCAAATAATTACACCAAGTGAGCTCGTGCAAGAATACCGACTTATAATTGACTCTATCATTTCTCGTCCTCCACAATTTAAAATCTCAAGTAATGAGACTCGTGGATACTTAGCCTAATAAACCAATTAAGGTCTACATGGTTAAGGATACTAGCTAGAATAAACTTGGATAAGTTTATTCGGGTTGAGTCAAAATAAACGCAACGGGCCTAATATGTCAAAGACTTCTAAACTAGCTACCCACTTTATTAATATTTTTGACTTTATTGCGGGATATATACATATGAAAGCAACGATAAAAATTTAAAAATTACGACTAAGTGGCCAAAGTTAATAAAAAATTTGAAAAATGTTGAAAAATATGATTTTCCGGTTAATTGAAGGCATTTTCATGGAAAAGTCCACTTAAAACTTCGATAGAAGTCCCCCCTACACTTAAGATAAACATTGTCCTCAATGTTTAAGCATGTGGGAAAAGTTTCCCCTACACTTATGACATTGTGCACGTTGGTTAACTCAAGTTAAGGAAGAGACGACTAGAGTGATCAATTTCAAATGTGAGTATGAAGAAAATTGAATCACGATAGTTGAGAGATAGAACCGGATTTCGGATAACACGGGAACACGGTTCTTCAAAGATTCCAAGAGTGCACTTATCCCTGTAATCACACCACACAAAGACAAACACGTATACAGGCTCCCGTACACTTAGGGGGTTAAAACATAAAAGGATAGATACTCGGGCTGCCTCCCGAGGAGCGCTTGTTTTTTTATAACCGAGTCACAAGCCTGACTCGACCCAAAATTAGTTCATGGGGAACGTGGTGAGGGATGGAATCACCTCCTTAGAGGTGTCCTCACCAAAGTACAACTTCACTCGTTGGCCATTCACCTTAAAATTTGGTCCATTAGGTTGAGCGAGCTCGAGAGTACCATATGGAAAAATTTAGGCAATGGTGAATGGGCCGGACCAACGAGATTTGAGCTTTCCCGAGAAGATTTTCAACCGAGAGTTAAAAAGTAAGACTTTGTCTCCAACATGGAACTCTCGGTTTTTGATCTTGGAGTCGTGAATGAGCTTAGTTCTTTCCTTATAGATCAAAGAATTTTCATAAGCCTCATTACGGAGTTCATTGAGCTCATTGAGTTGGATCTTGCGTAGGTCACCGGCTTTGTTTATATCAAAATTAGCCCACTTCAAGGCCCAATAAGCCTTGTGCTCCAACTCAATGGGGAGGTGGCATGCTTTCCCGTACACAAGACGATAAGGCGTACAGCCGATTGGGGTCTTGTAAGCAGTACGGAAAGCCCACAAAGCATCATCAAGTTTATCAGCCCATAAGGCACGATGCTCTCCCACAGTCCTTTCCAGAATTCGCTTAAGTCCTCGGTTGGATATTTCAGCCTGGCCATTAGTTTGTGGGTGGTAGGCTGTGGAAAGACGATGATTTACACCGTACTTAGCCATGACTCTAGCAAATTGGTCATTGCAGAAATGAGTCCCACGATCACTAATAATGGCGCGAGGCACACCGAATCTAGCGAATAGAGCCTTCAAAAAGTTACAAACCACCCTTGCGTCATTAGTAGGCAAAGCTTTGGCTTCAACCCACTTTGAAACGTAGTCAACGGCTACAAGGATGTATTTGTTTCCTTTAGACGAAGGGAATGGCCCCATAAAGTCGATACCCCAAACATCAAAAATTTCACACTCTTGAATGAAATTCTGAGGCATCTCGTCTTTATGTGTGATTTTGCCTTGCTTTTGGCAAACATCACATCGTTTAACCATATCGTGAGCATCACGGTATATGGAGGGCCAATAAAATCCCGAATCAAACACTTTTTTAGCGGTGTAGTTGGGACCAAAGTGACCACCAGTGGGTCCTTTGTGGCAAGCATTAAGGATTTCAGACGCTGCCGGTCCATCAACACATTGGCGAATAATCAGGTCAGCACATTGTTTGAATAGGTAAGGGTCGTCCCAAAAGTAAGTCTTGATATCGGTGAAGAACTTCTTCTTTTGTTGGGACGTCAACCCTTCCTTGAGAATTCCACCCGCCAAGTAGTTTGCAAAGTCCGCAAACCACGGGGTTTCATTCGGCTTCGAGTTTATAGACATTAAGGTCTCCAAGGGAAAAGAATCATTGATTTCTTTGGTCGGATGATCCCCTTGGCAAGGATCCTCAAGTCTGCTAAGATGATCCGCGGCTAGGTTTTCTGCTCCTTTTTTATCGCGAATTTCGATTTTAAATTCCTGGAGCAGCAAAACCCAGCGAAGAAGTCTTGGTTTGGAATCTTGCTTTGTCAACAAGTACTTCAGCGCGGAATGATCGGTATACACAATGGTGGTAGAAAGGACAAGATAGGGGCGGAATTTTTCAAAAGCATAGACAACAGCTAAAAGCTCTTTTTCGGTTGTCGTATAATGCAATTGTGCCCCCGTCATTGTCTTGCTAGCGTAATGGATCGGTTGGAAGTGTTTGTTCACTCTTTGTCCAAGAACCGCTCCAATAGCAAAATCACTAGCATCGCACATCAACTCGAAAGGCAGCTCCCAATTAGGGGTAACCAAGACGGGTGCCTTAGTTAGCTTATCCTTAAGCGAGTTGAAGGCTTCAAGGCACTCTTTGGAGAAGATAAAAGGAGTATCCTTTTCCAAGAGGTGGGTCATCGGGCGAGCGATTTGAGAAAAATCTTTGATGAATCGACGGTAGAAGCCCGCATGACCCAGGAAACTTCTCACACCCTTCACTGTTGAAGGTGGAGGCAACTTTGCGATAACATCGACTTTAGCACGGTCAACTTCAAGACCGGCTTTCGAGATCTTATGTCCAAGCACGACGCCTTCTTTTACCATAAAATGGCATTTTTCCCAATTCAGAACTAGGCGAGTGTCTTCGCACCGCTTGAGCATACGTTCCAAATTGGCAAGGCAAGAAGAGAAGGAATCCCCAAAGACCGAGAAATCATCCATGAAGACTTCCATGGTTTGTTCAACCATGTCATGGAAGATAGCTAACATGCACCTTTGGAAAGTCCCGGGCACATTACATAAGCCAAAAGGCATTCTTTTGTAAGCAAAAGTGCCATAGGGACAAGTGAATGTAGTCTTCTCTTGATCTTGGGGATCGATGGGTATTTGAAAATAACCCGAGAAACCATCAAGAAAGCAATAATATTCATTACCGGCTAAACGTTCAAGAATTTGGTCCATAAAAGGTAGAGGGAAATGATCCTTTCTCGTGGCATCATTGAGTTTGCGGTAGTCTATACAAACTCTCCACCCAGTAACGAGACGAGTGGGAATCAACTCGTTGTGTTCATTGGGAACAACGGTTATTCCGCCCTTCTTGGGCACACAATGGATTGGACTAACCCACGGTGAATCCGAAATAGGGTAAATCATACCCGCATCAAGAAGTTTGATAACCTCTGTTTTGATGACTTCATGGATTTTTGGATTCACCCTTCGTTGGCTTTGAATAGTGGGCTTAAAGTCGTCCTCCATGAGAATTTTGTGTGTGCAGAAGTGAGGATCAATTCCACGAATATCCGAAATCTTCCAAGCAATAGCCTTCTTATGAGCTTTCAGCACGGCAACGAGGCGAGTCTTCTCTTCATCTTTCAAATCCGTTGCAATAATGACGGGCGACTTCTTGTTGTCGTCAAGGAACACGTACTCGAGATGTGGCGGCAACTCCTTAAGTTCCAAATCCGTAGGATTTTCGACGGGAGGCGTTTTCAAAGTCGGAGTATCGATAGCAATGACCGTGGGAGATGGAGGCGAAGGTTTGTCTTCAGTGAGAAGATTGTCAAAGAAATTCATGTCTTCATCCCCCTCGGTGGGAGAATCATTAGTAGCTAAATTCACATCTTCCATGGTATCTTCAAGATTGTTCCAGAATAAATCACTATCTCCAAATAGAGACAACGATGAATCAATGGAGGACACGGTCTCAACATTGGGAAGAGAGGTAGGAATACTTTTGCAAGCATCATTAAAGTGTTCTTCACAAGCCTCATCAAGAACGTCAATACAATTAACGCTCTCATATGAATAAGGCTGTTTAGACAACTTTCCCATGTTGAAGACTACTTTATCGTCACCCACTCTCATGATAAGCTCACCGGCTTCAACATCAATGAGAGTGCGACCGGTCCTCAAGAATGGACGACCAACAATCAGTGGCACACGGGGGTCCATCTCGTAGTCGACGACAACAAAATCAGCAGGGAAGGTGAATTTGTCGACTCCTACAATGACGTCTTCGGCTATCCCCACTGGATAAGCAACCGTACGGTTGGCCAATTCCAAAGTCATTTTAGTGGGGACTAGCTCTGGGAGAGATAATTGCTTCCAAACACTTAGAGGCATGAGATTAATACTGGCGCCTAAATCGGCTAGGGCCATGCAATTCTCTACTCCCGGGAAATTGCAAGGGATAAGAAAACGACCCGGATCACCAAGCTTGGTTGGCAATTTCCTTAAGAGCACTGCAGAGCAGTTCTCATTAAGTTGGGTGTTGGCAATATCGAGGAGCTTTTCCTTGTCGCTCAGAAGGTCTTTAAACATTTTGGCGTACTTGGGCATGTGAGCGAGAGCCTCAGCGAAGGAGATATTGAAATTCAGTTGTTTGAACATTTTAAGGAAATTCGAAACCTGAATATCATCCTTGCTCTTTTGCTTCTCTTTCCTCAACCTTGAAGGATAAGGTATATTGGAAGAAGAGGAAGGCTTTAGGGGAATAGGATCACTCACAACCACGGGTGGAGGAGGGGTAGAAGGAAGAGGTGGAGAAATTGGGGAAGGAGAAGGATGAGGAATAGGAGCAGGCGACTCGTTCTCCTGAGTCACAACCACCGTGGGAGGTATAGGAAGCTCGGGTTCCTTCGTACCTTTACCACTTCGAGTAGTGATTGCTTTCATCTCCCCTCTTGGGTTCGCAACGGTGTTACTCGGAAGAGTACCCGAAGAAGAAGGTTGACTACTTTGGAAGAAACTAGCCATCATGTTCCTTAGATCATTAGTTTGGCTATCCAACGTATTTCGCATATCGGCTCTCAAATCATTTCCTTGCTTTACCAAATCTGCCTTCAAATTGCGCACTTCCTCTTGGAGATTTCCCACAATCACATCATTGGTCCTCATGTAGGTTGCAACCTCTTGGTGTAAGGCAGTGGTGGTTTGGTTGGAAGGAGCATTGTATGCAGGTGGTTGGTAAGCAGGTTGTTGGTAGACTTGATTGTTACGTTGAGGTGGTTGTTGTTGTTTATGAGGTGGGATGTATGGTTGTCGAGGTTGTTGTTGTTGTTGAGGAGGTCGGTTAAGGTTTTGTTGTTGGTTTGGGTTGGTAGGAGGAAAACCAGGTGGTGAAAGATAGTTGTTGGATCGATAGCTAAGCAAGTTACGGTCACCTTGAGGTCTGGCTTGATAAGCAGGTTGAGGATAGGTGCCATATGCCGCATTCACATTCTCAGCAGGGTAATCTTGAGTGGCGGTACAAGTTGTGTAAGAGTGAGGACCACCGCATATTTCACAAGGTTGGCTGACAGCGTTCACTTGTGCGTTTTTGGCGTTGTTGCTGTTGTTGTTGCTGACGGTGTGGGTGACAAGCGATTCAAGAAGCGTGGTGATTTTGTCAAGTCGCTTGTCGCTGTCATTAGTGCTAGCACTAGCGACATTGGTCCGAACACTCTTGGTTTGCACACGAGATTTGTTCTTAATGATGTCCCAAGCAGCATTGGAAGTCTTAGCCAATAGATTACCCCCCGAAGCACTGTTCAGTGAATCTTGGTCACTCATGCTTAAACCATTGTAAAAAGTATTAATTTGATGTACTTTGGTAAAACCATGTTGTGGGCATTTTCTTAAAAGATCTTTAAAACGATCCAAAGATTCACTGAATGACTCATCGTACTTTTGTTCAAAATTTATGATCTCATTCCGCAAAGCGGTAGTACGAGAGGGTGGAAAAAAGTAGTTGATAAACTTTGTTTCCAAATCCGTCCACGAGAGAATACTCTGTGTTGATAAACTTTGTTTCCAAATCCGTCCACGAGAGAATACTCTGTGGCGGTTCCTTAGCAAGCCAATGCCGGGCTTGTCCCTCTAAAGAAAAGGGAAAAAGTTGTAACCTTATAACCTCTTGTGGAACACCATTGAACTTGACCGTGTTGGTGAGTTGCAAGAATCTCTTTATATGGTCATGTGGATCATCAATGGTTCGTCCCAAGAACGGTTGAGCGGAGACCATCTGGATAAAGCCTGATTTTAGCTCGAAATTATTGGCGACAATTGGAGGTATGACAATTGGATCCGTGTTGCCATCGACATGAGCTTGCAGCAATTCAATCATTAGGCGATTATCCGGAAGGTGCTCATTGTTGTTGTTGTTATTATTGTTTGGAGGTGGTACACCGGCCATGTCTAAGTGATCTAGAGGCTCGGGCTCTTGATATGACGTGGATCGAGTGCGCATACACCTGCAAAAGAACGAACAAAGAAAAGAAAAGCACAAATATTTTTGGTTTTTATGTTTTTTAATTTTTTTGTATTTTGGAAAATTTTATATTTTTTAGTTGTTTTTAAAAATTTTTGATGAAAAAGAACGTTCACGGGGAACGGATCCCAAAATCTAAGTTCTCACAAAAAACTTTTGATCTTAACGAGAAGAGCCGGCAGCGGCGCCATTTGATATTTGGTTTTGCAATGGGTTCTAATTTGTTGTTCCCATTTAATCCATAACACAAGATTCTTAGAGAGAGAAAGAAGAAAAGTAGAAAGAGAAAGTAGAGAGAGAAGTGGAAGGTTTACACTAAAACTATGTGTTTAATGAAATGAACCAACACCCTCTTTCACATGTGAAAGAGGGTTATATACCCCACGGCTCTAAGGCCTTTGTGGGCTTCATCTTGGGCCGGGCTTGGCTTTGTTTTGGGCTTACGCCCCTAACTTATACAATATTAGCTTAAAGTCCAAGCCCGGTTTTCCCGACTAACCTATTACAATACAAGACCTTTTAACGACTAAGATGACCTATTACATTCTTGTTCGACTATATAAAATATAGGGCTAACAATCTCCCCCAATGTATCGGTCATCTTAAAAAGCTTAAAAAGCATAAGATGATTGAGTGAATACATTCTTGTAGAGGAGATCTTCCTGCTTTGGTCTTGTATCTTGGTCTTGATCTTGTTTGTAACAACTTTGTTCCTTCATGCTTTCGTGATCTTTATCTTGAGCATTTGTCATTTGACTTTGAGTGCTTGAGATCTTCATCTGTACTCCTTGTGACTAAGATGACCTATTACATTCTTACATTCTTACATTCTTAGGTATCTTGATTATCGCCATCTTGTGCTCTTGTGACTTCTGAATCGACATCGGTATCACAGCTACGCCACCTTCTTGATATGCAGCAACATGTATAGACACGGATAAAATGGCTTTGAACATTTCATCCTAACTCGGTAGCGTTTTACCTCCGGTCGGTGAAGACCGTTAAACGGTATTAAAATACCGTACCTATGATCAGGTAGATTCGATTAAGAAACTCCTTGACAGGGTTTCCCGGCGGTAGTAGCCAGTTCTCTTTACTCGACCGTCTCAAAGCAGACTGCGAACGTAAAGAGTGAATCATAAGGATAAATTATCCGTCTGATTAGAGTCGTCAATTCAGATTTCCTGGAACAAGTTTGATTCTAAAAGAATCGCACCATGTTGCTTTCCAGTTTGTCACAAGCTTGATTCATAGAGAATCTTGCGAGTTACCTACCGCAGTGCTGTTTGATGTTGACACTGGAAGGATTTCCATTCGTCACTGTGAACACTAATGAGTGTCACTCTGAATGTTCTGGCAAGATCACATGGATTTTGCGAAGAAACCTGGAATCAAGTTTGAATCAATTAAGAATCGAAACTTAGTTGCTTTCAAGTTCTCACAAGTTTGATTCGTGTAGAATCGCACAAGTTACCTACCATGAGCTTGTTTAATGCTGACTCAAGCAGGATTTCCATCTTCATTGTGAATCGTATCACTCAGATGTTCTGGCAATATCACAAGGATAATGCGTAGGACTCGATTGTGTCCTAATGAGATGATAAATTGATCTCGTTTGGCTCTAGACTCAATAAGTGCATTTTGGTAATCGGAGGCTGGAGCAGACTGCCACCTTTTCAATAATAACTGACTCGGAGTGAGAAAGTCAATAGATACGTGTTGATCTCCGTGACAATGAGACAAGTTTCTTTTGAGAGAAACTCGAATGGCTGGGAAGGGTTGTGCATTGCATCACTGGGTCCATGATGACTTGTCTTCAATAGATGTATTGACCCGGTTTCTGCCTAAGTTGCATAGAATATTCAACTCCTTCAATGCTTACCAATACGTCATCATTAGCACCTTGTTGTGATTGTTCCAGTGCTAACTTAAGTACTTGGTCAGCATTCAGCTTCATTCCACTCCATCTTTCCTAAGGACAACTATTTCTAGCTATGGAATGTCCTTGGGTAGATCCCTCCGGTTCTGGTTGGATCATAGGACTTAGTTTCCTATCCTAAACCACCTTTTGACTCCATCGTTCTGTCGTGGATAGTAGGTTGTTTTGGGTAAAGATCGTAACCATAAAACCATTGAAAACCATTCAAAGTGCTTGATAAAAATCAAAACTTTTAACACTTGAAAGTTTTACATTTCCGAAAAGCTCCCCCTACACACATGCATCGATATACGAAATAGTTTGGCATGTGAAGGAAAGAGTTGCACTTGAGTCTTTAAGATCACATGTTGCGATATATTACATTTTAATCACATTTTCTCCCCCTATCTCTAATATAAAAATATAATATTAGAGATACCAATTGATTAAAATATGACATTTTCCGAAAAATCGTTGGGAGAGAAACATGTGTGCACGCATGAATCATGGAACATTTTCAGTCGGGTCGCTCCCCCTCAACAATATATGTGTGTCTTGAGACAAAATTTGACAAAATTTTAGAAAAACGACACCACAAAATATGTTGAGGTACGGAGTTGAGATGCCTTTTCCGATATAATATATTACATTTGACAATTTTATATCATTTTCGGAATGTGTTGGATACATAAAATATGACAATTTTAGAGATGTACCCAACAACATTAAAAGGCTTGATTTTAAAACGCTCCCCCTCAAAAATTGATCAAAATAACATATGACATTTTTAGATATAAAAACCTATTATGAGGAAGGGAGTGTTGAACACATAATTTTGAAAGATTTAGGAAAACCTTTTGAAAAATTCTTGAAAAATTGTGTTCAACGGTTTTAAAATAATCAGGATAGAAGAATTCTCTTCTATTGCTTAGGGAAAGCGCACTGAAACGTACACTCCCCTTTCGGGTCCGTTTTTCATGAGCTCAAAACTTTGATTGTTTTGTGACTAGCTCATGACCGAGAAAAATAAATTTCCCGTTGTGAAGGATTTATCATCCGTGATAAACTTTCCTTAGTTGAAGTTCGAGTTCTAAGCTGACATTTACTTAGAAATCGTTTTCATGAACATATAAACTTTGAATGTCTTTATGAGAAGCTCATGACCGAGAAATATGAATTTCTCGTTGAGAAGGATAAGTTATCGTCCGAGATAAACTTTCCTTAGTTGAGGTCCGAGTTCTAAGCTGTGATGTGCCTAGAAATCATTGTGAGAGAATATCAAGCAGCTTCATTTGCCAAAACCTCCAAGTCTTCTGGAGTCATATACTTCATACCAAGACGGCCAACGAGATACGCAAACCTATCTTTCGATAGAGCTTTTGTAAACAAGTCTGCTAACTGGTACTCAGTTCTGACAAAGTATAATTCCACGATGCCGCGTTCCACTTGTTCCTTGATGAAGTGATATCTGACATCGATGTGCTTGGTGCGGGAGTGCTGAACCGGATTGCAAGATATAGCTATGGCCGACTTTGAGTCACAATACATAGGTATTTTATCAAAGTGGAAGCCATAATCCGTGAGTTGAGTTCTCATCCAAAGGACTTGAGCACAACACGCGGATAGAGCCACATATTCTGCTTCAGTTGATGAGAGCGAAGTGCAATCCTGCTTCTTTGACGACAAGCTGACAAGCTTGTCTTCCCCTAGAAATTGTATGCTACCAGAAGTGCTTTTACGACTATCAAGACAACCTGCGCGATCAGAATCTGAAAAAGCCGTTAGATGAAAACCGGTTTCCCTCGGATACCAGAGTCCCATGTGAATGGTATTCTTAAGGTACCGAAAGATCCGTTTAACCTCTTTGAGGTGCTTTTGAGTAGGTCTGGCTTGATATCGTGCACAATAGCATGTGGCATGATGAATATCAGGCCTGCTGGCTGTAAGGTACATAAGTGACCCGATCATACTGCGATATCGCGTTTGATCTACGGGATATGAGTACAAGTCAGCGTCTAGGGATGTGGTCGACAATGGTGTACCAACGCGAGCACATGAGGTCATACCATGCTTTTTAAGTATCTCTTGAGCATACTTAGCTTGGTTAATGAAGATACCACGTGGGGATTGATGAATCTGGAGGCCTAAAAAGAATTTTAGCTCCCCCATCATTGACATTTCAAATCTGTTGTGCATTAATTTTTCAAAACGTTTTGAAAGTTTTGGGTTCGTAGAACCAAAAATAATGTCATCAACATAAACTTGCACCAGCATTATGTCATCCCCATATTTATTAGTAAAGAGAGTAGGATCAATAGAACCTTTGGAGAATCCTTTGGACACCAAGAAGTTTGAAAGTTCTTCGTACCATGCCCTGTGAGCTTGTTTAAGTCCATATACAGCCTTCTTGAGACGATAGACTTTGTCAGGATGATGAGGATCGACGAATCCTTCCGGCTGATTCACATACACTTCTTCCTTCAAATGACCGTTGAGAAAAGCTGTTTTGACGTCCATCTGAAAAACCGTGAAGCCCTTATGTGCAGCATAAGCAAGGAATATCCTGACTGCTTCCAAACGAGCGACTAGAGCGAATGATTCATCGTAGTCTATGCCTTCTTGTTGACGGTATCCCTTAACCACAAGACGAGATTTGTTTTTGATGATGGTTTGTTCTTCATCCAGTTTATTTTTCTAGATCCATTTGAAATCTAGAATTGACATTCCATAGGGTCTGTCAACAAGTTCCCAAACGTTTAGGCGTTCAAACTGATGAATTTCGTCTTGCATTGATTCAATCCACGCATGATCAGTCATGGCTTGTTTGATGTTTGTAGGTACAGTTGAACTCACGATGAGTGCATACATACACACATCGCCATCGGTTTCGAGTTGTTTGCGTGTTCGAACCGGTTGTGAAGGATTTCCAATGACTTGCACCAATGGATGATCACGTGTCCAATGGTGAGTGGATGGATATGGTTGGTAGAATGTATGCATGTTGGACGGATCAACATGTTGAGTATAAGACTCTCCGACTTCGTGTACCGGTGTACCGAACGGATTGATAAATTCTTCATCGTCAGGTTGTGCAGCGACTGCTTGATTGTTGTTTCCTCCTTCAGCATTGATGGTTGGTGATCTTGGTTGTATGACAGTTTCTTGAGTTTGTTGAGTATCCAATGGAATTGTCTCTTGAGCAACGGTTGCTGAAGTAGATGCAGTTGTGTCTTTTTGACTTTGTTCGGGTGCATCAGTAGTGTTGATAGCGGAAGGCTTTGACACAACTTGATTGTTTCCATAGTAATATTCATCAAACATTGGATCATATAAGTCAACCAACTCATTCATATGTGTCGTATCCGTCAAGTCTGCTGTAGGAGTACTTTGTTGACATTCTTGCACGGGACGTACACTGTTTTGTGTAGGTGCCATTGTTGGACATTGAGGTACGGGACTTGAGCTGTTGTGATCAAGTACCATTTGTGGAAATTCGTCAAAGTTCACATGAATTGTTTCGACAATGATCTTTGTTCTCTTGTTATAGACTCGATATCCTTTCGACAATGTAGCATACCCCACAAAAATACATGCATCACCTTTTTCTTTCATCTTGTCGAGATTCTCACCGTCTTTAAGAATGTAGCATAAAGATCTAAATACGTGAAAGAATTTGACAGTAGGTTTCCTGCCATTGATGATGTGGTAAGGTGTCTTTTCATGTCTAGGGATGACGAGAGAATGATTCTGAGTATAACAGGCAGTTGCAATTGCTTCAGCCCAGAAGAATAGTGGTAATTTTGAAGCAGAGAGCATTGTTCGAGCAGCCTCAACCAAAGTACGATTCCGCCTTTCGACAACGCCGTTTTGTTCAGGAGTTCGAGCAATAGACGTTTGATGTTCGATGCCTTCTTCTTGAAAGTAAGATTGCCAGTTCTTGTTCAAAAATTCAGTACCCCTATCCGTTCTTACGGTTAAGACTTGAGCTTGAAGATTGCGTTGTATCATCTTGAGAAAGTTTTTGAGAACCTCTGGTGTTTCATCTTTGGACCTTAAGAAGAAAGTCCATGTGTATCTAGAGTAATCATCAACAATCACGAGAATATACTTTTTCCCGTTAATACTCTCTACACGCATAGGAGCACATAAATCCATGTGTAGAAGTTCCAATCGTCCTTTTGAGCTTGGGGTAGTCTTTGATTTGAAAGACTTCCGTTTTGCTTTCCCCAACTCACAAGAAGAACAAAGATGGTCTTTGACGAATTTCAACTTAGGAAGACCGGTCACAATATCATTCTTCGAAAGCAAGTTGATGGTGTCAAAGTTGAGATGTGACAATCGTTGATGCCATAACCATGCTTGAGATGATGAAGCTTTAGCCATTAAGCAAATCGGATTTGTTGAAGATGTGTCTTGAAGAGTTACTGTGTAGAGATCAGAACCACGAGAACCTGTAAGAAGGTCATTCCCATCGTAGTCTCTAACATAGCAAGTAGATTTCCGAAAAGCCACTTCCAAATCCGCATCACAAAATTGACCAACCGAGAATAAATTGTGATTCAGTCCCTCGACGTAATAAACCCGTTTTATAGTGATATTCCCTTGAACCAAGTCTCCATATCCGAGTATCGGTGCAAATTGATCATTTCCAAACCGTACCGTACCCAGAAACTTCTCCAGGAAGTTAATGAGAAGCTTGAGATTGCCCGTCATGTGCTTTGTGCACCCGGAGTCCATTATGAATAGGATGAGTTCGACGAGCTGCAGAAGAATTAGAAGACAATGTAGCTTTTGACAAATGGGATCCCTTGATAGAGACGGGTTCCAAAATAGTAGTGGGCCTAGATGCAAAGTCTACAGGCAAGCTGATATTCCTAGACCCAATCACTAAAGTGGTTAACTTAGGTACCCATTTGTATCCGGGTGGAGTATAACTCGAATATCCCTGTGTACATGTCCTAATCATGTTCTCATATAACTTCCTTAATCTGTTTTGTTTACGCAGAGTAGTGGAGTCTAACGCACTTAGTTTCTTAAGTGGTTGATCAGTGAATTGGTTCAAAGTTCTTGTGGGTTCTCTAGTACTAGTGGGCACAAGAATAGGCTTCCTAGTTCTATCATTCACGCCATTATGATTAAGAGCACAAGCATCATGATTGAAAGTACGAACACATTTGCCACATTCAACACAAACAAATTCAACATCCGAGGTCTTAGCATTTAAACTGTCATTACATGCAGTTACAGACGTTTTATTCTTAGAAAACTTAAAATTCCTAAGGTGATCTTCTACTTCATTCTTCTTCCCTTGACTATTGTTAGGCATGACTCTATCTTCAACTCTAGTGCTCTTAAGCTGTGGTCTGCTAACACTAGTAGTGGGATTTACTCTTGTAGAAGAAGACACACATTGATTAGTTTTCCTAGTATTCTGAGGTAACTGCGTTGTTCCAGTTTGAGTGGACCTAGTGTTCATCTTATACATTCCAGGTGCTATCACATTAGTGCTCTTATCATTTCCTATCTTAGGCAAAGTCTGTGGGGGTTGTCCCAAAATAGATGTTTTAGGGCATTTAACCGCATTCGGTTGACGAACGGCAGATGGTTTACCCAAAACAGACTTTCCTTTGATTTTCTCAATGAGTTTCTGTAACTCACTTATGGCTATGTCCCTTTCTTTTAGCTGAGCTTTCAAATCATTTATTTCGAATTTTTTTTCATTTAGTAGACGAAACGAAGAAGCTGACATTTCTTGACACTTTTTATGATTATGAGATTTTTCACCTTTTTGTAAAGCAAGTTCAAGAGAAATGGAGTGTTTCTCAAGTTGAGAAAAACTTTTCGAAAGTTTGTTATATGACTAAATTTGTTTCGAAAGCTCTACTTCAAGATTGCGACATTTCGCGTCCGATTCTGACACAAGACATGCTACATGACAATATTGATCCAGATCGGTATACACACCAAGTATAGCATTCATATGGTCAGCATAAAAATATTCCTTGGAAAGTCGATCAATTTCGTTAGAAAGTTGGTGTTCTTGTGTCTTTAATTTAATTTGAAGAAAATCAACTTCATCTTCAAGAGATTTGACATAGCTTAAATCAGTTAACATTTCCTCAGTGAGAGCATTATAAAACATTTCCACATTTTTTGAAAGATCATCAATGGTTGGAACAATGCATTGTTGGATGACGACTTCTACTTGTGGGTTAGGTTTAATATTCCAAATGGTATCCCTAGAAACTTTTTCATAGTCGACGACACCTTTGTACAAATTTAAAACCCCTTGTTTTATAAACTCAAATTGCTGAACACTTTTGCTTTTCTCATCCCATTTACGTTTTTCATCCAAAATTCGCTTTTCTAACAAAATTGATTGCTTTTTGAAACTCCTTTTTAAAGAAACTTTCTTTTGTGGTTCATCACTTGGTGGTGGAACACTATTATACATCTTTTGTTCTTTTGAAAGTTCTTTTTGAGGGACAAACTTAATATGATTGTTAGAATCAGAAAGGTTTATTAAATCACTTAAGTTTGATCGACTTTCTTCTTGTTGACGAATGATTTCGTCGCAGTCAGGGGAAAGCATAAGAGCAAGATTATCAACATAACAACCGATATCATAAAGAGCAGGCTTGGTACTTTGAGCTTTCTTGAGATATTCAGGCTTGACAAAACTCGTTTTCATATTTCTATTGAGCATATTCATAGTTTGAATAGACTGACCCGTTTTGTAAACAATGTTGTTTAACGTGTCGACTCTCTTTTCCAAAGCAAGAATTTTTTCAATATCCTTTTCTTCACGAGTTTTATAAAGCTCAGTTTGTTCTTTGTTAACCGACTCTAATTCAGTAATTTGGAGTTTATGTAGCAGCAGTTGTTCTTCAAGTTCTGATATCTTCTGTTTTGACATATGAATTTCGTGTGTTACTTCAGAACAATATTGTTCGTTGAGCACCTTACGTTCATATACCAAACCATTAGCTATTGCAACCCGTCGATCAGCTTCTTTTACATAATCACACTCTTTAAGCCTGTCTATCTCCTCGGCTAAGGATGTGTTTGCTTGCTTCAAACGTTTATTAGCTTCTTTGTTTTCATCAATTTCACGTTTTAAAGAATCAATAATAGACGCAAGCAAATCACGGTCCTCATCCGAGTCAGTATCTTGAACAGCTTTTCCGTCATCATTACACATATGCTGTGAATCCGTAGAGATATTGCTATCCTCCGTGTCCATTACATATGTGTCATTGATGCTTTCGGGTTGCTCAGGATGCCGTCGTTCATTAGCAAACACATTATAGTTATCATGTGATGGTACCTTTTCAAGTGGCTCAGAATCATAGATGGGTCCAGAAGTATCATCAGTCTCTGGGATCACTTCTTGAGTCTTTGCCATGTACACATAATGTGCCTTTAACTCTTGATCATCGGCTTCATCATCAGTGTCATCACGCCAGTCAACTTCATCTGCTATGAGTGGAATTCCTGCTTCTTCTTTCTTGCACAGCAACATCTTTTCCTTGTGATATCCCGAATCCTTAACCCGTTTTGGCTTCTTACATTCCCTAGCCATGTGACCAAATCCCTTGCAGTTGAAGCATTGAATCCCAGTCTTCTGCACCACAGGAGTGCCTACAGTATCTCTAGCCCCAACTTGATTCAGCATCCTCTGATTATCATACCTAGCATCACGATCATACCTAGGTGCATGATCAACTTCCTTATATCTAGCATTGGATGATGATCTGAGGTTGTTGTTGGTAGGTTTGTAGATCTTCTTATAAGTTGTGGTGAGTAAAGACATGAGTTCTTCAATCTTCTTGTCCCTTGAAGTTTGTTCATCATCACTGTCTTCATCTGACTCGGTGTCATACTTTGGAGGTGGAGTGGGGACAATTGCTTTTACTTTGTGTTTAGAAGCAGCTAGAGGTTTGGTGGATGAGCTTGATGACTTCGAGGAATGATTAGGTGGTTGTTGACGAGGAACGGGTTTTGTTGAAGTAGCAGCCACAAAAGCAATAGAATTAGTAGACCGTTCTGCCTTTTCAACCCTTAGTTCATTCACTTCATTCTGATGTTGTTTCAAGATATCATAAAGTTTGTGGTAAGATATAGTCTTGATATCCTCCCTTTGTTTGACCAAAGTCACAAACCTTTGCCATTCCGGTTTGAGTTGAAGTAGAAACTGAACATTGGCATGATGATTGGAGATGGTGCACTGATTTCTTACAAGCTCATTCATCATTTTGTAGAATCTCGAGTAATATGAGTCAATGGATTCACCATCTTCAGATGTGAATTTTCCAAACTCCCAAAGTAGATTAGTCTCGAGATCTTGAACATTGATTGACTCACCTTGCTTCAATCGATGAATTGCATTCCACATTTCCATAGCATTAGGACATGCATCAACTGTGGAATAGATATCATTATCAATTCTAGTGAGTATGAAATTTACAGCATCAGCTTCAGCTTGGAGGAGTTTCTTTTTCTCAGCAGAACATGTGTCAAAATCCTCCATAGCTCGTATAGTTGATGAAGTACCATCCTCTGCCTGTGTTGTAATTGGTTTCAATTCAAAAACTGGAGGTGGGTTCTCAAGGCAGTAAAGAAGAGCAGTTCGGTTTTCTTTTCCATCGAGAAATCTAAGAAAACGAGATCTCCATTGAACGTAGCAACCGGCAGTGAGCACAGGTGGGTTACCGTTGCCACCTTGTTCCAAACGAATTTGATTAGCAGTTGCAATGTTGATGTTGTTGTTAGACATGGTGAATACTTGTGGATGAATTGCAGATCTTAGTGGATTTGTTGTGATGATGTGTGGTTAAAATTGAAATTCCGAAAATTCAAAAAAAATTTCTCAGTCCGACAATTAAATTCCTTAGTCTGACAAAACGGTAAGCCGAAAAATTTTGTATCGCCAAATTTTGAATTTGAGTTAGAAATAGCCAAAAACTAGTAGGGAAAAATTTTGAATTTACTTGATAGTGGCTAAGTCTAAAAGTTACTCAAACAAAATACCCATCGGAATGTCCATCGGAATACTTATCGGAATGTCCAGATCGGAATGCTCAATCGGAATGCTCAATCGCAATGCTCAGATCGCAATGCTCAGATCGTAATGTCCAGATCGTAATGTCCAGATCGGAAAGCCTGTCGGAATACTCAGATCGCAAAGCCTATCGGAATACTCAGATCGCAAAGCCTATCGGAATGTCCAGATCGCAATGTGGCTGTCAAAATTCAAGCAGAGTAACGACTTAAAATACTTCCTTATACCCGTCGGAATCCAGATCGCAAAGTACGATCGGAATGTCCAGATCGGAATAAGTAATAAAAACCCACGATCGCAATGTAGAACCAAACCCTTTCCGATGGTAAGGTTATTGCGATGGAAGCCCAAGTACAATTTGTACTTTCCGATGGAAGTTTCTGCTAGAATTTCGGAATGAAGAACAAGAAGAAATTTCGCAACTTTTGATCCAAAAGATTTGTGTTTTAGCCGAAACCAAGATACCCAAATCACTACTACTAGTATGTATATGATTTGTATCGAGAAAAGACCATAAAAACACAAAAAGAAAAAATGGGACGTGAGATATGGATCAAAGAAGCCACGAAAAATCAAGAACACCACACACGAATCTTCAATCACCTATCCACTATAGGCTCTTGATACCAAATGTTGTTCCCATTTAATCCATAACACAAGATTCTTAGAGAGAGAAAGAAGAAAAGTAGAAAGAGAAAGTAGAGAGAGAAGTGGAAGGTTTACACTAAAACTATGTGTTTAATGAAATGAACCAACACCCTCTTTCACATGTGAAAGAGGGTTATATACCCCACGGCTCTAAGGCCTTTATGGGCTTCATCTTGGGCCGGGCTTGGCTTTGTTTTGGGCTTACGCCCCTAACTTATACAATATTAGCTTAAAGTCCAAGCCCGGTTTTCCCGACTAACCTATTACAATACAAGACCTTTTAACGACTAAGATGACCTATTACATTCTTGTTCGACTATATAAAATATAGGGCTAACATAATTTTACTCTCGATATCCTCTCGAATTGATCTTGGTCTTTAGTGGAATGATTGTTCTTGGTTACTAAATAAAAGGGTTTGGTTTTCTAATCTAATAAAAAGTGGAAATGAAAATTTAAATCAAAGATAATTAATTTAATGATGAGTAATAAAAACTTGAATTTAAACTTGAATTTAAATTAGGATTAAGCTTAAAAGGAAATTAAAATTAAATCAAGGAAACAGTAAAGAAACAGTAAATCTTTAAAATACCCAAAATATAACTGATTCGGAAGTTAAGCTTCATTCGGAACTTTGTGCTTGGTTCGGAACTTTTGGATTCATCCGGAACTTATCCTTCATTCGGAAGTTTTGACAAAGGAATTGATTCGGAACTTAAACACTCATCCGGAACTTACTGATTCGGAAGTTTTGGACTTCCGAATGAAGCCCCTTGATTCGGAACTTACTGGTTCGGAAGTCTTTGGTTCGGAAGTCTGAAAATTGGTTCGGAACTTTAGCTTCGTTCGGAAGTTTTGGCTTGATCCGGAACTTTTACCTTCGTTCGGAACTTCTTCTTGATTCGGAAGTTTAGCTTGGTTCGGAACTTTTTAATACTAAACTCATTCGGAACTTTTAACTGACTCGGAACTTTTGAAAACACAACTCATTCGGAAGTTACTATTCACTGATTCGGAACTTCTGGGAAACCCAGATACAGAAACTAAACCGAAGAACAAGGAAAAACGGTTTTGATCCAAAAATCACCAAGTTTTTCACCAAAAACTAAAATAAATCAATTACCAAGCATCTGCCAACCATAAACTACTAATCCCATCAACAAAAACACAAAACACAACAACTTTTGAAGATCAAATCAAGAAAATAAAAACTTAAAAACTTGAAGATAAAGATGATGATGAACAAGATAAAATGGAAAGATTAAATAAGAACTTTGTATTGAATGATTGATGTTTTGACAAGATAAATCAAAGATTAAAATTACAAGATGAGAAAATTAAAGATGAAAATCACCAATCACCCTAATGGTGATGGTGATGAAACGGAACAGAGAAAAAGAGTGGGGAAGAAGAAAAACTAAGCTAGCTTCTCTAAAATGTGTGAAGGGCTCCTTTTATAGGCTTGTCCTTTGGTTGGTGAGTGGGCTTTCTCCCGTTCTTCTTATCTTTTCGTCTTTTCAGAAAAGTTTCCGTTTTCGATTCTGATTCGGGATTTGTCGTCGATTAAATTCAACTCGTCTTTTAATTTCTTCGTTTAATAGACCTGAGTTTCTTCGACTTATATAAATCTTCCATCTTTGGTCCTTTTCTTCGATAAATCTTCGAATAGGCCCAGTGACTTCAAATCTTTTGCATCTCTTGGACAATAGACTTTATCTTGAGTCTTTTTCTTCAGTAAAGCCCGTGCAATCCCATATTTTCTTTAATATTCATCCGGTTGGCTCTGAAAACACAATAAACACAAAAACCACGCATAATTCCAAACAAATGATATTAAATACGTGTTTTGGTCTCGTTTTAGCCCGAATTAAGTGGTAAAAGGATGGGTGTTTACACATCTATCAAATCCCCTACACTTAACCATTGCCATGCCCTCATGCAATGCTTAGTGATAAAGCAATTTTACATTTTTCTCATAATTAATCAACCTTGGCCTTATTTAAATTCTACTAAACAAAAATTAAAGAAATAAAGCTTCAAAGATAACAAAGGGATAGAAAACCATTTTCACTTGAAAATAGCTACATGGAAATAACTTGCAAAGAAATTAATGACTTACATTAGGGCTTTTGTGCTGCGAAGATTTATCACCCTCAAGTTTCACGTTCCCCAAACTAAGCTTAAAAACGAGATCATTGTTATTATAAGTTAGCAATTCAAACACTTACACACATGGCTTAATTAAATGCTTAAACTCCCTTATTCCTAGGTGTATCTCTTATATTTTATTTTTGTCTTAGAATGGTCATGAAGATGCATTTTTGGACTTATTTCGATAGTTTATTAGGGCTGAAAGCAAAGTAGGACGATTTGATCAATAGTTAGCTAAAGGACAAAATCTCTTAAAACTGCTTCTCGGGATATCAAAAAGTTCATATCTTGGCATAACTTGGTTCACGATTTGAGACCTCTCTCGGGCCGATATTTGGCATGTACTTCATACTTCATATCTTCGAGAGACGTTCTTGAGATAATGGTCTTCTCATCATAATAGAGTTTCTTCACTTGGAGACTTTTGAGGGGTACTCCAACTTTGTTGACCACGACTTCATGATTATTTCTTCAATCTCTAATTGGGATTTTGAGATACAACGATCCGCCTCCTTTTTGGACTTGGATCTATTTATCCTCATACCTTGTTAGGGTCTTTTCGGATAGACTTCTCCATGATCTTTATGGGAGTTGATTGCTTTTCGTCGTGAGTCTTGATCCTTCATATTGATTTTAGGAATAATGCTTTTCACATCACTTTGGATCTTCAGCAATAAAATGGAATCCTCATGCCTTGTTAGGGCCTTTTCGGACTCGCCAATCTTCGCGCCCCGCTTCATAAGTTATGCCTTGGCTATGAACTCTTATCATTACCGAGCAACTTTTAAACGATCTTGGGCTAGAAGCTAAGTAACTTTTCAAATCGTACGACCTTACTTATTGCAGATAAATTATTAGCAAGTGATGGGAGAATAGGCAAATAATTACACCAAGTGAGCTCGTGCAAGAATACCGACTTATAATTGACTCTATCATTTCTCGTCCTCCACAATTTAAAATCTCAAGTAATGAGACTCGTGGATACTTAGCCTAATAAACCAATTAAGGTCTACATGGTTAAGGATACTAGCTAGAATAAACTTGGATAAGTTTATTCGGGTTGAGTCAAAATAAACGCAACGGGCCTAATATGTCAAAGACTTCTAAACTAGCTACCCACTTTATTAATATTTTTGACTTTATTGCGGGATATATACATATGAAAGCAACGATAAAAATTTAAAAATTACGACTAAGTGGCCAAAGTTAATAAAAAATTTGAAAAATATGATTTTCCGGTTAATTGAAGGCATTTTCATGGAAAAGTCCACTTAAAACTTCGATAGAAGTCCCCCCTACACTTAAGATAAACATTGTCCTCAATGTTTAAGCATGTGGGAAAAGTTTCCCCTACACTTATGACATTGTGCACGTTGGTTAACTCAAGTTAAGGAAGAGACGACTAGAGTGATCAATTTCAAATGTGAGTATGAAGAAAATTGAATCACGATAGTTGAGAGATAGAACCGGATTTCGGATAACACGGGAACACGGTTCTTCAAAGATTCCAAGAGTGCACTTATCCCTGTAATCACACCACACAAAGACAAACACGTATACAGGCTCCCGTACACTTAGGGGGTTAAAACATAAAAGGATAGATACTCGGGCTGCCTCCCGAGGAGCGCTTGTTTTTTTATAACCGAGTCACGAGCCTGACTCGACCCAAAATTAGTTCATGGGGAACGTGGTGAGGGATGGAATCACCTCCTTAGAGGTGTCCTCACCAAAGTACAACTTCACTCGTTGGCCATTCACCTTAAAATTTGGTCCATTAGGTTGAGCGAGCTCGAGAGTACCATATGGAAAAATTTGGGCAATGGTGAATGGGCCGGACCAACGAGATTTGAGCTTTCCCGAGAAGATTTTCAACCGAGAGTTAAAAAGTAAGACTTTGTCTCCAACATGGAACTCTCGGTTTTTGATCTTGGAGTCGTGAATGAGCTTAGTTCTTTCCTTATAGATCAAAGAATTTTCATAAGCCTCATTACGGAGTTCATTGAGCTCATTGAGTTGGACCTTGCGTAGGTCACCGGCTTTGTTTATATCAAAATTAGCCCACTTCAAGGCCCAATAAGCCTTGTGCTCCAACTCAATGGGGAGGTGGCATGCTTTCCCGTACACAAGACGATAAGGCGTACAGCCGATTGGGGTCTTGTAAGAAGTACGGAAAGCCCACAAAGCATCATCAAGTTTATCAGCCCATGAGGCACGATGCTCTCCCACAGTCCTTTCCAGAATTCGCTTAAGTCCTCGGTTGGATATTTCAGCCTGGCCATTAGTTTGTGGGTGGTAGGCTGTCGAAAGACGATGATTTACACCGTACTTAGCCATGACTCTAGCAAATTGGTCATTGCAGAAATGAGTCCCACGATCACTAATAATGGCGCGAGGCACACCGAATCTAGCGAATAGAGCCTTCAAAAAGTTACAAACCACCCTTGCGTCATTAGTAGGCAAAGCTTTGGCTTCAACCCACTTTGAGACGTAGTCAACGACTACAAGGATGTATTTGTTTCCTTTAGACGAAGGGAATGGCCCCATAAAGTCGATACCCCAAACATAAAAAATTTCACACTCTTGAATGAAATTCTGAGGCATCTCGTCTTTATGTGTGATTTTGCCTTGCTTTCGGCAAACATCACATCGTTTAACCATATCGTGAGCATCACGGTATATGGAGGGCCAATAAAATCCCGAATCAAACACTTTTTTAGCGGTGTAGTTGGGACCAAAGTGACCACCAGTGGGTCCTTTGTGGCAAGCATTAAGGATTTCAGACGCTGCCGGTCCATCAACACATCGGCGAATAATCAGGTCAGCACATTGTTTGAATAGGTAAGGGTCGTCCCAAAAGTAAGTCTTGATGTCGGTGAAGAACTTCTTCTTTTGTTGGGACGTCAACCCTTCCTTGAGAATTCCACCCGCCAAGTAGTTTGCAAAGTCCGCAAACCACGGGGTTTCATTCGGCTTCGAGTTTATAGACATTAAGGTCTCCAAGGGAAAAGAATCATTGATTTTTTTGGTCGGATGATCCCCTTGGTAAGGATCCTCAAGTCTGCTAAGATGATCCGCGGCTAGGTTTTCTGCTCCTTTTTTATCGCGAATTTCGATTTTAAATTCCTGGAGCAGCAAAACCCAGCGAAGAAGTCTTGGTTTGGAATCTTGCTTTGTCAACAAGTACTTCAGCGCGGAATGATCGGTATACACAATGGTGGTAGAAAGGACAAGATAGGGGCGGAATTTTTCAAAAGCATAGACAACAGCTAAAAGCTCTTTTTCGGTTGTCGTATAATGCAATTGTGCCCCCATCATTGTCTTGCTAGCGTAATGGATCGGTTGGAAGTGTTTGTTCACTCTTTGTCCAAGAACCGCTCCAATAGCAAAATCACTAGCATCGCACATCAACTCGAAAGGCAGCTCCCAATTAGGGGTAACCAAGACGGGTGCCTTAGTTAGCTTATCCTTAAGCGAGTTGAAGGCTTCAAGGCACTCTTTGGAGAAGATAAAAGGAGTATCCTTTTCCAAGAGGTGGGTCATCGGGCGAGCGATTTGAGAAAAATCTTTGATGAATCGACGGTAGAAGCCCGCATGACCCAGGAAACTTCTCACACCCTTCACTGTTGAAGGTGGAGGCAACTTTGCGATAACATCGACTTTAGCACGGTCAACTTCAAGACCGGCTTTCGAGATCTTATGTCCAAGCACGACGCCTTCTTTTACCATAAAATGGCATTTTTCCCAATTCAGAACTAGGCGAGTGTCTTCGCACCGCTTGAGCATACGTTCCAAATTGGCAAGGCAAGAAGAGAAGGAATCCCCAAAGACCGAGAAATCATCCATGAAGACTTCCATGGTTTGTTCAACCATGTCATGGAAGATAGCTAACATGCACCTTTGGAAAGTCCCGGGCGCATTACATAAGCCAAAAGGCATTCTTTTGTAAGCAAAAGTGCCATAGGGACAAGTGAATGTAGTCTTCTCTTGATCTTGGGGATCGATGGGTATTTGAAAATAACCCGAGAAACCATTTAAGAAAGCAGTAATATTCATTACCGGCTAAACGTTCAAGAATTTGGTCCATAAAAGGTAGAGGGAAATGATCCTTTCTCGTGGCATCATTGAGTTTGCGGTAGTCTATACAAACTCTCCACCCAGTAACGAGACGAGTGGGAATCAACTCGTTGTGTTCATTGGGAACAACGGTTATTCCGCCCTTCTTGGGCACACAATGGATTGGACTAACCCACGGTGAATCCGAAATAGGGTAAATCATACCCGTATCAAGAAGTTTGATAACCTTTGTTTTGATGACTTCATGGATTTTTGGATTCACCCTTTGTTGGCTTTGAATAGTTGGCTTAAAGTCGTCCTCCATGAGAATTTTGTGTGTGCAGAAGTGAGGATCAATTCCACGAATATCCGAAATCTTCCAAGCAATAGCCTTCTTATGAGCTTTCAGCACGGCAACGAGGCGAGTCTTCTCTTCATCTTTCAAATCCGTTGCAATAATGACGGGCGACTTCTTGTTGTCGTCAAGGAACACGTACTCGAGATGTGGCGGCAACTCCTTAAGTTCCAAATCCGTATGATTTTCGACGGGAGGCGTTTTCAAAGTCGGAGTATCGATAGCAATGACCGTGGGAGATGGAGGCGAAGGTTTGTCTTCAGTGAGAAGATTGTCAAAGAAATTCATGTCTTCATCCCCCTCGGTGGGAGAATCATTAGTAGCTAAATTCACATCTCCCATGGTATCTTCAAGATTGTTCCAGAATAAATCACTATCTCCAAATAGAGACAACGATGAATCAATGGAGGACATGGTCTCAACATTGGGAAGAGAGGTAGGGATACTTTTGCAAGCATCATTAAAGTGTTCTTCACAAGCCTCATCAAGAACGTCAATACAATTAACGCTCTCATATGAATAAGGCTGTTTAGACAACTTTCCCATGTTGAAGACTACTTTATCGTCACCCACTCTCATGATAAGCTCACCGGCTTCAACATCAATGAGAGTGCGACCGGTCCTCAAGAATGGACGACCAACAATCAGTGGCACACGGGGGTCCATCTCGTAGTCGACGACAACAAAATCAGCAGGGAAGGTGAATTTGTCGACTCCTACAATGACGTCTTCGGCTATCCCCACTGGATAAGCAACCGTACGGTTGGCCAATTCCAAAGTCATTTTAGTGGGGACTAGCTCTGGGAGAGATAATTGCTTCCAAACACTTAGAGGCATGAGATTAATACTGGCGCCTAAATCGGCTAGGGCCATGCAATTCTTTACTCCCGGGAAATTGCAAGGGATAAGAAAACGACCCGGATCACCAAGCTTGGTTGGCAATTTCCTTAAGAGCACTGCAGAGCAGTTCTCATTAAGTTGGGTGTTGGCAATATCGAGGAGCTTTTCCTTGTCGCTCAGAAGGTCTTTAAACATTTTGGCGTACTTGGGCATGTGAGCGAGAGCCTCAGCGAAGGAGATATTGAAATTCAGTTGTTTGAACATTTTAAGGAAATTCGAAACCTGAATATCATCCTTGCTCTTTTGCTTCTCTTTCCTCAACCTTGAAGGATAAGGTATATTGGAAGAAGAGGAAGGCTTTAGGGGAATAGGATCACTCACAACCACGGGTGGAGGAGGGGTAGAAGGAAGAGGTGGAGAAATTGGGGAAGGAGAAGGATGAGGAATAGGAGCAGGCGACTCGTTCTCCTGAGTCACAACCACCGTGGGAGGTATAGGAAGCTCGGGTTCCTTCGTACCTTTACCACTTCGAGTAGTGATTGCTTTCATCTCCCCTCTTGGGTTCGCAACGGTGTTACTCGGAAGAGTACCCGAAGAAGAGGGTTGACTACTTTGGAAGAAACTAGCCATCATGTTCCTTAGATCATTAGTTTGGCTATCCAACGTATTTCGCATATCGGCTCTCAAATCATTTCCTTGCTTTACCAAATCTGCCTTCAAATTGCGCACTTCCTCTTGGAGATTTCCCACAATCACATCATTGGTCCTCATGTAGGTTGCAACCTCTTGGTGTAAGGCAGTGGTGGTTTGGTTGGAAGGAGCATTGTATGCAGGTGGTTGGTAAGCAGGTTGTTGGTAGACTTGATTGTTACGTTTAGGTGGTTGTTGTTGTTTATGAGGTGGGATGTATGGTTGTCGAGGTTGTTGTTGTTGTTGAGGAGGTCGGTTAAGGTTTTGTTGTTGGTTTGGGTTGGTAGGAGGAAAACCAGGTGGTGAAAGATAGTTGTTGGATCGATAGCTAAGCAAGTTACGGTCACCTTGAGGTCTGGCTTGATAAGCAGGTTGAGGATAGGTGCCATATGCCGCATTCACATTCTCAGCAGGGTAATCTTGAGTGGCGGTACAAGTTGTGTAAGAGTGAGGACCACCGCATATTTCACAAGGTTGGCTGACAGCGTTCACTTGTGCGTTTTTGGCGTTGTTGCTGTTGTTGTTGCTGACGGTGTGGGTGACAAGCGATTCAAGAAGCGTGGTGATTTTGTCAAGTCGCTTGTCGCTGTCATTAGTGCTAGCACTAGCGACATTGGTCCGAACACTCTTGGTTTGCACACGAGATTTGTTCTCAATGATGTCCCAAGCAGCATTGGAAGTCTTAGCCAATAGATTACCCCCCGAAGCTCTGTTCAGTGAATCTTGGTCACTCATGCTTAAACCATTGTAAAAAGTATTAATTTGATGTACTTTGGTAAAACCATGTTGTGGGCATTTTCATAAAAGATCTTTAAAACGATCCCAAGATTCACTGAATGACTCATCGTACTTTTGTTCAAAATTTATGATCTCATTCCGCAAAGCGGTAGTACGAGAGGGTGGAAAAAAGTAGTTGATAAACTTTGTTTCCAAATCCGTCCACGAGAGAATACTCTGTGGCGGTTCCTTAGCAAGCCAATGCCGGGCTTGTCCCTCTAAAGAAAAGGGAAAAAGTTGTAACCTTATAACCTCTTGTGGAACACCATTGAACTTGACCGTGTTGGTGAGTTGGAAGAATCTCTTTATATGGTCATGTGGATCATCAATGGTTCGTCCCAAGAACGGTTGAGCGGAGACCATCTGGATAAAGCCTGATTTTAGCTCGAAATTGTTGGCGGCAATTGGAGGTATGACAATTGGATCCGTGTTGCCATCGACATGAGCTTGAAGCAATTCAATCATTGGGCGATTATCCGGAAGGTGCTCATTGTTGTTGTTGTTATTATTGTTTGGAGGTGGTACACCGGCCATGTCTAAGTGATCTAGAGGCTCGGGCTCTTGATATGACGTGGATCGAGTGCGCATACACCTGCAAAAGAACGAACAAAGAAAAGCAAAGCACAAATATTTTTGGTTTTTATGTTTTTTAATTTTTTTGTATTTTGGAAAATTTTATATTTTTTAGTTGTTTTTGAAAATTTTTGATGAAAAAGAACGTTCACGGGGAACGGATCCCAAAATCCAAGTTCTCACAAAAAACTTTTGATCTTAACGAGAAGAGCCGGCAGCGGCGCCATTTGATATTTGGTTTTGCAATGGGTTCTAATTTTACTCTCGATATCCTCTCGAATTGATCTTGGTCTTTAGTGGAATGATTGTTCTTGGTTACTAAATAAAAGGGTTTGGTTTTCTAATCTAATAAAAAGTGGAAATGAAAATTTAAATCAAAGATATTTAATTTAATGATGAGTTTATAAAAACTTGAATTTAAACTTGAATTTAAATTAGGATTAAGCTTAAAAGGAAATTAAAATTAAATCAAGGAAACAGTAAAGAAACAGTAAATCTTTAAAATACCCAAAATATAACTGATTCGGAAGTTACTGTTCATTCGGAAGTTAAGCTTCATTCGGAACTTTGTGCTTGGTTCGGAACTTTTGGATTCATCCGGAACTTATCCTTCATTCGGAAGTTTTGACAAAGGAATTGATTCGGAACTTAAACACTCATCCGGAACTTACTGATTCGGAAGTTTTGGACTTCCGAATGAAGCCCCTTGATTCGGAACTTACTGGTTCGGAAGTCTTTGGTTCGGAAGTCTGAAAATTGGTTCGGAACTTTAGCTTCGTTCGGAAGTTTTGGCTTGATCCAGAACTTTTACCTTCGTTCGGAACTTCTTCTTGATTCGGAAGTTTAGCTTGGTTCGGAACTTTTTAATACTAAACTCATTCGGAACTTTTAACTGACTCGGAACTTTTGAAAACACAACTCATTCGGAAGTTACTATTCACTGATTCGGAACTTCTGGGAAACCCAGATACAGAAACTAAACCGAAGAACAAGGAAAAACGGTTTTGATCCAAAAATCACCAAGTTTTTCACCAAAAACTAAAATAAATCAATTACCAAGCATCTGCTAACCATAAACTACTAATCCCATCAACAAAAACACAAAACCCAACAACTTTTGAAGATCAAATCAAGAAAATAAAAACTTAAAAACTTGAAGATAAAGATGATGATGAACAAGATAAAATGGAAAGATTAAATAAGAACTTTGTATTGAATGATTGATGTTTTGACAAGATAAATCAAAGATTAAAATTACAAGATGAGAAAATTAAAGATGAAAATCACCAATCACCCTAATGGTGACGGTGATGAAACGGAACAGAGAAAAAGAGTGGGGAAGAAGAAAAACTAAGCTAGCTTCTCTAAAATGTGTGAAGGGCTCCTTTTATAGGCTTGTCCTTTGGTTGGTGAGTGGGCTTTCTCCCGTTCTTCTTGTCTTTTCGTCTTTTCAGAAAAGTTTCCGTTTTCGATTCTGATTCGGGATTTGTCGTCGATTAAATTCAACTCGTCTTTTAATTTCTTCGTTTAATAGACCTGAGTTTCTTCGACTTATATAAATCTTCCATCTTTGGTCCTTTTCTTCGATAAATCTTCGAATAGGCCCAGTGACTTCAAATCTTTTGCATCTCTTGGACAATAGACTTTATCTTGAGTCTTTTTCTTCAGTAAAGCCCGTGCAATCCCATGTTTTCTTTAATATTCATCCGGTTGGCTCTGAAAACACAATAAACACAAAAACCACGCATAATTCCAAACAAATGATATTAAATACGTGTTTTGGTCTCGTTTTAGCCCGAATTAAGTTGTAAAAGGATGGGTGTTTACACATCTATCATAGTTTCTCCCTTGATATTACTAGATAAACCCCTAATATACTGTTTCATCTTCTTACGGTAATCAGCAAAAGCATCAGGACATAACAAACATAAATCAGAAAATCTCCTTGTATAAGCTACAATATCATTGTTCCTTAGCACCAAATGCCTCAATTCATCTTCCAACTGACCTAACTCTTCCTCAGGACAAAACTTAGCAGTTAACAGTCCCTTGGTTACAGTCCAAGTTCTAGCATTCGCTTCAACCAACCCCACAGTAGCTACCTGACTATTCCACCAACTCAATGCATCATCCTGAAAAGTAGCTGCAACAAATTTCACTTTACTAGCTTCTGAACATCCACTGATTTCAAAAGTACTTTCAATCTTCTCAATCCACCTCCTTAATTCCAATGCACCACCAGTACCACGAAATTGGGTAGGTCCACATTTCATGAAACTAGCATAAGAACATTCCTTCTGAACTTGCTGAACAACAGCATTACCTCCAACTTGTCCCGCAGTATTTCCTCCCGCTTGTTCATCAGCATTACCTCCAACCTGATTTTCAACATTCCCTCCAACCTGACCAGCAGCATTCCTATTCTCAGCCTCTTGGTTCCTCGCAGCACGTTCAACTTCCAAAGCCCTAGCAATAGCTTGCTCAATTTTGGTATTAACAGTAGCAATCGTCAATTTAGGCGGCATATTTTAGGAAACTAACCAAACAACAATTTAGTATAGTCAGAAAAATGCCTCCCAACTCCTTCCTGTATAACCCTAAAAGAAAAAGAACAAGTAAGTATTCATATCAAGATAAGAAGAAGGATTTCTCTATTAAGATGTACCATGGATACTACATGCACCAACAACATAATTCACAATGAATCATTAACCAATTCACAAAAGAACTATTAAGACAAATCATAAGTCATGAAGGTAATTTGGATTGCGTTGGAAAATTTCCACAAAATTGTGACAAGTAATGTCACTACAACCCTTCATCACGTCAAACCTAAAGTCATTAAGTTTCATCACAAACTACAGTACAAGTCTACATAAGTTCTATTACAACAAGGCTAAATAAAACAACATAAAGAACTAAACATCAGATCCCCGCAGCTTCTTGTACATCGGCTCGTCATCACTGCTGCTATCATCATCCTCAGATTCTTCCTCCACTTTTTCCTTCCCCTTACGACTACTTCCTTCACTTGGTTTCACCAACACTTGAGCTTCAACCTGATTCGGCACATCACGAATCACAACACCTCGACTAGGAAAAGATCTCATCGGCAAACCCCATGCATCCAACCTTGCATTCCTTTCTTGCTCCTTACGTAACCTTTCAACATGCCCACTCAAATTCAACACCATAGATCTTAATCTAACAACTTCATCCATTTCCCTTGCCCTAACAAACTCTGATCTCCTCACACTACCAACAAACCTGTCAAACGTTTTCTCATTCTGCTCAAACCTCCTAATCACACGTGTCTCAACCAAATACCTTTCAAACAAAGACCTATCAAACTTCTTAAGAAACCAAAAAATATCATCATAAGACCTAGGACCTGGACAATAAACCTTAGGAATACCATCATGAATAGATCGAGCACTAGCAGCACTACTCGACTCAACAGGAACATCACCCCTAGCAAATGTAATCCCATGCAAACTGCTAATATAAGCATCACAAGTAGGTGTTGAAGAACGAACAACATGTCGCTGACAATCTGGACCAGTCTGTGGCACAACATTAACCCTTGGAACAAAACTACCTTGTATCAACTCAGGCTTTGTCTGACCAACTGCAGTAAGTGGAATCTCATCATCTAACAACTCAAAAGGCTCCTCATCGTCACTAGCACCAAAGTTATCCACTTCCTCACCGTCCCCTACATTAGTCATATCAATCCATCCATCCTCACGAGGTAAACCAGCCATTTTCTACAATTATAAGGGTTCAAGGATAATTAAGGTCATCGTTAACAAAATAATAATTAGTATGCCATGCTTATGCAAATGTCATATGTAATCCATGCTATGCAACACAATGCAAATGATGTTTATGCAATGCTCGCAAAAAATAAATATGATACTATAAAACCCGCATGCTTTTACCATGAATAGTACCCTTAAGATCGTACGTACTAGATTAAAACTTTCCTTTTATAGTATGATAACGTTTACGTGTTAGGATTTTACGTATTACGTACGTGTTAGAACACGATAAGTATTTATTACGCACGAACACGCAATAATTATTTAACAATAATTAATTACGAACATGCGATCATGAAATCATGAACGTAATTAAATCACGAACTAATATTAATTACGTATATATATTTATTACGAGCGTGAATAAATATATTAGGTCACGGTAAATATTTAACGAGAACACATAAAACACGAACACGACTAAACACGAACGAACACTTAAATAATTAGGCTCGGGAAATGGTACGGGTACCCCATGTGGGGCCCCTTACCTGCGGTTACACCAAGAGATGGGCCAAGCCCATCAAAACTTTTACTAAGAAAAGGGGTTAAGGTGAAATCTTTTAATCATTTTCACATTACAGGAAAAATAACAAAAACCCTAAAAGTTTTCTTCCTTCTTCCTTTTGTTCCTCTTTGGCCGCCACCTACAATCACCATGGAGGGGTGATTCGGTTTGATTTTTAACCTTGGAACTATTACAAGCATTCGTGTGTGTTCATCCTTGATCGATCCACGCATTCGGTATATCATTTAAATCCTTTTTCTTTTGTTTTGATTAATTAAATTAAATAAGAATTTGATGTTTTTAAAAACCTAATTAAAAACATTTATTAAACATGTCTATGATTATGGGGTAAATCAAAATAAAGGTTTTTAGGGGTGTTTGTTCTAGCCGACGCCTAAACCGAACCCCCAAGGGGTCTCGGTTTGGCTAATAAACCACCACCGAGACCATATGGTCCCGGTTTGGTGGTGTGGGTCCTACGGTAGCAGTAAACCAAAGGGAACCCCGAAGTGGTTCGGGGTATGGTGCGATTTCATGTCCGGTTCATGGTTTCTAGTCAAGATCCGGTTCACGGTTTATGTTAAGATTATTTTTTTTATAATCATATGTTGAAATTAAATTAATAAGTATGACATGATTAATTTAATAAACATGACTTAGGTTATATTTAATTATTAGATCATGAAATTATTAACCTAAGTATTTTTATATTTTCTAGAATTATAATTAATTAATTATTTAAAAACCATGGTTATAATTAATTAATTAACATGACTTAGGTTATATTATTAATAGATAATAATACATGTTTTAACCTAAGTATTGAACTTTATTTTAATTAAAAACATGATATATTTTAATTAAATAATTTTAACCTACAGTTTATTTAAATTACATGTAATAATTAATAAACTATACATTATATCATTATGACTTAGAAAATAATCAGAAAAACACTTAGGCTTATATACTTAGCTTATTTAACCAGCTTATATCTAGTTATGGAAACTTTCTATTTTTAGAAACTTAATTAGTTAAGGCAGCTAATCTATTTATGGAAACTTTCTATTTTTAGAAACTTATTTAATTCAGGCAGCTAATCTATTTATGGAAACTTGTTTAATTAAGGCAGCTGATCTATTTATGGAAACTTTCTATTTTTAGAAACTTATCTATTTTAAGCAGTAATTCTATTTTTGGAAACTTTCTATTTTTGTAAACTTTCTATTTTTGGAAACTTTCTATTTTTGGTAACTTTCTATTTTTGGAAACATTCTATTTTTTGGAAACTTTCTATTTTAGGAAACCTGCTATTTTTGGAAAGTTACTTATTATTACACAGTAAGTATAATAATACATGAAATATCAGAAATACTTAATCAGAATAGACAGAATATAAGATAAACACAGTTTAAGGCTTAAAACAGTAAAACATGATATGAACATATAAAATAAGCTAAGACATGACATAAAACCAGTTACGTATTTAGTAAGCAGATACTTATTCATGTATGTATTTATGTAGCATTTGTGATACCGAAGTAGGATTCTCCTCAGTTCATCTTCTTCGTTCACTGGATATAAGGTACGGATTCCCGTCCTTTCAGTATGGACATTCTTTCTTTATTAGGATTCCGCGTATGCAGCCAACTGTTTTCCCGTAGTATAAGTTTATATGTTTGATTTGCTTATGTTTAAAATAGAATACCTAATGACCAGTGTCACCTAGTTATGGAGGTACCATAACCATAACACTAGAGGCACTGGTGTTATGACTTCCCCATGGCGGAGTGATTGCTCGTGGCGTCCCTTCAGCTTTTGGCCATATTATTATATTTATCATGTGGGACGTATGGGTGCATCCTAGTTACATGTTTCAGTCAGGATTTCATGGTGAATGTGGTGTGTGTCTTTCATCCTTCACAAGGAGCTGATCCCTCCTACCCAAAACCAGTATATTAAATTAGAGGCATCCCCTCTAATTTGCATGATGAGGTTACCCATCCAAGTATTCATGCACGGTGGATTTTCATGACCTATATTGGCTAATGGTAAAATATGTTAAACAGTTTTTACAAGATAAACATAAGGCTTTTCAAACTATAAAACCAGTTTTACCAAGACTTAACCGGGTTATCTAGGACTTAGTTTCTTCCGCTGTTTCATGTTGTTATGCTTATATTATTCATGCTATACTTGTATATCCGTGCACTGAGCGTTATGCTCAGCCGTTACTTTCCTTTCCATGTCCCAAAACGGCAGGTACCCTAGGAAAGACTCGAGCATTTGGAGGATGTGCATAGGATGGAAGCTGTTAGAGACTTCTTTTCCTTTTCGCCGTCATATACTTATGCTTGTTTAGTCTTTCTTTCATTTCTTTTGCTTTATTATGTTTTGGGCTTATGTTTAGGAACCGATGCTTGATTCCGGTTATCCCTATGGTAATGCAATGATTTAGACATTTATCCTTTTATGCTTTGATGACACGCCATAATTACGCGTGACATTCCATTATCAAAATGGGGTGTTACAATTATGGTATCAGAGCCAAGGCTTCGACCTGTAGGCTCTAAAACTCGACCTGTGACTAGTGGGTAGTCACAAGGAGCTTCCTAAGTCAACGTTTGTTATTCTACGTATTGATGTTTTCAGCGCATTGTTGCTTTAACCATGATGTTTTCATCACCTTGAGGTTTTAACCTTGATGTTTTCATTGATAATCTTTAATAATATGGATGGACAACCGTCATTCATATTTAGTTATTTGTCATTGTTTAATGCATAATGTTCCTCGTAAACTGTGACTATGTGGACTAAACCTCAGTAGTTCATAATTAGTCACATAAATTTTTTTTCTGATAAGTTTTGACAGATGAGTTTCGTTTATTCATGTTTCATGCATCATTGTTGCAGGGATTATGACTAAGTAATGGTTGGTACAGGACTGGCCCTATTTAGTCGCATGTGCTTTTATCGAAACTTTTAACTTTGGGACCGACCCATAGGCGTCCCCTCGCCATGTCTTTTGTTTTGGGACCGACCCATAGGCGTCCCCTTGCACATATAAAGGTTTTTATAAACTACATTACGCATTCATGCACTTTTTTTCATGCATAAAATTTGTCTCATGATTTATTGGCATAAATTTTTTTATGTCCCCTCGTAAGTTACTATGTTTTTATGTCAAGTATGTTTTCATACTGTCATGGTTAAATTCAGTTTCATGCTGATTATGTTATACACTCCTTCATGTTAAATCGTTTCATGTTTCTTCATGATAATTCCGTCTTCATGTGGATTACGTCTTACGCCTCTTTTGTTATTATGCCTTCATGCAAGACATAGTTGGATTTCATTAAATTCTGCTTCATGATAGTCATGGTTGGTTTTCATTGAACATGATGTCAGGCAAATCATCGTTGAATTTTGTGTAACCACACTTTAACGTTTCTCGATATAACCAAAATGATGTCTATGCTAATACTACCAGGTTATCATGATGGTTTCTTAACCGTTTAACCGATATACTTTCCTTAAATCATGATAAATGATCAACCCCATACCGATCATTTCATGTGCATTCCACGTGTACTCCACGTACCGTATTTCATGTGTATTACACGTACCTTAATCCATGTGTATTCCACTTGCAATACTTCACGAGTATTCGCTAGTCGATTCTGAATCATCTCAGGCGTATTTTCAATTGCTGATATTCTACAAGATTGCTGATGTCGCTCATAACTTGGAGATGTTACTATAGGTTGATGTTGCTGACGTTCGGAGACGCTACGAGATGCGGATGCTGTTCACAACCTGGATATCCTACAAGACGAAGACTAAGGCGTCAGAGCAAAGCAATTGGACGAGAAGATGCTTCATCATCAGACGATTTTCGTCAATCAGTGTCCCTAATTCTTAGTTACATGTTACACGTCATTCAGCTGTCATTTCAGCCATATGAGTGCAAACCGGTACCAGGCGGCCACTCAGCTGAATAGTTACGTGAATCACGGTCATGAGAATGACCGTCATGGAACTGACAGACAGGACGATAGTAACCATTACTATGACAGAAACTATCCTAGAAATCGCAACCGAGGCTCCGGCCGCGGACGTGATCAGACATACAAATGATCAGTAGTCCAACCGATCCGCCAATTCTGGCATAATAACCTAATATTGTAGTTCTATTGTTTTACGTCTCGAGACATAGGTCATGACATCAGTCAAGACACATGTCTCACGTATACTTTCTGGAGACACATGTCAAGACATCAGTCAAGACACATGTCTCACGTATACTTTCTGAAGACACATGTCAAGACACCAGTCAAGACATATGTCATGCTTATAGTTCCAAGAAACGAGTCAAGACACATGACTCACGTCCAACTATGGAACATTTCTAAGAAATTCAAGGTACCCTCCAAGGGTATATCCATTTTGTTGTGTCATGTATTAATCAGGCCACAAGAATTTCAGTACCATTATCGGCGCATAAGTGAGAACTGTCACGTTGCCGATGTCATTTTCTTTTCTTTCACCATTGTTCATATATTCATGACCATGGAGGACGCCTTTCGTATTCCCACGTATACGAAGGTTTTCCTTCAGCTTAATGATGAGATCCAAGCTGCTAACGCATTTCCTCGGACAGACGCGAAATGAATTTTATCCTAATTATGGACTATGAACAGCACACCATGCTACGATTCATAATTATGTACAGTAATGTTCAGGCTCCTGAATACTTTCAGCTTAATTTTCCACCAGGAAAATCTGTACATATTATCTATGCTTACAAGCATGTGCGTTGTTAGCCATGGTCGCTAAAATTTTCTAGCTGTCAGTAAGACACGACTACTTAAGTCTTTTACGCATAGCCAGTTGATTATTCTAAAATCTTCTTATACATTCCAGAAGAACCTACAAGGAGAAGGATGGTACCATGAGATTATGTGTCGACTACCGTCAATTTAAACATATCACCATTCATGACCGTTATTCTCCACCACGTATTGACAACATGTCCAAGCGACCTTATAGTGTTAATCACTTTTCCAAGATCAAACTCATGATCATGCTGCCAACAGTGAGGAGTGAAAGAGCAGGACATGTCCATGACTGCTATTCGTACACGACTCGGCCAAGCTAGATTTATGATTTCGAATTAGTCTCATCAGTGCTCCAACGGCATTATAAGAATGAGTTTCCATGAACTCATAGCAAATTGATCAGTGTTTTCATTGAGGATAACCTGATTTCCTTTAAGCCGAGAAAAGAACAGGAAGACCATATCTGCACTATGTTGCAAATTCTTTGACAAGAGAAATTTTACCCTAGAGTTTTTTCCAACATCAATTATGTTTGATTACAGTGACACGCTGAATCACATGGGTTTCTATAGTTAATCTTACCATGACTCAGCTTATACGTAAAGGAGAAAACCTTACACTACATTAGGGGTTCTGGATATCGTACTAATAAGTGTGTAAACACTTATCCTTTTGCCACTAAAATCAAGGAAAAACAAGACCTAATCATGTTTTTTATATCGTAAAGTCGGAATTACGTGTGGTTTTGTGTTTTTGTGTTGAAATAGGTACAAATTATCAAAAGAAGAGAAAACACGGGATTTCACGGTCAAATGTTGGAGAAAAGTCCAAAAAGAGACGAAGACAAAGTCAAAAGGTCAAAAGTGTGTCGAAGATCATGAAACCCGACAAAATCGATACGATTTGAAGAGAAGACTAAGAATCCGAAATTAAGTTCGTTTTTAATGGATTTCAACTTTTTGAAGATACTCGAGCCAAGTGGGTCCCACATTTGGTTAATGGGCTCAAAAGCCCATTATGGAGTTTAAGTATTTACTATTGGGTCCAAGGCCCATTAAAAGACTAACCAAAGTGAAACTTCGGCCAAAAGCCCATTTGGTGTCTAAAAAATAGGACGGTTTTTGCTTTAGCCCATATGGCCCATTTTTAATACACTAATACACTTTGTGAAGATTTGGGCCACAAGCCCAACCAGAAGAAAAACAAAAAAAAAGAGAATCGAATAAAGGAAGAGTTGTCATTTTGTTGGTCAAAATCCCGGTCAACCTGTACTCCCTCCCCAATCCCTCACACGTAACCCAATTTTCCCCCACTCACACTATTAAACAAAAAAACGTTTTTACCCCCATTAACTCCCTTTTCGTTAATAACAAGGAGGGGTCAAACTCCTTGGTCAACTTACCCCACATTTTCAGTCAATAAAAACAAAGCGAGTACCCCCATCCTCTTACTGTTTATCACCCTCTCTCCCAAATAAAATTCTCACAGCTCCCATTTTCTTTTTTCTTTTTTTACCCAAACCCTAATCACATAAATTACCATCCGAAATTTGGGTGTTTTTACTCATACGTGTGATTCACACACTTGGGGAATAAATCCCCAAGTTTTTCGCAGCATCCACCACTGTGGTCCTCTTTCATCCAATGTGGCAATCCATGGCTCAGATTAGTTTTCATCCGTTTGATTAGAAGAAAAGAGAGAAAAAGAAGAAAAGAAGGAATCAACAGCTATGATTCGAAGAACGTGGGCACCAAGTTTAGGGTTTCTTTATAAAAACCCCATCTCCAGGATGTAAAGATATAGCTTTTTCTTTATTTTTCAGTTTTTTTAATTAAATTAGGAGTAGGTTAAATTAGATTTAATTTTCTACAAAATTTAGATTAGGTTTATTGTAATTCTGATTTTCTGTATTGTATTTTTTTTTAATTAATGAAAAGTTATATTTTAATTATATTCGTCTCTATTTAAATTCTGTCAAGGCTCAGTTTCTGTTAATCTTAAATTTGTCTCTTGTTTTTATATAACTGTTCGTGAGTTTATTAATATAAAAAAAATAAAGAAGAAAGTGAAAAGTAATTTCCCCACTGGGAGATTATTAGAAAAAAGGTTACTGTTCATACTTGGATCGGATATTGTTCGAAGTTCAAGCTCATTGTTCGGATCGTTTGGGTTCGTTTGGTTCGAAGGTGTTTGTTTGGTTCGAGAGGTTGAGAATTGAAGATGGTGACAGCTTGCTTCGGTTCACAAGGTGGCTCAGCGCCATCCTTCGACTCAAAGGATTCCTCCAAACGGTTCTAATTTTCTATCCTTTTTAATTTTCTTGTTTTAGCTTTATTAAGTGATTGTTTATCTGATTTTCTTAACTGCTTAATTTGTTTGTTTAAGTTTCAACTGCTTTTATTTGATTTTGGTTTAGTTAATTTTTTACATGTTATCAACTTATTTGATTCGGTTTAGGTTTAAGTTTTTATCTGCTTTTGGATATAATGTCTGTTAGGATCTAAGTTTTAGTTTAAGTTTTAAATTGATGTTTATTTAGTTTATCTATTGTTACTGCTTAGTTTAAATTTATATTTTGTTTCAGTGTTGAGGTATTTTGGATATGCTTAGTTTGTTTTAGATTTATTGTGTTGAAAATCTGCTGTTTAACATTTGTTAAAGTTTATGTCAGTTTAAATTGTTTTAGAAATGTTTGGATTTCATAAGTTTCGGTATGGTTAGAATTCTTATTTAGAATATTGCTTATTTGCTTTATTCCAATTTTTTATGATTATTATTTTGTTCAGCTTATTAATTAGTTTATATAGCTTATCTGCTTTGGCTTATTTGCTTATTCTAGTTTCTTGTTTTAGCTAATGGGTTTGTGTGCATTGCTGTGGTAAAGTTTCAGATTTCTTATGGTCTGAGATTTCTCCATAAGTCATAAAAAAAATAATAGCTAAAAAAGGGGTCACCAGGGATTCGAACCCTGGACCCCTCGCATACCAGCCAACGAACACAACCATCTCCTCTGCACTTTCTTTTGTGTATTACTTTGCATTCAATAATTAATATAGTTGTTTTTTTTAATAGCTGGCAGATTTATTAAGTAGTTTTTTAGTTTTAATTAAATTTTAATCAAAAGTTTTAATATAAAAGTTTTCTTTATTCATTTTTTAATAAATATAAAAAGATAAAAAAATATTTTATTTACATTGTTTTTATAAATTTTAATTTTTGTTATAAAATTAGTTTAAATTTTTATTAGTTATAAAATTAGTTTTAAGTTTAAGTTAAAAGTTTTTCATTATATTTAATTCAAGCTTTATTTACTTTTTTTTTATTATTTCAAGTTTAAAATAGATTTCATTTCAAGTTTTTATAAAGTTAAATTTTTATTTAGTTTATGTTTTTATAAAAAAATAGTTTTATTATTTTTAATTAGATTTGAATTTTAATAGTTTAAGTAAATTGATTCAAATAGTTTAAAAAATACAAAAAGATATCGTCACCAAAAACAAGTAATCTTACGTTACGTCCGATTTCAATTTCGAGTGAGTCGAGGAAAAACGAACTTAATAGCAATACATACAAAATCCTAATTTCACGTACGCTAGGAGAAGTCTAGATTCAGAGACTCAGAGTTTCGCAAACTCCTATGTATTAAGTTCTACGAAGCGACATACAATTACGATATCTAAGTACCTGACATACCAACAGGTTAAGATAGGACACCAACAGACTGGGATGTTTTCATCATCTTAAATTGTGAATTAAAATGGGACAAGATCTCCACGGATTTTGGTTACCAGATTAACGCAAACTCAGAAGAAGCATGATGCTATCTGGGTTATTGCGAACAGTTTGATCAAGTCTGCAGCATCCTTACATCTGTACGGATTTCAGAACCAACAGATTGATCGGACACATTCCACGCCAAGGCTCATCCGACCACTTGGTAATCCCTCAGCTATCGGGTCAGACAAAGATTCGCAATTGTACTCCATAATTACTTCACGTCTTCATACTGATTCCACGACTTGCTTTCGCGCTCGCGTTCATGACACTATTCACGTTCATGATCGTATCTAGGCTTACGATTTTACGTTCATTTCGTTCTGGGAAGTTTTGCAAGAACTTGAGAGACCGGACCCAAGTTTAGTATAACTCCCTATCCTCAGATAGACGTTTCTCGTCATATTTTATGTCTCACCTTGTAACGTTTGGCGTTACCGCCATTATATTCTACGTTCACGATATGTTTCACATGTTATGTTCATTCCACGTTCCTCATATCATGATCAAGATATGTTACACGTATCATGGTCACGATATGCTTACTCATACTACACTCATCATATCTCAACGTATCACGTTCAAAAATTTTCACGTGTCACGTTCAAAAATTTTCACGTACTACGTTTCTTTGTGTCTCGAGCATCGCTGCTAATTATCAGTTAAGTTATAGTGTTTTGCACGATAAACGTTTTAGTTGCCCTTACACGTTAATTCTTATTCCCTCGATCAAATTTAGGGGATCTACCTTAAGTTGATAACCAAGAACTTCTTTGTATTTCAAGTCAAGGTCAGGAGGACCAAGATTTATCATTTGTGTCAAGATCTTGTAAAGGAACCGTTCTAAGAGGGAGGTCACGTGGAAACGGACAAGTCCATCCGGACTTCCTATCCGTTTTTCTCTTATCAATTAGATATGTCCTTTCAGTCACGTCACGTTCCATGTCCTTTCAAGACATGTCACGTTCCGCGTTCCTTCTGCCAGGTCACCTGTACGTTCATTTACCTTACATACCCTCTCAGTTTGATTCGAGTATGTTTCTCTTTCAGTTACGTTATCTATAATTCGGGGACGAATTATTCTTTTTAGGGGGAAGAGTTGTAAAACCCGCATGCTTTTACCATGAATAGTACCCTTAAGATCGTACGTACTAGATTAAAACTTTCCTTTAATAGTATGATTACGTTTACGTGTTAGGATTTTACGTATTACGTACGTGTTAGAACACGATAAGTATTTATTACGCACGAACACGCAATAATTATTTAACAATAATTAATCACGAACATGCGATCATGAAATCATGAACGTAATTAAATCACGAACTAATATTAATTACGTATATATATTTATTACGAGCGTGAATAAATATATTAGGTCACGGTAAATATTTAACGAGAACACATAAAACACGAACACGACTAAACACGAACGAACACTTAAATAATTAGGCTCGGGAAATGGTACGGGTACCCCATGTGGGGCCCCCTACCCGCGGTAACACCAAGAGATGGGCCAAGCCCATCAAAACTTTTACTAAGAAAAGGGGTTAAGGTAAAATCTTTTAATCATTTTCACATTACAGGAAAAATAACAAAAACCCTAAAAGTTTTCTTCCTTCTTCCTTTTGTTCCTCTTTGGCCGCCACCTACAATCACCATGGAGGGGTGATTCGGTTTGATTTTTAACCTTGGAATTATTAAAAGCATTCGTGTGTGTTCATCCTTGATCGATCCACGTATTCGGTATATCATTTAAATCCTTTTTCTTTTGTTTTGATTTATTAAATTAAATAAGAATTTGATGTTTCTAAAAACCTAATTAAAAACATTTATTAAACATGTCTATGATTGTGGGGTTAATCAAAATAAAGGTTTTTAGGGGTGTTTGTTCTAGCCGACGCCTAAACCGAACCCCCAAGGGGTCTCGGTTTGGCTAATAAACCACCACCGAGACCATATGGTCCCGGTTTGGTGGTGTGGGTCCCACGGCAGCAGTAAACCAAAGGGAACCCCGAAGTGGTTCGGGGTATGGTGTCGATTTCATGTCCGGTTCATGGTTTCTAGTCAAGATCCGGTTCACGGTTTATGTTAAGATTATTTTTTTTATAATCATATGTTGAAATTAAATTAATAAGTATGACATGATTAATTTAATAAATATGACTTAGGTTATATTTAATTATTAGATCATGAAATTATTAACCTAAGTATTTTTATATTTTTTAGAATTATAATTAATTAATTATTTAAAAACCATGGTTATAATTAATTAATTAACATGACTTAGGTTATATTATTAATAGATAATAATACATGTTTTAACCTAAGTATTGAACTTTATTTTAATTAAAAACATGATATATTTTAATTAAATACTTTTAACCTACAGTTTATTTAAATTACATGTAATAATTAATAAACTATACATTATATCATTATGACTTAGAAAATAATCAGAAAAACACTTAGGCTTATATACTTAGCTTATTTAACCAACTTATATCTAATTATGGAAACTTTCTATTTTTAGAAACTTAATTAGTTAAGGCAGCTAGTCTATTTATGGAAACTTTCTATTTTTAGAAACTTATTTAATTCAGGCAGCTAATCTATTTATGGAAACTTGTTTAATTAAGGCAGCTGATCTATTTATGGAAACTTTCTATTTTTAGAAACTTATCTATTTTAAGCAGTAATTCTATTTTTGGAAACTTTCTATTTTTGGAAACTTTCTATTTTTGGAAACTTTCTATTTTTGGTAACTTTCTATTTTTGGAAACTTTCTATTTTAGGAAACCTGATATTTTTGGAAAGTTACTTATTATTACACAGTAAGTATAATAATACATGAAATATCAGAAATACTTAATCAGAATAGACAGAATATAAGATAAACACAGTTTAAGGCTTAAAACAGTAAAACATGATATGAACATATAAAATAAGCTAAGACATGACATAAAACCAGTTACGTATTTAGTAAGCAGATACTTATTCATGTATGTATTTATGTAGCATTTGTGATACCAAAGTAGGATTCTCCTTAGTTCATCTTCTTCGTTCACTGGATATAAGGTACGGATTCCCGTCCTTTCAGTATGGACATTCTTTCTTTATTAGGATTCCCCGTATGCAGCCAACTGTTTTCCCGTAGTATAAGTTTATATGTTTGATTTGCTTATGTTTAAATTAGAATACCTATAGCCATATACATGCATGACCAGTTTCACCTAGTTATGGAGGTACCATAACCATAACACTAGAGGCACTTGTGTTATGACTTCCCCACGGCGGAGTGATTGCTCGTGGCGTCCCTTCAGCTTTTGGCCATATTATTATATTTATCATGTGGGGCGTATGGGTGCATCCTAGTTACATGTTTCAGTCAGGATTTCATGGTGAATGTGGTGTGTGCCTTGCATCCTTCACAAGGATCTGATCCCTCCTACCCAAAACCAGTATATTAAATTAGAGGCGGCCCCTCTAATTTGCATGATGAGGTCACTCCTCCAAGTATTCATGCACGGTGGATTTTCATGACCTATATTGGCTAATGGTAAAATATGTTAAACAGTTTTTACAAGATAAACATAAGGCTTTTCAAACTATAAAACCAGTTTTACCAAGACTTAACCGGGTTATCCAGGACTTAGTTTCTTCCGCTGTTTCATGCTGTTATGCTTATATTATTCATGCTATACTTGTATATCTGTGCACTGAGCGTTATGCTCAGCCGTTACTTTCCTTTCCATGTCCCAAAACGGCAGGTACCCTAGGAAAGACTCGAGCATTTGGAGGACGTGCATAGGATGGAAGCTGTTAGAGACTTCTTTTCCTTTTTGCCTTCATATACCTATGCTTGTTTAGTCTTTCATTAATTTATTTTGCTTTATAATGTCTTGGGCTTATGTTTGGGAACCGATGTTTGATTCCGGTTATCCCTATGGTCATGTAATGTTTTAGACATTTATCCTTGTATGCTTTGATGACACGCCATAATTACGCGTGACATTCCATTATCAAAATGGGGTGTTACAGATACTGACAAGCACTCAGCGTACTTTTAATAATTCCAATACAATATCGTAGTATTTACTTAATAAATACTCGGGAAATCATTTCAGTTATGAGGGATACATCTACAATGCAAAACAAAACTAAAGTGATCTTACCGGGGCGTTTCAGAGGAGTTGTGTGCTTTTGAAGAATAAATACTTCCGACACCAAAGTTATAGTTTAGGGCAATTTTCAAAATCGACCCAGTTCTCTATAACTTGCAGCTCTGATACCAATCTCTAACACCCCCAATTTACATTGCGCAGCGAAATACACAATTGGGTGTTAGACACAAGCATCATCACACAAGGCATATTGAACGACTCAAAAGTGAGACGTTTACACAAAATATAAACAAGATTTTCATAATAGGTCTAAAACATAAATTTCATCCCACGATTGTACTAAAACGACACCAGAGTAAAGCGTTTAGTCCCCATGGATCTCGACCAACAACCAACAAGTTTAGTACAGTACATCAAAATAAAGTAAATTGTTCAACAGTAAAGGATAGAAATAGTTTTTAGACCAACATTCTTCCAAAAGGCAAGCCACAACCTCCACAGCAAAGCTCCATGCTCCATCACTTCCTATTACCTGAAATACATGCTAAAACGAGTCAACAATAATGTTGAGCGAGTCTATAGGTTTATCAAATCACATTTGAATACAAGAAGAAAATCAATCATAATCATTTATAGAATTGTCGTACACACAATCTATATTCAAGGCAATAATAATAATAAAACATTGTATTTAAGCTCATGACACCGACCCCTTAACCAAATAGTCATCCACGCCAAATGCCGGTATGACTAGAATAAAACCATTGCCCCTCTAGGGTATTAGTTGCTAGAATACCACATTCTTATTCTCGTAAAATTATCCTTCCCAGCGGGTTATTTAACGTAATGCCCTGGTCTCAGATAGGGTGGTCAACCAATAGTACTATCATTAGAATAAGCGGCTATTCCCGACTCACAACATCAAGTCAGAAGATAGTTAACGGCTCATGAATTTAGGGTCTTTAGCAACAAGGTACTCAATACAATGTAATCAACTTTATGCAACATTCGGGTCCAACAATTACTCATGACTTGTGTTCATTTATTTTCAAATAGCATGTATCCCCCTCGCGGGTAATAAAACATTTAGTAGCTAGCATAAAAAGTGAGGCTACAGACTCACCTTAGTATAAGATATCTAGCGAGATGATCGTCGATGATAATGGATGCCTTTCAAACACGAGAACCGCTACCTATCAAATAAGGCGCGTTCATTAATAATGACTCGAGAAATAAATCATATATATATATAACAACATCAAACTCAAACTCATAAAGTCACAATAAACTCGAGAGAAAACGATATAAATAACTTCATCATACTCTACTACACATTTACTTTACCATTTTAGACTTTTAACAAAGTCCGTCGGCACATACTACATGTACTAGCTTATTTACCCGACTCATTTTCAAACTACAAAATCCAGACAGATTTACGTTAATTTTTCATACAACCGTTTTAACTTCTTTAAACAACTCCGTTTACAAAACCGACACTAGGGTTTTAAAGTAAACTCAACCTCTAAGGTAAAAACCTCATTATAAGAATGTTACATATTTCAAAACTTCCATTTAGAGTCCCCGAGATTCGATCCAAATATCGAAAACAACTATATGTAGTGCCGATACTCGTCTCCCGGTACACGATCAATCAAAACATCATAACTTCGCGCTCGTTTGGAGCTAGAAGCTCTACCATATATCAAATCGAAGTTAATAAAATTATCTACAACCCTAGGCTATAAGTTAAGCCATTTTCAAAACATAAAAATTCGGATTTTACTGTTTACTTACTGTTATAAAATGACCATTAAAAACTTGTACAAAATCACCTTTTTGATCAAAACCAACCATAGAAATGTTCATTCCTATACCCTAACATCAACATATATGAACCATAACATCAAAATCATTAACAAAATCAAAACCTTTGAATCAAAATGAAGTTTTTAACAAAATTTTTGCAACAATCATCATTAATCATGGCAAGAACACCATGCATGATCATGGCTTCTACCTACCAACATCAAAAAAATAAAAATGCCTTGCATGTAGGATTTTCTTATACCAAAATGATCCTTGGTCAATTATAAGAGTGGGTCTTGCTTTAGTTTTGTTCAAATCATCATAATTTTGGAGTTAAAATTGAAAATGTATGGGTTTGGGGTGGTGGTGGATGTTTCGGCAAATGAGAGAGAGAAAGAAGAGATGAAGAAAATTTTTAGTGGAAAAAATGTGATGTGTGTGTTTGTTTAGGCTTTATATATAGTGCATGAGGGACCTTGGTTGTAATTTTGCAATAGTTGTGGCTCAAAATGAAAATAGTTAACTAAAAATGCGGGAAATAACTATTAGTCAATTTTGAAAAATATTTATGGGGCTCGGGTTTCATAAAGATACTTTTAAAAATTTAAAACGTACCTCAAATATAATAATATCGACTCCCGACTCGACTTAACACGTCATTTAAAATAAAACATAAAAAATGACAAAAATCTAACAACCGACAATAAAACATAAAATATTTGGCATCCATCGACATCACGCTTGCTAATACTCCTTATACTTATTAAATATTAAATATAAACCTTCCAACATCGGCTTAAACATAAACCTCCAAAAATAAATATCATTCAAACTCATACAAAAATTTAAAGAACAATCATAAAATAAGATTAAGCAATGACCTCGGTTTTGGGTTGTCACAGTTGGCGAGTTGTGATTGGTTCATAAGGAAAAAAGTGCGTTTGACTGTAGCAGATCTTTTAATAAATGTGAGAGGCGGCTAGTGGCCAGCTGGCAGCTTATGTGGTGATCCGAATACTCTTTTTGCACTCTTTTCATTGGATACTAGCCCCTTCACTCGGATTGAACCATACTTAGTGTAAAATTGTCACTTTCAGCCCCTATACTTTGGTAGAATTATGATTTGAGCTCTTTTCTTCATTTCTTTGGCAAAATTAGTCCTTTGACCTTCATTCTTGATTATTTGAGCCCTTTGACTTGGTTGACTTGAGAGTTGACCAGGTTTGACTTTGATCTTGACTTTATTAAAACTGCACTTTAGTCCCTCAACTTTTGAATGTTGTCAAGATAGGTCCTTTATCTTTTCATGGCTTGTCATTTAGCATCCTTCTCTTGTCTTTTCTTCATAAATGAGCTTGATTTCACTTGTTTGCTTCAAATTTGTATCCTTGTTACCTAAATAAGCACAAACACAAAACATACCACATAATACTGTTTTATGGCATAAAAGTTGGGTATTTGCTATGTGCTTTAGGGTGAGTTGTTGACTTATTGATATGAGATTTTGCTCATATCATTAACACAAACTATAAGGTGAGTATAAGGCGGTTGTATTTCACGACCTAAAGGAAAAAGGCTCTTAAGTGCTTCGCGTCGTCTCGTTTCCTCCGCTTGCCTGTGCGTGTTTTGAGAAAAAGGGCTAATCGTGGGTTTGCCAACCAAAGTATTATCTACATATCATATATATTTGCTTGTTTTCAAAGATTAAAACCTCTTGAATGTTTTGGTGTTCCACCAACGTTCTAAAGTTATCGAAGACGTTCACTCAACGTGATCGTTTTCATTCCTTGAGGCTCCTTTAATCGAGAAATTGATTCGAGGAGAGATTTGTAGATATGAGTCTACGTAATACACCAAAAAAAATTAAAAAACAATCAAAAACCAAAAAAATTGAAAAAAGTTAAAAACCCCAAAAAGAATCTTCTTTGTTACCCCCATTCTCTACTTAGTGCATGCGCACTCAATCGAAGGACTATACGAATTCTAGCAACGCTTCGAATCGACGCAATCGAAATCGAAGGATTCGACAACGTAGACGAGATGGCCGACAATCGTTCGATGATGGAATTGCTCCAAGCACCTACCGAGGGTTATGGAGACGCGATTGTAATTCCCGCTATCGAAGCGGAGAAATTTGAGATTAAAAGCGGAATGCTATCGTTGATTCAAGAAACGATGTTTAGAGGTCGTGAGGGGGATAATCCTCGTGACCACATTCGGAATTTTGATCGTCTTTTGGCCAGGAGCAAGTTTAAAAACGTCGACACCGATGTCGTAAAGCTTATGCTTTTTCCGTACTCGGTCGATGGTGCCGCCAAGGATTGGTACGAGAAAGAGCCACCTAATTCCATAATTACGTGGAAGGATCTCGTTTCCAAATTCGTTTATCATTTCTTTCCGCCGTCTAAGACCACGTTTTTCAAAAACGAGATCACGAGGTTTGAACAAAAACCAAGTAAATCGTTTAGAGACGCGTGGGATATTTTTAAGGAATTGCTTAGGCAATGTCCTCACCATGGATTTTCTGAGTTACACCAAATCGATATGTTTTATAATTGTCTTAGTTTTCAAAAACAAGATTCGTTAAATTCCGCCGCCGGTGGCAATTTTTTGTGTAAAACTCCTTATCGAAAATATATCCAAGGTTTACCAACTTCGTAACACACCGAGTGTTGCCAATGTCGCCAATGTTAGTAATTCTAACCGCGATATTGAGAGATTTGATGCGAAAGTCGACAAGTTGACGAATGTCTTTACGTCGTTCTTAATCGAGATGCAAAAGAAAGACGCTACCGCTACGGTGAAAGCGGTTGAGGCATCGTGTACGTTGTGTGGTGGACCTCATAATTATTACGAGTGTGCGGCTACGGATGGCCAAACTTCGAGTGTAAACGCGTTAAACAGCAATTTTCAAAATCAAAACAATGCGGGTCCATCACAAGGCAATTATAACCAAGGCAACAATTTTTCAAATCAAAACCGAAACAATTTTCATGGAAACAATCAACAAGAAAATTTTCAAAATCAAGGTCGAAATTTAGGTTGGCAAAATCGAGATAATAACAACAATCAAAACTCGAATTTTCAAAACAACCCTAATCAAGGAAACAATTTTTCAAGCGGTAATCAAGGGAATTTTCAAAGAAATAATCAAAACCAAGGGAACTTTAATTCTAATAAAAATAGTTTGTCAAACGTGTTTCAAGAATATATGAAAACGAATGAAGCTAATATGAGACGATTAGAGGGACAAATTGGTACTTTGAAAAACGACTTTTCCAACACGTTGAAAAATCAAAACACTAAAATCGAGCAAGGACAAATCGACATTAAAAAGATGTTTTCGGCCATAATGAACAAGTCTTCGGGTGCGTCATCGAGTTCGTTACCTAGTGACACCGTTACAAATCCGAAGGAACATGTTAAAGCCGCCTCGTCTCGTGGAAAAAGTCATGTGATTACCCTAAAACTTGATGGATTTAGAGTTGTTCCTTCTTCTCAACCCTCGACTTCTAAAACACCTTCATTTTCTAAAGTCGAGGGGATGAACGTGGCGAGCAAGGAAAAGAGTTCACACCCTCGTGTACCTTAAATTCCATCCACCGTTCAAAAAGAGAGCTTCATCGACCTTACGAAAGTGACCCTTGAGGAAACTTGTGCTTCAATTCTTCTAAGAAAACCAAAAAGGCATATGCCGAGAAAGGAAGAGGATCCGGGCAATTTCTTTTACCTTTTGATTTCTCCGAGATTGAGGGATGTTTAGCCCTTGCCGATTTAGGTGCTAGCATCAATCTCATGCCTCATTCTCTTTGTAAATTGATGAAATTGCTTAGACTTACCCCCACGAACATGACAATCGAGCTAGCAAATTGTACACCATTAAAACCAATTGGAATAGCCGAGGATGTTTATGTCAAAATTGGAAAGTTTTTTTCCTGCGGACTTCGTCATTTCCGATTATGAGTGTGACCCTAAATGTCCCATTATTTTAGGTCGACCCTTTTTATCGACGGCTCGAGCCGTAATCGACGTTCACGGTGGGAAGTTAACTATGAAATATGGGGAGGATGAAATGGACTTTTTCACGAGTAGATCCCAAGTTTCAAATGATCATGATAAAACCGAGGTTTCTAAAACCGATATTTCAAAATTTGATAATATCATAGCTCATACTTTAGCGGAAAAAATGAGGCTAGATGCATGTTTTGAAACAATGAAAATGAACGGTATTAAAGATGACGATTTTAATGATAAAGAATACGTTTACTTAATTCAAAAGGGTATTTGTAAATTTATGGATGAAAAATCATTTTGGGATATATTCGGCGAAACAAGTGAACAACCAATTCCAAAGGGCGACGTTAGTACCATCATGACAATGACCAATATGGACTCGTCTTCACCACCTTCGAAGGACCACGTCTTTGAGGCTTCAACTTCTAATTCCATTGAAGTGCCTCCATTTCCTAGCCCAATATCCATTGAGGCGAAAGGTTTTATCGATATCGATCCTCTCGTCATTGAAATGTCACCTAAGCATAGTCATTCGACTTGTAAGACCATGGTTGTGAGTGCTCACATCGACACTTTCTTTGATTAAGACGATGAGGATGATTTTGCCAAAATTGATCATATACTCAAAAATCCACAAGCAATTTTTGATTCTCCCAAAAAGAATTCTTCGTGCGGTGAGTATGATGATTTTGAATTCGAGCCCGAGATTGAGGAAATTATTAAACGAGAGCTTGCTCTTTTACCTCCACTTCCACCTACGAGTGAGGTTGATTTTTCCAATATCGAGGCCGAACTTGATGAGTTGGAACGTCTCATTCATAATGACGAAGCAACTCACGTGACCAAAAATCCCATTCTCGAGGAGTTACCTAATCAATGCTCTTCAAATGAGAATGACGTTTACCACATTCGTGAGGATCTAACTTATCAACGATCCCCACAAAAGAATGATGGTTTTGTGTTTGATCGTGATCTTTTCGAGAGAGTTTCTGAAATCCTCAATGAGGGGAACGACAAACCTTGGTTTGACGAGCCTATCTATGATGAAGAAATCGAAGAGATCGACGTTCATGTGGATGACGAAATGTTGACCCCGAGGGGGCGGTGTTCTTTGTTGATCAACGTTTTGAGAACATATACAATCCACCACCCCCTAACTGCGACTTAAATGTGAGAATTTTTAGTGTGCCTAACATCGTCTTAGAAACGCCAAATATTTTCGACATCATAAAATCGGGTTTTCATAAAGAGTTTTTGAACGATGAAAAAGGAAAGGCTTATAAAATTGATTTAAATGATTTTTCTACAAGTCTAACTCCGTCATCACATCGTTATTTGAGTACTACAAGCTCGTCTACTCCTTTTGACGATGCTTTGTGTGGTTTTAGTTTGGGGGAAGCCCCTTATGTTTCTTCACACTTTACCACCAAGGACGAGATATTTGATCCTAGAATTGCTTGTAAAGGGAAATCTCGGTCTTCCACCGATGTAATAAATGGAAATCATATCTATTTGCTTGGTGTGAGTCTACCTCGAGTAGCTCATTGCATTGTCCCACCCTTCTATTTCTCACCTCTTTTCTTTTACCTCTTTGAGGTTCTATCACATGTTGAACTGGCGTTGTTTCATTTATCACATGACAACGAGGACGCCATCTTCGATCCCGGTATTTTGCATCATCAAAGGACTTAGTCCTTAATACCCGTTGCTTTTGGGCATTTTTTATCATGTAAGCCCCAACAAAAAATGACCATACCATGATAATCCCTAAATGATCACATTTATGGGGATTCGAGCCAAGCTTTTGACTCGGTTATAAAAAACAAGGTGCCTCGTGGGGGATTCTCATGCTTATCCTTGTAAATATTATCGTTTTTCTAATAGTGTAATGCGGGGACTTGTGCTCTTCCAACCTTTGTTCCGTGGTTGTTTGTGATTGTGATTTATTAGGTTCGTCGTCATCATTGAAGCCTCTCGTGTTCGTTTTACGGATCACTCGAGCTTCGATCTTTGCCTTTGAAGATTCTGATATCCGATGATATCCTTGTATGTTCTAACGATTATCTTATTAGCATAATTCATAAACGGCTTATAGGTTATTCTTTTACCCTTTCCATGCTCGAGATTAGGCATTCGACTTTTCGTCTCTATTATGGGGGTGTTTCACCCTTAGACTCGAAACATTGAGGACAATGTTTAATTTTAGTATGGGATGGTGAATAGATACTTCACCTTGCTTACGTCACCGCGCAATCCAATGTTCATCTTTTTGTTATCGTTTTATGCAAAATAAGGCTAGAAATGGCCAAATTTTAAGATTTTTCTAGTTTTTCATAAGTGTTTAAGACACGAATGTAGGTTTTCTGATGGTGAGAATAAGAGTAGTTTTTGACTCGACCGTGCGTGTTGAGCACTTAGCTTCGATTCCTTAACTTTTTAGGCCAAGTCTCTTAATTGAGGTCGAGACATGATAGAGTTCATTATAAGTTACTATGCTAAACGTAGAGTACTTGTATTCTATCAAAAACTCATGTGTTTTAATTATTTGCTTATTCTCCCCACGCTTTTGCTTAAATAAATGTAATAAATAAGGTCGTACGGTTTATACGACATGTTAGCTTATTGAAACGGGACGCGAAGATTGGCAAATCCAAAAAGGCCCTAACAAGGCATGATGATTACCTTTTGTTGCTAAAGATCCAAAGATAATGTGAAGAATCATTAATCCAAATCTAAATAAAGGATCAAGACACACGACAAAAAGAAATACTCCCAAAAAGGTTGCGGAAAAGTCTATCCAAAAAGGCACGAACAAGGCATGAGGATAAATCAATCCAAGTCCTATAAGGAGGCGGATCGTTGTTAATCAAAATCCTAAATAAAGAAAAGGATAAACGAAGAAGTCGTGGTCAAAAGTTGAAGCATCTCGTATCAAGTTGAAGATGTATACCAAAAATGAAGAGAATACCATAATTTCAAGATCGTCTCTCAAGATTTGAAGTTCGAAACACATGCCAAATATCGGTCCGAGAAAGGTCTTAAATCGTGAAACGAGTTATGCCAAGATATGAACTTAAGGAGATTAGGAGAAGCCGTTTTAAAAGATCGTGTCCTTTAGCTACTTGTTAATTAAACCGTCCTACTTTATTTTAGGCTTAAATAAATATCGAAATAAGTCAAAAGTGTATCCTCGTGATCATTAAGACAAAATAAAATATAAGAGATACCAATTAGGAATAAGGGAGTCTAAGTACGTTTAACACATATGAGTAGTCTTAGCATTACTAACTTATAATGACAATGATCTTGTTTCACGCTTAGCATGGAATTGGGTGAAAATCGAGGATGGAGAAATTATTTCTAACGAAGCATTCATATGTTCTTATTCTGTGATCCTAAATGTCCCATTTTGTGATGAAAACAATACATTATGTCTAAAACGCATGTAGTAGTTTATTTAAAGTTTACGTTTTAAATCAAAGTCACCTAAAAATGAATTTTGGAAGTGCTAAGATACTTAATTCTAGCATTGTGTGAAGGCACAGCAATGGTTTAGTATGGGGAAGTGATGGGACTGCATTTATACATAGTCTCATCGTCCAAATCGGGCTTAAAACGCTTAAAAATGTCATAAAATACCCCAAAATATGCTTGTGTTTGTTCATTGTGTATTTTAGGTACGGGTATCATGAAATCAACAAAAGATTACAACAATCAAGCAAAAACGAACACGGGAATCGAAGCCACACAAAGAACCGGACCCGAGTAATGAATTTCCAAAATACCCTTGAAGTTTTGAAGATTGACAAGAATGGTCCCTCAACTTTGAAGACTTGTCACTTTTAACCCTTGCAAAACTTAAAATTCGCATATGGGTCCTTAAAGTTTCAAGAATATATCATATATGCCCTTGAATAATGAAGACATTGCACAAATAGCCCTTGGTGTAAAGTTTAGAAGTAAATTGTGCCAAAAGTGGCAAGAAGCTCAAAGTTTTATAAAGGAAAATGGAGATTTGTTGCTGAAAAACTTGTTATGCATACATTTTGCAATTAAGGGGACCAAAAATGCCCAGACAACCAAACTCACACCTACCACTCTCTAAATGCCACGTCACCACCCAATCCACCTCACCCTAAATCCCAGTAAAACCACCTCACTAACACGTTTTATTAATATAAAAAAATTAAACAAGTTTTTTTATTAATCAAGGACGTGGGAAACATTCACTGTATTCATCATCACCTTAACCCTCTCAGTTATGAACACACATAAACCCTAATTGGGTTTAACTTAATCACCTAAAATCAAAAAACCATTCCTTCCAGAACCTTGATTAAACCCTTCCTAATCCCATCCCAACTCCCAAAAACCTGTCATTCTAATTCACATGGTATCCCTGACCTTCCCCTGACCCACTTTGGCAAGAAACAAAAGGGGACCAATAAATCAACGATCCTAAGGTAGTTGTTAACCTTTCCAAGCAAAGATAAATGGCTAGGATGATTGTGCAAGCTGGATATCAACATCAGTCACATGAAGCTTCATTTACCAAGATATCAAAATCAGCATATGGCATCTTCAACGAATCTTCAAAGGGCAGATTGGGGATTTTCAGAGCTAGGGTTTTCTTTTTCTTTGATTTTCTAGATAGTTCTATGCTTGTGTATAAAATGAGATGTCTGTTTCTCATTTAGACTTGTTCCAGTTTTCTCTTGTAAAACTTTTATTTGAATAAAATAGTTAAAGTTTCTTTAAAACCTTTGCAAGATTGAGCTGAGTTTCATTGTTTTCAATTTGCTTAGTGTAATCCTTTTATTTTCTAGCAAAATCTTTTTTTTCTGTCACGAGTTTCTAAGGGCTTGGTTTGGTTAATTGGTTGACACCCAAGTAACCAACCTCAGCTTGTATAAGCTGGTGGTTTCATTAAGGTATCACTTTCAGGTTGGTTTGAGTTTAGTGGTTTAATGATTTAACCAAAAAAAATGTTTTTCTTTACTATTCATTATGTGACTTACTGTTCACATAAGCTAGTGTAATAAGCTGACTGACAATCAGCTTATTGACTACTTATGTGAGCTTGGACCTTGTGGTTTTGTTGTGTGGTTAATCATAGGTGTTAGAAGATCATTCTTTCATACTTAGTTCATGGTCCTTGGGTTCATCAGTTGAACCAACAGCCAAGGACCCATTACATATCTTCATCAGCAAATGAATCTCAATACGCCATGTTTCTTTTAAACGAATCAAGCTGGGGCATCGAGGCGTGTTCCTTGGTTTGATCAAGTCCAAGAAGGTATATACCCTTGAACTCCCTTTTTTTAAGCTAGAATTGGTCTTTGGTTTCTATAAATTTGCAAATGCTTTATTCTATATGTTTACTTGCTTAAATTGTTTTATGCTATTTTGTTTTTCTCCTTATTTGTGTTCAATTATCTGTCGTTTACTTCTTAGAGTTGTTTGATTTGTTCAATGGTTCTTTATGCTTACCATTATTCTTGTAAAACCCGCATGCTTTTACCATGAATAGTACCCTTATGATCGTACGAACATGATTAAAAATTTCCTTTTATAACATGAATACGTTTCACGAACATAGATTACAAGAATTACGTACGTGTAATTACACGATAATTATTAAGTATGCAATAATGCACGATAATTATTATAGATAATAATTAAATCACGAACATGAAATCATGAACTAAGTAATCACGAACGTATAATTAGGTATTTACGTTATTATTATTACGACTACGTACAAGTATATTAAATAACACGAACATTTAATAATAACGTCACGTAAATACGAACACGAGAACACGTAATAATTTAGAACACGAAAAACTACTGGTTTCCCTTGGTGGGCCCTAGTAACCGCGACACACAAGAGAAAGGGGGCCCAAAAGCCCACTTTTTGGTTTAATTAAAGGAAACTAAAACTACAGAGTTTTCATAAAATATTTTTACAGAAAAATTAAAAACCCTAGCTCCCTTGGACCCCATAGCCGCGGCACACACATCAAGAACAAGGAGGATTCGATTTTGATTTTTGATCTTTGGTATTTGGTTCGTGTTCGTGTTATTTTCAATCAAACGTCAAGGTAAAACATAAAACCTTTATCTTTAATCTTTTTATTTAATTATGTTTTTATGTTAGATCCTTAAAAAAACATGTTATGGAATTTAATAAACATGGGAAAAGGGTTCGTTTGGCTTGGTTTGTGGTTCGGCAGCCAACCAAGAGTCGAATGACTCTCGGTGTCCCTTTTAAGCCACAGCCGAGACCCCCTAAGGGGCTCAGTGTCGGTCTTGGCGCAACAGCAAGCACCACCGGCTTGCGCCGGTGGCTGTTTAGGTCGGACGGGGGGAGCAGTGAAGGCAGCAGGGGGAGACCACCGGCATGCGCTGATGGGATCTTTGAAGCTGGCAGCGGCTAGCCACGACGCAGCAGCGGCAATAGTCGCCGCTGTTGGCAGCGCAGCCACCAGTCGCGGCTGTGGGTGATGGTTGGTGGTGGGATTTTGGTTCGGGCCAGTTCATGGGTTCACGGGTCCGGTTCATGACATGTTTTTAATAAAATAATACATGGGTCCGGTTTATTATTTTTACAAGTTTATTTATTTACAAGTTAATTAAATTAATATATAATTAATTTATGTAAAACATGGACTTAGGTTTATTATTAATATTTAATAATACATGATTTTAGCCTAAGTATTTAATTATGTAATTTAGACTAACTAAATAATTAATTATTAAAACATGACATATAATTAATTAATTTTCATGACTTAGGTTATATTAATATAAATATTAATACATGTTTTAACCTAAGTATTATATATACATTAATTTAATTAAATCATGATTATATTTAATTAAATCATATAACATATAATTTATTTAATTTACATGTAATAATTAATAAACTATACTATTAATCACATGACTTAGTATATTTAATCAGTAAAACTTAAGATTATCATATTAGTTTAATAATCCAGCTTATTTCTAAATATGGAAACTTTCTATTTCAAGAAACTTACTATTTTTGGAAACTTTCTATTTTCAGAAACTAATATATTTTAAGCAGTAAATCTATTTTTGGAAACACTATATTTTTGGAAACTTTCTATTTTTGGAAACTTTCTATTTTAGGAAACCTACTATTTTTAGGAAGTTACTTATTATTACACAACAAGTATAATAATACAAGAAATACGAGTAATACTTAATCAGAATAACCAAGAGTACATGATAAACACAGTATAACGTTAGAATCAATGAAACAAGACATGAACATATAAAACAAGCTAAGACATGATATAAAACCAGTTACGTACTCAGTAATCAGAATACTTATACACGTATACTATTTATGTAGCATTAGTGAGATCGAAGTAGGACTCTCTTCCATTCGTCTTCTTCGTTCACTGGACATAAGGTACGGATTCTCCGTCCTTTCAGTATGGACATTCTTTCCTTATTAGGATCCCCTGTATGCAGCCAACTATTTTCCCAGTATATGTTTTATATTTTTTGATTTGATTATGTTTAATTAAATGCCTAAGCCATATACATGCATGACCAGTTTCACCTAGTTATGGAGGTACCATAACCATAACACTGGAGGCACCAGTGTTATGACTTCACCACGGCGGAGTGATAGCTCGTGGCATCCCTTTCAGCTTTTGGCCATATTATTATGTTATCATGTGGGGCGTATGGGTGCATCCGAGGTTACATGTTTTTAACAGATTATTCTGGTGAATGTGGTGTGTGCCTTGCATCCTTCACAAGAAGCTGATCCCTCCTACCCAAACTTATAATTAATTAGAGGCAACCCCTCTAATTGCATCACGAGGTCACCCCTCCAAGTATTCATGCACGTTGATATTTCATGACCTATATTGGCTTAATGGTTAACATGTTAAACAGTTTTCATAAGATAAACATAAGGCCTTTCAAACTATAAAACATGTTTTACTAAGTTATACTAGGTTTTCCGGGACTTAATCAATTCCGCTGCTATATATTGTATATGCTTATATTATTTGTTCTATGCTTGTATATCCGTGCACTGAGCGTTATGCTCAGCCATTTTCCTTTCATGTTCCCAAAACGGAAGGTGCTCAAGGGCGCTCGTAGACACTAAGCGTACGTGCGTATGGATTGGAAGATTTCTAGCCTTCATTACTTTATGCATTTCAACATACATTTTGCTACTTATTCCTATGGACATTGTTTAGTCCTTTTCCTTTGCAGTACTTATGTTTGTGTGTGATAAGCTTATACTTTGGGGTACCGATGTTTGTTTCCAGTATTTCCTTTATGGTCATGTAATGTTAAAGACATTTATCCTTGTATGCTTTTATGACACGCCAAAATCACGAGTGACATTACATTTTCCAAAATGGGGTGTTACAATTATGGTATCAGAGACAAGGCTTCGACCTGTAGGCTCTCAAAACACGACCTGTAATTAGTGGGTAGTTACTATGGTCTTCCTAGAACTGACAGTCAGTTTTCATACATTCATTGTTTTCATGCATTCATATATATGTCATTGTTGCAGGTTTATGACTAAGTAATGGTTGGTATAGGACTGGCGCTATATAGTCGCATGTGCTTTTATCGAAACTTTTAAATTTGGGACCGACCCATTGGCGTCCCCTCGTCATGTCTTTTGTTTTGAGTGAACTGACCATAGGCATTCAGTATCGCGCATATAAAAGTTTTCATAAAATTGCATCATGCATTCATGTACTAGTTTTCCTGCATAAATTTTTTTTCATGATTTATTGGTATAAATTTTTTCATGTATATATTTTATATTTTGATCAGTTTAATCATGTATTTTTATGTTATACTGTCAGATGGTTCTCACACACGAGCAGGAACAACTCAATGCAGCAGTCCAAGCTGCAATGCAAGCTTTGCTTCCTCAATTGAGGAACGAAATCAGGGCTGAGGTGCAGGCTGCCAACAATCAGCAACAGAACCCAGTACCTCCTCCTCCTCCTCCAACAACATTGGTCATATGGCTGGAGAGATTCAACAAGCAACGCCCTCGATCCTTCGAGAAAACTGATAGTCCCAGTGAAGCTGAAAGCTGGTTGGCTCATATTGAGAAGATATTCGATGCAATGGGTTGTGACCCCGTCTTCAAGTCGAGGTTGGCCTGTTACAAGTTCGAAGGTGATGTGCTAGGATGGTGGAAGGCACTCAAGCAGTCTGAGGGAGGTAACAATTGGGTGGCTGGTTTGACTTGGGCTCAGTTCAGGTAGTTAGTGATGGGACAGTTCTTCCCCAAGGCTGAGCAAGACAGGCTGAAGAGGGAATACCATGGAATCAGACCGAGAGCTGGGGAGAACAGCAACGAGTTCATGCAGCGCTTTCTTCGTTTGGCTGGTTTTCTTGGCGCAACAGGAGGTACTGCCGAAGAACAAGCATACCACTTTCGGTGGACACTTCGTACATCGGTCGCCAACAAATTGGTGTGTGCTACGTTCAACACGGTGGCACAAGTTACCGATGCAACACATAAGCTGGAGATGCTGTAAGAAAGATAAGAGTTCGGGGAAGCAGAGAGACCCGAGAAGAGGCAGAAGACTAGGGACCGGTCTCAGCCGGCTACTCAGCAACAGCCTACTCAGCCCAAGGGAAACGTTCAGACTCACGACCGTTCTTCTACGGATAGGCGTGACGGTAATGATAATTACCGTAACAACGCTAGAAACTCCAACAGCAGCAGGAATCATGGTAACGGGAGGGACCAGAACCAAAGAGGTTCACAACCTAACCGTCCAGCAATCACTGGCTCCCAACCAACAAGGGCACCTACTGGAGGGTATACTCATCCTCTTTGCACTACCTGCGATCGTAGGCACCTAGGGCCATGTCGCCGCGACAACGACGCATGCAAAAAGTGTGGCCTTACGGGTCATCGCATGAAGGACTGCCGCAGGGGAGAGATGGAGGGCACATCTGGACATGCGGATTCCAAGCCACCTCCTACTAGTGGACGCGTTTACACGACTTCTCGCTATCAGGCCAATAAGTCTACAGGTACCATCACTGGAATCTTGTATATGTATGGTCAAGCTGCATGTGTTTTATTTGACACGGGTGCTACTCATTCAGTCATTTCTACTACTTATGCTAAGAATGCTAGGATATCTCCTATGCCACTAGAGAATGTACTAAACATTTCCACGCCTTTAAGAGACTCTGTACGCATAACACATGTGTACAAGAGCATTCCTCTAGAGTTTGATGACAAGATCCGTCATGTTGACGCACTTCCGCTGGACATGAATGATTTTGACATGATATTGGGCATGGACTGGCTATCCAAACATCATGCCACCATAGACTGCCATACATATCGGGTCATCTTCGGTGATGTTAATGCACCAGAGTACATTCACAACGGGTTAATACCCGGAAGGTCTGTACAAATCATATCAACCTTGCAAGCACGTGCATTACTTTCACATGGTTGCAAGGGCTATCTAGCTATTGTTCATGACATGGATGTTGAATCGCCATAAATTCAGAATCAGCCGATAGTGTCAGAATTTCTAGATGTATTTCCAGAAGAACTTCCGGGCATACCACCTACACGTGAAGTAGAGTTTAATATCGAGCTCATACCAGAAGCTGAGTCGATTTCCAAGGCTCCTTATCGCATGGCTCCCATAGAGTTAAAAGAGCTGAAGGACCAATTGCAAGAACTTCTGGAACAAGGCTTCATTCGTCCGAGCGCATCTTCATGGGCCGCACCGGTCTTATTCGTGAAGAAGAAGGACGGTAGTATGCGTCTTTGCATAGATTATCGCGAGCTCAACAAGATCACCATCAGGAATAGGTATCCTTTACCACGCATTGACGATCTGTTTGACCAACTCCAAGGGGCTAAACATTTCTCCAAACTTGATCTGAGGTCGGGCTATCATCAGCTACGGGTTAAAGGGTAGGACATCGCCAAGACTGCTTTCTGTACACGCTATGGGCACTACGAATTTGTAGTCATGCCATTTGTCCTTACCAATGCTCCAGCTGTTTTCATGGATTTGATGAACAAAATCTTCCATGAATTTCTGGACAAGTTCGTCATTGTCTTCATTGACGACATCCTAATATTCTCTAAGTCTAAGGAGGAACACGAAGATCATCTTCGTACAGTAGTACAGATTCTTCGCCAGAAGCAACTGTATGCTAAATTCTCCAAGTGTGAGTTTTGGTTAGACAAGGTGTCATTCTTAGGTCACATTGTATCAGCTGAAGGAATCACCATGGATCCAGCAAAGGTTGAGGCTATTACCAAGTGGCCAAGACCGACATCAGCGACTGAAGTTTGCAGTTTCCTAGGCTTAGCTGGTTACTACCGTCGGTTCGTAGAGAACCTTTCCCGCTTAGCACTACAATTGACCAAACTGATGCGGAAAGGGGAGAAATTCGTCTAGACTGAAGAAAGAGAGAAGAGATTTGAAGACCTAAAGCAGAAGTTAGTATCTGCACCAATTCTTACTCTCCCGTCTGGTACAGGTGGATTTGAAATCTACAGTGATGCTTTAGGGAAGGGACTTGGCTGTGTTCTCATGCAACATGGGAAAGTGATCGCGTACGCTTCACGGCAGCTTAAGCCTTATGAGGAAAATTACCCTACGCATGACTTGGAACTTGCATCAGTCTTGTTTGTGTTGAAGATGTGGAGGCACTACTTGTTTGGCGAATCATGTGACATCTTCACGGACCACAAGAGCTTGAAGTACATATTAACTCAACGTGAGCTGAACATGAGACAGAGGAGATGGTTAGAGCTATTGAAGGATTATGACATTAATCTGCAGTATCATCCCGGTAAGGCGAAAGTAGTGGCAGATGCACTTAGTAGGAAGTCTGGTATGATAAACGGCATTAAAATTGAGGAGGAAATTATAAGAGACTTAGAGCGACTAGACATGGAGATCATGGTACGTGGACAGCACGGTTACTGGGCTGATCTTAGAGCGGAACCTGAGTTACTCTCTAGGATTAACGAAGCTCACAAGGATGATGGTAAAATCTGGGCGATAATTTAGAACTTGGAGAAGCAGACAGAATTTCGTGAAGACGATGACGGTATTATATGGCAGGGCACGAGACTTTGTGTCCCTGATGATCAAGAACTCCAAGAAGCATTGTTAGCTGAGGCTCATAGCTCCCCATTCTCTATTCATCCTGGTTCGACCAAGATGTACCATGACATCAAGCAATACTTTTGGTGGAGTGGTATGAAACAGGATGTTGCAAATTACGTTTCCAAATGTCTTACCTGCCAGCAGGTTAAGATCGAGCATCAGCGATCTAGCGGTCTTCTACAACCGTTAGATATTCTAGATTGGAAGTGGGACAAGATCACCATGGATTTTGTTACCGGTGTTCCACAGACAAAGAGGAGGCACGATGCGATTTAGGTTATCGTTGATCGACTTACTAAATCAGCTCATTTCTTCCCGATCCGCAAGGAAGATTCGGTCAATAAACTCGCTAATACTTATAAGAAGGAGATCATGAGACTTTATGGTGCTCCATCCAGCATCGTCTCGGAAAGAGATCCTCGTTTCACTTCACGATTTTGGAGGAGTCTACAGAAAGCTTGGGGTACAAAACTTAAGCTTAGCATGGCTTTTCATCCTCAAACAGACGGGCAATCGGAGCGGACGATTCAGACATTAGAAGACATGTTGAGGTCATGTGCGTTGGAATGGACAGGAGATTGGGACGATTACATCTGTCTGGAAGAGTTTGCATACAACAATAGTTGGCACACAAGTATTAAATGTGCGCCATTCGAGATGTTGTATGACAGAAAGTGTCACGCCCCAATCTGCTGGGATCAGGTTGGTGAGCGAACACTTAAAGGACCAATAATGATAGAGTTGACCAACGAGAAGGTCGTTGTAGCTAAGCAGAAATTGTAGGAAGCACGGTCACGTCAGAAGAGTTATGCCGACAAGCATCGTAGGGACTTGCATTTTAATGTAGGAGATCACGTCTTTCTTAAGGTATCGCCGGCACGTGGTGTTAAGCATTTTGGAATCAAAGGGAAGCTCATTCCTTGATTCATCGGACCGTTTGATGTCATTGAGCAAGTCGGTGAAGTATCTTATCGTTTAGCGTTACCTCCCCAGCTTTCTCACGTTCACGACGTTTTCCATGTGTCCTTACTCAGAGGGTGCAAGTATCATCCCCTTCACATGGTTCAGTATCCACTAGAACAGATTCGTGAAGATCTTACCTTCATAGAGGAACCCGAACGAGTCATGAGGAAGAAGACGATTCCATTCGTCAAAATCCTTTGGAGGGATCATACCGAGCGGAAGCCACTTGGGAGACCGAGGAGTCTATCTGGACTTCTTACCCTCATTTCAAGTTTTGAATTCGGGTACGTTCCTCTTTTTCCAGTTTACGTTATCTATAATTCGGGGACGAATTATTATTTTTAGGGGGAAGAGTTGTAAAACCCGCATGCTTTTACCATGAATAGTACCCCTATGATCGTACGTACATGATTAAAACTTTCCTTTTATAACATGAATACGTTTCATGAACATAGATTACAAGAATTACGTACGTGTAATTACACGATAATTATTAAGTATGTAATAATGCACGATAATTATTATAGATAATAATTAAATCACGAACATGAAACCCTAGCTCCCTTGGACCCCATAGTCACGGCACACACATCAAGAACAAGGAGGATTCGATTTTGATTTTTGATCTTTGGTATTTGGTTCGTGTTCGTGTTATTTTCAATCACACAGCAAGGTAAAACATAAAACCTTAATCTTTAATCTTTTTATTTAATTATGTTTTTATGTTAGATCCTTAAAAACAATTAAATAAAACATGTTATGGAATTCAATAAACATGGGAAAAGGGTTCGTTTGGCTTGGTTTGTGGTTCGGCAGCCAACCGAGAGTCGAATGACTCTCGGTGTCCCTTTTAAGCCACAGCCGAGACCCCCTAAAGAGCTCGGTGTGGGTCTCGGCGCAATAGCAAGCACCACCGGCTTGCGCCGGTGGCTGTTTGGGTCGGACGAGGGGAGCATTGAAGGCAGCAGGGGGAGACCACCGGCTTGCGTCGGTGGGATCTTCGAAGCTGGCAGCGGCTAGCCACGGCAACAGTCGCCGTTGTTGGCAGCGCAGCCACCAGCCGCCACTGCAGCCGCGGCTGTGGGTGATGGTTGGTGGTGGGATTTTGGTTCGGGCCAGTTCATGGGTTCACGGGTCCGGTTCACGACATGTTTTTAATAAAATAATACATGGGTCCAGTTATTATTTTTACAAGTTTATTTATTTACAAGTTAATTAAATTAATATATAATTAATTTAATTAACATGGACTTAGGTTTATTATTAATATTTAATAATACATGATTTTAGCCTAAGTATTTAATTATGTAATTTAGACTAAGTAATTAATTAATTATTAAAACATGACATATAATTAATTAATTTTCATGAATTAGGTTATATTAATATAAATATTAATACATGTTTTAACCTAAGTATTATATATACTTTAATTTAATTAAATCATGATTATATTTAATTAAATCGTATAACATATAGTTTATTTAATTTACATGTAATAATTAATAAATTATACTATTAATCACATGACTTAGTATATGTAATCAGTAAACCTTAAGATTATCATATTAGCTTAATAATCCAACTTATTTCTAAATATGGAAACTTTCTATTTCAAGAAACTTACTATTTTTGGAAACTTTCTATTTTTAGAAACTAATCTATTTTAAGCAAAAAATCTATTTTTGGAAACTTTCTATTTTTGGAAACTTTCTTTTTTTGGAAACTTTCTATTTTAGGAAACCTGCTATTTTTATGAAGTTAATTATTATTACACAACAAGTATAATAATACAAGAAATACAAGTAATACTTAATCAGAATAACCAAGAGTACATGATAAACACAGTATAACGTTAGAATCAGTGAAACAAGACATGAACATATAAAACAAGCTAAGACATGATATAAAACCAGTTACGTACTCAGTAATCAGAATACTTATACACGTATACTATTTATGTAGCATTAGTGAGATCGAAGTAGGACTCTCTTCCGTTTGTCTTCTTCGTTCACTGGACATAAGGTACGGATTCTCCGTCCTTTCAGTATGGACATTCTTTCCTTATTAGGATTCCCCGTATGCAACCAACTATTTTCATAGTATATGTTTTGATTTGCTTATGTTTAATTAAATGCCTAAGCCATATACATGCATGACCAGTTTCACCTAGTTATGGAGGTACCATAACCATAACACTGGAGGCACCAGTGTTATGACTTCACCACGGTGGAGTGATAGCTCGTAGCGTCCCTTTCAGCTTTTGGCCATATTATTATGTTATCATGTGGGGCGTATGGGTGCATCCTAGGTTACAAGTTTTTAACAGATTATTTAGGTGAATGTGGTGTGTGCCTTGCATCCTTCACAAGGAGCTGATCCCTCCTACCCAAACTTATAATTAATTAGAGGCAACCCCTCTAATAGCATGACGAGGTCACCTCTCCAAGTATTCATGCACGTTGAGATTTCATGACCTATATTGGCTTAATGGTTAACATGCTAAACAGTTTTCATAAGATAAACATAAGGCTTTTCAAACTATAAAACCAGTTTTACTAAGTTATACTAGGTTTTCCGGGACTTAATCAATTCCGCTGCTATATGTTGTATATGCTTATATTATTCGTTCAATGCTTGTATATCCGTGCACTGAGCGTTATGCTTAGCCGTTTTCCTTTCATGTTCCCAAAACGGCAGGTACTCAAGGGCGCTCGTAGACTCTAAGCGTACGTGCATATAGATTGGAAGCTTTCTAGCCTTCATTACTTTATGTATTTCATCATACATTTTGCTACTTATTTCTATGGACATTGTTTAGTCCTTTTCCTTTGTAGTACTTATGTTTTTGTGTGATGAGCTTGTACTTTAGGGTACCGATGTTTGTTTCCGGTATTTCCTTTATGGTCATGTAATGTTTAAGACATTTTTCCTTCTATGCTTTGATGACACGCCATAATCACGCGTGTCATTCCATTTACCAAAATGGGGTGTTACACTTCTTGTCAAATGTGAAGTTCTGCCAGTTAAATAAGTGTTTGTAATTGTTCATCTTTTTGTCATTGCTTAGGAGTTGTAGTCTAAGTTTGATAGCATTTGATTATTAAGGATTAGCTTTAATTTTGCTTTTAATTTAGTTTAAAAAAACACAAGTTGTTCTATGTTTCTGCTATATTCATAGAAAAATTGATTCATAATCTGTTGATGTATTGTTTTCTGTTTGATTTGAGTGTTTTAAGGTTAGTTTTAGAGTTATTGAACGTGTACGTGACTTGTTCAAAGGATAGACCACTATTGCTTAAAATAATTTACTCCTTAGTTCGAGATTGTTCCATATCTGGTCACTTTTACTAGAATGAATCACCACCTTGTTTTGAGGTAGTTAGATCTGAAGACTATAGGGCATTAATCATTTGTTGTGGGTACTTTGAAGTCTGTTTAAATTTTCATAGGTTTTAGGCTGCTAGAGCTTCACAACAGATGGTATGCAGAAAAGTTTTCGGCAAAATAATCCTTAAATTTCTACATTAGATCGTAGAATTCATTTGAGGTTTTTAGGCTTTGTAACTTTACAAATCTGAAGGGATAAGGAAGATGTTATTCTGTTTTTAACGGGATTCAAGTTTAAGCTTATGCGAGCTTGTTTCATAAGCCCATAAATCAGTCTTAGATAGATATGGCAAAAAACTCTGAACCCGACGGAGAATCCGATACTCGAATCCGATTTGATCGGGGATTCCCCGAGTTGACCGGGTATGGGGATGGGGATTCCCCGATAATAAAAAGCGGGTATGGAGGCGGGGATGGTAATACCCTTGGTTCCCCAAACCCGTCCCCGAACCCGCCCCCGAATATCTCTATTCTACATATACATTTACATATCTTGTATGTTTCAAATATTTATTAGATATTTGAAACACTATCAATCGATGGTTAATATCTCCTTTGACACTAACCTTATAGGGTGAGCTTTTGTGTGTTAATTTTGTTATTATTAATACTAAGCATGAATGTTAATCTCGTTAATGTTGTTTGATATTACCGTATTGGTTTATTCGTAATGGTTGCGTCATTTGAAACATAGTTTAAATGTTAGTTGTGTAACGGGGAAAAAATCCCCAATTCCCCTTGGGGATCCCCGTTCCCCGCTGGGGATGGGGATGGTATGTAGCTTGGAATCTCCGATGGGGATGGGGACGGGGATGGGGATAGATATTTAACTTTGGAGAGGGGGATGGTAGCAACCATTCCCCGCATACCTGGCCCCGTTGCCAAAGACTAGATCTGTAAAACCCGCATGCTTTTACCATGAATAGTGCCCTTAAGATCGTACGTCCTAGATTAAAACTTACCTCATTTAGTATTGATCACATTCATGTGCTAATAATCAAGCAATAATCAAGCAAGTGCATACGTGTATGACATGACAAGTATCGATTACGTACGAACTCATGATAAACAGTAATAAATATATCACGTGAACATAATTAAATCATGATCACCATTTAAAATACTAATTAGAATAATTACGTAAAAACTCATAATATAATTACGAGCGTTAAGTTTACGATAAACGACACGATAGAATAAACAGAAACACTTTAAACACGAGCACGTTTAACCATGAACGAACACGAAACATCGGGACACGAGAAAGGTACGGGTACCCCATGTAGGGGAAGGCTCATGTGAACTTTGGGGTGATGTGGCATCATGTTTAGGGGTTGGGTTATGATTAGGAGACCCTTAATCATAAAACTGGACAATATTAGGGTTTAATTTTAAGTAATAAACAAACCCCTAATCTTGTTCATAGGATGAGTAGTGGGTGTTTTGATTCGGATTAAGATTTGAAAAAGTGTTAAGAGCCATAATTAGTTTAACTAATTAAATTAGTTATAAAATCTGGTGAGTGGAAAGTGACGTGGTGAAATGGTGGATTATGATTGGTGGGTGGGATTTGGTGGGTGAGGTGGCAAGTGCTGGTTGGTTAAGGTAACTTTGGATGTTTAACAGCTTTCATCCTCCTTCTTTCTCCCTTCTTTCATTCTTTGTTTAATAGCACAAAAACTGAAATCCTTTGTTATTAAAGTTTCTGTTTTTATACTTTTGCCCCAAAAAGTTTTGTAAAGTAATTTCAGGGGTATTTCTTGTAATTTGATGATTCTTCAAGGGTTGTTTTTGGCATTTCTTCATTCTTCATGGTCTTGACTTGTATGGTTGAATTTGTGGAGGACTAAAAATGACAAGTCTTCATTTGTGAGGGAGGATTCTTGCCAATTCTTCAAAGTGGAGGGTCCTTTTTGCAATTTGACAAACTTTAAGGACCAATCTTGTAATTATGAATAAACAAGGGTTTAAAGTGTTAATTATTCAATATTGGAGGACCCTTCTTGTATAATCTTCAATTCTTCAAGGGTTATTCTTGGAAATCCAACTCTAAGGCTTGGTTCATTGTGCGGCTTCGTTTCACGTGTTCGTTTTTGCTTGTTTCTTGTGATCTTTTGCCATTTTCTCAATATCCGTACCTAAAATACACATGGAACAAATACAAGCATATATTTGGCATATTTCATGATATTTTATGCATTTTAAGCCCATTTTGGATGATGAGACTATGTATAAAAGCAGTCTCATCATTCTCGTGTTCATAAGGTTACTTAGAAAGTTTACCCATGTTAAATACGATTTTGTCGTCACCAACTCTCATGATTAATTCGGCCGCGGCTACATGAATAAGAGTGTGACCGGTCTTCAAGAATGGACGTCCAACTATTAATGGAACACGGGGATCCATCTCATAGTCAACGACAGCAAAATCCGCCGGAAAGGTGAATTTGTCGACACCGACGAAGACATCTTCGGCTATCCCCACCGGATAAGCAACCGTACAGTTAGCTAACTCCAATGTCATTCATATGGGAACTAGCTCGGGTAGAGATAATTGTTTCCAAACGCTTAATGGCATTAAGTTGATACTATCACCTAGATCGGGTAGGGCCATACAATTCTCTACCCCGGGAAAGTTGCAAGGAATGAGAAAGCGACCTGGATCACCAAGTTTGGTTGGTAATTTACTTAAAAGAACCACGGAGCAATTCTCATTAAGTTGTGTTTGAGAAATATCAAGAAGTTTTTCCTTATCACTTAGAAGATATTTGAACATTTTATCATATTTAGGCATGTGAGTGAGCGCCTCGGCAAAGGAGATGTTGAAATTCAATTGTTTAAACATTTTAAGAAAGTTTGAAACTTGAATATCATCCTTGTTCCTAAACTTCTCTTTCCACAACCTTGAAGGATAAGGTATGTCGGGTTGAGAGGGAGGCATTGGAATAGATTGGTCACTCGCATCCTTTGGTGGTGGAGGGGTGGGGTTGGAAGGTGAAGGAATTGGTGAAGGTTGCTCGTTATTCGCTGTCACAATCACCAGAGTAGGTTTAGGAATCTCGGGTTCCTTATAGCCTTTTCCACTTCGGGTGGTGATTGCTTTCATCTCCCCTCTTTGATTTGCAATGGTGTTACTCGGAAGAGAACCCGAAGTAGAGGGTTGATTACTTTGGAAGAAACTATCCATCATATCCCTTAAGTCATTCGTTTGATTGCTTAATGAGTTTCACATGTCATTCCTAAGCTCGGCTCGAAGATCATTCCCTTGTTTAGCCATGTCACCTTTCAAGTTGATAATTTGGCTTTGAAGATTTTTCACCAGCGCGTCATTAGTCCTCATGTAAGTTTCGACCTCGTGATTAAATGTTGTGGGTTGGTTGGGAGGTGGATCTTGGTAAGCGCGTGGTTGATAGGTGGGAGGTTGGTAAACTTGATTATTACCTTGAGGTGGATATGGGTTTCTTTGGGTTTGATATTGATTAGGAGCTCGAGGTTGGTTTTGATTGTTGCGATTGAGGTTGTTTTGGTTTTGAGGAGGAAAACCGGGTGGTGAGAGAAAATTGTTTGAAAGATAACTTAACAAATTACGGTCACCTTGAGGACGTGCTTGATAGCCTCCCGTGGAAAAGTTACCGTTAGCCGCATACACGTTTTCCGGATTGTCATGAGTAGAAGGACAATCCGTGTATGAATGAGGACCGTCGCAAGTCTCACAAGAAAGTGCTACAGCTTTAACTTGTTGATAATGGTTCGTAGCTATGGTTAAGATATTTTTGTTCATGTCGGTTATTTGGCGGGTGAGTGCGATGAACTTGGGGTTTGAGGAAGTAGAAGAAACATTTACCCTCGGATTATTTCTTGAGGATGCGGATGAATCCCAATTTTTGTGATGAGTGGTCATGTTCTCGATTAGCTCTCTACACTCCTCGGGTCTTCTTTTCATAAACGTACCACCGGCGGCGGCATTAATCGTATCACGATCACGAAAAGTTAAATCGTTGTAGAAAGTATCAATTAGAGTGACGGGGAGCATATTATGGTTAGGATAACGATGATCAATACATTATAACATTCCCAAGCATCAAAAAGAGAGTCATCAGGTTCTTGAGTGAAACCACTGATTTGATTCCTAAGACTAGTTACCATAGATGGTGGAAAATATATTGACAGAAATTTTTGAGTCATCTCGTCCCATGTATGAATTGAGTTTTTAGGAAGACGATCAAACTATTTTTCGGCATGGTGGGATAAAGTGTGTGGAAAAAGATGAAGGCGGAGAAAATCCATGGTAACACCGGGCAGTTTCATGCTTTTAGTGACGGTTATGAATTTATCGAGGTGTTTGTTAGCATCATCATCCGGTAATCCGCGAAATGGTCACACATTTTGAACTTGTTGGATCATGTGATGCTTCAAAGAAAATTCGGAACCCGTGATTTGCATCGGCGCGATCGGTCCTCCACGTCCATTCATTTTCGGTTGGCATAACTCCTCCATCGTACGAAGCTCGGGTTGAGGGTGATGCTTGTTATTATTCACAAAGGGGTGTGGTGGATTGTTATTATTATGCGCACCGACCATATCTAGGTCTTTACGAGTCTCGGGCTCAAGATTAGACGAAGATCGAGTACGCATACACTAAAATGCAATACAATATTTTTAATTTTTTATCTTTTTTATTTTTTTGGATTTTTTGAAAATTTTATATTTTTTTGGATTTTTTGAAATTTGTTATGCTATGAAAATAACGTTCCCAAGAGAACGGATCCCAAAATCTATTTTTCTCACAAAAAACCGTTAATCTTTACGAAAAGAGCCAGCAGCGGCGCCATTTTAATATGGTTCTTTTTATATGTTGAGTGTTGTTCATACTCGATTCAATTCGAATTGATCATGGTTTAGGGTGGAATTTTCGTTTTTGGTAACTAAAAGGGGGAGCTTTTGATTATCTATGTCTACTAGTAATATAAACGTTAAAGTTATTGAACATAAAAATAAAATAAGGATGTCTAACCTTGATTGCTTATCCGGAATAAATGTTGCACAGTTGTTCTAAAGTTGGGGTGATTATCTATTTTAAAATTAAGTTGAAAACTTTAAAGATTGTAAATTAAAAATTAAGACTTTAAAAACAAATGACAAAAGGTTAAAACTTTATAAAAAGTAAATGTTGAAAATGAAAACTTTATAAAAGAAGTAAACTTGAAAAGCAAACTAAGTGAAAATGTTTAAAAATAAAGCTAAGTAAAAATAGCGAGAAAAACAAAATTTAAAACTAATTCGGAAAACCAAAATCAAACATAAGTCGGAATAAGCAAAAACTGAACACAATCCGGAATCCACGTTTTAACACTAATTCGGAATCCAGACGTACACACGTAATACGGAATACACGTTTTAAAGTAATCCGGAATCCATGTTACAAACATAATTCGGAATCACAACGTGTTCTAATCCGGAATCACAAAATGAATACAATCCGGAATCAATACTGAATGAAATCCAGAATACGTTCTGATAAACAATCCGGAATAAGGTTTCAAACCTTATCCGGAATATGAAATTCACACATAATCCGGGAAATAAAAAATTGCACACAATCCGGATTACTTATCACTATGTAATCCGGAATACCAATACTGAACCCTATTCGGAATATTTATGTTTGATGCTATTCGGAATGTGAAGTTAACAAGAAATTTGGAATATTGCACTAATCCTACACACAATTCGGGAAAGCTAAAGTTACCCTAATCCGGAATACTATATTCCGGATATAATCCGGAATGTGTAATCTTAGTTAAAACTAATCCGGAATATCTAGGTCCAGACCTTAATTCGGAATGTTGATTCACACACTAATTCGGGATAAGCTTGTTTTGCAAGTTAGTCGGGATAATGCATACAGTAAACAAGTCGAAATAAAGGGGTTTTAAGAACCCGGATAGCATAAAAATAAGCAAAAATCTAAATAAGTTAAAATCTAATAAGCACTTAACCAAAAGTTTAACCAAAATGATTTTTAGAAAAAGAAAATAAGCCAAAATTTAAAAACTATGAAAACACCAAAAAACTAAATATTGAAACTAAAATTTTAAAAGATTTAAACTATTTAAAACCACTTTATTAAAAATAAACTAAACACTAATAAGTAATAAGCACAATAAACTAAAACATCAAGCACACCAAATCAATAAGCACAGTCTAATAAGCAAATCAATCACACAATCAACAAGATTAAACCAACTACATGAATGATGAAACAAAACAATAGATTATGATTAAGATTCAATTACAAGATTAAAAGATGAAAGATTAAGCAAACTTGAAAGAAAATTTATAGAGAGAGAAAGTAACACCTACTCCTAATTACCTTTAAAAACTAAAAATAAACTAACTCTCCTAATGAAAGATTAGGATAGTATTTATAGGAGAAGGGGAGGGTGTTGTTGCTTCCTTCTTTCTTTTGTCTTCTCGTCTTTTTAAATAACTTGTCTTTCTCGACTTTGTCTCGGGATTAGTCAAATAATAAAATGAACTCGTCTTCTAATTTTCTTAATTTTGTAGCCTTGGTTCTTCGACTTCGTTAAACTTTCGTCTTTAGACTTTTTCTTCGATAAATCTTCAGAATAGGCCTTTGACTTCCGTTCTTCTTGCACTTTTGATCTTTTGACTTCGTCTTTTGTCTTTTTCTTCGATAAAAGCCCGTGAAAGCCCGTGTTTTCTTCCTATTTCATATTTTTGTCCTAAAACACAATAAAAACATAAACCACGCATAATTCCGACTTTTACGACATTAAATACACGTTTTGGTCTTGTTTTTATTATAATTAAGTGGTAAAAGGATAAGTGTTTTCACACTTATTAGTTGCATTGTGGTTTGTTGGATTTCTGCATGGCTTTGTCATTTTCCCCAAAAACGTATGCAGGGGAGGTTTCATGTGAACTCTTGGGTGATGTGGCATGCAAAGTGAGAGTTGGGTTTTGTTAATAACATCCTTAATCATAAATCTGGAGGTGATGGGGGATTAATTGTTGCTTAAACACAAATACCCAATTTGTGTTCATATGATGAATAGTTGGGTTTAATCTTGTTTTGTGTTTAAAAATGTGTTAACCACGTTTTTAAACTTAATTAAATAAGTTAGTTAAAAAACCGGTTAAGTGGATTGTGATGTGGCATGAGGGAGGCTTGTGATTGGTTGTAATGTGTTAGTGGGGCACGTGTCACACTATCACTGGTCTAGGTAAGTATTGTGTCTTGGCAGTTTATACCCTCCTTCTTCCATTCTTCTTTCATTTCAGTTTAAATAGACAAAAATTGAATTTCCCTTTATAAGCAAGTTTTGTTTTTCATAATTTTGCCCCAAAAAGTTTGCAAAGTATTTTCAAGAGTATTTCTTGGAAAATGAACTCTAGGGCCCGGTTCATTGTGCGGCTTCGTTTCCCGTGTTCGTTTTTACTTGTTTCTTGTGATCTTTTGCCATTTTCTCAATATCCGTACCTAAAATACACATTGAACAAACACAAGCATATATTTGGCACATTTTATGATATTTTATGCATTTTAAGCCCATTTTGGACGATAAGACTATGTATAAAAGCAGTCTCATCACTCCCCCATACTATACCATTGACATGCCTCACGCAATGCTAGAATAAAGTATCGTAGCACCTCCAAAATTCATTTTTATCCACTTTTATTGAATGATAAACTTGCTACACAACTACTACTTGCGTTTTAGACATAATGTAGGATTTTCATCGCAAAATTGGATGTTTAGGTTCATAGAACAAGAACACATGAATGCTTCGTTAGAAATAATTTCATCGTCCTCGATTTTCACTCAATTCCATGCCAAGCGTGTAACGAGATCATTGTCATTATAAGTTAGTAATGCTAACACTACTCATATGCCCTAATCACGTACTTATACTCCCATTATCCTAATTGGTATCTCTTATATTTTATTTTTGTCTTGAATGTTCACGAGGATACATTTTTTACTTATGTGATGATAGAGATTTAGGTCTAAAAATAGAGTCATAACGGTGTAACCAAGACCATCGAATTAATAACCCCCCCCCCTAATAGACAACGATGTCAAAAAGTTAAGTCAACAAGATGGATCGATAAACACGGTTTTATAACGGTTTCGAACATGAGACTTATTACCAAGACTTTTATACGCCCCCTAACGGATGGGCCTTATTATCATAGGTTTACCTCCATCTTTTATTCAACTCCGCCATGGAGCTTTTATTATGACTTCGGTCTTGCCTTGCCTTTTATTATCCTCCTCATCGGTGGTTGTATTATGGCCAAAGACGTATATCCTCATGCTAAGGCGAATTTTGGATCTTAAAAGCTTCAAAGATTAAGGCATAATTCACTTTCAATTTCGCATAGATTTTTTGGCCTTGTGAGCTTCAAATTGTTTGCTTGATTTAGGTGAGCACTTGAAATCTTATTATTAGGTGAAGCTTTTGATTATTCGGGTTGCCAATACTTCAAAACCGTGACGCTGGTGATACCTTAATGTCTTCCCAATTTATTTCCATGTAAGCTACTAGAAAAGACTAGAAACCAAAAATCAAGACTAAACCGCTATGCCAATACTTATTAAGCAAAATATATATATACAAGCGAAGGGAGAATAAGCAAACAATGAGAACACATGAGTTTTTGAAAGAATACGAGTACTCTACCTTTAGTATATTAACTCTATCATTTTTCGTCGTCATTTAAGAGACTTAGCCTAATGTAAAGTTAAGGAATCGAAGCTAAGTGCTCAATACGCACGGTCGAGTCAAAAATTACTCTTATTCTCGCCATCGGAAAATCTACATTCGTGTCTTCAAACACTTATAAAACATGAGAAAATTTTAAAATTTATCCGTTTTTATCCTTATTTGCAACAAAACGATAAACAAAAAGATAAACTTTGGAATGCATGAAGGTTTGGCAAGGCAAGTATCTATTCACCCCCCCCCCCCCCCCTCATACTAAAGTTAAACATTGTCCTCAATGTTTCGAGTCTAGGGGTGCAAACACACCCATACTAGAGACGTAGTTGAATGCCTAATCTAGCATGGAAAGGGTGGAACCGTTAAATTTAAAGCCGATATATCATGTGGATATCGAGAAATTCTTCAAAGCGAACGGTCGAGTGCTCCCATAAAACGAACACGAGAAGCTCCAATCGTGAATATAATGATCATCTAAAAACCACAATGCCCAAACAACCACGGAACAAAGGTTGGAAGGGCACTAATCCCCTCACGTAAGATACATTTGAAAGCGATAATATGTGCATGGATAAGCATGGGACTCCCCCACGAGGCACCTCGTTTTTTATTACCGAGTCATGAGATCGACTCGATCCCCTCAATACTAATTATCATTGGGGAAGGTGACTTGGTCGAGGTAGTTCGAGAGGGAACTTCCCCACCAAAGTAGTGCTTAAGCCTATGGTCATTCACCTTGAATTTAGGGCCATCATTTTGAGCTAGCTCGATGGTCCCATAAGGAAAAACTTGGGTAACGATGAATGGACCGGACCAACGGGATTTCAACTTGCCAGAAAAGATTTTCAAACGTGAGTTAAAAAGCAACACTTGATCTCCAATATTAAAAACTCGGTTTTTAATTTTGAAATCATGAAACTTTTTAGTTTTCTCTTTATAAATCAATGAATTTTCATAAGCAATGTCTCTCAATTCATCCAATTCATTTAATTGCATTTTCAGGTGTTTTCCCACGGTCTCAATGTCATCATTACAATGCTTTAGGGCCCAATAAGCTTTGTGTTCGAGTTTAATTGGAAAGCAACAATTCTTCCCATACACAAGCTTGTAAGGAGTTCACCCGATGGGCGTCTTATGAGCGGTATGAAAGGTCCATAATGTAACACCCGATTTTGATAAATAGAATGTCACGCGTGATTATGGCGTGTCATCAAAGCATACAAGGATAAATGTCTTAAACATTACATGACCATAAAGGAAATACCGGAAACAAACATCGGTACTCCAAAGTAAAAGCTCATCACACACAAACATAAGTACTGTAAAGGAAAAGGACTAAACAATGTCCATGGAAATAAGTATCAAAATGTATGATGATAAGCATAAAGTAAAGAAGGCTAGTAAGCTTCCAATCCATATGCACCTACGCTTAGAATCTACGAGCGCCCTTGAGTACCTGCCGTTTTGGGAAACATGAAAGGAAAAACAGTTGAGCATAACGCTCAGTGCACGGATATACAAGCATAACATGAATAATATAAGCATATATAACATATAGAAGCGGAATTGATTAAGTCCTGGTAAACCTGGTACAACTTAGTAAAAATGGTTTTATAGTTTGAAAAGCCTTATGTTTATCTTATGAAAATTGTTTAACATGTTAACCATTATGCCAATATAGGTCATGAAATATCAACGTGCATGAATACTTGTAGGGGTGACCTCATCATGCAATTAGAGGGGTTTCCTCTAATTAATATAAGTTTGGGTAGGAGGGATCAGCTCCTTGTGAAGGATGCAAGACACACACCACATTCACCTGAATAATCTGTTAAAAACATGTAACCTAGGATGCACCCATACGCCCCACATGATAATATAATAATATGGCCTAAAGATGAAAGGGACGCCACGAGCTATCACTCCGCCATGGTGAAGTCATAACACTGGTGCCTCTAGTGTTATGGTTATGGTACCTCCATAACTAGGTGAAACTGGTCATGCATGTATATGACTTAGGAATCTAATTAAACATAAGCAAATCAAAACATATAAAACATATACTGGGAAAACAGTTGGCTGCATACGCGGAAATTCTAATAAGGAAAGAATGTCCATACTGAAAGGACGGAGAATCCGTACCTTGTGTCCAGTGAACGAAGAAGACGAACGGAAGAAAGTCCTACTTTGATCTCACTAATGCTACATAAATAGTATACCTGTATAAGTATTCTGGTTACTGAGTACGTAACTAGTTTTATATCATGTCTTAGCTTGTTTTATATGTTCATGTCTTATTTTACTGATTTTAACGTTATGTTGTGTTTATCATGTATTCTGGATATTCTAATTAAGTATTACTTGTATTTCTTGTATTATTATACTTGTTGTATAATAATAAGTAACTTTCTATAAATAGCAGGTTTTCTAAAATAGAAGGTTTCCAAAAATAGAAAGTTTCTAAAAATAGAAAGTTTCCAAAAATAGAAAGTTTCTAAAAATAGAAAGTTTCCAAAAATAGAAAGTTTCCAAAAATAGATTAAATGCTTAATATAGATAAGTTTCTAAAAATTGAAAGTTTCCATATTTAGAAATAAGCTGGATTATTAAGCTAATAAAATAAGCTTAAGTTTTACTGATTAAATATACTAAGTCAGTATAGTTTATTAATTATACATGTAAATTAAATAAACTATATGTTATAAGATATAATTAAATATAACATGATTTAATTAAATTAAAGTGTATATAATACTTAGGTTAAAACATGTATTAATATTTATATTAATATAACCTAAGTCATGGAAATTAATTAATTATATGTCATGTTTTAATAATTAATTAATTACTATAGTCTAAATTACATAATAAAATACTTAGGTTATAATCATGTATTATTAATAATATAATAAACCTAAGTCATGTTTTAATTAAATTAATTAAGTACCATGTGAAATTAAATTAACTACTTGTAAAAATATATGCACATGTAAATAATTAAACTTGTAAAATAATCAACCCGATCCCGTGTGTTATTCCTATTAAAAACATGTCGTAAACCGGACCCGTGAACCCATGAACCGGCCCGAATCAAAACCCCTCCGAAAATAGTGGCAAACCGGCCCATGCCGGTTGCCCCTGCCTTCGGCTCACTGCCACCGGCTGTGTGCCGGTGGTCTTGCCCTTGCTCGGCTAGCCGCTGACCCACGGGTTCCCACCGGCTGTGTGTCGGTGGTTCCCACTGCTTGCCCGCGGTTCCCCCTGCTTTCCAAAAATAACCACCGGCTTTGGCTGGTGGTGGGGCTGTGGCTGCTGCGACCTAAACCAACCACAAGGACACCCCCGACGTGAGTCGGGGTGCCTTGTTCCCTGCTGCCGACCATGACCCAACACCACCGAGACATTAGTCTCGTGTGGTGGTGCGAACCAAGCTACACCGAGAGTCGTAGGACTCTCGGTTTTGTGGAGGCCGAACATCAAACCCGAAAACAATCCAAATAATTTACCCCATGATTATTAACATGTAATTAATCTTGTTTTATTTAAACCCCCATGATCATACATGCATAAAACATAAAAAGAAAATAAAAAGAAGGGTTTTCGGATTACCAAAGCACGTGGAATCAATAAGGAATGAACACACGAACATGTACTAATGATTTGTTAAGCAAAAATCAACCGAACACCCCTTGTTCTTGTGATAGCCGCCAGCCAAGGAAGAAGAAAGAGAGATTAGGGTTTTTAATTTTCTAAGATTTTTCCTCTGAATGAATATTGTTTCCCAATTTTGTTATTTAGCAAAATTAAACATGAGTTAGGCCCCTTTTCCTTCCTTGTTGTCGCGGCTATGAGGGCCCACCAAGGGGAAACCCGTAGTTTTTCGTGTTCTAATATTTTACGTGTTCCCGTGCTCGTATTTACGTGAAGTTATTATTAAATGTTCGTGTTATTATATATACTTGTACATAAATAATTACGTAATTACATAATAATATGCTCGTGATTATTTACGTTCATGTTTTCATGTTCGTGATTATAATTATTGTTGGTAATAATTATCGTGCATTAATACATACTTAATACTTATCGTATAATAATACGTATGTAATTCTTGTAATTAATATTCGTGAAACGTAAACATGTTATAAAAGGAAAGTTTTAATCATGTACGTACGATTATAAGTGTACTGTTCATGGTAAAAGCATGCGGGTTTTACAACTCTTCCCCGCTAAAAAGAATAATTCATCCCCGAATTATAGATAACGTAAACTGGAAAGAGAGGAACATACCCGAATTCAAAACTTGAAATGAGGGTAAGAAGTCCGGATAGACTCCTCGGTCTCCCAAGTGGCTTCCCGCTCGGTATGATCCCTCCAAAGGATTTTGACGAATGGAATCGTCTTCTTCCTCATGACTCGTTCTTGCCTGTCAAGAACTCGTTTGGGTTCCTCTAAGAAGGTAAGATCTTCATGAATCTGTTCCAGTGGATACAGAACCATGTGAAGGGGATGATACTTGTACCCTCTGAGTAAGGACACATGAAAAATATCGTGAACATGATAAAGCTGCGGAGGTAACGCTAAACGATAAGATACTTCACCGACTCGCTCAATGACATCAAACGGTCCGATGAATCGAGGACTGAGCTTCCCTTTGATTCCAAAGCGTCTAACTCAGAGTTCCGGCGATACCTTAAGGAAGACGTGATCTCCTACGTTAAAATGTAAGTCCCTACGATTCTTGTCGGCATAACTCTTCTGACGTGACCGTGCTTCTTGAAATTTCTGCTTAGCTACAGCGATCTTCTCGTTGGTCAACTCTATCATTTCTGGTCCTTCAAGTGTACGCTCACCAACCTGATCCCAGCAGATTGGGGTGCGACACTTCCTGCCATACAACATCTCGAATGGAGCACACTTAATACTTGCGTACCAATTGTTGTTGTATGCAAACTCTACCAGACAGATGTAACGTCCCAATCTCCCGTCCATTCCAACGCACATGACCTCAACATGTCTTCTAATGTCTGAATAATTCGCTCCGATTGCCCGTCTATTTGAGGATAAAAAGTCGTACTAAGCTTAAGTTTTGTACCCCAAGCTTTCTGCAGACTCCTCCAAAATCGCGAAGTGAAACAAGGATCTCTGTCCGAGATGATGCTAGATGGATCACCATGAAGTCTCATGATCTCCTTCTTGTAAGTATCGGCGAGTTTACTGACCGAATCTTCCTTGTTGATTGGTAAGAAATGAGCTGACTTAGTAAGTCGATCAACGATAACCCAAATCGCATTGTGCCTCCTCTTTGTCTACGGAAGACCGGGTAGCAAAATCCATGGTGATCTTGTCCCACTTCCACTCTAGAATATCTAACGGTTGTAGAAGACCGCTAGATCGCTGATGCTCGATCTTAACCTGCTGGCAGGTAAGACATTTGGAGACGTAAGTCGCAACATCCTGTTTCATACCACTCCACCAAAAGTATTGCTTGATGTCGTGGTACATCTTGGTCGAACCAGGATGAATAGAGAATGGGGAGCTATGAGCCTCAGCTAACAATGCTTCCCGGAGTTCTTGATCATCAGGAATACAAAGTCTCGTGCCATGCCATAAGATACCGTCTGCGTCTACCCGAAATTCTATCTGCTTCTCCAAATTCTGAATTATCGCCCAGATTTTACCATCATCCTTCTGAGCTTCCTTGATCTAAGAGAGTAACTCAGGTTCCGCTCTAAGATTAGCCCAGTAACCATGTTGTCCACATACCATGATCTCAATGTCCAGTCGCTCCAAGCCTCTTATAATTTCCTCCTCAATTTTAATGTCGTTTATCATTCCAGACTTTCTACTAAGTGCATCTGCTACGACATTCGCCTTGCAAGGATGATACTGCAGATTAATGTCATACTACAGATTAACGTGCATCTGCCACTACGTTGAGTGAAGATGTACTTCAAGCTCTTGTGGTCTGTGAAAATGTCACATGATTCTCCGTACAAGTAGTGCCTCCATATCTTCAATGCAAACACGACTGCTGCAAGTTCCAAGTCATGCGTATGGTAATTTTACTCATAAGGCCTAAGCTGTCGTGAAGCGCACATGATCACTTTCCCATGTTGCATGAGAACACAGCCAAGTCCCTTCCCCGAAGCATCACTGTAAATTTGAAATCCACCTATACCAGATAGTAGAGTAAGAATCGGTGCAGATACTAACTTCTGCTTTAGGTCTTCAAAGCTCTTCTCTCTTTCTTCAGTCCAGACGAATTTCCCCCCTTTCCGCATCAGTTTGGTCAATGGTAGTGCTAAACGGGAAAAGTTCTCTACGAACCTACGGTAGTAACCAGCTAATCCTAGGAAACTACGAACCTCAGTCGCTGATGTCGGTCTTGGCCACTTGGTAATAGCCTCAACCTTTGTTGGATCCATGGTGATTCCTTCTGCTGATACAATGTGACCTAAGAACGCCACCTTGTCTAACTAGAACTCACACTTGGAGAATTTAGCATACAACTGCTTCTGGCGGAGAATCTGTAACATTGTACGAAGATGGTCTTCGTGTTTCTCCTTGGACTTAGAGAGTATCAGGAAAACAGTTGGAGCATTGGTAAGGCCAAATGGCATGACTACAAATTCATAGTACCCATAGCGTGTACGGAAAGCAGTCTTGGCGATGTCTTGCTATTTTACCCGTAGCTGATGATTGCCCGACCTCAGATTAATTTTGAAGAAATGTTTGGCCCCTTGGAGTTGGTCAAACAGATCATCAATGCGTGGCAAAGGATACCTATTCCTGATGGTGATCTAGTTGAGCTCCCGATAATCTATGCAAAGACGCATACTGCCGTCCTTCTTCTTCACGAATAAGACCGGTGAGCCCCATGGAAATGCGCTCGGTCGAATGAAGCCTCGTTCCAGAAGTTCTTGCAATTGGTCCTTCAAATCCTTCAGCTCTATGGGAGCCATGCGATAAGGAGCCTTGGATATCGGCTCAGCTCCTGGAATGAGCTCGATATTAAACTCTACTTCACGTGTAGGTGGTATGCCCGAAAGTTTTTCTAGAAATACGTCTGGAAATTCTGACACTATCGGTTGATTCTGAATTGATGGAGATTCAGCATCCATGACATGAACAATAGCTAGATAGCCCTCACGACCATGTGAAAGTAATGCACATGCTTGCAGGGTTGATATGATTTGGACAGACCTTCCGGGTACGAACCTGTTGTGAATGTACTCTGGTGCATTAACATCACCGAAGATGACCCGATATGTATGGCAGTCTATGGTGGCATGATGTTTGGATAGCCATTCCATGCTCAATATCATGTCAAAATCATTCATGTCCAACGAAAGTGCGTCAACAGGACGGATCTTGTCGTCAAACTCTAGGGGAAGGCTCTTGTACACATGGGTTATGCGTACATAGTCTCTTAAAGGCATGGAAATGTTTAGTACATTCTATAATGGAATAGGGGATATCCTAACATTCTTAGCTTAAGTAGTAGAAATGACCGAATGAGTAGCACCCGTGTCAAATAAAACACATGCAGCTTGACCATACATGTACAAGATTCCAGTGATGGTACCTGTAGACTTGGTGGCCTAATCGCGAGAAGTCGTGTAAACACGTCCACTAGTAGGAGGCGACTTGGAATCAGCATGTCCAGATGTGCCCTCCATCTCGCCCTTGCGACAGTCCTTCATGCGATGACCAATAAGGCCACATTTTTAGCATGCGTCGCTGTCGCGGTGACATGGTCATGGGTGCCTACGGTTGCAGGTAGTGCAAAGAGGATGAGTATACCCTCCAGCAGGTGCCCTTGTTGAATGGGATCCAGTAATAGCTGGACGGTTAGGCTGTGAACCTCTATGGTTCTGGTCCCTCTCGTTACCATGATTCCTGGTAGAAGATTGCTAATGTGTCAGAATTATGAAATATTGCATGTAACGTAAGGAAATGAGTAAGTGTAAGGACCTGCTGTTGTTGGAGTTTCCAGCGTTGTTACGATAATTATCATTACTGCCACGCCTATCCGTAGCAGAACGGTCTTGAGTCTGACCGTTTCCCTTGGGCTGAGTAGGTTGTTGCTGAGTAGCCGGCTGAGACCGGTCCCCAGTCTTCTGCCTGGAAGATGCAGTTTAAAAGAGATATAATATAGGAATATACTGAAAGAATTCGGAATGGTCACCGCTGAATAACGAATATTTACGTCTTCTCGGGTATCTCTGCTTCCCCGAACTCTTTGTTTTCTTGAAGCATCTCCAACTTACGTGCTGCATCGGCAACGTGTGCCACCGTGTTGAACGTAGCACACACCAAGTTGTTGGCGACCGATGTACGAAGAGCCCACCGGAAGTGGTATGCTTGCTCTTCGGCAGTACCTGCTGCTGCGCCAAGAAAACCAGCCAAACAAAGAAAACGCTGCATGAACTCATTGCTGTTCTCCCCAACTCTCTGCCTGATTCCGTGGTACTCCCTCTTTAGCTTGTCTTGCTCAGCCTTGGGAAAGAACTGTCCCATCACTAACTCCTTGAACTGAGCCCAAGTCAAACCAGCCACCCAATCATCACCTCCCTCAGACTGCTTGAGTGCCTTCCACCATCCTAGCACATCACCTTTGAACTTGTAACAGGCCAACCTCGACTTGAAGACGGGGTCACATCCCATTATATCGAAGATCTTCTCAATGTGAGCCAACCAACTTTTAGATTCATTGGGGCTATCAGTTTTCTCGAAGGATCGAGGGCGTTTCTTGTTGAATCTCTCCAGCCATGTGACCAATGTTGCTGGAGGAGGAGGAGGTACTGGGTGATGTTGTTGATTGTTGGTAGCCTGCACCTCAGCCCTGATTTCGTTCCTCAGCTGAGGAAGCAAAGCTTGCATCGCAGCTTGGACTGCTGCATTGAGTTGTTCCTGCTCGCGTGTGAGAACCATCTGACAATATAACATAAAAAAATACATGATTAAACTGATCAAACATAAAATATATATACATGAAAAAAATTTATACCAATAAAGCATGAGAAAAATTTTATGCAGAAAAACTAGTATATGAATGCATAATGTAGTTTTATGAAAACTTCTATATGCGCGAGAGTGAACGCCTATGGTCAGTTCACTCAAAACAAAAGACATGGCGCGAGGACACCAATGGGTCGGTCCCAAAGTTAAAAGTTTCGATAAAAGCACATGCGACTAAATAGGGCCAGTCTTGTACCAACCATTACTTAGTCATAAACCTGCGACAATGACATATATATATATAAATGCATGAAAACAATGAATGCATGAAAACCGACTGTCAGTTCTAGGAAGCCATAGTGACTACCCACTAATCACAGGTCGTATTTTGAGAGCCTACAGGTCAAAGCCTTGGCTCTGATACCATAATTTTAACACCCCATTTTGATAAATGGAATGTCACTCGTGATTATGGCGTGTCATCAAAGCATACAAGCATAAATATCTTAAATATTACATGACCATAAAGGAAATACCGGAAACAAACATCGGTACTCCAAAGTAAAAGATCATCACACACAAAGATAAGTACTGTAAAGGAAAAGGACTAAACAATGTCCATGGAAATAAGTAGCAAAATGTATGATGATAAGCATAAAGTAATGAAGGCTAGCTTCCAATCCATATGCACCTACGCTTAGAATCTACGAGCGCCCTTGAGTACCTGCCGTTTTGGGAAACATGAAAGGAAAAATGGCTGAGCATAACGCTCAGTGCACGGATATACAAGCATATAATGAATAATATAAGCATATACAACATATAGCAACAGAATTGATTAAGTCCTGGAAAACCTGGTACAACTTAGTAAAACTGGTTTTATAGTTTGAAAAGCCTTATGTTTATCTTATGAAAACTGTTTAACATGTTAACCATTAAGCCAATATAGGTCATGAAATATCAACGTGCATGAATACTTGTAGGGGTGACCTCATCATGTAATTAGAGGGGTTGCCTCTAATTAATATAATTTTGGGTAGGAGGGATCAGCTCCTTATGAAGGATGCAAGGCACACACCACATTCACCTGAATAATCTATTAAAAATATGTAACCTAGGATGCACCCATACGCTCCACTTGATAATATAATAATATGGCCAAAAGCTGAAAGGGACACCACGAGCTATCACTCCGCCGTGGTGAAGTCATAACACTGGTGCCTCTAGTGTTATAGTTATGGTACCTCCATAACTAGGTGAAACTGGTCACGCATGTATATGGCTTAGGTATTTAATTAAACATAAGCAAATCAAAACATATAAAACATATACTGGGAAAACAGTTGGCTGCATACGGGGAAATCCTAATAAGGAAAGAATGTCCATACCGAAAGGATGGAGAATCTGTACCTTGTGTCCAGTGAACTAAGAAGACGAACGGAAGAAAGTCCTACTTCGATCTCACTAATGCTACATAAATAATATACGTGTATAAGTATTCTGGTTACTGAGTACGTAACTGGTTTTATATCATGTCTTAGCTTGTTTTATATGTTCATGTCTTGTTTTATTGATTTTAACGTTATGCTGTGTTTATCATGTATTCTGGATATTCTGATTAAGTATTACTTGTATTTCTTGTATTATTATACTTGTTGTGTAATAATAAGTAACTTTCTAAAAATAGCAGGTTTCCTAAAATAGAAGGTTTCCAAAAAGAGAAAGTTTCCAAAAATAGAAAGTTTTTAAAAATAGGTTTCCAAAAATAGAAAGTTTCCAAAATAGATAAATTGCTTAATTTAGATAAGTTTCTAAAAATAAAAGTTTCCATATTTAGAAATAAGTTGGATTATTAAGCTAATAAAATAAGCTTAAGTTTTACTGATTAAATAAACTAAGTCATGTGATTAATAGTATAGTTTATTAATTAATGCATGTAAATTAAATAAACTATATGTTATAAGATTTAATTAAATATAACATGATTTAATTAAATTAAAGTGTATATAATACTTAGGTTAAAACATATATTAATATTTATATTAATATAACCTAAGTTATGGAAATTAATTAATTATATGTCATGTTTTAATAATTAATTAATTACTATAGTCTAAATTACATAATAAAATACTTAGGTTATAATCATGTATTTTTAATAATAATAATAAACCTAAGCCATGTTTTAATTAAATTAATTAAGTATCATGTTAAATTAATTTAATTACTTGTAAAAATATATGCACATGTAAATAATTAAACTTGTAAAAATAATCAACCCACTCCTGTGTGTTATTCCTATTAAAAACATGTCGTGAACCGGACCCGTGAACCCATGAACCGGCCCGTATCAAAACCCCACCGAAAATAGTGGCAAACTGGCCCATGCCGGTTGCCCCTGCCTTCGGTTCACTGCCACCGGCTGTGCGCCGGTGGTCTTACCCTTGCTCGGCTAGCCGCTGACCCACGGGTTCGCATCGACTATGTGTCGGTGGTTCCCACTGCTTGCCCGCGGTTCCCCCTGCTTTCCAAAAATAACCACCGGCTTGGCCGGTGGTGGGGCTATGGCTGCCATGACCTAAACCAACCACAAGGACACCCCCGACGTGAGTCGGGGTGCCTTGTTCCCTGCTGCCGACCGTAACCCAACACCACCGAGACATTAGTCTCGTGTGGTGGTGCGAACCAAGCTACACCGAGAGTCGTGGGACTCTCGGTTGTGTGGCGGCCGAACATCAAACCCGAAACAACCCAAATAATTTACCCCCATGATTATTAACATGTAATTAATCTTGTTTCATTTAAACCCCCATGATCATACATGCATAAAACATAAAAAGAAAATAAAAAGAAGGGTTTTCGGATTACCAAAACACGTGGAATCAATAAGGAATGAACACACGAACACGTACTAATGATTTGTTAAGCAAAAATCAACCGAACACCCCTTGTTCTTGTGATAGCCGCCGGCCAAGGAAGAAGAAAGAGAGATTAGGGTTTTTAATTTTCTAAGATTTTTCCTGTGAATGAATATTGTTTCTCAATTTTGTTATTTAGCAAAATTAAACATTGGTTGGGGACCTTTTCCTTCCTTGTTGTCGCGGCTATGAGGGCCCACCAAGGGGAAACCCGTAGTTTTTCGTGTTCTAATATTTTACGTATTCTCGTGCTCGTATTTACGTGACGTTATTATTAAATTTTCCTGTTATTATATATACTTGTACATAGTCGTAATAATAATTACGTAATCACATAATAATATGCTCGTGATTATTTACGTTCATGTTTTCATGTTCGTGATTATAATTATTGTTGGTAATAATTATCGTGCATTAATACATACTTAATACTTATCGTATAATAATACGTACGTAATTCTTGTAATTAATATTCGTGAAACGTAAACATGTTATAAAAGGAAAGTTTTAATCATGTAAGTACGATTATAAGTGTACTGTTCATGGTAAAAGCATGCGGGTTTTACACATAAAGTGTAACACCCCATTTTGATAAATGAAATGTCACGCGTAATTATGGCGTGTCATCAAAGCATACAAGGATAAATGTCTAAAACATTACATGACCATAAAAAGGAAATACCGGAATCAAACATCGGTAGTCCAAAAGTAAAGCTCATCACACACAAACATAAGTACTGTAAATGAAAGGACTAAACAATGTCCATGGAAAGAGTATCAAAGTATAGATAATGCATAAAGTAAAGAAAGGCTAGAAAGCTTCCAGTCCATATGCACGTACGCTTAAAGTCAACGAGCGTCCCTGAGTACCTGCCGTTTTGGGAACATGAAAAGGAAAACGGCTGAGCAATACGCTCAGTGCACGGATGTACAATAAAGCATGAATAATATAAGCATATAACAACGGAAGAAACTAAGTCCTGAATAACCCGGTTAAGTCTTAATAAAACTGGTTTTATAGTTTGAAAAGCCTTATGTTTATCTTGTAAAAACTGTTTAACATATTTTACCATTAGCAATATAGGTCATGAAAATCAACGTTGCATGAATACTTGGAGGGGGTGACCTCGTCATGCAAATTAGAGGGACTGCCTCTAATTTAATATACTGGTTTTTAGGTAAGAGGGATCAACTCCTTGTGAAGGATGCAAGGCACACACCACATTCACACTGAGTAATCTGATGAAAACATGTAACTAGGATGCACCCATACGCCCCACATGATAAATATAATAATATGGCCAAAAGCTGAAGGGACGCCACGAGCAATCACTCCGCCGTGGGGAAGTCATAACACCAGTGCCTCTAGTGTTATGGTTATGGTACCTCCATAACTAGGTGAAACTGGTCATGCATGTATATGGCTTCAGGTATTCTAATTTAAACATAAGCAATCAAACATATAAACTTTTACTATGGGAAAACAGTTGGCTGAATACGGGGAATCCTAATAAAGAAAGAATGTCCATACTTAAAGGACGGGAATCCGTACCTTATGTCCAGTGAACGAAGAAGACGAACGAAAGAGAGTCCTACTTCGGTATCACTAATGCTACATAAATACATACGTGTATAAGTATCTGATTAATAAATATGTAACTGGTTTTATATCATGTCTCAGCTTGTTTTATATGTTCATGTCATGTTTTACTGTTTTAAGCTTTATACTGTGTTTATCTTATATTCTGTCTATTCTGATTAAGTATTACTTGTATTTCATGTATTATTATACTTGTTGTGTAATAATAAGTAACTTTTTAAAAATAGCAGGTTTCCTAAAGTAGAAAGTTTCCAAAAATAGAAAGTTACCAAAACTAGAAAGTTTCCAAAAATAGAAAGTTTCCAAAACTAGAAAGTTTCCAAAAATAGAAAGTTTCCAAAAATAGAATTACTGCTTAAAATAGATAAGTTTCTAAAAATAGAAAGTTTCCATAAATAGATTAGCTGCCTTAATTAAATAAGTTTCTAAAAATAGGAAGTTTCCATAAATAGATATAAGCTGGTTAAATAAGCTAATTATATAAGCTTAAGTGTTTTCTGATTATTATTCTAAGTCATGTAGTTATAAAGTATAGTTTATTAATTATTACATGTAAATTAAATAAACTATAGGTTAAAATTATTTAATTAAATATATCATGATTTTAATTAAATAGAGGTAAAAGACTTAGGTTAAAACATGTATTATTAACTATTAATAATATAACCTAAGTCATGTTAATTACTTAATTATAGTCATGGTTTTAATAATTAATTAATTATAAAGTCTAATAAATTATAAATAGTTAGGTTAAAATTCATGATCTAATAATTAAATTTAAAACCTAAGTCATGTACATTAAATTAATCATGTCATGTTTTATTCATTTAATTTTAAAACATAACTAATAAAATCATAAACCTTAAAAATAATTTATGAACCGGACCCGTGACTAAAAACCATGAACCGGACCCGTAACTAACACCATAACCCGAACAACGTCAGGTTTCCCCTTGGTTTTGCTGCTGCCGTGGGACCACCACCACCATACCAAGACCATATGGTCTCGGTGGTGTTACATAAGCCCAGCCGAGACCCCTATGGGGCTCGGTTAGGCGTCGGCTAGACCACAAACACCCCTAAACCATTGATTTGATTTACCCCATGATCATTAACATGTTTAAATAATTGTTTTTAATTAGTTTTTAAAAACATCATGATTTTATGTGATTCATTAAATCAAAACATAAAAGAAAAGGTTAAAAAGGTTATACCGATTACGTGAAACAAATGAGGATGAACACACACGAATCCTTGCAAAATATCCAAGATCAAAATCAACCCAAACACCCCCTTGTGGTGTTGTATATCCGGCGGCCAAAGAGAGAAGGAAGAATGAGAAAAACTTTTAGGGTTTTAACTATTTTCTTGATTTGTAAAAAGTGAAACAAGTTTTTACCTTAACCCCCTAGTTAGTAAATTTTACATGGTCCAAGCCCATGTTTCCTTGGTATGCCGCGGGTAGGGGGCCCACTTGGGGTAACCCGTACTTTTCTCGAGTGTAAATATTATAGTGTGTTCTCGTGTTTTATCGTGTTCTAATTCATTATTGATCGTGACTTAATATATTTATTCGTGTTTGTAATAAATATATATACGTAAGTAATATTAGCTCGTGATTAAATTACGTTCATGATCGCATGTTCATGATTATAATTATTATTGGAATAATTATCGTGTGTTCATACGCAATAAATACTTATCGTGTTCTAACACGTACTTAATACCTAAAATTCTTATACGTGAAACGTAACGTGCTATAAAAGGAAAGTTCTAATCATGTACGTACGATCTAAAAGGTACTATTCATGGTAAAAGCATGCGGGTTTTACAACTCTTCCCCCCTAAAAAGAATAATTCGTCCCCAAATTATAGGTAAAGTAAACTAGAAAAGAAGAACATACCCGAATTCAAAATATGAAATGAGGGTAAGAATCCTGGATAGACTCCTCTGTTTCCCAAGTGGCTTCCCGCTCGGTATGATCCCTCCAAAGGATTTTGACGAATGGAATCGTCTTCCTTCTTATGACTCGTTCTTGTCTGTCAAGAACTCGTTCAGGTTCTTCTATGAAAGTGAGATCTTCATGTATCTGTTCCAATGGATACTGAACCATGTGAAGAGGATGATACTGGTACCCTCTGAGTAAGGACACATGAAACACATCGTGTACATGTGAAAGCTGCGGAGGTAACGCTAAACGATAAGATACTTCACTGACTCGTTCAAACGAGGACTGAGCTTCCCTTTAACCCCGAAGCGTCTAACACCACGTGCCGGCGAAACCTTAAGAAAGACGTGATCTCCTACATTAAAATGTATGTCCCTACGATGCTTGTCGGCGTAACTCTTCTGACGTGACCGTGCTTCTTGAAGTTTCTGCTTAGCTACTGCGACCCTCTCATTAGTCATCTCTATGATCTCTGGTCCTTCAAGTGTTCGCTCACCAACCTGATCCCAGCAGATTGGGGCGTGACACTTTCTGCCATACAACATCTCGAAAGGAGCACACTTGATACTTGCGTGCCAACTGTTGTTGTATGCAAACTCCACCAAACAAATATAATCGTCCCAATCGCCCGTCCATTCCAACGCACATGACCTCAACATGTTTTCCAATGTCTGAATCGATCACTCTGACTGCCCGTCTGTTTGAGGATGAAAAGTTGTGCTAAGCTTAAGTTGTGTACCCCAAGCTTTCGGCAGACTCTTCCAAAATCGCGAAGTGAAACGAGGATCTCTGTCTGAGACGATGCTGGATTGAGCACCGTGGAGTCTCATGATCTCTTTTCTATACGTATCGGCGAGTTTACTGACCGAATCTTCCTTGCGGATCGGTAAGAAATGAGCTGATTTGGTAAGTCGATCTACGATAACACAAATTGCATCGTGCTTCCTCTTGGTTGGCGGAAGACCAGTAACAAAATCCATGGTGATTTTGTCCCACTTCCTCTCTGGAATATCTAACGGTTGAAGGAGACCGCCAGATCGCTGATGCTCGATCTTAACCTGCTGGCAGGTAAGACATCTAGAGACGTAAGTGGCAACATACTGTTTCATACCACTCCACCCAAAGTACTGCTTGATGTCATGGTACATCTTAGTCGAACCAGGATGTATAGAGAATGGGAGCTATGAGCTTCAGCTAACAATGCTTCCCGGAGTTTTGGATCATCAGGAACACAAAGTCTCATGCCCTGCCATACAATACCATCTGCATCTACTCTGAATTCCGTCTTCTTCTCCAAATTCTGAATTATCGCCCAGATTTCTCCATCATCTTTCTAAGCTTCCTTGCTCTTAGAGATTAACTCGGGTTCTACTCTAATATTAGCCTAGTAAACGTGCTTTCCACGTACCATGGTCTCTATGTCTAGTCTCTCCAAGTCTCTTATGATTTCCTCCTCAATCTTAATGTCGTTGATCATTCCGGACTTCCTGCTAAGTGCATCTGCTACTACATTCGCCTTTCCGGGATGATACTGCAGATTAATGTCATAATCCTTCAATAGCTCTAACCATCTCCTCTGCCTCATGTTCAATTTACGCTGAGTGAAGATATACTTCAAGCTCTTGTGGTCCGTGGAAATGTCACATGATTCTCCATATAAGTAGTGCCTCCATATCTTCAATGCAAACACGACTGCAGCAAGTTCCAAGTCATGCGTAGGGTAATTTTCTTCATAAGGCTTTAGCTGCCGTGAAGCGTACGCGATCACTTTCCCATGTTACATGAGAACACAACCAAGTCCCTTCCCTGATGCATCACTGTAGATTTGAAATCCACCCGTACCAGATGGGAGAGTAAGAATAGGTGCAGATACTAGCTTCTGCTTCAGGTCTTCAAAGCTCTTCTCTCTTCCTTCAGTCCAGACGAATTTCTCCCCTTTCCGCATCAGTTTGGTCAATGGTAGTGCTAAGCGGGAAAAGTTCTCCATGAACCTACGATAATAGCCAGCTAAGCCTGAGAAACTGCGGACTTCAGTCGCTGATGTCGGCCTCGGCCCCTTAGTAATAGCCTCAACCTTCGCTGGATCCATAGTGATTCCTTCTGCTGATATAATGTGTCCTAAGAACGCCACCTTGTCTAACCAGAACTCACACTAGGAAAATTTAGCATACAGCTGCTTCTGGCGAAGAATCTGTAGTACTGTACGAAGATGGTCTTCGTGTTCCTCCTTGGACTTTGAGAAAATCAGGATGTCATCGATGAAGACAATGACGAACTTGTCCAGAAATTCATGGAAGATTTTGTTCATCAAATCCATGAACACTGTTGGAGCATTGGTCAGGCCGAATGGCATGACTACAAATTCGTAGTGGCCATAGCATGAACGGAAAGCAGTCTTGGCGATGTCCTGCTCCTCAACCCGTAGTTGAGGATAGCCTGACCTAAGATCAATCTTGGAGAAGTGTTTGGCCCCTTGGAGTTGGTCAAACAGATCATCTATACGCGGCAGTGGATACCTATTCCTGATAGTAATCTTGTTGAGCTCGCGATAGTCTATGCAAAGACGCATACTGCCGTCCTTCTTCTTAACAAATTAGATCGGTGCGCCCCATGGAGATGTGCTCGGTCGAATGAAACCTCGTTCAAGAAGTTCTTGTAGTTGATCCTTCAGCTCCTTTAACTCTATGGGATCCATGCGATAAGGAGCATTGGAAATCGGTTCCACTCCTGGGATGAGCTCGATATTTAATTCCACTTTTTGTGCAGGTGGTATGCCCGGAAGTTCTTCTAGAAATACATCTTGGAATTCCGACACTATTGGCTAATCCTGAATTGATGGAGATTCAGCATCCATGTCATGAACCGTAGCTAGATAACCCTCGTAGCCATGTGATAGTAGTGCAAGTGCTTGTAGGGTAGATATGATTTGTACAGACCTTCCGAGTATGAACCCGTTGTGAATGTACTCTGGTGCATTAACATCACCGAAGATGACTCGATATGAATGGCAGTCTATGATAGAATGATGCTTGGATAGCCAATCCATGCCCAAAATCATGTCAAAGTCATTCATGTCCAGCGAAAGTGTGTCAAGAGGACGAACCTTATCATCAAACACTAGGGGAAGACTCTTGTATACATGGGTTATGCGTACAGAGTCTCTCAAAGGCGTGGAAATATTCAGTATATTATCTAGTGGCATTGGGAGCATCCTAATGTTCTTGGCATAAGCAGTAGAAATGACCGAGTGAGTAGCACACGTATCAAAAAGAACACACGCAGCTTGACCATACATATACAAGGTTCCAGTGATGGTACCTGTAGACTTGTTGGCCTGTTCTCGAGATGTCGTGTAGACGCGTCCAGTGGTAGGAGGCGGCTTGGTATCAGCATGTCCCGATGTGCCCTCCATCTCTCCCTTACGGCAGTCCTTCATGCGATGGCCAGGAAGACCACACTTGAAGCATGCGTCAGTGTCACGACGACATGGCCCTGGGTGCCTACGATGGCAAGTAGAGCAAAGATGATGAGTATATCCTCCAGCAGGTGCTCTGGCTGGCTGAGGACCTAATAAAACATTTTACATGAGACATGATAATAGGGTACAAAGGACAATGTGAATAATCGTAAGATGGAATACCAATGATAGATGGACGGCTAGGCTGTGAACCTCTCTGGTTTTGGTCCCTACCTTTTCCATGGTTCCTGGTAGAAGATTTGCTAAAGTGTTAGAATTATGAGTTATAACATGAAATCATAAGAAAATGCGTAAGTATTAGGACCTGCTGCCGTTGTAGTGTCCATCGTTGTTATGGTAATTATCATTACCGCCACGCCTATCCGTAGCAGAACGGTCGTTAGTCTGACCGCTTCCCTTGTGCTGATTAGGCTGCTGCTGAGTAGCCGGCTGAGACCGGTCCCCAGTCTTCTGCCTGGAAGACACAATTTAAAGAGATGAAATATTTGACATATATAGAAAGAATACGGATTGGTCACCACTTGATTACGAATGTTTACCTCTTATCGGGTTTATCTGCTTCCCCGAGCTCATCTCTCTCATGCAGCATCTCTAGCTTACGTGCCGCATCAGCCACTTGTGCTACCGTGTTGAACGTAGCACACACCAAGTTGTTTGCGACCGATGTGCGAAGATCCTGATGACGTATAGTCCCCAGCCGGGTCATGAACCCAGCCCACGGGTACTACCCGTATCCGGCCCATCACAGATGGGTGGGAATAATGTCATTTGAGCTTATGGGCTTGGATGAACAGTAGCCGCACACATGTGTGCGGTTCACGGCCCGGCATGGCCGGTACAGGTTTAGACAGAATCATATTCTGTCTATGATTAGGATTTCCCCAATGAAGAGAATATTCACTCACCATATTTAGAAGATAACAATCAATATAAAACTGGTGCTTATCCTTTCCTTGGGGCCGAAGTATCAGTGACAGCCCATTAGGGTTTCACTTCCTATAAAAGGAACCCCCAAGGGTTCCACAAAGGTATTACGTTCTATACATTCAACTCACTCGACTCCTACAAACCATAACCGATTACTTACTCTCATGCCGGAGTCTAATCGTGGGAAACATTCTCACTGTAAGCCTAACGCGTGTTGTTTAGTGTGCAGGATCCCAACCATACAGTTCACTTGGTGCGGGAGCCGGAACCTAGCCAACCCGAATTAAGCCTAATTCGGGTCTAGCAAGGATCACCCAACTTTTGCATCAACAAGTTGGCGCCATCCGTGGGACCCATTACACTAAGCTAGAGCAAAATCTCATCTTGAACTCTCAATGACGAAGGGGCATCCGCAAGCTAATCCCAGGAACATAAATCCTAGAAATCGGATGTCCCAAGGGGAAGGGATACTCATCCCCAATCAATCCCCTAGCCGTCCAACGGGCGGACAAAACAACCGCAGCGGTTTTCAGTCTATGGGAGTGACGAGCACGATCTCCATGACTCCTCCACCTACTTCGACTCTGTACAACCCTGACCCAGGGAGTGCGCCCAATCCCCCTAACAAGGAGCCGCGTAGACCGTCGATAGAGGAAGAAGTAGAAGTCCAACCACTCAGCGAGGAAGATCTCACTCGAGTTCTCACGCAGAACTTTGATAGGATCATCCCAGGGATTGCATCAAGGTTGAATCTAGGAAGGAACCTCCAATCTAGACTCAACTTTGGTAATGCCGGACCAAGCACCTCTTCCCAAAATCAGAGGAAAAGGAAGACCCGACCTCAGGAACGGAGCCTCTTCGAGGAAACTCCCCAACCTAGGAATGTGTTTGAGCGCATAGGAGATCGCCTCATAGAGGAACTAACGCAGTCTTGGGAAGGGGGAGAGAAGTCCGACGGTTCACCCGAGCGACCAGATCTGGAACTAACCAGAGCCACTCGCCGCACAAGTGTGTGGGATAGGATGAACACTGGGAAGAAGGCTCCTGGCTCTTCTCAAAAGAGCGGTCCTCACCCAAGAGATGGGGCACCACCTCCTTCTCCAGATCCATCAGGAGAGGAGTCGGATGACCATCCGCCCAAGTGTCGCCGACCTAGGCGTACCCCTCCACCACCACCAAACAATGATGAGTATTATGGTGGCCCCTATAATCGAGAGGCAGAAGCGGAGGATCTTTCCCGTCCGTGGTGTGACCCGTGGGAAGACCCTAGGCTCACCCGTCCATGGGCGGATCCCAGGGAAGATCCTTTTACTCTCCGCATACGGAATTACTCCGAGGACACAAAACGTCGCATGTCGGCGTGTGTCAAGACTTATGATGGAACTGGTGATCCGGACGATCACCTCAAAATATTTGATACGCAGGCTAAAATCGAGCGATGACCCATGCCTGTATGGTGCCAAATGTTCAATTAAACCTTGATCGGCAATGCTCGTGACTGGTTTGAGGGACTCCCTCCGCGAAGTATTGATAGCTTCACTGAACTTCGCACTGCGTTCAAGAATAATTATACTCAGCGGAAGAAGTATAATAGGGATCCGGTCTCATTGGCAGCTGTCAAGCAACGGCCGGGGGAGTCTACAGAAGCTTTCACTGAACGCTTCAACGACTAGTGCACACGCACAAAAACAATGCCGGAACTCCTGAAAATTTCCGACTACATGCATGCCATAACAGACAGGGAATTAATCAGGCGTCTCAATGACAAGCATCCGGAGAGGTATGATGACCTCATGGAAAGGGTCAGAAACTTCATAGAGGGAGAAAAAGCGGTTGCCGCGGCCTACCCTTCAAAAGGAAACGGCTACCGATCGAACGACCAGTCCAGGAGACAGTCGGGCGGTCAAAGCAACCAGAGCAATAGTAGAGGCTCAGATTACAAGAGCCAAAACAAAGGAGGACGGCCGGACGATAAGTTTACCCCTCTAAAGATGTCCTACCGGGAGATCTTGCTGACGGAAGGGGCAAATTTTCCGAGGCCTCCCCCAATGACGACTCCGCTGGACCGTCGTCAAGGAAATCGTTTCTGCGAGTTCCATAACGACAAGGGCCATGGCACGGAGGAGTGTATCCAGCTCAAGAAGCATATTGAGTCACTGATCAAATCAGGTAAACTCAAGCATTTGGTTAAGGATAGGAAGGATGGAAAAGACAACAAGAAGTATGACAAGAAGGATCCCCAAAAGGACAAACCTTCGACCATATACATGATCCAATCCAGACAAACGCCGCACGAGGCAGAAAATTGGTCAAAAATTTTCACGCTGCAGGGAAATCTCATTACCTCCCATCACAGCAAGCGATGTGATTGATGCGCCTCTCACTATTGAGATAAGCATTGGAACACACAATGTTCGTCGCATGTATGTGGATGGAGGGTCATCAGCAGAAGTACTGTACGAACACTGTTTTGTGCAGTTACAACCAGAAATAAGAAGCCAATTGGTACCGGCCACGATGCAGCTCATTGGTTTTAGTGGAGACACCATCTGGCCGATAGGGCAACTGCGTCTGCTTGTAACCATTGGGAATGAGGAACACTCCACCACTACGTGGATGAACTTTATGGTGATACACTCACATTCTCCATACAATGGGATCATAGGCAGACCAGGTATTCTGGCCATACGTGTGGTACCTTCCACGGCACACGGAATGATCAAGTTCCCGGTAGAGGGAGGAATCGTCACCATTTACAACACAATCGTACCAGCATCCGAGTGTCATACCGTGACAACACCGGTTCCGACCGTTCCACCCAAGGATGGATCACCACCTCCCAATGGGAGGGTGGCAATCCATCCTGATTACCCGGAACAGGAGGTATCCATAGGAGGAACACTCCCGGATAGCGGCAAGAGGGCCATGTGCTCTCTCTTAAAAGAAAACTTAGACATATTCGCATGGGAGCCAAAGCACATGACAGGCGTACCACGCGCGATAGCAGAACATAAGCTCCAGATCCGCCAGGGGTATCAACTCGTCAAGCAAAAGAAGCGCGGTCAGGCACCTGAACGCAGCCGAGTGATATTGGATAAAGTACGGAAGCTAGTGGACGCGGGTATCATGCACGGGGTATACTACCACGAGTGGTTATCTAATCCAGTCATGGTCAAAAAACATGATGGAAGCTGGCACATGTGTGTGGATTTCACGGATCTGAACAAAGCCTGTCCACAGGATTGTTACCCGTTACCGGAGATTGACTGGAAGGTGGAATCTCTATGTGGATATCCCTTTAAGTGCTTCCTAGACGCATATAAAGGATACCACCAGATCCAGATGGCGGAGGAGGACACAGAGAAGACGGCGTTCCATACCAGTCAAGGCGTATATTGTTATACGAAAATGCCATTTGGACTAAAGAACGCTGATGCTACATACCAGCGACTTGTGGACAAAGCCTTTGACTCACAGATAGGCCGCAACCTGGAAGTCTATGTGGATGACTTAGTCATAAAAAGTCATACGGAGGATGCACTTCTCCGGGATGTCCAGGAGACATTCGACACACTGAGGAGGATTAATATGAAGCTAAATCCAAAGAAATGCACGTTTGGGGCAACGGAAGGAATGTTCCTTGGATATATGATTGATCCAAATGGCATCAAACCCTTCCCAGAGAAAACGGACGCATTAATACAGCTGCCATCCCCTCAGACACGGAAAGAGGTGCAATCCTTAAATGGGAAGCTGGCCGGGTTAAATAGGTTCTTATCAAAGTCCGCAGAGAAGTCACTACCCCTATTTAAAACACTCAAGAAGTGCATTAGGAAGGGAGACTTCCGGTGGACAAAGGAAGCCGAGGAAGCCTTTGGCCAACTCAAGCAACACCTTGCATCTCTCCCTATGCTAGTAGCTCCTCGACCAAAGGAGGAGCTCATTATGTATCTCTCAGCCACACATGGAGCAATAAGTGCGGTACTCATGACGGATAGGGATACGGTACAAACTCCGGTCTACTTCATAAGTAGAACATTACAAGGGCCGGAGTTGAATTACTCCTCTATGGAAAAATTGGTTTTGGCACTAGTGTTTGCTACAAAATGGTTGCGCCGATACTTTCAGGCGCACCCAATTGTAGTCATTACTGACCAACCAATAAAACAAGTCATCTCCAGACCAGATGTGGCGGGAAGGCTACAAAAATGGAGCATTCTAATGGGAGAACATAATATATCTTATAGGCCAAGGACGGCTCTTAAAGGCCAAATCTTGGCAGATTTCTTGATAGAGAAGCCGGATGAGGAAGGACCAGTCGTAAAACAAGACGAGACTCCAGCAGAACCATGGGTGTTATTACGGACGGATCTTCGTGTACGGATGGGTCAGGAGTTGGTCTCATCCTCACAAATCCGGAAGGAATAGAGTTTACGTACGCCCTCCGCTTTGAGTTCACAGCCACCAACAACGAGGCGGAATATGAAGCATTAATTGCGGGTTTAAAAATCGCCGCTAGAATGGGAGTCCGTAACCTTGAGGCCTACGTGGACTCACGGCTTGTCGCGAACCACATTCTAGGTGGATATGTGGCTAAGGAGGATAAAATGGTCCGATACTTGGAGCAAGTCAAGTCACTCATCGCGGCTTTCAACAAGTTTTCTATCAAGCAGGTACCAAGAGGTGAGAACAAGAAGGCGGACGCTCTTAGCAAGATCGCATCCACAAGCTTCGCCCACTTGTCCAAGCAAGTCTTGGTGGAAATACTCAAGGAAAAGTCTATAACAGAAGGGGAGGTCGCTACTATAGTTGAGGAGGATGGACCTACATGGATGACCCCGATCATCAACTATTTGACTAGTGAAACCCTTCCGGACGATGAAAAAGCGGCGCGGCGCATCAAAAGGAAGTCGCAGCACTTCGAACTTCGAGAAGGTATCCTCTATAAGCGCTCTTTCTTGCAGCCGTGGTTGCGGTGTGTTGGACCACGTCAGGCCACTTATGTAATCAGTGAGATACATGAAGGGTTATGCGGCATGCACGCAGGTCCATGATCCGTGGTAGCTCGAGCCCTACGTACAGGATATTATTGGCCAACCATGCATAGGGACGCACGCGACATGATTCGCAAGTGTAGTGATTGCCAAGTGCATAGTGTTGGGAATAAAATTAGCTAAGTCACTGGAACGCTGACAAGAGGAAATTGGACGCTGACAAGAGTAAACGAGGCACTGACAGATGAGACGCTGATAAGAATTAGCAAGGCGTTGACAAGAAGAATCTTAAGACAAAGACAAGGACTAAATCTGCCAATGATGAATTCTTCAAGCTGGTGGACAAAATATGAAGATAAGAATTCAGAATATATTCTTAATGTTTAAAAAGATTTAGTCAATAAGTTATGTTTATCTTATGTCTTTTCCTAAAATAGTTGATCTTATCTTTTTGTACAAGGCTCCTTAAACCTATAAAAGGAGGCCTTAGGGTTAGACATAAAACATATCTTTTTCACACACCTCTTCCACATATCTCATAACACTTTCATTGTAATCATTCATTGATATTATTAATCAAAGTGAAAGTTTTGTTTACTTTATTTTGTTCTTTGTTCTAAGTGTTAAATTCCGCATAACACTTAGTTTGTTCAATACAACAAAGTTTCTCTACGTGTTAAACTTGATTTAATCTCGTTAACACAAAGCTAAATCGATCTAAGTTTGGGATCAACAAGTGGTATCAGAGCTTGTTGAGAAACTTTGATTTGAAGAACGAGATCCAATATCGTGAGGTAAACCAAGCTAAGGAAGAAGGTGAAGAAGAATCTGATGATGTTTTCAGTTAAGGCCACGTCTACTTCAAATTCCACAAGTTCCAATTCATCTTCATGTTCTGATAGTGAGGTATGTGATAACTCTTCTTGTAGGTTAAATACTGAAAGACTTAACAAAGAGGTTTTAAGATTGTTAGGAGATGTGAGTACTGAGAGATGCAAGTTGTCTAACTATCAAATTGCTCTCACTCAAACTGAAAAGACAGTTTCTGAGTATAAAAAATGGAATTTGACCTAAAAGATAAAATAAATATCTTAAAACATGATTTAAAACAAAGTAATGATATTAGAAACATCATGAATAGGGTCAATGGTGAATTACAGGCTAAGTTAGATGAGGCTATCAAAAATAAGGATAATGTAGACCTTAAAATTCAGAGATTTGATAAAGCCTCACAAACCCTAGAAAAATGTGTTAGTGAACAAAGGGATTCTAGGGATATGTCTGGGATTGGGTTGAAAGAATATGTGGCTGTTCCACCACCAGCTGGGGACTTCTATGGTGTCCATAGAAAGGATCTCTCTTGGACTGGTATTCCAGAACTCCAAGAAGAGGAATTTATTCCTCCACCTAGAGTTCTCTCTCCAGTTGAGGAATATCAACAAAAGGTTATTGACCTAGAAGAGTGGAAGAAGGCCAACCCCACTTTGTTTGTTAAGGGTGGGATGCTTAGTGAGAGTCCATATGTGCCTACACCCATTGAGAGTCCAGTAGTATCTAAACCTATCACTGTGACCAATCCCATCACTAGAAAAGCTGTTAATCTTGGCTCCCCAATTAAGAAACAACCTAGTGTTAAATATGTTGAAATGTATAGGAAACCTAGGTCACTCAAAAGCCAAGAAAGTATTAATGGGACAGGGTTTTATCAGTCTAAGCCTAAGTTTGTTTCCAAAAAGGCTTGTTACTCATGTGGGAGCTTCTCACATTTGGCCTATAATTATGTGAATGGATACAATTCATTCGCTGACAATAGGTCATCCAATGTTAACCATAGACCTTTTGTCCACACTAGACCACAGGCTACTAGACCAGCTCCTTTCTTCTCTAAGGCAGCTAATACCCATGGACAAAGGCCCTTTCAAAAGACCAACACCTGGTCAAATAGACAGTATGTTCCTGTAGCAAACCCTAATTTAGGCGCTGACAAGAACAAATTCAGCGCTGCCACGAACAAATCCAGCGCTGCCAGGAACAAATTCAGCGCTGACAGAAACAAATTCAGCGTTGACAGGAACAAATGCAACGCTGACAGCTCCAAGTTTGGTATGAGACCTTATTTTAGACCATATAAACAAAGATACTTGGTTAGTAAGGGTCAAGGGTCTAAAGCATCATCCCACTTAACTTGGAAACCTAAACAAGAGCAAAAATCTGATTTTAATGGTATTTCAATGACTTGCAATAGACTTAAATATCTTGAGAAGGTCATTACTAGACTCATTCGAACAAATTGGGTGATTAGGTCCCAAAGGGATGAACAAGGATTTGTGGTAAAGAATAAATCCACTCTAGTTGAACAACTAGACAGATCCAAGTCTGATAAAGCTTGGATCTCCAAAGAAAACTAATTTGTTTTCTTTTTGAGCAGCCTATCCAAAAGCAGGTTAATGATCAAGGATATTGGGATAGTGGATGCTCAAGGAACATGCATTATTGGTCTTTCCACTAACATTATTTATATCCACTAACATGTTATCTCTACCCATTGTTGTGGGAAAGGGTAGCCTCTGTTGGTGTGTTTTTGTGGTTTTTGTTTAACTATGCAGGAAAGTGGAGCTACATTTGGATGGATACAGAATTGCAAACTTTTATTTATGATGGTTGGAGTGTTTACGTTCCTATCTTGAGATAAAATTTTGGTTCTTCAAATATAATGATTTGTATGCTTCTGTTAAGGGGAGGTAAACCTCTAGGTTTTTGGGTACTCTTAGAGCACTCTTACACAATTCTGGATTGTGTCCACTGGTGAGTGGGGGTTAGAAATAATGAAGGCTCTTTCCTTATGAAATTGTTGGAATTTCTAAACCTCGAGGCACTGTAGCATGTACGTAGTTTATTTTGCATGCATGTTGCCAAGACTTCTGACCTAGAATTGGGTGTGGTCGTATGGGTGACTTGGGGTAGTTATTATTTTTGGGTTACTTGAGGAGTTGCAAAGGTTTTATATGAGTTAACTTTCTCTTTGAGGCATTTGTGAACAAAGGACTCTAGAGTTCATGTGTGTCTATCATGCTTTTGCATGAGTGTATGCATGAACAGTGTTTGTCACTCTTGCTTATTAGAGACTAGTTAATTTCCTTAGGATTATTACCTTTGTTTATGTTCTAACTAAAGTTTTCCATTCTCAAGTCCATTTTATGCTATGACATCTTAGCTGGTGTCATTTATAAACTTCTTTATAGTCCCAAAATGTTTCATCACCCTTACATTTTTCAAATTTTTTGGATATCTGGAAGCCTAATGATCGTTGAGATGTTTTTCCTAGTGATTGACATCTAGTAGCAGCAGAGATCACTTTCACAAGGGTGTATAGTGTTATGGAGATGGCTGAGACTATTGGCACTAGCTTTAATGCAGGTCAAGTCAGTCTTATCATCAGTAAGTCCATCCCATGTCCTATGAATCAACATTGAGGATTCATTTCCCGAATGTGGATGAGGACAGTATGAAACCTTTGACATTAATGGAATTGACGAAAATCTGTATTAGCTTGTAAAAGCATAATACAGAAATGGTACAAATTGTCAAAGATCGATGTTTTGAACTGATAGACTTGTTGTTTTGGAAGCTGATGCAAGGAGGATATTCTTAGTTCTGTCCTTGTATATTGATCTTGGAGAGGAGTCTTAAAAAGGGGAGGAGAAATCGAATTTGAGTGACAAAAGTAATAAATAAAGCTCCAAAGACTCTACAGGTGCTGAAGATGATTAAGACCAAGTGAAGGCTGACTATATAAGTGATTTGAGTGATTGAATTTTTGAGATTTATTATTACTCAAATTCAGGGATAAGTATGTTTGTAAGAATCTTCTCTGTATGTTTTATTTTATTCAGAAACTTGATTACTAGAGTAGATATCAAGTTTAGGGGAGGATTGTTGGGAATAAAATTAGCTAAGTCACTGGAACGCTGACAAGAGGAAATTGGACGCTGACAAGAGTAAACGAGGCACTGACAGAAGAGACGCTGATAAGAATTAGCAAGGCGTTGACAAGAAGAATCTTAAGACAAAGACAAGGACTAAATCTACCAATGATGAATTCTTCAAGCTGGTGGACAAATATGAAGATAAAAATTCATAATATATTCTTAATGTTTAAAAAGATTTAGTCAATAAGTTATGTTTATCTTATGTCTTTTCCTAAAATAGTTGATCTTATATTTTTGTACAAGGCTCCTTAAACCTATAAAAGGAGGCCTTAGGGTTAGACATAAGACATATCTTTTTCACACACCTCTTCCACATATCTCATAACACTTTCATTGTAATCATTCATTGATATTATTAATCAAAGTGAAAGTTTTGTTTACTTTGTTTTGTTCTTTGTTCTAAGTGTTAAATTCCGCATAACACTTAGTTTGTTCAATACAACAAAGTTTCTCTACGTGTTAAACTTGATTTAATCTCGTTAACACAAAGCTAAATCGATCTAAGTTTGGGATCAACACATAGACCAGTGCCGCGACATCTGCAGCAGGAGCTTACACCTATTACATCCCCATGGCCATTCTATAAGTGGGGAATCGACATCGCAGGACCATTTCCTGTAGCTGTGGGGGGAGTTAAGTTCTTGATTGTCGCAATGGACTACTTTACACGGTGGATAGAGGCCAAAGCAGTCAAATCTATCACAGGCAAACAAGTTAAAAAGTTTGTTTGGGAGAACATTGTGTGCCGTTTTGGCTTACCAGGAGAAATCATCTCGGACAACGGTAAACAGTTCGCGGATAATCCATTCAAGGACTGGTGCACATCATTGAATATCAAACGGCGCTTCGCGTCTGTTAAGCACCCGCGGACAAATGGCCTGGTGGAACGAGCAAATATAAGCTTGGGAAACGGCATCAAGGCACGCTTGGAGGAAAGAAGTGCCAAATGGGTGGATGAACTACCACATGTTCTATGGGCGCATAGGACTATGATCAAAACAGCCAACGGGGACACTCCATTCGCATTGGCCTACGACACTGAAGCTGTTATACCAGCGGAAATTGGAATGCCTACCATTCACACAGCGGAGGTTAACGTCGTCACGAACGACGAGCAACTACGAATCAACTTGGATTTATTGGCAGAATAAAGGGAGATAGCAGCCATCAATGAGGCTAAGTCCAAGGCTAAAATGAAGGCTTATTATGACGCCAAGGTTAAAGGTGTTTCTTTTCGACCGAGAGATTATGTCTATCGTGCTAACGAAGCAAGTCGAGCGGAGAATGCAGGAAAGCTGGGCCCTAAGTGGGAAGGACCGTATGAGGTCACGGAAGCCTTAGGACGAGGCGTGCACAAGTTACGTGACATGGATGGCCGCGATCTAGAACGCACATGGAACATCTCCAATCTCAAAAGGTGCTATCTTTGAAAGCTACGGCTTCCGCATAGGTACTTCGCTATATGTGGCTTTAATGAAGATCCATGCACTCTATCTGTTTTGTTTCTTATGTTTTTTCTAGGTTCCTTTTTGTTCTTTAGGACTTATCATTCCTGTTAAAAAATGTAAACGTTCTAATAAAATGCCGTGGTGCCTAGCTAGCTCCACGACTTGTTTTGTGCAAATTATCTTTTAGGATTTCGTTATAGTCATGTGAATTTAATTATTATTATAATGTGCCATACCTTATTCATATGCATTCATTCAATACCGTACATGTACAATACGCTTCCAGGTGGGGTAAGAGGATTAAGTGAACCTAATAATTCAACTTGTCACATAAGAGGGATGCAACCCCAGTGACGCGGATCACGTATCCTTACTAGACACCTTATCCACAAGACGTTGTGATAAGTTTTTCATATGCCGCGCTCACGAAGTGCTTTGCTTAGTAAAGACGCACGCCGCACGTCTAGTAAAGTATAGACTTTGTTATATTTTGGGTAAGACGTGACATGTCATGCGACACAGATACATGATATCTAAAAATATAAACAAGTTTCCAAAAACATCAAAATTGCCATGCCTCCGCACGGACTTATACATAGCAAAACTAATGTCTACAATCATAAGGTACCGTGGACATCCACGGACAAATGTTTAAAGGTTACAAACCAAATTGTCTGAAATAGATAACAAAGTAGGGGCACCCTACATGGGGGGGAGAAACTTACCTATCTCCCCTTGTTCTTCAGCCAGGCAAGGAAATCTCTCACCACGTTCCCTCCGCTTCAAGGCTTGAGTCGCATTCCTCTCCAGTACCCCGCTTAAAGGTTCTTCATCAAGTACGATCCTGGTCACGTCCTCATAGATAGGAGGTGTAAGGTGGCTGGGCGAGGGTGTGAAGGAAGCACGGGAATGACCCTCACTTTGAGAGAACGCACCAAGACTAAGCTTTTCCATGATCTCCATGTTTTATGCATCCTTTGTGGCTTCCAGCTCGGCCAAGAATGGGTAATGTAGATCTCGCATTGCGGCCATGGAAGCAGTCATCTTGTTAGCAACTTCAGGATTAAAGAAAGCATGCCTGGTGAAGTTCTCCTTTTTCTGGATTAGCTCTACGGCCTTGACCATTCCTTCATGACGGCCGTGATCAATGCCATCTGACACAAGGCTCGCAAACTGTTGTACAAATTCAGGGGCTTCCAGCACCTTGGTAACGGCCAGACGTGCCCCATGTCCTACCATCCACCTGCGGCCGGTAATGGCTGCTAGTAGTTGGGGGTATAGCACGTCGTCGCATTCGGTGGTAAGGGCATCTATTATCACATTTTTTTGGGCGGACGCCTCCCTTAGCTCCTTGGTCATAACCCTCTCGTAAGCAAGCTCCTCTTGTACCTTTTCCATGCTGTGGATTATCATCTGGGCATCCTCAAGTTTTTTGGTAAGCACGGATACTTGGCTGGAGGAGGACTTGGCAGACGCCTCTGCTGCGGTCACCTATATGAGAAAGATTACTTGTTAGGTTATGATTCTTATGGAATAAGAGTGATGCGTCGCGGATACGTACCTTGGTTGTCGCGGCATCAATTTTTGCCTCGAGCTCGGCTACTTGTTGGTCATAAGCATTAGCGTGGGCTTATTGTTCCTTCACGGTCGCCTCGGCACTAGCAAGTTGGGATTGGAGGGCAGCAATTTGAGCTTCATTCTCCTCGATCATCCTCTCCGTCTGTCCAACTTTCCTCTTGAGGGACTCCACATGCCCTAGTGCGGCTTCGAATCTCACTCTCATCGACGTGCCCATTGCCATTTGATGCACCATGGCGCCGTTGTACTCATCCACCAGGTCAGCATGGCTTAGTACATTCACGTCTCGTACCAAACCTGGGGGGATGCAGTTATTGAGGTACTCACGACACTCCTCGGCTTCCCTCATTCGTGACGCGGTGGTAATATTCCAAACAGGATTGAACGATTGAGGGGGGCCGGATGTTGGGGGGTCTTAGGAGGCTGTGGGGGTACCTTCTTCGAATACAGGACCGGATCTTGTGGCGGCCGTATGAAGCATAGGGTCTCTCTCCACTTCCTTCTCTTTTCCCTTCTCCTTTTGGTCATCAGGTGGAGGCACGGCACCAGTTTGTTCATTCCTAGAAAACAAACATTTGGATACATATCAAGTATTGATTAAAGGAAATTCGTGGCTCTTACTTAGCAAGATGAAGCCTTACATGTTATTTCCTGCTAGTTCTGATGCAGTCGGGGGAATCTGAGTAACTGGATCCACATGTGCAGCCCGGACTGTCTCGGAGGCTTGGGTGGTGCTCCCAACGGATTGATATAGGGGGTGGTCCTCGTGAAGCTTTTTGGCGGGGGCATTATGTTCACCAACCTCGGCCGGAGCGACTCTTCTTACCCGCTTATTTTTTCTGCGGGTACGCTTAGCGACAGGCTGAGCTGCTGCTTCTTCAACCTCATCTTCAACTTCTTTTTCGGCTTCCTCGTCTTCCTCTTCATTGACTTGATGCACCTCCTCCTCGTCGTCGCCCAGCATCTGGCGAAAGCTGGAGGTGGTCCGCTCAATATTGTCTCCTTGCTCTTTCCCATGTGCGGGAGTGGCAGTCTTAGGCGGCGAGGAGGGCCTGGCTCCTCCTTCGAGCATCCTATTATCACCATCCTCGTTGGAAAAATCGACGGGGGTTCTCAAGAGAGTTGTTTCTTCTTCGTCCAAGTGGGGGTCCGGCACGGCTTCCAGAGCAACCGTCACGTTTCAGGTATACTCAAGGAGGGGTAATTCGTTCTCACGTCTGGGACGAGATCCCTCTGGTACGAGCTTTGGGTCGCCTTGACGTAGGAGTCCAAAGAAGTTCATTTCTGCCACAATCAACAAATTATATTAGGCATTACAAAATAATTGAATGCACTTTTTGGTATGCGGATGCTAACCTACCTTTACCCTGCCTTCTCCAAAACACAAGATATCTGTTGGACGAGCCGAAATAGTTGCGGCTAATCCCTAGCAAACAGAGGAATGATTCGGGAGGTTTCTATGGAATCCTGTTCTGTTCAGATCTATTTCTCGGGAATGTTGGGGGTTATATGTACTAACGTGCGGCAAGGGGTCGTGGGATAACCTATGTTTGAAGGCATACTTGGCCGGCCACACTATCGAGTCAATGAAAAAGTAATGGTCGTACCAGTTTTTTAATGAGTCCATGGGCTTATTATGGGACTGGGGGCTGTTTGGAGATCGTTTCTTAAATGATAGCCAACCATTTACTATACTGGGGGTGTAAAATAGCCGGAATAGTTCTACGGTTGGGGGGATTCTTCTAGCACGGCAAAGAATCTCGAATTGACTTATCTTACATGCGCCTATACAGTGAAGCTGGCTAATATGTACATCATAATATCCTAATAGATCTATGAGGAAACGGGTAAACGGAATGCGGTAGTTGGCCGCATCAAAAAGGCGAGTGTATAGGCTAATTTTACCCTGCGAAGCCTCAATTATGAGGTCTCCGGCGCAAGGGAGCGAGGGGTGTAGGTTGGTAGGGATGAAGTAATTGGTACAAAAGTGATCTAATTGTTCCTGGGTCATTACATTGAGCACGGATCCAATTGTGGGGTTGTTTCTTTGGGCCATTACTAAATAAAAAGGTAAGGACTTGGTATTCTAACCTGCGGAGGAAGGGATCCGTGCGTGCTTAAGTGAAGCTAAGAAGAAAAGCTTTAATGGTAGAAATGGAGATAAAGACTATGTGTTTCACACAGCCGTAGGGGTGGCTTATTTATAGGGTTATCTCGTGGGTCATGGTATGTTGGATGCGTGACACGTGTTTGCCACTATCCTTAATCGTGTGGTTGGGTGTAAGTGGCAAGTGAAACGTCAGGTGGGACCCACGGGTCACTTCTGACTCAGAAGTTTACGCTGCTCGAGGTTCTGACTGTTTGCACTTTGTCAGTCAAAGTGGCAGGTGAACAGTCATTTATGTCGGGATATGCGGTCTTACGTAAGACCCAAATTCAATGCTACATTTAATTTGTCTTGGTCGTCACGTACGGCTGAGGTGTTATTGGAATAAATTCCAAAATCGGGTTGCCACGTGCGGCCGAAACAAATTCTTGGACAATTTATCATTCCCTAAGGATCTTTCTTGGTACGTCCAGGGAGCATCTTGATAGTCTAGAGGTTACGCCTACGGCTGTAACAACTAGACTGGGGGGACATGATGACGTATAGTCCCCAGCCGGGTCATGAACCCGGCCCACGGGTACTACCCGTATCCGGCCCATCACAGATGGGTAGGAATAATGTCATTTGAGCTTATGGGCTTGGATGAACAGTAACCACACACATGTGTGCGGCCCACGGCCCGGCATGGCCGGTACAGGGTTAGACAGAATCATATTCTGTCTATGATTAGGATTTGCCCCAATGAAGAGAATATTCACTCACCATATTTAGAAGATAACAATCAATATAAATCTGGTGCTTATCCTTTCCTTGGGGCCGAAGTATCAGTGACAGCCCATTAGGGTTTCACTGCCTATAAAAGGAACCCCCAAGGGTTCCACAAAGTTATTACGTTCTATACTCTCAACTCACTCGACTCCTACAAACCCTAACCAATTACTTACTCTCACGCCGGAGTCTAATCGTGGGAAACATTCCCATGGTAAGCCTAACGCGTGTTGTTTAGTGTGCAGGATCCCAACCATACAGTTCACTTGGTGAAGGAGCCGGAACCCAACCAACCCGAATTAAGCCTAATTCGAGTCTAGCAAGGATCACCCAACTTTTGCATCAACAGAGCCCACCTGAAGTGGTGTGCCTGCTCTTCAAAAGTACCTGCTGTTGCACCAAGGAAACCAGCTAAGCGGAGAAAGCGCTGCATGAACTCGTTGCTATTCTCCCCAGCTCTATGTTGGATCCCATGGTACTCTCTCTTCAGCTTGTCTTGCTCAGCCTTGGGAAAGAATTGCTCCATCACCCTATCTCTGAACTGAGCCCATGTCAAACCAGCCACCCAATTATCACCTCCCTTAGACTGCTTCAATGCCAACCACCAATTTAACACATCACCTTCGAACCGGTAACATGCCAACCTCGCCTTAAACACGGGGTCACAACCCATAGCATCGAAGATCTTCTCGATGTGAGCCAACCAGCTTTCAGCTTCACTAGGGCTATCTGTTCTCTCGAAAGCTCGAGGACGGAGCTTGTTGAATCTCTCCAGCCATATTGCCAATGTCACTGGAGGAGGAGGAGGAAGAGGAGGAGGTGCTTGGTTTTACTGCTGATTGTTGGCAGCCTGAACCTCAGCCCCGATGTCATTCCTCAGTTGAGGAAGCAAAGCTTGCATTGCAGCTTGGATTGCTGCATTGAGTTGTTTCTGCTCGCGTGTGAGAACCATCTGACAGTATAACATAAAACACATGATTAAACAGATTAAAACATAAAATATATATATACATGAAAAAATAAATTTATACAAATAAATCAAGAGAAAAAAAATTTTATGCAAGGAAATTTGTGCGTGAATGCATGATGCTGTTTTATGAAAACTTTTGTATGCTCGAGAGTGAACGCCTATGGTCACTTCACTCAAAATAAAAGACATGACAAGAGGACGCCTATGGGTCAGTCCCAAATTTAAAAGTTTCGATAAAACACATGCGACTAAATAGGGTCAGTCCTGTACCAACCGTTACTTAGTCAAAACCTGCGACAATGACATATATATGTATGCATGAAAATGATGAATGCATGAAAACCGACTGTCAGTTCTAGGAAGACCATAGTGACTACCCACTAATCACAAGTCATGTTTTGAGAGGCTACAGGTCGAAGCCTTGGCTCTGATACCATAATTGTAATACCCCATTTTGATAAATGGAATGTCACGCTTAATTATGGCGTGTCATCAAAGCATTCAAGGATAAATGTCTAAAACATTACATGACCATAAAAAGGAAATACCGGAATCAAACATCGGTAGTCCAAAAGTAAAGCTCATCACACACAAACATAAGTACTATAAATGAAAGGACTAAACAATGTCCATGTAAAGAGTATCAAAGTATAGATAATGCATAAAGTAAAGAAATGCTAGAAAGCTTCCAGTCCATATACACGTACGCTTAAAGTCTACGAGCATCCCTGAGTACCTGCCGTTTTGGGAACATGAAAAGGAAAACGGCTGAGCAATACGCTCAGTGCACGGATGTACAATAAAGCATGAATAATATAAGCATATAACAGCGGAAGAAACTAAGTCCTGAATAACCCGGTTAAGTCTTAATAAAACTGGTTTTATAGTTTGAAAAGCCTTATGTTTATCTTGTAAAAATTGTTTAACATATTTTACCATTAGCCAATATAGGTCATGAAAATCAACGTTGCATGAATACTTGGAGGGGTGACCTCGTCATGCAAATTAGAGGGGCTGCCTCCTAATTTAATATACTGGTTTTTGGGTAGGAGGGATCAGCTCCTTGTGAAGGATGCAAGGCACACACCACATTCACACTGAGTAATCTGCTGAAAAACATGTAACTAGGATGCACCCATACACCCCACATGATAAATATAATAATATGGCCAAAAGCTTAAGGGACGCCACGAGCAACCACTCCGCCGTGGGGAAGTCATAACACCAGTGCCTCTAGTGTTATGGTTATGGTACCTCCATAACTAGGTGAAACTGTTCATGCATGTATATGGCTTCAGGTATTCTAATTTAAACATAAGAAATCAAACATATAAACTTATACTATGGGAAAACAGTTGGCTGCATACGGGGAATCCTAATAAGGAAAGAATGTCCATACTGAAAGGACGGGAATCCGTACCTTATGTCCAGTGAACGAAGAAGACGAACGGAAGAGAGTCCTACTTCGGTATCACTAATGCTACATAAATACATACGTGTATAAGTATTTTATTACTAAATACGTAACTGGTTTTATATCATGTCTCAGCTTGTTTTATATGTTCATGTCATGTTTTACTGTTTTAAGCTTTATACTGTGTTTATCTTATATTCTGTCTATTCTGTTTAAGTATTACTTGTATTTCATGTATTATTATACTTGCTGTGTAATAAGAAGTAACTTTCTAAAAATAGCAGGTTTCCTAAAATAGAAAGTTTCCAAAAATAGAAAGTTACCAAAAAAAGAAAGTTTCCAAAAATAGAAAGTTTCCAAAAATAGAAAGTTTCTAAAAATAGAAAGTTTCCAAAAATAGAATTACTGCTTAAAATAGATAAGTTTCTAAAAATAGAAAGTTTCCATAAATAGATTAGCTGCCTTAATTAAATAAGTTTCTAAAAATTAAAAGTTTCCATAAATAGATATAAGCTGGTTAAATAAGCTAATTATATAAGCTTAAGTGTTTTCTGATTATTATTCTAAGTCATGTAGTTATAAAGTATAGTTTATTAATTATTACATGTAAATTAATAAACTATAGGTTAAAAGTATTTAATTAAATATATCATGATTTTAATTAAATCAAGGTAAAAGACTTAGGTTAAAACATGTATTATTAACTATTAATAATATAACCTAAGTCATGTTAATTACTTAATTATAGTCATGGTTTTAATAATTAATTAATTATAAAGTCTAATAAAAAATAAATACTTAGGTTAAAATTCATGATCTAATAATTAAATTTATAACCTAAGTCATGTACATTAAATTAATCATGTCATGTTTTATTAATTTAATTTTAAAACATAAATAGTAAAATCATAAACCTTAAAAATAATTTATGAACCGGACCCGTGACTAAAAACCATGAACCGGACCCGTAGCTAACACCATAACCCGAACCACATCAGGTTTCCCCTTGGTTTTGCTGCTGCCGTGGGACCACCACCACCATACCGAGACCATGGGGCTCGGTTAGGTGTCGGCTAGACCACAAACACCCCTAAACCATTGATTTGATTTACCCCATGATCATTAACATGTTTAAATAATTGTTTTTAATTAGTTTTTAAAAACATCATGATTTTATGTGATTCATTAAATCAAAACATAAAAGAAAAGGTTAAAAAGGTTATACCGATTACGTGAAACAAATGAGGATGAACACACACGAATCCTTGCAAAATATCCAAGATCAAAATCAACCAGAACACCCCCTTGTGGTGTTGTATATCCGGCGGCCAAAATCAACACACACGCTCGGTTTGAAACCTCGACTTGCCCAATCGTTTGTGGGTGATAAGCCGTAGAAAGCCAATGTGTAATCCCATATTTCCTTAAAACTCTTTCAAATTGGTCATTGCAAAAATGGGTTCCACGATCGCTTATAATCCCACGAGGGGTTCCAAACCGAGAAAACAAATTCTTCAGAAACTTTACTACCACACGAGCATCGTTCGTGGGCAAAGCCTTAGCTTCCACCCACTTAGATAGGTAGTCAACGGCGACAATGATGTACTTATTACCACGAGATGATGGGAATGGCCCCATAAAATCAATTCCCCAAACGTCAAAGATCTCACACACTTGGATGATGTTTTGTGGCATTTCATCGTTTTGTGAGGCTTTTCCTTGTCGTTGGCATGAGTCACATGACTTGACAAGTGCATGTGCATCTTGGTAAATAGTAGGCCAAAAGAATCCGGCATCAAAAACCTTCTTCGTCGTGAGATTAGCACCATGGTGACCACCTGTGGGTCCCTCGTGACAAACTCTAAGGATATTAGAAGCTTCGGTGCCAAAAACACAACGTCGAATAATTTGATCCGCAAAAGTCCGAAACAGGTAAGGGTTGTTCCAAAAGTAGAACTTGACGTCACGAAAAAATTTTCGTTTTTATTGAGTCGTCATACCCTTAATGATGAAGTTGCCCGCATGGTAATTTGCGATGTCCGCAAACCATGGGGTGGATGAGTCAAGCTTAGAATTCACTACACCAAATGTCTCGAGAGGAAATGTTTCGGTGATTTCCTTTTTCTCGTACATACTTTGGTGAGGATCTTCCAAGCGAGAAAGATGATCGGACGCTAGATTCTCGGCTCCTTTTTTGTCAAGGATTTCGACATCAAATTCTTGTAGGAGGAGAATCCAACGAAGCAATCTCGGCTTTTCATCTTGCTTAGCCATGAGATACTTGATTGTGGAGTGATCCGTATACACTATGCATTGGGTCAAGACGAGGTAAGGTCGGAATTTCTCAAATACATACACCACGGCAAGGTTTTCCTTTTTCGTTGTAGTGTATTTAAGTTGAGCCTCGGTCATCGTCTTGCTAGAATATTGAATAGGCAAGAAGTGATTTTCATGACGTTGCCCCACAACGGCCCATATGGCGTAATCACTTGCATCACACATAAGCTCAAAGGGGAGGTTTAAATTTGGAGCAACAAGAATGGGAGCTTCGGTAAGTTTCCTCTTAAGGATTTCAAAGCTCGTACACAATCTTCATTAAAGGCAAAAGGAGCATCTTTTTCGAGGATATGTGTAATATGTCGAGAAATCTTTGAAAAATCCTTGATGAATCGACGATAAAAGCCCGCGTGGCCTAGGAAACTCCTAACTCCCTTGACGGTTTTGGGATGAGGTAATTTGGCGATGACGTCTACCTTAGTTTTGTCTACCTCAATCCCCTCTTTCGAGACCTTGTGCCCTAAGACGATTCCTTCCTTAACCATAAAATGACATTTTTCCCAATTAAGCACAAGGTTGGTTTCCTCACAATATTTCAACATTCTCTCAAGATTTGACAAACACGAAGTGAACGAACAACCAAACACGGAAAAATCATCCATAAAGACTTCCATTGTAAAACCCGCATGCTTTTACCATGAACAGTACATATATAATCGTACGTACATGATTAAAACCTTCCTAATATAACATGTTTACGTTTCACGAATGTTAATTACAAGTATTACGTACGTGTTATTACACGATAAGTATTTAAGCATATTAATACACGATAATTATTAGCAACAATAATTATAATCACGAACATGAAATCATGAACGTAAACAATCACGAACCTATTATTATGTATTTACGTAATATTTATTACGATTACGTACAAGAATATATTATAACACGAACAATTAATAAATAAATCACGTAAACACGACCACGAGAACACGTAATATTTTAGAACACAGAAAACAATGGGTTTCCCCTTGTGGGCCCCACATACCCGCGACAAGAAACAAGGAAGGGGCCAAGCCCACTTTAATTTTTTCTAAAATATAAAAAAGGGAAAACATATTTTTCATAATACAGAAGATTAGAAAAATAACTAAACCCTAGCCTCCCTTTTTCCTCCCCTTTTGGCCGCCGGGTATAAACACACAAGGAAGGGGTGTTTGTTGATCTTGGTTGATTTAATTCAAGTGTGGTGTTCGTGTTATTGTCATCTAATTATTTCACGCATTCGGTAATCCTTAAACCTTTTTCTTTTTAATTATTTATTGGATCAAGAACACATGAAATCAAGGGTTTATAAAAAACTATTAATCAAACATGTTAATTAAATCATGGGGTAAGAAAACATGGTGGTTTTTGGGTTGTTTGGTTCGGCCGACGCAAAGAAACCGAGAGCAGAAGCTCTCGGTGGTCTTCGATTCACCACCAGCCGAGACCTTATGGTCTCGGTGTGGGATTGTGTGTCTCAGTCGTAGAAACAAGCGACCCCGACGCATGTCGGGGTACCGTTTGGTGTTGGTTGGGTCTCGGCAGCAGCAAGAACACCACCGGTCAAAGACCGGTGGCTGTTTTGGTCTAGCGGGGGGAACACGAGCTGCGACAGCAGGGGGAACCACCGGCTAACTGCAGGTGGGAACTTTGCTTAGCCAGCGGCTAGACGAGAGACCAAGGGGAACCACCAGCGTAATCCGGTGGCTGTTTTGCGAAAACAGTGGCAACAGGCCAAGCCGGTTCGCCACTGTTAAGGGTGTGTTTTTTTGGTCCGGTTTAAGGGTAAACATGGTCTGGTTCACGACATGTTTAGATTTAAAACACGGGTTCGGTTCATGACTTATTTTTACAAGTTAATTATTTTTACAAGTTAAATAATTACAAGATTAATTAAATTAATTTAACATGCTATATAATTAATTTAATTCAGAGATGACTTAGGTTAATTATTATTAGTAATAATACATGATTTTAACCTAAGTATTTTATGATTTAATTTAGACTAAAGTAATTAATTAATTATTAAAACATGACATATAATTAAATAATTTCCATGACTTAGGTTATATTAATATTAAATATTAATACATGTTTTAACCTAAGTATTCTTTACACCTTTATTTAATTAAATCATGCTATATTTAATTAAATCTTATAACATATAGTTTATTTAATTTACATGTATTAATTAATAAACTATACTATTAATCTAATGACTTAGAATATTAATCAGTAAAACTTAATCTTATATTATTAGCTTAATAATCCAGCTTAATTCTATTTATGAAAACTTTCTATTTTTAGAAACATATTTATTTTAAGCAGCTAATCTAATTATGGAAACTTTCTATTTTTAGAAACTTGTCTATTTTAAGCAGTAAATCTATTTTTAGAAACCTTCTACTTTTGGAAACTTTCTATTTTTAGAAACTTTCTATTTTAGGAAACCTGCTATTTTTAGTAAGTTACTTATTATTACAATACAAGTATAATAATACAAGAAATACAAGTAATGCTTAATCAGAATATCCAGAATACATGATAAACACAGCATAACGATAAAATCAGTAAAACAAGACATGAACATATAAAACAAGCTAAGACATGATATAAAACCAGTTACGTACGCAATAATCGGAATACTTATACACGTATATTATCTATGTAGCGTTAGTGAGATCGAAGTAGGACTCTCTTTCGTTCGTCTTCTTCGTTCAGTGGACACAAGGTACGGATTCTCCGTCCTTTCAGTATTGACATTCTTTCCTTATTAGGATTTCCCCGTATGCAGCCAACTATTTTCCCAGTATTTGTTTTATAGTTTTGATTTGCTTATGTTTAATTAAATGCCTAAGCCATATACATGCATGACCAGTTTCACCTAGTTATGGAGGTACCATAACCATAACACTAGAGGCACCGGTGTTATGACTTCACCACGGTGGAGTGATAGCTCGTGGCGTCCCTTTCAGCTTTTGGCCATATTATTATGTTATCATGTGGGGCATATGGGTGCATCCTAGGTTACAGTTTTAACACATTATTCAGGTGAATGTGGTGTGTGCCTTGCATCCTTCACAAGGAGCTGATCCCTCCTACCCAAACTTATATTAATTAGAGGCAGCCCCTCTAATTGCATGACGTGGTAACCCCTCCAAGTATTCATGCACGTTGATATTTCATGATCTATATTGACTAATGGTAAACATGTTAAACAATTTTTATAAGATAAACATAAGGCTTTTCAAACTATAAAACCAGATTTACTAAGCTACGTCAGGTTTTCCAGGACTAAGTCAATTCCGCTGCTATATGTTGTATATGCTTATGTTATTAATTCTATGCTTGTATATCCGTGCACTGAGCGTTATGCTCAGCCGTTTTCCTTTCATTTTCCTAAAACGGCAGGTACTCAAGGACGCTCGTAGACTTTAAGCATATGTGCATATGGATTGGAAGCTTTCTAGCCTTCATTACTTTATGCTTATCATCATACTTTTGCTATCTATTTCCATGGACATTGTTTAGTCCTTTTTCATTAATAGTGCTTATGTTTTTGTGTGATGAGCTTTACTTTGGTGTACCAATGTTTGTTTCCGGTATTTCCTTTATGGTCATGTAATGTTTAAGACATTTATCCTTGTATGCTTTGATGACACGCCATAATCACGCGTGACATTCCATTTACTAAAATGGGGTGTTACAATTATGGTATAAGAGCCAAGGCTTCGACCTGTAGGCTCTCAAAACACGACCTGTGATTAGTGGGTAGTCACTATGGTCTTCCTAGAACTGACAGTCGGTTTTCATGCATTCATTGTTTTCATGCATTCATTTTTTTCATGAATATATATATGTCATTGTCGCAGGTTTATGACTACGTAATTGTTGGTACAGGACTGGCCCTATTTAGTCGCATGTGTTTTATCGAAACTTTTAACTTTGGAACCGACCCATTGGCGTCCCCTCGCCATGTATTTTGTTTTTAGTGAACTGACCATAGGCGTTCACTCTCGATCATATAAAAGTTTTCATAAAACTGCATCATGCATTCATGTACTAGTTTTCCTGCATAAAAATTTTCTCATGATTTATTGAATAAACTTTTTTCATGTATATATTTTATGTTTTGATCAGTTTAATCATGTATTTTTATGTTATATTGTCAGATGGTTCTCACACGCGAGCAGGAAAAACTCAATGAAGCAGTCCAAGCTGCAATGCAAGCTATGCTTCCTCAGCTGAGGAACGAAATCAGGGCTGAGGTGCAGGCTGCCAACAATCAGCAACAGCACCCAGTACCTAATCCTCTTCCTCCAGCAACATTGGTCACATGGCTAGAGAGATTCAATAAGTTGCGCCCTCGATCATTCGAGAAAATAGATAGCCCCAGCGAAGCTGAAAGATGGTTGGCTCACATTGAGAAGATCTTCGATGCAATGGGCTGTGACCCCGTCTTCAAGTCGAGGTTGGCCTGTTACCGGTTCGAAGGTGATGTGTTATCATGGTGGAAGGCACTAAAGCAGTCTGAGGGAGGTGATAATTGGGTGGCTGGTTTGACTTGGGCTCAGTTTAGGGATTTGGTGATGGGACAGTTCTTTCCCAAGGCTGAGCAAGACAAGTTGAAGAGAGAGTACCATGGAATCAGATAGAGAGCTGGAGATAACAGCAACGAGTTCATGCATCGTTTTCTTCGTTTGGCTGGTTTTCTTGGCGCAGCAGCAGGTACTCCCGAAGAGCAAGCATACCACTTCCGTTGGGCTCTTCGTACATCGGTCGCTAACAACTTGGTGTGTGCTACGTTCAACACAGTGGCACAAGTGGTCGATGCAGCATGTAAGCTGGAGATGCTGCAAGAAAGAGAAGAGTTCGGGGAAGCAGAGAGACCCGAGAACAGGCAAAAGACTGGGGACCGGTCTCAACCGGTTACTCAGCAACAGCCTACTCAGCCCAAGGGAAACGGTCAGACTCACGACCGTTCTGCTACGGATAGGTGTGGCGGTAATGATAATTACCGTAACAACGCTGGAAACTCCAACAGCAGCAGGTCCTTATATTTACTCATTTTCTTATGAATACATGCAATAGTTCATAATTCTGACACACTAGAGAATCTTCTACCAGGAATCATGGTAACGGGAGGGACCAGAACCAAAGAGGTTCACAGCCTAACCGTCCAGCTATCACTGGTATTCCATCTTACGAAATTCTTTCGCATTGTCCTTTGTACCTATTATCATGTCTCATGTATATTGTTCTTATTAGGCTCTCAGCCAGCAAGGACACCTGCTGGAAGATATACTCATCCGCTTTGCACTACCTGCAACCGTAGGCACCCAGGGCCATGTCACCGCGACAACGACGCATGCTACAAGTGTGGTCTTCCTGGCCATCGCATGAAGGACTACCGCAAGGGCGAGATGGAGGGCACATCTGGACATGTTGATACCAAGCTGCCTCCTACTAGTGGATGCGTTTACACGACTTCTCGCGATCAGGCCAACAAGTCTACAGGTACCATCACTGGAATCTTGTATATGAATGGTCAAGCTACATGTGTTCTATTTGACACGGGTGCTACTCATTCGGTCATTTCTACTACTTATACTAAGAATGTTAGGATATCCCCTATGCTATTAGAGAATGTCCTAAACATTTCCACGCCTTTAAGAGACTCTGTACGCATAACCCATGTGTACAAGAGCCTTCCCTTAGAGTTTGATGACAAGATTCGTCCTGTTGACGCACTTCCACTGGACATGAATGATTTTGACATGATATTGGGCATGGACTGGCTATTAAAGCATCATGCTACCATAGACTGCCATTCATATCGAGTCATATTCGGTGATGTTAATGCACCAGAGTACATTCACAACGGGTTCGTACCCGGAAGGTCTGTACAAATCATATCAACCCTGCAAGCACGTGCATTACTTTCACATGGTTGCGAGGGTTATCTAGCTACTGTTCATGACATGGATGCTGAATCTCCATCAATTCAGAATCAACCGATAGTGTCAGAATTTCCAGATGTATTTCAAGAAGAACTTCCGGGCATACCACCTGCACGTGAAGTAGATTTTAATATCGAGCTCATCCCAGGAGCTGAGCCGATTTCCAAGGCTCCTTATCGCATGGATCCTATAGAGCTGAAGGAATTGAAGGATCAATTACAAGAACTTCTGGAACGAGGCTTCATACGACCGAGCGCATCTCCATGGGGCGCACCGGTCTTATTCGTGAAGAAGAAGGACGGCAGTATGCGTCTTTGCATAGATTATCGCGAGCTTAACAAGATCACCATCAGGAATAGGTATCCTCTACCACGTATTGTCGATCTGTTTGACCAACTTCAAGGGGCCAAACATTTCTCCAAAATTGATCTTAGGTCGGGCTATCATCAGCTACGGGTTAAAGAGCAAGAGATTGCCAAGAATGCTTTCCGTACACGCTATGGCCACTACGAATTTGTAGTCATGCCATTTGGCCTTACCAATGCTCCAACAGTGTTCATGGATTTGATGAACATAATATTTCATGAATTTCTGGACAACTTCGTCATTGTCTTCATTAACGACATCCTGATATTCTCTAAGTCCAAGGAGGAACACGAAGACCATCTTCGTATAGTGTTACAGATTCTTCGTCAGAAGCAGCTGTATGCTAAATTCTCCAAGTGTGAGTTCTGGTTAGACAAGGTGGCATTCTTAGGTCACATTGTATCAGCAGAAGGAATCTCTATGGATCCAGCAAAGGTTGAGGCTATTACCAAGTGGCCAAGACTGACATCAGCGACTGAGGTTCGTAGTTTCCTAGGCTTAGCTGGTTACTACCGTAGGTTCGTGGACAACTTTTCCCGTTTAGCACTACCATTGACCAAACTGATGCGGAAAGGGGAGAAATTCGTCTGGACTGAAGAAAGAGAGAAGAGCTTTGAAGACCTAAATCAGAAGTTAGTATCTGCACCGATTCTTACTCTCCTATCTGGTACAGTGGAGTTCAGATCTACAGTGATGCATTGGGGAAGGGACTTGGCTGTGTTCTCATGTAACATGGGAAAGTGATCACGTACGCTTCACGGTAGCTTAAGCCTTATGAGGAAAATTACCCTACGCATGACTTGGAACTTGCAGCAGTCGTGTTTGCATTGAAGATATGGAGGCACTACTTGTATGGAGAATCCTGTGACATTTTCACGGACCACAAGAGCTTGAAGTACATCTTCACTCAATGTGAATTGAACATGAGACATAGGATATGGTTAGAGCCGTTGAAGGACTATGACATTAATCTACAGTATCATCCCGACAAGGCAAATGTAGTGGCAGATGCACTTAGCAGAAAGTCCGGAATGATAAACGGCATTAAAATTTAGGAGGAAATTATAAGAGACTTGGAGCGACTAGACATTGAGATAATGGTACGTAGACAACACGGTTACTGGGCTAATCGTAGAGTGGAACCCGAGTTACTCTCTAAGATCAAGGAAGCTTAGAGGGATGTGGTGAAATCTGGGCGATAATTCAGAATTTGGAGAAGCAGACAGAATTTCGAGTAGACGCAGACGGTATCTTATGGCAGGGCACGAGACTTTGTGTTCCTGATGATCAAGAACTCCGGGAAGCATTGTTAGCTGAGGCTCATAGCTCCCCATTCTCTATTCATCCTGGTTCGACCAAGATGTACCATGACATCAAGAAATAGTTTTGGTGGAATGGTATGAAACAGGATGTTGCGACTTACGTCTCCAAATGTCTTACCTGCCAGCAGGTTAAGATCGAGCATCAGCGATCTGGCGGTCTTCTACAACCGTTAGATATTCCAGAGTGGAAGTGGGACAAAATCACCATGGATTTTTTTACCGGTCTTCCGTAGACAAAGAGGAAACACGATGCGATTTGGGTTATCGTTGATCGACTTACTAAGTCAGCTCATTTCTTACCGATCCGCAAGGAAGATTCGGTCAGTAAACTCATCGATACTTACAAGAAGGAGATCATGAGACTTCATGGTGCTCCATCCAGCATCGTCTTAGACAGAGATCCTCGTTTCACTTCGCGATTTTGGAGGAGTCTGCAGACAGCTTGGGGTACAAAACTTAAGCTTAGCACTGCTTTTCATCCTCAAACAGACGGGAAATCGGAGCGAACGATTCAGACATTAGAAGACATGTTGAGGTCATGTACGTTGGAATGGACGGGAGATTGGGACGATTACATCTGTTTGGTAGAGTTTGCATACAACAACAGTTGGCACGCAAGTATTAAGTGTTCTCCATTCGAGATGTTGTGTGGTAGGAATTGTCGCGCCCCAATCCGCTGGGATCAGGTTGGTGAGCGAACACTTGAAGGACCAGAAATGATACAATTGACTAACGAGAAGGTCGTAGTAGCTAAGCAGAAATTACAAGAAGCACGGTCACGTCAGAAGAGTTATGCCGACAAGCATCGTAGGGACTTACATTTTAACGTAGGAGATCACGTCTTCCTTAAGGTATCACCGGCATGTGGTGTTAGACGTTTTGGAATCAAATGGAAGCTCAGTCCTCGTTTCATTGGACCGTTTGATGTCACTGAGTGAGTCGGTGAAGCATCTTATCGTTTCGCGTTACCTCCGCAGCTTTCTCATGTTCACGATGTTTTCCATGTGTCCTTACTCATAGGGTACAAGTATCATCCCCTTCACATGGTTCAGTATCCACTGGAACAGATTCGTGAAGATCTTACCTTCATAGAAGAACCTGAACGAGTTCTTGATAGACAAGAACGAGTCATGAGGAGGAAGACAATTTCATTCGTCAAAATCCTTTGGAGGGATCATACCGAGCGGGAAGCCACTTGGGAAACAGAGGAGTCTATCCGGGCTTCTTACCCACTTCATATTTTGAACTCGGGTATGTTCTTCTTTTCCAGTTTACGTTATCTATAATTCAGGGACGAATTATTCTTTTTAGGGGGAAGAATTGTAAAACCCGCAAGCTTTTACCATGAACAGTACATATATAATCGTACGTACATGATTAAAACCTTCCTACTATAACATGTTTACGTTTCACGAATGTTAATTACAAGTATTACATACGTGTTATTACACGATAAGTATTTAAGCATATTAATACACGATAATTATTAGCAACAATAATTATAATCACGAACATGAAATCATGAACGTAAATAATCACGAACCTATTATTATGTATTTACGTAATATTTATTACGATTACGTACAAGAATATATTATAACATGAACAATTAATAAATAAATCACGTAAACACGACCACGAGAACACGTAATATTTTATAACACGGAAAACAATGGGTTTCCCCTTGTGGGCCACACATACCCGCGGAAAGAAACAAGGAAGGGGCCAAGCCCACTTTAATTTTTTCTAAAATTGAAAAAAGGGAAAACATATTTTTCATAATACAGAAGATTAGAAAAATAACTAAACCCTAGCCTCCCTTTTTCCTCCCCTTTTGGCCGCCGGGTATAAACACACAAGGAAGGGGTGTTTGTTGATCTTGGTTGATTTAATTCAAGTGTGGTGTTCGTATTATTGTCATCTAATTGTTTCACGCATTCGGTAATCCTTAAACTTTTTTCTTTTTAATTATTTATTGGATCAAGAACACATGAAATTAAGGGTTTATTAAAAACTATTAATCAAACATGTTAATTAAATCATGGGGTAATAAAACATGGTGGTTTTTGGGTTGTTTGGTTCGGCCGACGTAAAGAAACAGAGAGCCGAAGCTCTCGGTGGTCTTCGATTCACCACCAGCCGAGACCTCATGGTCTCGGTGTGGGTTTGTGTGTCTCGGCCGTAGAAACAAGGGACCCCGACGCATGTCGGGGTACCGTTTGGTGTTGGTTGGGTCTCGGCAGTAGCAAGAACACCACCGGTCAAAGACCGGTGGCTGGTTTGGTCTAGCAGGGGGAACACGAGCCGCGGCAGCAGGGCGAACCACCGGCTAACTGCCGGCGGGAACTTTGCTTAGCCAGCAGCTAGCCGAGAGACCAAGGGGAACCACCGGCGTAAGTCGGTGGCTGTTTTACGAAAACAGTGGCAACAGGCCAAGCCGGTTCGCCACTGTTAAGGGTGTGTTTGTTTGGTCCGGTTTAAGGGTAAACATGGTCTGGTTCACGGCATGTTTAGATTTAAAACACGGGTTCGGTTCATGACTTATTGTTACAAGTTAATTATTTTTACAAGTTAAATAATTGCAACATTAATTAAATTAATTTAACATGCTATATAATTAATTTAATCTAGACACGACTTAGGTTAATTATTATTAGTAATAATACATGATTTTAACCTAAGTATATTATGATTTAATTTAGACTAAAGTAATTAATTATTTGTTAAAACAAGACATATAATTAATTAATTTCCATGACTTAGGTTATATTAATATTAAATATTAATACATGTTTTAACCTAAGTATTATTTACACCTTTATTTAATTAAATCATGCTATATTTAATTAAATCTTATAACATATAGTTTATTTAATTTACATGTACTAATTAATAAACTATACTATTAATCTCATGACTTAGAATATTAATCAGTAAAACTTAAGCTTATATTATTAGCTTAATAATCCAGCTTAATTCTATTTATGGAAACTTTCTATTTTTAAAAACTTATTTATTTTAAGCAGCTAATCTAATTATGGAAACTTTCTATTTTTAGAAACTTGTCTATTTTAAGCAGTAAATCTATTTTTAGAAACCTTCTACTTTTGGAAACTTTCTATTTTTAGAAACTTTCTATTTTAGGAAACCTGCTATTTTTAGAAAGTTACTTTTTATTACACAACAAGTATAAAGAAATACAAGTAATACTTAATCAGAATATCCAGAATAAATGATAAACACAGCATAACGATAAAATCAGCAAAACAAGACATGAACATATAAAACAAGCTAAGACATGATATAAAACCAGCTACGTACGCAGTAATCGGAATACTTATACACGTATATTATCTATGTAGAATTAGTGAGATCGAAGTAGGACTCTCTTTCGTTCGTCTTCTTCGTTCACTGGACACAAGGTACGGATTATCCGTCCTTTCGGTATGGACATTCTTTCCTTATTAGGATTTCCCCGTATGCAGCCAACTATTTTCCCAGTATATGTTTTATAAGTTTTTATTTGCTTATGTTTAATTAAATGCCTAAGCCATATACATGCATGACTAGTTTCACCTAGTTATGGAGGTACCATAACCATAACACTAGAGGCACTGGTGTTATGACTTCACCACGGCAGAGTGATAGCTCGTGGCGTCCCTTTCAGCTTTTTCCAATATTATTATGTTATCATGTGGGGCGTATGGGTCCATCCTAGGTTACATGTTTTTATAGATTATTCAGGTGAATGTGGTGTGTGCCTTGCATCCTTCACAAGGAGTTGATCCCTCCTACCCAAACTTATATTAATTAGAGGCAGCCCCTCTAATTGCATGACGAGGTCACCCCTCCAAGTATTCATGCACGTTAATATTTCATGACCTATATTGGCTAATGTTAAACATGTTAAACAGTTTTTATAAGATAAACATAAGGCTTTTCAAACTATAAAACCAGATTTACTAAGCTACATCAAGTTTTCCAGGACTTAGTCAATTCTGCTGCTATATGTTGTATATGCTTATGTTAGTCATTCATGCTTGTATATCCGTGCACTGAGCTTTATGCTCAGCCTTTTTACTTTCATGTTCCCAAAACGGTAGGTACTCAGGGACGCTCATAGACTTTAAGCGTGTGCATATGGATTGGAAGCTTTCTAGCCTTCATTACTTTATGCTTATCATGATACTTTTGCTACCTATTTCCATGGACATTGTTTAGTCCTTTTCATTTACAGTGCTTATGTTTGTGTGTGATGAGCTTTACTTTAGGGTACCGATGTTTGTTTCCGGTATTTCTTTTATGGTCATGTAATGTTTAAGACATTTATCCTTGTATGCTTTGATGACACGCCATAATCACGCGTGACATTCCATTTACCAAAATGGGGTGTTACATCCATCTTCTTCTCGATCATGTCATGAAAAATAGCCATCATACACCGTTGAAAAGTTCCCGGTGCATTGCAAAGTCCGAATGGCATTCTACGATAGGCAAACGTTCCATATAGACACGTAAACGTAGTTTTTTCTTGATCACGAGGATCGATGGGGATTTGGAAGTAACCAAAAAAACCATCTAAAAAGCAATAGAAATCGTTTCCCGTAAGACGCTCCCACATTTGGTCCATGAAGGGCAAGGGAAAATGGTCTTTACGAGTGGCGTCATTCAACTTACGATAGTCGATGCACACCCTCCAACCGGTCACGAGTCGAGTTGGAATTAACTCGTTGGCATCGTTTGGCACTGATAGGTGTGGAAACACCCATCCTTTTACCACTTAAAACAATTAAAAACAAGACCATAACGTGTATCTAATGTCGTAAATGTTGGAATTATGCGTGGTTTGTGTTTTTGTTGTGTTTTAGGACCAAAATATGAAAAAGGAAGAAAACACGGGCTTTCACGGGCTTTTATCGAAGAAAAAGACAAAAGACGAAGTCAAAAGATCAAGAGTGCAAAAAGTGTTGATCCCAAACTTAGATCGATTAGCTTTGTGTATACGAGATTAGATCAAGTACTACACGTAGAGAAACCTTTGCTTATGAATAAAGTAACAAAGTGTTATGCGGAATTAACACTTGATTTAAAACACAATGATGTTAAACAAACTTTCACTTGTATTAGAATAATCTTGTTGATTACAATGAAAGGTTTAACTTGCGAATACTATGAAAACTGATATATGACTTTAACCTAAAAGACCTTCTTTTATAGAACAAGAAGTCTTGTACAATAAGCTATGAATCAACTATCCTAGGTAAAGATAATAATAGAAAATACAATGTCGTGCTTATCTTTACCATACATAAATAAAGAAACAAATAAACAAAAGATATTCTATCAGTGTCAATCTTCAAGGCTGTCAGCGTTGACTTCTATCAGCGTCCAAAGTCAATCTATCAGCGTTGACTTTCTTCTTATCAGCGTTTGGTGATCTGACCCATATTTTATTCCCAACAATCCTCCCCTAAACTTGATATCCATTCCAATGATCAAGTTTCTGAATAAAAACTAAAGGCTTAGGAGGAATCTTTCAATAACTTCTTATGTTGGTGATAAACATATCTGATCAAGTCCTTGGCCACATCACTCGTATAATCAATCTCCAAGGGTGTCTCTAGCATCTTCTCCAATACTTCTTTGGACAAGAAATAGTCAGCATCCACAAGCAGATATTCTGAAAACTTTGTAGAGCTCATATGAAATACACCACAAGTAGAATATAGCCTCCAATGAAGATTACTGAGATCATCTTCAAGATCCTTCCAAATGGCAGGATCTGCTTCTTTTGGACCACACAAAGTCATAAATGTGTTCCAAAGTCTTATTCCATTAGCTGAAGTAGGTGCTTCAGCTGTATACTTGGCCTCTATTAACCTCCATAGATGCACCAAGTCTTCCCTGTCTATGCTTGCAAATATAGAAATAACTGAAGTGAAAGTATGTACCTCCTTTCCAAATCGTCCAACCTTCCAAAATCCACACTCATCTTCATCAAAACTGATGATTGGATTTCTGTCATCTAGAGGTATCACATTTACCAAATCTGAAGCTTCCAAGGGAGAAAGCTTGAGATGCTTCCTTATAACACCTTCAGTTGGAAAATACACATCCATGTCTTTAGGAAATTGAAAAGGATCTCCTTTCTTCACTGGTCTTTGAGCAATCCTTATTTCCTTTTGAATCTGCATCTCTTCTGCAAGCTCTTGTTTTCTTTCTTCTGAAAGAAATTGGTAGACATTCTGTTCTTGCACCTTCCTCCAAATAGGATGTGCTCTATACTCTAACTCCTCAAAAGACAAGGCCAGCAACTTCTTTGATGTCCAATTAGGCTGATGACATCTAAGCAACTTATAGTACAACTGCCTTCTATCTCTTTTGAGCCAGGTCTTGACCTCTTGTGCATTAAATCTCATAATCACCTTTATGTCTTCTTGTACCCTAAGAAGAACTTCCAACCCCCAAATTTGATCTGATAAACTCATACCTGGGTTGTCCATCACCTGGTCTTCCCAAGCATGGTACATTCTGGTGATTTCTGGTAGGTCCCAATCAACCTGATTCTTCAACTCACTCAACCTTTCCTTTGCTAGCTCATCCCCATATTCAAGCCTTTCTGGATCTTCAATAATTTGAATGCTTGAATCTGAGCTATCACCTTCTTTATCATCACCACTTTCCTCCTCACTTTCAGAAACAACAAATGGTGATCTTCTACTCCTCCTCAAATCTCTTTCCACAAGTTGAGCAGCCAACTGTTCATCAAATGCTATTTGTGCTGCATCTTTCTTTGGAACATCTTCTTCAATCAAAATACCTTTACCTTTGTCTTTTGGATCAATAATTGGTAAAGTAGAAGAAGAAACCTGTGTGGACACATCTTTAATGATTGTTGATGGCTGGAATACATCAACATCATCTGCAACTTTGTCAGCGTCCAAGTTGCTCCTATCAGCGCCACGATTACCTTTATCAGCGCTGGATGTGTCAGCGTCCAAACCTGTATCAGCGCCCAATGTTTCTTTGAAAGACCCTTCCAAGTTCTTTGGTGTCACCTTGGATGTATCAACAACTGGGTGCTTCTTCAGGTTGGTGAGAGCTTCAGCAATCTGCAAAGATTCACTAAATTGTGAACTCTTTTCTGAACTCTTTTCACTAGCTGTGTGAATCAACTCATCCTCCTCATCCTCTTTTTCCTCCCCTTTGGAAGATTCCTCCATTAGACTCCTGCTACTGGGGTTCTCCAAAACAGTTACTCTCTCCCTCAAAGCTTGGAGTTCTTGTCCCTGTTTGTTGACAGTTTGTACAAGACTGACATTTTGCTTTTGCAAGCTAATGACAGCCGCCGTCAATTCAATTATGGTCATAGGTTCCAATCTGCCCTCAGCTAGAATGGGGATTTGACCTCCCAAAATAGGATCATGGGGCATGGATGAGGTCTTAATGATGTTAGGACTGTCTTGACCAGCGTCTAAGCCTGTGTCAATAGCCCCAGCCTCACCCATTTCACCAGCCACACTTGTGGAGGTGGTTCTCTCTGCTACAAGGCTAGGATCACTAGAGGAGAACACTCCAGTAACCCTTTGGCGTTTAGTCAACCTAGATTGTAATGGGGTAGAAGATGAAGTAGATTGTGTGGGTGTGGGTTGATTAAGGGGTGTTTGGGATTGTTCAGGAAGTGTATCAGTGTTGGGATTGGCTGTGTCAGCGCCCACATTTTGAGTGTCAGCGCTGGGTTGGTCAATGTCCATGTTTTCTGGTGAAGGTGATGGTTCATGAATAGGCTCAAGTTGGGGTTCAGGGTCTGGTTGTGGGTCTGGTTGTGGTTGAACAGCCTGAATTACTTCAATCATGGGTTGGGTAAGAGGTATGGGGTCGTTTGTGGAGCTCATTTTAGCAAAAATGGTTTTCTGTTGTTTAGGGATCTCATAAAAAGTGTCATGATCCCTAGAACAATATTCTTGTAAATCAAAGACCATTTGCAAAAATCTAGGGTAAGCCAAAGTCATTTTACTTCCCTTGTTTTTACACATCCCTTCAAAAATCATTTTTGAAAAATTATACTTAAGCCCACGTGTTATACAAACCAAAGCACTTGCAATTGACCTGTTTATCTCATTAAAAGAAGTACATTTTGGACTTAAGCATTGTAAAAGGACATGTATCAAATATTTCCAGTCAGAGGGAAATTCCTGCTTATGATATTTATTTAAAGTGACATCAGCAGGAATAGGATAACCCAATTCCCTAAGACCCTGTTCTATTGTTGCTATGGCAAGAGTAGTCACACCATCAGCGTCATCAAGACGCAAAGCTTGGCGAACCAAAGCTTCAGTGACCACCCATGTTCTTCCATGAACAGTAGATGTTAATGTGGTCACTCCATTAGTTGTTGTGGAACTAACATTGTTCCAAAACTGTCTAATGTGTGCGACAGGAACTAATGGTGTATGAGAAAGTGCATACCTCAATGAAGATGCATTTAAAAATGCCACCATCTGTGAATACTGAGGAAATAAAGCATCATCAGCAGTCAAGTAAGCGATCATATTGTGTTGGCTCTTGAACTCCAATGTTAAATTCTTTGAGTTGAATTTGGGTGCCATGATTTAAAGCTGTTTAGGTTATATGATATGGGAAAAATCTAGGAGGAAAAGTGTTAGACAAGAAAATATGAATACCCAGAATAAAAAGATTAGCCAAATTTATAGGAGAGATGCATGATTTTGATTGGTCAAAAATGAGGCGGTTATATTCAAAGAGCAATCATGAAAATCTTGAATCAAATATAACTTATCTCATGCATTAATTAAAAGTAACTTCTCCCCAAAATTACGGCCAAAGATTAGTCAAAAAATAACAACTGGGTAGGGCCCACTAGATGTCAACGGTCAAAAATAGCCCATCAACGCCCAACGGCTATATTTTCTTGTCAGCGTTTGCCTAAAGCCTTGTCAGCGTCACGATTGGACGTAACAGCGTTTGGAGAAAAACTTGTCAGCGTCTAAAAAGTAAAAATAAAAATATTTAAAAAGAAAAAGACCTTAACAAAGTAATTTATCCTAAGGGAAATATCTTACAAGTTGATAATAATTACTGGGCGGCAAGCACTGTCCATTTATACACACTTGCATAAGCAAGATAGACACAAATGTCCTCTAGAGTCCCTTGCTAACCAAAATACTTACCAACAAAGTTATTTCATAAAATTCTTTGTAACTCCCAGGTAAACCCATATCCAAAGTATTCCCAAGTCTCCCATCAGACCATAACCAATTCTAAGTCAAAAATGTCTTGGCAGCATGCAAAGTTGATATACTATGCATGCTACAGTGCCTCATGGTTTAGAAAAACTAACCCATACTCACCAGTGGACACAATCTAGAATTGTGATGAGAGTATTCTAAGAATACCCAAGAGTCCTAAAGGTTCCTTAAACCTCCCCTCAAACTATGATACATGAGTTCTCAAAATATATATATGAACATTAAAAATTTATGTCAAGATAGGAATATAAATATTCCAACCATCATCCATAAACAAAAACATGTCCAAATAACTCTTCAAAGATCCATAAGCAACTCTGTATCCAATGGTATAAAGCTACCACCTACCTGCACATTTAGATGAAAACCACAAAACTAACATTTGTTGCTGACAGCGTCCCGACAACACTTATCAGCGTTGAAGGAATTCTTGTCAGCGTTAGACAATAATATCTCCAACAATGGCAAAATAACACTTGACAGCGTTACATTCACCTTTGTCAGTGTTAGAAAAATAATGTAGAAAATCTAAATCATCACAAAGACCAATAACAATGCATTATCCTGTACATACTTTTACAAAAATGTTCCAAAACACATATTAAGTGAGATTAACCATTCCAATATTTGTTACCAAATATTGAAATCTTCCAGCATCAAAAGGTTTAGTTAATAAATCAGCTACATTATCTTCAGTATCTACCCTATCTGGTTGTATTAAACCTTTCTCAAAGCAATCTCTTATAAAATGATGTCTAATTTCGATGTGTTTGGTTTTAGAATGATGTACAGGATTTTTAATAATGCATAAAGTACTGTTATTGTCTACAAAAATCTTGGTATGCATAAAATTATACCCATAATCCAACAGCTGGTTCTGAATCCATAAGACTTGTCCACAACAAGCAGCTGCAGCCACATATTCTGCTTCAGTTGTAGAGTTTGCCACCACTGTTTGTTTCTTGCATTGCCAAGATATTAATCTGCTCCCAAGAAATTGGCATCCACCAGTTGTGGATTTCCTATCAAACTTGTCACCTCCATAATCACTGTCTGAATAAGCAATAAGGTCCAATGGAGAATCCTTTGGGTACCATAATCCAAGATCTGGATAACATCTCAAGTACCTAAAAATTCTCTTCACAGCAAAAAGGTGACATTCTTTGGGAGTCACTTGATGGCGTGCACATGCACACACAGCAAACATGATGTCAGGTCTTGAGGCTGTAAGATACATCAATGAACCAATCATTGATCTATAGTGCCTAACATCCACATCCTTTCCAGCTCCAAGTTTTCCCCAGGGGTGTTGTCTGTCCATAGGAGTAGAAGCCTCCTTCTCATGTGGAGAAAAACCATATTTCTTCAAGATTTCAGCTACATACTTGTCCTGGGAGATGAAGATACCATCTTCTTTCTGCTGAACTTGTAAACCTAGAAAGAAGTTCATCTCACCCATTGCACTCATCTTGAATTTATCTGTCATGAGCTTGGAAAAATCCTCACTCATTTTTGGATCAGTAGACCCAAAAATGATGTCATCAACATAGACCTGCACAAGCAACACATGTTTTCCTTTCTTCTTTGTAAACAGTGTCTGATCTATGGTGCCCCTCTTAAAACCATTTTCCACCAAATAGGTGGACAATGTACCATACCATGCTCTTGGGGCTTGATGAAGGCCATACATTGCCTTCTTTACTCTATAAACCTTGTCTGGATTCTCAGGATCTTCAAAACCAGGAGGCTGCATTACATAAACCTCCTCAACAATTGTGCCATAGAGAAAAGCACTCTTCACATCCATCTGATAAACAGTAAAATTCATGCAAGAAGCATAAGCTAAGAAAATTCTGATAGCTTCAATTCTTGCAACTGGAGCAAAGACTTCTTCATAATCTATGCCTTCCTCTTGTGTATAACCCTGAGCTACCAAACGTGCCTTGTTTCTGACCACAATGCCTCTTTCATCTTTCTTGTTCCTTAGAACCCATCTTGTCCCAATTGGTCTCACATACCTAGGACAATCAACCAGCTCCCAAACATCCTGTATAGCAAATTGGTGAAGCTCATCCTGCATTGCTTCCACCCAACTTGGTTCTTTGAGAGCATCAAAAATCTTCTTGGGTTCTTCCTGTGACAGAAAACAGGCAAACAAACATGCTTGTACAAGAGGGGTATCAACCTTCTTGTGTATATTGGCAATAAATCCACCAAGACCTTGATGGGATCTTCTTGTCTGAACTGGAGCCATAACATCACCTATGATTTGAGATGTGGGGTGATCTTTAGCTGTGGAAGTGAGAACTCCTCCTTCAATAATTCTGGTGTCCTCAATTTCACGCTCCAAGTTGCCAATATCTTCTTCAGTTTCTTCTTCATCAACAGGAATCTCTTCATGGATATTGGAAGGTCCACCCTGTTCAAAATGAGAAGAGAAAAGCTGTGTAAAGGTGTCTCCAAAGTCTGATCCTTGTGTGTCAGCGTTTGGGCTAACAACGCCTGAACTGGTGTTGTCAGCGTTGGAGCCATCAGCGTCTGAATTGGTCGTGTCAGCGCTTGATTTCCCTTTGTCAGCGCTTGAAGAATCATGCATGTTTGTAGTTGGTGGTATCTGAACACCACCATTATCTTTCCTTGCAGCAGTAGCAGCAGCATAATACTCATCTGTCCATATAGGAAGTGTAACAAATTCTTGTGTGGGAGATGATATAACTGCTGGTGGTCCATCCTCCTTAGCAACCTGTATACCTGAAACATTACCAATTCTCTTTTCCAAAACACTTGAAGTTACCTTCACAATGTCTGGATCAGTAACAGGCATATAATTTAAAGCTCTAGACAAAGGTTCTAAGTCAAACAACCAATTTGGACCACTCTCAGGATCACTAGGTTTACTTTCTAAAAACCTAACATGTACCTTTTCAAGTATACGTTTTTCCTTTTTAATGTAAACCCTATATCCTTTACTCTGCACTGAATAACCCATGAAGTAGCCTTCATCACCTTTTGAATCAAATTTACCTAGGGCCTCACTAGTTTCTAACACAACTACATGACAACCAAAAGGCTTCAGAAAACCAATATTTGGCTTCCTTCCCCAAAGTAATTCATAAGGTGTCTTATTATGTATCTTGTTGACCAATGCCCTATTTTGAACATAACAAGCTGTGTTAACAGCTTCAGCCCAAAAGGCTATAGGAAAGTGGGCATCAGCCAACATGGTTCTGGCTGCTTCAATAAGGGTCCTATTCTTCCTTTCAGCAACTCCATTTTGCTGAGGAGTTCTAGCTATGCTGAACTGCCTAGTAATCCCTTTCTTGGCACAAAAATCATCTAATAACTGATTTCTAAACTCACCCCCATTGTCACTTCTAATAATTTTGACCTCATTACCACTCTTTTTTTCAATCTGGGTAATGAAATTAATCAGACTTAGGGCAGTTTCACTTTTCTTGGCTAAAAAGAAAGTCCATGTGAACCTGGAGTAATCATCAGTAATGACAAAACAATATGATTTACCCTTCAAACTCTCTATATTAGTAGGACCAAAGAGGTCCATATGCAATAAGTGAAGGGGTTTAGAACTAGAGTGCACCTGTTTAGACCTGAATGAGACCTTGTGTTGCTTGCCCTTAAGGCATGCAACACAAGAGTGGTCATTGTGGAAAGCCTTTTCAGGCAAACCATCAACTAAACCAAGCCTCACAAGCCTATTAATATTCTTAAAGTTTATGTGCCCTAGTCTCCTGTGCCAAAGATTACTTTCATCTACTGAGGCCTTAGCATACAGACATGACATTTTATTATTTACCTTAATTCCATTAAGATTCACATTATATATGTCTTTATGCCTTGGTGTTCTAAAATCTATGTATTTCTCATCAGGGAGCTTATAATCTTTGCTTAGCACCAAGCACTCAGTATCTGTGAAAAGAACCTTATTTTTGTTATCACACACTTGTGATACACTAAACAAATTATAATCCAGGTCTTTCACCAAGAAGACATTATCAAACCTAAGATTGTTGGTGACAAGGGTTCCTTTTCCTGTGATTGTGCCGTATCCACCCCCAAAGTATACCTTATCACCATCTTGAATAGGAGAGAAATTGGTCAGATAGTCTTCCTTTCCAGTCATGTGCCTTGAGCATCCACTATCCCAGTATCCATAGTCATTGATCTTCTTCTGAATGCCCTGCACATAAAGAAAACACATTAGTTTTCTTTGGGAACCCAAGCCTTAGAAGACTTGGATTCATTTGGTTGTTCAACAAGAACAGACTTGGTTCTCATAACAACCCCATTTTCATCCCTGTTTGAATGAAATTCCCAGTTAACCCCAATTGGTGTTGACAATGCCTTAGAAATATAATGAAACCTGTTGCATGTCATAGAAATACCAGTATTGTTAGGGTTCTGGTCTTGTTTTGGTCTCCATGTTAAGCTAGTAGAAGCTTTAGACCTATTTCCCTGTGGCTGCAAATACCTAGGTTTGTCAGCGCTGAAATTTCTCTTGTCAGCGCCCCGATTGCTCCTATCAGCGTTGTACCTAGGGTTTGCTACAGGAACCCATTGCCTATTTGACCAAGTATTTGACTTTTGAAAAGGTCTTAGGCCTTGTGTGTTAGACCCTCTAGAAAAGAATGGGGCTGGTCTAACAACTTGTGAACTTTTGTTCACAAAGGTATTGGGTCTGACAGTGTTTGACCTATGTTGACTTTTGTCAGCGCTGAAATGGTTCCTGTCAGTGTTGACATTGGAAGCATTGACACATTTGTAGGCCAAATGTGAGAAGCTACCACATGTGTAACAAGCTTTTCTAGACATAGTCTTAGGTCTAGAAGCAAAGAAGCCTGTTCCATGGTTACTAACTTGGCTTTTTGGTGACCTAGAATTTCTATACATCTCTGCATATTTAACACTAGGTTTTCTAACATTTTGTGGGCCAAGGTCAACAGGTTTGCCAGTGGTAGGGTGTGTGATCTTAATAGGTTTAGGATCATCAATTGGTTTTGTGATTGGTGTGGGCTCATTTGGACTTTCACACAATAACCCTCCCTTAACAAACAAAGTGTGGTTAGCTTTCTTCCACTCTTCTAGGTCAGTCAGCTTTTGCTGATATTCCTCAACTGGGGAAGTCACTCTAGGTGGAGGAATAAACTCCTCCTCTTGGCATTCTGGCAAGCCAGTCCAAGATAAGTCCTTTGATTGGACACCATAGAAATCCCCAGCTGGTGGTGGAACAACAGTATAGTCATTCATCCCAATCCCACTCATATCCTTAGAGTCTTTTTGTTTACTAACACACTCTCCTAGGGATTGTGTGGCCTTATCAAATCTCTGGATTTTAAGACTCACATTATCTTTATTTTTGTTAGCCTCCTCTAACTGAGCTATCAAATCAAGATTAACCCTATTCACTATATCTTGAACATCCTTACTCTGATGTAACTCATGTTTTAAGATATTTATTTGATCCTTTAAATCAAACTCCATTTTCTTATACTCAGATACTGTCTTTTCTGTTTGGGTAAGAGCAACTTGATAGTTAGATACTTTGCACCTAAGAGTACTTGCTTCATCTAATAACTTAACTATCTCTTGTTTTGATTTTTCAGTATTTAAACGACAACCCTTAGAACAGAAAGCATCATCATATACCTCATTATCTGATGAAGAGGAGGAGTGTGCCATGAGAGCATATTCAGCATGCTCTTCTTTAACTTCAGCAACCAAAGCTCTGTCCTCTTCCTCATTCTTAGCCATCCAGCTCCAATCCCATTCTCCAACACCATCAATTTGTTGAACAGCAACCATGGCCTTGGGGTCTGGGCTCTTAATCATTTGGCTTGACGGCTTCCCAGCATCAGATCTCCTTGGAGATCTACATTCCCTCATAAAGTGCCCCATCCTATGACAGTTGTAGCACTCCACCTTGGACTTGTCAAATCCAGCAACATCCTTAGCATTAAAGGTCATCTTCTTCTTGAACCTTTTATTGAACCTGTTTGCTCTTAAACTTACAAGAGCCATAGTCCACTTTATATCCATCTCTTCCAATTGTTCATCACTTATCTGCTCAAGATCTTCATAAGTGATCCTTGAATCACTAGGCAAAGAAGCAATGAAGGCACACACAGTATCAAGATCAAAACCAGCAGGTTTAATTCTATCAGCGCCATGATTGTGTGTGTCAGCGCTTGAGTACAAAGCGTTGACAGGATATGATCCAGCGCTGACAGATTGACATCCAGCACTGACACCTTGAGATCCAGAGGCTGAATGTCCATAAAAGTTCATGGAATCAAATTGGCCTTCACTTTGTGAAAAGAAGGCCATGTTGCTGCTGGAAGATTTGTTATCACTTTCCAATTGCCATTCATTCTCCAATAGTCTTAACTTGTTGAAGATGTCATCAAAACTGGAAGTCTTGTGGGTGTTATTGACAAGAATAGATCTTGTCTCAATCTTCCATACATCACCAAGGCTTTTGAGAAAAGTAGCATTCAATTCAGGATCATCAATCTGTTTTCCCATGAAGGAAAGTTGACTTGTGATATCAAGAAGTCTACTTCTCACACTGCTGAGATTCTCATTGGGTTGAGCTTTAAAGACAGCATACTCATGCAAGAGTTGCTTCTTCTTTTCTTCTTTTGTGTCAGCATTGCCACCATGTGCCAATTCAAGAGCTTCCCAAAGCTCTTTTGCAGACTCAAATCGTTTGTACTTGTGCTGATTCTCATGACCTAGGGCATGTTTCAAGATGTTCAGGATTTTCATGTCCACCCTCTTCTTGGCTATATCTTCAACAGCAACAGCTCTCCCATCTTCAGGTTTTTCCACCTTATCAGATTCAGGACAATTAGGAACAGCTGTCCTTGTAGCAATAGCAGCAGTAATCTTTGCTGCTTTATCGAATGTGTTCCTATATTCGATAATTTCCCAAAGAGTGTAGTCATGAATAGCTATGTATTGCTCAAAATTGGACTTCCAAAGCTCAAAGTTCCTGGCATCAAACATGGGAATTTTGATACTAGGGTTTGAGAAGTTGTTTTGCAGCAAAGCAGGAGGTTGATTTGTGCCAGACATGGTGTTTTTAGGGTTTTGAGAATTTAGGGTTTTTAGGGTTTGGTGTTTTAGGGTTCTGCGTTATTTAAAGATCAAAAGTTTCTCAACAAGCTCTGATACCACTTGTTGATCCCAAACTTAGATCGATTAGCTTTGTGTATACGAGATTAGATCAAGTACTACACGTAGAGAAACCTTTGCTTATGAATAAAGTAACAAAGTGTTATGCGGAATTAACACTTGATTTAAAACACAATGATGTTAAACAAACTTTCACTTGTATTAGAATAATCTTGTTGATTACAATGAAAGGTTTAACTTGCGAATACTATGAAAACTGATATATGACTTTAACCTAAAAGACCTTCTTTTATAGAACAAGAAGTCTTGTACAATAAGCTATGAATCAACTATTCTAGGTAAAGATAATAATAGAAAATACAATGTCGTGCTTATCTTTACCATACATAAATAAAGAAACAAATAAACAAAAGATATTCTATCAGTGTCAATCTTCAAGGCTGTCAGCGTTGACTTCTATCAGCGTCCAAAGTCAATCTATCAGCGTTGACTTTCTTCTTATCAGCGTTTGGTGATCTGACCCATATTTTATTCCCAACAAAAAGAACGGAAGTCAAAGGCCTATTCTGAAGATTTATCGAAGAAAAAGACTAAAGAAGGAAGTTTAACGAAGTCGAATAATCAAGTCTAATAAATGAAGAAATTAGAAGACGAGTTCAAATTAATTATCGACAAATCCCAAGCAAAAGTCGAGAACGTCAATTTAATTTAAAGACAAGAAGACAAAAGAAAGAAAGAAAGAAGCACCACTTACCAACACTCCTCCTATAAATAGAGACCCTTAACCTCATTTTTGAGGTGTTAGCTAAATTCATTTTTAGTTCTCCACTTTATTTTTAAGCACTTTTCATATTGTCTTTCATTATTGTCTTTCTTTCAAATTTATCATGTAAGTATTTAATCTTGTTTTGAATCTTTAATCTTTAATTTTAATTACAAGCTTTTCATAATCATTCTCATTCTTCTCTTCTTGTTTTTAAAAATCTATTGTTGGTTTGTTTAATCTTGAAGTTATTTTAATCTTTATGCTTATTTAATTAAAGTTTTCATCTTTTTGTTCTTATCATTTTTATACGATTGAAGATTTTAGCTTATTGTGAATTTTTAGTTATTTCACTTTTAGCTTATTTTACATTTAAGTGCTTTTAAAAGTTTAATCTTTTAAAATTTATGTTATAAAACTTGCTTATTTAGTGTTTTGAAAGTTTTTCATTTGTGCTTATTTAGTTCTTTTTATTATTCATTTGGTTGAGTTTTTAGTAAGTGCTTATTAGAAAAGTGCTTATTCGGTTCTGCTTATTGTCATTTTACATTCCATCGTAATATTTGCAAGGGTTTTACTTGTTCCGATCTAGTTTCGTGATCGCATAAACCTAAGGGTTTCTACTTGCGATCAGAAACTAAGATCAAAGACTAAGATCAAAGACTAAGATCAAATACTAAGATCAAAGACTAAGATCAAAGACTAAGATCAAAGACTAAGATCTAAGACTAAGATCAAAGACTAAGATCATAGACTAAGATCTAGACTAGGATCTAGACTAAGATCTAGACTAAGATCTAGACTAAGATCTAGATTAAGATCTAGACTAAGATCTAGACTAATATCCAGACTAAGATCTAGACTAAGATCTAGACTAAGATCTAGACTAAGATCTAGAATACGATCCAGACTGCGATCGTGTGCTGCGATCGTAGGGTGTGATTTGACTCAAGTTTTGGTTTTTATTTTTTGTTTTTTTATTTTAATTTCAAATTTAATCTTTAACGATATTTTTACTTAGTCTTATTTTAAATTTGTTTTGTCTAAGTTTTATTTTTAAGTTTTCAAATTTTACTTTTTGTCGAGTTTTAATCTTTGGTCATTTATTTTTAAAGCCTTTATTTTTAGTCTAAATCTTTTCAAGCTTTTATTTTTATTTTATTTTAATTAATTACTCAACGACATTTTCATTTTAAAATAGATAATCAACGACTATTCTTTCTTTTCACCAAGAACAACTGAGTCACACATTAACTATAATCAATTCAATAAGACCGATAACAACGAACTTATTTTAAATTTAGTAAAAAAGTCAGTTATAAAATGGCACCGTTGTCGGCTCTTTTCGTAAAGATTAACGGTTTTTTGTGAGAGACGTGTTGGATTTTGGGATCCGTTCTCTTGGGAACGTTATTTTCAAGCATTAAAATTTTCAAAAATCCTAAAAATTATAAAATTTTCATAAAATCCATAATAACTAAAAAAGATTAAAAAATCAAAAATATTGTTTTTCATTTTTAGTGTATGCGTACTCGATCTTCGTCTTATCCTGAACCCGAGACTCGTAGAGACTTAGATATGGCCGGTGTGCATAATAATAACAATCTACCTCACCCCAACATGAATAATAACAACCATGACCCTCAACCCGACCTTCATACGATGGATGAGCTATGTCAACCGACTATGAATGGACGTGGAGGACCAATTGCGCCGATGCAAATCATGGCTCCCGAATTTTCGTTGAAGCATCACATGATCCAACAAGTTCAAAATACTTGTCCATTTCACGGATTACTGGATGATGATGCCAACAAACACCTCGATAAATTCATAACCGTCACCCAAAGCATGAAATTGCCCGGTATTACCATGGATTTTCTTCGCCTTCATATATTTCCACACACTTTATCCCACCATGCTGAAAAATGGTTTGACCGTCTTCCTAAGAATTCAATTCATACATGAGACGAAATGACTCAACGATTTTTGTCACGCTACTTTCCACCATCCATGGTAACTAGTCTTAGGAATCAAATCAGTGGTTTCACTCAAGAACCCGATGAGTCTCTTTTCGATGCTTGGGAACGTTATAATGTCTTGATCGATCATTGTCCTGACCATAATATTCTCCCCGTCACTTTAATTGATACTTTCTACAAAGGTTTAACTTTTTGTGATCGTGATACGATTAATGCTTCCGCCGGTGGTACGTTTATGAAAAGAAGACATGAGGAGTGTAGAGAACTTATAGAAAACATGACCACTCATCACAAAAATTGGGATTCATCCGCATGCTCAAGAAATAACCCGAGAGTCAATGTTTCTTCTACTTCATCAAACTCTGAGATAGCCGAACTCACCCAAATCACCTGCCAACTAGCCGAGATGAACAAAAATTTCTTAACCATGGCTACGAACCAATTTCAAAAAGTTAAAGCTGTTGCACTTTCTTGTGAGACTTGCGACATCCTCATTCATACACTGATTGTCCTTCTACTTATGAAAATCCGGAAAACGTGTATGCGGCTAACGGTAACTATTCAACGGAAGGCTATCAAGCCCGACCTCAAGGTGATCGTAACTTGCTAAGTTATCGTTCCAACAACTTTTTTTCACCACCCGGTTTTTCTCCTCAAGACCACAACCCAAACAACTTCAATAGAAGCAATCCAAACTAACCTCGAGCTTCTAATCCATATCCACCACCCGCTCACCAAGCTCCACCCCTCACTCAACCCATGCCAGTTAATCAAGATGTTGAAACTTTCAGGAGGACCCATGGAGAGGTGGTGAAAAACCTTCAAAGCCAGATTATTAAATTAAAAGGTGATATCACTAAACAAGGGAATGATATTCGAACCGAGCTTAGGAATGACTTGCGAACTTCTTTAAGCAATCAAACGAATGATTTGAGGGATATGATGGCTAGTTTTTTCCAAAGTAATCAACCCTCTACTTCGGGTTCTCTTCCTTCAAATACCGTGACCAATTTTAGGGCTAATGTGAGTGCAATTACCACAAGAATTGGGAATACCCATGAGGGACCTTCCATCTCTTTGCTAATAAAGTAGAGACAAGGCCCGAAGGTCATAATGAGTAATCCTACTCCCCCTTCGGTGATTCCTCCCTCACCCACTTATTGTGACATTCCTCCATTGAGGAACCCTTCGATTCCCCCGCCTCCTCCTTTCATTTCTACACCTCCCCTTTCAGTTCCTACACCAATTCCTTCCATCCCCACCCCTCCACCTAAGGTTTCTCAAGAAGCGAGTCCTTCTCCTTCTAAACCTTCAACATCTAGGCCTAACATCCATTACCCTTCTCGGTTAGACACGGGTAGATTACTGACCAAGGATGGCATTCAAGTGTCAAACTTTTTGAAAAAGATTTCTGGAGTGAACATCACCATTAGCCTTGTTGAAGCTCTTGCCCAAATGCCCAAATTTGTTAAAATGTTTAAAGATTTGCTTAATAAGAAGGAAAAAATGGCAGAGTTTGTCAACACTCGTTTGAATGAGAATTGTTCTGCAGTCCTCCTTAAAGAACTTCCAGAAAAACTTGGAGATCCCGGTCGTTTTGTGTTACCTTGTATATTTTCTAAAACCGTATAATTTACTGCCTTAGCCGATCTCGGGGCAAGTATTAATTTAATGCCATTAAGTGTTTGGAAGAAGTTATCATTACCCGATCTTACACCAACAAAGATGACTCTTGAACTAGCAAATCGAACTCTCGCTTACCCCGTTCGTATTGCCGAAGATGTGTTTGTTAAAGTTCGTACCTTCACTTTTACGGTCGACTTTGTTGTTGTTGATTATGAAATGGACCCTCGTGTTCTGTTAATACTTGGACGGCCATTCTTGAGAACCGAAAAAGCTTTAGTCGATGTTGCCGAAGGTGAACTAATCTTAAGGGTCGGGAATGATCAACAAATTTTTAAGATGGGGAAGATTACAAGCAAATCCAATGGAAGAGAATCGGTGAAAATGATTGATGTGCTTCAACACGAGTTTGTCACAACTCCATTAGAAACTACAAAACTTGATGTCAATGATTTTAACGTTTACAACAATCCTCTTTTCGAGCCTATCTATGATAATCCACTTTTTTAAGAAAATGTGGAAGATTCTGAAGATCCTCTTCCCAATCTGGATGCCCCACCAATATATGATACTCTACCAATCTATGATGCATATGATGTTGATTCTAGTTCTGATGTGGATATTTATGATGATTTTTCTTCATAGTATAAAGACATGCCAACTTATGCTGATTTTGATGATGTTGACACTCTTTCGAGTGATACTTCAAGTGTTATGTCTTCTACTGATGATTGTGCTCCTATTTTTGATGACGATCCTCCGCCAACAATGCTTGATCCTACTTTGGATGATTACTCATTTGAGGAAGATTTTGCCACTTTTCTCAATACATACTTTCCCAATGAGCATGATTCTCCTCCTTTGGACTTTGATTATGGTCTCTATCCTCCTTCGGATGTCAAGAAACCCGTTTTAAAGGAGAAGAAACCAGAAGACACCAATATCCGTAGTACCTATGTCTTAACACCTCTCTTTCCACCTTCTTCGGATGATATTGTGCGGTTTATGGGTGAATCTTCAAGCTCTACTGAGTCTAAGTCTTATTTTCCCCTAAAGGAAAAGGTGTTCGATCCGGGTATCACAATTCTTCAGCCATATCAATATCCATCTGATGAAATAAGAGGAAATATTTTTGGAAACTATGGAGCTGTGCTTTCACTTCATCATACTTTCTACCACCGTGCTCAACAACTGCTTAAGGGAACCTTGCCTACTCTTGTTTAGCTTGTCTTGTTCACCTTAAGCTTGTGCTATTTGATGGACGAACACCATGTATTTGACCCCGATGGATGTTCTTCATGGTTCTTACCATTGTAATCAAGGTCGAGTCAGGCTCACGACTCGGTGAACAAAAACAAGCGCTCATCAGGAGGCAACCCAATTATCTATCCTTTTTATCCGTTTTATAATAAGTGTAGGGGGAGACCCTAGTATGTGTTTGTCGTCTTCTTTCTTATGATGTGCAGGGATTCGAGCTTTCAAAGATCCATTCTTGATGATTTTTGACGACCCGTGATTCCGTGTACCCGTCTTCCCGGTTCTATCCTAAACTTTTTTGATTCACTATTTTATATTTTTCAATATTAAAATAGGAATCACTTTAGTTGTCTCTTCCTTAGCAAGATTTAAACAACGTGCACAATGTCCTAAGTGTAGGAGAGGTTACTTCCACATGCTTAAACATTGAGGACAATGTTTATATTAAGTGTAGGGGGACTTCTATCGAAGTTAAGTGGGCTTTTCCATAAATATGTCCTCATTTTAACTGGAAATTTGATTTTTTCGATACTTTTTAAAAATTTTGATCTACTTTAGCCTATTTGTAGTTTCCTTTGTTATCGTTAATTTTCTTTCATTAGAATAAATTTTAATAAAATGGTTTTAATAAGTTTAGATATATTTGATATTTTAGGCCCGTCATGAATCTTTTGACTCAACCCGAGTTTACTTATCTAAGTTTACTCTTGCTGGTATCCTTAACGTGTTTAAATCAAGTTTTGCTAGACTTTTATATAAGGAACTTTAAAACGCGAAAGTCTTAACTCTTACGGGTTAAGAACAAGAACTTTTCGCAAGTTCCTATAATTGATCCTAGAAAGTCGTTTACCAAGGGAACTTTAAAATGCGAATTCTAAACTTGAAAAAGTCTAAGAAGTTGCAAGATCCTATAGATGACTTGAAAACCCAAAACTTTGATTAAATAGGCTAAGCATCCACGAGTCTCATTCCTTGAGATTTAAAAATTATGGAGAACAAGAGATGATAGAGTCAATTATAAGTTTGGTATTCTTTCATGAATTTATGTGAGTTAATTATGAGCTAATAATTATAATTGCAATAAGTAAGTTCGTACGATTTGAAAAGTTACTTAGCTTCTAGCACAAGATCGTTTAAAAGTTGCTCGGTATTAATTAAAGTTCATAGCCAAGACATAACTTATTGAAGCGGGATGCGAAGATTGGCGAGTCCGAAAAGGCACTGACAAGGCATGAGGGCTACATTTTGTTGCTAAAGATCCAAAGTGATGTGAAGAATCATTTATCAAAAATCAATATGAAGGATCAAGACACATGACAAAAAGCAAATACTCCCCTAACGATCATGGAGAAGTCTATCCGAAAAGACCCTAGCAAGGTATGAGGATAAATAGATCCAAGTCCTAAAAGGAGGCGGATCGTTGTATATCAAAATCCCAAATAAAGATTGGAGAAAAATGAAGAAGTCGTGGTCTAAGTTTGAAGAATCTCTCAAAACTTCAAGTGAAGAAATACCTATTATGAAGAGAATACCATTATTTCAAGATCATCTTTCAAGATCATCTCTCAATGCCAAATATCGATCCGAGAAAGGTCTCAAATCGTGAATCGAGTAATGCCAAGATATGAACTTTATGAGGTCCCGAGAAGCAGTTTTAAAAGATTTTGTCCTTTAGCTAACTATTGATTAAATCGTCCTACTTTATTTTCAGCATAAATAAGCTATCAAAATAAGTCAACAATGCATCCTCATGATCATTCAAGACAACAATAAAATATAACAGATACACCTAGGAATAAGGGAGTCTAAGTGAATAATTGGGCCATATGAGTTTGTGTTAGTTTGCTAACTTATAATAACAATGATCTCGTTTTTAAGCTTGGTTTGGGGAACGTAAAACTTGAGGGTGATAAACACTCATGAAAACCAAAGCCCTAATGTAAGTCTTCGATCTCTTTACTTGTTTTCTTCCTTCAAATATTTTGTAATTTTCTATCTCTTTAAGTTTCCTTAATGTCTTTTGTTTAATAAAGGCCAAGGTAGGTTAATTATGATGGAAAATATAAATCTTGCTTTGTAACTAATGCATTGCATGAGGGCATTGCAATGGTCAAGTGTAGGGGATTTGATAGGTGTGGAAACACCCATCCTTTTACCACTTAAAACAATTAAAAACAAGACCATAACGTATATTTAATGTCGTAAATGTCAGAATTATGCGTGGTTTGTGTTTTTGTTGTGATTTAGGACCAAAATATGAAAAAGGAAGAAACACGGGCTTTCACGGGCTTTTATCGAAGAAAAAGACAAAAAACAAAGTCAAAAGATCAAGAGTGCAAAAAGAACGGAAGTCAAAGGCCTATTCTGAAGATTTATCGAAGAAAAGACTAAAGACGGAAGTTTAACGAAGTCGAAGAACCAAGTCTAATATAGGAAGAAATTAGAAGACGAGTTCAAATTAATTATCGACAAATCCTGAGCAAAAGTCGAGAATGTCAATTTAATTTAAAGACGAGAAGACAAAAGAAAGAAAGAAAGAAAGCACCACCTACCAACACTCCTCCTATAAATAGAGACCCTTAACCTCATTTTTGAGGTGTTAGCTAAATTCATTTTTAGTTCTCCACTTTATTTTTAAGCACTTTTCATATTGTCTTTCATTATTGTCTTTCTTTCAAGTTTATCATGTAAGTCTTTAATCTTGTTTTGAATCTTTAATCTTTAATTTTAATTACAAGCTTTTCATAATCATTCTCATTCTTCTCTTCTTGTTTTTAAAAATCTATTGTTAGTTTGTTTAATCTTGAAGTTATTTTAATCTTTATGCTTATTTGATTAAAGTTTTCATCTTTTTGTTCTTATCATTTTTATACGATTGAAGATTTTAGCTTATTGCGAAGTTTTACTTATTTCACTTTTAGCTTATTTTACATTTAAGTGTTTTTAAAAGTTTAATCTTTTTTAAAGTTTATGTTATAAAACTTGCTTATTTAGTGTTTTGAAAGTTTTTCATTTGTGCTTATTTAGTTCTTTTTATTATTCATTTGGTTGAGTTTTTAGTAAGTGCTTATTAGAAAAGTGCTTATTCGGTTCTGCTTATTGTCATTTTACATTCCATCGTAATATTTGCAAGGGTTTTACTTGTTCCGATCTAGTTTCGTGATCGCATAAACCTAAGGGTTTCTACTTGCGATCAGAAACTAAGATCAAAGACTAAGATCAAAGACTAAGATCAAAGACTAAGATCAAAGACTAAGATCAAAGACTAAGATTAAAGACTAAGATCAAAGACTAAGATCATAGACTAAGATCTAGACTAAGATCTAGACTAAGATCTAGACTAAGATCTAGACTAAGATCTAGAATATGATCCAGACTGCGATCGCGTGCTGCGATCGTAGGGTGCGATCTGACTCAAGTTTTGGTTTTTATTTCTTGTTTTTTTTATTTTAATTTCAAATTTAATCTTTCCCGCCATTTTTACTTAGTGTTATTTTAAATTTGTTTTGTCTTAGTTTTATTTTTAAGTTTTCAAATTTTACTTTTTGTCGAGTTTTAATCTATGGTCATTTATTTTTAAAGCCTTTATTTTTAGTCTAAATTTTTTCAAGCTTTTATTTTATTTTATTTTAATTAATTACTGAACGACATTTTCATTTTAAAATAGATAATCAACGACTATTCTTTCTTTTCACCAAGAACAACTGAGTCACACATTAACTGTAATCAATTCGATAAGACCGATAACAACGAACTTATTTTTAATCTAGTAAAAAAGTCAGTTATTAGGCACAACGGTCATTCCTCCCTTCTTAGGGACACAATGAATAGGACTCACCCAAGGGCTATCGGAAATAGGGTAAATCATTCCCGCGTCAAGGAGTTTTAGGACTTCCTTTTTGATGACGTCGTGAAATTTAGGGTTCACCCTCCTTTGACATTAGATTGCGGGCTTGTAGTCTTCCTCCATTAAGATTTTGTGGGTACAAAATTTGGGATCGATCCCCTTAATATCGGACAATTTCCACGCAATTGCCCCTTTGTGGTCCTTTAAAACATCGATAAGTACAGTTTTTTCATCATTCGAAAGATCTTTCTCAATAATCACCGGCAACTTATCGTCTCCTTCTAAGAATACGTATTCAAGATGAGGAGGTAAATCTTTCAACTCGAGGATTGGTGGTTCCTCAATTGAAGATTTGGGCTCAATACTCATAACCTCCTCGGGCGGAGGAAATGGGAAATCGTTAAGAAAATCCTTAATAATCGAGAAGTCCTCATCGTTGTCGAGGTCTTCGTTACAAGTACGAGGAACATCAAATTCTTCCAACGTAAAACCACCACCTTCAAATGGAGTGAAGGATGGTGTCGAATTATCAAGAATAGGATCGAGCATAGTGGGATTGCCACTATTTTCATCGTCACCAAAACCTAAAAATTCTTGTGAAAATTCCTCGCAAACGACGTCGATCATATCAACGAGGTTTGTAGTCGCAACGGAATAATCATGAGAAAGTTAAGAGTTTAGTGTTGCGTTTATAACAAGTTCCTCGTCATTGAAAAGTAAGGTGATTTTTCTAGCATGCACATCAATCAACGCCATTGACGTATCCAAAAACGAACGACCTAAAATAAGAGGAACTTGAGGATCCGTGGGGATATCGACAACGATAAAGCCTACCGGATAATAAAACTTTCCCACTTTAACAAAAACGTCTTCGGCTAATCCACATGCGGGAATTGTGGAATGATCGGCCAATTCGATAGACATTAGTGAAGGAGTAAGATTAGGAAGATTGAGCGACTTGAAGATTGCAAGAGGCATCAAGTTAATGCTAGCACCAACATCGGCCAAGGCATAGCATTCTTCCATATCTTGAATTGCACATGGAATCAAGGATTTACCGGGATCACCGTCTTTTTGAGGTATGCGGTTAAGATAAACCGATGAACAACTAGACAATTGTTGCAATTTCTCCTTGTTGTTCAATATACTCTTAAAGTTAGCGGCAAATCGAGGCATCATGACCAAAGCATCGGCAAGAATTATATTGTAATGCAAATCACGAAACATTTTCATAAAAAGCTCAAATTGGTAATTCTCACGCTCTTGTCGTTTTCCATACGAAGTCTCGATGGGTAAGGCAAAGGTGGTGTGGGTTGAGGCATAGGCATAGCCTTTGGAATCTCGTGTTCCAATGATGGTAATGGGTCAACCGTAGGTGTGGTTTGAGCGGTACTTTGTGGGATTGGGATATGCTCCTCTTCAACCACCACCTCGGATTGTTCCTCATTTTCCTCCACCGTTGGAGTAATTAGTTGAGGAGTCGGTTCCTTAAGTGCCTTACCACTACGTGTGGTAATCACTTTCATCTCTCCCTTAGGGTTAGATATCGTGTTACTAGGAAGACTACTCGAAGACAGTTTACACATTATAGCCTCAAACATAGATGAAATTTTATCCTCAAACATAGATTGCCTCTTATCGGCCTTAAGCATATCTTGTTTTATTTCATGTTGGCCTTGTTACATCTTTTGTTGGTTTTGTTGTAACCTAGTCACATTACTCTCCATTTTGTTGGTATGAATCTTAAGTTCATTTGTTAACTCATTTTTTAACTCCTTTTTCAAGTCATTCTTAAACTCGGATCTTAGGCTAATGATCTCCCTTTGTATATTATTAAACCTAGCATCATTTCCATTTGCATATTCAACAAATTCATTCGGAAGATCTTTCAAGTTTTGCAAACTCTTGTTGTTGTTTTGAAAATCATGGTTTTGATTTTTGTTTTGAACTTGATTATTAGCCCCTTGATTCCCATAGTTGTCACCCTTATATATGTTCTTGTAACCAACTTGATTGTTTCGATAATTGTTAGCATTTTGATTTGGTGTAAAACCCGATGGAGTCAATTGATTAGTGCGGGTAACTTGACCGTTTTGGTTATAAGTTCCCGTGGCCGCGTAGGCACTCGAAGTGTTACCACCGTTGGTAATGCACTCGGAGAAATCATGACCTCCACCACAATACATACAAGAAACCTCAACCGCTTTAGCCGTAGCGGGAGTAGATTGTTCACCAACTTTAAACTCAATCAAAAGTCCCTTAAGCTTATAAAAGATTTTGTTCTCCAAATTTGCCTCGATTTGGAAAGCATCGACGGTATGAGATAATGAAGGCGAAGCCGAAGACGAAGTCTTACGAGCACTCGATGTGCTACGAGGGCTATAGACCGTAGACCTATTCTCATTAATCAAGAACGCTTCCTCGACCGTTTTACACAAAAAATTACCACCCGCGGCGGAATTAAGATAATCTCTCTCATGATCGTTCAATCCATTGTAAAACGTGTCAATTTGATGCAAGTCGGAAAAACCATGATGAGGACATTCGTGCAACATTTCCTTAAACCGATTCCAAGCCGTAGAAAAACTTCCATTAAACTCCCTGTGAAAATTTTGAAATCTCGTTTTTCAAATATGTAGTCTTAGAGGGCGGAAAAAATTGGTTCACGAATTTCGAAATAAGATCCTTCCACGTCAATATAGAATTGGGTGGCTCTTTCTCTAACCAAATTTTAGCGGGCCCCACTAAGGAATACGGAAAAAGCATCATCTTAATCGAGTCGTTAGAGACGTCCTTAAACTTGCAAGTGGCGGTAAGACGATTGAATTGGCGGATATGGTTGTGAGGGTTATCCTTTTCATCACCATGGAATTTGTTGTTTTGGATTATCGACAACAAACCCGTCTTAACTTCAAAATTCTCCGCAAGGATGGCGGGAATCACAATAGCCTCTCCATAACCCTCGGTGGGTGCTTCAAGTAACTCCATCATAGTTCGATTAGCCATGGTTGCTTCTTGTTCTACGATAGGTTCGTCAATAGGAGATTCTTCACTTGAAAGGTTAGGTGTGGTCTCCTTTCGGTTTCTACGTTTACGTACACGTCTAGCTTGGTTGCGAGTTTGCATAAACGTCACGTACAACGTGGGGATGAGCAAAGAAGATTCTTTTTGGTGTTTTTAACTTTTTCAATTTTTTTGTGTTTTTGAATGATTTTACTTTTTTTGGATTTTGTGATGTATTACATAGACAAAAATCTACAAATCTCTCCTCAAATCAAATCTCTCGATTAAAGGAGCCTCAAGGAATGAAAACGATCACGTGAAGTGAACGCCTTTGAGGACTTTAGAACATTGGTGGAACACCAAAACGTTCAAGAGGGTTTAATCTTTTGAAACCAAGAAAATATAGATACGTAGATAATACTTTGGTTGGCAAACCCTCGATTAGCCCTTTTTATCTAAACACGCACAAGCAAGCGGAGAAACGAGGCGACGCGAAGCACTTAAGAGCCATTTTCTTTAGGGTGTATTTTATAACACCCGCCTTATACCCACCTTATAGTTTGTGTTTTTCCAAATTAAGCTTCACGAAAGTAATTATCTATTTTGCCTTTTTTCTTTGTTTGAGATTTAAATACAACGATTGAGTGATGAAATCCCAAAGCAAGGTTGTGCTTTCACACTTTTTGAGTACTTGTGAATTTATTGTTTTACGTATACAATATAGTAATAATATTCACACAAAAACGAAAAACCGATAATACGTATGATTAGAGTGCTAATCACACAAATAGTTATTATGGCTAATATAAAAACAAAATTTGGTCAAATCAAAACACAACACGCCTCCCCGGCAGCGGCGCCAAAAATGATAGTTGTAAATTCACACTCGTTTAGGAAAAAGAGCGTAATTAGGGTAAGTACGACGGTTTAGGAAAACCGTGCACAAATGACCCAAAAGTGAGTTCGTTCTCAAGGAGGATAGTGTGTTGTGTAAAGAAATGATTAAATATTTGTGATTATAGTTATGAGAAAAGAAAAGAGAAAAGGATGACGGTTATGATTAAAATTACACCAAGACGAAAGTCGTACACGTAAAACCTTAAAAAGTGACTAAATTTAAAAATTACCCTTAAAATTCCTAGAAAATTGAAATAAATCCTAAAAAATGTAATTAGAGTTTACAAAAATCAAAAATCACTCAAACCTTTTATTTAATTAAATAATAATTTTTAATGCTAATTAAAGCCCAAAAAATCAACTTAATTAACAATAAGCCAAAAATGAGATTTTTCAATTCGTAAACATCTAAAATAACTTAATTAAACTAAAAACTATTTTTGGAAATTTTAACATTAACTAAAAGTATTTAAAAATGATTAACAACTATTAAAATATAAAAATAATCCTAAAAATTAATAAAATGACAAGAAAATTAATCTTAAAGTTTTAAAAATCCTAACTTAATGTATTTAACCTAAGAAAAATGAAAAAGTTGCAAAAAATATTACAAACTAATTTTAATAATAAAATATTAATAAAATATTAATAAAAATCCAATATTTAAAAAAAATTCTAAAAACTTGAAAACTAGTTTAATTTAACCTAATTTAAACAGAAATAAACTTGAAATGACAAAAATACCCCTAATGGGCCTCCAAATGGGCCAAATAGTAAAACAGACCCCTTAATGGGCTCAAATTGGCCCAATAAGAAAAAAGTTCACAAAAATGCCCCAAAACTTCCAGTGAAGCTTAAAATTCAATTTTAAACACAAAATTCCAAAGGCCCAAAAGCTGAAAGTTAGCTTATCACAGCTTATTTCAAAACAGCTTATTCTTAATGGGCTTTTTGGCCCATTAAGTTATAAGCTGATGCCATAAGCTGAAATTTGACACACAACCTTCTGTTGACCTAATTAAGCTGTTTCTAAAAAGAATTTTTGAATAAGCCCAAGAAATAAGCCTGAAATAAGCAAAAGCTCTCTAAACAAAATGACAAAATAGTCGTTTTCGAGTTATAGACCAATTCAAGGGCTGATTCTTGTTGCAAAATGTTTCAAATCACTTAACTAAGCTTAATAATCAAAAAGATTTACAAAAAGCACAATGAATAAGCTGGAAAAAGAAAATGAGCACTTATGTAAAAGTCAACTAAGTTGGTTTTCTAGTCAAACCTAAAAGTCAAAGTCTCAAATGCTCCAGAATAGTCAAATGGGTCAATTAAGGAAGATTGATTACAAAACAAAGTTGTTGCAATAAGCTATAATAGCTTATTGATAAGCTGATTGAAAATTAACACTAGCAGTGGCTAGTTTTAGGTGTCCAGCAGTGGGAAAAGTTTCCACTGCTTGACTTGTTTGACTTTTTGTCTTTTGTAGGTTTTTGTTGGATTCAGTGAACAAAAAGGCACCCTTATAACCAGTGGGTTATAAGGAGTCAATAACAACAAAGAAATCATAAAAACAACAGGCCAATTGATACAGTTAATTCAAACAAGCATCAGACAATGCACAGACTTGGATAATAAGCAGTTTTCAAGAAATAAGTAGTTTTAGCAAGATTAAGCCAACCAAAGTTCACCAATTGCATACACAAGATTTAATAAATTCAAATGAACATAAACAAACTTGTTTCATACACTGGTTCAAGGTTTAGACAAAGATTTAAGCTTATGCTACTTATTGATGAACAAATGATGAACACAAAGTGAGTTTGCTGATATACTTGAACCACAGATCAAATTTCAAACCCTCAAATCTTTCAAACAGGTTACACAAACTTTGTTTTACCACTTTTTAATCCTAAACATGCATACACTCTTAATGTTTCCAAGATTTCAGATCAAAATAAGCAAAATCAAAGCAGTTATAGCATAATGTTCAGATTTGATGTTCAAAGCATAAAACTTGCAAATAAAAGCATACAATCACTTATCAAACAGATACCAACACTAAAAACCTTATACCTTAACTCAAAATCAAACAAGAAACTTAAAACAGTAGACCCAAACACCCCTTTCACTTTTCAACTCAAAATTTAACAAAGTAAAAGTGTTTAACAGGTTTACCCAAGCCTAATAAAGCATCATACCAACAACATGAAGCATAATCAACAAGATTCAGGCACCAAGAACAACACATACAACAGCAGTACACCAAATTACTAAAAATCACTTTTCAAACAGATTTTTGGAAAGAAGGCTCAAACCTCATGAATGTACATCCACACTCACGAATTTTAGAGCTTATGTGCCTAGCTTAACAAGGCACAAGCTTCCAATAAGCTGCTAAGAACAACAAGGTTAGAACAAGCAAGTTATATAAAACAGAAAATGAAAAATAAAGCTGATTAATTCAAGCTTGTTCCCACTCCTTGAATATCCCCAAACCACAAGCTCACTACACCTTGATAAGCTCCTTATCAGGGTGTTATGACCACTTGTAATCCAAAAATTTCAAAGGTTTGAACCAAGCCTTAGAAAAATATCAAATTTTGGAAAACTTTGCAATTTCTTGCACAACTTTTAAAACCAAACTATGAGACTTCACAAACACAAACTTTGAACAATAACAAGCATAGAATAAGATTGGAACTTGGAATTCGTCAACAATATCATACACTTTTTTCATTCACTTAGAAAATAGGATTTACAGATTTGTGACTAAGGAATCCAAGAACAAGGATAAATGTAATGAGCTAGACCCTTTTTATAGAGGGTGTACATGGTCCTAGAAAGCTGAAAATGTGAAAACCCTAAGCATTGAACTTCTAGAAATGCCCTTGTGGAATTTTTCAATTTTGCTAATATGTGAAGTCTCTTGGTGTTTTGTTGATGTAAAGGTGGTGGAATTTGATCAAAGGTTCCAAAATAAGCTTAGTATGTAAGTTGCATTGGGGTTTGTTGGATTTCTGCATGGCTTTGTCATTTTCCCCAAAAACGTATGCAGGGGAGGTTTCATGTGAACTCTTGGGTGATGTGGCATGCAAAGTGAGAGTTGGCTTTTATTAATAACATCCTTAATCATAAATCTGGAGGTGATGGGGGATTAATTGTTTCTTAAACACAAATACCCAATTTGTGTTCATATGATGAATAGTTGGGTTTAATCTTGTTTTGTGTTTAAAAATGTGTTAACTACATTTTTTAAACTTAATTAAATAAGTTAGTTAAAAAACCAGTTAAGTGGATTGTGATGTGGCATGAGGGAGGCTTGTGATTGGTTGTAATGTGTTAGTGGGGCACGTGTCACACTATCACTGGTCTAGGTAAGTATTGTGTCTTGGCAGTTTATACCCTCCTTCTTCCATTCTTCTTTCATTTCAGTTTAAATAGGCAAAAACAGAATTTCCTTTTATAAGCAAGTTTTATTTTTAATACTTTTGCCCCAAAAAGGTTTGCAAAGTTTTTTCAAGGGTATTTCTTCGAAAATCAACTCTAGGGCCCGGTTCATTGTGTGGCTTCGTTTCCCGTGTTTGTTTTTGCTTGTTTCTTGTGATATTTTGCCATTTTCTCAATATATGTACCTAAAATACAAATTGAACAAACACAAGCATATATTTGGCACATTGTATGATCTTTTATGCATTTTAAGCCCATTTTGGATGATGAGACTATGTATAAAAGCAGTCTCATCACTCCCTCATACTAAACCATTACAGTGCCCTCACGCAATGCTAGAATAAAGTATCGTAGCACCTCCAAAATTCATTTTTATGAACTTTTATTGAATGATAAACTTGCTACACTACTACTACTTTCTACTACTTGCGTTTTAGACATAATGTAGGATTTTCATCACAAAATGGGACGTTTAGGTTCATAGAACAAGAACACATGAATGCTTCGTTAGAGATAATTTCATCGTCCTCGATTTTCACTCAATTCCATGCCAAGTGTGTAACGAGATCATTGTCATTATAAGTTAGTAATGCTAACACTACACATATGCCCTAATCACGTACTTATACTCCCATTATCCTAAATGGTATCTCTTATATTTTATTTTTGCCTTGAATGTTCACGAGGATACATTTTTTACTTATGCGATGATAGAGATTTAGGTCTAAAAATAGAGTCATAAGGGTGTAACCAAGACCATCGAATTAATAACCCCCCTAATAGACAACGATGTCAAAATATTAAGTCAACAAGAAGGATCGATAAACACGGTTTTATAGCGGTTTTGAACATGAGACTTATTACCAAGACTTTTATACGCCCCTTAACGGATGGGCCTTGTTATCATAGGTTTACCTCTAACTTTTATTCAACTCCGCCATGGAGCTTTTATTATGACTTCGGTCTTGCCTTGCCTTTTATTATCCTCCTCATCGGTGGTTTTATTATGGCCAAAGACGTATTTCCTCACGCTAAGGCGAATTTTTGATCTTTAAAGCTTCAAAGATTAAGGCAAAATTCACTTTCAATTTCGCATAGATTTTTTGGCCTTGTGAGCTTCAAATTGTTTGCTTGATTTAGGTGAGCACTTGAAATCTTATTATTAGGTGAAGCTTTTGATTATTTGGGTTGACAATACTTCAAAACCGTGACGCTGGCGATACCTTAATGTCTTCCGAATTTAATTACATGGAAGCTACTAGAAAATACTAGAAACCAACAATCAAGACTAAACTGATAAGCCAATACTTATTAAGCAAAATATATATACAAGAGAATAAGCAAACAACGAGAACACATGAGTTTCTGAAAGAATACGAGTACTCTACGTTTATCATAGTAACTTATAATTAACTCTATCATTTTTCGTCCTCATTAAGAGACTTAGCCTAATGTAAAGTTAAGGAATCGAAGCTAAGTTCTCAATACGCACGGTCGAGTCAATAATTACTCTTATTCTCGCCATCAGAAAATCTACATTCGTGTCTTCAAACACTTATAAAACATGAGAAAAAAATTAAAATTTGGCCATTTTTAGCCTTATTTGCAACAAAAAGATAAACTTTGGAAAGCGTGAAGGTTTGGCAAGGCAAGTATCTATTCACCCCCCCCCCCATACTAAAGTTAAACATTGTCCTCAATGTTTCGAGTCTAGGGGTGCAAACACCCCCCATACTAGAGACGTAGTCGAATGCCTAATCTAGCATGGAAAGGGTGGAACCGTTAAATTTAAAGCCGTTTATAAAGTGTGCTAAAAACCTAAGGTTAGAACATCAAAGGATATATCATGTGGATATTGAGAAATTCTTCAAAGCGAACGATCGAGTACTCCCATAAAACGAACACGAGAGGCTCCAATCGTGAAGATAATGATCATCTAAAAACCACAATGCACAAACAACCACGGAACAAAGGTTGGAAGGGCACAAATCTCCTCACGTAAGCTACATTAGAAAGCGATAATATGTACATGGATAAGCATGGGACTCCCCCACGAGGCACCTCGTTTTTGATTACCGAGTCATGAGCTCGACTCGATCCCCTCAATACTAATTATCATTGGGTAAGGTGACTTGGTCGAGGTAGTTCAAAGAGGGAACTTCCCCACCAAACTAGTGCTTAAGCCTATAGCCATTCACCTTGATATTAAGGCCATCATTTTGAGCTAGCTCGATGGTCCCATAAGGAAAAACTTGGGTAACGGTGAATGGACCGGACCAACGGGATTTCAACTTACCGGAAAAGATTTTCAAACGTGAGTTAAAAAGCAACACTTGATCTCCAATGTTAAAACCCCGGTCTTTAATTTTAGAATCATGAAACTTTTTAGTTTTCTCTTTATAAATCAATGAATTTTCATAAGCAATGTCTCTCAATTCATCCAATTCATTTAATTGCATTTTCCGGTGTTTTCCTGTGGTCTCATTGTCATCATTACAATGCTTTAGGGCCCAATAAGCATTGTGTTCGAGTTCAATTGGTAAGTGACAATTCTTCCCATACAAAAGCTTGTAAGGATCGCACCCGATGGGCGTCTTATGAGCGGTACGAAAGGCCCATAAAGCCTCGTCTAGCTTATCCGACCATGATTGTCGGTTCTCTCCTATCGATCTCTCTAAGATCCTCTTCAACGCTCGGTTTGAAACCTCGACTAGCCCACTCGTTTGTGGGTGATAAGCCGTAGAAAGCCGATGTGTAACCCCATATTTCCTTAAAACTCTTTCATATTGGTCATTGCAAAAATTGGTTCCACGATCGCTTATAATAGCACGAGGGGTTCCACACCGAGAAACAAATTCTTCATAAACTTGACTACCACACGAGCATCGTTCGTGGGAAAAGCCTTAGCTTCCACCCACTTATATAGGTAGTCAACAACGACAAGGATGTACTTATTACCACGAGATGATGGGAATGCCCCATAAAATCAATTCCCCAAACGTCAAATATCTCACACACTTGGATGATGTTTTGTGGCCTTTCATCGTTTTGTGAGGATTTTCCTTGTCATTGGCATGAGTCACATGACTTGACAAGTGCATGTGCATCTCGGTAAATAGTAGGCCAAAAGAATCTGGCATCAAAAACCTTCTTCGCCGTGAGATTAGCACCATGCTGACCACACGTGGGTCCGTCGTGACAAGCTCTAAGGATATTAGAAGCTTCGGTGCCAAAAATACAACGTCGAATAATTTGATCCGCACAAGTCCGAAATAGGTAAGGGTCGTTCCAAAAGTAGAACTTAACGTCACGAAAGAATTTTCGTTTTTGTTGAGTCGTCATACCCTTAATGATGAAGTTGCCCGCATGGTAATTTGTGATGTCCGCAAACCATGGGGTGGATGAGTCAAGCTTAGAATTCACTACACCAAGTGTCTCGAGAGGAAATGTTTCGGTGATTTCCTTTTTCTCGTACACACTTTGGTGAGGATCTTCCAAGCGAGAAAGATGATCGGCCGCTAGATTCTCGGCTCCTTTTTTGTAAAGGATTTCGACATCAAATTCTTGTAGGAGGAGAATCCAACGAAGCAATCTCGGCTTTGCATCTTGCTTAGCCATGAGATACTTGATTTCCGAGTGATCTGTATACACTATGCATTGGGTCAAGACGAGGTAAGGTCGGAATTTCTCAAATGCATACACCATGGCAAGGAATTCCTTTTCCGTTGTAGTGTACTTAAGTTGAGCCTCGGTCATTGTCTTGCTAGCATAGTGAATAGGCAAGAATTGATTTTCATGACGTTGCCCAAAAACAGCCCCTATGGCGTAATCACTTGCATCACACATAAGCTCAAAGGGGAGGTTCCAATTAGGATCAACAATAATGGGAGCTTCGGTAAGTTTCCTCTTAAGGAATTCAAAGTCTCGTACACAATCTTCGTTAAATACAAAAGTAGCATCTTTTTCAAGGAGATGTGTAATAGGTCGAGAAATCTTTAAAAAATCCTTGATGAATCGACGATAAAAGCCCGCGTGGCCTAGGAAACTCCTAACTCCCTTAAAGGTTTTGGGATGAGGTAATTTAGCGATGACGTCTACCTTAGCTTTGTCTACCACAATCCCCGCTTTTGAGACCTTGTGCCTTAAGACGATTCCTTCCTTAACCATAAAATGACAGTTTTCCCACATGAGCACAAGGTTGGTTTCCTCACAACGTTTCAACATCTCTCAAGATTCGACAAACACGAAGTGAACGAACAACCAAACACGGAAAAATCATCCATTAAGACTTCCATCGTCTTCTCGATCATGTAATGAAAAATAGCCATCATACACCGTTGAAAAGTTCCGGTTGCATTGCAAAGTCTGAATGGCATTCTACGATAGGCAAACGTTCCATATGGACATGTAAACGTAGTTTTTTCTTGATCACGAGGATCGATGGGGATTTGGAAGTAACCGGAAAAACCATCTAAAAAGCAGTAGAAATCGTTTCCCGCAAGACGCTCCAACATTTGGTCCATGAAGGGCAAGAGAAAATGGTCTTTACAAGTGGCGTCATTCAACTTACGATAGTCGATGCACACCCTCCAACCGTTCACGAGTCGAGTTGGAATTAACTCGTTGGCATCGTTTGGCACAACGGTCATTCCTCCCTTATTAGGGACACAATGAATAGGACTCACCCAAGGGATATCGGAAATAGGGTAAATCATTCCCGCGTCAAGGAGTTTTAGGACTTCCTTTTTGATGACGTCGTGAAATTTGGGGTTCACCCTCCTTTGACATTGGATTGCAGGCTTGTAGTCTTCCTCCATTAAGATTTTGTGGGTACAAAATTTGGGATCGATCCCCTTAATGTCGGATAATTTCCACGCAATTGCCCCTTTGTGGTCCTTTAGAACATCGATAAGTGTGGTTTTTCATCATTCGAAAGATCTTTCACAATAATCACCGGCAACTTATCGCCTCCTTCCAAGAATACGTATTCAAGATGAGGAGGTAAATCTTTCAACTCGAGGATTGGTGGTTCCTCAATTGAAGATTTGGGCTCGATACTCATAACCTCCTCGGGCGGAGGAAATGGTAAATCGTTAAGAAAATCCTTGATAATCGAGAAGTCCTCATCGTTGTCGAGGTCTTCGTTACAAGTACGAGGAACATCAAATTATTCCAACGTAAAACCACCACCTTCAAATGGAGAGAAGGATGGTGTCGAATTATCAAGAATAGGATCGAGCATAGTGGGATTGTCACTATTTTCATCGTCACCAAAACCTAAAAATTCTTGTTGTAGAAACTAGAAGGGGGGGGGGGTTGAATAGTTTCTCTTCGATTGGTGACCAAATTAAAATTACTTTCAATTTGGTTTGTATCAAAGCTATCTTTTACTTGATGCTAAGTTGCATAATGATTAGGTTCAATTGAAATACACTAGCAAGGATAATAAGCAAGTATAATGATAATGAAATAAGTAAATAGCAAGGAAGGAGACAACCTAGTGGGAAGACACCAAGATTTATAGTGGTTCAACAACGAGGCTATATCCTCGTTTCTACTCCACTCCTCGAGTACACCTACTCGAGATTTCCACTATATCCACAAGCTCCCTTCTCGACGGAGAAAACCTTACATCGTTGCTTACATTTTTTTCGACACTAAGCTAAATGTCGAGACCTAATCTTTAGCTAGGACCAATCTACACGACGTTGCCTACTTCACAATTTAACGAGACAAGGCTAGATGTCGAGTTCTAATCGAAAGGTAGAACCAATCTTCACGACATTGCCTACTTCACCATTTTACGACACAAGGCTAGATGTCGAGTTCTAATCGAAAGCTAGAACCAATCTTCACGACTCTTCACTTTGAAGCTAAGTGAGAACTTCACACAACACAACTACTAATCACTTTAAAGTTTAGTGAGAACTCACAAGACACAACCACATCACTTTATAGTTTAGTGAGAACTCCTAATCAAATCTATTACAACTCAACTAGACTTATCCAAGTACACACATGTAGCTTGGATTTACACAACACAAATCCAAGCAAACACATATGCAATGGATGTACACAACAAATCCAAGTATCCACAAATAACTTGGATGAACACAACTAGTCAAAGTATTCATAAATACATTGGATTGACCTAAAACAAAAAGGGGTATCATGATGAATATGACTAGCTCATAAATTCATCTTTATCACTACACTAGTGAGTGAGTGATCTTCTCATTGGACATGGTAAAGGAGGGGATCAAGAGGATAATCATATGTAAACATCCTTAACAAATTAAGTGATCATTTACTAATGATTATACTATAGAAAGTAGAAAAGGGGCTGAGAAAATCGTCCAAGAGGCTTGCTGGAAAATGAGATTTGACCCACTATTTAAAGGAGACAAAGTTACAACGGATATATAACGGCTACTGTGCGCGGTACCATATATCACCCCGCGGTACCATATCGCTAAGGTACCGCGTAGGTACTTAAGGTACCACCACTAGACTCCGCTCCGTTTTTTTGTCTTTTAGTGGGGTGGGAATATCTGGGGTATTTGAACCCTTCAAAGGATATTCTAACAGCATTTGGAATATGCCATTTTCAAATTTTCATTTTCCATTTTAATAAAACATTTTCTAAAAAAGAAAGTTTATTAAAAAGTCTTTTGTCTTATTAGCAAAAGTGAGTTTTAAGGATAATCATTTTGGTGATCACTAAGTATGATTAAGAAAGGTTAGTGATATGATTATTACCTTGATTATAGTGTTAGTTAAATAATTCATTTTGTGTTTCTACACTAAATGTGTTGTATGGTTTGTTGTGATCAAAACTAAGAAAGATTAGTTAACACTAATAATGTTTTTAGGCATTACTTGCATTAACAATCTCCCCCTTTTTGATTACGCCAAACGATAAACTCATTTACGTATAAACACAAACTATGGAATTATTAACTAGTTTATCACTATCATTTCTCCCCCTTTGTCGTAGCAAAAAGGTTAGCATAAGTCTTTGAAGTGCATCGAACTTTGCTAGTAGCTCCCCCTTGGTGGTTGCTCCCCCTTGCTCGGGGCACCAAGTTTGTGAGCTAAGGTGACATGCTACACAAAGGTTAGTAGAAAAGAAAGAAACACTAATGTATATATGATCACTACCTACTAAGTAACTTGAGAGGGAGAAAGAGAAGAAGTCTCAAATTAGAAGCAAGTATTTTGCTAAGTATGTCCAAAGAGGTAATTGACAAAATCAAACTTCAATAAAATGAAGATGATAAGCTTGTCAATGGGTTAAAGCTTTAGAATTGATGGAATCACCCATAAGCAATTGTAAAAATTTTAACCAAGATCAACTCAAAAATAGAACTAATTAGATAGCACACAAATAACACAAAAGTTACAAAAAAATACAACAAAGAGGATAGTCATACACATAGTATGAGTATCTAAAAGCAATAAATATGGAAAATAAACCACTAAACATAAACTAGTCTAATAGTGATATTTTCCAAGATTGCTAAAAATAAAATAAAACTAAAAAGACGACGATGCATCATTCGAAGTTTTGTCCACCGGAACGAAAACTTGAATAGGAGGTCGAGTGAGGAGGAATTCACGAAAATTTAACTTCTCATACACATGAGCAAGTTCAATTTGTTGAAATCGGCAACAATCACACGAGGATCCATGATGCAACACAAACTCTTTTGATGTGGGTATGGCATCAAACTTAGGGTTTGGTGGTGGTGGGGTAAAGGGTTTGTGGGTGTTTTCACAATGCCTTGTGAGGTTTGGGAAGGTGGAAAGGTCATTGAGTTGGGGGGTAGTGAAGGATTGTGGTGGTGGTGGAACATGTTCTTTTGCTCCGGTGATGGGGTTTATGGTGTAAGTCTCATTCCAATACTTGATTGGAGAGAAAGTAGGGTATTTGGGTGGTTTGGACGAAGATGGTTCATTCTTCTTAACCCAAACGGGTCTAACCGAGATTTTCGGTTTCTTTGAAAGCTTAGATGAGCAAGCTTTGGGTGAGTGAGGTTGTGACAAAGAAATGTCAAGGTTAGGAATGTAGGAGTTAGGCATTGTGAGAGTGTGAGAATGATATCTCAAGGTTATGTGAGAATGAATTCTCAAGGTTGGGAAGGTGTGAGAATGAAATCTCAAGGTTGGGGTATAAGTAAAATATAATCAAGGTAAGAATTTGAATACAAAATGTGTATTGTCAAGGAATGTTTAGTCAATTTGAGTAAACAAGGAATCTTGACTGGGAATAGGGTTTAAAGGTTTGTGACCAAAAAATTATCTAAAGCCACCTTCTGGCCGCGGTACCTTATATGGGCTGGCGGTTCCATATCACTAAGGAACCGCGGGTCCTTAAGGAACCGCGTCCAGAGGACTTTAAACCAAGTTTTTCCTGGGTTTTGGGAAAAACTAAGACTTGTTCAAAAAATTGCAAATCTTGGATTTTTACCTCTATTAGAACCAAAATATGCTAGGGTTGCATAAAGCAACACATTCACAAAGAATGTCTTGACAAAGGGTGACAAAATAATTAGATATCATTTTGAACCAATTTTAGTCAAGTTTTAAGGGTTGTGATAGATTTAGGTTCAATTTTAATTTCAAATTAAAGTTGATTAGTGTGCACAAAAGGATAGAATCACACAAAGCTAAATCCATAACACAACAACAAGAAACATTCATAAATGAGGAAACAAGTACAAAGATAAGTAAAACTAACTAATACATAGCTAGCTTATCAAAAGATCTAGACAGGTAGTTTTTCTTTGGCTTGTTGTTGAAAGTTTTTATTAAAATAACTCCATCATTCATCTCCTAGGAGGAGGCATGGAGAACAAAGCAAGCAAGAAGTTTTGCAACCTCCTATGTAGTTCATACATGTCCATCCTAAGGTTTTGGATGAGGAAGTGGTTGTTGAGACAACATGGACATCTAGGACCATGAGTTTGTTGAAACCCAAAGTAAGGATCATCCAAGAGGAGGGAAAGAGGGACACCCAAAATTGGGATGTTTGGGTTGGGTGGAGGAGGAGGAGGCAAGTTCTCCAATGGTGAAGTGGGTGAAAGTGGAGGCATGTTCCCTAAAGGGGAAATGGGTGAGTGTGGAGGTAAATCCTCCAAGGTTGGTGAAATGGGTGAGTTGTGAGGGGTAAATGGTGAAGTCACCAAGTGTCATCAAAGTCATTCCCAAAAGAAATGCTTTGGATTGGTTGAGGTTGTGTGGTCACTTCCAAGGGTGCACTTGGAGTGAAGGGTGAAGAAAGCTCATTCATTCTAGAATTGAATGAAGAGGAGGTAGAACCAATGGAGTGGTTAGTACCATGGGTGGAGGAGGTCTTGCATGGTGCAAGAGGTGGGGAAGGTGATGAAGAAATGAGGATAGGAACATTCTCATTCTTAGGTGTGAGGAAAGGTGAAGAGTTAGGCTTAGCTACCTTAACCCTTATTTTGAGAGTTTTTCTTGGGGTGGAGGTCTTGGAAGTGTTTGAGGTTTTGGTACACACCATGGTTGATTAGGGTGGTTTAAGGTTTAGGGAAGTATGTTTGATGTGTGAAGAACATGGCAACACAAGGTGGGTTTAAATGGTTGAGGGGATGATCCAAACTAGTAATGGGTTAAAATCATTTTAGGTGAATAATGAATTTAGATACCCTAGTTTAGGAAATGTGCAGTTTATTACTGAAAATCATGCAAGGTTTACACAAAATTAAGAAAACAGTGTAAAGCAAAGATGCTGTCGTGCACAGTGGCCGGCGGTTCCTTATCTAGGACCGACGGTACCTTATCGATAAGGAACCGCGGGTCGACATAGAACCGCGACCAGAAGGTTTTCAAAAATTTCCCATTTCAGTTTTTGATAAACCCAGATTTTTCCCAAAGGTTTTACAAGCCAAAGTTAACTACAGATCATAATCTAATAAGCTAACTATCACAAGGCATGCACAAAGCTATGTAAAACACAAACAAGAAGGCATAATAAACATTTAAGGATCAAAATAAATGGTAATCCAAGCATGCAGCACAAGTTAATAAACAACTAAACCAAAGTGTTAATAACCAAATGTTAAACCATTAAATCCAAACTTTGACACAACTTCAAAGTCTTCACCTCTTTTTCTTTCCTAAACCCTTGATCATCTTTCCCAAATACTTGAACCCTTTTCTTGACTCCACTCGGTGTTCATGTAATTCTCCCCGGGTTCTAAGATTCTCACGATAAAGATGCTCCATATTGAGATCTTCAGGAACATCACTAGAAGGGTGAGGAGGAGGAGCTAAGTCTTCAAAATCATCCTCGAATTGATTTGAGGATGGATGGGAGTTGCTCGAAGAGTCAAAATGAGAACTAGGACCGATGCCATCACCATCACTTGGTGGCATATCGGTGTCCTCCTCATCCGGCTCTTGAGGGTCGGATTTTCTCGAACCACGATCACTTCTTTGCTTTCGTTGATACGCCTCTTGAATAGGCAACATAACCCATTGAACCGGGTGAAAGCGAGAAAGATCGAGTTGAGGAAAATCTTGACCAACCCTTCTAAAGAGGCGAGTAAGAAGCATAGCATAAGGGAGGTTTGTTTTGGGTTTGGAAAGAGCATAATTTATACGTCGAGCGATGTAATATGCAAGATTGTACTTGGTGGAAGTAAATAGGCAAAACAACATATACCCCATGCAAGCCGGGATATGATCCCGGTTCCCACCAAGACAAAACACATTTTCCCTAAGGATGTTTGCCCATTGGAGCATATAATCCTTAAGGTCGCTTGAGAGCACTTCATACCTATTCACATTACGCACATTTGTATGAAGGCTTCTCACAACGTTTCCACTACGCTCTTTCGTGATGATTTCAAGGATGAAATTTAGATCAACTTCGGTGGTGTCATTTGGAGGTTTGTCGTTTGACTCCAAGAGAGCATCTAGTCTCCACTTATCCGTGAAACGACAAGTGCCTTCAAATAGCACACCAAGAATATCACCAAAGTCATCGAGGGAATATTGAATGATTTGACCATTCAACAAGAAACGGATAAAGATTTGGTCGTTGATTTCAAGCATGGAGTAAGTACTAAAGAACTCAAGAAGGAACAAGGGATAAATTACCTCGTCTATGTAAAGCAAACAATCAAACCCAATTAGCTCGAACATAGAGTTGATATAATTATCTCCCGCTATTCTTGAGTCTACAATCCTACCCTCATGGAAACAACGAGAGGAAAGGGATAGAAAAGAGTTTTGGAGTTGAGGGGAAACAAAGGTTTGAGAGATTTCGGGCATATAATCTCTAGTGAATTGATGATCTTTGTGAAATTGAGAAGGCATGATTAAGTACCTAAATACAAACACAAGACAATATTTCTCCAATCACTCATATGAAAATCAAAAAGGAAAACGAAAAATGAAAATGTGTTATATCAATTTCTTGACAAACATAGGGTTGAATCCATATCATTTTCATGTTCACAATGTGTCTATTCCATCATTGACCAAGAACACATGATCTATGTTAGATCAACAATGGATTAGAACATTGGTTTTTCAAAACAAGGTTTTTAGGTAAGCATTAACAATGTCATTACCTACTTGTTCATGGGTTCATCTCAAAATCATTTAGCCTAAATTCAGATTTGTTCTATAAGTGGGTTTTAGTGAAATCTTAATGAATATCAACTAAAGGAATCATAGTAAGATTACCATGTCAACCCACATTCCTATTAAGGTTTTAATTCAATTTCAATTTTAAAAATCCCCAATTATGAAAGGATGAACCCTAGAACAAAATAGATGAAATTGAAAGAAAATACTTATAATTAATTGATGTTAGATGATGGATGAGTGAAACCTACAACTTGGAATCAATTAATTTGAGTGATTGAAGGTTTTGGAAGCTTCAACAATGGTGGAAAAGGTAAAACCCGTCGGCTGTGTGTTTTTGGGAGAGAGAGAGTTTGGTTTGAAAAAGAATAAAAAACACAAACTGGCGCTCTGACAAAAGTTTCTGCCCGCGGTACCTTATCGATAAGGAACCGCGGGTTTGAGTCGCGGAGATAAGGAACCGCCTACAAAGGCAGGTTTCTATCTCTGAAAAACGCCAAATTTTGAAAATCCAGTTTTTCTAAAATACTTAAAATTAAATCATGATCCTTTTAGAATATCATTGGATCATCATAACACTAAGCAATATGCCTTAATGAAGGATTACGAGTTAAATCAAGATCGAAAAGAACCGAAACGGACAAACGACAACTCGTAGCAAAATGACTAAGTGAAGAGAAGTCAAGAGAAGTGAATCAAGACTAGGATCAATGCTTAAGGGATTAATGACAATCTTCAAGTAGTTTAAACGAAGAGCTTGTGTCATATATAGTGGTTTAAGACGTGCCTTTCCGGCGAAAAGATAAACGGCTTTGGTAATGAATAAGCACAAAGCAATTATTCAAGTCTAAACTAAGATCACTTTCAATAATAGTCTTAGTCTAAACTAAAATATGAGCAAAGTATTAATTCACTTTCTCTCCCACAAAGGGCCTACTAACCGTATGGGTGCAAACCATGGAAATCATGCTTGATACTTTAAGCTTCTACTAACTCACTCTACATCACCATAGTGAGTCAAGTATCCAAGCAATGAAGGTTTGAGAGGATAAAGGAAAAGAAGCACAAACCACAAATAAATGTCAAGGCAAGGATGCCGAGAACAAGCACATAGTCAAGTAATGATCAAAAGAATGATGAAAGGGCGTGTGGAAGAACGAAAGTGTACCTTGGCCACAAAGAGCAATCCATGAAGGAACAAGTGCTAAGCCCAATCAATGACTATGATGAGTACTAAGTCTTCAAGGACTAGTATCATTCCCAATCATCTTGGTATCATCATTCAAAGATGTTAAAGATCAATGAAGATGATTCTTCTAAAAGTGCAAGTAACTCAATTCACAACCAATTAAGTGATTGATCTTCATGAGTACCTACACAAAGCAAGATGCAAACTAGTAGATACATTTCAAGGGTATATCTAAAATGCATAAAGGCTACTAATCCTAAGTGGGATGCAAAGTTATCAATTAAAAGACCTATTTTTCAAAGAAAACATAGTTTTGACCAAAGAGAAACTTTAGTACAACTAGACCTTCTAATTTGAGGAGACAATGGATCGATCCAAGTTTTAAAGTACAATATACTTCAAAGATCTTGAGTGACCATCGCTCTGATACCAATTGTAGAAACTAGAAGGGGGGGGGGGGGTTGAATAGTTTCTCTTCGATTGGTGACCAAATTAAAATTGCTTTCAATTTGGTTTGTATCAAAACTATCTTTTACTTGATGCTAAGTTGCATAATGATTAGGTTCAATTGAAATACACTAGCAAGGATAATAAGCAAGTATAATGATAATGAAATAAGTAAAGAGCAAGGAAGGAGACAACCTAGTGGGAAGACACCAAGATTTATAGTGGTTCGACAATGAGGCTCTATCCTCGTTTCTACTCCACTCCTCGAGTACACCTACTCGAGATTTCCACTATATCCACAAGCTCCCTTCTCGGCGGAGAAAACCTTACATCGTTGCTTACATTATTTTTCGACACTAAGCTAAATGTCGAGACCTAATCTTTAGCTAGGACCAATCTACACGACGTTGCCTACTTCACAATTTAACGACACAAGGCTAGATGTCGAGTTCTAATCGAAAGGTAGACCAATCTTCACGACGTTGCCGACTTCACCATTTTACGACACAAGGCTAGATGTCGAGTTCTAATAGAAAGCTAGAACCAATCTTCACGACTCTTCACTTTGAAGCTAAGTGAGAACTTCACACAACACAACTACTAATCACTTTAAAGTTTAGTGAGAACTCACAAGACACAACCACATCACTTTATAGTTTAGTGACAACTCCTAATCAAATCTATTACAACTCAACTAGACTTATACAAGTACACACATGTAGCTTGGATTTACACAACACAAATCCAAGCAAACACATATGCAATGGATGTACACAACAAATCTAAGTATCCACAAATAACTTGGATGAACACAACTAGTCCAAGTATTCATAAATACATTGGATTGACCTAAAACAAAAAGGGGTATCATGATGAATATGACTAGCTCATAAATTCATCTTTATCACTACACTAGTGAGTGAGTGATCTTCTCATTGGACATGGTAAAGGAGGGGATCAAGAGGATAATCATATGTAAACATCCTTAACAAATTAAGTGATCATTTACTAATGATTATACTATAGAAAGTAGAAAAGGGGCTGAGAAAATCGTCCAAGAGGCTTGCTGGAAAATGAGATTTGACCCACTATTTAAAGGAGAAAAAGTTACAACGGATATATAACGGCTACTATGCGCGGTACCATATCTCACCCCGCGGTACCATATCGCTAAGGTACCGCGTAGGTACTTAAGGTACCGCCACTAGACTCCGCTCCGTTTTTTTGTCTTTTAGTGGGGTGGGAATATCTGGGGTATTTGAACCCTTCAAAGGATATTCTAACAGCATTTGGAATATGCCATTTTCAAATTTTCATTTTCCATTTTAATAAAACATTTTCTAAAAAAGAAAGTTTATTAAAAAGTCTTTTGTCTTATTAGCAAAAGTGAGTTTTAAGGATAATCATTTTGATGATCACTAAGTATGATTAAGAAAGGTTAGTGATATGATTATTACCTTGATGATAGTGTTAGTTAAATAATTCATTTTGTGTTTCTACACTAAATGTGTTGTATGGTTTGTTGTGATCAAAACTAAGAAAGATTAGTTAACACTAATAATGTTTTTAGGCATTACTTGCATTAACACTTGTGAAAATTCAACGACGTCGATCATATCAACGAGGTTTATAGTCGCGATGGAATAAACATGAGAAAGTTGAGAGTTTAGTTGTCGTTTATAACAAGTTCCTCGTCGTTGAAACGTAAGGTGATTTTTCTAGCATGCACATTAATCAACTCCATTGACGTATCCAAAAACGAACGACCTAAAATAAGAGGAACTTGAGGATCCGTGTGGATATCTACAATTATAAAGTCTATCGGATAATAGAACTTTCCCACTTTTAGAAAAACGTCTTCCACCAATCCACATGCGGGAATCGTGGAATAATCGGCCAATTCGATAGACATTAGTGAAGGAGTAAGATTAGGAAGATTGAGCGACTTGAAGATTGAAAGAGGCATCAAGTTAATGCTAGCACCAAGATCGGCCAAGGCATAGCATTCTTCCATATCTTGAATTGCACATGGAATCAAGAATTTACCGGGATCACCGACTTTTTGAGGTATGCGGTTAAGATAAACCGATGAACAACTAGAAAATTTTTTCAATTTCTCCTTGTTGTTCAACATACTCTTAAAGTTAGCGGAAAATCGAGGTCATGACCAAAGCGTCGGCAAAATTTATATTGAAATGCAAATCACGAAACATTTTCATAAAAAGCTCAAATTGGTAATTCTCACGCTCTTGTCGTTTTTCCTTATGAAGTCTCGATGGGTAAGGCAAAGGTGGTGTGGGTTGAGGCATAGGCATAGCCTTTGGAATCTCGGGTTCCAATGATGGTAGTGGGTCAACCGTAGGTGTGGTTTGAGCGGTACTTCGTGGGATTGGGATATGCTCCTCTTCGACCACCACCTCGGATTCTTCCTCAATTTCCTCCATCGTTGGAGCAATTGGTTGAGGATTCGGTTCCTTAAGTGCCTTACCACTACGTGTGGTAATCACTTTCATCTCTCCCTTAGGGTTCGATATCGTGTTACGAGGAAGACTACTCGAAGACGGTTTACACATTATAGCCTCAAACATAGATGAAATTTTATCCTCAAACATAGATTGCCTCCTATCGGCCTTAAGCATCTCTTGTTTTATTTCATGTTGGCCTTGTTCTATCTTTTGTTGGTTTTGTTGTAACCTAGTCACATTACCCTCCATTTTGTTGGTATGAATCTTAAGTTCATTTGCTAACTCATTTTTCAACTCCTTTTTCAAGTCATTCTTAAACTCAGATCTTAGGCTAATGATCTCCCTTTGTATATTATCAAACCTAGCATCATTTCCATTTGCATATTCAACAAATTCATTTGGAAGATCTTTCAAGTTTTGCAAACTCTTGTTGTTGATTTAAAAATCATGGTTTTGATTTTTGTTTTGAACTTGATTATTAGCCCTTTGATTCCCATAGTTGTTACCCTTATAATTGTTCTTGTAACCAACTTGATTCTTTCGATAATTGTTAGCATTTTGATTTGGTGCAAAACCTGGTGGAGTCAATTAATTAGAGCGGGTAACTTGACCGTTTTAGTTCTAAGTTCTCGTGGCCGCGTAGGCACTCGAAGTGATACCACCGTTGGTAATGCACTCGGAGAAATCATGACCTCCACCACCATACATACAAGAAACCTCAACCGCTATAGCCGTAGCGGGAGTAGATTGTTCACCAACTTTAAACTCAATCAAAAGTCCCTTAAGCTTATCAAATATTTTGTTCTCCAAATTTGCCTCGATTTGGCAAGCATCGATGGTATGAGATAATGAAGGCGAAGCCGAAGAAAAAGTCTTACGAACACTCGATGTGCTACGAGGGCTATAGACCTTAGACCTATTCCCAATAATCAACAAAGCTTCCTCGACCGTTTTACACAAAAAAATTACCACCAGCGGCGACATTAAGATAATCTCTCTCATGATCGTTTAATCCATTGTAAAACGTGTCAATTTGATGCAAGTCGGAAAACCCATGATGAGGCATTCGTGCAACATTTCCTTAAACCGATTCCAAGCCGTAGAAAAACTTTCATTAAACTCTTGTGAAAATTCTGAAATCTCGTTTTTCAAATGTGTAGTCTTAGAGGGCGGAAAAAATTGGTTCACAAATTTAGAAACGAGATCCTTCCACGTCAATATAGAATTGGATGGCTCTTTCTCTAACCAAATTTTAGCGGGCCCCGCTAAGGAATACGGAAAAAGCATCATCTTAATCGAGTTGTTAGAGACGTCCTTAAACTTGCAAGTGGCGGTAAGACGATTGAATTGGCGGATATGGTTGTTAGGGTTGTCCTTTTCATCACCACGGAATTTGTTGTTTTGGATCATCGACAACAAACCCGTCTTAACTTAAAAATTCTCCGCAAGGATGGCGGGAATCACAATAGCCTCTCCATAACCCTCGGTGGGTGCTTGAAGTAACTCCATCATAGTTTGATTAGCCATGGTTGCTTCTTGTTCTACGATAGGTTCATCAATAGGAGATTCTTCACTTGAAAGGTTAGGTGTGGTCTCCTTTCGGTTTCTACGTTTACGTGCACGTCTAGCTTGGTTGCGAGTTTGCATAAACGTCAGGTACAACATGGGGATGAGCAAAGAAGATTCTTTTTGGTGTTTTTAACTTTTTCAATTTTTTTGTGCTTTTGATTGTTTTTACTTTTTTTGGATTTTGTGATGTATTACGTAGTAAAAAATCTACAAATCTCTCCTCAAATCAAATCTCTCGATTAAAGAAGCCTCAAGGAATGAAAATGATCACGTGAAGTGAACGCCTTCGATGACTTTAGAACGTTGGTGGAACACCAAAACGTTCAAGAGAGTTTAATCTTTTGAAACCAAGAAAATATAGATACGTAGATAATACTTTGGTTGGCAAACCCTCGATTAGCCCTTTTTATCTAAACACGCAGAAGCAAGCGGAGAAACGAGGCGACGCGAAGCACTTAAGAGCCTTTTTCTTAAGGGTGTATTTTATAACACCCGCCTTATACCCACCTTATAATTTGTGTTTTTCAAAATTAAGCTTCACGAAAGAAATTATCTATTTTGCCTTTTTTCTTTGTTTGAGATTCGAATACAATGATTGAGTGATGAAATCCCATATCAAGGTTGTGCTTTCATACTTTTGGAGTACTTGTGAATTTATTGTTTTACTTATACAATATAGTAATAATATTAACACAAAAACGAAAAACCGATAATACGTATGATTAGAGTGTTAATCACAAAACTAGTTATTATGGTTAATATAAAAACAAAAATTTGGTGAAATCAAAACACAACACGCCTCCCCGGAAGCGGTGCCAAAAATGATAGTTGTAAATTCACACTCGTTTAGGAAAAAGACGTAATTAGGGTAAGTACGACGATTTAGGAAAACCGTGCACAAATGACCCAAAAGTGAGTTGTTATCAAGGAGGCTAGTGTGTTGTGTAAAGAAGTGATTAAATATTCATGATTATGGTTATAAGAAAAGAAAAGAGAAAAGGATGACGGTTATGATTAAAATTACACTAAGATGAAAGTCGTACACGTAAAACCGTAAAAAGTGACTAAATTTAAAAATTACCCTAAAAATTCATAGAAGATTGCAATAAATCCTAAAAATATAATTAGAGTTTACAAAAAAAAATCACTCAAACCTTTTATTTAATTAAATAATAATTTTTTAATGCTAATTAAAGCCCAAAAAATCAACTTAATTAACAATAAGCCCAAAATGAGATTTATCAATTTTTAAACCTCTAAAATAACTAAATTAAACTACATAACTATTTTTGGAAAATTTAAAATTAAATTAAACAATTTATAAATGATTAAAAATGATTAAAAATGATTAAAAACTATTAAAATATTAAAATAATCCTAAAATTTAATTAAATGACAAGAAAATTAATCTAAAAGTTTTAAAAATCCTAACTTAATGTATTTAACCTAAGAAAAATGAAATAGTTGCAAAAAATATTAAAAACTAGTTTTAATAATAAAATAATAATAAAATATTAATAAAAATCCAAAATTTATAAAAATTTATAAAAATTCTAAAAACTTGCAAACTAGTTTAATTTAACCTAATTTAAACAAAAATGAAATTGAAATGACAAAAATACCCCTAGTGGGCCTCCAAATGGGCCAAATAGTAAAACAGACCCCTTAATAGGCTCAAATTGGCCCAATAAGAAAAATGTTCACAAAAATGGCCCAAAACTTACAGTTAAGCTTAAAATCCAATTTTAAACACAAAATTTCAAAGGCCCAAAAGCTGAAAGTGAGCTTATCACAGCTTATTTCAAAACAGCCTATTCTTAATGGGCTTTTTGGCCCATTAAGTTATAAGCTGATGCCATATGCTGAAATTTGACACACAACCTTCTCTTGACCTAATTAAGACGTTTGTAAAAAGAATTTTTGAATAAGCCTAAAAAATAAGCTTGAAATAAGCAAAAGCTCTGTACACAAAACGACAAAATAGTCGTTTTTGAGTTCTAGACCAATTCAAGGGCTGATTCTTGTTGCAAAATGTTTCAAATCACTTAACTAAGCTTAATAATAAAAAAATTCCAAAAAACACAATGAATAAGCTGGAAAAGCAAATAAACACTTATGTAAAAGTCAACTAAGTTGGCTTTCTAGTCAAACCTAAAAGTCAAAGTCTCAAATGCTCCAGAATAGTCATATGGGTCAATTAAGGAAGATTGATTACAAAAAAAGTTGTTGCAAATATAAATAAGCTATAATAGCTTATTGATAAGCTGATTGAAAATTAACACTAGCAGTGGCTAGTTTTGGGTGTCCAGCAGTGGGAAAAGTTTCCACAGCTTGACTTGTTTGACTTTTTGTCTTTTGTGGGTTTTTGTTGGATTTAGTGAACACAAAGGCACCCTTATAACTAGTAGGTTATAAGGAGTCAATAACAATAAATAAATCACAAAAACAAAAGGACAATTGGTACAGTTAATTAAAACAAGCATCAGACATTGCATAGACTTGGATAATAAGCAATTTTCAAGAAATAAGCAGTTTTAGCAAGATTAAGCCGACCAAAGTTCACCAAATGCATACACAAGCTATAATAAATTTAAATGAACATAAACAAACTTGTTTCATACACTGGTTCAAGGTTTAGACAAAGATTTAAGCTTATGCTACTTATTGATGAACACAAAGAGAGTTTGCTGGTATACTTGACCATATATCTAATTTCAAACCCTCAAATCTTTCAAACAGGTTACACAAACTTTGTTTTACCACTTTTTAATCCTAAACATGCATACACTCTAAGTGTTTCCAAGATTTCAGATCAAAATAAGCAAAATCAAAGCAGTTATAGCACAATGTTCAAATTTGATGTTCAAAGCATAAAACTTGTTGATAAAAGCATACAATCACTTATCAGACAGATACCAACACTAAACAACCTTATACCTTAACTCAAAATTAAACAAGAAACTTAAAACAATAGACCCAAACACCCCTTTCACTTTTCAAATCAAAATTTAACAAAGTAAAAGTGTTTAACAAGTTTACCCAAGCCTAATCAAGCATCATACCAACAACATGAAGCATAATCAACAAGATTCAGGCACCAAGAACAACACATACAACAACAGTACACCAAATCACTAAAAATCACTTTTCAAACAGATTTTTGGAAAGAAGGCTCAAACCTCATGAATGTACATCCACACTCACGAATTTTAGAGCTTATGTGCCTAGCTTAACAAGGCACAAGCTTCCAATAAGCTGCTAAGAACAACAAGGTTAGAACAAGCAGATTATATAAAACAGAAAATGAAAAATAAAGCTGATTAATTCAAGCTTGTTCCCACTCCTTGAATATCCCCAAACTACAAGCTCACTATACCTTGATAAGCTCCTTATCAGGGTGCTATGACCACTTGTAATCCAAAAATTTCAAAGGTTTGAACCAAGCCTTAGAAAAATATCAGATTTTGGAAAACTTAGCAATTTCTTGCACAACTTTTAAAAGGGCAAAGTATGAGACTTCACAAACATAAACTTTAAACAGTAACAAGCATAGTATAAGATTGGAACTTGGAATTCGTCAACAATATCATATACTTTTTCATTCACTGAGAAAATAGGATTTACAGATTTGTGACTAAGGAATCCAAGAACAAGGATAAATGTAATGAGCTAGACCCTTTATATTGAGGGTGTGAAAACCCTAAGCATTGAACTTCCAGAAATTCCCTTGTGGAATTTTTGATTTTTGCTAACATGTGAAGTCTCTTGGTGTTTTGTTGATGTAAAGGTGGTGGAATTTGATCAAAGGGTCCAAAATAAGCTTAGTATGTAAACTGCATTGTGGTTTGTTGGATTTCTGCATGGCTTTGTCATTTTCTCCTAAAAACGTGTGCAGGAGAGGTTTCATGTGAACTCTTGGGTGATGTGGCATGCAAAGTGAGAGTTGGGTTTTGTTAATAACATCCTTAATCATAAATCTGGAGGTGATGGGGGATTAATTGTTGCTTAAACACAAATACCCAATTTGTGTTCACATGATGAATAGTTGGGTTTAATCTTGTTTTGTGTTTAAAAATGTGTTAACCACGTTTTTTAAACTTAATTAAATAAGTTAGTTAAAAAACCGGTTAAGTGGATTGTGATGTGGCATGAGGGATGTTGGGAATAAAATGTAGCCAATCCACTTGAGCGCTGACAAGAGGAAAACAAGCGTTGATAGGAAGAAAACAAACGCTGACAGATCAAACATTGACAAGAAGAAGTCAAGCGTTGATAGGTTGAAGACAAGCACTGATAGGAAGATATGGTCTACGCTTATTTTGTTTCTAGTTTGTTTCTAGTAAAGATAAGTTCAACATTGTATTTCTATAATTATCTTTACCTAGAATAGTTGATACGTAGACTCTTGTACAAGGCTTCTTATGTCTATAAAAGAAGACCTTTAGGTTATGTTTGATAATAAGTTTTCATACGTTAAACACTTTCATTGTAAGAAAGTTTGTTATTATCAATCAAGTGAAAGTTTGTTTTACATCTTTGTGTGTTCTTGTTTAAGTGTTAATTCCGCATAACACTTAGATTACTTTATACATAAACAAAGTTTCTCTACGTGTATAACTTGATCTAATCTCGTATACACAAGCTTAATCGATCTAAGTTTGGGATCAACAAGTGGTATCAGAGCTTGTTGAGAAACTTTGATCTAAAAGAACACAAGAACCCTAAAAAAATCACCAAAACCCTAAAAACATCATGTCCACTCCAAAAGCAACCTCCTCCTCCTCCTCAAACCACAACATCAAGATTCCCATGCTTGATGCAAACAAATTTGAGCTGTGGAAGTTCAACTTTGAGCAATACCTGGGGATCTATGACTACACTCTCTAGGAGATTATTGAATATGGAAACACATTTAATAAAGCTGAAAATATTGTTAATGCCATTGCTACAAGATCAGTTGTTCAAGGATGTTCAGAAGAAGATAAGAAAGAAAAACTTGATGATGGTAGAGCTGTGTCTGCTGAAGACATAGCAAAGAAAAGGGTTGATATGAAAACCCTAAACATTCTGAAACTCTCCTTGGGACAAGAAAATTAGCACAAATACAGAGGTTATGAGTCTACAAAAGACCTTTGGGCAGCCCTTGAAGTTGCATATGGTGGTAATGCTGATACTAAGGAAGAGAAGAAGAAACAACTCATGCATGAGTATGCTGTTTTTAAGGCTCAACCTAATGAGAAGCTTAGCAGTGTGAGAAGCAGACTGCTTGACATTACAAGCAAGCTGTCCTTCATGGGAACACAAGTTGGTGATGTTGACATTATTGCCACTTTTCTTAAAAACCTTGGTGATGCGTGGAAGATTGAGGCAAGATCTATACTTGCCAATAACACTCACAAAAGTTCTACTTTTGATGATATCTACAACAAACTGAGGTTGTTGGAGAATGAAACTCTTTTGGAGCATGGAAGTAAGTCTACCAATAGTAACATGGCCTTCTTCTCACATTGTGAAGGTCAATTTGATCAGAAGGACTCATACATGCACCCAGTTACTGGATCAACATGTGTCAACGCTGGATCACACCCTGTCAACGCCTCACATTCAGACGCTGACACATACAAAATTGACTCTCCAATAGTTAAGCCTGCTGGTTTAGATCTGGATACTGTGTGTGCATACATTGCTTCATTGCCCAATGGTTCAGTGATTACATATGAGGACCTTGAGCAAATAAGTGATTAGCACTTGGAGGAGATGGATATAAAATGAAACATGGCTCTTGCAAGTATAAGAGCAAACAGGCGGAATAGAAGGTTTAAGAAGAAGATGACTTTCAATGCAAAGGACACTTCTGGATTTGATAAATCCAAGGTTGAGTGCTACAATTGTCATCATATGGGGCACTTCATGAGAGAATGCAGATCTCCAAGAAGATCTGATGCTGGAAAACCCTCAAGCCAAGTTGTTAAGGCTAAGGATCCTAAGGCCATTGTGGCAGTACAAGAGATTGATGGCATTGGATGGGATTGGAGCTATTTGGCTAAGGATGAGGAAGAGGATAAAGCTTTGGTTGCTGAGATAGAAGAAGAAGAGCATGTTCAATATGCTCTCATGGCACACTCCTCCTCTTCATCAGACAATGAGGTATACAATGATGCTTGTTGTAGTAAGGGTTGTCGTTTAAATACTGAAAAACTTAACAAAGAGGTTTTAAGATTGTTAAGTGATGTGAGTACTGAGAGATGCAAGTTGTCTAACTATCAAATTGCTCTCACTCAAACTGAAAATTCAGTTGAGGAGTATAAGAAAATGGAGCTAGACCTAAAAGATAGAATAAATATCTTAAAACATGAGTTAAATGCTAGTAATGATGTTAGAAACATCATGGAAAGGGTCAATGCTGAATTATAGGCTAAGTTAGATGAGGCTATCAAGAATAAGGATAATGTTGACCTTAAAATTCAGAGATTTGGTAAGACCTCACAAACCCTAGGAGAATGTGTGAGTAAACAGAGGGATCCTAAGGACATGACTGGGATTGGGATGAAAGACTATATTGTTGTTCCACCACCAGCTGGGGACTTTTATGGTGTCCAAAGAAAGGACTTATCTTGGACTGGTTTACCAGAACTCCAAGAATAGGAATTTATTCCTCCACCAAGAGTCCTTACCCCAGTTGAAGAGTATAGGCAAAAGTTGACTGACTTGAATGAATGGAAGAAAGCCAACCCTACCTTATTTGTCAAGGGTGGCATGCTTTGTGATAGTCCAAATGAGTCAACCCCTATTAAAGTAACAAACCCAATCACTAGCAAGACTGTTGACCTTGGATCAAACACTGTTAGAAAACCTAGCATTAAGTATGCAGAAATGTATAGAAATACTAGGTCACCTAAAAGCCAAGTTAGTGATAATGGAACAGGCTTCTTCTCTTCTAGACCTAGAGTTGTGTCTAGAAAAGCCTGTTACACTTGTGGTAGCTTCTCACATTTAGCATATAAGTGTGTCAACGCTTCCAAGGTCAATGCTGTTAAAAGGTCAAACACTGTCAGACCCAAAACTTTTGTGGAGCAAAGTCCACAAGTTGTTAGACCAGCCCCATTCTTCACTAAAGGGTCTAACACTCATGGACAAAGACCATTTCAGAAGACCAATACTTGGTCTAATAGGCAATGTATTTCTGTAGCAAACCCTAGGTTCAACGCTGGCAAGGGTAATTTCAGCGTTGACAAGACCAAATCCAACGCTGACAGAAACGTTGCCAGACCTAAATATTTGCGACCACAGGGAAAGGGGTCTAAAGCTTCTTCTAGCTTGACATGGAGACCTAAGCAAGATCAAAACCCTAATTCTAATGGGATTTCTATGACCTGCAACAAATTTAATTATATTTCAAAGGTCATTATAAAACCAATTGGGGTTAACTGGGTATTTTATCCAAAAAGGGATGAACAAGGGGTTGTTATGAGAACTAAGTATGTTCTTGTTGAACAACCAGATGAATCCAAGTCTGCTCAGGCTTGGGTTCCCAAAGAAAACTAACTTGTTTTCTTTATGTGCAGGGCATTCAAAAACAGGTAAATGATTATGGCGATTGGGATAGTGGATGCTCTAGGCACATGACTGGGAAGGAAGATTATCTTACCAACTTCACTCCCATTAAGGATGGTGATAAAGTTTACTTTGGAGGCGGATATGGAACTATCACAGGAAAAGGAACTCTTCTTACCAAGAACTTAGGTTTTGAAAACGTGTTTCTAGTAAAAGAACTTGATTACAATATTTTTAGTGTATCACAAGTCTGTGATAACAAAAATAAGGTTCTTTTTACTGATACTGAATGCTTGGTGTTGAGCAAGGATTTTCAAATACCAGATGAGAAATATATTGACTATAGAACACCTAGGCATAAGGACATTTATAATGTGAATCTTAATGGGATTAGGATGAATAATAATATGTCATGTTTTTATGCTAAAGCTTCACCTGATGAGAGTAATCTATGGCACAGGAGACTAGGGCACATAAACTTTAAGAATATAAACAGGCTTGTGAGACTTGGCTTGGTAGATGGTTTGCCTGAAAAGGCTTTCCACAATGACCACTCTTGTGTTGCATGCCTTAAAGGCAAGCAGCACAAGGTCTCATTTAAGTCTAAACAGGTGCACTCTAGTTCTAAACCACTTCACTTGCTGCATATGGACCTGTTTGGTCCAACTAATATAGAAAGCTTGAATGGTAAATCATACTTCTTTGTCATCACATATGACTTTTCTAGGTTTACTTGGACTTTCTTTTTAGCTATGAAAAGTGACACTGCTGATACTTTAATTGACTTTATTACTCAGATTGAAAACAAAACTGGTAATGAAGTTAAAATGCTTAGGAGTGATAATGGTGGTGAGTTTAGAAATAAACTGTTGGATGATTTTTGTGCCAAGAAAGGGATTACTAGGCAGTTTAGTGTTGCCATAACCCCACAACAAAATGGGGTTGCTGAGAGAAAGAATAGAACCCTAATTGAAGCAGCCAGGACTATGTTGGCTGATGCTCACATTCCCATAGCTTTTTGGGCTGAGGCTGTGAATACGGCTTGTTATAGAGCATTGGTCAATAAGATACATAAGAAAACACCTTATGAGTTACTTTGGGGAAGGAAACCTAATATTGGTTTTCTTAAACCTTTTGGTTGTCATGTATTTGTGTTGGATACTAGTGATGCCTTAGGTAAATTTAGTGCTAAAGGTGATGAAGGCTACTTCATGGGTTATTTAGTGCAGAGTAATGGATATAGGGTTTACCTTAAGAATGAAAAACGTATACTTGAAAGAGTACATGTTAGGGTTTTAGAGAGTAAACCTAGTGATCCTGAAAGTGGTCCAAATTGGTTGTTTGACTTGGAACCTCTATCTAGGACTTTGAATTATATGTATGTTACTAATCCAGACATTGTGAAGGTAACTTCAAATGTTGTGGAAGAACCAGTTGTTGATGTTTTAGGTACACAGGTTAATGAAGAGGTTGGATCACAAGCAGACAAGTCATCTCCCATACAAGAGTATGTCACTATTCCCATATGGACAGATGCTTTTGCTGCTGGAAAGGAAAATGGTGGTCCCCAAGTATCACCAGTTAACAACATGCATGGTACTTCAGGCGCTGACAAAGGAAAATCTGGCGCTGACAGGACAAATTCAGGCGTTGATGGCTCAAACGTTGACAACACCATTTCAAGCGTTGATGATCTAAAAGCTGACAGCATTGGTTCAGGCGTTGACAACACTTTTGAGCATATTTTCTCTTCCAATTTTGAACAAGGTGAACCTTCAAGCAGACATGAAGAGGTTCATACAAATATTGATGAAAGAGAGTCTGAAGAAGATATTGGCAACTTGGATGATGAGATTGAAGACAACAGACTTTTTGAGGGAGGAGTTCTTACTTCTACCATGAAGAATCACCCCACTTCTCAAATTATTGGAGATGTTATGTCTCCTGTTCAGACAAGAAGATCTCATCAGAATCTTGGTGGATTTATTGCCAATATACACAAGAAGGTTGATACCCCTCTTGTTCAAGCATGTTTATTTGCCTGTTTTCTATCACAACAGGAACCCAAGAAGATATTTGATGCTCTAAAAGAACCAATTTGGGTGGAAGCAATGCAGGATGAGCTTCACCAATTTGCTATTCAGGATGTTTGGGAGCTGGTTGATTGTCCCAGATATGTCAGACCTATTGGGACAAGATGGGTTCTTAGAAACAAGAGAGATGAAAGAGGTATTGTGGTCAGAAACAAGGCACGTTTAGTGGCTCAGGGATATACACAAGAGGAAGGGATAAACTAAGAGGAGGTCTTTGCACCAGTTGCAAGGATTGAAGCTATAAGGATATTTCTAGCCTATGCTTCCTGCATGGGCTTCACTGTCTATCAAATGGATGTGAAGAGTGCTTTCCTTTATGGCACAATTGTTGAGGAGGTGTATGTTATGCAACCTCCTGGTTTTGAAGATCCAGAGAATCCAGACAAGGTGTATAGAGTCAAGAAAGCTATGTATGGACTTCATCAAGCCCCAAGAGCATGGTATGGCACATTGTCCACTTATTTGGTGGAAAATGGATTCAAAAGGGGCACCATAGACTAGACATTATTTACAAAGAAGGCTGGTAAGGATGTCTTACTTGTTTAGGTTTATGTTGATGATATCATCTTTGGCTCCACCAATCCAAAGATGAGTGAAGATTTTTCCACGCTTATGACAAACAAATTAAAGATGAGTGCAATGGGGGAGATAAACTTCTTTCTAGGGTTATAAGTTCAGCAGAAAGAAGATGGTATCTTCATCTCTCAGGATAAGTATGTAGCAGAGATCTTGAAGAAGTTTAGCTTTTCTCCACATGAAAAGAGGGCTACTACTCCTATGGATAGAGAACACCCTTGGGGAAAAGTTGGAGATGGAAAAGAAGTGGATGTCAGGCACTATAGATCAATGATTGGTTCATTGATGTATCTCACAGCCTCAAGACCTGACATCATGTTTGTTGTGTGTGCTTGTGCACGCCATCAAGTGACTCCCAAAGAATGTCACCTTTATGCTGTCAAGAGAATCTTTAGGTACCTTAGATGTTATCCAGATCTTGGCTTGTGGTACCCAAAGGATTCACCATTGGAGCTTATTGCATATTCAGACAGTGACTATGGTGGTGATAAATTTGATAGAAAATCCACAACTGGTGGATGTCAGTTTCTTGGGAGTAGGTTGATATCTTGGCAATGCAAGAAATAAACAGTGGTGGCCAATTCTACAACTAAAGCAGAGTATGTAGCTGCAGCTGCTTGTTGTGACAAATCTTATGGATTCAGAACCAGCTGTTGGATTATGGGTATAATTTCATGCATACCAAGATTTTTGTTGACAATAACAGCACTTTATGCATTATTAAAAATCCTGTACATCATTCTAAAACAAAACACATAGAAATTAGACATCATTTTATAAGGGATTGTTTTGAAAAGGGTTTAATACAACCAGATAGGGTTGACACAGAAGAAAATGTGTCTGATTTATTAACTAAACCTTTTGATGCTGGAAGGTTCCAATACTTGGTAACAAGTATTGGAATGATCAATCTCACATACTATGTGTTTTGGGGTCTTACTGTAAAAGTATGTACAGGATAATGCATTGTTATTGTTCTTTTGAAGTTAGATTTTCCACTATATTTTTCTAACGCTGACAAAGGTTATTTTAACGCTGACAAGTGTTATCGTGGCGTTGTTAGCAACAATGTTAGTTTTGTGGTTTTTAATCTAAGTATGTAGGTGGTGTTAGCATTGTACCATTGGATACAGAGTTGCTTATGGATCCTTGGAGAATCATTTGAGCATGTTTTTATTTATGGATGATGGTTGGAATATTTATATTCCTATCTTGACATACATTTTTATGTTCATGCATATTTTTGGGGCAACATATGTATCACAGTTTAAGGGGAGGTTTTAGGAACCTTTAGGACTTTTGGGTATTCTTATGATACTCTTATCACAATTCTAGATTGTGTCCACAGGTGAGTATGAGTTAGTTTTACTAAATCATGAGGCACTGTAGCATGCAAAGTTGATATACTATGCATGCTGCCAAGACATTTTTGGCCTAGAATTGGTTGTAGTCTGTTGGGAGACTTGGGAATGATTTTATCATGGGTTTTACCTGGGAGTAACAAGGAATTTTATGAGATAACTTAGTTGTTAAGAGTTTTGGTTAGCAAGGGACACTAGAGGACTGTTATGTCTATCTTGCATAAGCAAGTGTGCATAACTGGACAGTGCTTGCCGCCCTATAATAATTATCAACTTATAGGTTATCTTCACTAGGATAAATTACTTTGTTAAGGTCCTATTTCATTTTTATTACTTTTATTTTTGGACGCTGACAAGTATTTTTCCAAGCGTTGTTATGACCAATTTAGACGCTGACATGGCTTTGACAAACGTTGACAAGAATATAGCCGTTGGGCGTTGATGGGTTATTTTTTACCATTGACACTCATTGGGACCTACCCAGTTGTTACTTTTTGACGAATTTTTGGGCCGTAACTTTGGGAGCAGATAACTTTTAATTAATGCATGAGATAACTTATTTTCTTTTCAATATTTTCATCATGATATTTTGAAAATAGTTGCCTCATTTTTTACCAATCACATGCACCTATCTCTCATATATATTTGGCTCCTATTTTTAAACAGGGTACCTCATATTCTTGTCTAACAATTTTCTCCTATCATTCATCTTTCTAAATCATTCACAAACAGCTTTCTTCATCAATGGCACCAAAATTTAAACCAAGTGATTTGGTATTGGGATTCAGGAGTCAACACAACATGATTGCATATTTAGACGCTGATGACACTCTGTTTCCACAATACACCCAGATGGTGGCGTATTTGAATGCATCCCCAACTATGTATGCTCTTTCTCATGCTCCTCTCATCTCTGTCACACATATTAAACAGTTTTAGAACACTGTAAGTTCCTCAACAGTTAATAATGTGACTACATTATCATCTATTGTTCATGGGCGCACATGGGTGGTTACTGAAGCCTTGGTTCGCCAGGCTTTTGCATCTTGATGATGCAGATGGTATAACCACCCTTCCCATTCATGAAATAGAACAAGGACTACGGGCTTTGGGTTATCCTTTCCCTGATGAGGGAACTTTAAATAAATATCATAAACAGGAGTTTCCCCCAGCCTGGAAGTACCTCATACATGTCATCTTGCAATGTTTGAGTCCCAAGTGTACTACACATAATGAGATTAATAGATCAATTGCTAGTGCTATTGTGTGCATTGCAAATGGGCAAAAGTTTAATTATTCTAAAATGATTTTTGATGGCATGTGTAAAAACAAAGGGAATAAGATGACTTTGGCTTATCCCAGATTTTTACAAATAGTTTTTGATGTGCAAAATTACTGCACAAGGGATCATGATGACTTTTATGAGATCCCTGTGCAAAAGAAGGCTATTTTTACAAAGATGAATTCACCCCCTCACCGTGACTTACCCCTCACCCCAGCTATGCTTGTTGTTATTGCAGCAACACAACCCCAACCAGACCCCCAACCACAACTTGACCCAATACCAGAACCTTTACCTTCACCTCAACACATGGAAATTGACCAAGAACCCTTCAACGCTGACACATTAAATGTTGGCGTTGACATAAGTAATCCAAACATTGACACCATTCCTTCACAGACCCAAACACCCCTTAACCTTCCCACATCCACCCAATCCACATCATCTTCTACCCCACCACAATATAGGTTGCAAAAACGCCAAAGGACTACTGGAGTGTTCTCCTCTAGTGGTCCTAGCCATGTAGCAGAGAGAACCACCACCACAAGTGTGGTTGGTGCTATGGATGAGGCTGGGACTATTGGTTCTGGCTTAGATGCAGGCCAAGACAGTCCTACCATCTTTAAGACCTCATCCATGCCCCATGAATCTAACTTGGGAGGTCAAATGCCCATTTTAGAGGAGGGAAGATTGGAACCATACACCTTAATAGAATTGACGGCTGTCTGCATTAGCTTGCAAAAGCAAAATGCAGACTTGGTACAAATTGTCAGTACACAAGGCCTTGAACTCAAGCAATTGAGGGAGAGGATTGTTATTTTGGAGAATGCTAGCACAAGGTGTGGGATGGAGGAATCTTCCAAAGGGGAGGATGAGCAGATTAATGTGAGTGATAAAGGCTCACATGATGGTGAATCTTTGGGTGTTGCTGAAGCCCTAGCTGAATTGAAGAAGCAGCCAGGTTTTGTTAGATCTCTGGTAACTCCTACAAATTTAGACTTGTCTTTTACAGCTATGTTAGAGCAAATTACAAGAGGCGATGAGACAAGTAATTTGGGCGTTAACAAGCAAAATTTGAACGCTGACACACCAAGCGCTGACATGAGCAAATTGGGCGCTGACACAAGAAATTTGAGCGTTGACAGACCTGCAGATGAAGTTGATGTATTCCAGTCATCAGCTATCATCAAAGAAGCATCTTCACAGGTATTACCATCATCCTTACCCATTATTGATCCATTAGATAAGGGTAAAGGAATCATGGTAGAAGTAGAAGTTCCAAAGGATGCAGCACATGTAGAATTTGATAGAAGGTTGGCTGCATAACTTGTGGAACAAGAAAAGAAGAAGGTTGATGAATCACCATTTGTTGCCACTTCATAGGAACAAGAAGGAAGTGATGAAGCTAGTTCAGATTCAAGTGTGATGATAATTGAGCAACCTGAGAGACTTGAATATGGTGATGATTTGGCAAAAGAGAAGCTTAGAGAGTTGAAATTGCAAGTGGATTTTGATATGCCAGAAGTTGTTCAGATGTACCATGCTTGGGAGGATAGATGTATGGAGAATCCAGATTTGACTATTTCAGACCAAATATGGGGTTTAGAGATTCTTCTAAGAGTACAAACAGACTGCAAGGTTATTCTGAAACACAAAGCTAGCAATGTTGTCTCAATGCTGAAAAGGGATAGAAGGGAGCTGTACTACATGCTACTCAGATGTCATGGAACAGGATGGACCTATAAGAAATTGTTGGGATTATCCTTTGAAGAGTTGGAGTACAAGGCTTATCCCATTTGGGCAAAAGTGCAGGAAATGAATACTTTCAGACTTCTTTCAGATGAAAGGAAAGAAGAACTTGCAGAAGAGATGGAGCTTAAGAAGGCAATGATTGTTCCTAGACCTTTGAAGTAGGGAGTTCCTCTTGATAGGAAGATATGGTCTACGCTTATTTTGTTTCTAGTTTGTTTCTAGTAAAGATAAGTTCAACATTGTATTTCTATAATTATCTTTACCTAGAATAGTTGATACGTAGACTCTTGTACAAGGCTTCTTATGTCTATAAAAGAAGACCTTTAGGTTATGTTTGATAATAAGTTTTCATACGTTAAACACTTTCATTGTAAGAAAGTTTGTTATTATCAATCAAGTGAAAGTTTGTTTTACATCTTTGTGTGTTCTTGTTTAAGTGTTAATTCCGCATAACACTTAGATTACTTTATACATAAACAAAGTTTCTCTACGTGTATAACTTGATCTAATCTCGTATACACAAGCTTAATCGATCTAAGTTTGGGATCAACAAGTGGTATCAGAGCTTGTTGAGAAACTTTGATCTAAAAGAACACAAGAACCCTAAAAAAATCACCAAAACCCTAAAAACATCATGTCCACTCCAAAAGCAACCTCCTCCTCCTCCTCAAACCACAACATCAAGATTCCCATGCTTGATGCAAACAAATTTGAGCTGTGGAAGTTCAACTTTGAGCAATACCTGGGGATCTATGACTACACTCTCTAGGAGATTATTGAATATGGAAACACATTTAATAAAGCTGAAAATATTGTTAATGCCATTGCTACAAGATCAGTTGTTCAAGGATGTTCAGAAGAAGATAAGAAAGAAAAACTTGATGATGGTAGAGCTGTGTCTGCTGAAGACATAGCAAAGAAAAGGGTTGATATGAAAACCCTAAACATTCTGAAACTCTCCTTGGGACAAGAAAATTAGCACAAATACAGAGGTTATGAGTCTACAAAAGACCTTTGGGCAGCCCTTGAAGTTGCATATGGTGGTAATGCTGATACTAAGGAAGAGAAGAAGAAACAACTCATGCATGAGTATGCTGTTTTTAAGGCTCAACCTAATGAGAAGCTTAGCAGTGTGAGAAGCAGACTGCTTGACATTACAAGCAAGCTGTCCTTCATGGGAACACAAGTTGGTGATGTTGACATTATTGCCACTTTTCTTAAAAACCTTGGTGATGCGTGGAAGATTGAGGCAAGATCTATACTTGCCAATAACACTCACAAAAGTTCTACTTTTGATGATATCTACAACAAACTGAGGTTGTTGGAGAATGAAACTCTTTTGGAGCATGGAAGTAAGTCTACCAATAGTAACATGGCCTTCTTCTCACATTGTGAAGGTCAATTTGATCAGAAGGACTCATACATGCACCCAGTTACTGGATCAACATGTGTCAACGCTGGATCACACCCTGTCAACGCCTCACATTCAGACGCTGACACATACAAAATTGACTCTCCAATAGTTAAGCCTGCTGGTTTAGATCTGGATACTGTGTGTGCATACATTGCTTCATTGCCCAATGGTTCAGTGATTACATATGAGGACCTTGAGCAAATAAGTGATTAGCACTTGGAGGAGATGGATATAAAATGAAACATGGCTCTTGCAAGTATAAGAGCAAACAGGCGGAATAGAAGGTTTAAGAAGAAGATGACTTTCAATGCAAAGGACACTTCTGGATTTGATAAATCCAAGGTTGAGTGCTACAATTGTCATCATATGGGGCACTTCATGAGAGAATGCAGATCTCCAAGAAGATCTGATGCTGGAAAACCCTCAAGCCAAGTTGTTAAGGCTAAGGATCCTAAGGCCATTGTGGCAGTACAAGAGATTGATGGCATTGGATGGGATTGGAGCTATTTGGCTAAGGATGAGGAAGAGGATAAAGCTTTGGTTGCTGAGATAGAAGAAGAAGAGCATGTTCAATATGCTCTCATGGCACACTCCTCCTCTTCATCAGACAATGAGGTATACAATGATGCTTGTTGTAGTAAGGGTTGTCGTTTAAATACTGAAAAACTTAACAAAGAGGTTTTAAGATTGTTAAGTGATGTGAGTACTGAGAGATGCAAGTTGTCTAACTATCAAATTGCTCTCACTCAAACTGAAAATTCAGTTGAGGAGTATAAGAAAATGGAGCTAGACCTAAAAGATAGAATAAATATCTTAAAACATGAGTTAAATGCTAGTAATGATGTTAGAAACATCATGGAAAGGGTCAATGCTGAATTATAGGCTAAGTTAGATGAGGCTATCAAGAATAAGGATAATGTTGACCTTAAAATTCAGAGATTTGGTAAGACCTCACAAACCCTAGGAGAATGTGTGAGTAAACAGAGGGATCCTAAGGACATGACTGGGATTGGGATGAAAGACTATATTGTTGTTCCACCACCAGCTGGGGACTTTTATGGTGTCCAAAGAAAGGACTTATCTTGGACTGGTTTACCAGAACTCCAAGAATAGGAATTTATTCCTCCACCAAGAGTCCTTACCCCAGTTGAAGAGTATAGGCAAAAGTTGACTGACTTGAATGAATGGAAGAAAGCCAACCCTACCTTATTTGTCAAGGGTGGCATGCTTTGTGATAGTCCAAATGAGTCAACCCCTATTAAAGTAACAAACCCAATCACTAGCAAGACTGTTGACCTTGGATCAAACACTGTTAGAAAACCTAGCATTAAGTATGCAGAAATGTATAGAAATACTAGGTCACCTAAAAGCCAAGTTAGTGATAATGGAACAGGCTTCTTCTCTTCTAGACCTAGAGTTGTGTCTAGAAAAGCCTGTTACACTTGTGGTAGCTTCTCACATTTAGCATATAAGTGTGTCAACGCTTCCAAGGTCAATGCTGTTAAAAGGTCAAACACTGTCAGACCCAAAACTTTTGTGGAGCAAAGTCCACAAGTTGTTAGACCAGCCCCATTCTTCACTAAAGGGTCTAACACTCATGGACAAAGACCATTTCAGAAGACCAATACTTGGTCTAATAGGCAATGTATTTCTGTAGCAAACCCTAGGTTCAACGCTGGCAAGGGTAATTTCAGCGTTGACAAGACCAAATCCAACGCTGACAGAAACGTTGCCAGACCTAAATATTTGCGACCACAGGGAAAGGGGTCTAAAGCTTCTTCTAGCTTGACATGGAGACCTAAGCAAGATCAAAACCCTAATTCTAATGGGATTTCTATGACCTGCAACAAATTTAATTATATTTCAAAGGTCATTATAAAACCAATTGGGGTTAACTGGGTATTTTATCCAAAAAGGGATGAACAAGGGGTTGTTATGAGAACTAAGTATGTTCTTGTTGAACAACCAGATGAATCCAAGTCTGCTCAGGCTTGGGTTCCCAAAGAAAACTAACTTGTTTTCTTTATGTGCAGGGCATTCAAAAACAGGTAAATGATTATGGCGATTGGGATAGTGGATGCTCTAGGCACATGACTGGGAAGGAAGATTATCTTACCAACTTCACTCCCATTAAGGATGGTGATAAAGTTTACTTTGGAGGCGGATATGGAACTATCACAGGAAAAGGAACTCTTCTTACCAAGAACTTAGGTTTTGAAAACGTGTTTCTAGTAAAAGAACTTGATTACAATATTTTTAGTGTATCACAAGTCTGTGATAACAAAAATAAGGTTCTTTTTACTGATACTGAATGCTTGGTGTTGAGCAAGGATTTTCAAATACCAGATGAGAAATATATTGACTATAGAACACCTAGGCATAAGGACATTTATAATGTGAATCTTAATGGGATTAGGATGAATAATAATATGTCATGTTTTTATGCTAAAGCTTCACCTGATGAGAGTAATCTATGGCACAGGAGACTAGGGCACATAAACTTTAAGAATATAAACAGGCTTGTGAGACTTGGCTTGGTAGATGGTTTGCCTGAAAAGGCTTTCCACAATGACCACTCTTGTGTTGCATGCCTTAAAGGCAAGCAGCACAAGGTCTCATTTAAGTCTAAACAGGTGCACTCTAGTTCTAAACCACTTCACTTGCTGCATATGGACCTGTTTGGTCCAACTAATATAGAAAGCTTGAATGGTAAATCATACTTCTTTGTCATCACATATGACTTTTCTAGGTTTACTTGGACTTTCTTTTTAGCTATGAAAAGTGACACTGCTGATACTTTAATTGACTTTATTACTCAGATTGAAAACAAAACTGGTAATGAAGTTAAAATGCTTAGGAGTGATAATGGTGGTGAGTTTAGAAATAAACTGTTGGATGATTTTTGTGCCAAGAAAGGGATTACTAGGCAGTTTAGTGTTGCCATAACCCCACAACAAAATGGGGTTGCTGAGAGAAAGAATAGAACCCTAATTGAAGCAGCCAGGACTATGTTGGCTGATGCTCACATTCCCATAGCTTTTTGGGCTGAGGCTGTGAATACGGCTTGTTATAGAGCATTGGTCAATAAGATACATAAGAAAACACCTTATGAGTTACTTTGGGGAAGGAAACCTAATATTGGTTTTCTTAAACCTTTTGGTTGTCATGTATTTGTGTTGGATACTAGTGATGCCTTAGGTAAATTTAGTGCTAAAGGTGATGAAGGCTACTTCATGGGTTATTTAGTGCAGAGTAATGGATATAGGGTTTACCTTAAGAATGAAAAACGTATACTTGAAAGAGTACATGTTAGGGTTTTAGAGAGTAAACCTAGTGATCCTGAAAGTGGTCCAAATTGGTTGTTTGACTTGGAACCTCTATCTAGGACTTTGAATTATATGTATGTTACTAATCCAGACATTGTGAAGGTAACTTCAAATGTTGTGGAAGAACCAGTTGTTGATGTTTTAGGTACACAGGTTAATGAAGAGGTTGGATCACAAGCAGACAAGTCATCTCCCATACAAGAGTATGTCACTATTCCCATATGGACAGATGCTTTTGCTGCTGGAAAGGAAAATGGTGGTCCCCAAGTATCACCAGTTAACAACATGCATGGTACTTCAGGCGCTGACAAAGGAAAATCTGGCGCTGACAGGACAAATTCAGGCGTTGATGGCTCAAACGTTGACAACACCATTTCAAGCGTTGATGATCTAAAAGCTGACAGCATTGGTTCAGGCGTTGACAACACTTTTGAGCATATTTTCTCTTCCAATTTTGAACAAGGTGAACCTTCAAGCAGACATGAAGAGGTTCATACAAATATTGATGAAAGAGAGTCTGAAGAAGATATTGGCAACTTGGATGATGAGATTGAAGACAACAGACTTTTTGAGGGAGGAGTTCTTACTTCTACCATGAAGAATCACCCCACTTCTCAAATTATTGGAGATGTTATGTCTCCTGTTCAGACAAGAAGATCTCATCAGAATCTTGGTGGATTTATTGCCAATATACACAAGAAGGTTGATACCCCTCTTGTTCAAGCATGTTTATTTGCCTGTTTTCTATCACAACAGGAACCCAAGAAGATATTTGATGCTCTAAAAGAACCAATTTGGGTGGAAGCAATGCAGGATGAGCTTCACCAATTTGCTATTCAGGATGTTTGGGAGCTGGTTGATTGTCCCAGATATGTCAGACCTATTGGGACAAGATGGGTTCTTAGAAACAAGAGAGATGAAAGAGGTATTGTGGTCAGAAACAAGGCACGTTTAGTGGCTCAGGGATATACACAAGAGGAAGGGATAAACTAAGAGGAGGTCTTTGCACCAGTTGCAAGGATTGAAGCTATAAGGATATTTCTAGCCTATGCTTCCTGCATGGGCTTCACTGTCTATCAAATGGATGTGAAGAGTGCTTTCCTTTATGGCACAATTGTTGAGGAGGTGTATGTTATGCAACCTCCTGGTTTTGAAGATCCAGAGAATCCAGACAAGGTGTATAGAGTCAAGAAAGCTATGTATGGACTTCATCAAGCCCCAAGAGCATGGTATGGCACATTGTCCACTTATTTGGTGGAAAATGGATTCAAAAGGGGCACCATAGACTAGACATTATTTACAAAGAAGGCTGGTAAGGATGTCTTACTTGTTTAGGTTTATGTTGATGATATCATCTTTGGCTCCACCAATCCAAAGATGAGTGAAGATTTTTCCACGCTTATGACAAACAAATTAAAGATGAGTGCAATGGGGGAGATAAACTTCTTTCTAGGGTTATAAGTTCAGCAGAAAGAAGATGGTATCTTCATCTCTCAGGATAAGTATGTAGCAGAGATCTTGAAGAAGTTTAGCTTTTCTCCACATGAAAAGAGGGCTACTACTCCTATGGATAGAGAACACCCTTGGGGAAAAGTTGGAGATGGAAAAGAAGTGGATGTCAGGCACTATAGATCAATGATTGGTTCATTGATGTATCTCACAGCCTCAAGACCTGACATCATGTTTGTTGTGTGTGCTTGTGCACGCCATCAAGTGACTCCCAAAGAATGTCACCTTTATGCTGTCAAGAGAATCTTTAGGTACCTTAGATGTTATCCAGATCTTGGCTTGTGGTACCCAAAGGATTCACCATTGGAGCTTATTGCATATTCAGACAGTGACTATGGTGGTGATAAATTTGATAGAAAATCCACAACTGGTGGATGTCAGTTTCTTGGGAGTAGGTTGATATCTTGGCAATGCAAGAAATAAACAGTGGTGGCCAATTCTACAACTAAAGCAGAGTATGTAGCTGCAGCTGCTTGTTGTGACAAATCTTATGGATTCAGAACCAGCTGTTGGATTATGGGTATAATTTCATGCATACCAAGATTTTTGTTGACAATAACAGCACTTTATGCATTATTAAAAATCCTGTACATCATTCTAAAACAAAACACATAGAAATTAGACATCATTTTATAAGGGATTGTTTTGAAAAGGGTTTAATACAACCAGATAGGGTTGACACAGAAGAAAATGTGTCTGATTTATTAACTAAACCTTTTGATGCTGGAAGGTTCCAATACTTGGTAACAAGTATTGGAATGATCAATCTCACATACTATGTGTTTTGGGGTCTTACTGTAAAAGTATGTACAGGATAATGCATTGTTATTGTTCTTTTGAAGTTAGATTTTCCACTATATTTTTCTAACGCTGACAAAGGTTATTTTAACGCTGACAAGTGTTATCGTGGCGTTGTTAGCAACAATGTTAGTTTTGTGGTTTTTAATCTAAGTATGTAGGTGGTGTTAGCATTGTACCATTGGATACAGAGTTGCTTATGGATCCTTGGAGAATCATTTGAGCATGTTTTTATTTATGGATGATGGTTGGAATATTTATATTCCTATCTTGACATACATTTTTATGTTCATGCATATTTTTGGGGCAACATATGTATCACAGTTTAAGGGGAGGTTTTAGGAACCTTTAGGACTTTTGGGTATTCTTATGATACTCTTATCACAATTCTAGATTGTGTCCACAGGTGAGTATGAGTTAGTTTTACTAAATCATGAGGCACTGTAGCATGCAAAGTTGATATACTATGCATGCTGCCAAGACATTTTTGGCCTAGAATTGGTTGTAGTCTGTTGGGAGACTTGGGAATGATTTTATCATGGGTTTTACCTGGGAGTAACAAGGAATTTTATGAGATAACTTAGTTGTTAAGAGTTTTGGTTAGCAAGGGACACTAGAGGACTGTTATGTCTATCTTGCATAAGCAAGTGTGCATAACTGGACAGTGCTTGCCGCCCTATAATAATTATCAACTTATAGGTTATCTTCACTAGGATAAATTACTTTGTTAAGGTCCTATTTCATTTTTATTACTTTTATTTTTGGACGCTGACAAGTATTTTTCCAAGCGTTGTTATGACCAATTTAGACGCTGACATGGCTTTGACAAACGTTGACAAGAATATAGCCGTTGGGCGTTGATGGGTTATTTTTTACCATTGACACTCATTGGGACCTACCCAGTTGTTACTTTTTGACGAATTTTTGGGCCGTAACTTTGGGAGCAGATAACTTTTAATTAATGCATGAGATAACTTATTTTCTTTTCAATATTTTCATCATGATATTTTGAAAATAGTTGCCTCATTTTTTACCAATCACATGCACCTATCTCTCATATATATTTGGCTCCTATTTTTAAACAGGGTACCTCATATTCTTGTCTAACAATTTTCTCCTATCATTCATCTTTCTAAATCATTCACAAACAGCTTTCTTCATCAATGGCACCAAAATTTAAACCAAGTGATTTGGTATTGGGATTCAGGAGTCAACACAACATGATTGCATATTTAGACGCTGATGACACTCTGTTTCCACAATACACCCAGATGGTGGCGTATTTGAATGCATCCCCAACTATGTATGCTCTTTCTCATGCTCCTCTCATCTCTGTCACACATATTAAACAGTTTTAGAACACTGTAAGTTCCTCAACAGTTAATAATGTGACTACATTATCATCTATTGTTCATGGGCGCACATGGGTGGTTACTGAAGCCTTGGTTCGCCAGGCTTTTGCATCTTGATGATGCAGATGGTATAACCACCCTTCCCATTCATGAAATAGAACAAGGACTACGGGCTTTGGGTTATCCTTTCCCTGATGAGGGAACTTTAAATAAATATCATAAACAGGAGTTTCCCCCAGCCTGGAAGTACCTCATACATGTCATCTTGCAATGTTTGAGTCCCAAGTGTACTACACATAATGAGATTAATAGATCAATTGCTAGTGCTATTGTGTGCATTGCAAATGGGCAAAAGTTTAATTATTCTAAAATGATTTTTGATGGCATGTGTAAAAACAAAGGGAATAAGATGACTTTGGCTTATCCCAGATTTTTACAAATAGTTTTTGATGTGCAAAATTACTGCACAAGGGATCATGATGACTTTTATGAGATCCCTGTGCAAAAGAAGGCTATTTTTACAAAGATGAATTCACCCCCTCACCGTGACTTACCCCTCACCCCAGCTATGCTTGTTGTTATTGCAGCAACACAACCCCAACCAGACCCCCAACCACAACTTGACCCAATACCAGAACCTTTACCTTCACCTCAACACATGGAAATTGACCAAGAACCCTTCAACGCTGACACATTAAATGTTGGCGTTGACATAAGTAATCCAAACATTGACACCATTCCTTCACAGACCCAAACACCCCTTAACCTTCCCACATCCACCCAATCCACATCATCTTCTACCCCACCACAATATAGGTTGCAAAAACGCCAAAGGACTACTGGAGTGTTCTCCTCTAGTGGTCCTAGCCATGTAGCAGAGAGAACCACCACCACAAGTGTGGTTGGTGCTATGGATGAGGCTGGGACTATTGGTTCTGGCTTAGATGCAGGCCAAGACAGTCCTACCATCTTTAAGACCTCATCCATGCCCCATGAATCTAACTTGGGAGGTCAAATGCCCATTTTAGAGGAGGGAAGATTGGAACCATACACCTTAATAGAATTGACGGCTGTCTGCATTAGCTTGCAAAAGCAAAATGCAGACTTGGTACAAATTGTCAGTACACAAGGCCTTGAACTCAAGCAATTGAGGGAGAGGATTGTTATTTTGGAGAATGCTAGCACAAGGTGTGGGATGGAGGAATCTTCCAAAGGGGAGGATGAGCAGATTAATGTGAGTGATAAAGGCTCACATGATGGTGAATCTTTGGGTGTTGCTGAAGCCCTAGCTGAATTGAAGAAGCAGCCAGGTTTTGTTAGATCTCTGGTAACTCCTACAAATTTAGACTTGTCTTTTACAGCTATGTTAGAGCAAATTACAAGAGGCGATGAGACAAGTAATTTGGGCGTTAACAAGCAAAATTTGAACGCTGACACACCAAGCGCTGACATGAGCAAATTGGGCGCTGACACAAGAAATTTGAGCGTTGACAGACCTGCAGATGAAGTTGATGTATTCCAGTCATCAGCTATCATCAAAGAAGCATCTTCACAGGTATTACCATCATCCTTACCCATTATTGATCCATTAGATAAGGGTAAAGGAATCATGGTAGAAGTAGAAGTTCCAAAGGATGCAGCACATGTAGAATTTGATAGAAGGTTGGCTGCATAACTTGTGGAACAAGAAAAGAAGAAGGTTGATGAATCACCATTTGTTGCCACTTCATAGGAACAAGAAGGAAGTGATGAAGCTAGTTCAGATTCAAGTGTGATGATAATTGAGCAACCTGAGAGACTTGAATATGGTGATGATTTGGCAAAAGAGAAGCTTAGAGAGTTGAAATTGCAAGTGGATTTTGATATGCCAGAAGTTGTTCAGATGTACCATGCTTGGGAGGATAGATGTATGGAGAATCCAGATTTGACTATTTCAGACCAAATATGGGGTTTAGAGATTCTTCTAAGAGTACAAACAGACTGCAAGGTTATTCTGAAACACAAAGCTAGCAATGTTGTCTCAATGCTGAAAAGGGATAGAAGGGAGCTGTACTACATGCTACTCAGATGTCATGGAACAGGATGGACCTATAAGAAATTGTTGGGATTATCCTTTGAAGAGTTGGAGTACAAGGCTTATCCCATTTGGGCAAAAGTGCAGGAAATGAATACTTTCAGACTTCTTTCAGATGAAAGGAAAGAAGAACTTGCAGAAGAGATGGAGCTTAAGAAGGCAATGATTGTTCCTAGACCTTTGAAGTAGGGAGTTCCTCTTGAGTTTCCCAAAGATATGGATAGATTGATGCCCAGTGAAGCTGTTATAAGAAGGAGCATCAAGCTCTCACCTTTGGAAGCTTCAGATATGGTACAAGTGTTACCTCTTGATGCCAGAAACCCTATTATAAGCTATGAAGAAGATGAAAGTGGGTTTTGGAAGATTGGCAGGTATGGAAAAGAGGTACACACTTTTACTACACTTATATCTCTCTTTGCAAGTTTGGATAGAGAAGACTTGGTAGACCTTTTGGAGGTTGTTGGAGGCCAAGTATGAGACTGAAGCTCCTACTTCAATCAATGGAATAAAACTTTGGTCAACATTCAAGAGAATGTGTGGACCAACAGAAGAAGATCCTGCTGTTTGGAAGGATCTTGAGGATGATCTCAGTGGTCTTCAATGGCGTTTGTATTCAGCTGCTGTTGTGTATCATTTGAGCTCTACAAAGTTTGCTGAGTATCTTCTTGTAGATGGTCTCCCATGTCCAAAGAAGTTTTGGAGAAGATGAAGACAACACAGCTGGAGATTGATTATTCAAGTGACATTGCCAAAGATTTGATTAGGCATATTTATTACCAATATGATAAGCGTTCTAAGATTCCTCCTAGTACTTAATTTTTATTCAGAAACTTGATTACTAGGAGTAGATATCAAGTTTAGGGGACAATTGTTGGGAATAAAATGTAGCCAGTCCACTTGAGCGCTGACAAGAGGAAAACAAGCGTTGATAGGAAGAAAACAAACGCTGACAGATCAAGCGTTGACAAGAAGAAGTCAAGCATTGATAGGTTGAAGACAAGCACTGATAAGAAGATATGGTCTACGCGTATTTTGTTTCTAGTTTGTTTCTAGTAAAGATAAGTTCAACATTGTATTTTCTATAAATATCTTTACCTAGAATAGTTGATATGTAGACTCTTGTACAAGGTTTCTTATGTCTATAAAAGAAGACCTTTAGGTTATGTTTGATAATAAGTTTTCATACGTTAAACACTTTCATTGTAAGCAAGTTTGTTATTATCAATCAAGTGAAAGTTTGTTTTACATCTTTGTGTGTTATTGTTTAAGTGTTAATTCCGCATAACACTTAGATTACTTTATACATAAAGAAAGTTTCTCTACGTGTATAACTTGATCTAATCTCGTATACACAAGCTTAATCGATCTAAGTTTGGGATCAACAAGGGAGGCTTGTGATTGGTTGTAATGTGTTAGTGGGGCACGTGTTACACTATCACTGGTCTAGGTAAGTATTGTGTCTTGGCAGTTTATACCCTCCTTCTTCCATTCTTCTTTCATTTCAGTTTAAATAGGCAAAAACTGAATTTCCCTTTATAAGCAAGTTTTGTTTTTCATACTTTTGCCCCAAAAGGTTTTGCAAAGTATTTTCAAGGGTATTTCTTGGAAAATCAACTCTAGGGCCCAGTTCATTATGCGGCTTCGTTTTCCGTGTTTGTTTTTGCTTGTTTCTTGTGATCTTTTGCCATTTTCTCAATATCCGTACCTAAAATACACATTGAACAAACACAAGCATATATTTGGCACATTTTATGATATTTTATGCATTTTAAGCCCATTTTGGACGATGAGACTATGTATAAAAGCAGTCTCATCACTCCACCTCCTAGGAAATGAATGATGATTTTCTAAAAATAAATCTTTTCAAAAGAAAATCAAGCCAAGGAAGTCTACCATATCAAGAACTAGCTTAGCTAACTTTGTAATAGTTAGTTGTTATTTCATTTCTTTTATTTCCTTTTCCTTCATGAGGATGTTTTATGGATTAATTCTTTGTGTGTTTCAACCTATATGCTCACACTAATCAACTTCAATTTATTTAAAATTGAACCTTAATCTATCACAACCTCTAGAACTTGACTAAAATTGGATCAAAATGTCATCTAAATATTTTTTTCACCCTTTGTCAAGACACTCTTTGTGAGTGTGTTGCCTTTTGTGCAAGCAAAGCATAATCTAGTGCTAAAAGAGGTAAAAACCAAAGATTTGCAAAATTTTAAAAGAGTCTTATTTTTCTCAAAACTTGGTAAAATTGAATTTTCAAGTCCACTGTCTGTATAACACCCCCAAATTACATTGCACAGCGGAAATACACAATTGGGTGCTAGTCTCAAACTTCATTTCACAATACTCTTTATATGACCTTGAAACGTTATATATAGGAATATAATAAGGAAATAATTTAAATAAATGTCTAAAACCTTCAATCCCAAGTAAAATTAGTTTGAAAATATCAGAGTAGCGTTTAGGTTCAAAGATCTTAACCAATCGACAAACCTTTTTCCAATTACTGGACCATATACTATAAATTTACGACAAACGGGAAAGAAATCTGTTTTAGACCAAATTACTACAAAAGCAATCCCGCAATCCTTCTCCAACAAGCTCCGCAATTCATCAACTTCAAGTACCTGAAATACATGCTTAAAATCATCAACACAAAGGTTGAGCAAGTCTATAGGTTTAACAAAACATATATGAACACATCATAAAAATTATTCACAATTGTTTAATAGCATTGTGGCCATACAATCTATTAATCAGGAATTTCATCTTATAGCAATAGCTAATGAATTGTATTAAGCTCATGACACCGACCCCTTAACTTAGTCACCCACGCCAAATGCCAGCATAACAAGAAGAATTCTAGTGCCCCTACTAGGGTATCAATTGCAAGTATACCACATTCTCATTCTCGTAAAATTATCCTTCCCAGAGGTTACTCAGCGTAAAGCCCTGGTCTCAGATAGGGTCGTCAGCCCAATAGTACTATCATTAGAATAAGCGGTTATTTCCAACTTACAACATCAAGTCAGAAGAAGTTAACAGCTCATGAATTTAGGGACTTTTGCAATTTAGGTACTTATACAATTCAAATCAACAAAGACAACAAAGGCAACATTCGGGTCCAAGAATTACTCACATGTGTTCATTTTACTTCAAATAGCATGTATCCCCCTCGCGGATTTTAAAATCATTAAAACAAGTAGAAAGCGAGGCAATAGACTCACCTGAATTAATAACAGTAGTAAGATGACTTTCAACGATCGATGATTCCCAACACGAAATTCACAATCTATCAAAATAAAACGCGTGCCTTTAATAATAAATCCAAGTAATATTTCATACTTAATAAAATGAAATAAATAGCTCAAAGTCAAAACCAAACTCACACCATAATCAGTTTAATAAATCCTTCTTACGTACACTTTTACACTTTTATTCTTTTAAAAATTGTCGATATATATATATTAATTGCTCAAGCTGTTTTCCTTACTTAAACACGTCAATAGCCTACGATACTAATCAGAGACTTCACTTACTATATATAGAAAGACCTCCCAAAAGTTGGTTAAAAGATTTTACTTTTAAAGTTCCCTGCCCGACTCATCTTCGAACTACAAAACCGGACAGTTTTACGTCAACAACTCATATAGTCTTTTTAACCTTTATAAATGACTCCGTTTACAAAACCAACACTCATCTTTGAAAATAGAATCAACATCATGATGTTTATCACTTTACATCAGTCCTTGACCCATTTTAAAATCCTTTTTATAGTCCCCGAGATTCGATCCAAATATCGTCAACAATTATATATCGTGCCAATACTCGTCTCCCGGTACACGAATAATCAAACTATCATAACTTTTCGCTCGTTTGGAACTAGAAGCTCTACTTTATACCAAATCGAAGCTTATGAAATCCTCTACAACAATATCTAACTAATTCATATAATACTCAAACTTATATTTTCCAAAATTAAACTTTTAGCTGCTGGTAAAAAATACATCTTTAAAAATCACTCAAAACTATATTTTTCACCCATTTTAACATCATTTTTACAACTATAACCATCCAAATATTGCTACTTTCAGTCCTAACATACTATATCATCCTAGATGATCAAATCAAATAAAACCCAACTTAAAAGTTCAACATGCAACCATAAAAAATAATGTATATCACCATAAACACTTACATACAACACATATTTAATTTCAAACACACCTAGTTTTCATCAAAAATGGGTTTTTATAAAATGTTCATGCATGTAAGAGATTTTCATACAAATGTGTAGAGAATTAAAAGATAAAGATGGATCTTTGATTAGTCTTAATAGATTCAAGCTTAAAATTAAAAATCAAGGGTTTTGTGTGGTGGAGGGTGACAGGAAACAAGAGAGGGAAGGGAGGGGAGAGAAAAATTTATTGTTAGTGGATTTTGTGTGTGTGTGTGTGTTTGTGTTATAAAATTAAATTTATATGGGGAAATGTAGAACAATGATAATCTTTGTATTTCAAGAGGGTTGATGTATTTCTAGAGAGAGAAACTTAGAGAGAGAAATGAAAGAAACTATGTGTATTAAAGTGAGAAATGAAACAACCAACACCTCTTTCAATGGTGGAAAGAGGCTTATATACCCAAGTCCTTAATGGACTTGGGCCTCCGGCCTATGAGCATGATCATGGGCCGGGCTATTTAATAAATGTTACTTAAACACTACTACGAGCCTATAACTATATTGTTGGAGTGACCGAGACTTTCTTTATACGTGAAATATGAACAATCTCCCCCAAAGGGAGGTCACTCCAAATTTACAAAGTCCTAATCTAGCATGTTAGATCTTGTTCTTGAGCTCGTTGTCCACTTTCTCTTTCTTTCTTTAACTTTTCTTCTTTTTGTGAATATGTGTTGAATAATATCAGCCTTTTGCTTGTAACACGTTCTTTTGGCCTTTCACGTGCAGTCTTTATCTTCTTGTGATGTTCGCCTCTTCGTGACTTCATGTCCCACACACTTATCCTTTGTTGAATTCTTGAAAGTTTCAGAGTCAATACAACGGAAGACTTTTAGGTCATACTTTCTTGAATTTGCAGAAGTATTTGATGCAGAAGGAATAAGTATGTGAGGACGACTTAAATAGGTACACCGCAACGCCATCGTCTTCGATTGCAGCAACATAATAAGACGCGAATAAAATGGCTTTGACATTTTATTCTAATTCGGTAGCATTTTACCTCCGGTCGGTGACGACCGTTGGACGATATTAGATATCGTACCCGTGACGGATAGTTTCAATTAAGTAACCTCCTGACAGGATTTCGCGGGTAAACCCGTTCTCTTTATTCGACCGTCCAAAGCTGACTGCGAACATAAAGAGTGAATCATTTGGATTAAAAATCCTTATGATTGAAGCCGTCAATTCATGAAACCTGGAACAAGTGAATTTCAATTAAGATTCTCACCATCGTTGCTTTCCAGTTGTCACGAGCTTGATCCAAATAGAATCTTGCTTGTCAGCTACCAAGTGTTGTTTGATGTTAACACTAGAAGGATTTCCACTCGTCACTGTGAGCACTAAAAAGAGTGTCACTCTGAGTGTTCTGGCAAGATCATACGATAATGCGTAGAGGCCTGGAACGAGTTTAAGTTCAATTAAGAATTAAACTACTGTTTCTTTCCAGTTTTCACAAGATTGGTTCTTAAAGAAACGCACGTGTCACCTACCATGAGCTTGTTTGATGTTGGCTCAAGCAGGATTTCCATCTTCATTGTAATACTTTCGTATCACTCGGATGTTCTGGCAATATTACAAGAATACTGCGTAGGACTCATAAAGATCTCTTACTTTTCACAGTGTGTGAAGAAGCAAGGAATAAATGGAAAGTGTCCTAATGAGACTTTTGATGATCTCGTGGCTCTAGACTCGATAGTGCGTTTTGATTTAGTGAGCGATGGCTGGAGAGGATTGCCACCTATTTAATATCAGTCTATTCGGAGTGAATAGACCAATAGATAACGTGTTGAACTCCGTGTGATTAAAACAAATATCTTTTGAGAGATATTTGAGTTAGCTGGAAAGGGTTGTGCATTGCATCACTGGGTCCATGATGTCTATCTTCAATATCGAGAATCATTGAAAAAATGATCTCAATAGCATATGTATTGACCCGGTTTCTGCCTAAAGTTGTAAGGAGGGCTTCTTTCTTTACACCCTTTATCTTTATCTTTTTCATTCTTCAACCCCTTCAATGCTTACCAATACGTCATCACTAGCACCTTGTTGTGATTGTTCCAGTGTTAGCTTAAGTACTTGGTCAGCATTCAGCTACGTTCACAATCATTCTCCATCTTTCCTAGGACTTCTAATTCTATCTAGGGAATTGTCCTTGGGAAGATTCCATCGGTTCTAATGAATCATTGGACTAATACCTATACCTACCACACTTTTGTCACCACATCCGTCGTGAATTAAGTGTGTTTTGGGTAAGTATTGTCACCATGAAAAATCCTTGAAAAATCACTTAAATCACTTGTGATATTACAATCAAAGTTTTTGTGCCTTAAGTGTTTTGATCCTCAAAAACGCTCCCTCTTAACATGTGCATTACAAATATTAAGTTGGTTTATCTTTTAAGCCTTTTTTATTGTTTAGCCAAGTATCATTAAGTCTCCTTAATCCCATTTTCTCCCCTTTCCAAAATGTTAAATTATGTAGGAGTTTTTACTACCCTTTAGGAAAAGAGTAATAAATAGGGTAAGTATTAACGAGTAGTTTAGGAAAACCACAAGTTATGACCCAATGAAGTGAGTTCGTTCTCGAGGAGGCTAGTGTGTTGTGTAATGAATTTATTTATGTTTGTGATTTTATTGCTATGAGAAGAAAAGAAAAGAGAAATAAGAAAGAAAGACGGTTACGAAGACGGATCGAGCTAAGACGAAAACGCGTTCACGTAAAACCGTAAAAAACTACAAAAATTAAAATTTTAACCTAAAAATTCCTAAAAATTACTAAAAATCCACAATAATATTCTAAGAGTTTACAAAAAAACAAAACTTGCTAAAACCTTTTAATTAATTAGATAATGACTTTTTAATGCTAATTAAAGCCCTAAAAATCACAATTAATTATTAAAAAGCCCTAATCAAGATTTTAAAGTTTGTAAACCTCAAAAATAACCTAATTAAGCTAAAAAGTATTTTTAAAAATTTTAAAACCAAATTAAACTATTTTTAAACACTTGAAAAACTATTAAAATCAATTAAAACTTAAATTAATTCTAGAAAATAATTGAAAAGTCCTAAAAATATTTGGAAAGTTACAAAATTCCTAATTTAGTGTCTACAATCTAGGAAAAATGAAAAAGTAGAAAAAACTAATTTTCAATTTTTAATAATAAAATAATAATAAAATAATCAAAAAAATTCAAAGTTTATAAAATAATTCTAAAAAATTACCAAAAATCTAGAATATTGTAACTAAGACAAAAATGCAATTAAAAGTTTCTAAATCATATTTAATAATTTTATATTAAATTTTAATGTTGATTAAAAACCCTAAAATCCTATAAAATCAAAAATTAGACTTTTTGAAAACTTTTTTAGCTGTAAACCTCAAAATACTTTAATAAAACCATAAAACTATTTTTTGGATTTTTAAAATGCTTTTTCCTATTTTTAAATTACTTTCTAAAATTTAAACTAAAAATAATCCTAAAAAAGTAATTAAAAACGGGAAAAATAATCTTTTTGAACCAAAAAGTCCTAAAACCTAGTAAAAACCAAAGAAAAATGCTAAATGGACAAAAAAACTAAGGAATAAGCTGTCAACAGCTTATAAACAAGCTGTTTGTTAAATAAGCCACAAAACAAACACTACTTAAATAAACAATGAATCCAACCTTGGTCAGTAAAAGACCCAAGGGCAGGATGGTTAAGTCGTTTGTGTTGTGAGCTAGAGGTCAAGGGGTCGAGGCTGTGCACCCCTTTTTTTTACTTTGTATTTTTTTTTCTTTTTAAACTTTATAAACTCAAAACTTATACTATTTTAATCAATAAAACACAAAAATAAATCCAAGATATCAAAGATTAAAGCTATTGAAGTCAAAAACGTGCCCAGGTTTGTACTTGTATCTGATGAACACAAGTTGTTTCTTCACTTGTGAAGAATGAATCAAGAGGGCTTGATTCTTGGTTTTTGTGGATGTTTGTTGGACAATGAGGGCACCCCTATACTCAGTTGAGTATAGGGAGTCAATACAAACACTAAACAAGCAAGTACAACACAAATCAAGCAAAAAATTGCACAATGAAAGTCACTGATATAGCTATCTAGGCCTGAGGGTGTTTTGTTGATGCACTTGACACACAACTGGATTTCAAAGGCTCAAAACATGCATACAAGTCAACCAACTAGCAAACAAGCAATTCACAATCCTATGAAGACCTCATATCAAGCAACTAATCAAACTTGGTGGAAAAACTAACACAAAATCATGAACAAAATGCAGTTACTGGATTTTAAGTATTTTTCTCAATTTTTTATCATGTAAAAGTGATCAATATCCTACCAAACTGATTCCAATGTGCACATATCACATAACAAGCACCAAAGAAGTGTATCTAAACAAGATTTAACACAAGATCAACCAAAGAGCATCAATTAATATGCATATCCAAACACCCCTTTAACTGACTGAAAATCAAATTTGTTTAACCAAATCAATTTCAAACTTTTCAAATCTGATTATAACCACTTAAAACATGCATACTAACATCTAAGGAGCAATTTCAAACACTTAAACAAACAAATGACAAGTTTACATGCAAAATCACATAAACACCAAAAATGTTGAAAAGTAAAAAGGGACACAAGGATTTTTACCTTAAGAGACCTACATCCAGGTCCCTTAGTGGCAGCTTAGCCACCTCCAAATAGGCTGGGGCCTATGCAGAACCTTGACAACAAACAACAAGCAAACCTGCTAAGAAAAATGAAAAAACACAAGCAAAATACACTTTCTGATTTTTCAATCCTGTTAATCCTTTTCAAAAACTTTTCTCAAACTCTTTTTCTTTCAAAACACTTACACCAAACTAGCTTACAAACCTTCAAACCAATACTTGAAACAAGGATTTACCCAAATCCACCAATTTTCAGAAACTTTTTCTGAAAATCTCAAACACAAAATGTTTGAGTAAAAATTTAAATGGAACTCAGATTCTCTTCATAAACTAACACCAACTTTTAAAAATGATAAAAGGAATTATAGTTTACCCAAAAATACCAACTTTATAATTTCATAAAAAGGGATTACAAAATTTTGAAGAAAATCTGGAACAAAGAATACAACCCACATACGGGTGTATTTATACTAGGCTATAGAACAAACTAGAATGCTTGGAATAAAATAATACAATAAAATCAAAGCCTAAAACCCTAATGGAGGAAATTCTAGGAATGCCCCTTGGTTTTGACTAAAATCTTGGTCAAGGTGGATACATGTGAAGTTGCCAGCTGCCTTTGTTGATCTTGGACGTTAAATTGGACTTGGGGACCAAGGAGATTCATCCAGTCGTTCATCTTGTCTGCTTGTTGGTATTGAGGAGAAAGTGACGGGTCAGGGGACCATGGGGAAGGCACATGGGGTGAGTGTGAAGGGTTTTTTTTATGTGGGTTTTGGTGACAACATGGTAAATCACCATTCTGGATAATAAGGGGTAAAACCCCTTTGTTTTTGGCTTAATTGGAAGTGGGGGATTTAGGGTTCATGTGGTGATTAAAGGAGAGATTAATCCATTTTGGGAAAGAAAGGATTTAAAAAACGTGTTTGCCACCAAAACTTAACTGATTAAATTAATTCAGTTATTTTAAAAACATAGTGGAAGGTGACATGGAGTGAGGGTGGTGAGGTGGAAGTTTGTGATTGGTGGTGGTGGGTGATGTGTTAGTTTGGTTGGCTGGGGTAAGTTTGGTGGTCTTGGCAGAATGGCCCCCTGAAGTTACTTGTTTCTTTCATGTTGTAATAAACAGCCATCAACGCCCAAATACACTTGTAACAACTTTGGAGTAATTGTCATTTTTGGCACAATTACTTTACAAACTTTTAACAAGGGCTTCAAATGCAATTCTTGGATTCTTCAAGGACTGAACTTGTAATGTCTTCAAACTTTAGGGACCCTATTCATAATTATGAATATTTGAGGGGTATAAAGTGTTAATCTTCAAAAGTTGAGGGACCAAACTTGCCAATCTTCAATTCTTCAAGGGTATTTTTGGAAATTCCATTTTTGGGCCCGGTTCATTGTGCGGCTTCGTTTCCCGTGTTCGTTTTTGAATGATTCTTGTGATCTTTTGCCATTTCCTCAATATCCGTACCTAAAAATACACAAGTAACAAACACGAGCATATATTTGGCAGTTTTAATGATATTTTATGCATTTTAAGCCTGATTTGGACGATGAGACTATGTATAAAAGCAGTCTCATCATTAACCATCAAGATTTTGGATATTAATGGATTAACCGGTCTTTGGGTAATAAAATGAAATTAGATGCTGGCCAAAGAACATTTTAATGCTCCCCCTCAAGTTAATGAGGGTAAGTTGTAGTGCTCGGGTACGATATGTTTGAAAGATTTAGAATCTCGAGAGATATTCTTGAAAAAATATCATACTTTTACACTACAACATGCCACAAAAGCTGATTATACAAAAAATTAACATATTCACAATAAATAGACATATGGAGTTGACCTGTTATAAGACGAACCATAATTAAATGGCTCGTTCCGTAAACATATGGTGAGCTCCATATGGCCTTCCACCTACGAATCGTTCCACACTTCGTAGCAACCGGCGCTTCCTTAGAAGTTCCTCGATCTTCTTGATCGCGTATTTTGCTCCCTTTTTGCACTGGGTTGTCCAGGTGTACTTGACTGCTGGAAGCGGTAGGTCGACATTGATAACCGTCAGATCATCTCGAACATGCTTGAGCGTACCATCGTTGAATTTATGCAGTTCGGAGAATCGCATAAACTGCATGACTCCGGTTTCATTTGGATAAAATATCCCTGCTTCCGGTGTCGTGGTCCCCATGTACGGCTTCTTGTTCTTGTGAAAATTATTGAGCAGAGTTGTATGGGGACGTTTTAAGTTTAGCTGTTTCTGATAGCTCTCTACTCCAAGTTGAAAATCTTCCACCCGGTTTTGAATGACGATTTTTCTTGCATATTGACGAAAGTTGGAGCTCAATGCAATGACAATCTCAGGTTGTAGATGGTCAACTTTTTCCTGAGCCAATAACAACAGAAGATCTTCGATGTCTTCAAGTTGAAGGTACTGGAGATCACTCTCGTCAATTCGGTATTCTTTCTCATCAGTACGTTTGAACACGATTACATTTAAGTAATCATAATCGAAGACAGTCTGAGTGGTTGCTCCTTGGATGCTTTTGATTCTGTGAGCTGAGACAAGAGAAGAACCTCTCTTTGGACGACGGAAATGATAGTAAGCTAACCTTTTCTTTGCAGTCCAGTGAGAGATGCCAAGTGAAGCAAAAGTATCATAGAACTTGAGCAATTTCTTTCTCCATAGTGCATCAGGTACTTTATCTTTGATCCATGGAACGTTCTCCAGATTAACAGCCTTGAGCATAGTAAGTGACGTGGCATATTTCTTTGCGCCTTTTTCAAGGTACTCGAGATCATGAGAAACAAAGTGCTCTATTGGGATCGTTGCAGAACCGCCGATGACCGTGGGTGTAAGAGGTCGTAACACAAGAGTCTGAATTCCTATAGTCGTCGCTCTCATTGCCTTGGTAAGCTCATTTAAGTGATATTCTGCTTCATTATGGCTGATCTTCAAAGTATCAAAGAAGTCCACATTTGCGGCTGCCATTTTGATGAGATCCGGAGTCATTGTCGGTTTCCTATGAGAATACCTTAGAAAGCCCGAGAAATCGATAGGATTGTTTAGGAATTGAGTCAGCTCCATTTCAGTTGCTGTGTCGAAAGGATGTTGTGGTGCTGCATTTGTAAGCCAGAGTTGCTCCTGTACCGTGTCATCGATGATAAGAGATTCAGCAAACGTTGGTTCTGGCACATTTAAATCTTCAACTTCCATAACAGAGATGTGCTGATCTTCAGATGGTGTTGAAGGTTGTTCTTGCGTCACCGGTATATCATCGTGAGGTTCTTCTTCGAGCATTGACCCTGTGGGTTCTTTTTCGTGTGTAGACACAGGAATTTCGTCTTCTTGCATATGTTCTACAGATTCATTGTGAGAATCAGTAGTAAAAACTGGTTCAGTAGATATACCTGTGTCAATTTGATGAGTTTCTGGTACAGTAGACTCCATCGTCTTTTCTACGGTATCAGCAACGCTTTCTGCAGCTTCCTCAATGCCTTTCTCAGTTGCCTTATCACCTTCATGCTTATTTGACTCTTCGGCATTAGTACCCGTTTCGTCATTCTTATCAAGCTTGTTGGTTCCATTACCGTCGTCATTATCATCATCGTCATCCTCATCCTCATATGTATCCTCTTCCTCATCTTCATCGTCATCCTTTTCCTTTTCTTCCTCATCCTTTTCTTCCTCCTCATCTCCTTCCTTATCCTCTTCCTCATTTTGATCATTTTCACCATCATCTTCATCACCGTTACCCTCATTATCTTCCTCCTCTAGCTCGTCTTCATTTTCAGACTCAAAGTCGGTAGTATCTGCTGGGGTATCTTCAATAATTGCTTTGTTGAGATATTGCAGAACTTTTCGTTTATTTTTTGATTTATGAGCATCCATATTTAGCAGACGCGTCTGTAACAATTTCATTAGTTTAAGGGTAGATAAACCATTACCGACAAAAGTTGGAAGCTGCTGATCAAGATATGATTTGACTTCTCGTCGAATAATCTTGGTCATCTTCTCATCAATTGACCCAAGAAAGGCAGCAATCTCTTTGTCATGAGTTTTCTTCTCTCCAAGAACTGATTTGTGTTGTTCTTTAAGTTTAGACACTCTGTCGGATATTTTCTTAAGTGTAGGCTCATCAGGTTGCGGTTCCTTGAGAGGAGTGGTGAATCTTTCAGTCAGTGTAGCTATTAGTTTAGCTTGAGCCTCCAGCTGTTGTTGAAGAGACTGGATCAGTGGATCACTGACTGTGAGGAATGGATTGGAGGTGGATGATACTTGTTGTACTAATGATGGAGGTGTAACCATGACTGTTAAAGTGGTGGTGGATGATACAGGTTGTTCAAGGATAGGTGATGGTGTAGATGCAGTGATTGGGGCGGTAGTTGATACAGGTTGTTCAGCTGTTGATGACAGTGTAGATTCAGTGGTTGGGATGGTGGTTGATACCGGTTGTTCAACAAGTGCTGGTGTGATAGCTGGTGTTATGACTTCACTGATGACCGGGGTGGATAGTGGTGGAGTGGTGGTTGATGTAACAGTAGTTATGGGAACATCCACCATGTCTTCATTTATCGATGGATCAGTATTTGTAAACTCGACACCCTCCCCTTCCAAATTAAGATATTTCATAACATCGTTAGAGCTGGAAGTAGACTTACTTTGAAGTTGAGTTTCTGGTATGAAAGTTGCATGAGCATCGTCGTGTACCACCGTGTGAGTTGGTTCCGGTAAAGATGTGTTGACATTTACATCATGATACAACAAATTTGTATCAGTGTTTGCACTGCTACCACCTTCTTCACTCTGCTCACGGCTTTCAAAATGGAAGTTATCAGCATCTTCATAAGCATCTTCATCGGTAGGATCTTCATAGAATGCCATGTCAGCATCAAGATTACCAAATTCCTCTAAATCCTCAAACAATCTTGAGCCTGATCCTGTGGAAGTTGCAAAAGCTTCCTCTCTGCTTTGTTGAAGAATAATACGCAGTCGTTTGGCTTCAGAAATGGTGTGTGGAGCTGGTTCATCTGAAGCAACACTTGCTTCTTTACCTTTAGTTTGCTTTGCTTTCTTTGGCCTTCTGAGTGGTACTTCTTCATGTTCTTCCTCAGTATGGATCGTCTCATCTTCATCATCATCTTCATCAACTATTTGCATTTTCCCTGTGCCTTTATCTTTGGAGGAAGTAGTCGATTGGCGCTTTGAAACTCTTTTCTTGCGTTTACCTTTTTGCTTCTCTAAGGGAAGTGAATTTGCTCGTCGGAACTGTGCGTCAATATCATTAAGCATCTCTTGATATTTATCACTTTCCTTGATTCCGTCATTTATCATTTTGTCAGGTACTAGGGCAGGACGTAATGCATACTTTGTGGAATTAGTATCTGCATTCATTTGTAGAATCACATAGTCATCATCTTTTGTGTGGTAGAAGAAATTCCTGCGAGTGTCAATGGTTGGGTCATTATTTATAAAGTGGTTGATGATGAGTTTGGTGAATCTTGGGAATGGAAGATGCACTGATTTCTTCTTGGTTCCAGTAAACTGATAACAAAATTCTTGCCAGAGAAGGAGTACATAGTCTACTTTAGATGCTGTGTAAAGTCCCCAAAATATGTGAGCCTGAGGTGGTCTCATTGCGTCGGAGTCCCGACTCTTTCCAGTAAGACATTTGACAATGATGGTGATAAGTGCTTTCCAGGGTTGCCCTATGTGTGATGTATTGAATTGGGATAGATTGTGGATTTCACCTTCATAATTCATAGCACGAATGACTCGAAACAATTCATCGGTCTTTGGGTTAGCCACAAATTGTTCTCCTTGTGCCAACCTAGGAAATTTAAACAGTTGCCAAAAGATGCTCAAGTTAAGTACCATTGGTGTTTTGTTTAATTGGAATGAGATAGTCTTTTTAGAAAGTGTTGTAGTGTTCCAGAACTCGTGCATGTAGACTTCGGGAACAGAGGCAGTACATCTGAATGCATCTTTGATGGGTGAGATGTCAAGGATATCCGTGGCGATTTTGAAAGCTGGTAAAGACGGATCAAAATCCTCTTGTAATCGAGAGTTGTTCTCAGCATATGGTAGCCTGTCGCTGAGCGAAACAAGTTCAAGATCACGTTGTCGCTGTTGTTCTTCTGTGATCGACATCTTCCTGCTTTGATGACATAAACACAAATGATATACACAACATATATATCTTAAGTCTATGACAAGTGAAGCATAGGGAATAAATCACAACAAATATCACCACATATAATTGAGAAACAACATACAGACATAGTTCATATGGATTAAGTCCTTACATTCAAAAAACACACGTAGAATTATGAAAGATATGCCAAAGACAATTTATTCTAAGGAGATAACGACCTAGCATTAGTTCTTTGAATATTTGGATTTCTTGGTTGTCATAACCAGAACCTCAGTAGGTCTAGGTTTAATTTCTATCACAACCTCAGTAGGTCTTGGTTTAATTTTAACCACAACTTCAGTGGGCTTTGGTTTACTTTCAACCACTACTTCAGTAATTGTAGGATTATCCTCAACCCAAATTTTAGTAGGCTTAAACACAGGGTTAGACAACGATGAAACTTTGTCTTCCATGGCCTGGATACAAAACACAAGACATTGAATAAGTAATTTGTATCTCTTTTGTTTACAGAATTTCCGACTTTTAAATAAGATGAACTTCTGTAATAAGAAACCATTCAAGTGTTCTTATGAGATAAAATTAATTAATTTCAATATGACTTGGTTTCGTGTTAGTGGCCCTAATTAACTTAAATCTTAATAAAGTAGGAATGCAGTCTAGGCCGAATTCATTAGATAGTATAAGGCATGTGCATAATTCTAAAAGTCCATAGCAAACTTACAAACCATCAGAATAGTAAGATAGCCATCGCAATGTTTAACACATCGCAATCCCATCACAATCTTACACCATCACAATGTGAGACCATCGTAATCCTATCGCAATACTGTTCTATCGGAATCACCTAGTCATTGCAATATAGTGTGTTCCATCGCAATGTTTGAAAAATGATAGCAAAAAGTCCCCATCGCAAAACCATTACAATGCCATCGCAATAATGCATCAGAATTCATCATCGCAATACGCCATCGCAATGCGTCATCGTAATGACCCATCGCAATGAGCCATCGCAATGAGCCATCGGAATGACCCATCACAATATCCCATCGCAATGAGCCATCGGAATGACTCATCGCAATGACAAGCATCGCAATGTTGTGTCGCAATGATCATCAGAATCCGAGACTGGGATCCGATCTAAACTTTGACTTCACAATTCCTGGAGTTTGGCAACGTTTTAAACAAAACTGGGCAAGACCATTGTGCATCTGGGCAATCTAAGCAAATCCCACAACTCAATTTACATTTTCATCGCAAAACTTAAAAAACCCTAAATTTTGATTAGAGGTTGATTACTGGTTTGTTTGTGATGCAAAGAAACGAGATATATGATAACAATTACATCATGATACAATACCTAGAATGATGAACGGAGTGCAGGCAATCAAAACTCAATTGATGAAGGATTTAGCAAGGTATAACAATGGCGGGGAGTGTTTTATTTGTTTGTGTTTGCGATGGAGAAGAAACAGGGAACAGGGGAGGTGTGTATAATGTTTGACTTGGTCAAAAATTGTGCCAAAGTTACACATGAAACCCCAAGATTGCAATATTTGCAACAATGGTCCCTCAGTTTAATAGTATTTGTTAAAGTCGTTAGGATTAACTAAATAAACTTAACGAAATACTAACCCGCTCACAAACACGAACACATACCCTTAATTCCAAATTTCAAATAACCTATACTTGAATGTATCAATCGCACAAGGCACACTTAGCACTTAAAGATGACGATTAACGGTTTATATTTTCTGAAAATCCTTTTTGAAGACCAATTTTGATTCCAAGAAGATTTAATATTTGCTCCCCCTTAACCACGGACCCGTTTTCTATTTAAAGATTTGTAGTCAATGATGTTAAAGCAGCAAATATCCATGAAGACATTTTCTGGTTAAGTGATTGGTTGGAACGATTCTGGTGGCAATAAGATTTCCTTTATTTTGACAAAATAAGTGCACTGATACGTACACTAATTTGTGTTAGACCAAGTTATAAAGTAAACTTAGTCCCTTACAAGGTTTTAAAGTAAACCTTGCCCGAGAAAATTAATTCCCGTTGTGAGCCAACGTTTTCATAAGAAATACGTGACTTTAATGCGAAAAGCGGGTTGCAGTCTGAAATAACTACAAGCCATAATGGGAATGTTTTAAAAACATGTACAACTTTTATACGGACTCTATTTATGGCACCGTGTCAATTTTAATCTACATTTCTAAGGCCGTAAATATTACCGTACTAAAAGACATGCCCGTTTTGAAAATGAAAAATATTTTTGGATTTTCTTGATTTTAAATTTTTTATGGATTTTGAATGTTTTATATTTTTTATGGTTTTTCTATGTTTTTTATTTTTTATGGTTTTTCTATGTTTTATATTTTTGTACTTTTCTTTTGGTGGTTTAAATATATACGATAATATACAAGATCACGATCAAAGGATACTCTAGAATAGTTTACCATCACTATTCTTCTGCCAACTCTTTAAGTGTCGCTGGGGAGAATGATTTCATGCCTAGCTTTTCGATCAAAAACTCGATACGTCCTCGATCTAAGGCATTTGTGAATATATCTGCCAGCTGATACTCAGTGTTGACGAAGTACAGTTCGATCACTCCATTTTCCACTTGCTCTTTGATGAAGTGGTAGCGTATGTCAATGTGCTTTGCCCGGGAATATTGAACGTAGTTGTAGCACAGAGCAATTGCACTTTTGTTATCACATTACATCGGGATTTTGTTGAATCCAAGACCATAGTCAGTTAATTGTGATCTCATCCAAAGAACTTGAGCATAACAACCGGACATAGCAATGTATTCAGCCTCTGTACTTGATATCGCAACGCTTTTCTACCTTTTTGATGCCCAACTAACAAGTCTATCTCCAAGAAGTTGCACACTGCCAGAAGTGCTACGTCTAGTATCTTGACACCCAGCATAATCCGCATCTGCATATGAGATTAGTGCGATAGAGGAATCCTTCGGATACCACATACCACGATTAAGTGTTCCTTTAAGATATCGAAAGATCCTTTTCACAACAAGTAAGTGCTTTTCAGTAGGCCGAGCCTGATACCGGGCACACATGCATATAGCAAATTGCAAATCAGGCCTGCTAGCAGTCAGATAGAGAAGGGTGCCGATCATTCCACGATAAAGTTTAGGATCCCCAACTATCCCTTCCTTATCTTCATCTAACTTGGATCTCTCCACCATTGGAGTATCCACGGGGTCAAAGTTTTCAAAATGATACTTCTTTAATGATTCAAGAGCAAATTTGGATTGATTAATGAAGATGCCTCTGGGATTCTGAGAAATTTGCAACCCTAAGAAAAATGAAATTTTTCCGATCATCGACATCTTAAAACGTGTGGACATAATTTTCTCAAAATGGTCAGACAATCGTTGATTAGTAGCAGCAAATATTATATCATCAACATAAATTTGTACCAGTATCATGTCGTTGTCCTCCTTGAGAATAAATAATGTTGGGTTCACTTTGCCTTTGGAGAAGCCTTTCGAGATGAGATACGACGATATAAGACGTACCATGCGCGTGGAGCTTGTTTCAACCCATAAAGAGTCTTCTTGAGCTTGTATACATGATTAGGATACTCTGAGTTGACGAATCCATTCGGCTGGCTTACGTAGACATCTTCCCTTAATTCACCATTGAGAAATGTCGTCTTAACATCCATTTGGTAGACGATCATGTTCATGTGAGCAGCATAAGCAAGGAATAGTCTAATCGCCTCCAATAGTGCAACAGGAGCAAAGGATTCTTCAAAGTCAATACCCAAAGCTTGTTTGTAACCTCTAGCAACCAATCTAGCTTTATTCTTCAGCACTCCACCTAACTCATCGAGTTTTACCTTATATACCCACAACAATGTAAGGATTTCAATGTTGCTGGGTAAAGGAACTAATTCCCACACTTCAAGACGTTGAAATTCATTAAGTTCCTCTTGCATGGCTTCAATCCAAGAGGATTTAGTCATGGCTTGTTGCCAGATTTTAGGTTCAGTGTCGGAAAGAAATGCATCAAAGTAGCAATATAATGCATGTTCTTGGAGTTGGTGGCGTGTTAAGACTGGTCGATTGATGTCACCAATAATATTACATATTGGGTGATCCTTTGTCCATTTTGTATTGTGATTTTCAATCCGTGGTGGTCGGGAGTGAACGATTGCAGGAGCTTCCTCTGAGGTAGACGCACCGTTAGGGTCTTTAGGTATTTGTGACCCAAAGAAAGGAAGCTCTTGTAAGTGAGCAAATTCCAAATCGTGATCATAGGGATCCTCTTCAACATCATTAGGAACGACTGGGGGTGATGATTCAGGTGTAGTTTGAGAATTGGTGGGGGATGGGACATTTGGTTCAAGAGTAACAGTAGATGTATCGGAATGATTTCCATTATCTTGAGCAACTACTTCGAGAAACGGAGCTACTGCTGCAGGTGCTGGAGAATCATTACTAGGTGGATCAAAAGAATTCATCAAACATCGGTTGAAATAACTCATCCCACTCGGGCCTTTTAGGTGGTATAAATGATGGAGAAGTAGGATTGTTGGGAGTTAATCTGGAACTGATTGTACCGGTTCCCATCTCATGTAATGCGGGTTCAGAGCTGTGTTGCTCAGAAGCCATCGCTGTCAGCTCATCAAAATGGGCATCCAAAGTTTCTACTATCTTGCCAAGACGACGGTTATAAATTCGGTAAGCTTTCTTTGCAGGGGAGTAACCAATGAAAATTCTAATATCAGCCTTCGATTGAAGTTTGCCCAAATTCTCACTATTTGTATTTGGATAACACAGTGCACCAAACACATGAAGAAATGAAATATCGGGTTTGTGTCCATGAAGTAGCTCATATGGAGTTTTACCATGGCGTTTACGAATGATGGAGCGATTTTAGGTATAACATGCGGTTGCCACTACTTCAGCCCATAAGAATAAAGGAGCATTCGCATAAATCAACATAGTTCTAGCAGCTTCCATAAGTGTACGGTTACGTCTTTCCACGACACCGTTTTGTTGTGGAGTGCGAGCAACAGAAGTTTCATGTGAAATACCGGCCTCTTCATAATAGTCTCTTAGAGTTTGATTTACAAACTCAGTTCCATTATCAGTGCGAATACGGCGAACAGTAGCATTAAGACGTACTTGGATCATCTTTAAGAAAGTAATAATATACTTTGGTACTTGATCCTTAGATGCTAAAAATTTTACCCATGTAAACCTTGAGAAACATCCACCATGACGAGGATGTATTTTCTACCACTCACACTAGGCGTACGCATTGGCCCGCAAAGATCCATGTGCAAAAGATACAGTGGTTCTTGGTTGGTGTCTTCAGCTTTAGGTTTCTTTATGATTTCTTGGTGCTTTTCCCCAAAGAACACGCGGAACATAAATGATCCTTGTCGAACTTAAGTTTAGGAAGACCACGAACAAGTTCGTTTGTAGCCAAATGGTTTATAGCATCAAAGTTAAGATGAGATAACCGGCGATGCCACAACCATGACTTGGTCTTGGATGCTTTGGAGAGAAGGCATACAGGAGAGGCAGCCATCATGTTTTGAATGGACAGTGTGTAGAGATTATCCCCTCGAGAACCCTTTAACAAATCATTTCCTGCAAGATCGCGAATAAAGCAAGTATGTTGTCGAAAAGCCACCTCAAGGTTTGAATCGCAAAATTTTCCCACTGAAAATAGATTGTGACCAAGTCCCTCCACATAATAAACCCTTGAAACCGTAACATTCCCAATTTGGTATTCACCATAACCCATGATCTTCGCAATATGATCGTTGCCGAATTTAACCGTTCCTAGAAACTTGCTGACGAAATTTTTGAGCATCGAGCGATCTCCGGTCATATGCTTTGAGCATCCAGAGTCCACGTACCAGAGGATGATTTGGACCACCTGAAAATATCACCAGATAAGAACGATGTATCGGAATCTAGTAGTTCCTCTGTGTTAGCAGGTACAAATATAATTATCTTAGATTTGCTAACTGAAGAATTCTTAGGCTTCCAAACTTGCTTCCTAAATGCCGGCTTAGATTCTAGTTGTCTAAGATCCTGAGGTGCTTCTTCACTGGTAGGCACAATAGTGAGGACAGACCTAGTTAAAGGGCGCTTTTTCCATTTCTTAGTGCTAGTGTTCCTATTTAAAGGACGCTGAGACCTAACTTCCGTGGATGTGATCCTAGTGAAAGGGCAATTAGTTCCATTAGCAGTGAAGGTCCTACCAGTGGGTTTCCATTGCCAACCAACTTGGGTGAATTTCTTCCCCGTTGGAATCCATTCAAGATTGTTCCTAATTGCATACATTTCATTCACGTGATCAACAAGGCATAAATCATGACGCTGAGAAATCATGCATTCATTACAATTCCAACATCGCAAATTCGAATTCACATTTTTCTTAGGCTTCTGCACAGAAGCAGATCCTTTTGTCTTAGATACATGATTCTTTTTATTTGAAACTGAAATAACATTCCTAGGGTGAACTTCTACTTTCTTCTTGGTAGTCCTACTAGTGGAAGGCTTGATCCTATCTTTCTTGTCTTGAGATCCTTTAGCCTTAGTAGACATAATTACTCCTGTAGAAGCCATGGGAACATTGGTGACAGATTTTAATGTAGCCTTGATGGGTGTGTTTAAAATAAGCTTAGATCTTGGATTCTTATTGAATGGAGTAATGGCAATGGTGGAGGTTTGCTGTTTTGGGGGTACAGATATCGGTTGCCCAATGTACTCTAAGTTTGCTAAAAAATCCTGAATGCGATCCACATATAAGAAAAGCTCATATAGAAGATGACTTGTGGGATCTAGTTCACGCATGTCATCAATGATCTCTCTAGCAAGATCAGCATGTTCTAAGGCATTTTTCATGTATGTGGCAAACTTAGTTGGACTATTCTTAAATTTTGGATCCCGATATAGCACACGTGGGTTGGGTTTGGGAGCACTAGAGGTCGAGGTAGAGATAGTGGCTGGATTATCAACAACTTCTTGTCCTTTGAGTTGAAGTGTCTCCTTTAATTCAGCCAAACCCATGTTTTTGTCTATGAGTTGAATATTTAAGTCAGAGATTTCCTCGCACTTACGGTTCAATTGGTCAACGAGTGACTTTTGCTATGTCGCGTTAAAAGCGAAGCGTTCTTCTAACGAACCATAAATATCTGAGAAACCCTGCTTTACTTTATCAAGCTCCCCTATCATAGAAGTAATTCTATCTTCTAGGGCATGATTCTTAATCTTGCAGCCTCTAGTTCCAGTTTCTCTGCTACTGATTCTTTCTTAAGTCTCATAATTTCTTCCTCTAATGCCTGAACTACCTGAATCATCTTGTCACTTGTCTCAACAGAGTTTTAACAATCATTAGTTTTTGAAAAAGTTTCATTTTTAGATTAATTTTCAATTTCAAGAGATATACAATGTTGTTGAAGCTCATTAAAACGTTTTGAAAGTGTGTTATAAGAATCTTGAAGCTCTAAAAATTCAGCGTTAGATTCATGACAAGAATGATTATCTACATTAATCACATGCTCAACAATATTCACAGATATATCATGCACATCATCACATTTATTCACAGTAGATGAAATCTCATGAGCATACTTAAGAGTAACAACTTGCATCACTTCGAGAGACACTATATGTTCTAAGAATCGGTCATATTCGGATAAAATCTTTTCTTTTTCAATTAAATGTTGTTCATAAGCATCATCCATTTCATAGAAAACTTTTTGAACTTCACCTATTTCAAAACTTAGATTTCCCTCAAGATAATAGACTCCATTTTTAATATTGTTTACAAACGGAACGATCTCTTTCTCAAACACCATTTTCATGTGTTCGAAAGCCCATTCTCCAAATAAATCTTTGATGAGCAAAGGTGGGCGAGTGTCGGTACCCGAGATGATTGAGATATCGGTAAGCGAAGTCATTGTTGGCATATATGAATTTGAATTCATTTTATGATCCTTGATTAAATATTATCAAAAATGATCAAACAATGAAATAAGGTTATGTGTTTTTGTATTGTTGAATGAAAGATGTTGTTATATTGTTGTTGTGTTTGTTTTTGAAATTTACCAAATTACCAAATTAATGCAAGATAGAAAAATCCTCTAAGTTATGCAACTTTTATCCAAAAACAAATTCTATCGGAATGTGCAAGTGTCGGAATGTTGCTTCTGTCGGAATGTCAATTCTATCGGAATGATTGCAAGTATCGGAATGTTGCTTATGTCGGAATACCCTTTCTATCGGAATGAATGTTGGTTCTATCGGAATGTTGTCCTGTCGGAATATCAATCTGTCGGAATGTCCTTCAATCTTAATATTGGATCTGTCGGAATGTTGAGATATCGGAATGTTTACCTGTCGGAATGTTTAGATCGCAATATGGCTAAAACAAATTGGACAGAGTAACGACTCAAAATCCCTTAAAACCGTCGGAATCCGCGATCGCAATGTACGATCGGAATATCTCGTCAGAATAAGGTATCGGAATCCTTTGGTCGCAAAGTAGAACCTTGTGGTTATTGCGATCAAGCCTCGCTCACTTTGTACTTTCCGATGGTTTAACTTGCTAGAATTTAGGAAAGATGAAAAACAAGAAAGTACTCAACTTTTGATCCAAAAGACTTGTGTTTTAACCAAAACCAAGATACCTAAATCACTATGACACGAATAAAGAAGGTATACGACTTAAGATCACTCACAAACACGAAAAAATTTGATGCTTTGGCAATAAACAATCAAAAACCACACGTTATGCTTAAGAAAGCATAAACAATACAAAGACCAACCTATATTTCATCCCATGCTCTGATACCAATTGTAGAACAATGATAATATTTGTATTTCAAGAGGGTTGATGTATTTCTAGAGAGAGAAACTTAGAGAGAGAAATGAAAGAAACTATGTGTATTAAAGTGAGAAATGAAACAACCAACACCTCTTTCCATGGTGGAAAGAGGCTTATATACCCAAGGCCTTAATGGACTTAGGCCTCCGGCCCATGAACATGCTCATTGGTCGGGCTATTTAATAAATGTTACTTAAACACTACTATGAGCCTATAACTATATTGTTGGAGTAACCGAGACTTTCTTTATACGTAAAAACGTATTTCCAACAGGAAAGTTTAGGGTAGTTTTTGCCAATTGTGATTCTTGTGGACCAAAATGCAAATACTTGTTTAAAAAGCGGGAAATGACTATTAGTCACTTCTGAAAATATTTACGGGTCTTGGGTTTCATAAAAATACTTCTCAAAACATAAAACCAAAATATGATATTATATAGTCCCGGCACGACTTAATACGAAATTAAAAATAAAAACGTCAAAATATTAAACATCGACATGTCTAAAATAAAACATAAAATTTCGGGCATCCGTTGATATCGACATTACTAATAATCCTCGCAACTCGTCAAAACATAAAAAAATATATCTTTCAACATTCATCCAAATCAAATCACCGATCATCATAACAATCAATCTCGTCAAAAATTTTAAAAATATACGTAAAAATACAATTAAATAATGACCAGGGGTTTGGGTTGTCACAGTATGCGGCTCAGTAGATGTCGCACGGCTCCTTATATTTAAGGAATCGAAGGTTCACTTAAAGAACCGCGGACAGCTAGCCTATTTTTGGCTCGTTTTTGGTCTTTCTTCTTTGACCACAGTCTTTTTCAAGATTCTTTGTTTGTTAAATTTGGCGAAACATTCCTTGAAACCTTTTGTTTTTATTTCAAATCTTTACCTTGTCTACTTTCTTTAAATCCTCATGTTTTGGGAGTTCTTCTTCGCATCCCTCACAATGTCTAACTCTTCTAATCTTAACCTTGACATCTCTTTGTCACACTCTTCTAAACTCAAAGCTTCTTCTTCTAATCTTACCAAGAAACTGAAAATATCGGTTCGACCCATTTGGATCAAGAAGAACAAGGATCTTCATGACTTCTCTTCTCTCAAACCTTGCAAGACTTCTTTTTTCTCTCCTATTGAGTATTGGAATGAGACTTTCTCAATCAATACAATTACCAGAGAAAGAGAAGCTCTTCCACTACCACCTAAACCTTGCAACATACCTCACCTCAATGACCTCTCTTCTTTCCCAAAACTCACTAGGCATTGTGAAAACATTTCTTATCCATTATCTCCCTCGCCACCACCTTCTTCTCATCTTGATGGTCCTCCCCCATCAAACAACTTTGTGTTGCATCATGGAAGCTCGTGTACTTGTTGTCGATTTCAAAAAATTGAACTTGCTCATGTATATGACAAGCTAAGTTTTCTTGAAATTCTTCTCACTCGACCTCTTCTCAAAGTATTTGTTCCCACGAACAAATCTTCAAATGATGACTCGTCGTCTTATTTTTCCAATTAAAGCACACTTTATGTTTTAGTTGTTTGAGTCAATAAAAACTTAAGCAATCTTGGAGTCACTACTAGAGTAGTTTATGCTTTTGTTGTTTATTTTACTTATTTGTTGTTTTAATATTCATATTGTGTGTATGAATATTTATCTTGTATGTTCTTTCATATTTTTGTAATATGAATTTGATATGTGTTATTTCCTTTCCCGCTAATTCTTTATCACACATGTTGTCAAAAGTTGATCATGGTTAAAATTTACAATTTTTTGGGTGATTCCAACAATTCTAAGTTTCTAACCCTTTGGCATATTATCATTTCAATTGGTATGGATGTGTCTTTTCTACCTTTATTCCACCAATTGAACTTTGATTTTTTCAAAACACCCTCCTTGGACATACTTAGCAAATATTTACTTCTAATTTGAGATTTATTTACTTCCTCCTTCTCAAGTTATTTAGTAATTAGTGACTAGTATATACATTAGTGTTTCTTTTCTCTCTACTAACCTTTGTGTAGCATGTCACTTTAGCTTATTCACTTGGTGCCCCAAGCTAGGGAGAGTAAGCACCAAGGGGGAGCTACTAGCAATGTCGATTCTTCTCTTCTTCAAAGACTTGTGCTAAACTTTTTGCTTCGAAAAAGGGGGAGAAATGATAGTGATAAACTCGTTAATAATTCGAATAATTTTGTGTTTTACATAAATGAGTTTATAGTTTGTCGTAATGAAAAACAGGGAGATTGTTAATGCAAGTGATGCCTAAATACGTTATTAGTGTTAACTAATATTTCTTAGTTTTGATCACGACAAATTAAAAAGACATTTATCGTCAAATATAATCATAAGACAAATTATTTAACACACACTATCATCAAGGTAATAATCATTTAAGTATTACACTAGCATATCTTAATCATGATTAGTGATCATAAAAGTGATTAGTCCTAAACTTACATTTTGTCAAATGTGAAAAAATATTTTTTAATAAACTTTCTTTTTAAGAAAATGTTTTATTAAAATGGAAAATATAAATTTGAATATGGCATATTCCAAATACCATAGGAATATCCTTCGAAGGTAAAACTTAGCTCAGATATTACTACCCCACTAAAAGACAAAAGGGAGTGAAGTCTACTCTCATGGTTCCTCAAATAGCTATGTGGTTGCCTAGTGATAAGAAACCATAGGCACAATTAAGGAACCACGGTCAGAGATCTGTTGGCTTTTGTCTCCTATAAATAGTGGATCAAATCTACATCTTCCATGAACCTTTTTGGACATTCTTTCTGCCATCTTTCTCTTTTTTAATTTCTAATCATTTGTAAATGATCACTTAATATGTTAAGTATGTTTACTTATGATTATCTCCTTGATCTCCTTTCTTTACCTTGTCCAAAGAGAAATCACTCACACACTTATGATGTGGTTAAAGATGAAGCTTTGATGAAGATCAACCTACCTTAGATCTAGTCATGTTCATCATTTTTATTTGAGTCTTGTATAGATCCAATGTATTTGTGTATACTTGGATTAGTTGTGTTAATCCAATGTATTTGTGAATACTTGGATTAGTCTTGTGTAAATCCATTGTATATGTGTATACTTGGATTTGTCTTGTGTGGATCAAAGTTACATGTGTATAGTTGGATATGTTTTTATTGAGTTGTAAAGTGTTTTGTGTTAGTTCTCACTAAACTACAAAGTGATTTGTGTGTATGTTTCTTGTGAGTTCTCACTTATCTTCAAAGTGAAGAGTTGTGAAGATTGGTTCTAGCTTTGGATTAGAACTCGACATCTAGCCTTGTGTCGGAAAAAAAGATGGGCGGCGAAGATTGGTTCTAGATTTCTATTAGAACTCGACATCTAGCCTTGTGTCAGAAATGGTGAAGTAGGCGACGTGTGTAGATTGGTCCTAGCTAAGATTGGGTCTCGAAATTTGGCTTAGTGCCGGAAAATAATGTAAGCAACATTGTAAGGTTTTCTCCGCCAAGAAGGGAGCTTGTGGATATAGTGGAAATCTTGAGTAGGTGTACTCGAGGAGTGGAGTAGGAATGAAGATAGAGCTTTGTTGCCGAACCACTATAAATCTTGGTGTCTTCCTATTAGGTTGTTTCTTTCCTTACTCTTTACTTACTTTCATTATTACATCTCATACATCTAATACTTATCATTGTTAATGCATTAGAATTGAACCTAATCATTATGCAACTAGCTTTCAAGTAAAAGGTAGTTTTGGGACAAACCTAATTGAAAGAATTTTTAATTAGGACATAAACCGAAGAGAAACTATTCAACCCCCCCCCCCCACCCCTTCTAGTTTCTACAGTGTATATCTCTTTTACTTAGGCGAATTTAATCCTAGTTAGATTATATTCTGTTTGATCCTGTCGCGGTGCGACAAGAACACGGTTAAGGAATAACCGTGTGCGACATCGACCTTTTGGGCCTCATGGGCTTTGTGCGTTGTACGTGCATGATCCATACCCAATGGATACGGGTAGTACCCGTGGGTCGAGTTATCCAGCCCGACTAGGGACTATACGTCATCATGTCCCCCCCAGTCTAGTAGTCGCATGGCGTGCCGTGGCTACTAGACTATAAACAACTAAGTCTCCCGACGAAATTGTGACGTGGCAAAATAAGTGCTTAAAAAGTTTGCCTAAGGAATTTTTCGAATACTCTCGCCTCAAACCATATGTTATAAACCACTTTCACCTACTTACATTAGAAACGGACAAAATCGTTAGCCACGTCATTCTGAACGATCCAACTTCCACCGTTAGATTAATTAAACACCCGACACTCGTCGCACGATATAGTGACCTCATGAAAGTACTAAATGTTTTTAACGATTTATTTTCTTCATTTCTACATCTCTACCTCCCACCATTGTTAAACCTTCATAAGAACAAATCTCTTCTACATCATAAAACCCCCAACCATATTCCCTCATTTTTACGAAATGGTTCAACAACTCTTTGACGTGTTATCCCATATTTCACAAAGAGCTATTCGATTTCGTTGCGAGGTATCATATCCCTGGCAATCTACACCCTAAGGTACCAGATCCTCAATCCCATATAGGGAGCTATCCCCGTGGCAAGGTTCGCGTATACACAAGATTTTTTGAGTTTGCTAATAATCGAATACCGCTAAGCCGCTTCCTAGTAGATATCCTTAGATTTTATAGCATTCACGTATCCCAGATACACTGCATAGGTGCGGCCAAAATTTCCAATTTTGAAATTAACTGTTGCTTGAAAAATGTAGACCACACCATAAACTTGTTCCGCGCCTTCTATCGTCCATCCTGGATTAATAGATGGATAACGTTTGCCAAACGAACTGGTCCACGCTAGTGTTATGAGACAAAACTGGACTCTTTAAGGAAATGAAATGACAAATTTTTCTAGATAGACAACACCATCTTCCCTTTTGAGTATGACTTTATTACACCGGAAACAATAATAAAAGATGAGCGACCTCTCCCTGTTTCCTTCAACATAGAAAACGCTGAGATAATAAATGCTGATCGTATTCCAATGCAAGAGCTCACCAAATCCCTACTATACGCCTTGGGCCTCAGCTGCCATGCTCTCATGCCGGTGGGGCAACTTCCTAAATACTATGATGATTTTGGCCACGATAAGATGTTTCTTCCGTAACTTTCCACATGTATGTAAGTTTGTATGCCTAATCTTCGTACTATTCTGTCGTAGTGATCAGTTTCTCGCAACTGGTGAAACGAGAACATCCATGCTCGACGGTCATGCGCCCCCGTCCTTGTACCCTAGAAGAACTTGCACGTAAAATGCTTGTGGGTAGGCGCACCATCATTATCGAGCCGTCCCCCCCCCCCCCCTTCGACCAATGTTGTTAGGGTGACAATGGCGCTCAACGCCACACCCATTCGAAGTTTTCCTGGGATTATGGAAACCTCGTCCTCAGATATTGATCTAGGTTTGGGAGAAAGAAAAATGCCTTCCGAGGATGAGCCGATCGCGGGGTCCGGTGAAGGTGTCATACCTGTTATAGGCTTTAAGAGATTACCCACCATGACATTTGGGACAATCCCAAAGAGAAGCCGATCCACTATCACCAAGCCTCGCACAAATTTTTCTTCCTGGGGTTTGCTAATGAGGTCTTGTACTGGAGCTACCCACCAACGGTAATTTACATTCCTACTGCTTCCCTTTGATATCGTAGCGTTTTTATGCCAGTTTATTAATTGCCATTTTCGCGTTGGATCTTATAGTACTGAAGACCAGACACCCAACCCTTCTACCAACGCTGCCCTCACAAACACCTTTCTACCCTCCTAGAAGATTGGTCTAAATTACGATCTAAGTCAGAGGTCTAACTGCAAAGATTTTCTCAACCACCTTGTTCCTTCCATACGCGCTCAACACATTAGTGCATTATCTGACGAGGCTTTGATGAGAGACCTATCTGTTGGTGCGACGCACGAGGTTGTGCTAGCGTCATATTTAAAAAGGATGTTCTAGACTTATCGCATCATCTTGAACGTTTGTCTACTAAGCACCTCTAGATATTAGAAGAGAAAGACATGGAGCTGGCCCGTGCAAAGGTAAAACTAGTGTATCTCAAGGGTATCAATAGCCTAAACGCAGGTTCCATTCAGCATCTTGAGGATGAAAAAATGAAGTTGCGAGAATCTCTAGATCGAGAGCGTCGGAAGCACGAGAAGCAAGAGGCTGATAATCAATGGGCTATGGCACGACTAGAGGAATGTAAAGATAAGTTTGATGCTAATTGTGATGACTTCGTTGCTAAGTGTCAAGAAAATTTAACTGAACATGGTGAATTCTTAAGACGCCTAAGTGTGGATTTTGATGAAGAACTATATTCCCATTTATCAGTTGTTCGCGCAGAGAAGCACTGGCTAGTACGATATGGTCTCCCTTTGGCTGCTAAAGGTGCTCTAGATTCTCCTAATGTTTGTGCCACAACCTGGGACGTTTTAGAAGCTGCCAAGATTGAAGGTCAGAGCCTCACTATGAAGCGTTCTTCGGAGGAGAGTCTACTGGTTACGTTGTTGGAAGAGGTACCTTTATATGATCCCCAAGCACAAGACAAGTTTAACGCTGCTTGCATGGCCTTAAAACAATATGCGCTGCCCGTTATAGATGTTGTCGAGAAGGACCAGGACGATCCTATCAGCGTGTCATGGTGGGGCTTACCCTTGACAAACACATTAAAGAGGGTGCGGAAGACGAACCCGACCATCATGTCAAGCCTGATATTTCAAAGCTAAGGGTACCCATCTTCTATTCTGATGCCGCATTCAACATGGTTTCGCTGGAGGAGGTATTAAAACGCCATACAGAACTTATTGCTAAGAAAAAGGGTACTCTGTCCAAGATGGTTGTGATTGGTGTAGGTTTAGCACACCTTTGTCGATCTCATGGAGTGCCTGTCAGTGTTCCTACCCTCACCCTTCGTGACATAGGTTTTTTCCAAGACATGGAGAGGTTCTGGAAGGAGCGTCGTGCCTGCTCGATTCCTCTACTTCGTAAGCTGAAGAGGTCTAGGTCCACTGGGGACTTGCTGTAGGTCTCTTTTTATATAGTGTTTAACTGTAGGAGCACGCTATGCGTGGTATTTATTTGTATATAGCGTAGAGATGTAAACAACTTATGTATGTATTCGCGCATTTTATGCGCCCTTCAGTTTATGTTGTTTATTGCGATTTATGTAACTTTCTAAGTAGGCGTGCGCCTGAACATGTTATTCTAGGTTTTTGTATTCACATTGGAATTTGTGATTACAAGCAACTATTATGAGTATATTCAGTGAATTGTATCTCGGAACTTGTGGGTGAGTGAAATTTCATTACGTGTGGCGTGCCACTACTACCACAAGCGATGTCATTGATTTTGAAATATTGTTAGACATGCACACTGTGTCTTGTGCATATCCATCATGAAATGTGAGGAATGTGATACTTACTACAACGTCTTGACTAGTAAGGTGTCTAACAAGGATACCTAATATGTCGCCACTGGGGTTGCATCCCTCTTGCGTGACAAGTTTAATTAGTAGGTTAAACTTATTCCTCTTGTTTCTCCTGGAAAAGTAATATTACATGTACGTCGAAGGGCCAAGTGTGTATTGAATAATAAAGTGCTTTATGCATGAATTATGTAATTAGAGAGTAAAGAAACAGGACTATGGAACTAGCTAGGAACCGCAGCGTTTTACTAATACTTTTGCAAGTTTTTGGTAACATCAAGAAAATAAAACCCAAAGTACTGAAAGAAAAGAATACATGGATTTTTATTGGGGGATGACTACAGCCAAGAGACAATCCATGCTTATGGCGCTATGGCCTAGAGGTAGTACTATCGATGCTTATGGCGCTATGGCCTAGAGGTAGTACTGGTCGTGCTGCGGTTGATCTGAGTCCTGATTTTCCTGACCAGATGTCTCATTTATGCCATCCTCTAAGCCTCCTTTGCCATGGTAGGGCTTTCCCCATATCTGCTCTCGATGTCGTCCGTTAATTGGGTACCCCACTCTATTCAACTCACTAACCTTCTTATCGGTCTTGGTGACTTTGTCGTTTAACAGCGCCCTGGGGTTTTCAAACATGCTCCCTCGTTGCCCTGTGACTGCTGGTAGTAGCATGTTCTTCAGGTGCTAGGCGAAGCGCCCTATCGTGGTGGTAAGAGAGTTCATACTTTGTTCTTGACTAGAGAGGACTCCTAGCCCATCTACCTTCCCCTGTGGTCTGGCACGTAGTGGTTTTCTTTTGGGAAGATGCCTTGGTCCCATGCGTTCCTGGCATCGTTGATGTTTGAGTGCCATGTCACACGCATCTTTATACATATCAGGCCAATAGTATCCTGAGCATATAGCTTCGTCAACCATAGGTTTGGGCCCCATCTGACATAGTCTCCTATGTATCATTCTCATAGTGTCCTTTGCTTGCGCTGATACTAAACATCGCAGTAAGAACCCTCGTGTTGTCTGTTTGTATAGGACTCCCTCCTTGATTCTATATTGTTTTGCATTCCTACATACCCAACTATTTTTCCTTTGATTCCGTGGAAGTACGTGATTTTCAATGTAATTGAAGATCGGTGTTGTCCACGTGGATGATTCCGGTGTTGCGATCGAGGCCAATACTTCTGAAGGTGTTGACCTGTGTGTGATGAAATCGACCAATCTTTGGCTAGGTGGGTCTTTGCAGCAGATAGATGCAAGGCGATCCATGGCTACCGTTAACTCGTTATTCTTTCCAAATATTTCTTCTATAGCGAATTCGTCGAATTGACAAGCCATGGCCCTCAACTTTTGTGTGTATTGGATCAGCTTGTTCCCTCTACGTTCACATATTCCTGTCACCCGATTTGCTAGTAAGGGGAATAGACACATACCGCTAGATTTTTGGCGTTCATCCTTAATGCGAGCTCTAGTTCTGCTATTAATGCTTCGTGGTCGGCCTCACTACTAGTGGCTGAGAATCCAAAGCGTAGCGTGCAAGCTATTTGGGATTTATTCTTATCCATGAGGGTGAATCTTGCGTCTGCCCCCCCCCCCTCGCGAGAAACTTGTCGAGAGCAAGATCCAGGGGGGTGTTTTGATGTTCTATCCCCTATGAGTGAGCCGCTCTCTGTACTGTCCCCTCGGTAGCTCGTCGGGCCCCTCTTTTTCCTTGGCGTATGTGAGCTAGACCACATTCCTTGCTCGTTCTGTTGCTACGTGATACTCTTTATTTTTATGCCTGGGGCGGAAGTGTTGTCATTTCCTTCACTCCCATCCTCATTGCGAATAGTAACCACTCTGTCTCGTATTGAGAATTTGAACATTCCATGGATTGTGGATGGTACAGCGAGTAGCGCCTAGATGCCTGATACAAGGCTTTTGTATTGGTTCTAAATTGGTTCTCGGAATCTTCTCGAATTGATTCACAGCTCAAAGTGGAATGATTTGTTCTTGGTGACAAATAGGGGGTTTGGTTTTTTATTCTACTAAAAAGGTAAATGAATGAAGTAAATAAAGATTTAAACCAAAAACAGTTAATGAAATCAAACTTGAATTTAAATTAAACAATTAACTGAGTAAACAGTAAAATAACCTTACTGAAAAAATGGTGCTACTCGGAATAATGATCATGCGGAATATTTGGCTACTCGGAATATTTGGCTCTATCCGGAATATAAGGCTATTCGGAATAATTTAGGCTATCCAGAATAATGATGTTTGATGCACTGATTTTGCTAGGTTCAATTTTACTCTCGGAATCCTCTCGAATTGATCTTGGTCTTAAGTGGAATGATTGTTCTTGGTTACTAAATAAAAGGGTTTGGTTTTCTAGTCTAATAAAAAGTGGAAATGAAAATTTAAATCAAAGACAATTACTTTAATTATAATTAACAAGGACTTGTATTAAACTTAAGATTAAAATTAAGATTAAAATTAAAATTTAAATTAAAGTTCAAATTACAGTTAAAATATAAATTGTGAAATAAACATAAAGAAACAGTAAAACAGACAAACAGTAACACTAAAAGGAAAATTGATTCGGAACTTTAACCTTGGTTCGGAAGTTTACACTCATCCGGAACTTACTGATTCAGAAGTTTTGGACTTCCGAATGAAGCCCCTTGATTCGGAACTTACTGGTTCGGAAGTCTTTGGTTCGGAAGTCTGAAAATTGATTCGGAACTTTAGCTTCGTTCGGAAGTTTTGGCTTGATCCGGAACTTACTGATTCGGAACTTTTGGTAAATAAATCGGTTCGGAACTTTCTGCTTCGTTCGGAACTTTTCAAACTGATTCGGAACTTAATGCTTCATCCGGAACTTTTGTTTGGTTCAGAAGTTTTAAACTGGTTCGGAACTTTTTAAAGGTAAACTCATTCGGAACTTTTAACGGACTCAGAACTTTTTAAAACAAAACTCATTCGGAACTTACTGTTCACTCATTCGGAAGTTCTGGAAACCCAGATACAGATACTATCCCGAAGAACAAGGAAACACGATTTCGATCCAAAAATCACCAAGTTTTTCACCAAAAACTTAAATAAATTAATCACAAAGCATCTACTAACCATAAACTACTAATCCCATCAACAAAAACACAAATCCCAACAACTTTTGAAGATCAAATCAAGAAAAATAAAAACTTAAAAACTTGAAAATAAAGATGATGATGAACAAGATAAAATAGAAAGATTTAACAAGGACTTTGCATTGAATGATTAATGTTTTGACAAGATAAATCAAAGATTAAAATTACAAGATGAGAAAATTAAAGATTAAAATCACCAATCACCCTAGTGGTGATGGTGATGAAACGAAACAGGGAGAGAAAAGTGGGGGAGAAGAAAACTAAGCTTGCTAAAAACTAAACTCCTGGATGTGTGTGAAGGGGCTCCTTTTATAGGCTTGTCCTTTGGTTGGTGAGTGGGCTTTCTCCCGTTCTTCTTGAATTTTCGTCTTTTCAGAAAAGTATCCGTTTTCGATTCTGATTCGGGATTTGTCGTCGATTAAATTCAACTCGTCTTTTAATTTCTTCGTTTAATAGACTTGAGTTTCTTCGACTTATATAAATCTTCCATCTTTGGTCCTTTTCTTCGATAAATCTTCGAATAGGCCCAGCGACTTCAAATCTTTTGCATCTCTTGGACAATAGACTTTATCTTGAGTCCTTTTCTTCAGTAAAACCCGTGCAATCCCATGTTTTCTTCAATATTCATCCGGTTGGCCCTGAAAACACAATAAACACAAAAACCACGCATAATTCCAAACAAATGATATTAAATACGTGTTTTGGTCTCGTTTTAGCCCGAATTAAGTGGTAAAAGGATGGGTGTTTACACACTTATCAAATCCCCTACACTTAACCATTGCCATGCCCTCATGCAATGCTTAGTGATAAAGCAATTTTACATTTTTCTCATAATTAATCAACCTTGGCCTTATTTAAATTCTACTAAACAAAAATTAAAGAAATAAAACTTCAAAGGTAACAAAGGGATAGAAAACCATTTTCACTTGAAAATAGCTACATGGAAATAACTTGCAAAGAAATCAGTGACTTACATTAGGGCTTTGGTGCTGCGAAGATTTATCACCCTCAAGTTTCACGTTCCCCAAACTAAGCTTAAAAACGAGATCATTGTTATTATAAGTTAGCAATTCAAACACTTACACACATGGCTTAATTAAATGCTTAAACTCCCTTATTCCTAGGTGTATCTCTTATATTTTATTTTTGTCTTAGAATGATCATGAAGATGCATTTTTGGACTTATTTCGATAGTTTATTAGGGCTGAAAGCAAGGTAGGACGATTTGATCAATAGTTAGCTAAAGGACAAAATCTCTTAAAACTGCTTCTCGAGATATCAAAAAGTTCATATCTTGGCATAACTTGGTTCATGATTTGAGACCTTTCTCGGGCCGATATTTGGCATGTACCTCATACTTCATATCTTCGAGAGACGTTCTTGAGATAATGGTCTTCTCATCATAATAGAGTTTCTTCACTTGGAGACTTTTGAGGGGTACTCCAACTTTGTTGACCACGACTTCATGATTATTTCTTCAATCTCTAATTGGGATTTTGAGATACAACGATCTGCCTCCTTTTCGGACTTGGATCTATTTATCCTCATACCTTGTTAGGGTCTTTTCGGATAGACTTCTCCATGATCTTTATGGGAGTTGATTGCTTTTCGTCGTGAGTCTTGATCCTTTATATTGACTTTAGGAATAATGCTTTTCACATCACTTTGGATCTTCAGCAATAAAATGGAATCCTCATGCCTTGTTAGGGCCTTTTCGGACTCGCCAATCTTCGCGCCCCGCTTCATAAGTTATGCCTTGGCTATGAACTCTTATCATTACCGAGCAACTTTTAAACGATCTTGGGCTAGAAGCTAAGTAACTTTTCAAATCGTACGACCTTACTTATTGCAGATAAATTATTAGCAAGTGATGGGAGAATAGGCAAATAATTACACCAAGTGAGCTTGCGCAAGAATACCGACTTATAATTGACTCTATCATTTCTCGTTCTCCACAATTTAAAATCTCAAAAAATGAGACTCGTGGATACTTAGCCTAATAAACCAATTAAGGTCTACATGGTTAAGGATACTAGCTAGAATAAACTTGGATAAGTCTATTCGGGTTGAGTCAAAATAAACGCAACGGGCCTAATATGTCAAAGATTTCTAAACTAGCTACACCACTTTATTAATATTTTTAACTTTATTGCGGGATATATACATATGAGAGCAACGATAAAAATTTAAAAATTACGACTAAATGGCCAAAGTTAATAAAAAATTTGAAAAAATGTTGAAAAATATGATTTTCCGGTTAATTGAAGGCATTTTCATGGAAAAGTCCACTTAAAACTTCGATAGAAGTCCCCCCTACACTTAAGATAAACATTGTCCTCAATGTTTAAGCATGTGGGAAAAGTTTCCCCTACACTTATGATATTGTGCACGTTGGTTAACTCAAGTTAAGGAAGAGACGACTAACGTGATCAATTTCAAATGTGAGTATGAAGAAAATTGAATCACGATAGTTGAGAGCTAGAACCGGATTTCGGATAACACGGGAGCACGGTTCTTCAAAGATTCCAAGAGTGCACTTATCCCTGTAATTACACCACACAAAGACAAACACGTATAGAAGTCCCCCCTACACTTAGGGGATTAAAACATAAAAGGATAGATACTCGGGCTGCCTCCCGAGGAGCGCTTGTTTTTGATAACCGAGTCACGAGCCTGACTCGACCCAAAATTAGTTCATGGGGAACGTGGTGAGGGATGGAATCACCTCCTGAGAGGTGTCCTCACCAAAGTACAACTTCACTCGTTGGCCATTCACCTTAAAATTAGGTCCATTAGGTTGAGCGAGCTCGAGAGTACCATATGGAAAAAGTTGGGCAATGGTGAATGGGCCGGACCAACGAGATTTGAGCTTTCCCGAAAAGATTTTCAACCGAGAGTTAAAAAGTAAGACTTTGTCTCCAACATGGAACTCTCGGTTTTTAATCTTGGAGTCTTGAATGAGCTTAGTTCTTTCCTTATAGATCAAAGAATTTTCATAAGCCTCATTACGGAATTCATTGAGCTCATTGAGTTGGATTTTGCGTAGGTCACCGGCTTTGTTAATATCAAAATTAGCCCACTTCAAGGCCCAATAAGCCTTGTGCTCCAACTCAATGGGGAGGTGGCACGCTTTCCCGTACACAAGACGATAAGGCGTACAGCCGATCGGGGTCTTGTAAGCAGTACGGAAAGCCCACAAAGCATCATCAAGTTTATCAGCCCATGAGGCACGATGCTCTCCCACGGTCCTTTCAAGAATTCGCTTAAGTCCTCGGTTGGATATTTCAGCCTGGCCATTAGTTTGTGGGTGGTAGGCTGTGGAAAGACTATGATTTACACCGTACTTAGCCATGACTCTAGCAAATTGGTCATTGCAGAAATGAGTCCCACGATCACTAATAATGGCACGAGGCACACCGAATCTAGCGAAAAGAGCTTTCAAAAAGTTACAAACCACCCTTGCGTCATTAGTGGGTAAAGCTTTGGCTTCAACCCATTTGGAGACGTAGTCAACGGCTACAAGGATGTATTTGTTTCCTTTAGAAGAAGGGAATGGCCCCATAAAGTCGATACCCCAAACATCAAAAATTTCACACTCTTGAATGAAATTCTGAGGCATCTCGTCTTTATGTGTGATTTTGCCTTGCTTTTGGCAAACATCACATCGTTTAACCATATCGTGAGCATCACGGTATATGGAGGGCCAATAAAATCCCGAATCAAACACTTTTTTAGCGGTGTAGTTGGGACCAAAGTGACCACCGGTGGGTCCTTTGTGGCAAGCATCAAGGATTTCAGACGCTGCCGGTCCATCAACACATCGGCGGATAATCAGGTCAGCACATTGTTTGAATAGGTAAGGGTCGTCCCAAAAGTAAGTCTTGATGTCGGTGAAGAACTTCTTCTTTTGTTGGGACGTCAACCCTTCCTTGAGAATTCCACCCGCCAAGTAGTTTGCAAAGTCCGCAAACCACGGGGTTTCATTCGGCTTCGAGTTTATAGACATTAAGGTCTCCAAGGGAAAAGAATCATTGATTTCTTTGGTCGGATGATCCCCTTGGTAAGGATCCTCAAGTCTGCTAAGATGGTCCGCGGCTAGGTTTTCTGCTCCTTTTTTATCGCGAATTTCGATTTTAAATTCCTGGAGCAGCAAAACCCAGCGAAGAAGTCTTGGTTTGGAATCTTGCTTTGTCAACAAGTACTTCAGCGCGGAATGATCGGTATACACAATGGTGGTAGAAAGGACAAGATAGGGGCGGAATTTTTTAAAAGCATAGACAACAGCTAAAAGCTCTTTTTCGATTGTCGTATAATGCAATTGTGCCCCTGCCATTGTCTTGCTAGCGTAATGGATCGGTTGGAAGTGTTTATTCACTCTTTGTGCAAGAACCGCTCGAATAGCAAAATCACTAGCATCGCACATCAACTCAAAGGGTAGCTCCCAATTAGGGGTAACCAAGACGGGTGCCTTAGTTAGCTTATCCTTAAGCGAGTTGAAGGCTTCAAGGCACTCTTTGGAGAAGATAAAAGGAGTATCTTTTTCCAAGAGGTGGGTCATCGGGCGAGCGATTTGAGAAAAATCTTTGATGAATCGACGGTAGAAGCTCGCATGACCCAAGAAACTTCTCACACCCTTCACGGTTGAAGGTGGAGGCAACTTTGCGATAACATCGACTTTAGCACGGTCTACTTCAAGACCGGCTTTCGAGATCTTATGTCCAAGCACGACGCCTTCTTTTACCATAAAATGGCATTTTTCCCAATTTAGAACTAGGCGAGTGTCTTCGCACCGCTTGAGCATACGTTCCAAATTGGCAAGGCAAGAAGAGAACGAATCCCCGAAGACCGAGAAATCATCCATGAAGACTTCCATGGTTTGTTCAACCATGTCATGGAAGATAGCTAACATGCACCTTTGGAAAGTCCCGGGCGCATTACATAAGCCAAAAGGCATTCTTTTGTAAGCGAAAGTGCCATAGGGACAAGTGAATGTAGTCTTCTCTTGATCTTGGGGATCGATGGGTATTTGAAAATAACCCGAGAAACCATCAAGAAAGCAGTAATATTCATTACCGGCTAAACGTTCAAGCATTTGGTCCATGAAAGGTAGAGGGAAATGATCCTTTCTCGTGGCATCATTGAGTTTACGGTAGTCTATACAAACTCTCCACCCAGTAACGAGACGAGTGGGAATCAACTCGTTGTGTTCATTGGGAACAACGGTTATTCCGCCCTTCTTGGGCACACAATGGATTGGACTAACCCACGGTGAATCTGAAATAGGGTAAATCATACCTGCATCAAGAAGTTTGATGACCTCTGTTTTGATGACTTCATGTATTTTTGGATTCACCCTTCGTTGGCTTTGAATTGTGGGCTTAAAGTCGTCCTCCATGAGAATTTTGTGTGTGCAGAAGTGAGGATCAATTCCACGAATATCAGAAATCTTCCAAGCAATAGCCTTCTTGTGATCTTTCAACACGTTGATAAGTCGGGCTTTTTCTTCTTCCTTTAGGTCCTTAGCAATGATGACTGGCGACTTCTTCTCTTCATCAAGGAACACGTACTCGAGATGTGGCGGCAACTCCTTAAGTTCCAAATCCGGAGGATTTTCAACGGGAGGCGTTTTCAAAGTCGTGGCATCGATAGCAATAACCGTGGGAGATGGAGGCGAAGGTTTGTCTTCAGTGAGAAGATTGTCAAAGAAATTCAGGTCTTCTTCCCCCTCGGTGGGAGAATCATTAGTAGCTAAATTCGCATCTCCCATGGTATCTTCAAGATTGTTCCAGAATAAATCACTATCTCCAAATAGAGACAATGATGAATCAATAGAGGACACGGTCTCAACATTGGGAAGAGAGGTAGGAATACTTTTGCAAGCATCATTAAAGTGTTCTTCACAAGCCTCATCAAGAACGTCAATACAATTAACGCTCTCATATGAATAACGCTGTTTAGACAACTTTCCCATGTTGAAGACTACTTTATCGTCACCCACTCTCATGATAAGCTCACCGGCTTCAACATCAATAAGAGTGCGACCGGTCCTAAGGAATGGACGACCAACAATCAGTGGTACACGGGGGTCCATCTCGTAGTCGACGACAACAAAATCAGCAGGGAAGGTGAATTTGTCGACTCCTACAATGACGTCTTCAGCTATCCCCACTGGATAAGCAACCGTACGGTTAGCTAATTCCAAAGTCATTTTGGTGGGGACTAGCTCTGGGAGAGATAATTGCTTCCAAACACTTAGAGGCATGAGATTAATACTGGCACCTAGATCGGCTAGGGCCATGCAATTCTCTACTCCCGGGAAATTGCAAGGGATAAGAAAACGACCCGGATCACCAAGCTTGGTTGGTAATTTCCTTAAGAGCACTGCAGAGCAGTTCTCATTAAGTTGGGTGTTGGCAATATCGAGGAGCTTTTCCTTGTCGCTCAGAAGATCTTTAAACATTTTTTCATACTTGGGCATGTGAGCGAGAGCCTCAGCGAAGGAGATATTGAAATTCAGTTGTTTGAACATTTTAAGGAAATTTGAAACCTGAATATCATCCTTGCTTTTTTGCTTCTCTTTCCTCAACCTTGAAGGATAAGGTATATTGGATGAAGAAGAAGGCTTTAGGGGAATAGGATCACTCACAACCACGGGTGGAGGAGGGGTAGAAGGAAGAGGTGGAGAAATTGGGGAAGGAGAAGGGTGAGGAATAGGAGCAGGTGACTCGTTCTCCTTAGTCACAACCACCGGTGGAGGTATAGGAAGCTCGGGTTCCTTGGTACCTTTACCACTTCGAGTAGTGATTTCTTTCATCTCCCCTCTTGGGTTCGCAACGGTGTTACTCGGAAGAGTACCCGAAGAAGAGGGTTGATTACCTTGGAAGAAACTAGCCATCATGTTCCTCAGATCATTAGTTTGGGTATCCAACGTGTTTCTCATGTCAGCTCTCAAATCGTTTCCTTGCTTGACCAAGTCTGCCTTCAAATTGCGCACTTCCTCTTGGAGATTTCCCACAATCACATCATTGGTCCTCATATAGGTTGCAACCTCTTGGTGTAATGCAGTGGTGGCTTGGTTGGGAGGAGCATTGTATGCAGGTGGTTGGTAAGCAGGTTGTTGGTAGACTTGATTGTTACGTTGAGGTGGTTGTTGTTGCTTGTGAGGTGGGATGTATGGTTGTCGAGGTTGTTGTTGTTGTTGAGGAGGGCGGTTAAGGTTTTGTTGTTGGTTTGGGTTGTTTGGGGGAAAACCAGGTGGTGAAAGATAGTTGTTGGATCGATAGCTAAGCAAGTTACGGTCACCTTGAGGTCTGGCTTGATAAGCAGGTTGAGGATAGGTGCCATATGCCGCATTCACATTCTCAGCAGGGTAATCTTGGGTGGTGGTACAAGTTGTGTAAGAGTGAGGACCACCGCATATCTCGCAAGGTTGGCTGACAGCGTTCACTTGTGCGTTTTTGGTGTTGTTGCTGTTGTTGTTGTTGACGGTGTGGGTGACAAGCGATTCAAGAAGCGTGGTGATTTTGTCAAGTCGCTTGTCGCTGTCATTAGTGCTAGCACTAGCGACATTGGTCCGAACACTCTTGGTTTGCACACGAGATTTGTTCTCAATGATGTCCCAAGCAGCATTGGAAGTCTTAGCCAATAGATTACCCCCCGAGGCACTGTTCAGTGAATCTTGGTCACTCATGCTTAAACCATTGTAAAAAGTATTGATTTTATGTACTTTGGTAAAACCATGTTGTGGGCATTTTCTTAAAAGATCTTTAAAGCGATCCCAAGATTCACTGAATGACTCATCGTACTTTTGTTCAAAATTTATGATCTCATTCCGCAAAGCGGTAGTACGAGAGGGTGGAAAAAAGTAGTTGATAAACTTTGTTTCCAAATCCGTCCACGAGAGAATACTCTGTGGCGGTTCTTTAGCAAGCCAATGCCGGGCTTGTCCCTCTAAAGAAAAGGGAAAAAGTTGTAACCTTATAACCTCTTGTGGAACGCCATTGAATTTGACCGTGTTGGTGAGTTGCAAGAATCTCTTTATATGGTCATGTGGATCATCAATGGTTCGTCCCAAGAACGGTTGAGCGGAGACCATCTGGATAAAGCCTGATTTTAGCTCGAAATTGTTGGCGGCAATTGGAGGTATGACAATTGGATCCGTGTTGCCATAGACATGAGCTTGCAGCAATTCAATCATTGGGCGATTATCCGGAAGGGGCTCATTGTTGTTGTTATTGTTCATGTTGTTGTTGTTATTATTGTTTGGAGGTGGTACACCGGCCATGTCTAAGTGATCGAGAGGCTCGGGCTCTTGATATGACGTGGATCGAGTGCGCATACACCTGCAAAAGAACGAACTAAGAAAAACAAAGCAAAAATATTTTTGGTCTTTATGTTTTTTAATTTTTTTTGTATTTTTGAAAATTTTATATTTTTTAGTTGTTTTTTGAAAATTTTTATGAAAAAGATAACGTTCACGGGGAACGGATCCCAAAATCCAAGTTCTCACAAAAAACTTTTGATCTTAACGAGAAGAGCCGGCAGCGGCGCCATTTGATGCACTGATTTTGCTAGGTTCAATTTTACTCTCGGAATCCTCTCGAATTGATCTTGGTCTTAAGTGGAATGATTGTTCTTGGTTACTAAATAAAAGGGTTTGGTTTTCTAGTCTAATAAAAAGTGGAAATGAAAATTTAAATCAAAGACAATTACTTTAATTATAATTAACAAGGACTTGTATTAAACTTAAGATTAAAATTAAGATTAAAATTAAAATTGAAATTAAAGTTCAAATTACAGTTAAAATATAAATTGTGAAATAAACATAAAGAAACAGTAAAACAGACAAACAGTAACACTAAAAGGAAAATTGATTCGGAACTTTAACCTTGGTTCGGAAGTTTACACTCATCCGGAACTTACTGATTCGGAAGTTTTGGACTTCCGAATGAAGCCCCTTGATTCGGAACTTACTGGTTCGGAAGTCTTTGGTTCGGAAGTCTGAAAATTGATTCGGAACTTTAGCTTCGTTCGGAAGTTTTGGCTTGATCCGGAACTTACTGATTCGGAACTTTTGGTAAATAAATCGGTTCGGAACTTTCTGCTTCGTTCGGAACTTTTCAAACTGATTCAGAACTTAATGCTTCATCCGGAACTTTTATTTGGTTCGGAAGTTTTAAACTGGTTCGGAACTTTTTAAAGGTAAACTCATTCGGAACTTTTAACTGACTCGGAACTTTTTAAAACAAAACTCATTCGGAACTTACTGTTCACTCATTCGGAAGTTCTGGAAACCCAGATACAGATACTATCCCGAAGAACAAGGAAACACGATTTCGATCCAAAAATCACCAAGTTTTTCACCAAAAACTTAAATAAATTAATCACAAAGCATCTACTAACCATAAACTACTAATCCCATCAACAAAAACACAAATCCCAACAACTTTTGAAAATCAAATCAAGAAAAATAAAAACTTAAAAACTTGAAAATAAAGATGATGATGAACAAGATAAAATAGAAAGATTTAACAAGGACTTTGTATTGAATGATTAATGTTTTGACAAGATAAATCAAAGATTAAAATTACAAGATGAGAAAATTAAAGATTAAAATCACCAATCACCCTAGTGGTGATGGTGATGAAACGAAACAGGGAGAGAAAAGTGGGGGAGAAGAAAACTAAGCTTGCTAAAAACTAAACTCCTGGATGTGTGTGAAGGGGCTCCTTTTATAGGCTTGTCCTTTGGTTGGTGAGTGGGCTTTGTCCCGTTCTTCTTGTCTTTTCGTCTTTTCAGAAAAGTATCCGTTTTCGATTCTAATTCGGGATTTGTCGTCGATTAAATTCAACTCGTCTTTTAATTTCTTCGTTTAATAGACTTGAGTTTCTTCGACTTCTATAAATCTTCCATCTTTGGTCCTTTTCTTCGATAAATCTTCGAATAGGCCCAGCGACTTCAAATCTTTTGCATCTCTTGGAAAATAGACTTTATCTTGAGTCCTTTTCTTCAGTAAAACCTGTGCAATCCCATGTTTTCTTCAATATTCATCCGGTTGGCCCTGAAAACACAATAAACACAAAAACCACGCATAATTCCAAACAAATGATATTAAATACGTGTTTTGGTCTCGTTTTAGCCCGAATTAAGTGGTAAAAGGATGGGTGTTTACACACCTATCAATGTTACTCGGAATAAACATGCTACTCGGAATAATTTGCCATGCGGAATAAATATCTCTATGCGGAATAAATGTTCTATGAGGAATAAAAAAGCTTATGCGGAATAAAATGACTACACGGAAAAAAGTCCTACTCGGAATAACTGACCTATGCGGAATAAGCGGGCTATCCGGAATAAAGAGGCTATGCGGAATAATTACACTATCCGGAATAAAGAGGCTATGCGGAATAAAAAGACCATTCGGAATAAAGAAGCTTATGCGGAATAATGATCTACTCGGAATAAATTGGCTATGAAGAATAAAATTCCTACTCGGAATAAAAGACCATTCGGAATAACAATGCTACCCGGAATAAACTGACTATGCGGAATAAATGTCTTGTTTGGAATATTCTGGGTATGAAGAACAGTCACAGCGAGAAACAGGGGAACACGATTTAATCAAAAATCCACCAAGTTTTTAACCAAATCTTAAACAAAACTAATCACAAATCATCTTCTAGCCATAAACAACAAATCCCAATCATAAAAACACAAAACTCACCAACTTTTGAAGATCAAAATCAACCAAACAAGAACTTTAAAACTTTGAATAAAAAGAGAAGATGAACAAGATGAAATGGAAAGATTATATTGATAGTTAAGGTTTAAACAATCAAAGGGAAAAGATTAAACTACAAGATTGGTGAAAACAAGAATGAAAATCACCAAACACCCTAATGGTGTTTGTGATGCCTACGAACAAAAAGGAATGAAAAGGGAAAACAAAAACTAAAAAACTGGCTAAAAAGTGTGAAGGGAATCCCTTTATATTGTCCTAGTGGTTGGTTGGTGAGTGGGCTTTCTCCCTTTCTTCTTGTCTTCTCGTCTTTTCAGAAAAGTTGACGTTTTTGATTCTGATTCGCGATTTGTCGATGATTAAATTCAACTCGTCTTTTAATTTCTTCGTTTAATAGACTTGAGTTTCTTCGACATATGAAAATCTTCCATCTTTGGTCATTTTCTTCGATAAATCTTCAAATAGGCCCATTGACTTCAAATCTTTTGCATCTCTTGGACAACAGACTTCGTGTTGAGTCTTTTTCCTCGATAAAACCCGTGCAATCCCATGTTTTCTTCAATATTCATCCGGTTGACTCTGAAAACACAATAAACACAAAAACCACGCATAATTCCAAGCAAATGATATTAAACACGCATTTTGGTCTTGTTTTAGTAAGAAATAAGTGGTAAAAGGATGGATGTTTTCACACCTATCAAATCCCCTACACCTAACCATTGCCATGCCCTCATGCAATGCTTAGTGATAAAGCAATTTTACATTTTTCTCATAATCAATCAACCTTGGCCTTATTAAAATACTATTAAACAAAAATTAAAGTACTAAGAGAAATTAAAACTTTAAAGTAAACAAAAGGATAGAAAACCATTTTCACTTGAAAATAGCTATATGGAAATAACTTGCAAAGAGATCAAGGACTTACATTAGGGCTTTGGTGCTGCGAAGATCTATCACCCTCAAGTTTTACGTTCCCCAAACTAAGCTTAAAAACGAGATCATTGTTATTATAAGTTAGCAATTCAAACACTTACACACATGGCTTAATTAAATGCTTAAACTCCCTTATTCCTAGGTGTATCTCTTATATTTTATTTTTGTCTTAGAATGATCATGAAGATGCATTTTTGGACTTATTTCAATATTTTATTTAGGCTGAAAGCAAAGTAGGATGATTTGATCAATAGTTAGCTAAAGGACAAAATCTCTTAAAACTGCTTCTCGGGATATCAAAAAGTTCATATCTTGGCATAACTCGGTTCACGATTTGAGACCTTTCTCGGGCCGATATTTGGCATGTACTTCATACTTCATATCTCGAGAGACGTGCTTGAGATAATGGTCTTCTCATCGTTAAATAGAGTTTCTTCACTTGGAGACTTTTGAGGGGTACTCCAACTTTGTTGACCACGACTTCATGATTATTTCTTCAATCTCTAATTGGGATTTTGAGATACAACGATCCGCCTCCTTTTCGGACTTGGATCTATTTATCCTCATACCTTGTTAGGGTCTTTTCGGATAGAATTCTCCATGATCTTTATGGGAGTTGATTGCTTTTCGTCGTGAGTCTTGATCCTTCATATTGATTTTGGGAATAATGCTTTTCACATCACTTTGGATCTTTAGCAATAAGATTGAATCCTCATGCCTTGTTAGGGCCTTTTTAGACTCGCCAATCTTCGCGCCCCGCTTCATAAGTTATGCCTTGGCTATGAACTCTTATCATTACCGAGCAACTTTTAAACGATCTTGGGCTAGAAGCTAAGTAACTTTTCAAACCGTATGACCTTACTTATTGCAGATAAATTATTAGCAAGTGATGGGAGAATAGGCAATTAATTACACCAAGTGAGCTTGCGCAAGAATACCGACTTATAATTGACTCTATCATTTCTCATTATCCACAATTTAAAATCTCAAGTAATGAGACTCGTGGATGCTTAGCCTAATAAATCAATTAAGGTCTACATGGTTAAGAATACTAGCTAGAATAAACTTGGATAAGTCTATTCGGGTTTAGTCAAAATAATCTCAACGGGCCTAATATGTCAAAGATTTCAAAACTAGCTACACCACTTTATTAATATTTTTTACTTTATTGGGATATATACATATGAAAGCAACGATAAAAAATTAAAAATTACGACTAAATGGCCAAAGTTAATAAAAAATTTGAAAAATGTTGAAAAAGATGATTTTCCGGTTAAATGAAGGCATTTTCATGGAAAAGTCCACTTAAAACTTCGATAGAAGTCCCCCCATACACTTAAGATAAACATTGTCCTCAATGTTTAAGCATGTGGGAAAAGTCTCCCCTACACTTATGACATTCTGCACGTTGGTTAAATCAAGCTAAGGGAGAGACGACTAAAGTGATCAATTTCAAATGTGAGTATGAAGAAAATTGAATCACGATAGTTGAGAGAAAGAACCGGATTTCGGATAACACGGGAACACGGTTCTTCAAAGGTTCCAAAAGTGCACTTACCCCTGTAATCACATCACCACACAAACACAAAGAACCTATAGAGGTCCCCCTACACTTAGGAGGTTAAAACAGAAAAGGATAGATACTCGGGCTACCTCCCGAGGAGCGCTTGTTTTTGATAACCGAGTCACGAGCCTGACTCGACCCAAAATTAGTTCATGGGAAACGTGGTGAGGGATGGAATCATCTCATGAGAAATGTCCTCACCAAAGTACAACTTCACTCGGTGGCCATTCACCTTAAAATTAGGTCCATTAGGTTGAGCGAGCTCGAGAGTACCATATGGAAAAATTTGGGCAATGGTGAATGGGCCGGACCAACGAGATTTCAGCTTGCTCGAAAATATTTTCAACCGAGAGTTAAAGAGTAAAACTTTGTCTCCAACTTGGAACTCTCGGTTTTTAATCTTAGAGTCGTGAATGAGCTTAGTCTTCTCCTTATAGATCAAAGAATTTTCATAAGCCTCATTCCGGAGTTCATTCAGCTCATTGAGTTGGATCTTACGTAGGTCACCGACTTTGTTGATATCAAAATTAGCCCACTTCAAGGCCCAGTAAGCCTTGTGCTCCAACTCAATGGGGAGGTGGCATGCTTTCCCGTACACGAGACGATATGGTGTACAACCAATAGGAGTCTTGTATGCGGTACGAAAAGCCCACAAAGCATCATCAAGTTTATCAGCCCATGAGGCACGATGCTCTCCCACGGTTCTTTCAAGAATTCGCTTTAAGCCTCGGTTAGAGATTTCAGCCTGGCCATTAGTTTGTGGGTGGTAGGCGGTGGAAAGACGATGATTTACACCATACTTAGCCATGACTCTTGCGAATTGGTCATTGCAAAAATGAGTCCCGCGATCACTAATAATGGCACGAGGCACACCGAATCTAGCGAATAGCGACTTCAAAAAGTTACAAACCACCCTTGCGTCATTAGTGGGTAAAGATTTGGCTTCAACCCATTTAGAAACGTAGTCAACGGCTACAAGGATGTATTTGTTTCCTTTAGAGGAAGGGAATGGCCCCATAAAGTCGATACCCCAAACATCAAAGAATTCACATTCTTGAATGAAATTCTGAGGCATCTCGTCTTTATGTGTGATCTTGCCTTGTTTTTGGCAAGCATCACAATGTTTAACCATCTCGTGAGCATCACGATAAATGGTGGGCCAATAAAATCCCGAGTCAAACACTTTTTTGGCGGTGTAGTTGGGACCAAAGTGACCACCGGTGGGTCCTTTGTGGCAAGCGTCAAGGATTTGTAAAGCTGACGGTCCATCAACACATCGGCGAATAATCAAATCGGCACATTGTTTGAATAGATACGGGTCATCCCAAAAGTAAGTCTTAATGTCTTTGAAGAACTTCTTCTTTTGTTGGGATGTTAGCCCGTCAACGAGAATTCCACCCGCCAAGTAGTTTGCAATGTCCGCAAACCACGGGGTTTCATCAGAAGTCGAGTTGATAGACATTAAGGTCTCCAGGGGAAAAGACTCATTGATCTCTTTGTTCGGATGATCCCTTTGGTAAGGATCCTCAAGTCTACTGAGATGATCCGCGGCTAGGTTTTCAGCTCCCTTCTTATCACGAATTTCGATTTAAAATTCTTGAAGTAGCAAAACCCAACGAAGAAGTCTTGGTTTAGAATCTTGTTTAGTTAACAAGTACTTTAACGCGGAATGATCGGTATAAACGATTGTGGTGGAAAGGACAAGATAGGGGCGGAACTTTTCAAAGGCATAGACAAGAGCTAAAAGCTCTTTTTCGGTTGTCGTGTAATGCAATTGAGCCCCTGTCATTGTCTTGCTAGCGTAATGGATTGGTTGGAAGTGTTTGTTCACTCTTTGGCCCAAAACCGCTCCAATAGCAAAGTCGCTAGCATCGCACATCAACTCGAAGGGAAGCTCCCAATTAGGGGTAACCAAGACGGGTGCCTTAGTTAGCTTATCTTTAAGCAAGTTGAAGGCTTCAAGACACTCATCAGAAAAGATAAAAGGAGTATCTTTTTCCAAGAGGTGGGTCATCGGGCGAGCGATTTTAGAAAAATCTTTGATAAAGCGACGGTAGAAGCCCGCATGACCAAGGAAACTTCTCACACCCTTCACGGTTGAAGGTGGAGGCAACTTAGCGATAACATCGACTTTAGCACGGTCTACTTCAAGACCGGCTTTGGAGATCTTGTGTCCTAGCACGATGCCCTCTTTTACCATGAAATGGCATTTTTCCCAATTAAGAACAAGGCGAGTGTCTTCACACCGCTGAAGCATACGTTCTAAATTGGCAAGGCATACAGAGAAAGAATCGCCATAAACCGAGAAATCATCCATGAATACTTCCATAGTGTCTTCCACCATGTCATGGAAGATAGCCATCATACACCTTTGGAACGTCCCAGGAGCATTGCATAAACCAAAAGGCATACGTTTGTAGGCAAATGTTCCGTAGGGACAAGTGAATGTGGTCTTTTCTTGGTCCTTGGGATCGATGGGAATTTGAAAATACCCGGAGAAACCGTCTAAAAAGCAGTAATAATCATTACCCGCTAGTCGCTCGAGCATTTGATCCATGAAAGGTAGAGGAAAATGATCTTTTCTCGTGGCATCATTGAGTTTTCGATAGTCAATACAAACTCTCCACCTAGTAACGAGACGAGTGGGAATCAACTCGTTGTGTTCATTGGGAACAACGGTTATTCCGCCCTTCTTGGGCACACAATGGACGGGACTTACCCAAGCCGAATCCAAGATAGGGTAAATCAAGCCGGCATCTAGAAGTTTGATAACCTCTTGTTTGATGACGTCATGAATGCGAGGATTAACCCTTCTTTGGCTCTGGATTGCGGGTTTAAAGTCATCTTCCATGAGAATCTTGTGAGTACAAAAGTTTGGATCAATTCCGCGGATATCAGAAATTTTCCAAGCAATTGCCTTCTTATGATCTTTAAGCACGGTGATGAGGCGAGATTTTTCGTCTTCTTTCAAGTCCTTGGCGATGATGACAGGCGACTTATTCTTATCTTCAAGGAACACGTACTCGAGATGGGGCGGCAACTCCTTAAGTTCTAAATCCGAAGGATTTTCGATGGGAGGCGTATTCAAAGTCGGAGCATCGATAACAATAACCGTGGGAGATGGTGGAGAAATATTGTCTTCTTTGAGAAGGTTTTCAATGAGGCGAAGATCTTCATCCCAATCGGTGGGAGAATCGTCATGTTCTAAGTTCACATCTCCCGTGGTGGCTTCCAAATCTTTCTAAAGGAAATCAATTTCTCCAAATAGAGATAGTGATGAATCAATAGAGGAAACGGTCTCAACATTGGGAAGAGAGGTAGGAATACTTTTACAAGCATCTTTGAAGTGTTCTTCACAAGCCTCATCAAGAACGTCAATACAATTAACACTCTCGTATGAATAAGGCTGTTTAGAAAGCTTTCCCATGTTGAAGACGATTTTATCGTCCCCCACTCTCATGATAAGCTCACCGGCTTCAACATCAATGAGAGTGCGACCGGTCCTTAAGAATGGACGACCAACGATCAATGGTACACGAGGGTCCATGTCATAGTCAACGACAATGAAATCGGCAGGAAAAGTGAATTTGTCGACTCCTACAAAGACGTCTTCGGCTGTCCCCACTGGATAAGCAACCGTACGGTTAGCTAATTCCAAAGTCATTTTGGTGGGGACTAGCTCAGGGAGAGATAATTGCTTCCAAACACTTAAGGGCATTAAGTTAATACTGGCACCTAGATCAGCTAGGGCCATGCAATTCTCTACTCCCGGGAAGTTACAAGGGATTAAGAAACGACCCGGATCACCAAGCTTGGTTGTCAATTTCCTTAAGAGCACTGCAGAGCAATTCTCATTAAGTTGGGTGTTAGCAATATCAAGAAGTTTCTCCTTGTCGCTAAGAAGATCTTTGAACATTTTCGTGTATTTAGGCATTTGAGCGAGAGCCTCAGCGAAGGAGATGTTGAAATTCAATTGTTTAAACATTTTGAGAAAGTTCGAAACTTGAATATCGTCCTTGCTTTTGAGCTTCTCTTTCCTCAACCTTGATGGATAAGGTATATCGGAAGAAGAGGAAGTCTTTGGGAGAATAGGATCACTCACATCCTTGGGTGGAGGAGGGGTAGAAGTAAGAGGTGGAGAAATTGGGGAAGTAGAAGGATGAGGAATAGGAGCAGGTGACTCGTTTTCCTTAGTCACAATCACCGGTGGAGGTATAGGAAGCTCGGGTTCCTTGGTACCTTTGCCACTGCGAGTGGTGATTGCTTTCATCTCCCCTCTTGGATTCGCAACGGTGTTACTCGGAAGAGTACCCGAAGAAGAGGATTGATTACCTTGGAAGAAACCAGCCATCATGTTCCTTAAGTCATTCATTTGACTTGCCAAAGTGTTTCTCATATCAGCTCTCAGATCGTTTCCTTGTTTCACCATGTCTGCTTTCAAGTTGAGCACTTCCCGCTGGAGATTTTCCACAATCACATCATTGGTCCGCATGTAGGTTTCAACATCTTGGTGTAATGCGGTGGGTTGGTTGGGAGGGGGAGCATGGTAAGCGGGTGGTTGATAAGCAGGTTGTTGGTAAACTTGGTTGTTTCTTTGAGGTGGATATGGTTGTTTGTGAGGTGGTATGTATGGTGCACGAGGTTGTTGTTGTTGTTGAGGAGGGCGATTGAGGTTTTGTTGTTGGTTTGGGTTATTAGGAGGAAAACCGGGCGGTGAGAGAAAGTTTTTCGAGCGGTAGCTAAGCAAGTTGCGGTCTCCTTGAGGACGAGCTTGATAAGCGTCCGGAGGATAGGTACCGTATGCTGCATTCACATTCTCAGAAGGATAGTCTTGGGTGGCGGTACAAGTGGTGTAAGAGTGAGGACCCCCGTATATCTCACATGGTTGGCTAACAGCATTGACTTGAGCGTCTTGAGCGTTTTTAGCGTTGATGCTGTTGGTGTTGTTAGCGGTGTGGGTAACAAGCGATTCAAGAAGCGTAGTAATTTTGTCAAGTCGCTTGTCGCTGTCACTAGTACTAGCACTAGCGGCATTGGTCCGCACACTCTTGGTTTGCACACGAGACTTATTCTCAATGATATCCCAAGCGGCATTGGAAGTCTTAACCAAAATATTACCCCCCGAGGCACTATTTAGTGAATCTTGGTCATTCATGCTTAAACCATTATAAAAAGTATTAATTTGGTGCATTTTGGTAAAACCATGTTGTGGGCACTTTCTTAAAAGATCTTTAAAACGGTCCCAAGATTCACTAAAAGACTCATCGTACTTTTGTTCAAAATTGATAATTTCTTTCCGCAAAGCAGTAATACGAGAGGGTGGGAAAAAGTAATTTATGAACTTGGTATCCAAATCCGTCCACGTAAGAATACTTTGTGGCGGTTCCTTAGCAAGCCAATGTCGGGCTTATCCCTCTAGGGAGAAAGGAAAAAGTTGCAAACGGATTACCTCTTGTGGAACACCATTGAATTTGACCGTATTCGTGAGTTGCAGGAATCTCTTGATGTGGTCATGTGGATCATCAATGGTACGCCCCAAGAATGGTTGAGCAGAGACCATCTGAATAAAACCGGATTTGAGCTCAAAGTTGTTGGCTGCAATCGCGGGTATGACAATTCGATCATTGTTTCCCTCCACATGTGCTTGTAACAGTTCAATCATAGGGCGATTGTCCGGTAGAGGTTCATTGTTGTTGTTATTATTGTTATTGAGAGGTGGATTGTTATTGTTGTTATTGTTTTGAGGTGGGTTATTGTTGTTGTTTGTACACCGGCCATGTCTAAGTCTTCGAGAGGCTCAGGCTCTTGATAAGACGTTGATCGTGTACACATGCACCTACAAAAGAACTAACAAGGCAAACAAGAAATATTTTTGGTTTTTATGGTTTTTTAATTTTTATTTTTTTGTATTTTTGAAAATTTTATATTTTTTTTGGATTTTTGAAAATTTTTAAAGCTGAAAATGTAACGTTCACGGCGAACGGATCCCAAAATCCAAGTTCTCACAAAAAACTGTTAATCTTAACGAGAAGAGCCGGCAGCGGCGCCATTTGATACAAGGCTTTTGTATTGGTTCTAGATTGGTTCTCGGAATCTTCTCGAATTGATTCACAGCTCAAAGTGGAATGATTTGTTCTGGGTGACAAATAGGGGGTTTGGTTTTCTATTCTACTAAAAAGGTAAATGAATGAAGTAAATAAAGATTTAAACCAAAAACAGTTAATGAAATCAAACTTGAATTTAAATTAAACAATTGACTGATTAAACAGTAAAATAACCTTACTGAAAAAATGGTGCTACTCGGAATAATGATCATGCGGAATATTTGGCTACTCGGAATATTTGGCTCTATCCGGAATATAAGGCTATTCGGAATAATTTAGGCTATCCGGAATAATGATGTTACTCGGAATAAACATGATACTCGGAATAATTTGCCATGCGGAATAAATATCTCTATGCGGAATAAATGTTCTATGAGGAATAAAAAAGCTTATGCGGAATAAAATGACTACATGGAAAAAAGTCCTACTCGGAATAACTGACCTATGCGGAATAAGCGGGCTATCCGGAATAAAGAGGCTATGCGGAATAATTACACTATCCGGAATAAAGAGGCTATGCGGAATAAAATGACCATTCGGAATAAAGAAGCTTATGCGGAATAATGATCTACTCGGAATAAATTGGCTATGAGGAATAAAATTCCAACTCGGAATAAAAGACCATTTGAACTAACAATGCTACCCGGAATAAACTGACTATGCGAAATAAATGTCTTGTTCCGAATATTCTGGGTATGTAGAACAGTCACAGCGAGAAACGGGGAACACGATTTAATCAAAAATCCACCAAGTTTTTAACCAAGTTTTTAACCAAATCTTAAACAAAACTAATCACAAATCATCTTCTAGCCATAAACAACAAATCCCAATCATAAAAACACAAAACTCACCAACTTTTGAAGATCAAAATCAACCAAAAAGAACTTTAAAACTTTGAATAAAAAGAGAAGATGAACAAGATGAAATGGAAAGAATATAATGATAATTAAGGTTTAAACAATCAAAGGGAAAAGATTAAACTACAAGATTGGTGAAAACAAGAATGAAAATCACCAAACACCCTAATGGTGTTTGTGATGCCTACGAACAAAAAGGAAAGAAAAGGGAAAACGAAAACTAAAAAACTGGCTAAAAAGTGTGAAGGGAATCCCTTTATATAGTCCTAGTGGTTGGTTGGTGAGTGGGGTTTCTCCCTTTCTTCTTGTCTTCTCGTCTTTTCAAAAGAGTTGACGTTTTCGATTCTGATTCGGGATTTGTCGACGATTAAATTCAACTCGTCTTTTAATTTCTTCGTTTAATAGACTTGAGTTTCTTCGACATATGAAAATCTTCCATCTTTGGTCCTTTTCTTCGGTAAATCTTCAAATAGGCCCATTTACTTCAAATCTTTTGCATCTCTTGGACAATAGACTTCGTCTTGAGTCTTTTTCCTCGATAAAACCCGTGCAATCCCATGTTTTCTTCAATATTCATCCGGTTGACTCTGAAAACACAATAAACACAAAAACCACGCATAATTCCAAGCAAATGATATTAAACACGCGTTTTGGTCTTATTTTAGTAAGAAATAAGTGGTAAAAGGATGGGTGTTTTCACACCTATCAATGCCTGGTTGGCCGATGATGTCATTGTACGGGGTTTCGGAGCGCACTATCATGAAGTCCATCCATACGGTAGACGAGTGTTCTCTGCTACCTATGGTTACCGGGGTGTGGATTTGACCTAATGGTCGGGTTTTATGCCCCTTAAATCTTGTGAGCATGGTTGTAGTTTGCTTTAGCTCCTTTCTACGAGTAACTGCTCGAAACAGTGTTCATTCAATATGTTTGCCGCAGATCCCCCGTCGATACATATCTTATGGATGACGTGATCCCCAAGACTGATGCTTATTTCTAACGATCCCCCCTTGAGGTTGGTGTTAGTGAGAATGGGAAATGATATCTCCCATTGGTGAGAGAATTCTTGGACCATTTTCCTCTTTATGTTGCGCGCGTCTTTTTGTACCATGTATATGGTTATTGCTTTTTCTTTTTGTTTTTTGATTTCGCTCTTTTTTGCTTCTGCTCCTTTCCTTTAATCCCTGATGAGGTGATTTAGTTTTCTAGCTTTGACGAGACTTTCAATGTGCTTTTTCAGCTGTACGCACTCATCGGTAGCGTGACCCTTGTCATCATGGTACTCGCAGTGCTTGCTATTGTCCATTTTGTCCGTTGGGCCAGTCATTTGGCTGGGCTTTGGAAAGTTCGAGCCTTCGGATAAAAATATCACCCTATGAGTCATCTTTAGGGGGTTAACTTGCTGCTGTTGTTGTTGTTGCGCCCTGGATTCTGGGTGCCTTAGAAATCTAGGGTGCGGCTAATGTTCTTGTTGTATGACTGTTTCCTTGGTCTGTCTTGGAATTTATAGTTAGGGTTCGTCTGCCTGCTATCCGCCGTTGCGGCCTCCCCTTGGATAAATGCTCGGACCCTTCGCATTACTCCGTTAAAGGTTTCGGGATTTTTGTCATTTTGCTTCCTTATTAAGTCATGATTTGTAATTCTTGTCAAGAAGCCTGATATCTATAAGTTTCGAGACATTCTTTGATCTGGTTGCATTCGGATTTGAAACGTTCTATGAAATCTTCTAGAGATTCATTATGTTTTTGTTTGACTCTTGCGAGTGAAACTGGGATTTGTCACACTTCTTTTGTTGGACATAGTTTCTTCTAAATGCTCTACGTAATTCTTCAAATCCATTGATGCTCCTTCTTGGGAGTCTATCAAACCAGTTTTGTGCGTTTTCAATAGCGTGGAATTAAACATGTGGCACCATACAGCCTTAGGCCATTGCTCTATCCCTGCATAGGGCTCGAACACTTTTAGGTGGTCATCAGGATCAGTCGTGCCATCATAAGTTTTGATGTTCGACGGCATGCGTCTCCTTTTGTCTTGATAAGTAGTGATGCATTTTGAAAACGCGTTTCCTTTTTCACGTCGCCACGGGAGGGACCATTCCTCGTTGCCTCATACCCTTGGGTGTCACGACGTCCTGTGACACTTGCTGCCTTAATTAGAGGATTTTGAGGAGGAGGAAGTTATCCTACGACGTCGAGGGTGGTGGTCGCTAGAGTCAGAATCCGATGAGCTTTCGCTCGGGGATTTTCTCTGTCGGGACTTCCCTGCACTTTTTTCCTTCCCTCGTCGTCCTTGTTCATAGGATTTCGGGGAGGAACTTTCCTCCTGTTGCCCGAGTCTTCTGAGGACACTGCGCTGTCGTTTATAAGGTTGTGCTAGTAGATCCGTGCCTCTTGGGTCAGGGCCTAGTCTATCCTTTACGCTAGTGCACTGACCGTTGTTAGTAGGTGTGATGTCACACCCCACCAATGGCAGAATATGGGGCGCGACGTATGGATATCATCACAACAAATGGTGTCTCTATATAGAAGACTAAAATGCAAATATAATGTCATAAATGGCGACACAAATGTCATGACAATATCTCAACAATGCAGGAGTCTAGGTAAGTAGGTAACAGTCCTACCACTTACCCAAGACAAACAATAAACATAAACCAAACAAACATATAGGTAAACTAAGAAGGAACAGGGATCTCCTTCTATATGCAATCCTAAGGCATCCAAGTCTAGCCACTTCTATCCTCAAGCTTAACCACATTCTCACCTGAAAGAGACACTAAAACACGTCAACACAAAGTTGGTGAGAGTCATAGGTTTAGACTCCAACGCTAAATCAGTTACAAAATGTGAATAACAATCATCAACAAAAGAACATATGGACAATGTGTTACAATTATGTATTAACAACTATCAATCAAGACCAATCATACCAAACCAATCCAAGGCTCCTACCTTGCCAAACAACATCATGGTACCTTAGATGATCACCCTATGTACCTATCCCAAGGCCACTACCTTGGCAAACCACAAGGCCACTACCTTGTCAAACCACAAGGCCACTACCTTGTCAAACCACAAGGCCACTACCTTGTCAAACCACAATAACATATCAAAAATCGCATAGCAGTTAATCACATAAGTGTACACACAAGTCCATCACAACCATAAAACACTCACAGCAACAATTTAGTAACAACTCAACACAGTGTCTCTTCCATCCCATCTGAAAGTCAAAAACAAAAATAAATATGGGACTATGAACACTCACCTGATAGCTCCTTCACACGTCCTTGCACTAGCAACAAGCTAACAAACCAAAAACACGAAATCAATAAACGAACCAATCACTAAGATGGCTCATTAACCTATGATGGACATCTAACCCATTCTCACATATTTACCTCATTAATAAGCTCTAATTACCCCATTACCCTTCCTTAACAAGTCCTTAACTTGGTTAAGTTTAACAACTAACCCGTTCGTATTTTACCCAAAACAGTCCCAGTTTTTAGGTCTCAAAACTTTAGGTCAAACGCCCACTTAAACCAACCCATGGTTTCTGTAAAAGGAATATTCACACCCTTACATATGTTGGCTAACACCTCCCACTTGCCCTAACCTTAAAGCTACTGCTAAGGCCCCGATATATATAGATCTACTTTCGTCATTCCAGATTTCCTGATTTTAAACGTACTAAAAGTTTTTTACCATTAAGGGGTCTTACCCTAAACCACCACCTTAGACCAAGTGCAGATATAATTAAAATATATAAACCATCTCTCACGTTCGTGAGAAGATCCCAATGCAACCCTAAGTGCCCCAAACAACCCAAAACTTAAAAAGAAAACAGGCTGAATTTAAAACTGTTTTGACCTCCGACTGTTGTAACCTGTTTTTGACCCACTTCCCGACCTCCAATTTAGTTCTCGTTTCTTGCATTGGAAAGCCACTTCAAATATCTTTCCAGGGGTACTTGGATCGTAAAATAAGAGTTTATAGAACTCCCGATATGATCAAAACAATTGACTCAAAAATCTGCCCAGTTTTTAAAAACGGGTTTAACAAAATCAACCTCATTAATTAACCCTAATCCCTCTAATTACAAGCCCTAATTTATGTAATCATCATATTATGATTAATACAACATTAATTTATTGTTTTTATATTAAACCCTAACCTAAATCCATCATAAGATTATTAAAGAAAACATAAAAACAATTTAATTAAAAAGGGATTTGAAGATTTACCTTGGATTTATGAAAACCCCCAAATTTTATGAAGAACCCTAATTTTTTTTATAAGACTCACGAATTTCCTTCATCTCCAGGAGAAAAATAATGAATTTGGTTTAGTATATACATTATATAGGGTATGGGTGAATCCTAGTCCAACCCAAAGCCCACTTTCTTTTTTTTTTCCTTTTTTTCCTTTTTTTTCTCTTCTAAACCGACCCAAACACCCTTAATTTCGTTTTTTTCTTAATTTTTTTTCTTTTTATTGTTAATTAATATCTTATTAATATTACCTTAATTTACCTTAATTTATTTCAGCTCCTAAAACTCCTAAAACCTCAAAACCGTAAAACTAGTCAAATTTACGCGTTTTACCGTAAAAGACGTAAAATATACACTTTTATAAAAAATCTCAAATTTTGAAATAAACTTTATAATTAAGTCCTAAATGACCTAAAACCATCCCGAAAAATATTCATTTGACTAATTACCTTATCCGAGACCTCTAAATGCTAAACCGTAAATCCTAATAAAATACACTATTACTATAATACTTATACGTATACGTAACCACCAAAATATCACCATTTCATTTCATAGTCACTAATTGTGATCTCATGAACATGAATTAACCGTTCCTCGATTTACTTATGAGTACTCTATACTCATAAACGATAATCACACCAACCTCGTTCACACAAAATAAACACGTAAGCACAAAAATCAAGTAGTCACACATAAAATAACCTAAAAGTAAGACCAAGTGACGAACCTCAAAACCACGGTTGTCACATCACTCCCTCCTAATAGAAATCTCGTCCCGAGATTTACTCCTTAGGATCAACACACAGACAACAAATCACACGAGGATACTTGTTCTAAATGAACTCCTCTCATTTCCACGTGAACTTCAGTTCAAGTTTCAAGATACCACATGTACAAACCAAAAATAATTAAACCCATTGCCAAACTCTTGACCTCACAGTCAATAAATCTCGCAAATGACTCTTCGATAAAACAAAGACTCTTATTAGCACAAAACCCGAATAACCGGACATGCAAATATGCATCCTCAAACAACATTTACCAATCCCAATACATGAAATGTATCATGTATACAACTCATTTCCCCCCAGGTAATTCTATGCTCATAAGCTAATGGTCTGATCTTCCCAAAGATCATAAATGGACCTACAAAACTCTACATCAACTCTTCTATTTTACCAAAACATACCACCCATTACTATGGGTGAAACTCCATACATAACTTTGTCACTAAATCTAGTGGTTTCCTCCTTTTCTATATAGCATCCCTTGTTGCTCTCATTCTGTCCACAAACACCATTACCACATTAGTAGCCTCTTTTACCAATTCTAGTCCACAATGAGGACAACTCACCCTATCCTTTCATATCGTGCCTCAAATGGCATTTATCGACTTCTAGTACGATAACTATCATTATATGAAAACTCAGCCATCGCTAACGAGTTTCCGAACTACCTCTAAATCAATCACCCATGTCCAATTACGTTCATCAACTCCCTTCAGTACGTATCCCAAACTACTTTAAATTCCAATTTCCTTACAAAGTGACCTATGACGGTCTTTCACATATCCATTAATTCTTCCAACTTCCCAACTACGTGACTTCTCATTCCTCTTGAAATAGGTGATGAATTAGTCAGTCTATCGACTATCACCCAACTCTCATCGTACTTAATCCCCCACCGCATTATGTATCCCTTCCACCAACTTCGTCCTTACATCGCCCTTTCTAAACTACTCCTATCCATGTAGGAAGTATAGTCTACGTCCCTTTCCTCCTTACGATTGTCCAAGCCACGCAACATAAATGTTGACGCGTTCACTGCTTTAGACAACTCAACTCGTGCAACCCACATCCTTCATCCAAACCACTCTAATACATCATCCCTATAGTTCAAGTTCGTCTCAACTTCACCTCATCCTTCTTATTCCATGTCTCATCGACCATGCTTGCCTTTCCCAGATGGTACTTGGCCTTGCAATTTTCTTTCATCAATTAACTCCACCCATCACCTTTGCCAAATGTTCAATCAAGATGATTGAATATGTGTTGGATACGTTCATGATCCGTATAGATCATTCTCCACGTCTCGTACACCAAATGCCTCTAGCATTCTAGGCAGATATAACAGTCCAGCTCCACTAACTAAGTCTATCCAGTTCTTCCAAATCTTCAGTTCCTGCAACGTATAAGCGATCGCCTTTCTTTGTCGTCCTCGTACGCATCCAAATCCCTGCTCCACGTATCGTCATGCTTCGCGAATTCATCTAGTCCTTCCGATAATGCCAAGATCTGCTCATCATCCAATCCACCTTTTCAGCCTCCAAAATGCTTCCTCGTCCTTCTTCACTTCGCCCCTTGCTGGTTTCACGATATGCCATCATCTCTGACTACTAGTCCTGGCCAACCAAATCCTAAAACTCACACTTGAAAATCTCACGTTTCATTCCCTTTACTAACAACTCCAAAACCAACACATAATTCGCCTCATCCTCCTTCTATGATTTGAGTAGATCAAGATGTCGTCGATGCTCCCGATGACAACTCGTTTATATACGTTCATGCACACTCGGTTCATTGACTCCATGAAACCGCTAGTGCTTTGGCGAAGCCAAATGCATAACCGTAAACCCAAAGCGTTCATACAACATCCATAGCAATTTCAATTATGTCCTCCTCACACCCTCTCTTAGCAGCAATACAAATAAATTCCTTGCAATTTCTAACAGCTCTTGTTCTTAATTCACTCCATCAACGATTTGCCTTGGAAGACACTAACTACAACTCCTCTCACTTCTCCTACTTGCTCTATTCATGGTTCTACCTCAACGCTCCTAAACCATACAAAACCAAAACTACATCCTGAATACACCAGATACGATCGACGAATTAAACCCACGGATAACTAACGACATTTCACGTGCACCAATTAAAACAAATCAAAAACCACGAGACTCCAAAGAAAACTCAAACCCAAAACATGTATCAATTCCAAATGACCCATGACAACGAAAAATAATCCAAGAAACACCCAATGGCAACCAAAACATACTACGCCCTGCGACATATTATTTAAACCGTGCAAAAGATCGACTTTCCAAAAGAATATATATATATATATTTTTTTTAAATATATTTTTTTTTACCTCCCCACATCTATGTGACTCAAACCATCTACAAACAACCTTCTAGACATTCTCAAAACTCAACTCAAAGACTAGGTATCCCGTGCATCCCAAATCATAAAAATAAAACTACTATTCAAACTCAACCTTGAACCCGACACTTGTACAACAATTCCGACCAGTCCACTGACCTCCCATGACTATACATTCTGAATATTTGAAAAGTACGTTCCGAGTACATAATTTTAGGCTTTTGAATCACCCAAAAAGCTTTAAAAACGAACAAGTTATGACTAAAACAATTTTATGCTAGTTGTTTTAAAAACTAAAGAATAGACTTAGTGATCAATGCAATCCTTTTCAATGAAAGATATAATTGTATGTGAAATATTCATAAACTCCTTTTAACCTTGTATTAATAACTATAAATGACATGAATCGGTTAAATCCAATTATATAAACTATGTAAGTAGAAAGAAATTTTACTTTGCTTTATTTTAAAGAAAGTCTTTTAGAATTTGAAATAAATAAGTGTTGAAAAAAAAAAAAAACTTATGTTACATCTTGTTTCAAACATGACTCCAACCTTACCCTTATTTTACCGAATACAACCAACTATCTAACTCTATAGTAGATTTCCAAGTCCCCCCTTTTTCCATATACCAACCAAAAGAAATGTAAGACTCAACCCAAAAGATTTTATTATCCCAAAAGAAATCTCCATTTATTTCAACGGACTTAAAACCCAGAACAACATTTTAAAACGTACACGTGAAATATGAACTCAAAGAATACGCTACAAGACACAGTTCAAAAAAAATTCGAAACGTTGTTGAAACTCCATCAACTCCAGCACTATAAAACACGAACAAACACAAGGTACGTTCAAGTTATAATAACTAGTGAACGACCATATACCATAACTTAACACATAGTAGTATATATACATCCGCATATATATACCTATTAAATCACCCAAAACATACTCGTTACCATACATGTCGGATCAACCAATCACGTCATACACTCGTTTTTCCACACGAGTAATCACCATCTCACCGTGCCACAACAAAGCATAAAACCCACCTCCAAAACCAAACCATATCGTGTGACCCCAAAATCACACAACACAACTATAACCCAAAACATATAACACACTAATAAAAATAGCCATATCGTAGGCAGCCGTTACATAAACCCATATATTATACGTATACCCAATATCTACATCTCACCATATACAAGCATGTACTAATCCTCTTTCATGCAATCATACTTGAGAACCCATTGAAGTTGTGGTACTTGTATAACTATGTTGGTCACCATACTTATACAATTACCCTTTTCCCAATGCACTCCCTCTTATGATGACACTTATAAGAATCAATACAACATATAACACATAAATCTATCTACTCACATAAGCTCATAACCACATAACCAATAAGGTCAAAAAACTCCATCTATAAAATAACATAATAAAACTCTTGGAATACAGAAATCCATAGTCTAGCTAAAACAGCCTAGACTAAATCCAAAACGAAAACATAATCAGTTATAAGTCATGTCGCCCATAAGAGTGGAAATAGCATAAGGTCCTTCATATTCACCTACTCCTAATAACTTGAACCACCACATGATTCTTAGGGAACATGACTTAAACATCAAAAGAAAATAATACCCCTCAGGTACATAAAATAACCCAACAAAAGATAGAAACTACTATGTACCAAATTATGTACTATAATGTACATTATAAGTAAAATACGACAATGACTAGCGTGGGCGATTATGGTTAAACCCGCACTACTCACAACTCGAAAAGAAAGTAACATGTGGCTAAGTATGAACTTACTATGGTTCAATTCATACCAGTCAAAACATCACAATAAATAACATTCAAACACATCAATTATAATAAAATGCACACATACTCCTATGACGCCTATATGCAGGGACCCTTAAGCTATAGACTAGGATACGCGACTAGGCAACCTAATTCTCTATAACCATTGTCTCTTATACCATTCTGTCACACCCCACCAATGGCGGAATATGGGGCGCGACGTATGGATATCATCACAACAAATGGTGTCTCTATAGAGAAGACTAAAATGCAAATATAATGTCATAAATGGCGACACAAATGTCATGACAATATCTCAACAATACAGGAGTCTAGGTAAGTAGGTAACAGTCCTACCAATTACCCAAGACAAACAATAAACATAAACCAAACAAACATATAGGTAAACTAAGAAGGAACGGGGATCTCCTTCTATATGCAATCCTAAGGCATCCAAGTCTAGCCACTTCTATCCTCAAGCTTAACCACATTCTCACCTGAAAGAGACACTAAAACACGTCAACACAAAGTTGGTGAGAGTCATAGGTTTAGACTCCAACGCTAAATCAGTTACAAGATGTGAATAACAATCATCAACAAAAGAACATATGGACAATGTGTTACAATTATGTATTAACAACTATCAATCAAGACCAATCATACCAAACCAATCCAAGGCTCCTACCTTGCCAAACAACATCATGGTACCTTAGATGATCACCCTATGTACCTATCCCAAGGCCACTACCTTGGCAAACCACAAGGCCACTACCTTGTCAAACCACAAGGCCACTACCTTGTCAAACCACAAGGCCACTACCTTGTCAAACCACAATAACATATCAAAAATCGCATAGCAGTTAATCACATAAGTGTACACACAAGTCCATCACAACATAAAACACTCACAGCAACAATTTAGTAACAACTCAACACAATGTCTCTTCCATCCCATCTGAAAGTCAAAAACAAAAATAAATATGGGACTATGAACACTCACCTGATAGCTCCTTCACACGTCCTTGCACTAGCAACAAGCTAACAAACCAAAAACACGAAATCAATAAACGAACCAATCACTAAGATGGCTCATTAACCTATGATGGACATCTGACCCATTCTCACATATTTACCTCATTAATAAGCTCTAATTACCCCATTACCCTTCCTTAACAAGTCCTTAACTTGGTTAAGTTTAACAACTAACCCGTTCGTATTTTACCCAAAACAGTCCTAGTTTTTAGGTCTCAAAACTTTAGGTCAAACGCCCACTTAAACCTACCCATGGTTTCTGTAAAAGGAATATTCACACCCTTAAATATGTTGGCTAACACCTCCCACTTGCCCTAACCTTAAAGCTACTGCTAAGGCCCCGATATATATATATATATATCTACTTTCGTCATTCCAGATTTCCTGATTTTAAACGTACTAAAAGTTTTTTACCATTAAGGGGTCTTACCCTAAACCACCACCTTAGAACAAGTGCAGATATTAATTACAATATATAAACCATCTCTCACGTTCGTGAGAAGATCCCAATGCAACCCTAAGTGCCCCAAACAACCCAAAACTTAAAAAGAAAACAGGCTGAATTTAAAACTGTTTTGACCTCCGACTGTTGTAACCTGTTTTTGACCCACTTCCCGACCTCCAATTTAGTTCTCGTTTCTTGCATTGGAAAGCCACTTCAAATATCTTTACAGGAGTACTTGGATCGTAAAATAAGAGTTTATAGAACTCCCGATATGATCAAAACAATTGACTCAAAAATCTGCCTAGTTTTTAAAAACGGGTTTAACAAAATCAACCTCATTAAACCCTAATCCCTCTAATTACAAGCCCTAATTTATGTAATCATCATATTATGATTAATACAACATTAATTTACTGTTTTTATATTAAACCCTAACCTAAATCCATCATAAGATTATTAAAGAAAACATAAAAACAATTTAATTAAAAAGGGATTTGAAGATTTACCTTGGATTTATGAAAACCCCCAAATTTTATGAAGAACCCTAATTTTTTTTATAAGACTCACGAATTTCCTTCATCTCCAGGAGAAAAATAATGAATTTGGTTTAGTATATACATTATATAGGGTATGGGTGAATCCTAGTCCAACCCAAAGCCCACTTTCCTTTTTTTTCCTTTTTTTCCTTTTTTTTCTCTTCTAAACCGACCCAAACACCCTTAATTTCGTTTTTTTCTTATTTTTTTTTCTTTTTATTGTTAATTAATATCTTATTAATATTACCTAAATTTATCTTAATTTATTTCAGCTCCTAAAACTCCTAAAACCTCAAAACCGTAAAACTAGTCAAATTTACGCGTTTTACCGTAAAAGACGTAAAATATACACTTTTATAAAAAATCTCAAATTTTGAAATAAACTTTATAATTAAGTCCTAAATGACCTAAAACCATCCCGAAAAATATTCATTTGACTAATTACCTTATCCGAGACCTCTAAATGCTAAACCGTAAATCCTAATAAAATACACTATTACTATAATACTTATACGTATACGTAACCACCAAAATATCACCATTTCATTTCATAGTCACTAATTGTGATCTTATGAACATGAATTAACCGTTCCTCGATTTACTTATGAGTACTCTATACTCATAAACGATAATCACACCAACCTCGTTCACACAAAATAAACACGTAAGCACAAAAATCAAGTAGTCACACATAAAATAACCTAAAAGTAAGACCAAGTGACGAACCTCAAAACCACGGTTGTCACATGTGATGAAGGTGCCCCTTTTCCTTGAGTCTTGATATTCCTCTGAGGACGAGGCGTCCTCGATAATAGGCACGTCAGAGTAAGTTGTGTGTTTATGTAACACCCCATTTTGATAATGGAATGTCACGTGTAATTATGGCGTGTCATCAAAGCATACAAGGATAAATGTATAAAACATTACATGACCATAGGGATAACCGGAATCAAACGTCGATTCCGAAACATAAGCCCAAAACATAATAAAGCAAAATAAATGAATGAAAGACTAAACAAGCATAAGTATATGAAGGCAAAAAGGAAAAGAAGTCTCTAGCAGCTTCCATCCTATGCACGTCCTCCAAATGCTCGAGTCTCTCCTAGGATACCTGCCGTTTTGGGACATCGAAAGGAAAGTAACGGCTGAGCAAAACGCTCAGTGCAAGGATATAGATATAGTATAAATGACTAAAACATAATAAAGACTTAATAGCAGTGGAAATGTATAAGTCTTGGAAAACCTGGAACATGTTCATAAAACTGGTTTTATAGTTTGAAAAGCCTTATGTTTATCTTATGAAAACTGTTTAACATATTTTAACATTAGCCAATATAGGTCATGAAAAACCACCGTGCATGAATACTTGGAGGGGTGACCTCATCATGCAAATTAGAGGGGCTGCCTCTAATTTAATATACTGGTTTTTGGGTAGGAGGGATCAGCTCCTTGTGAAGGATGCAAGGCACACACCACATTCACCATGAAATCCTGACTGAAAACATGTAACTAGGATGCACCCATACGCCCCACATGATAAATATAAATAAATGGCCAAAAGCTAAAGGGACGCCACGAGCAATCACTCCGCCGTGGTGAAGTCATAACATCAGTGCCTCTAATGTTATGGTTATGGTACCTCCATAACTAGGTGAAACTGGTCATGCATGTATATGGCTATAGGTAATCTTAATTAAACATAAGAAATCAAACACGTAATTTATACTACGGGAAAACAGTTGGCTGCATACGGAGAATCCTAATAAGGAAAGAATGTACATACTGAAAGGACGGGAATCCGTACCTTATGTCCAGTGAACGAGAACGATGAACTGCGAGAATCCTACTTCCGAAACACTAGTGCTACATAAATACGTACATGAAATAAGTATCTGCTTACTAATACATAGCTGGTTTTATGTCATGTCTTAGCTTATTTTATATGTTCTTACTATGTTTTACTGTTTAAGGCCTTAAACTGTGTTAAATCTTATATTCTGTTCATTCTGATTAAGTATTTCTGACATTTCATGTGTTATTATACTTACTATGTAGTAATAAGTAACTTTCCAAAAATAGCAGGTTTCTTAAAATAGAAAGTTTCCAAAAATAGAAAGTTACCAAAAATAGAAAGTTTCCAAAAATAGAAAGTTTCCAAAAATAGAAAGTTTCCAAAAATAGAAAGTTTCCAAAAATAGATTTACTGCTTAAAATAGATATGTTTCTAAAAATAGAAAGTTTCCATAAATAGATTAGCTGCCTTAATTAAATAAGTTTCCATAAATAGATTAGCTGCCTTAAATAAATAAGTTTCTAAAAATAGCTGGTTTCCATAAATAAATTAGCTGCCTTATTTAATTAAGTTTCTAAAAATAGAAAGTTTCCATAATTAGAAATAAGCTGGTTAAATAAGCTAGGTATATAAGCCTAAGTGTTTTCATGATTATTTTCTAAGTCATATGATATATTGTATAGTTTAATAATTATTTCATGTAATTTAATTAAACTATAGCTTATAATATTTAATTAAAGTATAATATGTTTTAATTAAATATATAAATACTTAGGTTAAAATATATATTATTGAATATTAATAATATAACCTACGTCATGTTAATTAATTAATTATATCCATGGTTTTTAAATAATTAATTAATTATAAGTCTTAATAATATAAATACTTAGGTTAAAATAATTTCATGATTATTAATAATTAATTAACCTAAGTCATGTTATTAAATTAATCTCATCTTTTATTAATTTAATTTTAACATAAGTTTATAACATAAAAAAAACTAACATAACCATGATCCGGATCTAAGCTTAACAAAATGAACCGGACATGAATCGACACCGTACCCCGAACTAACTCGGGGTACCCCGTGTCTACCTTTGCTGCCGTGGGACCCACACGCACCAACCAAGACCATATGGTCTCGGTGGTGGTCGGCTTGGCAAACCGAAACCCCCTCGGGGTCGGTTGCAGCCTGCGGCCAAAACAAAACACCCCTTAAAACAACCTTTTGATTTTATTTAACACTAAAACATGTTAGATCTATGCTTAATTATTATGTTTTTGTAAAAACATCTCATGTTCCTAATTTATAAAAAGATTAAATCAAAAGAAAAGGTTTAAAAAGGATTTACCGAATTCGTGGATCAAAAGGATGAAGAACAAACACGATCACCAACTTAATTCCCAAGATCCAAGATCACAAACCACCTCCTTGTGGTGTTCTTAAGGTGGCGGCACAAAGAGGAGAAGGAGGAGGGTTTTTAGGGTTTTTTTCTAAATCTTCTGTAAACTAAAAATGAGTAGTGTAAAAATATTTAACCCCCTTTTTAGTAAAAATTGATGGGCTAAGCCCATCCTCCCTCCTAAATTTCGTGGGAATGGGGCCCACAAGGGGTAACCCGATCATTTTCCGTGTCTAATTAATAAGTGTGTTCTCGTGTTCGTGTTTTACGTGTTTGTTCGTGTTTATTTGTGTTCGTGTTTTGTGTGTTCTCATTAAATAATTAGCGTGACCTAATATATTTAATTACGCTCGTAATAAATATAAATACGTAATTAATAATAGTTCATGTTTTAATTACGTTCATGATTTCATGATCGCATGTTCGTGATTAATTATCGTTAAATAATTATTACGTGATCGTGCATAGTAAATACTTATCGTGTTCTAACACGTACGTAATACGTAAACTCCTAACACGTAATCGTAATCATGCTATATTAGGAAAGTTTTAATCTAGTACGTACGATCCCAAGGGTACTATGCATGGTAAAAGCATGCGGGTTTTACAACTCTTCCCCCCCTAAAAAGAATAATTCGTCCCCGAATTATAGATAACGTAACTGAAAGAGAAACATACCCGAATCACACTAAGAGGGTATGTAAGATACATTAACGTGCAGGTGACCTGGCAGAAAGAACGCGGAACGTGACATGTCTTAAAAGGACATGAAACGTGACGTGACTGAAAGGACATATCTAATTGATAAGTGAAAAACGGATAAGATGTTCGGATGAACTTGTCCGTTTCCAAGTGGCTTCCCTCTTGGAACGGTTCCTTCATAAGATCTTGACACGAATGATAAGTCTTGGTCCTCTTGACCTTGACTTGGAATACGAAGAAGTTCTTGGTTATTAACGTAATGTAGATCCCCTAAATTCGATCGAGGGAATAAGAGTTAATCGTGTAAGAGTAATTGAAACGTTACGATGAAAGACAATTTGACTTAACTGTTAACTAGAAACGATGCACGAGACATAAAGAAACGTAGTACGTGAAAAATTTTGAACGTGATACGTGAAAAATTTTGAACGTGCTACGTGTAGATATGGAGAGTGTAGTATGAGTAAACATATCGTGATCCATGATACATGTAACATATCTTGATCATGATATGAGGAACGTGGAATGAACATGATATGTGAAACATATCGTGAACATAGAATATAATGGCGGTATCGCCAAACGCTAGAAGGTGAGACATAGATTATGACGAGAAACGTCTATCTGAGGATAGGCAGTTATACTAAACTTGGGTCTGGTCTCTCAAGTTCTTGCAAACTTCCTAGAATGAGAAGAAAATGAACGTAAAATCGTAAGCCAAAATACGATCATGAACGTGAATAGTGTCATGAACGCGAGCGCGAAATCAAGTCGTGGAATCAGTATGAAGACGTGAAGTAATTTTAGGAGTGCAATTGCGAATCTTTGTCTGACCCGATAGCTGAGGGATTACCAAGTGATCGGATGAGCCTTGGCGTGGAATGTGTCCGATCAATCCGTTGATTCTGAAATCCGTACGGATGTAAGGATTTTGCAGACTTGATCAAACTGTTGGCAATAACACAGATAGCATCTTGCTTTTTTCTGAGCTTGCTTTAATCTGGTAACCAAAATCCGTGGAGATCTTGTCCCATTTCATTCACAATTTCAGATGATGAAAACATCCCAGTCTGTTGGTGTCCTATCTTAGCCTGTTTGTATGACAAGTATAAAGATATGAACGTAACTGTATCTTGCTTCATCGAACTTGATACATAGGAGTTTGCGAAACCCTGAGTCTCTAAATCTAGACTTCTCTCAGCGTAGGATTTCCTAGAACACCTAATGTAGTGTAGGGTTCTCTCCTTTACGCATAAGCTGAGTCATGGTAAGATTAACCATAAAACCCATGTGATTCAGTGTGTTACTGTAATCAAACAGAATTGATATTGGAAAAAATTTCCAGGGTAGAATTTCTCTTGTCATAGAGTTAGGCTTAGAGGAAATCAGGTTATCCTCAATGAAAACACTGATGAATTTGCTATGAGTTCATGGAAACTCATTCTTATAATGCCGTTGGAGCATTGATGAGACTAATTCAAAATCATAAATCTAGCATGACCGAGTCGTATACGAATAGCAGTCATGGACATGTCCTGCTGTTTCATTCGTCACTGTTGGTAGCATGATCATGAGTTCGATCTTGGAAAAGTGATTAACACGATACGGTTGATTGGACATGTTGTCCATATGTGGAGGAGAATAACGGTCATGAATGGTGATTTGTTTAAGTCGACGGTAGTCGACACATAATCTCATGGTACCATCCTTCTCCTTGTAGGTTCTTCTGGAATGTATAGGAAGACTTTGGAATAATCAACTGGCTATACGTAAAAGAATTAAGTGGTCGTGTCTTACTGACAGCTAGAAAATTTAGCGACCATGGCTAACAACGCACATGCTTGTAAGCATAAATAATTGTACAGATTTTCCTGATGGAAAATCAAGCTGAATGTATTCAGGAGCCTGAACATTACTGTACATAAATATGAATCGTAGCATGGTGTGCTGTTCATAGTCCATAATTAGGATAAAATTCATCTCGTGTCTGTCCGAGGAAAATGCGTTAGCAACTTGGATCTCATCATTAAGCGGAAGGAAAACCCTCGTATACATGGGAATACGAAAGGCGTCCTTCACGGTCATGAATCAATGATTTATGGTTACAAGAATGAAAGTGACATCGGCAACGTGACAGTTATCACTGATGCGCCGATAATGGTATTGAAATTCTTATGGCCTGATTAATACATGGCACACAAAATGGATATACCCTTGGAGGGTACCATGAATTTCTTAGAAATGTTCCATAGTTGGACGTGAGTCATGTATCTTGACTCGTTTCTTGGAACTATAAGCATGACATATGTCTTGACTGGTGTCTTGACATGTGTCTTCAGGTGGTATACGTGAGACATGTGTCTTGACTGATGTCTTGACATGTGTCTCGAGATGTGAAACAAATAGAACTACAAATATTAGGTTATTATGCCAGAATTGGCAGATCGGTTGGACTGCTGATCATTTGTATTCTGATCACGTCCGCGGCCGGAGCCTCGGTTGCGATTTCTAGGATAGTTGCTGTCATACTAGTGGTTACTATCGTCCTGTCTGTCAGTTCCATGATGGTCATTCTCATGACCGTGATTCATGTACTATTCAGCTGAGTGGCCAGCTGGTACCGGTTTGCACTCATATGGCTGAAATGACAGCCGAATGACGTGTGACATGTAACTAAGAATTAGGGACAATGATTGATGGGAATCGTCTGATGGTGAAGCATCTTCTCGTCCAATTTCTTTGCTCCGACGCCTTTGTCTTCGTCTTGTAGGATCTCCAGTTGTGAACAGCATCAACATCTCGTAGCGTCTCCGAACGTCAGCAGCGTCAATCTTTAGTAACATCTCCCAGTTATGAGCGGCATCAGCAATCTTGTAGAATATCATCAATTGAAAATACGCCTGAGGTGATTCAGAATCGACCAGCAAATACTCGTGAAGTATTGCAAGTGGAATATTCATGGATTAAGGTACGTGTAATACACATGAAATACGGTACGTGGAGTACACGTGGAATGCACATGAAATGATCGGTATGGGGTCGATGATTTTAGGAAAGTATATCGGTTAAACGGTTAGGAAAACCATCATGATAACCTGGAAGTACTAGCATAGACATCATTCTGGTTGTAACGGAAACGTTAAAGTGTGGTTACACAAAATTTAACGATGATTTGCCTGACAGCATGATCAATGAAGACCAACCATGACTATCATGAAAGCAGGATTCAATGAAATCTAACAATGTCTTGCAGGACAGCGTAAATAACAAAAGAGGTGTAAAACATAATCAACATGAAGACGGAATTATCATGAAGAAACATGAAACCATCTATCACGAAGAAGTGTATAACATAATCAGCATGAAACTGAAGTTAACCATGACAGTACGAAAACATACTTGACATAAAAACATAATAACTTATGAGGGGACATAAAAAAAAATTAAGCCAATTTAAATCATGAGAAAAATTTTATGCATGAAAAACAGTGCATGAATGCGTAATGTAGTTTATAAAACCTTTATATGTGCGAGGGAACGCCTATGGGTCGGTTCCAAAACAAAAGACATGGCGAGGGGACGCCTATGGGTCGGTCCCAAAGTTAAAAGTTTCGATAAAAGCACATGCGACTAAATCGGGTCAGTCCTGTACCAACCATTACTTAGTCATAATCCCTGCAGCAATGATACATGAAACATAAATAAATGAAACTCATATGTCAAAACTTATCAGAAAAAAAATTTATGTGACTAATTATGAACTATTGGGGTTCAGTCCACATAGCCACTGTTCACGAGGAACATTATGCATGAAACAATGACACATAACTAAATATGAATGACGGTTGTCCATCCATATTAGCAAATCAATATCGATGAAAACATCAAGGTTAAAACCTCAAGGTGCTGAAAACATCATGGTTAAAACAACAATGCGCTGAAAACATCAATACGTAGAATAACAGACGTTGGCTTAGGAAGCTCCTGGTGACTACCCACTAGTCACAGGTCGAGTTTTAGAGCCTACAGGTCGAAGCCTTGGCTCTGATACCATAATTGTAACACCCCATTTTGATAATGGAATGTCACGTGTAATTATGGTGTGTCATCAAAGCATACAAGGATAAATGTATAAAACATTACATGACCATAGGGATAACCGGAATCAAACATCGGTTCCTAAACATAAGCCCAAAACATAATAAAGCAAAATAAATGAATGAAAGACTAAACAAGCATAAGTATATAAAGGAAAAAAGGAAAAGAAGTCTCTAGCAGCTTCCATCCTATGCACGTCCTCCAAATGCTCGAGTCTCTCCTAGGATACCTGCCGTTTTGGGACATGGAAAGGAAAGTAACGGCTGAGCAAAACGCTCAATGCACGGATATAGATATAGTATAAATGACTAAAACATAATAAAGACTTAATAGCAGCGGAAATGTATAAGTCCTGGAAAACCTGGAACATGTTCATAAAACTGGTTTTATAGTTTGAAAAGTCTTATGTTTATCTTATGAAAACTGTTTAACATATTTTACCATTAGCTAATATAGGTCATGAAAAACCACCGTGCATGTATACTTGGAGGGGTGACCTCATCATGCAAATTAGAGGGGCTGCCTCTAATTTAATATAATGGTTTTTGGGTAGGAGGGATCAGCTCCTTGTGAAGGATGCAAGGCACACACCACATTCACCATGAAATCCTGACTGAAAACATGTAACTAGGATGCACCCATACGCCCCACATGATAAATATAAATAAATGGACAAAAGTTGAAGGGACGCCACGAGCAATCACTCCGCCGTGGTGAAGTCATAACATCAGTGCCTCTAATGTTATGGTTATGGTACCTCCATAACTAGGTGAAACTGGTCATGCATGTATATGGCTATAGGTAATCTTAATTAAACATAAGTAATCAAACACATAACTTATACTACGGGAAAACAGTTGGCTACATACGGGGAATCCTAATAAGGAAAGAATGTCCATACTGAAAGGACGGGAATCCGTACCTTATGTCCAGTGAACGAGAACGATGAACTGCGAGAATCCTACTTCCGAAACACTAGTGCTACATAAATACGTACATGAAATAAGTATCTGCTTACTAATACATAGCTGGTTTTATGTCATGTCTTAGCTTATTTTATATGTTCTTACTATGTTTTACTGTTTAAGGCCTTAAACTGTGTTAAATCTTATATTCTGTTCATTCTGATTAAGTATTTCTGACATTTCATGTGTTATTATACTTACTGTGTAATAATAAGTAACTTTCCAAAAATAGCAGGTTACCTACAATAGAAAGTTTCCAAAAATAGAAAGTTTCCAAAAATATATTTACTGCTTAAAATAGATAAGTTTCTAAAAATAGAAAGTTTCCATAAATAGATTAGCTGCCTTAATTAAATAAGTTTCCATAAATAGATTAGCTGCCTTAAATAAATAAGTTTCTAAAAATAGCTGGTTTCCATAAATAAATTAGCTGCCTTATTTAATTAAGTTTCTAAAAATAGAAAGTTTCCATAATTAGAAATAAGCTGGTTAAATAAGCTAAGTATATAAGCCTAAGTGTTTTCATGATTATTTTCTAAGTCATATGATATATTGTATAGTTTAACAATTATTTCATGTAATTTAATTAAACTATAGGTTATAATATTTAATTAAAGTATAACATGTTTTAATTAAATATATTAAATACTTAGGTTAATATGTATTATTAAATATTAATAATATAACCTAAGTCATGTTAATTAATTAATTATATCCATGGTTTTTAAATAATTAATTAATTATAAGTCTTAATAATATAAATACTTAGGTTAAAATAATTTCATGATTATTAATAATTAATTAACCTAAGTCATGTTATTAAATTAATCTCATCTTTTATTAATTTAATTTTAACATAAGTTTATAACATAAAAAAAAACTAACATAACCATGATCCGGATCTAAGCTTAACAAAATGAACCGGACATGAATCGACACCGTACCCCGAACCAACTCGGGGTACCCCGTGTCTACCTTGCTGCCGTGGGACCCACACGCACCAACCAAGACCATATGGTTTTGGTGGTGGTCGGCTTGGCAAACCGAAACCCCCTCGGGGTCGGTTGCAGCCTGCGGCCAAAACAAAACACCCCTTAAAACAACCTTTTTATTTTATTTAACACCAAAACATGTTAGATCTATGCTTAATTATTATGTTTTTGTAAAAACATCTCATGTTCCTAATTTAAAAAATAGATTAAATCAAAAGAAAAGGTTTAAAAAGGATTTACCGAATTCGTGGATTAAAAGGATGAAGAACAAACACGATCACCAACTTAATTCCCAAGATCCAAGATCACAAACCACCTCCTTGTGGTGTTCTTAAGGTGGCGGCACAAAGAGGAGAAGGAGGAGGGTTTTTAGGGTTTTTTTCTAAATCTTCTGTAAACTAAAAATGAGTAGTGTAAAAATATTTAACCCCCTTTTTAGTAAAAATTGATGGGTTAAGCCCATCCTCCCTCCTAAATTTTGTGGGAATGGGGCCCACAAGGGGTAACCCGATCATTTTCCGTGTCTAATTAATAAGAGTGTTCTCGTGTTCGTGTTTGTTCGTGTTTATTTGTGTTCGCGTTTTGTGTGTTCTCGTTAAATAATTACCGTGACCTAATATATTTAATTCCGCTCGTAATAAATATATATACGTAATTAATAATAGTTCGTGTTTTAATTACGTTCATGATTTCATGATCGCATGTTCGTGATTAATTATCGTTAAATAATTATTACGTGATCGTGCATAGTAAATACTTATCGTGTTCTAACACGTACGTAATACGTAAACTCCTAACATGTAATCGTAATCATGCTATATTAGGAAAGTTTTAATCTAGTACGTGCGATCCTAAGGGTACTATGCATGGTAAAAGCATGCGGGTTTTACTGTTTAGGTGTTGTTAGGGTGTCTTGCCCCTTCTGCTTTTCCTCTCTTCTTTATTTTCTCCTTTCTCAACGGAATTCCTTGTTAGAGTTTGAGTCTCTCAAAGCTCGGAGTTCCCTATCGAAATCCAAGTTGACTCTCAAGTTATTTATTGGATTCGCTCTTATACGCGTTGTCATGAGCGAGATTAGAGCCTCGAAGTTTTTCCCGACATAATCATTCATGTCTAGGTCTGGGTCACGGGTTTGCCCTGCTCCGACTTGCGGTATTAACTCAGTCCTTGAGTTTGGTGGTACCTCATTGTGGATTGCGTTGGGCATTCCCCTTGAGGTGGATGCTTCTCCGGTGGGTAGTGGACTAGGAGCAATGAGTGGGGGAGTCGGCACCTGTGGCGCTCTTCCTTCACTTCCTCGTCCTGAGTTGTTAGTTGGCTCGGAGCCTTGTGTTTTCTTAGCTCCGCCCTTCTGTTGAGTCAGATTCGCTCCGCCCTTCTTCATGTTTTAGAGTCTAGTGTAGGGTCCCACGGATGGCGCAAACTTGTTGATACAAAATTTGGATGGACCTAGCTTGACCCGAATTAAGCTTAATTAGGGGTCTTGTGGACTCCGGCTCTTGCACCAAGTGAACTTGTTTGAATACCCTGCACACTAACTAACAGATACCGTTAGGCTTACCGTGGGCGCGTTTCCAACGATTAGACTCCAGCGTGAGAGTAAGTAATCGATTTGAGTATATGTGAGGGTTAGAGTATTGTGAATATCGTACCTTTGTGGAACCTCTGGGGTTCCTTTTATACACGTGAAAGTCCTGGATGGGCTTTCCTACTCTTGTAGCCTGAGCAAGAGATAATGAATTAATATAAGTTGATCCTTATCGCATGAATAAGGAGAGTGTATATATTACTTAGGCGAATATAATCCTAGTTAGATTATATCCTGTTTGATCCTGTCGAGGTGCGACAAGAACACGTTTAAGGAATAACCGTGTGCGATAGCGACCTTTTGGGCCTCATGGGCTTTGTGTGATGTACGCGTATGATCCATACCCAATGGATACGGGTAGTACCCGTGGTTTGGGTTATCCAGCCCGACTAGGGACTATACGTCATCACTTAACGTATAGGGAAAATATATATATCGTTATATATAGATTCAACAAGAAAACCTTTTTAGAAAAAATAATTATCTTACAGAAATCTACAATGACGAATATTCACGTAAAGTGATTTCGTGACACATTTATGTTTGGAAAAATGATTGAATATTTGAGATATTTTGATTTGTTTTCTAAATCCTACTAATGAGAAATGAAGGCATTTTAAAATTCCTAAAAAAATACAAATACATAAACTACGCGAATCGAGACGAAACGAGAAATAAGACAAAATAAATCCTAAAAGTATTTGAGTCAAGTAAGATCCTAAAAATTACTTTTTATAAAACTATAACCATCAAAATGAATTAAAAACTAATTTTCTAATTTATGTTATTATTAGTTAATTTTTAAATATGTTATCTTATCTAACTTGGGGAAGAGATCCCCAACACTCCTTTATTTATCATAGTCTCAATGAAATCATCTAAACCATTGATCTTACAATGACCCAATGGTGATGATCAAACCAATCTCTCACTTAACCTCCCATATTTTTCAAAAAAAAAGTATAGATCGGGATCAACAACACCCTCACCAACGATCATCACAACAAACCCATCTCCCACCTTTTTCGGGTGACCACCACAACAAACTCACTTTCTTCCAGCGACCACCACAACAAACTCACTTTCTTCCAGCGACCACCACAACAAACTTACGTTCTTTCGGTGACCTACATAACAAACCACCCTTTTTCGGCGGCCTCCACACCTAACCACCCTTTCCGGCGACCTCCACAAACAAACCACCATCTTCCGTACATATGGATACTAATGCCATAAATGAAGCCGATGTCAATATTTTTGAAGATGCAGATGTAGTTGTTTGTAATACAGGTAATAATATAGGTAAAACACATGTTATTATATTTGATGCTTACCATGTGCTTGATGAAATGACACAATGGTAGTCACATGTGATTTAGCAAGTTCTAATTTATGAGAGTATTTTTATTGAAGTCTGGTCGATTTTTGTAGTTGATAAGCTGATTACAGAAGTGGGACTTATGAATACAGAACTGGAACTATGACTCGTATATGAGTCGATGTGACTCATATATGAGTCATGATGGCTAATATATGAAACTGTAGTCTTTTTTGTAATACGGGTAATAATATAGCCTCTTTTGTAACAAAATCATGGTGACTCATATATGAGTCACTATAAAACATATATGATTCATGCTCACTTATTAACTTGTTTTGTGTTTATGTTTTATAATAAATTTCTATGTAATTCTGAAGATGGATTAGTTGAGTGTACATGTAGGCATTATATGCGTTATGGATTTCTTTGTCGCCACATATTCTGTGTTTTGAAGAACCGTGATATTGAAGTGATTCCGAAGAAGTATGTTTTAAGGCGCTGGAAGGGGATTTGATACCTCTTTCATTAAGAAGAAACACAAAGAGAAATGGAGAGAAAAAAACGAAGCAATTGAGAGAATAACAAATCATATATGCAGAAGAAGCACATGAAACTAACAATCTAATACAACAGCTACTTGATTATTTTTGCGTTTTCTTTTTTACTATGTTTAGATTTAATTTTCTTTTTTTGCTATGATGTCGAACTGTTGAAAACATGTGTTGAATATCTGATTTGCTATTTTGTTACGATGTCTGATGATTTTGAAAAGATATCATAAGAATATTCTGTAAAAATGACTAATGACTCATATATGAGTCATTATGAATCATATATGATTTATGGGCATATATGATTCATGGTAAAACATGTATGTTTCATAATGACTCATATATGAGTCATGGTGAAACATGTATGTTTCATAGTGACTCAAGCATATATGTTTTCTAGATCAGATTTAACACACAACATAAGCAGTAAATACGTAAAACAAAATTGTAAATTGCTTAAATAAAGAAGCATGTAAAAACACATTTCATACAATAAAAAGAAACCATCAAATAATTATGTTCCCACTACAATTAATTTGAAATAACTTAGCATTCACAGAAGACCACATAATTACAATTATCATCAGTTTTACCATCTGTTGATAAAAAAGTTGGATAGACCGAGCTTGACCCAAATTAGGCTTAATTTGGGGCCTTGTGGACTCCGGCTCTTGCACCAAGTGAAACTTGCTTTGAGGACCCTGCGTAATAGTACAGACACCGTTAGGCTTACCGTGGGTTTGTGACCCATGATTAGACTCCGGCATGAGAGTAAGTAATCAATTTGGGTATGTAGTGTTTAGGGTATTGTGTGTAACGTACCTTTGTGGAACCTATGGGGTTCCTTTAATACCCTAGAGAGTCCTGGCTGGGCTCTCCTACTCTTGCGGCCAAAGGAAGAGATTATGACCTAAAATAGTTTGATCCTTATCACATAACCAAGGCTAGTGTATATCTCTTCCCTTTAGGCGAATATATCTATATGGTAGATTATATTCTTGTCTGATCCTGTCGCGCTGCGACAAGGACCTGGCTAAGTAATCAACCTTATGTGCGACAGCGGCTTACTGGGCCTCCTGAGCTACGTGCGCGCATCCCATAAGCATTCAATCCATTCCTGATGGACGCGGGTAGTAGCCGTGGGTTGGACTATCCAGTCCGACTAGGGACTATACGTCATCATGTCCCCCCAGTCTAGTGGTCGCAGGTTCCAACCGCGGCTGCTAGACTATAAATCAACCAGAACACTCGCATAGTCCAGATATGAACAAAGATTTCAAACATTCCTGCCAAGAAGACATTCATCCCCCTTTTACCTAACCTCCTCGGTACCTGAGAAAAGCGCATGCCACGTCATAGTTACCCCTTCAACTTCTACCACTGGATCTATCAAGTGGGAAACACATGGCACATATCTAACCGTGAACAGTAAATCAGTATGTATATATATATACCCCTGACGCCTCCTTTTGACTGTTTACCAATTACAAAAACTCTCAAACCTCCATTAACGCCTTCAACACACGCCATCATCACCAGATCTCAGCGAAGGTAATCTGCGCGACCACCTTATTATACATATAACACCATGGTGAAACCATTATCCGCTATTACGTCAACCTTGACCATAGAGTAGCTAGACAATTCACCACTGAGTTCTACATACCTGACTACCTGCACCCAGAAGTTCTGAACCCTCGACATAATATAAGCCAGGCCCCAGCGGGAAAGCTAGGGGTGTACACCTGGTTCTTCGACTACGCAAACTAGCGTATACCCATGTCACGCTTCCTTCTTAGTGTGTTGATGCATTATGAGACCCACGTCTCTCAGTTTCATTGTATAGGGGCGACTAAATTTTCAAATTTCGAAATAAACTGTCACACCCTAGACATAGAGCCCACCGTAGACCTTTTCCGTGTATTCTACCAACGGTAATTAGCCAATGGTTGGGTGTCCTTCGCTAAGCGAAAAGGCGGGATGCAATGTTATGATGGAAAAGTAGACTCCCTAAGGGACTGGAATGACAGATTCTTTTGGCTTGACGACACCGTCTTCCCTTTTCACTTCCCTTTCTTGACCCCTGGAATGGTGGGGAAGGACCCATTACCTGGCCGCGATTCCTATAACCCTGAAGACGCGGATACTTTAAACAACAGTCGTATCCCTGTACATGGGTACCCGGAGAGTGTGTTAGTCACCCTTGGACTAAACCACGCACCGATCTGTGGCGCGCACAGGATACCTGTCTTCTACACCCAGGACGGCCAGGGTTAGTGGTTCTTCCTTCGATCCACCGTAGCCTTCTGTAAGTACCTTCCTGTGCCAAGAAACTAAATTTTATCTTTCTGTTTGTCTGTTACTTGTTGCGCAGTTATGGATCTTCTTCAAATCGTTCGTGGTGCATTCCCGGAAGATTTGATGGTATACTCTCGTCCTGAGAGGAAAAATAAAGAATCCCTCCAAGACCGTGCCCAAAAGAACACAGGTGGACCTGGAAGTCGGAGAGGCATCTGTCGCCCAAGAAAATGACGATACAGGTGCGGATCAGCGGCCACCCTCACCATCAGCACAACAGCCACAACAGCCACCACTAGCACAACAGCCACTAGTAGTACAACAGCAACCACCGCCCTTCCTCAGCTCCTCGCTGTCTTCGGATAATCTTACCGAGGATGCTGAGAAAGGCGCATAAGAATTTGACGAACAAGACACTTCTACCTTGGGGAAAAGACAAAGGAGCCCCCCATCGTCTTCTCATAAAGCTGCGCGCACTAGGGCTGATCCCTCCTGGACAGAGGTGTGTACAACCGAAGAAGAGTTCGAGGAGAACCTTTCGAAGACTCCCCCTCGCACTCCTTTAGTCACCATCAACCTAAGGTAACTTCCTTCCCACACATGGTAGTTCTTGTTCTCGTGTTGTTTGTTTTTTTACGTCCACCTCACCGCCATTCTTATGTATCAGTGACGATCCAGAGAATTCCTCTGCGAAAGCTGACACCACGCCTTCCCCCCACAAGGAGACTTCATCAATAGGGGGAAGCGCGTTTCTCCAAGACCTTGTCTTTGCTCCCAACTGGGAACTGCCTGCATCTTCGGATTTGACAAGCGCGTTTGACTCCTCAAGTGTTTTGGATAACATTGTGCCCCCTGGCCGAGCGGAAATTCTGAAAGGAATGAGCGATGCCGTCCTGGCCGATGAGGCCAGCTATCTAGTAGCGCAACATGTGACATTGACGTCACATCTTAAGAAGAGATACCTAGAGTTGTCTGCCAAAGTTCGCATTATAGAGGAAAGACAGAGGCAGGTCATTGAAGAGAAATCCATCGCGCTGGGGGATATGCAACAAAAAATCGACCAAGAGATTGAGAGGGGAAGAAAAGATGCAGCCCTTCTCCATTCTTTGACAGAGGAGAGAAACAAGCTATCATCCGCTCTCGACGAAGAGCGCGCCCAACTCAACCAGCTAAAGGCCTCCAACCAGGTTGCTATGGGGGCCTTTGAAGAGGGAAAAAATAAGTTTGTGGCTGATGTTGATGCGTTGGGCGCCAGTGTGAAGGAGGAAGTAAGCGACCTCAGCGTTCAATTAAAGAGACTGAGCATAGAGCTGGATGAAGACTTGTATCCTCGCCTGATGAAAGAATTGGCCGAGAAGAGGTGGTTAGTGTGCCATGGCTTGCGCTTAGCCGCGATGGGTGCTCTGGAAGACCCCCAACCTGCGAACTTCTTTCTCCAAGTCGGTCATAGTTGCGGTCAACGAAGGTACTTCCAGGGGTTTACAGCACACAAGGAAAAGTTACTGAACAAAGAATTAGCAGAGGTGTCCTTTTATGATCCGAAGGCTGATTCCAAACTTAGGACAGCCTTGCAAGATATGAAAGCTTGCCCACTGCCATCCTTTGGTTTAAAATATAAGGACCATGAGGTACCCCTGGAAATTGTGATGGAGGGCCTTACACTGGCGCGCCACAAGGCAGAGGGTGCAGAAGCATTGCTGGACTTCCACCTAAAACCGTCCATGGAGCAGCGGACAATACCCATGTTTGCGCATCCCAGAGACGTACTTGATCCATTCAGAATTGAGAAGGAAGTTCCATTATCTGAGGTGCTTGTAGCCCATGAGAGCCGCGCTGCTGCCAAGAGGGCCCTTCTGAACATAGAGGCTGCACCATCTGTTGGCGCAGCCCACCTTGCACCCTCCATTCCTGTGTTGCCACTACCACTACTAGAGAGGGACTCTCGCATGCTAGACCGAATGGGGAAGAGCTTGAGGGACCATTGCGTCACTGCTTACTGCCCACCATTGCTGAAATTGAAGAGGTCATCATCCGAGACCCATTTTCTCACCAACCGCTCTACTGACTTGTAAATATGTTGCTTATTTTGTGATGCTCAAATGTTCTCTCTCGTTTGTAACAAATACTATTTTTATTTATGATAAGTGTGTTTAATGTTTGCAACACAACTTCCCATAATGAGTTAATGTAAACTTATAAATGGTCCATATGGGTTTGACAAGATCATTACGTGCGGTATACCGCTACTACCATAAGGATGGCCAGGTGAGGCTGACCAATTGTTAGGTGTGTACAATTGTGTCTTAACAGTCTCAGAGTTTACTGGCTGCATAACTTGCTACGATGTCATAAATAGCAACAAGGATACGCGATCCATGGTCGATGGGGTTGCATCCCACGTACTCGACGAGTCTAATTAGTAGGGTATGCTCATTCCTCTTATTTCGCCTGAAAACGTTGTGCACGCGTGCGCCAGTAGGCAACATATAATACATAAAAAAGAAAATATGTACGACAAAAAGAAATGTTTTCAGAATGCGTCGTGGAACTAGCTAGGTACCATGACAGTTTTATTAATACTTACAAGTTTTAACACATGAAATCAAAGAAAAAACAATACATTTATTCAAGAAGTCTGCCACTAAAGGTAGCACTTCTTTAGATGGCATATGTTCCAAGGCCTTTGTAGGTCGCGGTCATCCATGTCACGCAGCCGATACGCGCCATTCCCCAGTGCATCCGTCACCATATAAGGTCCCTCCCACTTAGGTCCAAGTTGTCCTGTATTCTCAACGCGGCTGGCCGCGTTTGAGCGATACACAAAGTCACCTGGCCTAAAGGAGGTCTTGCGCACCCTAGCATCATAGTATCCTTTCATTTTTGCTTTTGATTTAGCTTCATGGATTGCTGCCAACTCTCTCCGCTCCTCGATTATGTCTAAGTTCAATCGCAGCTCCTTGTTGTTAGTGACCATGTCTACCTCCGCTGTGCGGAGTGTTTGCAATCCAATCACAGCTGGGATGACTACCTCTGTACCATATGTCAGGGCGAAAGGGGTATCACCCGTGGTTGTCTTAATCATCGTGTGATGCGCCCACAAGACATGCGACAACTCATCGACCCACTTCCTGTTGTGTTCCCCCAATCGTGCTTTTATGCCATCTCCCAAACTCTTGTTTGCTCTTTCCACAAGTCCATTCGTTTGTGGATGGGCTACCGATGCGAACCGTTGGTGTATTCCATTCTTTACGCACCAATCCTTGAATGGGTTCTCCGCGAATTTCTTTCCATTATCAGAAACTATTTCCCCGGGTAGTCCGAAATGACATACTATGTTGTCCATATGAACCTCTTCACCTGGTTTCCCATGATTGTTGTGACTGCCTTTGCTTCAATCTATCTCGTGAAGTAATCCATCACGACTATGAGAAACTTAATCCCACCTGCGGCTATGATAACGCCTAAATCCAACATGTTTTTAGGAGCGTTATCCGTACTTTTTTACATGTATATTGGTTAATTATATGATACTTTTGTGCATATTTGTGCCCAATTGTGTTTGCAAGTCTTTGTGTAGCCAATTGCAGGAATGGAGTATAAAAAACATAAAAATGAAGAATTGTACGAGTACGAAGAATCCTAGTCAAGTTCAAGACCCGTATACAAGTTACAAGCCTTTGAAGATCAATTTCGGGTGCAAGAACAAGTATTTCCAAGTAGCAAATAAAGATATTTAGCATGAAAGTTGCCACCATCAACATACATCCAACTTGCCACTGGCAAGAGTGAAGTTGCCACCATCAAATGGGAGTTGATTTGCCTCCACCATCAAATGGGAGTTGATTTGCCTCCACCATCAAATGGGAGTTGATTTGCCTCCATCATGAGTAAAGTTGTCTCCAACATTTGTCTAGGCAAAAATGTGTCCACATTTATGCAAGACCACACAAGAAGTTTCTAGACATGCTTTGGCTCCAAGTATTTGTCTTTGGCTTCAAGCCATGCATTCACTCCATGCCATCAACTAGCCTATAAATAAGACCCTTGGGGTCATGTAACTACATCACCTATAAATACCTTTCAATCATTTTCTCATTACTACATCAAATAAACTCTCTCATCCTTGTCCAAACTCCCATTCCCGGATTTGAACAAGGTGGTGCTACAAAAGTCAGTTTTTGAGTCCGATAAGCAAAGTTATCATCACGAAACTCTTAGGGATCATTACCCTAATCATTAGTAACATTTTTCCACTTTGTAAGACTCTTGATTATGACTTATAATACATTTATTTCTGAGTTTATTTCATCATTTGTTATGAGTAGCTAAGTTTCATTCTACACTTGGTAGGATGATGTTTGTAGTATGAAGTGATGGTTGTGATTGTGATTTATGTTTAAATCAATGTCAAGCTTTCCTATGATCCATTAATATTTATGTTTCATGTGATAATTGTTATCAAAACTTAATTTGTTGGTAAAGATTTCATAGGTCGAAAGGGTTATTTTCTATCAACAAGTCATAGCCGGTTTGTCTATGATTGGCTATCTTTTGTATTGATCATTTCTTAAGAAGTTTTGATTATCAAGAAACATAATTATAAGTGTTAGCAAATTCGTGAAACGACCGTGAATCGAATGTGTTGAAATTGGATAAAGTCTTGAATTGAGTGATTGAGTCTAATGCTTGTTTTCTTTAACCAAGGTCTTGACGAAGATTAAAGCTTTTGAAAACAATAGATTGGATTATCCATCTAATTATCATAATCATATTTGTTAACGTGTCATCACAATCATACCATTACGAATGCTCAAACTAGTCTTTACCAAGTGTACCTTTAATCATATTATTTATCTCATCATTTTTACTTGTTATTTGTTTGTCAACAATTGCTACAATCAACGATTATAGTTTCATTTTAGAATAATCATAGGTTTTCCAAATCCCCGTGAATAATCTCGGTATTACCACATAAAAGCTATACACAAACGAAAGGGTTATACTTGCCTGTGTGTTTTTAGTCAATCCGGTAATTCGTGTTTATAAATTTAAAACTTGTTACCAACACCACGCATCAAGTTTTTGGCGCCGTTGCCGGGGATTGTGTTCTTAGTTCCAAAATCATCCTATATTCAAACCCATTGTAGTGTCCTCATTGCAAACAAACCCAAAAATCAAAAGTAAAAAAAAAATCTGACAGGAGACCATTGCCGCCGGCAACAGTCTCCTGCCGCCGGCAACCATCAAACAGAACCACCTTTGTCGTCCGACAAGGTAGTCCTGCCGCCGACAACGACAAACAAAAGGTAAATTGCCGACCGGCAACCCCTGTTTGCCGCCGGCAAGGTTCCCAGATAAAAAAAATTATGTTCTTAAGTTGTTTGGTTTATTTAATTTCCTATTTACTTATTTTCTTATTAGTTATTTTTTGTTTGATTTTGTTTTTGTTACTTGTAATCCTTTTCAAAAGTCGTTCAAGACTTGAATGAACACACGTTCTTCCGGTCAAGAATTGCTTAGTCCATACACCGATCCCGAACGTTATATTCACCAATCTCGAAAGAAAAACCGCAAGAAACACCCCTTTGTTTCTTTTGAAAATCGAATCTCAAAAACCAAAAACCCACCATTTGATAATCTCTTAGACGCCTTTGTCGTCTACAACCCATTTAGCGATCTACCATTTCCAATGGCCGACGATCAATCAATGTGGGCAGCCAACCGAGTAGTAGCACCTACCCCCGAGGCTGCTATTGTTCAAGTTGAGCTTGGAGAAAACTTTACCGTGAAAGGTCATCACCTTTCAATGATCAAAGACCTCCAATTTGACGGCCGTACACGAGCCGATCCACATAAGCACATATCCGAATTCATATAAATATCTGGCATGTTCCGTTATGGAGCCGACGTCGATGGAGACGCCATAAAACTCAAACTCTTCCCATCATCTCTATCCGGAGATGCAAGAGTTTGGTACAACGAGTTGACGCCCGGTACCATTGAAACATGGGAACAAATGAGAACCGTTTTTGTTAGCCCTTTCTTTCCACCCGCCATGTACGAAAGACTCATGGGAGAAATCCGAGGTTTCGCCCAACTTCCACAAGAAACACTCATTGATGCGTGGAACCGAATGAAAGACCTACTTCGTAGTTCTCATGGACATGGTTTACTAAAAGGAACCATCGTCCAAATCTTTTATCATGTTCTCAATGAACCGACGCAAGCAATCCTTGACGCAGGTGGACTCTTTCTTTATAAGACTCCCAACGAAGCATATCAATTGCTCGAGGACCGAGTTCTCTTAAAACTCGATTGGTCCAAAGATAACCGAACCAAACCTTTCAAGAAAACCGTTGCTTTCGTTGAAAGTAACAAAAATTCCAAACTCATGGAAAATATGAACGCTCTCACATCTAAATTCGACTCGCAATTCAAAACCATCAAAGACGAAATGAAGGAGATGCGAGGCGAATGTACTCTTTGCGGAGGACCACACCCATCCACGGCGTGTGATGATACATCAATAAGAGAACCGCCACAAGAAGCAAACTACGCCCAAGGAGGATACTGAGGAAGTGGTTATCAAGGTAACTACTACGGTAGAAATCCCGGCATATGGCGTGAGTATCCCAAAAACGAAAATCATAACTTACAACCTCGTGAGAACGATAATTCCGGTCCATCAAATGAAAAGAAACCCAAAGAATCGACCCTAGAGAAAACATTGTTAGCTTTTATAGAATCTCAAAAATCGACAAACACGTTCATTAAGAACCAATTCTTTGATCTCAAAGCCAACGTTGAAAGAAGACAAAGACACCACACCGCAACCATTAATGATCTCGAAACCAAACTCGGTCGAATCACCGATCAATTAGCCAATCGACCAAGTGGTTCGCTACCAAGCAACACTCAAACAAACCCAAAACCATCTACGGATAAACCATACCGCCCACCACCCGCCCGTAATGAACATGTGAATGCCGTATTCACAAGAAGTGGGCTGAGTTATGATCCACCACAAAACCCAAACACCAAAGCTCCCACTTTTACCGATGAAAGTGAAGACGAGGCCGATGAGCCCGAGAAGGAAGAAACCGTTCCTCCTTCCAACCCCAAACCAAAACAAACCACACCCATTCCAATACCCACACCAAAGGCGTATGAACCAAAAATTCCATATCCTCAACGCCTATAAAAAGAAAATAGAGGCTCGTAATGCCAAATTCCTTAAGATGATCAAGGAAGTTAAGATCAACGTTCTACTTGTTGATATCTTAACCGGCATGCCCAACTATGGGAAATTCCTCAAAGATCTTATGAGCAACCATAGTAAGACGGAGCAAATCTCTGCTGTGTTTTTGAATGAAGAATGTTCTGAAGCCTTGCAAAGCAAACTTCCACCAAAGCTCGGAGATCCAGGAATCTTTCTCATACCATGCACCCAAAATAACACTAACGAATGTCACGCCTTGGTCGATCTAGGCGCAAGTATCAATCTTATGCCATACTCATTATACAAGAACCTTTCAAACAATACTTTGAAACCTACGAGTATGAGTATATGTTTGGCTAACCACACCTACCAATATCCCATTGGGATATCCGAGAACATGCTTGTTCAAGTTGGCAAATTCATTTTTGCCGTCGACTTCGTAATCCTTGAGATGGAGGAAGACCATCAAGTCCCTCTCATTTAGGACGACCATTCTTGCACACCGCCGATGCTATCATTCATGTGAAGAATAAAGAACTCAACCTTGGAGTTGGTGACGATCGAGTCACATTCTTAGTCGATGAAGCTATGAAACACTCAAATTCTAATGATGACACATGCTTCCGCGTGGATGTTATAGATGAAGTAACGGAAGAAGAGTTGGACGCATCGCTTGATGACAACGCACCATTCCAAACAACTTCGGAAAAGATTAGCAATATCGATCGTGATCGTGAATTCGAAGAATTCATGGCCCTTTATTCTGAAGAAACTCTCGAAGAAGAGGAAAACAAGCCGTTTGAAGTTTTGCCTTCGAAATCGAACTTTATAATTCACAAATCTATTCATGATCCACCGACGGATCTTGAGTTCAAACCTCTTCCCGAACATCTCGAGTACACTTATCTAGAGAAGTATTCACTCCTTCCTGTGATTATCTCAGCCAAGCTCGAGGAAGATCAAAAGAAACGTCTCGTTTCTATGCTCAAAAACCACAAAGAAGTGTTTGCTTGGAAAACATCTAATATACTGGGTATTAGCCCAAATTTTTGCAAACACAAGAACAATCTCGAAGACGATGCCAAACCGGTTATTGAGAGGCAACTTCGACTTAACCCAAACATGAAGGAGATAGTAAAAGCCGAAATCATCAAACTCCTTGAGGCAGGAATCATCTATGACATAGAAGATGTCCTTGGGTTATTCCTATTCATTGTGTTCCAAAAAAAGGAGGAATGACTGTTGTGACCAACGAAAATAACGAACTTGTTCCTACAAGAACCGTTACCGGTTGGCGTGTGTGTATTGATTACCGCAAATTGAATGATTCCACACGAAAAGATCATTTTCCTCTACCATTCATGGACCAAATGTTGGAAAGACTAGCGGGGAACAAATTCTTTTGTTTTCTCGATGGCTTTTCCGGATATTTTCAAATACCTATCGAACCATCCGATCAAGACAAAACCACTTTTATGTTAGGAATAAATTATGGACAGTTCTCTTGAGCGCTGACAAGAGTAAAACAAGCGTTGACAGGAGTAAAACAAACGCTGACAGCTCAAGCTTTGACAAGATAAAGTCAAGCGTTGATACATTGAAGACAAGCACTGATGGGAAGATATACTCTACGCGTTTATTGTATTCTAGATTACTTCTAGTAAAGATAGGAACAACAATGTATTTTCTATATTTATCTTTACCTAGAATAGTTGATACGTAGATTATTGTACAAGGATTCTTATGTCTATAAAAGAAGACCTTTAGGTTAATGTTCAATATAAGTTTTCATTCGAAAAACTACTTTCATTGTAAGCAAGTTTGATATCATTAATCAAAGTGAAAGTTTGTTTATATCTTGTGTGTTCTTGTTTAAGTGTTAATTCCGCATAACACTTAGATTATCATAAACATATACAAAGGTTTCTCTAAGTGTATTACTTGATCTAATCTCGTATACATAAAGCTAAATCGATCTAAGTTTGGGATCAACAAGTGGTATCAGAGCTTGTTGAGGAACTTTTGATCTTAAAGAACACAAGAACCCTAAAAATCACCAAAACCCTAATTCTCTCAAAAACCTTGACAACATCATGTCAACTTCAGAAATAACCTCCTCCTCCTCACCTTTACCAAACATCAAGATTCCCATGCTTGATGCAACCAACTTTGAATTGTGGAAATTCAAATTTGAGCAATATCTAGGGATCTATGACTACACACTCTGGGAGATTACTAAATATGAAACACATTCAATAAAGCCCAAAAGATTGCTGATGCTATTTCTGGAAGAGCAGCTGTTGCTGGATGTTCTGAAGAAGATAAGAAAGAAAAGCCTGAAGATGGTAGAGTTGTGTCTGCTGAAGACATAGCACAGAAAAGGGTTGACATGAAAACCCTAAATATTCTGAAAGTCTCTTTGGGACAAGAGAACCAGCATAAATACAGAGGTTATGATTCTGCTAAAGACCTTTGGGCAGCTCTTGAAGTTGCATATGGTGGCAATGAAGATACTAGGGAAGAAAAGAAGAAACAACTCATGCATGATTATGCTGTTTTCAAAGCTCAACCCAATGAGAAGCTGAGTAGTGTGAGAAGCAGATTGCTTGACATTACAAGCAAATTGTCCTTCATGGGGACACAACTTGGTGATGTTAACATTAATGCTACCTTTCTTAAAAGTCTTGGTGAGGCGTGGAAGATTGAGGCAAGATCTATTCTTGCCAATAATACTTACAAAAGTTCCACGTTTGATGACATCTACAACAAACTGAGGCTGTTGGAAGATGAAACTCTTTTAGAGCATGGAAGCAAGTCTACCAACAGTAACATGTCCTTCTTCTCTCATAGTGAAGGTCAATTCAATCAGAAGGACTCCTACATGCATCCAGTTACTGGATCATCATGTGTCAACGTTGGAACATGTCTTGTCAACGTCTCCTTTTCAGACGCTGACACATTCAAAAGTGACTCACCAAGAGTTAAACCTGCTGGTTTGGATTTGGATACTGTATGTGCTTATATTGCTTCTTTGCCCAATGGTTCAGTGATTACATATGAGGACCTTGAGCAGATAAGTGATGAGCACTTGGAAGAGATGGATATTAAGTGGAACATGGCTCTTGCTAGTATAAGAGCAAACAGGTGGAACAGAAGGTTTAAGAAAAAGATGACATTTAATGCAAAAGACACAGCTGGATTTGATAAATCCAAAGTTGAGTGCTACAACTGTCATCGTATGGGGCACTTCATGAGGGAATGCAGATCTCCTAGAAGATCTGATGCTGGTAAACCCTCAAGTCAAATTGTTAAGGCTCAGGATCCTAAAGCCATGGTTGTTGTTCAAGGAATTGATGGTATTGGATGGGATTGGAGCTATCTGGCTAAAGATATGGAAGAGGATAAAGCTTTGGTTGCTGAAATTGAAGAAGAAGAGCATGTTGAATATGCTCTCATGGCACACTCCTCCTCTTCATCTGATAATGAGGTATACGATGATGCTTTTTGTAGTAAAGGTTGTAGGTTAAACACTGATAAACTTAACAAAGAGCTGTTAAGATTATTAAGTGATGTGAGTACTAAAAGATGCAAACTGTCTAATTACCAACTAGCTCTCACTCAAACTGAGAAGACAGTTTCTGAATACAAGAAAATGGAATTTGACTTAAAAGATAAAATAAATATCTTAAAACATGAGTTAAATGCTAGTATGGATATTAGAAACATCATGGAAAGGGTTAATGGTGAGTTACAGGCTAAATTAGATGAAGCCATTAAAAACAAAGATAATGTTGGCCTTAAAATCCAGAGATTTGATAAGGCAACACAAACCCTAGGAGAATGTGTGAGTAAACAAAGGGATCCTAAGGACATGACTGGGATTGGGATGCAAGACTACTCTATGGTTCCACCACCAGCTGGTGACTTCTATGGTGTCCAACAAAAGGACCTATCTTGGACTGGTTTGCCAGAACTCCAAGATGAGGAATTCATTCCTCCACCAAGAGTTGTCACTCCAGTTGAAGAGTATCAACAAAAGTTGACTGACCTGAATGAATGGAAGAAAGCTAACCCTACATTATTTGTTAAGGGTGGCTTGCTATGTGAAAGTCCTAATGAGTCAACTCCCATTAAGGTTACAAACCCAATCACTGGTAAAGCTGTTAACCTAGGCTCAAACACTGTTAGAAAACCTAGCATTAAGTATGCAGAGATGTATACGAATACTAGGTCACCTAAGAGCCAAGTTAGCAATAATGGAACAGGCTTCTTCTCTTTTAGACCTAGGGTTGTGTCTAGAAAAGCCTGTTACACTTGTGGTAGCTTTTCACATTTAGCATATAAGTGTGTCAACGCTCCCAAAGTCAGCGCTGATAGGAACAAATTCAGCGCTGACAGGAACAAAGTCAACGTTGTTAGAAAGTCAAAAGTTGTCAGACCCAAACCTTGTGTGCAACAAAGTCCACACGTGATTAGACCTGCCCCATTCTTCACTAGAGGGTCTAACACTCATGGACACAGACCATTTCAAAAGACAAACACTAATAGGCAATGGGTTTCTGTAGCAAACCCTAGGTTCAACGCTGACATAGGTAATTTCAGCGTTGACAAGACCAATTCCAACGCTGACAGAAACGTGACCAGACCTAAATATTTGCAACCACATGGTAAGGGGTCTAAATCTTCTTCAAGCTTGACATAGAGACCAAAGAAAGATCAAAACCCTAATGATAATGGGATTTCAATGACCTGCAACAGATTTAATTACATTTCAAAGGTCATTACAAAACCTATTGGAGTTAACTGGGTATTTCATCCTAAGAAGGATGAAAATGGGGTTGTTGTGAGAACTAAGTCTGTTCTTATTGAACAACCAGATGAATCCAAGGCTTCTAAGGCTTGGGTTCCCAAAGAAAACTAATTTGTTTTCTTTATGTGCAGGGCTGTAACACCCCATTTTGATAAATGGAATGTCACGCGTAATTATGGCGTGTCATCAAAGCATGCAAGGTAATATGTAGTTCAACATACATGACCATAGGGAAAACCGGAATCAAACATCGGTTCCCAAACATAAGCCCAAAACATAACAAAGTAAATGAACTGAATGAAAGACTAAACAAGCATAAATATATGAAGGAAACAGGAGAAGAAGTCTATGACAGCTTCCATCCTATGCATGTCCTCCAAATGCTCGAGTCTTGGGTACTTGCCGTTTTGGGACATGAAAAGGAAAGTACGGCTGAGCAAAACGCTCAGTGCACGGATATACAATATAGCATGAAATAGGATAAGCATGTAACATATAACAGCGGAAGACTAAGTTCTGAGTAAACTGGTTAAGTATCGAGAAAACTGGTTTTATAGTTTGAAAAGCCTTATGTTTATCTTATGAAAACTGTTTTAACATAAATATACCATAGCCCATATAGGTCATGAAAAGGTCACGTGCATGAATACTTGGAGGGGTGACCTCATCATGCTGATTAGAGGGGATGCCTCTAATTAATATACTGGTTTGGGTAGGAGGGATCAACTCCTTGTGAAGGATGCAAGGCACACACCACATTCACCATGATATACTGAATAAAACATGTAACTAGGATGCACCCATACGCCCCACATGATATAATAATATGGCCAAAACTGAAAAGGACGCCACGAGCAATCACTCTGCCGTGGGGAAGTCATAACATTGGTGCCTCCAATGTTATGGTTATGGTACCTCCATAACTAGGTGAAACTGGTCATGCTTGTATATGGCTATAGATTATGCTAATTTAAACATAAGCAGTTCAAAACAATAAAACAAATACTGGGGAAAACAGTTGGCTGCATACGGGGAAATCCTAAAAAGGAAGGAATGTCCATACTGAAAGGACGGGAATCCGTACCTCAAGTCCAGTGAATGAACGGAAGAAAGACTCCTACTTCTGGATCACTAAAGCTACATGAATACACACGTGTATAAGTATCGATTCACTGATTACGTACTGGGTTTATGTCTCATTTTAGCTGACTTGGTATGTTTTAGGTCATGGTTCACTGTTTAAAGCCTTAAACTGTGTTTATCTTGTATTCTAATTAATCTGTTTAAGTATTACTGGTATTTCATGTATTATTATACTTACTGTGTAATAATAAGTAACTGTCCAAAAATAGCAGGTTTCCAAAAATAGAAAGTTTCCAAAAATAGAAAGTTTCCAAAAATAGAAAGTTACCAAAAATAGAAAGTTTCCAAAAATAGAAAGTTTCCAAAAATAGAAAGTTTCCAAAAATAGAAAGTTTCCTAAAATAGAATTTACTGCTTAAAATAGATTAGTTTCTAAAAATAGAAAGTTTCCAAAAATAGATCAGCTGCCTTAATTAAATAAGTTTCCATATATAGAAGGTTTCCATGATTAGATTAGCTGCCTGTATTAGATAGATTTCCATATATAGAAGGTTTCCATTAATAGATTAGTTGCCTTATTTAATTAAGTTTCTATAAATAGAAGTTTCCATATTTAGAATTAAGCTGGTTACATAAGCTAACATATAAGTCTAAGTGTTTATAAGCTTGTTTCTTAAGTCATATGATATAGTATATAGTTTAATTATTATTTCATGTATTTTAATTAAACTATAGGTTAAGCATTTTAATTAAAGTATAACATGTTTTAATTAAAATGAAATGAAATACTTAGGTTAAAATGTGTATTATTATTATTAATAATATAACCTAAGTCATGTCTAAATTAATTAATTATAGGCATGTTTTAAATAATTAATTAATTATAACTTATAACATAAAATACTTAGGTTAAATTAATATCATGCTAAATTAATAATTAAAATAACCTAAGTCATGGTTTAATTAATATTTCATGTTATTAATTAATTTATATCCTAAGTTCATAATTCATAAAAATTAACATGTAGCATAAATCATGATTTAACCAACGAACCGTGAACCGGGCATGAAATCGACACCGTACCCCGAACCAAATCGGGGTTCCCCTTGGTTCCTTGCTGCCGTGGGACCCACACCACCAAACCGGGACCATATGGTCTCGGTGGTGGTTTCTAGGCCAAGCCGTGACCCCCTTAGGGCACGGTCTAGGCGTCGGCTAAACCAAACACCCGTAAAACACCCTTTTGATTTTACCTCTTAACCAAATACATGTTTATTTTATGTTTTTAAAATAGGTTTTAAAAACATCATGTTCTTAATCAATTTTACCAAATCAAATCAAAAGAAGGAATTAAAAAGAAAGGTTAAAAAGATATACCGAATGTGTGGATCAATAGAGGATGAACAAACACGAACACTTGTACAATATTCAAGATCAAAATCAACAAGAACACCCCCTCTTGGTGTGTTATAGGTGGCGGCCACAAAAGGAGAGGAAGAACAAAATTAGGGTTTTAATTGTTTTCAATAAAATGTGATAAATGAATGACTTTTTCCCTTAACCCCTTGTTTAGTAAAAATGATGGGCTAGGCCCTTTTCTTGTCCCCAATTTCGTGGTTCATGGGGCCCACATGGGGTAACCCAAATGTTTTTCGTGTCTAAATAATAAGTGTGTTCTCGTGTTCGTTCGTGGTTAAACGTGTTCGTGTTTAAAGTGTTTCTGTTTATTTTATCATGTAGTTTATCGTATTCTTAACGCTCGTAATTATATTATATGTATTTACGTAATTATTTTAGTTCGTGTTTTAATGGTGATCATGATTTAATTATGTTCCCGTGAAATACTTATTAACTGCTTATCATGAGTTCGTACGTAAACGATACTTATCATGTTATACACGTATGTACTTACTTGATTAATAGCACATGAATGTGATCAATACTGAATAAGGTAAGTTTTAATCTAGGACGTACGATCTTAAGGTCACTATTCATGGTAAAAGCATGCGGGTTTTACAATTCTTCCCACCTAAAAAGAATAATTCGTCCCCGAATTATAGATAAAGTAACTGGAAGCGAAACATACCCGAATCAAACTGGAAAGGTATGCAAAATAACGGAAAAGAAGGTGACATGGTAGAAGGGAACGTGGAACGTGACATGTCTTGAAAAGACACGGAACATGACGTGACTGAAAGGACATATCTAATTGATGAGAAAAACGGATAAAAGTCCGGATGAACTTGTCCGTTTCCAAGTGGCCTCCCTGTTGGAACGGTTCCTTCAGAAGATCCTGACACTAATGATAAATCTTGGTCCTCCTGACCTTGACTTGGAATACGAAAAAAAATTCTTGGTTATCAACGGGAAGTAGATCCCCTAAATTCGATCGAGGAAAATAAGAGTTAACGTGCAAGGGTAACTAAAACGTTACGATGCAAGACAATCTGACTTAACTGATAATTAGAAACGATGCGCGAGACATAAAGAAACGTAGTACGTGAAAAATTTTGAACGTGATACGTGAAAAATTTTGAACGTGCTACGTGGAGATATGGCGAGTGTAGTATGAGTAAACATATCGTGATCCATGATACGTGTAACATATTTTGATCATGATATGAGGAACGTGGAATGAACATGACATGTGAGACATATCGTGATCATAGAATATAATGGTGGTAACGCCAAACGCTACACGGTGAGACGTGGAATATGACGTGAAACGTCTATCTGATGATGGAGAGTTATACTAAACTTGGGTCTGGTCTCACAAGTTCTTGCAAACTTCCCAGAATGAGAAAAGAATGAACGTAAAATCGTAAGCCAAAATACGATCATGAACGTGAATAGTGTCATGAACCTGAGCGCGAAAGCAAGTCGTGGAAATAGAATGAAGACGTGAAGTAAGTTAGGAGTACAATTACGAATCTTTTCTGACCCGATAGCTGAGGGATTGCCAAGTGATCGGATGAGCCTTGGCTGGAACATGTTTGTTCAATCTGTTGGTTCTGAAATCCGTACGGATGTAAGGATTCTGCAGACTTGATCAAACTGTTGACAATAACCCAAATAGCATCATGCTTCTTCTGAGTTTGCTAAAATCTGGTACTAAAATCCATGGAGATCTTGTCCCTTTTCGATTCACAATTTCATATGATGAAAACATCCCAGTTTGTTGGTGTCCTATCTTAGCCTGTTGGTATGTCAGGTACATAGATATGGACGTAGCTGTATCCTGCTTCGTAGAAACTTGATACATAGAAGGTTTCGAAACTCTGAGTCTTTGAATCAGACTTCTCCTAGCGTAGGATTTCCTAGAACACCTAATGTAGTGTAGGGTTCTCTCCTTTACGCATAAGCAGAGTCATGGTAAGATTAACCGTAGGAACCCATGTGATTCAGCGTGTCACTGTAATGAAACAGAATTGATAATGGAAAATTTTCTAGGGTAAAATTTCTCTTGTCATAGAATTTGCAACATAGTGCAGATATGGTCTTCCTGTTCTTCTCTAGGCTTAGAGGAAATCAGGTTATCCTCAACGGAAACGCTGATGAATTTGTTTAGGAGTTCATGGAAACTCAATTTATTAAGTCCATAATGCGGTTGGAGCATTGATGAGACTAATTCAAAATCATAAATCTAGCATGACCGAGTCGTGCACGAATAGCAGTCATGGACATGTCCTGCTTTTTCACTCGTCACTGTTGGCAGCATGATCGTGAGTTCGATCTTGGAAAAAAATTAACACCATACGGTTGATTGGACATGTTGTCAATATGTAGAGGAGAATAACGGTCATGAATGGTGATTTGTTTAAGTCGACGGTAGTCGACACATAATCTCATGGTACCATCCTTCTCCTTGAAGGTTCTTCTGGAGTGTAAGGAACAATTTTGGAATAATCCGTTGGTTATGCGTAGAAGGACCTTAGTAGTCGTGTGTTACTGACAGCTAGAAAATTTTAGCAATATGGCTAACAAAGCACGTGCTGAAAAGCATAGATAATTTGACAGATTTTCCTGATGGAAAATCAAGCTGAATGTATTCAGGAGCCTGAACATTACTGTACATTATTATGAATCATAGCATGGTGTGGTGTTCATAGTACATAACTAGGATAAAATTCATCTCGTGTCTGTCCGAGGAAATGCGTTAGCAGCTTGGATCTTATCATTAAGCTGAAGGAAAACCTTCGTATGCGTGGGAATACGAAAGGCGTCCTTCATGGTCATGAATATATGAAATATGGTGAAAGAAATGAAAGTGACATCGGCAACGTGACAGTTCTCACTTATGCGCCGGTAATGGTATTGAAATTCTTGTGGCCTGATTAATACATGGCACAACAAAATGGATATACCCTTGGAGGGTACCCTGAATTTCTTAGAAATGTTCCATAGTTGGAAGTGAGTCATGTGTCTTGACTCGTGTCTTGGAACTATATGCATGAAATATGTCTTAACTGGTGTCTTGATATGTGTCCTCGGAAAGTGTACGTAAGACATGTGTCTTGACTGATGTCTTGACATGTGTCTCGAGATGTGAAACAATTAGAACTACAAATATTAGGTTAATATGCCAGAATTGGCGGATCGGTTGGACTACTGATCATTTGTATGTCTGATCACGTCCGTGGCCGGAGCCTCGTTTGCGATTTCTAGGATAGTTGCTGTCATAGTAGTGGTTACTATCATCTTGTCTGTCGGTTCCATGACGGTCATTTTCATGACAGTGACTCATGTAACTATTCAGCTGAGTGGCCGGCTGGTACTGGTTTGCACTCATATGGTTAAAATGACAGCCGAATGACGTGTGACATGTACTAAGAAATAGGGAAAATGATCGATGGGAATCGTCTGATGGTGAAGCATCTTCTCGTCCAATTGCTTTGCTCCGACGCCTTTGTCTTCGTCTTTTAGGATCTCCAGGTTGTGAACAGCATCAGCATCAGCATCTCATAGCGTCTCCCAACATCAGCAGCATCAACCTTTAGTAACATCTCCAAGCTATGAGCGGCATCGACAACCTTGTAGAATATCAGCAAGTGAACATACGCCTGAGATGATTTAGAATCGAATAGCGAATACTCGTGAAGTATTGCAAGTGGAATACACATGGATTAAGGTACATGTAATACACATGAAATACGGTACGTGGAGTACACATGAAATGCACATGAAATGATCGGTATGGGCTCGATCATTTGTCATGATTTAAGGAAAGTAAACCGGTTAAACGGTTAGGAAAACCATCATGATAACCTGGCAGTATTAGCATAGACATCATTCTGGTTGCATAGAGAAACGCTAAAGTGTGGTTACACAAAATTCAACGATGATTTGCCTGACAGCATGATCAATGAAAACCAACCATGACAATCATGAAAGCAGAATTCAATGAAATCCAACAATGTCTTGCGTGAAAGCATAAATAACAAAAGAGGCGTAAGACGTAATCAACATGAAAATGGAATTATCATGAAGGAACATAAAACGATCTATCATAAAGGAGTGTATAACATATTCAACATGAAACCGAAGTTAACCATGACAGTTTGAAAACATACTTGACATAAAAAAAAACATAGTAACTTATGATGGGACATGAAAAAAAAATTTATGCCAATAAATCATGAGAAAAATTTTATGCATGAATGCGTAATGTAGTTTATAAAAACCTTTTATATGTGCGAGGGGACGCCTATGGGTCGGTCCCAAAACAAAAGACATGGCGAGGGGACGCCTATGGGTCGGTCCCAAAGTTAAAAGTTTCGATAAAAGCACATGCGACTAAATAGGGCCAGTCCTGTACCAACCATTACTTAGTCAAAATTCCTGCAACAGATGACATATGATATAAATGCATGAATGCATGGAACATAATAATTAAAAGTCATTGTCAAAACTTAACAGAAAAAAAAAATTTTATGTGAAAATTATGAACTACTGGGTTCAGTCCACATCGTCACAGTTCACGAGGAACATCATGCATAGACAATGACACATAACTAAGTATGGATGACGGTTTTTTTTTTCATTCCATATTAGTAAGACGATACTGGTGAAAACATCATGGTGAAAACAACAAGGTGCTGAAAACGTCATGGCTAAAACAAAAAGGTGCTGAAAACATAATGGTTAACACAACAACGCGCTGAAACATCAATACGTGGAATAACAATCGTTGGCTTAGGAAGCTCCTGGTGACTACCCACTAGTCACAGGTCGAGTTTTAGAGCCTACAGGTCGAAGCCTTGTCTCTGATACCATAATTGTAACACCCCATTTTGATAAATGGAATGTCACGCGTAATTATGGCGTGTCATCAAAGCATGCAAGGTAATATGTAGTACAACATACATGACCATAGGGAAAACCGGAATCAAACATCGGTTCCCAAACATAAGCCCAAAACATAACAAAGTAAATGAACTGAATGAAAGACTAAACAAGCATAAATATATGAAGGAAACAGGAGAAGAAGTCTATGGCAGCTTCCATCCTATGCATGTCCTCCAAATGCTCGAGTCTTGGGTACCTGCCGTTTTGGGACATGAAAAGGAAAGTACGGCTGAGCAAAATGCTCAGTGCACGGATATACAATATAGCATGAAATAGGATAAGCATGTAACATATAACAGCGGAAGACTAAGTTCTGAGTAAACTGGTTAAGTATCGAGAAAACTGGTTTTATAGTTTGAAAAGCCTTATGTTTATCTTATGAAAACTGTTTTAACATAAATATACCATAGCCCATATAGGTCATGAAAAGGTCACGTGCATGAATACTTGGAGGGGTGACCTCATCATGCTGATTAGAGGGGATGCCTCTAATTAATATACTGGTTTGGGTAGGAGGGATCAACTCCTTGTGAAGGATGCAAGGCACACACCACATTCACCATGATATACTGAATAAAACATGTAACTAGGATGCACCCATACGCCCCACATGATATAATAATATGGCCAAAACTGAAAAGGACGCCACGAGCAATCACTCCGCCGTGGGGAAGTCATAACATTGGTGCCTCCAAATTTATGGTTATGGTACCTCCATAACTAGGTGAAACTGGTCATGCTTGTATATGGCTATAGATTATGCTAATTTAAACATAAGCAGTTCAAAACAATAAAACAAATACTGGGGAAAACAGTTGGCTGCATACGGGGAAATCCTAAAAAGGAAGGAATGTCCATACTGAAAGGACGGGAATCCGTACCTCAAGTCCAGTGAATGAACGGAAGAAAGACTCCTACTTCTGGATCACTAAAGCTACATGAATACACACGTGTATAAGTATCGATTCACTGATTACGTACTGGGTTTATGTCTCATTTTAGCTGACTTGGTATGTTTTAGGTCATGGTTCACTGTTTAAAGCCTTAAACTGTGTTTATCTTGTATTCTGATTAATCTGTTTAAGTATTACTGGTATTTCATGTATTATTATACTTACTGTGTAATAATAAGTAACTGTCCAAAAATAGCAGGTTTCCAAAATTAGAAAGTTTCCAAAAATAGAAAGTTTCCAAAAATAGAAAGTTACCAAAAATAGAAAGTTTCCAAAAATAAAAAGTTTCCAAAAATAGAAAGTTTCCTAAAATAGAATTTACTGCTTAAAATAGATTAGTTTCTAAAAATAGAAAGTTTCCAAAAATAGATCAGCTGCCTTAATTAAATAAGTTTCCATATATATAAGGTTTCCATGATTAGATTAGTTGCCTGTATTAGATAGATTTCCATATATAGAAGGTTTCCATTAATAGATTAGTTGCCTTATTTAATTAAGTTTCTATAAATAGAAGTTTCCATATTTAGAATTAAGCTGGTTACATAAGCTAACATATAAGTCTAAGTGTTTATAAGCTTGTTTCTTAAGTCATATGATATAGTATATAGTTTAATTATTATTTCATGTATTTTAATTAAACTATAGGTTAAGCATTTTAATTAAAGTATAACATGTTTTAATTAAAATGAAATGAAATACTTAGGTTAAAATGTGTATTATTATTATTAATAATATAACCTAAGTCATGTCTAAATTAATTAATTATAGGCATGTTTTAAATAATTAATTAATTATAACTTATAACATAAAATACTTAGGTTAAATTAATATCATGCTAAATTAATAATTAAAATAACCTAAGTCATGGTTTAATTAATATTTCATGTTATTAATTAATTTATATCCTAAGTTCATAATTCATAAAAATTAACATGTAGCATAAATCATGATTTAACCAACGAACCGTGAACCGGGCATGAAATCGACACCGTACCCCGAACCAAATCGGGGTTCCCCTTGGTTCCTTGCTGCCGTGGGACCCACACCACCAAACCGGGACCATATGGTCTCGGTGGTGGTTTCTAGGCCAAGCCGTGACCCCCTTAGGGCACGGTCTAGGCGTCGGCTAAACCAAACACCCGTAAAACACCCTTTTGATTTTACCTCTTAACCAAATACATGTTTATTTTATGTTTTTAAAATAGGTTTTAAAAACATCATGTTCTTAATCAATTTTACCAAATCAAATCAAAAGAAGGAATTAAAAAGAAAGGTTAAAAAGATATACCGAATGTGTGGATCAATAGAGGATGAACAAACACGAACACTTGTACAATATTCAAGATCAAAATCAACAAGAACACCCCCTCTTGGTGTGTTATAGGTGGCGGCCACAAAAGGAGAGGAAGAACAAAATTAGGGTTTTAATTGTTTTCAATAAAATGTGATAAATGAATGACTTTTTCCCTTAACCCCTTGTTTAGTAAAAATGATGGGCTAGGCCCTTTTCTTGTCCCCAATTTCGTGGTTCATGGGGCCCACATGGGGTAACCCAAATGTTTTTCGTGTCTAAATAATAAGTGTGTTCTCGTGTTCGTTCGTGGTTAAACGTGTTCGTGTTTAAAGTGTTTCTGTTTATTTTATCATGTAGTTTATCGTATTCTTAACGCTCGTAATTATATTATATGTATTTACGTAATTATTTTAGTTCGTGTTTTAATGGTGATCATGATTTAATTATGTTCCCGTGAAATACTTATTAACTGCTTATCATGAGTTCGTACGTAAATGATACTTATCATGTTATACACGTATGTACTTACTTGATTAATAGCACATGAATGTGATCAATACTGAATAAGGTAAGTTTTAATCTAGGACGTATGATCTTAAGGTCACTATTCATGGTAAAAGCATGCGGGTTTTACAAGGGCATTCAAAAACAGGTCAATGATTATGGATATTGGGATAGTGGATGCTCAAGGCACATGACAGGGAAGGAAGATTATCTCACAAACTTCACTCCCATTAAGGATGGTGATAAGGTTTACTTTGGAGGCGGATATGGTACTATCACAGGCAAAGGAACCCTTCTCACCAAGAACTTGCGTTTTGAGAACGTATTTCTGGTAAAAGAACTTGATTACAATCTTTTTAGTGTATCACAAGTTTGTGATAACAAAAATAAAGTTCTGTTTACTGATATTGAATGTTTGGTGTTAAGCAAGGATTATAAGATCCCTGATGAGAAATATATTGACTATAGAACTCCTAGGCATAAGGACATATACAATGTGAATCTGAATGGGATTAGAATGAATAACAAGATGTCTTGTTTTTATGCTAAAGCTTCAGTAGATGAAAGTAATTTGTGGCACAGGAGACTAGGGCACATAAATTTTAAAAATATAAATAGGCTTGTGAGACTTGGCTTGGTTGATGGTTTGCCTGAGAAGGCCTTTAACAATGACCACTCTTGTGTTGCATGTCTTAAAGGCAAGCAGCACAAGGTCTCATTCAAGTCCAAACAGGTGCACTCTAGTACTAGACCTCTTTATTTGCTTCGTATGGACCTCTTTGGTCCAACCAATATAGAAAGTTTGAATGGTAAGTCCTACTGCTTTGTTATAACAGATGACTTTTCTAGGTTTACTTGGACCTTCTTTCTAGCTATGAAGAGTGATACAGTTGACACTTTAATTGATTTTATCACTCAGATTGAGAAGAAATCTGGCAATGAAGTTAAAATGCGTAGGAGTGATAATGGTGGTGAATTTAGGAATAAAAAGTTAGATGATTTCTGTGCCAGGAAAGGAATTACTAGGCAATTTAGTGTTGCCAGAACCCCACAGCAAAATGGGGTTGCTGAGAGGAAAAATAGAACCCTAATTGAAGCAGCCAGAACCATGTTGGCTGACGCTCATTTTCCTATAGCCTTTTGGGCTGAGGCTGTTAATACAGCTTGCTATGTTCAAAATAGAGCATTGGTTAACAAAATTTAGAACAAAACACCTTATGAGTTACTTTGGGGAAGAAAACCTAATATTGGTTTTCTCAGACCTTTTGGTTGTCATGTAGTAGTTTTAGACACTAGTGATGCCTTAGGTAAATTTAGTGCAAAAGGTGATGAAGGCTACTTCATGGGGTATTCAGTGCAGAGCAAGGGATATAGGGTTTATCTTAAAGAGGAAAAACGTATACTTGAAAGAGTACATGTTAGGTTTTTAGAGAATAAACCTAGTGATCCTAAAAGTGGTCCAAATTGGTTGTTTGACTTGGAACCTTTATCTAGAACTTTAAATTATATGCCTGTCACTAATCCAGACATTGTGAAGGTAACTTCAAATGTTGTGGAAGAACAAGTTGTTGATGTTTCAGGTACACAGGTTTATGAAAAGGTTGGATCACAAGCAGAGAAGTCATCTCCTATCCAAGAATATGTTACAATCCCCATTTGGACAGATGCTTTTGCTGCTGCTGCTGCTGGTAAAGATAATGGTGGTCCCCAAGTACCACCAGATACAAACATGCATGGTCCTTCAGGCGCTGACAAAGGCAAATTTAGCACTGACAAGACCAATTCAGACGTTGATGGCTCAGACGTTGACAACAACAGTTCAAGCGTTGTTAGCCCAAGCGCTGACAAACAAGGTTCAGGCGTTGACAACACTTCTGCACATCTTTTCTCTTCCATTTTTAAACAAGGAGAACCTTCCAATTTATATGAAGAAGTTCATCCCCATGTAGATGAAAGAGAGTCTGATGAAGAAGATATTGGCAACATGGAGAATGAGGTTGAGGACACCAGACTTTTTAAAGGAGGAGTTCTCACTTCTACTATGAAGAATCACCCCACTTCTCAAATCATTGGTGATATTATGACTCCAGTTCAGACTAGAAGATCTTATCAAGGTCTTGGTGGGTTTATTGCCAATATAAACAAGAAGGTTGATACCCCTCTGGTGCAAGCATGTTTGTTTGCCTGTTTTCTGTCACAACAGGAACCCAAGAAAATATTTGATGCTCTCAAAGAACCAAGTTGGGTGGAAATGCAGGATGAGCTTCACCAATTTGCAATTTAGGATGTTTGGGAGCTGGTTGATTGTCCCAGATATGTCAGACCTATAGGGACAAGATGGGTTCTAAGAAACAAGAGAGATGAAAGAGGAATTGTGGTCAGAAACAAGGCAAGGTTAGTGGCTCAGGGATATACACAAGAGGAGGGGATAGACTATGAGGAGGTCTTTGCACTAGTTGCAAGGATTGAAGCTATAAGGATCTTTTTAGCCTATGCATCCTGCATGGGCTTCACTGTCTATCAAATGGATGTCAAGAGTGCCTTCCTCTATGGTACAATTGTTGAGGAGGTATATGTGATGCAACCTCCTGGTTTTGAGGATCCAGAGAATCCAGATAAAGTGTATAGAGTCAAGAAGGCTATGTATGGACTTCATCAAGCCCCAAGAGCATGGTATGGTACTTTGTCTACTTACTTAGTGGACAATGGATTCAAAAGGGGCACCATAGATCAGACACTATTTACAAAGAAGAAAGGTAAGGATGTGCTGCTTGTTCAGGTCTATGTTGATGACATCATTTTCGGGTCTACTGATCCAAAGATGAGTGAGGATTTCTCCAAGCTTATGACAGAAAAATTCAAGATGAGTGCTATGGGGGAGATGAACTTCTTTCTTGGTTTACAAGTTCAGCAGAAAGAAGATGGTATCTTCATCTCCCAGGATAAATATGTGGCTGAGATCTTGAAGAAGTTTGGCTTTTCTCTACATGAAAAGAGGGCTACTACTCCTATGGATAGAGAACACCCTTGGGGAAAGATTGGAGATGGGAAAGATGTTGATGTCAGGCACTATAGATCCCTGATTGGATCATTGATGTACCTTACAGCCTCCAGACCTGACATCATGTTTGCTGTGTGTGCTTGTGCACGCCATCAAGTGACTCCCAAAGAATGTCACCTTTATGCTGTGAAGAGGATCTTTAGGTACCTAAGATGCTATCCTAGTCTTGGTTTGTGGTACCCAAAGGATTCACCATTGGAGTTGATTGCATATTCAGACAGTGACTATGGAGGTGATAAATTTGATAGGAAATCCACAACTGGTGGATGTCAGTTTCTTGGGAGCAGGTTGATATCTTGGCAATGCAAGAAACAAACAGTGGTGGCTAATTCTACAACTGAAGCTGAGTATGTAGCTGCAGCTGCTTGTTGTGGACAAGTTTTGTGGATTCAGAACCAGCTGTTGGACTATGGGTATAATTTCATGCATACCAAGATATTTGTTGACAACAACAGCACATTATGCATCATTAAGAATCATGTACATCATTCTAAAACTAAACACATAGAAATTAGACACCATTTTATAAGAGATTGTTTTGAAAAGGGTTTAATACAACCAGATAGGGTTGACACAGAAGAAAATGTGTCAGATTTACTAACTAAACCTTTTGATGCTGGGAGGTTTCAATACTTGGTAACAAGTATTGGAATGATCAATCTCACATAATATGTGTTTTGGAGTCTTTTTGTAAAAGTATGTACAGGATGATGCATTGTTATTGGTCTTTTGAAGATTTAGATTTTCCACTATATTTTTCTAACACTGACAAAGGTTGCTTGAACGCTGATAAGTGTTTTTGTGACGTTGTCAGCAATATATTTGTCTAACGCTGACAAAGCTTCCCTCAACGCTTATATGTGTTATCGGGGCGTTGTCAGCAACAATGTTAGTTTTGTGATTTTCAATCTAAATGTGCAGGTGGTGTTAGCAGTCTACCATTGGATATAGAGTTGCTTATGGATCATTGGAGAAGCATTTGGAAAAGTTTTTATTTATGGATGATGGTTGGAATTTTTAATTCCTATCTTGACATAAATTTTTATGTTCATGCATGTTTTTAGCAACTTATGTATCATAGTTTAAGGGGAGGTTTTAGGAACCTTTAGGATGTTTGGGCATCCATATGATACTCTTATCACAATTCTAGATTGTGTCCACAGGTGAGTATGAGTTAGTTTTACTAAATCATGAGGCACTGTAGCATGCAAAGTTGATATACTATGCATGCTGCCAAGACATTTTTGGCCTAGAATTGGTTGTGGTCTGTTGGGAGACTTGGGAATGATTTTTTTATGGGATTTACCTGGGAGTAACAAGGAATTTTATAAGGTAACTTAGTTGTTAAGAGTTTTGGTTAGCAAGGGACACTAGAGGACTGTTATGTCTATCTTGCATAAGCAAGTGTGCATAACTGGACAGTGCTTGCCGCCCTATAATAATTATCAACTTTTTGGTTATCTTCTCTACGATAAATTACTTTGTTAAGGTCATTTTTCATTTTTAAACATTTTTTTTTGGACGCTGACAAGTATTTTTCCAAGCGTTGTTGTGACCAATTTAGACGCTGACATGGCTATGGCAAACGTTGACAAGAATATAGCCGTTGGGCGTTGATAGGTTATTTTTGACCGTTGACACTCAATGGGATCTACCCAGTTGTTACTTTTTGACATATTTTTAGGCTGTCATTTTGGGAGCAGATAAACCTCATTTAATGCATGAGATAAAATTATTCTTTTTCAATATTTTCATGATTGTGTTTTGAAAATATTTGCCTCTTTTTGGGCCAATCACATACATTTTCTTCTCCTATATATTTGGCTCCTATTTTTAAACAGGGTACATATTCTTCTTGTCTAACACAATTTTCTCTTATCAAACTTCATCTTCATCAAACATTTTTAACAGCTTTCAACAATGGTACCAAAGTTTAAACCATCAGAGTTGGAATTGAGGTTAAGAAGCCAACACAACATGATCGCGTATCTTGAAGCTGATGATACTCTGTTTCCCCAATACACACAAATGGTGGCGTATTTGAACGCATCTCCTATTAGGTATGCTCTTTCTCATGCACCACTCATTCATGTCACACATATTAAACAGTTGTGGAACACTGTCAGTTCCTCAACAGTTAATAGAGTGACTACATTATCTTCTATTGTTCATGGGAGAACTTGGGTGGTTACTGAGGCTTTGGTACGCCAAGCCTTGCATCTTGATGATGCTGATAGTATAACCACCCTTCCTATTAGTGAAATAGAACAAGGACTAAGGGCTTTGGGTTATCCTTTTCCTGATGAAGGAACTTTGAATAAATATCATAAACAGGAGTTTCCCCCAGCCTGGAAGTACCTAATACATGTCCTCCTACAATGTTTGAGTCCCAAGTGCACTACACACAATGAGATCAATAGATCTATTGCCAGTGCTATTGTGTGTGTAACACCCCCAAATTACCACGCAGCGGAATGTCCACATTGGGTGTTACTCATAGCACATCACACACAATCATAGAAAACAATCCCAAAAGAGACGTTAAAATGTATAAATATAACATTGTCTAAAATATTTTCCATCCCAAAAGATACCATCAGAGTAGCGTTTTAGTCCCAAAAACCGTTACCAACATAACATGTCCCTCAAAATACTTGAATGAAATGGTTAATTTAAAAAGGATGAAAAATAAACAAAATTTAGACAAGTAAGCACCAACTCTTCCTTGCATGCTCCGCTGCTATCCATCTTGATTACCTGAAATACATGCTTAAAAGGATCAACACAAAGGTTGAGCGAATCTATAGGTTTTGCAAATCATCATTTGAACACAAGTATATAAAAAGCAATTTCATTTATGGTTCCTTTGTGTGACCCTACGTTGGTATACGAGTCCACACCAATTCATTGTACTCAACGTACCAATCCATTGTACTCAACGTACCAATCCATTGTACTCAACGTACCAATCCATTGTACTCAACATACTAATTCCATTGTACTCAACATACCAATTCCATTTCAATCACAATTCCCTTGTGTGACCCTACGTTGGTATACGAGTCCACACCATTTCATTGTACTCAACGTACCAATCCATTGTACTCAACGTACCAATTCCATTGTACTCAACGTACCAATTCCATTGTACTCAACGTACTTGTTACAATCAAAACAACATTTAAGTTTAAGCAATCATTCAAAAGACTTGTGTTCTATTTGTTTCAAATAGCATGTATTCCCCCTCGCGGGTTAAAATCATTTAAAACCAGTATAAAAGCGAGGCTATAGACTCACCTTAGATGATATACGAAGCTAGTAGTAGTAGTGATCGCCGAAGTGAAGATGCCTCCCAAATATACACGTCAAAAGCCGCCACCTAACAAATAAGGTGCGCGCTTAACAACATACTCAAGTATCTCAAAACATACTTAGTATAATAAAACCAACGATTCAAAATAATATGTACATAGACATGACCAACCAATACCAGTGAATCCCTTCTCAACCCCATAACATATACTAGCTTTCCAAAACTAGTATCTTCGATATTGATCCATCTCAAGATGCCAAATCAACACGGTTCAAGTACCCTAAATGGGTCTCCAATCTCAGAATATACACTCTTACGTAAGACTTATATCCTTTTAAAACTTTGAGAAGCTAATAGATTAGCCTCTCGCCTCAAACTATGACGCGAGGTTAAGTACCTCCCAAAAATACTCAGCCGGTACTTACCGAAAGTACACGCTGTTTTACCATACCTAAACAACTCCGTTTTTGACGAAACTTAGTGACAAACTCAGTCAATATATGTAGAAGACTCAGTTAAAATTTCATCAAATGATTCACATTTTAGACCCACTTTCTCGACACATCTTTTGACCTTAAAATCCGGACTGTTTTGCACACTTGTATTGTACAACCGTTTTGACCTTCTTAACCAAAACCATTTACAAATCCGACTCTTGATTATGAAAATAGACTCAAAATGATAAGTTTAGGGCCTGAGAACAGCCCTTAACCGTTTTTGAAACTCAAGTTATAGTCCCCGGGATTTGACCCAATATCGACAACAATTTCGGATTGCGTCGATACTCGCCTCCCGGTACACGAATATTCAAACCTATGTAACTTTTGACTCGTTATGAGTTAGAAGCTCTACCTTATACCAAAACGAGCGTCTCGGCGACTACTACAACAATATCCAATAATACCAACACTTATCCAACATCTACTGTACGAAAATAGGGCCTAAACATACTGATCTAAAATGACTCTTTTAAAATCACATCAAAACTCGTTTTGACCCATTTTCAACCTCAACAACACTTCATATATCTTATATCCATCACCCTCAACATCTCCTAACATCTATTTTCACTTGAATGATCACATGCATTCACCAAAAATTCATAAACAATGCATGCACTCAAAAATAAAATGATTATAATAATATTAACAAGTAGTTGGAACCTTACCCACAATAATTTGGATCAAACACTCAAGAACACCAAGAACACCCAAACCCCCCACAAATTTCGTGGGTTTGGGGGCTGAAATCATCAAGAAAATGTTTGCTCCAAGCTCCATTATTTCAATAGTGTGTTCCTAGACACAATTAAACACAAACCCACTAACTTAATTAGATCAAAACATAGTTTTTATCAAAAATTATCAAAATCAAATCTTTAGAAAAATGTTGTTGCATGTTGGATTTTTGTGGTGGGATTTACTTACAATGATGATACAAACATGGGACATTGATTAGATTTTCAAGAAATCAAGTTTTGATGGTGGATCTAGGATGGTGGTGTTTGGCCGTATGTTTTAGAGAGAAAGGAGGGGAGGAGAGAAAATTTTTGATGTTAAAAATGAAGTGTGTGTGCTAAGTGTTTCCTTTTATATGCAAGGGAGGGTAGAAAGTGTAATTTCAATCTTATTTTGGCCTTTGTTGCAAAGCTAGTTATAAAGAGCGGGAAATGGTAACTAGTCGGTTTTTATAAATTTACGAGAGTCGGGTTTCGTCCCGGATTCATAAAAATTTAAGTCTCGTTCAATAAAATACTTTTTCAAAGATTTAAACGCACAAGAAAAGCAATAGTAAGGTTCCGACTCAACTTAATACGTAATGAAACAAAAATTCCAAAAATCTCCAATATCGAGATAGTCGATACTAAAATATAAAATTTGGGCATCCATCGGCATCACGACCACTAGTAGTACTCTTCAGTCATCAAAACAATTAAATGTGTGCACACATTACCGATTTCAACGTAAACCATCAAACATTACAATACTCACCATTACTTAGGAATTCAAAATACGTTACATAGTTAGGGTAAAATGATGACGTTAAGTACGGGATGTTACATTCTCACCTCCTTAAAGGAGCGACGTCCCGGCGCTCGCCTCGCCTCATACTCGTATCGCACTCTCCTAGGAAAAACGAGGGCACTTCCTACAAAGAAATCCTCACGTTCCCACGTGAATCTCGTTCCTCGTCTCGAAATACATCGCACCTTCGTAACGAGAATCTTACTCGGTCTCAAACGCTTAACCTATCGATCAAAGATCTCTACTGGTTCTTCTACAAAATGCAACTCGTCGCCAAGTTGTATCTCACCAAAAGGGGATGAATGAGTCCTTATCCGACAGGAACTTCTTCAAGCTCGACACACGAAAACTTACACAAATTACAAGAGCTCATCCAACGATTTTAACTTATAAACAACCGGTCCCATCCGCTGGGTGATCTTAAACGGTACAACGCACCTTGGACTTAACTTTTCTCCATTTCCAAAACGGATTATACCTTTCCAAGGTGATACCTTAATAATTGCCATGCCTCCAACTTCAGATTTCCAACAGCTCCCTACGGTTATTGGCAAAGTTCTTCTGACGACTCCTCACGGTTTACAAGCAATTATCAATCCGTACGATCTTTTCGTAGTCTCCCAAATAGTCTCAGTTCCAATTTGTCCTTCATCTACTTTATTCCAACAATCTGGCGATCTAAACCACCGTTCATGATCCTCACAAAAACAATCACTCACGAAAGGGAGTCGCATGGGTCGCATAAAACTCCATCTAAAACATTCTAGAAAAGAATTGAGACGAGGTAATTAGTACTAGTCGTACAAAATCACCTTATTGCGTATTCTCGAACATGCCAACCTACTTCGTCAAACGTGAGTTCGTCGATACGGAAATCCTTCGGCGTATACATTGCGCTATCGGACGCATTACAGTTTAAACCCAAACACGAAAGCCACCACTAGGCATATAAGGTCAAGTTACGGCATGTTTGCCAAAAAGACAAACCACGCCAAGTCAATAAATTCAATCGAGTTAGCTCATGCTTGCTAAACAGCCAAGCCATGATGAATAAGAATACTTGACAAGACTTTCGGGTAAGTCAGTCAATCGCAAGGTTATAAGTTAAAGGATATCCAATGGCCTGATAGCCGTGGACACATATCAAAAGGAATAACAAGGAAATATTTCGTCATCAGAGGGTGCTCACACGCGGATCCATACCGAAAAGATAATACAAAGACACCATCTCACTTCCGCCCACGCGCATTCAAAGTCTCAATAAGCATCGTCGTTGAAGGTCAAAAAGATACTACAAGGTACGTGTTCTCCATGATCGGACGTCATTGGACAATGCCGCCTCAAGTTCTCACAACTTACGATCACTCAACTTGATCACATACCACATAAGTACCTAAAAACAAAGGTCAAACATAAACATCAAATGTAAATCTCCGTCGTTGATCATCGATAAAACCTTGGACTAGCCCTTGATAATACAACTCGATCTCTAAAGTCTTTCCACTTGCGGTGTCGGCAACAACATACTCTTCGAAGTGAAAACGAATTTGTTAATTCCAGTCATTAAGAAATTCGGTCCATTGGCGAGAATTCACAACATATCGGGCATACATTTAAGTTCTACTCCAGTGTTCAATGTACAAAAGCGTCCCACTAATTTTTGCTTCAGCGTTCATCGTACAAAGGCGTCCCAATAATTTCGACTTCAGTGCTCAAGGTGATGCATCATATTCCTCGTTTTTAGTTCGTCATACTAGCCCCAAGAATTTCGTCATCAAGAAAAGTCTTCGGTGACCCTTCGATAGTAGCAAGTAAAATTACAAAATCTTCACATCCACGATAAGTTGTCGTTGATAACTTGATCCTCAGTCAATCCGCAAGTACACACATAAATCATGGTGACGCTTAAGCGAGTCGCCTATTCTCGGAACGGTCAACGGTTCTTAACAATCTGTTTATAAGCTCGCGATCATCGAGACACATTAGAAATGGTCCATCAAAACAAATCATAACTCGAGAGAAGTACAACGGGTTATTCGTACATAGATGATAATCGACGATCATCATAATGACGACAACATCGAACGATTCTTACCAACGAAATACGAGTCGAAGGAAGACGTACTCACACCAAACATCCACAAATCGAGCCAGACATACTCGGGCCCACTCATTTATAACTCCTTGTCTACATCAAAAGGCGTCCCCCTCCATGTATACAAGAGTTTATAAATTTACGGTTCGGAAACTTATAACTTTCTTGTTCAAATGAAAAGGCGTCCCAATCCATTTCAACAAGACGATTATAAGTCATCCTACTCAAGTATTACTATCTCTCAACACGATATCACATCAAAATACCATAGTAAATATAAGGTGTCAAATAAACTTACATCATGATTTCCGTATTCAAATGTCCCATTCCATTTGAATAAGGAGATCATAACGATCTAAGGTCCAGTGGTTTAAAACCTTCTTATTCAAATGTCCCAATCCATTTCAATAAGATACCCTTAAACAACTCATAGTTGAGCGAGTTAAAATCTCTATATCTAAATGTCCCATTCCATTTAGATACAAGGCATTAAGCCACTCAACCGAATGACTACTACGAGCATATCTCTGTTGTACCCAAACTATATATATTTGATTAGGATATATATATCTTAAGCCCAACATTGGCATCCTCCTTTCGCCAATAAAACGTAGTCATATAAATTCAAATCACACGTCGCATTACATAGGAGATGTCGACTCGGATAAATGATTCTTCAAGATCATAAGTAGTAACGAAAACACGAACGTCGCATTTATCAATTACATTTCGAAAGGAGATGTCCAAAAAGGGCACATCACGATACGATGATAACAATCGAACTTAAACAAGTCGATATGCGATAGGTTACGAAACCATATATACATACTCAAAGTATCAAACGAGTTTCATACTCGTATTCAGATAACACAATCACCAACATCAGTGATTGGTAGTGAAACCAATTCCAATACAAAACCGAATTATAAAATGTACAATAATCATTCAAGGACCATTGCTTCGCGTACAATGCCTTTAAATATCATAGTATATTTATACATATACATACTACCATTCCTATATACACATAGGTTCACATAATCATAGTCAAATATAAAGTAATACAAGAATAGCCTTACCGGAGCCATGCGGAGTAGTTGCGTGCTTAAAACTTTTACGACACACCAAAAGTTATAGTTTAGGACATTTTCAAAAAAAATCGACCCAGTTCTCTATAACTTGTGGCTCTGATACCAATCTGTAACACCCCCAAATTACCACGCAGCGGAATGTCCACATTGGGTGTTACTCATAGCACATCACACACAATCATAGAAAACAATCCCAAAAGAGACGTTAAAATGTATAAATATAACATTGTCTAAAATATTTTCCATCCCAAAAGATACCATCAGAGTAGCGTTTTAGAACCAAAAACCGTTACCAACATAACATGTCCCTCAAAATACTTGAATGAAATGGTTAATTTAAAAAGGATGAAAAATAAACAAAACTTAGACAAGTAAGCACCAACTCTTCCTTGCATGCTCCGCTGCTATCCATCTTGATTACCTGAAATACATGCTTAAAAGGATCAACACAAAGGTTGAGCGGATCTATAGGTTTTGCAAATCATCATTTGAACACAAGTATATAAAAAGCAATTTCATTTATGGTTCCTTTGTGTGACCCTACGTTGGTATACGAGTCCACACCAATTCATTGTACTCAACGTACCAATCCATTGTACTCAACGTACCAATCCATTGTACTCAACGTACCAATCCATTGTACTCAACATACCAATTCCATTGTACTCAACATACTAATTCCATTTCAATCACAATTCCCTTGTGTGACCCTACGTTGGTATACGAGTCCACACCATTTCATTGTACTCAACGTACCAATCCATTGTACTCAACGTACCAATTCCATTGTACTCAACGTACCAATTCCATTGTACTCAACGTACTTGTTACAATCAAAACAACATTTAAGTTTAAGCAATCATTCAAAAGACTTGTGTTCTATTTGTTTCAAATAGCATGTATTCCCCCTCGCGGGTTAAAATCATTTAAAACCAGTATAAAAGCGAGGCTATAGACTCACCTTAGATGATATACGAAGCTAGTAGTAGTAGTGATCGCCGAAGTGAAGATGCCTCCCAAATATACACGTCAAAAGCCGCCACCTAACAAATAAGGTGCGCGCTTAACAACATACTCAAGTATCTCAAAACATACTTAGTATAATAAAACCAACGATTCAAAATAATATGTACATAGACATGACCAACCAATACCAGTGAATCCCTTCTAAACCCCATAACATATACTAGCTTTCCAAAACTAGTATCTTCGATATTGATCCATCTCAAGATGCCAAATCAACACGGTTCAAGTACCCTAAATGGGTCTCCAATCTCAGAATATACACTCTTACATAAGACTTATATCCTTTTAAAACTTTGAGAAGCTAATAGATTAGCCTCTCGCCTCAAACTATGACGCGAGGTTAAGTACCTCCCAAAAATACTCAGCCGGTACTTACCGAAAGTACACGCTGTTTTACCATACCTAAACAACTCCGTTTTTGACGAAACTTGGTGACAAACTCACTCAATATATGTAGAAGACTCAGTTAAAATTTCATCAAATGATTCACATTTTAGACCCACTTTCTCGACACATCTTTTGACCTTAAAAACCGGACTGTTTTGCACACTTGTATCGTACAACCGTTTTGACCTCCTTAACCAAAACCATTTACAAATCCGACTCTTGATTATGAAAATAGACTCAAAATGATAAGTTTAGGGCCTGAGAACAGCCCTTGACCGTTTTTGAAACTCAAGTTATAGTCCCCGGGATTTGACCCAATATCGACAACAATTTCGGATTGCGTCGATACTCGCCTCCCGGTACACGAATATTCAAACCTATGTAACTTTTGACTCGTTATGAGTTAGAAGCTCTACCTTATACCAAAACGAGCGTCTCGGCGACTACTACAACAATATCCAATAATACCAACACTTATCCAACATCTACTGTACGAAAATAGGGCCTAAACCTACTGATCTAAAATGACTCTTTTAAAATCACATCAAAACTCGTTTTGACCCATTTTCAACCTCAACAACACTTCATATATCTTATATCCATCACCCTCAACATCTCCTAACATCTATTTTCACTTGAATGATCACATGCATTCACCAAAAATTCATAAACAATGCATGCACTCAAAAATAAAATGATTATAATAATATTAACAAGTAGTTGGAACCTTACCCACAATAATTTGGATCAAACACTCAAGAACACCAAGAACACCCAAACCCCCCACAAATTTCGTGGGTTTGGGGGCTGAAATCATCAAGAAAATGTTTGCTCCAAGCTCCATTATTTCAATAGTGTGTTCCTAAACACAATTAAACACAAACCCACTAACTTAATTAGATCAAAACATAATTTTTATCAAAAATTATCAAAATCAAATCTTTAGAAAAATGTTGTTGCATGTTGGATTTTTGTGGTGGGATTTACTTACAATGATGATACAAACATGGGACATTGATTAGATTTTCAAGAAATCAAGTTTTGATGGTGGATCTAGGATGGTGGTGTTTGGCCGTATGTTTTAGAGAGAAAGGAGGGGAGGAGAGAAAATTTTTGATGTTAAAAATGAAGTGTGTGTGTTAAGTGTTTCCTTTTATATGCAAGGGAGGGTAGAAAGTGTAATTTCAATCTTATTTTGGCCTTTGTTGCAAAGCTAGTTATAAAGAGCGGGAAATGGTAACTAGTCGGTTTTTATAAATTTACGAGAGTCGGGTTTCGTCCCGGATTCATAAAAATTTAAGTCTCGTTCAATAAAATACTTTTTCAAAGATTTAAACGCACACGAAAAGCAATAGTAAGGTTCCGACTCAACTTAATACGTAATGAAACAAAAATTCCAAAAATCTCCAATATCGAGATAGTCGATACTAAAATATAAAATTTGGGCATCCATCGGCATCACGACCACTAGTAGTACTCTTCAGTCATCAAAACAATTAAATGTGTGCACACATTACCGATTTCAACGTAAACCATCAAACATTACAATACTCACCATTACTTAGGAATTCAAAATACGTTACATAGTTAGGGTAAAATGATGACGTTAAGTACGGGATGTTACAGTGTGTATTGCTACTGGGCAAAAATTTAATTATTCCAAAATGATTTTTGAGGGCATGTGTAAAAATAAAGGGAACAAAATGACTTTAGCTTATCCCAGATTTTTACAAATGGTTTTTGATGTCCAAGGATACTGCACAAGGGATCATAATGATTTTTATGAGATCCCTGTGCAAAAGAAAGCAATTTTTATGAAAATGAACTCACCCCCACATCGTGACCTACCCTTAACCCAAGCTATGCTTGCTGTCATTGCAGCAGCTCAACCCCAACCTGACCCCCAACCTCCAATTGACCCAATACCTGAACCATTACCTTCACCACAACATATGCAAATTGACCAAGAACCCTTCGACGCTGACACGTTAAATGTTGGCGTTGATGTGCCTATTTCAAACGTTGACACACAACCTTCACAGACCCAAACACCCCTTAACCAACCCACATCCACCCAATCCACATCATCTTCTACACCCCCTGAATATAGGTTGATTAAACGCCAAAGGACTACTGGAGTGTTCTCCTCTAGTGGTCCTAGCCATGTAGCAGAGAGAACCACCACCACAAGTGTGGTTGGTGCTATGGATGAGGCTGGGACTATTGGTTCTGGCTTAGAAGCTGGCCAAGGCAGTCTCACCATCATTAAGACCTCATCCATGCCCAATGAATCTGACTTGGGAGGTTAAATACCCATTTTAGAAGAGGGCAGATTGGAACCAATGTCCCTAATAGAATTGACGGTAGTTTGCATGAGCTTGCAAAAGCAAAATGCAGACTTGGTACAAGTTTTCAGCACACAAGGCCTTGAACTCAAGCAATTGAGGTAGGGGATTGTTATTTTGGAGACTGCTAGTGCAAGGAGAGGGATGGAGGAATCTTCCAAAGGGGAGGATGATCAAATAAATGTGAGTGATAAGGGCAGCCATGATGGTCAATCTTTGGATGTTGCTAAGGCCCTAACAAGTTTGAAGAAACAGACAGGTTTTGATACGTCTTTAGTCTCTCCTACAAACTTAAATTTATCATTTACAGCCATGTTGGAGGAAATTGCAAAAGGCGCTGAGTCAGGAAATTTGAGCGTTGACAAGGAGACTTTGGACGCTGACATAAGTATTTTGGGCGCTAATAGAGCAAAAGTGAGCGTTAACAGACCTGCAAATGAGGGTGATGTATCCCAGTCATCATCCATCATTAAAGAGGTTTCTTCACAGGTATCACCATCTACCTTACCAACAATTGATCCATTAGATAAGGGTAAGGGTATTATGGTAGAAGAGGTTGTTCCTAAGAATGCAGCACAAATTGAATTTGATAGAAGGTTGGCTGCACAAATTGTGGAACAAGAACAGAAAAAGGTGGGTGAATCACCTTTTGTTGTCACTTCAGAGGAGCAAGAGGGAAGTGATGAAGTCAGCTCAAACTCAAGTGTTATGATCATAGAACAGCCAGAAGGACTTGAGTATGGAGATGAGTTGGCCAAGGAGAAATTGAGAGAGTTGAAATTGCAGGTTGATTTTGATATGCCAGAGGTGGTTCAAATGTATCATGCCTGGGAAAAAAGATGTATGGAGAATCCACACTTGACCATTTCAAATCAGATATGGGGTTTGGAGATTCTTCTCAGAGTACAAAAGGATTGCCAGGTCATTTTGAAACACAAGGCAAGCAATATTCTCTTAGAGTTGAAAAGGGATAGGAGGGAGTTGTACTGCATGTTGCTCAGGTGTCATGGAACAGGGTGGACTTATCAGAAATTGAGGGCATTGACATTTAATGAGTTGGAATGTAGAGCTTATCCCATCTGGGTTAGAGTGCAGGAAGCAAACACTCTAAGACTTCTTTCTGATGAGAGAAAAGAAGAACTTGCAGAGGAAATGGAGCTCAAGAAAGCAATGTTTGTTCCCAGACCAGTGAAAAAGGGAGTTTCTCTTGAGTTTCCCAAAGATATGGATCCATTACATCCAAGTGAAGCTGTCATAAGAAAGAGTCTCAAGCTCTCACCATTAGAAGCTTCAGATATGGTACAAGTGTTACCACCAGATTCCAGAAATCCAATTGTGAGCTATGAAGAAGATGAATGTGGATTTTGGAAGATTGGCAGGTATGGAAAAGAGGTGCACACTTTTACCACCCTTATATCTTTGTTTGCAAGTTGTGATAGAGAAGACTTGGTAGACCTATGAAGGTTGTTAGAGGCCAAGTATGAGGCTGAAGCACCAACTTCAGCCAATGGAATAAAACTGTGGTCCACATTCAAGAGAATGTGTGGACCAAAAGATGAGGATCCTGCTATTTGGAAGGATCTTGAAGATGATCTCAGTGGTCTTCAATGGAGATTGTATTCAGCTGCTGGTGTTTATTATTTGAGTTCTAAAAGGTTGCCGAGTATCTACTTGTGGATGGTCAGTATTTCATGTCCAAGGATATCTTAGAGAAGATGAAGAACACTCAGCTGGAAATTGATTATTCAAGTGACGTGGCAAAAGACTTGATCAGATTTATTTATTACCAATATGAGAAGGTTTGTAAGATTCCTCCTAGTACTTAATGTTTATTCATAAACTTGATCATTGGAGTAGATATCAAGTTTAGGGGAGGATTGTTGGGAATAAATTATGGCCAGTTCACTTGAGCGCTGACAAGAGTAAAACAAGCGTTGACAGGAGTAAAACAAACGCTGACAGATCAAGCGTTAACAAGATAAAGTCAAGCGTTGATACATTGAAGACAAGCACTGATGGGAAGATATACTCTACGCGTTTATTGTATTCTAGATTACTTCTAGTAAAGATAGGAACAACAATGTATTTTCTATATTTATCTTTACCTAGAATAGCTGATACGTAGATTATTGTACAAGGCTTCTTATGTCTATAAAAGAAGACCTTTAGGTTAATGTTCAATATAAGTTTTCATTCGAAAAACTACTTTCATTGTAAGCAATTTTGATATCATTAATCAAAGTGAAAGTTTGTTTATATCTTGTGTGTTCTTGTTTAAGTGTTAATTCCGCATAACACTTAGATTATCATAAACATATACAAAGGTTTCTCTAAGTGTATTACTTGATCTAATCTCGTATACATAAAGCTAAGTCGATCTAAGTTTGGGATCAACATTTTACGTGTCTTTTTGGAACGTTCGCTTATAAGCGTATGCCTTTTGGTCTTTGCAATGCACCTGCGACTTTTCAAAGGTGTATGATCGCAGTCTTTCAAGACATGATCGAAGTATCCATGGAAGTTTTCATGGATGATTTCTCAGTCTTCAGAAACTCATTCGATTCTTGCCTTTTTAATATAGAGCGCATGCTCATCCGATGCAAACAAGCTCATCTCGTGCTCAATTGGGAGAAATGTCACTTCATGGTGACTAAAGGAATTGTGCTTGGACACAAAGTCTGCGGAGCCGGATTAGAAGTAGACAAGGCCAAGATCGAAGTGATATCCAAATTACCACCACCCACTAACGTTAAAGCCGTTAGAAATTTTCTAGGTCATGTGGGATTCTACCGCCGATTCATAAAAGATTTTTCCAAAATCGCTAGACCGATGACTAAACTCCTTGAAAAAGACATAGTCTTTGATTTCAATGAAGAATGCATAAAGGCATTTGACAAGCTTAAAGACAAGTTAACGAATGCACCGATCATGGTTTCACCAGATTGGTCGCGACCGTTTGAACTTATGTGTGATGCAAGCGATTTCGCTGTTGGAGCCATATTAGGACAACGTGAAGGAAAACACTTCTGTCCTATACACTTTGCGAGCAAAACTCTAAATAGCGTGCAGCTCAACTACACAATCACCGAGAAAGAATTACTTGTCGTAGTCTTCGCTTTCGACAAATTCCGATCCTATCTCGTGTTGTCGAAAACGATTGTATTCACCGATCATTCCGCGTTGAAATATCTATTCTCAAAACAAGATGCTAAGCCGCGTCTTATTAGATGGATTTTACTACTCCAAGAATTTGACATCGAAATCCAAAACAAGAAAGGAGCTGAAAACGTCGCTGTCGATCATTTGTCGCGACTTGAAAATCCAAACATAGAAGAGTTAAGGGATGAAGATATCCACGATTATTTTCCCGGTGAAACTCTTATGAAAATCTCTACGGACGAATCTCCGTGGTTTGTAGATTTTGCAAATTACCTCGTTGGAAGAATTCTAAGAAAAGGTTTAACCTATCACCAACGATGTAAATTCTTTTCCGACCTAAAACACTATTTATGGGAAGATCCCTACCTTTTCAAGGTATGCCCCTATGGCATGATTAGGAGATGTGTTTACGGCACGAAAACAAGGAAGATCCTTGATGAATGTCATCATGGCCCTACTGGGAGACATTATCGTCCTTCAAACACCGCGAAAAAAGTCTTCGATGCTGGTTTTTATTGGCCAACAATTATTAAAGAGGCCTATACTATAGTCGAAAATTGTGATGCTTGCCAACGTTATGGTAGCCTCTTACGAAGAAACAAAATGCCTCAAAACAGCATCCAAGTTAGCGAAATATTTGACATATGTGGAATAGAATTCATGGGACCCTTTCCCAAATCCCATAAGTTCGAATATATCTTAGTCGCTATTGATTACGTGTCCAAATGGGCCGAAGCTGAAGCTTTACCCATGAACGATTCACGAGCCGTAATTAACTTTCTGAAAAAACTTTTCTCTCGCTATGGAATGCCGAAAGCTTTAATTAATGATCGAGGTTCCCATTTTTGCAATAAAAAATGGAGAAAATCTTAAAGCGTTATGGAGTCACACATCGCTTTGCAACCGCGTATCATCCGCAAACGAGTGGACAAGTTGAAAAAACCAATAGAGCCTTAAAACGAATACTCAAAAAAACGGTTAAGGACAATCCTTCCGTTTGGTCAAGGAAACTTGACGACGCTCTATGGGCTTTCCGAACAGCTTATAAGACACCAATTGGCACAACACCTTATCGTTTATTGTACGGTAAAACATGCCATTTCCCCTTCGAAATCGAGCACCGTGCTTATTGGGCATTGAGAAGCTGTAATCCCGATCTCAAAATCTCTGGAGAAAACCGATTCTTGCAACTGCATGAACTCGATGAATTAAGACTCCAAGCTTATGAGAATTCGAAATTGTACAAAGCATGTACCAAAGCTTATCACGACAGGAAACTTCGAATCCGAAAAGAATTCAAGAAAGGAGATAAAGTTCTCTTGTTTAATATGCGCTATAAATTCAAAGCCCCCAAGCTTAAACAAAAGTGGTATGGTCCTTTTATAGTAAAACATGGATACCCGTCCGGTTATGTTGAATTGTATGACAAGAATGGAGGAAGCTTCATTGTTAATGGACACCATGTTAAACTATGCCATGAGGAGTGGAGTGAACACTTTCCGCTCAAAGAAAATAAAGAAAAATAAAAAGAAGTACGAGTCAGGCTGATGACTCAATAAAAAAATAAGCGCTTCTCGGGAGGCAACCCACGTGTTTTAAATTTTTAAGTGTGATTTTCCTTTTTAAAATAAATTCATGCTTACACCCCACATTTTTAACCAATGTTTTGCTTAAGTGTGAGGGGGTGTAGCATGTGTCACTTTTATAAAAACCTATAAAAACCAAAAATAGAGTGTTTTTCGTATTTTTGTGTGTTTTATCTTTTTCGTAGGTACCGCAAGTTGAAGGCAAAGACAAAACTCTTGTATGATGCATGATATGCCCGTGATTCTGGTTTTTCTCTCATTCCCTTGCTTTTGTTCAGTTTTATCACATTGAGGACAATGCTAAACTTAAGTGTGAGGGGGTTGTAGGGAAATCGAGAAAAAGATGCTTAATTGTTATATTTTTGGGCTATTTTAAAAACTTTTGTTCTTGTTTTGCCCTCGTAAATAAATAGTTTCAAGCAATGTATATAAATAAATTAAGAAATTATCTAATCGGTAATTTTTGAAAATTTGAGATGTATTTTTGTGTCAAACATAGCTAAGTCAAAGTCTCATATAATAGTAGAAGAAAAATCCAAAAATATAGGAGAAAGTTGCAAGTTCCATGTTTGTCAATACAACATGAACTTTGTAAGTATGTTAATCCATGGCTAGGAGTTTTAGCCAAGAAAAAATATATATATAAAAAAAAGAGAAAAAAAAAGAGAAATAGAAAGAAAAATTCCAAAAGACAAATAAATAGCCAATGAGCTATAATGTTATGAAGTTGAAGGAAGAAGAAGAAATAAAAGGTATCGATTAGCCAATGTGCTAAGTCGTGATACATGTTGCTTCAATTCATATGTTATTAGTATAGTTAGAAATAAAAGACTTTCTAGATTTTTATGGGTATTGACTTTATATCTCAATTTTTCAACCTTAAAAACTTAAGTCGATGAGTTTCATCTTGTACTTGTACTTGGTAGACTTGCATCGATTTTTTGTAAAGATACATGTACCTTTGGATTTAATTTTCTTTTCTTCTTGCTTGAGGGCAAGCAAAACTTAAGTGTGAGGGGATTTGATAACGCCTAAATCCAACATGTTTTTAGGAGCGTTATCCGTACTTTTCTACATGTATATTGGTTAATTATATGATACTTTTGTGCATATTTGTGCCCAATTGTGTTTGAAAGTCTTTATGTAGCCAATTGCAGGAATGGAGTATAAAACAACATAAAAATGAAGAATTGTGTGAGTACGAATAATCCTAGTCAAGTTCAAGACCCGTATACAAGTTACAAGCCTTTGAAGATCAATTTCAGGTGCAAGAACAAGTATTTCCAAGGAGCAAATAAAGATATTCAGCATGAAAGTTGCCACCATCAACATACATCCAACTTGCCACTGGCAAGAGTGAAGTTGCCACCATCAAATGGGAGTTGATTTGCCTCCACCATCAAATGGGAGTTGATTTGCCTCCACCATCAAATGGGATTTGATTTGCCTCCATCATGAGTAAAGTTGCCTCCAACATTTGTCTAGGCAAAAATGTGTCCACATTCATGCAAGACCACACAAGAAGTTTCTAGACATGCTTTGGCTCTAAGTATTTGTATTTGGCTCCAAGCCATGCATTCACTCCATGCCATCAACTAGCCTATAAATAAGACCCTTGGGGTCATGTAACTACATCACCTATTGTGACAATCCGTCAATTTATGGTTGATATTTTATTCTCAAGTGTTATTTAAAAACATTATTTTAATGTTATATTATGAACTCACTTATTTTTTTGGGAAGAAATTTGGATTTACGTCTTGAAGTAGCATCGACTACGTCTAAACCGGAGGATTCTACGTTACGTGCTTACGTTTACATACACCGTTTTTGGTGACAGTCCGACATTTCAGAAAATAAATTTATCCGTGAATATTATTTTGAGATTTTAAATTTGTGTTGGTTCATAAACTCACAAATTTACGAGAAGAGATTAGTACTTACGATTATAATTTAACGTCATTTACGACTAAACCGGAAACCTTAGGATTACGTATTTACGTTTTCGAACTCCGTTTTTAATGAGACAATTTTTATTAGATTCGTTTTGTACCGTTGATTCATAATTTATAAAAACATTTTTCGTAAAATGACCCGAGGGCACGCAAATCGAGGAAACTAGGATCGAGGAATACCCGTAAATTAGTGGGATGAGACAAAACAAGTTTTGCCCCACCCCACTATATGGGACGGCCAAGAAGGCTCCAACACACACCATGAGGTGTCAACACCTCCTAAACAAGCTAACACTTGTTAACTTGAAGCTTACAAAGTAAGCTACACCAACTAGCAAAACCACTTCACCAAAACCATTTCTCTCATTCTCAACATGAAAACCACCACAACTTTCTCTCTTTTCTCTCTAGATGTCATCCCAACTCAACATAAAACACCCCATTTGATCATTTTTTACCACAATATCATGTGTTATTCATACATATGATGGAAACCCTTTGAAGATATGAAGATTTGAGGTGATCTTAACCTATGAAAAGGAGTTTTCAGGAGGTTAAAGGGCTGATTTCATGGAGATGTTCATCCATCCAAAGGACCCAAGAAGTTTCCTTGCTAAAGTTGAAGATTTGATAACAAGAACCAAGTCTTGTTCATCAAAAACCTCATCTTTTCATCACTAATAGTGGTATAAAGATTGTTCTTCCTATCCTCTTGTTATTTTGATTATGTAATCTTGTAATTTCTTTAATTATGTATATGTATATGATGATGAATGATGATTAAAAATATTATGTGGGGATTTGGTGTTGATAGATTTGATAAACATGGGTAAAAAGATAGAAAACCACATGTAAAATAGTTAAAATCTTGCTTAATGAGATGGCTGTATAAAAACAGTAAGTAACCAAATGTTAAACTGATAAAATGGTAAAGTGGAATCAATATACAGTAAGTATTAGGTGTTATACACATGTGAGAGTTGGCCATGCAATGGAATCATCAAAATGAGTGAGATATGATCAAAACAAAATTAGTATACCAATCTGAATAGTCTGTTTTGTAGGGACTGTTGAGGATACTTAGACATGGATTGAGCAGTAGCTATAACTAACTTATTTGTAGCACATAATATGAAGTTTATGTCATCCAAAAATGAGCTTCTATCTCCTTATAGAACTCAAGATATGATAAAAATGGTGAAAGTGAAACTAAAAATCAGATTTTGTGAAATTAAAGTTTAATAGTATTATATAAGCACTCAAAATAATATAGTATAAAATGTGAAATTAAAACCCACTAACTTATATATTTCATTTATATAAATATGTATAAGGATAAATAAATGGACAATATATAAAAATGGTAGTTTGGTAAGTTTTATAAGTTATAAAAACTATAAACATGATTTTTACGTCCTTTCGGCTAATACCGTAAAATTAACTTTTTTCGTCAATTAAAACTTAGACGATCGGACCCGTCTAATGTAAACTTTTTAAAAGTCATATACTGATATATATATAAGTACTTAATACAAGTAAAAACCAATAAAACCCGAACTAAATAACATATGGACATTAACGGGCTAAGTTAGCATTATTGGACTAATAAGCCAACTAAATGGGCTAAACACTTACAAATTTACTTATTTGGCTTAACCCACTTGGGCCCAACATGTAAAGTATAATACTGATAATAAAAGTATAAAATGGTCTAATTTAAGGTAATGGACTTATAATAGGCTTATTGGGCCTAAAACATGTAAATAAGTAAAACTAGTATAAAAGTTACCAATACATAACACTAAAATGAGTAAATAAGAATGTATAAACCCACTTGATCATCATCATATATATATATAATCATCATATATATATACATAATTGTTATTTTTATAAAGTCATTGGACAAGAGTCTAAGACGAGTATTATTTTTCTAGGTTTCCGTGATTGAAGCACGTACCGTACATCTGAATCGCCGATAACCGCCTTCCCACATCAACGTGAGTTCATAGCCTCGCACTCTTTTAAATGTTTTTATGAAATGTTTTATAAACCCGCGAGGGAGATAACATGTTAGTTTTAATAAAATAGGACACCATTTGTCCCGATTATTTGTTTATTGATTTGGACCCAAATGATTGTATGACCCGATGAATGAATATATGACCCGATAAATGAAATGAAATGGATTATTAAAGTTAGGTTATGTCACTAAAAGTCCCATTAGCATGAATTGTGAACTACCGGGATATGGTAGACGCTTGTGCATATAATAGTACTATTTGGGGACGATCACCCCAGTTCGCGCCTTGACGGTTGATCCCCGTCGTGCCACATTGATTGGTAAGCGAATTTATGTATGAGAAGATTTCCATAGCGTGATTTTTGTGATGACACGCTAATTTAGATGGGCAAATTGAGTTTTGGATTAGCTACCCATTGTTTGTTGTAGTAAGGTAACAATGTCATGCGGCTTATAATAATCCAAATAACGAAATACTGCTATACGTACTGAATTACGATATATTGCCTGACCAACAATACGGGGTCTTATTATTGATATTATGTTCGTGTTTTGGTTTTACATAACCATATTCATATAACGGTTTTTATTTAACTTTATACAACGTTATAAAACGTATTGTATGATGTTTTTTACGACTTTGGTTCGTATAATGATTTTGAAGGCAAAAGCCTATAATATGATTTTTGATAAGGATTTGTATAAAATGACTTTGGCTATTTTATGGCCTATTACAAATATTTGTACAAAATGATTTTCGGTAATAATTATATACCGATGATATATTGATGGTTTTATTAAACTCTATGAATTCACTCGGCGTTTTCGCTGACCTTTTCTTTTAACATGTTTTATCTCAGGTACTTGAAGGTAATTCTCGGGAAGACAACAAGAATTCATGGCCCGCACTTAAATAATAATTTCTATTCAAATGCTTTGTAAAACCTGTATGAAATACAATGACTTGGGACCTATGTAAACTTGATATTTATGAATGGAAATGCTTTATTATTAAACGACGCTATTTTTAAGCGTTGTCTATGATGTGAGTAATGTGCTATCCCGTAACACCAACGAGTCTTCCGCTGTATTAAATTGTGTAAATTTGGGGGTGTTACAGTTTGGTACCAGAGCTCTCGTTATAGAGAACGAAAGATTTTTAAAACCAAGGTTTTGAATAAAATATTTGAAAAATCTTTTAACTATAAACATTTTTCTCAAAAATGTCTAAAAATCTTTTGACTATAACGGTGCTGAAGAATTCCCGAGTTACCGACAAGGCCAGACTGAGAAGTGTTATTTTAATATATATATAACTTGGATTATATATATACATATAATGTAATTTGATTACATGATTGTTTGATGATTATTTCTATATTTATACGAGGTATTTATACGACGTAGATTGTCACAAGGAACCCTAATTTCCCTAGCAAATTAATCGAAGCTATTTTCGTAGGAATTCTAGCTATTCCAGATTAAAACCAAGTTGTGGATATTTATGATTCCAACAAAATGGTTGATTTTCGTAGAAATGTTAGTATTAGTTGATTGTGATATTAAAGAAGAATTGGCGAGATTAAATCTGATATCGATGTCATGACGATCTTTCCTTATAGAGTGGAGTTTAACAAAATGTTACCACCTGGAAAGGTGTCATCTGATTCGTTGTCATCCAATTCTTAAATTGAAATCGAAAGGGTGAATGTTGCACTTGAGGCTGTCATTGGAACCATTACCCAAAAGCCTCATGCCACTAGTACCTTTCCGAGAAATATTGAATGTGTGAGTCATCTCATGCTAGTGACTCATTTGATAACTATTGATGAAGGAGCTATAGGATTGGAAATTAAGTGTTGCTTATATCGAGCCTTTATTGCCCTATTAAGGTCTAAGAATAAGTTTGAAAGTATTGGAGAATGACGTAGGATATCGAATTGAGAATAAGTTGGTTGAAACTTGAATAAAGTAAAATTTAACCCGTATGGAATATGAGATTCTTAAGAGGAAGTCGTTAAGTTTTGTGATTGAATTATAAGATTTTAAATGATTGTAGGTTCGTGTTAAGGGTTGTTCCTAGGCCATTATCCACTAACGAGGATGCCTAGTGTCCAAGAAATAAATTGAAGAAATCTTCTTCTGAAATTGGGACCGATGGATCTTTCGGGACATGTGGAACACCTAATGACTCTTGTAGATTAGTATTCATTGTGGTATCTTTTAAAAATAATCCCTAACTTAACTGAGACATCAGTTGGTAGGATGAGTTCTTGGAATTGTATGACATAGTGACACATAATGTGTTACGGTACAATTCTGACTTGTTTGTGATTAATGAAAAGACTACCATTGATTGCTAAATCCTACATGTATCGATGTTATCTATCTTTTATTGCTTCATCCTAATGTTCACATTAGTGATGCAACCATTGAACAAGTACTCATCTCGATTTGAGTTACGTTGTGAATTATTCTTTTTTGAGTCCCATCGAGGTCATGAACCTCATGATTATTTGGCTAAGCTCATTTCCTATTATATTGTAGTTAGTTCTTGGTGAACAACTTTTCATCACTCTTTTGCAGATCACTCATTGTTTTTGTAAAGTTAAAACAGTATCCTTTGAGAAATTGAAATTTCATCACTAAAAGGATTATTCAAAGTGAGATTTATAAGTAATTGTTATCAAAATGAAGTTGTTTATGAAACACCTTGGAAAACTTAATTGTTTCCATAACAAAGAACATCTTTGTAAATTTATTTTTGATTCTTATTTAAGAATTAAGATTGGAAATATTTTATTATAAACATGAAGATAAAATTTTGACGAACTGAGTATTGCATCGTTAATCTTGAAATTGTATATAGTTGCGCGCCTACATACAATTTGGAATGGACCATGCAAGGCTGATTAGTAGTCACCATAAAACTGATTAATAAACACTACATTTTCTTTGAAGATTGTGAAAGATTAAATTTTATGAGATCTGCAAGAAGTGAAAAATAGGGACATAGTGTTAGGGACACCTACATATGTGCCTGTAGCATCTATTCTTCTGAGTCGAATTTACTCATCTGTGGAAATTGTCTTATTTGACAATTGACAATTCTTTCTTGTCCAATTCTCCCGTAGTGAGATTCTTAGGAAAAGTATCTGATTACCGATTGTTGATACCCGACTGGATGTATCGACATTCCTATCATTTCTTTTGATTAGATTTCATTTGAATGACCTGGGTAACGATCCGAGGAGCTTTCGATTGCGTACTTAAATTACGAAAACATGGGATATACTCATATTCGTTTATGTTTTCGTTTGTATCTGATTTGAAATTCTCTCGCATAGATTATGTGTTAACCTTACTCTTTTAAGGTTAGTTATGTCTCCATATATCCTTGGATTGTGAAGAATTATGGGTTATTATTAGTCTTTTGAGAAGTTCACATCTTATCGACGGCAATAAAACTGAAAAGTTGATAGTGCCAGTAGAATGGATTGATTGATTATGACATGACGACATTGTCTTAATTAATGGGAACTCGAGTAGAATTCCCCTAAAAGATAAGATGTTGATTATCAAAAGTGATCTAAATAATTCTTGATGGATGACCATATCCTGCATTTAGACTTGAAATTATACCATGAATGGTTGTGAACTAGTCATAGATCTTGTAATCTAGAAAGAACTTAAAGTAAATGTATTAAATGATGTTTCTGTTATCTGAAACTCTAGGAGGTATTTGTTGGTAAATTACCTTGACTTCTGCCATTGAGGCAAGTTGAATTTGGTATTGATTATATTCCTGGTGCTACACCTGTGGCGTGTGTACTATAAGTCAGCACCATCTGAATTAAAAGAGTTACCGTACAACTGAGAGAGTTGCCGGAGAAAGATTTTATTCTACCAAGCTCGTCATCATGAAGAGCTATGGTGTTATTATTTCTTATATTTGTTGATTACCGTGAACTAGGTAAATTGACAATTAAAAATCTATGTCCACTACCCAAGATGATAGATTTGTTCGATCATTTACAAGGTTCTAGCGTATATACAAGATTTGATCCTCGGCATGGTTATCATCAACTTTGCGTCTGCGAAAAAGATTATCTATTCCAATCACTATATCCAGAACTTGTAATGAACATTATGAGTTTCATGTTATGTTGTTTGGATTGACCAATGCACATGTAGCATCCATAAATTTGGTGAATCACGTGTGTAGGCTGTAATCTGATAAATTCATGCTTGTGATCATTCGGGACTATTTGTTTGTTTATAAGAATAAGAGTGAGTTAATAATTATTTATAGGTTGCCCTGAATTGGCCGAACAATGAAAACTTGTACCTTGAATATTTAACATGTGATTTAAGGCTTAATCCTTTACATTAAATGACCATGTAATTAACGATAATGGAACTATATTGACTCTTCAAATATTAAGAGCCCTTTTAAGACTTTGGGTTTTATCAAAAAGAAAGTGCAAATGTGTTTTGACAAATGTTTTATCAAAAGAACTTTTGAGGGATTATTCCCTTATACCCAGAACATTTAACTAAACTTCTGTTTAGGGGTAAATGTTTGTGTGTACTGCTAGACAACCTAAGAGGGATTGAGGAAACCGTTAAACCATGACTTAAAATTTGAAACGACATTTTTTGCTTTTCAACTAAGAAAATTTTTACCAAAGAATAAACGAAGGTTTTTCGAACATTTATGGATCTTACTAATTATTTCTGATAAATCAACAAAAATTGTGTTAATTAAATACAAATTATTTTGAACATTTTTATATAACTGGACAAACTGAGAAAATTTAAAAACTTTTTGCGTTTACGTTTCATAAAAATTAAATATTTATTATTTAATTACTTGTAGTAATTATCGACGCTTTAAACGTCGGATTGAGCAAAACTGATAAAAATAATAGTTGAGATAGAACTAAGACTTAGAAAATGTGAAGAAAGAATTTTTCGAATAAATACGGTCATGATATTTATTCCATCTAGGAAAGTGAACGTAACTACTGACACATTATGTAAAAATAAAGAATCAATTAGGATATGTTCCTTAATAATGACTGTGCGAAATAAATTGCCGAACAATTTAAAAATAGCCGACGCTTGTAAGAGGGATAATATAGATAATAAAAAGGGGTTCGCGGCTAATGTGAACCATTAGAATTGAGAAGCCGATAGCATTAAATGTATAAAGGCCACTTGTGGTTGCCTAAATATAGAGATTTTGAGATTTAGTTATGTTGGAATCTCATAGGTTTAAGTATTCTATTCATGTCATTTCTGATTTAACGTATCTTTATCTGAAGAAGTTCTACTGATGGCAAATTATGAAGTCAGACATCGCCTCATACATTAGTAACCGTCTAACTATTGCAAAGGTCATCATCTGAATTTGATTCGATTTCGGTCATCGTCGACAGACTGACCAAATTTACTAATATCATTTCCGTTAATGATAGATTCTCGATGAAGAAATTGACTCTTTGTATTTAAAGGAGTTGTGTAAACATAAGTGTGCCTGTATCGATCATCTCTATCAAGATCCTCGCTTCGCATCGAATTTCTAGAGATTTGCTCAGAAGTCATTGGGAACGAACCTTGATGAGAGTACTGTTTACCACCCCAATCAAAGGGACGAGGTAAAGTAATGATACAAAATACTAGAAGTGTTGTTTTATGTTTGAATGATTGACCTTTGGTAATAAACCGTATAATCACTTTCCTTTGGAGATATTATCATTGATAACTATCGTGTTAGGATCGAGATCGAATCTTGTTAGGATCTAAATATGAGAGCATTTGTAAGCAGGAGTTGAGATGAAGACATCCGGCATACACCCATTGTGAGTTGGACATGTCTTTTAGATTTAAGGATGCAAATGATGACAAACCTAACCTTACAGAATACCCGACCCGTGAAACCTGAAATGATTGTTGAAATTAGGATTTGATTATTGACTGCCGATAGTGGGCAGGAGGTAATGTGAATATGAAATGTAGATCTTGAAGTGCAGGATGGGTAGCGAAGTTATGCCAAAAAATTTCACCTTGGAAAAATGAATAGATGATCTGAAAGATCATGGGAAATAAGTCCCCGTTGTATGGGACCATTGAGATGATGTAAAAGTTGGTTTGAAAGGCATATAAGTTGGATCTACCCTAGGACTTCAAGGGCTGCGTAAATTATGATTCGTATATCTAACTTGATGAAATGTCTATCAAGTGAAAATTTGATTACTTCTTGATGAAGTTTAGATTGGCGAAAAGTTGCATTCATCAAAAACCCGTGAACATCATGGATAGAGAAAGTAAGTCAACATTAAGCCTGATCATATTTCGTAGTTATGTTTGATGAAACTCGCGTATTGTAATGAATTACACTTGTGAGAAATGACCGAATGTGGAGGAAATACCCACATGGCTCTAACTCTATAAGAAGCGAGTAGTAAGATAAATTGATCTTTGAGGACAAAGATCCTGTTTAGGGGTAAATGATGTGACAATCCGTCAATTTATGGTTGATATTTTATTCTCAAGTGTTATCTAAAAACATGATTTTAATGTTTTATTATGAACTCACTTATTTTTTTTGGGAAGAAATTTGGATTTACGTCTTGAAGTAGCATCGACTACGTCTAAACCGGAGGATTCTACGTTACGTGCTTACGTTTACATACACCGTTTTTGGTGACAGTCTGATTTTTCAGAAAATAAATTTATCCGTGAATATTATTTTGAGATTTTAAATTTGTGTTGGTTCATAAACTCACAAATTTACGAGAAGACATTAGGACTTACGATTATAATTTAACGTCCTTTACGACTAAACCGGAAACCTTAGGATTACGTATTTATTCTTTCGAACTCCGTTTTTAATGAGACAATTTTTATTAGATTCGTTTTGTGCCGTTGATTCATAATTTATAAAAACGTTTTTCGTAAAATGACGCGAGGGCACGCAAATCGAGGAAACTAGAATCGAGGAATACCCGTAAATTAGTGGGATGAGACAAAACAAGTTTTGCCCCACCCCACTATATGGGACGACCAAGAAGGCTCCAACACACACCATGAGGTGTCAACACCTCCTAAAAAAGCTAACACTTGTTAACTTGAAGCTTACAAAGTAAGCTACACCAACTAGCAAAACCACTTCACCAAAACCATTTCTCTCATTCTCAACATGCAAACCACCACAACTTTCTCTCTTTTCTCTCTAGATGCTGTCCCAACTCAACACAAAACACCCCATTTGATCAATTTTTACCAAAATATCATGTGTTATTCATACATCATAATGATGGAAACCCTTTGAAGATATGAAGATTTGAGGTGATCTTAACCTATGAAAAGGAGTTTTCATGAGGTTAAAGGGCTGATTTCATGGAGATGTTCATCCATCCAAAGGACCCAAGAAGTTGCCTTGCTAAAGTTGAAGATTTGATAACAAGAACCAAGTCTTGTTCATCAAAAACCTCATCTTTTCATCACTAATAGTGGTATAAAGATTGTTCTTCCTATCCTCTTATTATTTTGATTATGTAATATTGTAATTTCTTTAATTATGTATATGTATATGATGATGAATGATGATTAAAAATATTATGTGGGATTTGGTGTTGATAGATTTGATAAACATGGGTAAAAAGATGGAAAACCACATGTAAAATGGTTAAAATCTTACTTAATGAGATGGCTGTATAAAAACAGTAAGTAACCAAATGTTAAACTGATAAAATGGTAAATTGGAATCAATATACAGTATGTATTAGGTGTTATACACATGTGAGAGTTGGCCATGCAATGGAATCATCAAAATGAGTGAGATATGATCAAAACAAAATTAGTATACCAATCTGAATAGTCTATTTTGTAGGGACTGTTGAGGATACTTAGACATGGATTGAGCAGTAGCTATAACTAACTTATTTGTAGCACATAATATTAAGTTTATGTCATCCAAAAATGAGCTTCTATCTTCTTATAGAACTCAAGATATGATAAAAATGGTGAAAGTGAAACTAAAAATCAGATTTTGTGAAATTAAAGTTTAATAGTATTATATAAGCACTCAAAATAATATAGTATAAAATGTGAAATTAAAACCCACTAACTTATATATTTCATTTATATAAATATGTATAAGGATAAATAAATGGACAATATATAAAAATGGTAGTTTGGTAAATTTTATAAGTTATAAAAACTATAAACATGATTTTTACGTCCTTTCGGCTAATACCGTAAAATTAACGTTTTTCGTCAATTAAAACTTAGACGATCGGACCCGTCTAATGTAAACTTTTTAAATGTCATATACTGATATATAAGTACTAAATACAAGTAAAAACCGATAAAACCCGAACTAAATAACATATGGACATTAACGGGCTAAGTTAGCATTATTGGACTAATAATCCAACTAAATGGGCTAAACACTTATAAATTTACTTATTGGGCTTAACCCACTTGGGCCCAACATGTAAAGTATAATACTGATAATAAAAGTATAAAATGGTCTAATATAAGGTAATGGGCTTATAATAGGCTTATTGGGCCTAAAACATGAAAATAAGTAAAACTAGTAAACTAGTATAAAAGTTACCAATACATAACACTAAAATGAGGAAATAAGAATGTATAAACCCACTTGATCATCATCATATATATAAAATCATCATATGTATACATAATTGTTATTTTTATAATGTCATTGGACAAGATTCTAAGACGAGTATTATTTGTCTAGGTTTCCGTGATTGAAGCACGTACCGTACATCCGAATCGCCGATAACTGCCTTCCCACATCAACGTGAGTTCATAGCCTCGCACTCTTTTAAATGTTTTTATGAAATGTTTTATAAACCCGCGAGGGAGATAACATGTTAGTTTTAATAAAATAGGACACCATTTGTCCCGATTATTTGTTTATTGATTTGGACCCGAATGATTGTATGACCCGATGAATGAATATATGACCTGATAAATGAAATGAAATGGATTATTAAAGTTAGGTTATGTTACTAAAAGTCCCATTAGCATGAATTGTGAACTACCGGGATTTGGTAGACGCTTGTGCATATAATAGTACTATTTGGGGACAATCACCCCAGTTCACGCCTTGACGGTTGATCCCTGTCGTGCCACATTGATTGGTAAGAGAATTTATGTATGAGAAGATTTCTATAGCGTGATTTTTGTGACGACACGCTAATTTAGATGGGCAAATTGAGTTTCGGGTTAGTTACCCGTTGTTTGTTGTAGTAAGGTAACAATGTCATGCGGCTTATAATAATCCAAATAACGAACTGCTATACGCACTGAATTACGATATATTGCCTGACCAGTAATACGGGGTCTTATTATTGATATTATGTTCGTGTTTTGGTTTTACATAACCATATTCATATAACGGTTTTTATTTAACTTTATACAACGTTATAAAACATATTGTATGATGTTTTTTTACGACTTTGGTTCGTATAATAATTTTGAAGGCAAAAGCCTATAATATGATTTTTGATAAGGATTTGTATAAAATGGCTTTGGCTATTTTATGGCCTATTACAAAGATTTGTACAAAATGATTTTCGATAATAATTATATACCGATGATATATTGATGGTTTTATTAACCTCTATGAATTCACTCGGCGTTTTCGCTGACCTTTTCTTTTAACATATTTTATCTCAGGTACTTGAAGGTAATTCTCGGGAAGACAACAAGAATTCATGGCCCGCACTTAAATAATTATTTCCATTCAAATGCTTTGTAAAACCTGTATGTAATACAATGACTTGGGACCTATGTAAACTTGATATTTATGAATGGAAATGCTTTATTATTAAACGACGCGATTTTTAAGCGTTGTCAATGATGTGAGTAATGTGCTATCCCGTAACACCAACGAGTCTTCTGTTGTATTAAATTGTGTAAATTTGGGGGTGTTACACCTATCAATACCTTTCAATCATTTTCTCATTACTACATCAAATAAACTCTCTCATCCTTGTTCAAACTCCCATTCCCGGATTTGAACAAGGTGGTGCTAGAAAAGTCAGTTTTTGAGTCCGATAAGCAAAGTTATCATCACAAAACTCTTAGGGATCATTACCCTAATCATTAGTAATATTTTTCCACTTTGTAAGACTCTTGATGATGACTTATAATACATTTATTTCTGAGTTTATTTCATCATTTGTTATGAGTAGCTAAGTTTCATTCTACACTTGGTAGGATGATGTTTGTAGTATGAAGTCATGGTTGTGATTGTGATTTATGTTTAAATCAATGTCAACCATTAGTATTTATGTTTCATGTGACAATTGTTATCAAAACTTAATTTGTTGGTAAAGATTTCATAGGTCGAAAGGGTTATTTTCTATCAACAAGTCATAGCCGGTTTGTCTATGATTGGCTATCTTTTGTATTGATCATTTCTTAAGAAGTTTTGATTATCAAGAAACATAATTATAAGTGTTAGCAAATTCGTGAAACGACCGTGAATCGAATGTGTTAAAATTGGATTAAGTCTTGAATTGAGTGATTGAGTCTCATGCTTGTTTTCTTTAACCAAGGTCTTGACGAAGATTAAAGCTTTTGAAAACAATAGATTGGATTATCCATCTAATTATCATAATCGTATTTGTTAACGTGTCATCACAATCATACCATTACGAATGCTCAAACTAGTCTTTACCAAGTGTACCTTTAATCATATTATTTATCTCATCATTTTTACTTGTTATTTGTTTGTCAACAATTGCTACAATCAACGATTATAGTTTCATTTTAGAATAATCATAGGTTTTCCAAATCCCCGTGAACGATCTCGGTATTACCACATAAAAGCTATACACAAACGAAAGGGTTATACTTTCCCGTGCGTTTTTAGTCAATCCGGTAATTCGTGTTTATAAATTTAAAACTTGTTACCAACACCACGCATCAGGCTACGGGAAAAGGTCCCACGATATCTATTCCCCACTTGAATAATGGCCAAGGGGAGGTGATCGGCGTGAGCTCCTCCTAGGGTTTTTGAGGTATTGGCCTATGCACCTGGCAGTCATTGCATTTATTAATGAGCGTTCGCGCGTTCGTATGCATGGTTGGCCAGTAGTACCCACTGTGCAATGTTGTTGCTACCACGGACCTTGGTCCTGCGTGCATGCCGCATGACCCCTCGTGGATTTCACTAATGATGTACTGCGTCTGGCGCGGCCCTACGCATCTTAGCCATAGCTGGAGAAATGATCGTTTGTAAAGAACCCCATCTCTGACTTCAAATTGCCTCGAACGTCTTCGTATTCTTCGTGACTCGGTTTCGTCATGTGGGAGTGAATCATTCGTCAAATAATCCACAATCGGTGTCATCCATGTAGGGCCTTCTTCCTCTATGACCGATGTGACCTCTTGATCTTTTATTGACTTGTCCTTGAGAATCCCCACCAGGACCTGTTTTGATAGGTGTGCGAAGCTGGTATATGCTATTTTACTAAGTGTATCTGTTTTCTTGATCTCCCCCCTGGGTACTTGGCGTATTCGGAACTTATTGAATCCTTCAATCAATGCTTTGGCTTTTTGTAAGTATTGCACCATGTTATCTTCTTTAGCCTCGTATTCGCCAAGTATATGGTTTGCTACCAGTTGAGAATCTATGTTTGCTTCGAGATTGCGCACACCCATTCGTGCTGTGATTCTTAGCCCTGCTATTAGCGCCTCATACTCTGCCTCATTATTTGTGGCTGTGAACTCAAAACGCAATGCGTATGTGAATTCCATTCCTTCGGGGTTGGTAAGTATGAGACCCGCGCCTGATCCGTCAGTGCAAGAGGACCCATCCGTGAACAAGACCCACGAAGTTGGGTCTTCTTCCTTTTGATGTAGCCCTTGAACGCCTTCTTCTGGTTTTTCAATGATGAAATCTGCCAAAATTTGCCCCTTTACGGCATTACGCGGTCTGTAAGTAATGTTGTGTTCCCCTAGTAGAACACTCTATTTCTGGAACCTACCTACGACCTCTGGTTTTGATATTACATGCTTTATAGGCTGATTAGTTATTATCACTATTGGGTGCGCTTGGAAGTATCGACGCAACCTCTTTGCCACAAACACCAGTGCGAGTACTAATTTTTCCATTGGGTATAATTTAGCTCCGAGTTTTGCAACGCTCTACTTATGAAGTATACTAGGGTTTGCACATTTTCTCTATTCGTCATTAGCACTGCACTGATTGCTCCATGTGTAGCAGACAAATACATCATCAGCTCCTCGTTAGGTCGTGACGCGACTAACATATGGAGCGAAGCCAAATGTGTTTTCAATTCCTCGAAGGTCTTTTCCGCTTCCTTCCTCCAATTGAAGTCCCTTTTCTTAAAGCACCTTTTGAGCGTTTTAAATAAAGGGAGCGACTTCTCCGCTGACTTGGACAGGAACCTTTTCAGCCCTGCGAGTTTCCCATTCAGCGACTGTACTTCCTTTTTTGTCTTTGGGCTTTTGAGTTGAATGACCGCGTCTGTTTTTTTGGATAGGGTTTGATGCCATTAGGGTCAATCATGTATCCTAGGAACATGCCTTTTGTTTCCCCAAAAGTGCACTTCTTGGGATTTAACTTCATGTTTATTCTCTTGAGTGTTGAGAATGTTTCCTCTATATCCCGGATAATCTCGAACTCTGTGTGACTTTTGATTACCAAATCGTCGACATACACCTCCAAATTTCTCCCTATTTGACTTTCAAACGCTTTATCAACCAGCTGTTGATACGTGGCCCCTGAGTTCTTGAGTCCATATGGCATTTTTGTGTAGCAGTACACACCCTGGCTGGTATGAAATACTGTTTTTTCTTCGTCCTCTTCTGCCATTTGTATCTGGTGGTATCCCTTGTATGCGTCCAGGAAGCATTTAAAGGGGTACCCGCACAATGATTCTACCTTCCAATCTATCTCTAGGAGTGGATAGCAATCTTGGGGACAAGCTTTATTGAGGTCTGTGAAATCAACGCAAATGCGCCAGCTACCATCATGTTTCTTCACCATTACTATGTTAGCAAGCCAGTCATGATAGTAAACTTACCTCATGATTCCGCGTCTACTAGCTTTTTCACCTCCTCGAGTATCACCTTGTTGTGTTATGGGGCATGTCCTCTTTTCTTTTGCCTAATCAGAGGGTACCCTTCGCGGATTTGGAGCTTGTGTTCGGTTATTGACCTTGGTACCCCTGTCATATCTTTGGGTTCCCACGCGAAGATGTCTAGGTTATTCTTTAAAAGGCGACACATGTCCGTCTTTCCTTTGTCAGACAATGTTCCTCCGATTGTTATCTCTTGATCTGGATACTGCGAATGCACTGCTACCTTTAGATTTGGCGGTGAGTTTACCTTAGGTTCCATTGTGACCCGTGGAGGTTCTGTGATCGCGTTACACTCTGGGGGAGTTATCGTTGTGTTGAAGATCGTTACGATCCCTCCATCCACTGTGAATTTGATCATGCCATGAGCTGTGGAAGGTAACGCTCGCATTGCTAGTATAGTTGGTCGCCCTATAATCCCGTTATATTGCGATGGCGACCGTATGATCAGGAAGTTCATGGAGACTTTTGTTGAGTGCTCGTTGTCTCCTACTTTCACTACTAGCTTTAGTTGGCCCAAAGGCCACACCGCTTCTCCACTAAACCCGATGAGCGGAAGGTTGCAGGCATCATTTGGTTCTGTACTTCTTCACTAAGCTTCAGGAACCAGTGCTCATACATTATTTCTACTGATGAACCTCCATCCACATACATGCGATGTATGCTGTGTTGACTAATACTTACTTCTATAACTAACGGGCCCTCTGCGACGTTCCTCGCGCTGAGTGGGGGGGAAGGAAATGTCTTTTCCCTTCGAGAATTTCTGGCTCACCTTGTGTCTGGTCCTTCGCTGCCATAATTCCACCATGTAAATATTCGCACTAGCGATTTTTTGTCTTTCGTCTTTCGTGGTTTCCTTGACAAGGTGTTTCAGCTCGTCTTTCTTTACCATATTTTCGAAATATTTCTGCAGCTGAATACATTCGTTCGTAGCATGCCCCCTCTCATCATGGTATTCACAATATCTATTACCGACGCGCTTTTCGACCGGGGTGGTCATTGGTGTTGGCCTTGGGAAATTCGCACCTTCTTATACGAGGATTTCTCTTGGGGTTAACTTAAGGGGAGTAAACCTAGAGTTATTATCTCGTCCCTATCGTCTCCTTCCTAAGTAATCAAGGCCTAGAGGTCTGCCTTGCATGTTGGGCCCTTCACTGGGCGCGTGGACATATCTGTAGTCATAAGTGTTTCGTGTTACTTCTGAAGCAGCTGATTCTCCCTCTATGAAGGAACTTAACCGCCTTAGTACTCCATCGAAGGTTCGGGCGTTCTTTCATTCAGCTTCTTTATTAAATCGTTGTTTCGTATACCCGCCATGAAGCAAGATACTTTCAAAATTTTTGGCCAGTCTTTTATCTGAAGACAATCGCTCTTGAAATTTCCAGAAAGTCTTCCAGGTATTCGCCCTGGTTCTGCTTTACCCTGGCAAGTGATACAACACTCCTATCATGTCTTTTCTGTTGCACATAGTTTCTTTTGAATGCTTTCCGCAACACTTCACACCCGTTGGTTGTTCGTGGCGGAAGCCTATCAAACCACATAAGCGCGTTACCTACGAGTGTAGAGTTGAACATGTTGCACCATACGGGTTCTGGCCATTGTTCAATACCTGCCTAGGATTCAAAGACTTTAAGTGGTCTACTGGATATGAAGTGCCATCATAAGTTTTCACGTTTGATGGCATGTGACGCTTTCTTGTATCTTCAAAATACTGTATGCGCCTTGTAAAAGCGTTTTTCCTGACTCTTCTCCATGGTTGCGAGAAGCTTTGGTCATCCGAGGAGTAACTTGCGCACATGTGTTTTTCTGGGAGGTTATCACTCGATCCTGACAGGTTGCTTTCTGAGGATGTGGAGCGCTTAGCGCGCTTTGCTTCTTTTATTATCTTCTCGTGTTTAACAACCAAAACGATGAGGGTTTGTAGGTTATTAGCTATGTACTCCTCCATCATGCGTGCCTCCGTAGCAACGACTTCCCTGCCCTCCTCTTGAAGCGTCCTTCTTTTTTGTTTATTGGGAGGAGGTTGAGTTGACTCTCGTTCTACGCCTTTTTCCTCCACGACAGGCAGGGGAGTTGAGAACAGTCCGCCTGTTCTTACGATTGGGGTGTTGTTTACATCCCGGGTGTTTGCTTCACTGGTAGATCCAGGAGTAGCATTCACGGATGTGATACGGCCATCTACCGTTGAGGATCCTTGACGACCTTCATTCATGCCGCTTTTCGTCATTAGCTAGAGCTTAGTGTGGGTCCCACGGATGGCGCCAACTTGTTGATACAAAAGTTGGATAGACCGAGCTTGACCCAAATTAGGCTTAAATTGGAGCCTTGTGGACTCCGGCTCTTGCACCAAGTGAAACTTGCTTTGAGAACCCTGCGCCCTAAACAGACACCGTTAGGCTTACCGTGGGTTTGTGACCCACGATTAGACTCCGGCGTGAGAGTAAGTAATCGATTTGAGTATGTAGTGTTTAAGGTAGTGTGTGTATCGTACCTTTGTGGAACCTATGGGGTTCCTTTTATACCCGAGAGAGTCTTGGCTGGGCTCTCCTACTCTTGCGGCCAAAGGAAGAGATAATGACCTAAAATAGTTTGATCCTTATCACATAACCAAGGCAAGTGTATATCTATTCCCTTTAGGCGAATATATCTATATGGTAGATTATATTCTTGTCTGATCCTGTCACGCTGCGACAAGGACCTGGCTAAGTAATCAACCTTATGTGCGACAGCGGCTTACCGGGCCTCCTGAGCTCTACGCGCGCATCCCACAAACATTCAGTCTATTCCTGATGGACGCGGGTAGTACCCGTGGGTCGGACTATCCCGCCCGACTAGGGACTATACGTCATCACCATCCAACTACAATTCACCAAGACTACGATTCACGAGACTACTCATAATGACAATCACTAGACCCCTTCTATAAAACCCCCAAAGTGGTCAAATGCAGCAGAAAAGTACATGGGGTGTTACTTTGGTGGATCGATAGCACACAGTATATAGAGAAATGATCATAAATGTCATTAAAACATATTACATGAATTAAATTGTGTAGATTAAGTAAATTATCTGAAAATCAACATTTATTATTGTTCAAAGTAATATCCTAGCTCGATGGTAAACATGATGCTTCCTATAGGATGTTGGAAGTCCAAGTGCACATAAACCTGCTTAGTTACCTAAGAAACATATAAAGTAAAATGTGGGGGTCAACACGAAGTTGATGAATTCACAGGTTTAGTTTAAAAGTAAAAGTATTGATATACAAAACACCACGAAGATAGTAGAGCTCCAAGCTCAATGCTATAGTATTCCTATTGCCATGTAATAGAAGCTAGACAAGTGATTAGGATCCTATGTGGATCGTTCCTAAGAAGTACCCCTATAGTCCGACAATGTATATAAGTCTATTGGCCTTGGACGAGGCTAGGTGAGAGCTACTCATGCAGACTGGGATTGTCAATCCCCACAAATAGATCTATTTATAACATTTCGCGCTTCACAATTAACTATTACAGTCCACGGGAATGGGGCAAACAATAGGCAGTAAATAAGTTGCGGACCCGTGAAATGTTTGCATATACAATAAGTAGCATGTTTTCTCTCCTAATTATAAAAGCTGTAAAATATGGGGCCATGAACTCACCTCAATGGTGATACAGTAGTGATAAAGTCAATGAGTAAGCTGGCACGGTATGATCACAAAGCAGTAGAATTACCTAAGTAATTTTTGTGGGTCTCAGTAAAGGCACAAATAAAATGCACATATAAATGCAGTTGATGAAAATGGATGATCACAAATTTAATAAGTTGTTACCATTTAAGTGTTAAACTTATAGTAAGTTATCGAAACATGTACACACTTAATTTAACAAAGTGTATTTACCTTATTTTAATTGTAACCGTATACGATTAGATAAATGAAATTATTTAATTAAAATTTATAAGATATAATATTTTATAAAAGTCCTAGAAGATTTAAATGTTCATTATTTGTCCTCCGGGTTACACAAGTTTCAAAATAAGTCTTTTAGTTTATTAATTAATAAATATAATAAACTTTAGTTAAATTGCATTTATGTCCTTGTAAAGAAATGGAAGTTTCCAAACAGCCCCTAGGACTTATAACACAATCGGTATTTGGCAGAAAATACCCCTAGGGTTTATTAATGTTTTGGCAAGTGGCATTGTTAGTCCTTGTGGTTAAATATATTTCATGGAAAGTCCTTAAGTGTTAAATGAGTTTTAGAAATTACAACATCAGCCCCTCTGGTTCATAAACTTTCGGATAAGGACAAAACAAGTCCCTAGGGCTTGTTTTAGATTTGTTAAACGGAAAAAATGGTCCTTAAAGATTCCAAAATAATAAAAAGTCACCATGTGCATTTCTAGGGCTTGTTTAAGTTTCATAAAATGACAAGAATTATGCTTGTGGTTCATTCACGTTTCGGTTATAATTAAAACACTCCATTAACTTTCGGTAATTTACAAAACAGTCCTTGTTCTTTACAAAACTTACGAAAATCATTTAAATAGTTTCATGACTTCACAAAATAGGCTTATACTTTCACTAAGTTACATTTTTGGCACAAATAGTCCCTAATTAGTATTTCAAGGTTTTAATGGGCTCGGTATGCCCAATAAGGGTCCGGTTCGGTTTTAGGCTCACATGGGCTCACTAGTTGGGCTTAATTCAGTTTAGGAAAATTATGTAAGTACTTAGTCTAATCCAAATTAGCTAAACAAAGAAATGGGCATAATGGGCTTATTTTATACTCGGCTTATAAATAAGCCGAATGTTTGGGCTTATGGGTTCGTGGCTTATAAGCTTATTTTACAAGGCTTATTTAGTAGTGCTTATGAGGTTATAAGTTATCCATGTTAAATAGTTCATTTAGGGTGTGTTTGTTTTTTGAAAAAACGTCTGACTGATGTCTGAGTCTGACCGGTTAGACGCGGTCAGACTTTTTTGTTGTTTGTTTTTCAGTCAGAGTCAGATGTTCTAAAATACAAATTTTCAATCAGAGTCAGACTCTTTGAGCAGATCTGAAAACACCCTAACCCTTCACTTACATCTATGTCCACCATGGTTTTATAATCTCTTCATGTACATCTCTGTCCACCATCACCATAAATTGACACCTTTAAAACAATCTCAAACACCTACCTGAGTTGAATTGAACATCACAACATAACACCTTCAAGATTTGAAAACCACAAATCAACAAGAGAGTTGTTTTGTTTTTGGTTGAGAGAAAATAGTTTCATACTTAACATGCCTGTCCAACTTGGCTATTTTTTGGAGAGTTTGGTTGAGAAGAACATGGTGGCTGCGTATGTTTAGTTCTAGGTTGTGAATGTTTTACTGTAACTTTCAAAGTAGGGTTTAGGTTCAAGTTAATTAGTTGGGATTTTGGTGGGCTAGAACTAAACAAGGGTAAACCGAAATCATATGTTTGTAAAAAGAAAGACGGTGGATTTTGGTTGTAGATTTTTTATTAGAGAAATCGTTTGGTGATTGCTAGGAGATGATATAGTAGGGTAGAGTTGGAAAAACATGCGTGCAGGCGGGCACGGGCGACGGGTTAAACGGGCGATAGGCCAAATGGACACGACTTGATTTCAACTCTAGTTAGTCGAGCACGAGTCTATTCGATTCGGGCCAATTCGGGTTCGAGTAAACCCCAAAATATGAGTAAATAAAAAAAATATTTTTTTACTCTTTTTGTATGTAATTATATAAAATTTATTTTTTACTCAAACATGTTCTTTTTATATATCTTATCGAAAAAATAACAGAACTCTTCTCTTAACATAAATATTTTGTAGGATCGAAATCTTTTTAACTGACTAACCCAATAATCGAAACAATTAATATTATTTCATTCAGATTCAGACATTTATATATAAAAACAAACAACATTATTTCATTCAGATTCAGACATTGCGACCGCCTCTTACCAGTAAGACGTGGTAGTCTGATTCAGACCTAAAACATCTTAGTGAAACAAACACCACCTTAGTATCTAGACAAAACTAAGGCTTCTAGTTTTCTAGGTACTTTCCTACTTAAATAAAAAATTTCGTGGCCTATAAGATCTTCCTAGGGTTCGATTTATCAAGTCTTTCACGTGTGCATGATGTTTTCCTTTTGATTTCATAGATGTACTAGTATACACGAGGCATGGTTTATGTTGATGTATGAATGAAGATAAGAGTGAGGTTACTTACTTGATGGTGAAGGTGGTAACAATGATGAAATTAACTAAGAATCCTTGGAATACGAAGATCTATGCTAACGAGTTATAGCCAAGACCTAGGGCTTCTTGGTTTGCCTTGTTGATCAAGATTGTGGTAGTAGGATTCAATGCTAGCACTTAATGTGCTTGAGACCAAGATTTTGAGTATTGAATGTGTTTTGTAGGCGTGTGTTTAAGGTTGTCCGAGAGTGAGTGAGAGAGATATGGAGTGAATGTGTCTTGTGTTTGTGTTTATAATTAAGTGAGGGATGTGAGGGTGTGGCTCGGTTTGGTACACGCCAAGAGAGAGGAAGGATCCAAGATAGGATCTAGACAAGTACACTTCAAAACCTATGTAAGATTACAAAGGTACAAACCGTAATTGCTCCAAGTTTGTACATGTTGGCTTTTGGCTCTTGTAGCCATCGTGTAGGGGATTCGAGGGACAAAGGTGATGTCTAAAATAGTGTAACCTTAATTAGTTTAGGTTGTACAAGTTTAGGTAAATGGCTTGTGTAGTATACAAGGGTTTCTAGAAGGCTAAGGAGTAGTATACTTATTATTCGGCTAGATTTATTGTCTAGGAGGGTTTTGTGTTTGATTTTGGTGAATTTGAAGAGTTACTAATGATCTAGGTAGGATAATGTGAGTGTAGGTTCAAATCTAGGGTGATTTGGTTAAGGTATAGGGCTTGTGGTGAAAGTATAGGGCTTGTGGTGAAAGTATAAGTAGTAAATATAAAATGTATAGTTTTAGTAAAATAAAAGTATGATACTTATTAAGATGTTATAAAACTGATAACTGTGAAGTTGAAGTATAAAAAGGTGGCATTCGTTGACTTGTAGTATTACTTATAGTATAAAGAGAGTATGTGTACATCTCTTTTGTAGTAAGTTTAGGTACTTGGTAAACTTAAATGCTTGTGATCATGGTTTTAGATTTTATATTATCTAAAATGATATATGTAGATGCTCATGTGTTCTAGGTGACTTAATAGTCGCCAAAATGATCAACTGTATGATTGTATGCTCATATAAAATGTAGTCATACGTATAGTTCATGTGATCCCATGGTTGAATACTCACAACCATGATATAATGTAAACAGTTTCAGTGATCAAATGATTGAATATTCACAACCATGATGTAATATATATAGTTCTCGTGATCAAATATGTCTCATGCATGATGCAAGTGATTGTATAAAATTTTCATGCAAAGGTGTATCATATCATATAACTCATGAGATGATGTGTAGAGTGATGTCATTACAAAAAATGAAAACTACGAGTTTTACAGCTCTATCTCGTTATTTTTAGCTTTGTCCTCAAAGCTTAAGATGACGTTACTACTCAAGTGAATAAGTGTGGGTACTTAGCCCTAAATGAGTCTTTGCGTTCCCAAGTGAACTCAGGACCTCGCCTAGAGTTCCATTGTATCTTAACTAACAGAATTTGACTGTGTTTCAGCTTCTTGACTACTCTCTCCATGACCTTTACTGGTTCTTCGATAAATTGGATTTTGTCATAAAATTGGACTCCCTCCAATGGCATGGCTAACGGTTCATCCGCATAGCACTTCTTTAGGTTTGAAACATGGAAGGTAGAGTGTACCCGACTCAATTGTTAGGGTAACTCTAGACGATGGGCAACTTTACTAATTCTGGCAATCACTTTGAAAGGTCCTACGTATCGTGGATTTAGCTTACCACGTTCCCCAAAACGTACAACATCCTTCCAAGGTGATACCTTAAGCATAACACGGTCACCTACTTCGAATTGCATAGGTTTCCTTTTTCGATCTACATAGCTCTTCCGTCTGTCTTGTATAGCTTGAATTCTCTGCCTGATGAGAGTGATCTTCTCTGTTGTCTCTTGGATTAGCTCGGGTCCAGTAAGCTGAAATTCCCCTACCTCTGCCCAGCACACGGGTGATCTGCACTTGCGACCATAGAGAGCCTCAAATGGTGCAGCCTTGATGCTAGCATGGTAGCTGTTGTTGTAGGAGAATTCAACTAAGGGTATATGTTCGACCCATCCTTTTCCAAATTCGATCACACATGCTCTTAGCATGTCTTCCAAAGTTTAGATCATTCTTTCACTCTGATCGTCGGTCTGTGGGTGATAAGCAGTACTCATATCAGGTTTATACCTAAAGCTCGTTGAAAAGCTTTCCAAAAGTTTGACGTGAATATACCATCTCGATCACAAATAATTGAGACTGTATTCCATGTCTTGTCACAACTTCCTTCAGGTGCAGTCTCGCTAGTTTGTTCAGAGAGTCATTTTCTCTTATGGGTAGAAAGTGGGCAGACTTTGTGAGTCGGTCGATGATTACCCAAATGGTATCGTACCCATGAGATGAGGTGGGAATTTTGGTGATGAATTCCATGGTAATGTTTTCCTATTTCCATTTTGGTATTTCGGGTTGGACCATTAATCCTAACGGTCTCTGGTGCTTAGTTTTACTCTGGCACACGTTAAACATTTCTTCACGTAAGTTGCAATGTCGGCCTTCATGTTTGGCCACCAATACAACTTCCTCATATCCTGATACATCTTCTCAATTCCGGGATGTATGGAGTATTCGTACTTGTCCATGATCACACTCCTCAAGTCTCTGTAACATGGTAACTAGCTTCTTTCGTGTAAACACAACGTTCCATCTGCTCTTGGCTCTAGTTTTTCTTTTGTAAGGTCCGTTCTAAGCATTCCCCTATGTCTTCCTTCTCTAGGTTTTCCGGTTCCTGAGCTTTGATTTGAGCCTCTAAGATTTACTTGGGTAGGTCCACGCTAATCGTCATGACTAGGGCTCATACTCTCATGGGAGGATCAGTTCCCTTGCGGCTTAGTGCATCTGTAACACATTGGCTTTACCGGGGTAGTATTTGATGTCACAATCGTAATCACTAAGCAGTTCTATCCAACGGCGTTGTCTCATGTTCAGCTCCTTTTGGTCTAGAATGTGTTGCAAACTTTTGTGGTTGGTATGCACAATACATTTAGTCCCGTATAAATAATGCCTCCAGATTTTTAAGGCAAAAACTACGGATCCAAGTTCTAGATCGTGAGTAGAGTAATTTTGCTCGTGCTTTTTTAGTTGTCTTGAAGCATAAGCAATCACTTTCTTCCTTTGCATCAATATAGCACCTAAGCCTTTGTGTGATGCATCATAGTAGATAACGAAATCCTTGTTGCCTTCTGGCAAGGCTAGAATAGGTGCGCTGCACAACTTCTGTTTAATGGTTTGAAATACTAACTCTTCTTTTTCTCCCCACTCGAATTTCACGCCTTTTTGAGTAAGCTTTGTCATAGACTTGGCTATCTTGGAAAAACCTTCTATAAATCTCTGGTAGTACCCGACAAGACCTAGAAATTAGCGGATCTCTTCCGGTGATGTAGGAGGTGCCCAATCCTTTACGGATTCAAGTTTTGCGAGATTTACTTGAATACCCTTGCTATCAATCACATGACCAAGGAAATGAACCTTAGGAATCCAAAAATCGCATTTGGTGAATTTTGCGTATAGCTTTTCTTCCTTAAGCAGTTTTAGTACTTGAGCAAGGTGTTCTTCGTGTTCCTGTTCATTCTTAGAATAAATGAGTATGTCGTCGATAAATACGATCACGAATTTATCCAAATACGGTCTACACACCCGATTCATGAGGTCCATGAATATTGCTGGTGCATTGGTCAATCCAAAGGGCATAACCTGGAATTCGTAATGAACGTAGCGAGTTCTGAATGCGGTTTTTGGAATGTCTTCTTCTCTGACCCTCAGCTGATGGTACCTAGATCTCAAGTCGATCTTGAAGTACACACTTGATCCTTGAAGTTGATCAAATAGGTCATCAATTCGTGGAAGTGGGTAACGATTCTTCACATTTAACTTATTCAGTTCCCTGTAATCAATACACATTCGGAAAGAACCGTCTTTCTTTTTGAAAAATAGTATAGGAGCTCCCCAAAGTGAGGAACTATGTCTAATAAAACGTTTGTCTGACAGTTCTTGGAGTTGTTCAATGAGTTCTTTCATCTCAGTTGGTGCTAACCGGTATGGCGCTTTAGCTATAGGTGCAACTCCTTGTATCAAGTCAATCTGAAATTCTACTTGACGAGTTGGTGGTAAACCAGATAAGTCATCCGAGAAAACTTCGGGATAATCGCGGACAATTGGCACGTCCTTGATTTGTTTCTTTTCTGGTTTGTCTTCTTCGTCTGTCTTAGAAATATGTTCTAAGAAGATAGGATATCCTCTCAGTAGATATTTCTGGACTTTGGTACACGATATAACACTTAGTCTGGTGTCAGTCCTGTCTACGTTTCCTTCTCCTCGGACAATTAAGTCTTCTTTTCCCTAAGGTATACGGACTATCTTTTCATCACACACAATAGTTGCGTGATGTTTTTCTAACCAATCCATAACAATGATAACGTCAAAACTACCAAGGTTTACTGGGATTAAATGAATATCGAAAGGATGGTTCAGAAGATTTAAGGTGAAACCTCTTAAGATAGTATTGGTTTATATTATTTTTCCGTCAGCTAGCTCGACTCTGTAACTTTTATCTAGTTTGGTAGGAGTGATATCTAGCAAACTACTAAACTCGGTAGATATAAAACTCCTATCGGCTCCGGTATCAAACAAAATAGATGCATATCGATTGTTCAGAAGAAACATACCGGTAACTACATTGGAGTCAGGGTTGGTTCTGGCATCCCCCTCAACATAAACTCTTGCTAGTGCTCCTCCATCGTTCCCGTTCTTATTTGCTCGCTTTGAGCACTCGGGTTTGATGTGTCCCGGTTCTCCACAACCATAGCAACGAACTTCTATCCGTCTCATATCATTTCCACCAGTGGAATGGCGGTTTCCCTATTGTCCATGTCATGGAAATTTTGACCACTCCCGTTGTTGGGTCTAAAGTTGGTGCCAGTGTTGCTTCTATCAGCCGAAACGAAGGTATTGTTTAGTCCGGGTCTTCGACAAGACGTGTCACGGTAATGATAGAAATTGTACTTGGCACACTTGGGTTTGGTAACTACATATCGAGGTGGTTCTAAGGTAGTAGCACTATAGACCTGACCTAAGTTCTGTCTCTTGGGTGGCTGGGTCTGATGATGGCTACGGAAGTTTTCGTCGGCTTTCCTCTTGTTTTCAGTTTGCCTTTCCGCATGGTTACGGCCTCGTTTGTTCATCAATTTAGTGGCGAACTCAATGGCACTCTCGACTGTAGTGGGTCGAGATGCGAGTACGCTGTCATGAATAGATTCCGGAAGTCCACTAACATACTTCTCGATCTTATCCTTCACATCAGGAACCATTCTGGTGCACATCAAAGTCAGGTCTTGGAATTTCTGGTTCTAAGCTGTAATGTCATGGTTCGTGCACTTAAGATTCCACAGTTCGATCTCTAGTTTCTTTATTTCTCCACGATGACAATATTTATCGGTAAGTCTTTCCTTCAAAACAGCCCAAGTCATCCCATAGGCATTATCTTGCCCAAGGGTAGCAACCAAAGAATTCCACCATGTGAGAGCACTTTTTAGTAGAGTACAGGTGGCAAACTTCACCTTGTTTTCTTCCGTACAATCACTGATACGGTTGACAGTCTCGATCCTCTCGAACCATTGCATTAGTTCGACAACTCCTCCTGTTAGCCTTAAAATGTGTGCGACTAATGGAATTACATTAGTTTCATAGCCGGGACTTGCAGGGACTAAATATTGTCATATGTAATGTCCAAGTCTCGTGCTATATATACCCATCCATACTTCCATGGAGGGGTGAGGATTACCATTTTCTTGTTTCTACTTCTCTCTCTAGAAATAAACACACATCTTTATTTCTCTCTTGTTTCTCTCACTAAAATGGCTAAGCACTTGTTCAATCCTCCCCGACCTCCGGATCTTAAAATCGTGTTCATAGTGAATCCAAATTAACAATTGGTATCAGAGCTAACCAGGGGTATTTCGTGTTTTTTTATCCGTGTTATTGTTTGTGTTTGTGTTAGAATCGATGGTTCATGTTCTTGGATATGTTTGATTTGTGGTGTTTGTTAATCTATCGGTATTCTTCTCTCTTCCCAACATCACTTTTATATAAACTGCTTTTCTTGTTCCCAACAGGTTCTTTTTTATCTCGATTTATTAAACACTTCTTATTTTATTCTTTCTCTACATCGTGTTGATTACTACCATTATCAGTATCAAGTTTTTTGTTCATCCATCAGTTTTTTGTCCATATTAAACCTCTTGTCCATCACCATTTTTTTTGTTTGTCCCGTCAGATTCAACATCTGTGTATCCATCAGTATGCGTATCTGGGTTTTTCTTTTGCTGTTTTTCAATTTTTATGAGGTTGAAAATGATAAGATGAAAAAAAAAAGAAAAAAAAGAGAGATCAGATCCAATATTTTAGGAGACTACAAGGAAAAGTACCATATTGCGGAATCCAATGGTTTTTAACTTTGCGGAATCGAATGTTGATTCACGTTGCGCAATCATATGACTTTCACGTTGCGGAATCATATGACTTTCACGTTGCGGAATCATATGACTTCCACATTGCGGAATTATATGACTTCCACATTGCGGAATCATATGTATTCCACATTGCGGAATCATGTCTGTAAAAACATTCCATAATCATGTCATGGAGAAAAAAACAAAAAAAAAACAAAAAAAACAAACAAAACCCGAGACCTTAACTCTTATCAAAACCAACCCGACACTAACCTAAACCCATCGTCATTAATCACCTCCATCTCAAAACAGCATCTAGACTCAAACTAATTAATTGAAAGATCTCAAATTCGTTTGGTTTTACACATGCATGCCCCGATCTATAGAGATCTAGTGCTCGAAACATCAAATCATCATAGATCCTTTGTGTGAAGGTTTAAAACCTTTCGTTAATATACTAATCAATATCAGGAGCATTAACTAGCAAGTTATGTCCTTTATTTCGATTAGACTCAACTCAAAATCAAATCAAACCAATAAACGAATTTACACCTACCCGAGACCTCATTAATAAAGATCTTGATGTCATGTGTGTCGAAACGCCTTGGCCGTTTTATCAGAGATTCGTTTATACAAATAGAATATTAATGGTCTTTCGTGTGATTGGGTGTGGATGGTGATGTTTATTGGTGTGGGTGATGATATGCTTGTAGTATATTGGAGATTTGATTTGGTTTAGATGGTTTTGAGATATGATCTTTGGTAGCTGAGTTTTCTAGAAACTGAGTTGGAGGCAGATGAAGATGAGACAGAGAAAAGGCAGATGATGGGGGGGTGGATGTTTTGATGTGTGTGATTAGGTTAACTGAGAAATATTAGGTTTGGGGTATTTATTTCTAGAAATCGTCTGGTTCGGATATTAAATGTATGGGCCTAATCTTGTGTAACGAATTCTGGTTTTACAGATTTGGTTAGTTTTGATTGGGCCTTCTAATAAGAAATGCTTCCTGGCTGCGTTTAATTTGGACTTGGGCTAGAGGTTTAGATAATGTGATTCTATGGCTATTGAAATCCAACAGGACCGAATATAAGATAAGTTAAATATGATGGACATTGGATTAGAGAAATGAAAGACGAGATTGTTAGATTTCATATTCATTCGGATCAGTTGGGTATATGACTGATTTGGGCTTCAAATTAAAGTTAGATAGACGACGTTGACGGCTTCTCAACTTTTAGTCATCGTTTATTTCATAGTTAACGACACTCAAACAACAAAAACACAAACACGAAGACAAAAACAAATAAACACCAAAATGATCCTTATAAGATTCACTCAAATGTCAAAACGGCTAGTTTTTGGGCAAAGTAATGTCAAGTGATTACGAAGTGGATTTGGTATTTTTTATTTGAAGTTGAAGTGGAATTTCACGAAAGCGTCTACTCAATTCAACATCGAGCCTTCTCACCCCCTCTATCGACTGATGATTCGCTTGAGCATTTATGATTGAGACTTGTCTTATCTAGTTTCCAATGTCAAGGGGTGGATGGTTGACGACATGGACAACTATCACTTAAGGAGTTACGTTGTAGTGCTCAGTGTCACACTCACCTATAGTTGTGGGTATTTCAAGAGGTGTTTTACATCTTATACTTCTCTCTTCTTCTATGTATAAGGTACTAAGAGACGTTTCTCTGCACCATTCATCAATCATCAAAAGTGCTAAGCGTAAGTAACAAATTTGGGGGATTGTACTTCAGTTCCAAGTTTGGAATATCATGTTTACTTCCCGAGTGGTCACTACAGATCGCCGAAATAATACGAGGTTGGTAAGTTTAGCCAGAGAGTACAAGAGTAGAGATGTGATCAGCAAACAATTCTTAGGAGCAACTTGAGCTACAAAATGTCAACAAAGATTTCTTCTTCAGACACGAACATCTCGCGATTATGATTTTACTTGTCAGATGATGCTCCCGAGTGTTCTTAACCACCATACTCTTGACAAGAACATCTCATGATTCTGAGCGTACACGTCAGATGATGCTTCTGAGTGTTCTTAACCATCTTACTTCTGATAAGAACATCTCGCGATTCTGAGCGTACACGTCAGATGATGCTTCCGAGAGTTCATCACCATCATGGGGGAAGAACGTGTACTTTGGGGCACTGAGTTCAACTTCCAGGGGGAAGTGTTCTACAAGCGTGAGAAGATTTGTTGCTGATTTCTTACATGTTCCCCCCAAACACATAATCATGAAGACCAAAAATGTCAAGGTAGCAGTTACTTGGTGTGGTTTGCTTCTTCTTTTACAAAATTCCGCTGTGCACTTTAAATGTCAAAGATAGAAGATTGCTCAAGCTACAGATTTTGCTCAAGATAGGGATATTGGTTTGGGGGGAAGCTGATTCAGAAGCTTCGTAAAAAAGAAGTCTATGAAGAAAGCTTTTCAAGACATGTGGTATGAATTGGGGGGAAGTTAATCCAGTTCATACATGATATAATGGTTCCTCAACAAGCAAAGACAAAGAGGATTCAAACTGGGGTATAAGTTTTTCTTGAAGACTTGAAGACAACGATGTCATCCTCAGCATTGGAAGCAAACTTAATATTGTCATATTTTTGTTGTATTTGCATTTGTTGGGAACATTGTAAGTAATTCCGTATGTCTCCACATTGGGGGAAGATTGTTAGCCTTAAAATGTGTGCGACTAACGGAATTACATTAGTTTCATAGCCGGGACTTCCAGGGACTAAATATTGTCATATGTAATAGTCTAAGTCCCGTGCTATATATACCCCTCCATACTTCCATGGAGGGGTGAGGATTATGTTAATGCAATAATGCCTAAAAACGTTACTTGCATTTTTCGGTCTCGCTTAGTTTTGATTACGACAATATGTAAAAACAAGCATTTACAAAAACAACGAAAAACAAATTCTTGAGTTCAAGTATTTTTCATTTTACCCTTTTTTACTTAAGGTATGAATAAACAAGTACTAACCTTAATCAAGTGATCAAGTGATTTAATCTTTTCTTAAAACTCACTTTTTATTAAGTGTGACAAGTTTTTTTATTAAACTTTCTTTTTAAGAAAATGTTTTATTAAATTAAATATTTGAAAATTTGAAAATGGAATATTCCCTTTTGGTTTGGAATATCCTTTGTGGATATTTTTATAACCAGATATGACCTCCACCACTAAAGGACAAAAAGGGAGCGGAGTCTAGCCCGGCGTTTCCTTAGCGCCTAGGCGGTTCCTTATCGATAAGGTACCGCGGGCTAAGATAAGGAACCGCGGGCAGATATAGCCGTTGGCCCTTTATCCTATAAATAGTGGACCTTTCTCAGATTTTCAATTCACCTCTTTTGGACACAAATTTCCAGATTCAAACATACTTATTAAATCACTCAAATCCTTGATTGTTTGATTGATTACTACTTGTTTAGAAGTGAATCTATCTCATCCATCCCTTCCTCTTCAAGTGCAAAGAGAAGAACACTATCATTGTGAAGTGTTGAGTCCACCACCAAAGATCTTTTGAAGATCAAATCTTATACATTTGTTGTTGTGTAATAGTTGTGAAGATCCAAGTAGTTGTGTCTATTTGGAAGTTGTGTATGTACTAAGTATAGTTGTGTAGATTGGTCCTAGCTATGATTAGGGCTCTACTTTTAGCTTAGGGTCGGAAATTGGTTAAGCGACGTGTACGGTTTTCTCCACCATAAGGAGCTTGTTGTGTAGTGAACTCTCGAGTAAGGAGTACTCGAGGAGTGGAGTAGGAACGAGGAGTGAGCTTCGTTGCCGAACCACTTTAAATCCTTGGTGTTTGGTTTGATCTTTCTTTAACCTTAACTCTTTACATTCTTTATTATTTGTGCATATATATTAGTTAGTATTAGTTTAAGTTACACTATCATTGTTCATATTGTGCATAAGAAGATTTCACTTATTTCCTTAAGTCTAAGTTTTTGAGAAAAAGATTTTTTGAAAACCATCATTTAACAAGTAAATATAAGAAACTATTCAACCCCCCCCCCCCCCCCTTCTAGTTTCTACAATTGGTATCAGAGCGGGTTGCTCAAGTATTTTTAAAGTATATTGTATTTTAAAACTTGAATCGATCTATGGATTCCAACAAGTACCTAGAAGGGCAATCTATGCAAAGACCACCACTTTTTGAAACCGATAGTTTTATTTATTGGAAAAATAGATTTGAGACTTATGTGAAATCAAAAGATTTAGATCTTTGGCATGTTATTACCAATGGTGATTTTTTACCTTATCAATTTAATGAAGTTTCTAAAACAAAGGAATTGGTCACTTTTTACAAAGCTAATGATGATACTAAAAAGAAACTTTCGAAAAATAATGAGGCTAAAATGGTGATTTATAATGCTTTACCTAAGAAAGAGTATGAAAGGATTTTTATGTGTGAATCCGCTAAAGATATTTGGAACACTCTTTTATTAACCCACCAAGGTAATAGCCAAGTCAAAGAAAGCAAATCGATCTTCTTGTCCAACAATATGAACAATTTGTCATCTTAGAAGATGAAGCTATTGATATTGCTTTTACTAGATTTAACACTATTATTACTAGTCTAAAAGCACTTGATGAAGGTTTTTCTAGCAAGAACAATGTTAGGAAGTTTATTAGGGCCTTACATCCGAATTGGAGAGTAAAGGTCACGGCGATCGAAGAATCGAAAGATCTCTCAACTTTATCACTCGATGAACTCATAGGCAACTTGAAGGTTCATGAGATGATAATTTTGAAGGACTCGGAATGTAAAGACCAAGAGTGAAAGGAAGTCTCTTGCACTCAAAGCCAAGAAAGCACAAAGCGATCATGATAGTTCCTCGGATAGTGATGACGAGGAGTATGCATTGGCGGTAAGAGATTTCAAGAGGTTCTTCAAAAGACGAGGTCAACACGTGAGGCAACCTAACAGTGACAAGAAACCATTCTTAAAGAATCGGTTTGCCAAGAACGAAAAGGGTGATATGAATTGCTTTAGATGTGGTGATCCAAATCATTTCATTAATGAGTGTCCAAAGCCTTCACGCGATAAGAATCACACAGCATTCGTTAGTGGTTCTTGGAGCGATAGTGGTGAAGATGTTGATGACAACCCCAAAGAGGAGAAATGTCTCATGGCTCACACTTCTAAAGAGGTACATTCCGAAACCGAATATTATAGCAATGATAGCTCCACCTTAGATGATATTGAATTAGAAGGCCAATATAATAATTTACACAAACTTAGCCTTAAATTCATAGAAAAGAACAAAACACTAAAATCAACTAAAACTAAGCTTGAAAATGAGATTAATGAACTTAGGGAAAAATTAGGCAAGCTTGAGAAAAATAAAAAAGTTGATATAGGTTGCTTAAGTTGTGAGAAACTTAGGTTAGATAATGAAGATCTCAAGAGCACCTCTATAAAATTGGAAAAGTTCATGAAAAGTACTAGTGCTCTTGATGATATGTTAAACAAACAAATTCATTCTAAAGAAAGACTTGGTGTAGGTTTTAACTCAGATGAAGCATCAACTAGTGAACCTAAACAAGTCCGATTTTCAGAAAAACCATCTACTGTACGCGGTCCCAAACTGTATGGGGCGGTTCCTTATTGATATGGAACCGCCGCCATAGATAAGGTACCGCGGCCAGAAAACGTTTTTGATGAAAATCCTGAACTTTCTTAAAAATCAAATTTAGGTGAACATCCTAAGCATCTTATTGTTAACAAAGTGAAATTACCTATACTTGACAACAATGTCGTTGATAAGTTCTATAAGCCTTTGAGTAAACCTCTAATGGGAAATAGAAGTTTATCAAGACCATCTTCTACTCCACCAAGAGTACGGAATGAGTCTAGGCATAGAAGTAGAACGACAACTCCTAGAAAAGATAGTCAAAACAATTCACGACCTAGAAGTAAAACTCCAACACCTAGAAGGAATGACCATAACTCTAAACCAAGATCAAATACACCTAGAAGAAATAATAAACAACAAAATGGTTATATGAATTTTTATCCTCCTCCCTTTTGTTCCCCATGGGGAAACCCTCCTCAATTCATGCATCCCAACCAAATGCAAGGGATGTTTGGAACTAACAATTTTGGACCCATGAGATATTGGGGACCAAATGTTTGATCGTGTTTGTTGTTACCTAGATATGCTTGGGAATGGATTTGGAACCCGACGAGTGGATTAAGGATAGTGGTTGTTCTAAACACATGACGGGTAATCGAAGTTTGTTCTCACGGTACAAAGCATATGATGGAGGTAACGTCACATTCTCTAGTAGTCTACGTGGTAATATCATTGGCAAAGGTACGGTTTCTCTTGACTCCATGACTATTGAAAATGTTGAGCACGTAGATAATTCAGGGTTTAACCTTTTAAGCATAGGTCAAATTTGTGACAATAAGTGTAAGGTCATCTTTTCGGAAAATGATAGTGAAATCGTAAAAGATGGAAAGGTCATTGGAAAAGGTATTAGAAAGCATGGGCTTTATCTCATGAAGGTCAATAAGAAGTCAAAAGACAACATATGTCTTGCGACTATAGATGATAGTTCTACTCTTTGGCATAGGAGATTAGGTCACGCTAATATGCGTCTAATTCAATCTTTAGTCTCTAAGGAGTTGGTAAGACACCTCCCCAAGATGAAGTTTGATAGTCACTTTTGTGATGCTTGCAAAGTTGGAAAGCAAGTTCACTCAAGTCACAAAGCCAAGAACTTGGTTTCAACCTCTCGGTGCTTAGAACTTCTACATATGGATCTCTTTGGACCTACCGCCATACGGAGTTATGGAGGTAACCTTTATACCTTAGTTATAGTTGATGACTACTCTAGATTCACTTGGACTAGATTTTTTGGCATCTAAGAATGAAGCTTTCGATCATTTTGAAATCTTTAGTCGAAGAATTCAAAATCAACTAGGATGTCCAATTGTCTCTATTAGGACGGATCATGGTTAGGGAATTTGATAATGAAGTGCAATTTGGTGCCTTTTGTGAAGCTCATGGTATTACCCATAACTTCTCGGCTCCTCGCACTCCACAATCAAATGGGGTAGTTGAAAGGAAGAATAGGACCATCCAAGAGATGAGTAGGACGATGTTAAACGAGCAATCTTTGCCTCAGAAGTTTTGGTACAATGCGTGGACACATCGACTTATATTCTCAACCGATTCTTATTCGACCCTTCCTAGGAAAGACCCCCTATGAGATTCTTAAAGGTAAGAAACCCTCATTGGAATACTTTAGTGTGTTTGGAAGCAAGTGCTTTATCCTCAACACCAAAGACTACCTTACCAAGTTTGACCCAAAGTCTTACGAAGGTATCTTTTTAGGTTATTCCCAAACTAGCAAAGCCTACATAGTCCTTAATAGAACCTCGGGCGTAATTGAAGAATCACTTAACGTGACTTTTGATGAAACCCCTCCTTTAACCAAGACACCACCATTGGTTGATGATGACTTGGATGAAGTAGAAGTAGTTAGAGCCAAAGAGGTTAGAAAAATAGGAGTTGAAGACCTTAGTGTTGAAAAGGAAGTAAACATTAAGGAGTCTAAGGATCATACTCTCAATAATATCATTGGCGACTTAAATCAAAGGACCCTAAGATCTCAAGTCCAAAACCAAAGTAACTTCTTTTGTTTCGTCTCCTTGATTGAACCAAAGAATGTTAAAGAAGCTTTGACGGATGAGAGTTGGGTCATTGCGATGCAAGAAGAATTGAATCAATTCGTTGCTAATGATGTTTGGGAACTTGTTCCTCCACCTAGAAGTTCTACCATTATAGGAACCAAATGGGTATATAGGAATAAGCTAGATGAGAATGGTGTTGTGTCTCGTAACAAAGCTAGACTTGTAGCACAAGGCTATAATCAACAAGAAGGGATTGATTATGACGAGACATATGCACCGGTAGCTAGATTAGAATCCATTAGAATCCTTTTATCCTACGCTTGTGCCTTAGATATTAAGCTTCAACAAATGGATGTAAAGAGTGCATTTCTTAACGGTTTGATCAATGGGGAGGTATATGTGGCTCAACCTCCTGGCTTCATTGATTTTGAGAAACCGGATCATGTTTACAAGCTTAAGAAGGCACTTTATGGTCTTAAACAAGCACCCAAAGCTTGGTATGATAGAATTAAAGCGTTTCTTGTCAAACATGAGTATACCATGGGAATGGTAGACAACACTCTCTTTAAAAAGAAGAAAGGTTCTCATATCATAATCCTACAAATATATGTTGATGACATTATATTTGGCTCAACTTGTCAAGAATTGTGTGATGACTTTGCCAAAATCATGCATGATGAGTTCGAAATGAGTATGATGGGAGAACTTAACTTCTTTTTAGGACTCCAAATTAAAAAAATGGACGATTGTATTTTCTTTAGTCAATCTAAGTACGCTAAAGAAATGGTAAAGAAATTTGGATTAGAAGAATCTAGACCAATGAAGACCCCTATGGCCTCGGATACTAAACTCACCGTAGATGATGATTGTGAGTCGGTAGACAACACCAAATATAGAGGTATGATTGGTAGTTTGTTGTACCTAACGGCAAGTCGACCGGATATCATGTTTAGTGTTTGCCTTTGTGCTCGCTTCCAAGAGGCTCCCAAAACCTCTCACCTTGAAGCGGTTAAGTGTATCTTCTGATACATTAAAGGCACTATACATTTAGGATTTTGGTATCCTAAAGGGACCGGCATAGAAACCATTGTCTACGCAGACTCGGATCATGCGGGAGACTATATGGATCGGAAAAGAACTAGTGGTGTTTGTACCTTAATGGGTTGTTGTTTAACTTCTTGGTTCTCCAAGAAACAAACCGCTCTTGCGATATCCACCACGGAAGCCGAGTATGTGAGTGCCGGAAAAGCATGCCAACAAGCTCTATGGATGAAGCAAGTGCTTTTTGATTACGGGATTTGTCTTGATGATGTTCCCATCATGTGTGACAATAAGGGTGCTATAGACCTTAGCAAGAATCCCGTGCAACATTCGCGAACCAATCACATAGAAATTTGTCACAATTTTCTTAGGGATAATGTTCAAAAGGGGAACGTTTCAATTAAGAAGGTACCCTCCGAGGACAACTTAGCCGACATCTTCACTAATCCACTTAAGAGGGAACCTTTTAATTACTTGCGCCTAGGTCTAGGATTAATGGAACACATTCCTTAATTGCTTTCCTTTATTGAGTCTTTTTCTTTCCTTTGAGTCTTGTATCACTTTGAGTCCTTGAGTCTCCTAAACTCTTCTTGAAAATCTTCTCTTCTCCTTTTCAATATCCTCAAAGTCTCTTTCAAAAATGGTTGAGAAATGTTTTGACATTGTTAATTCAATCTAAAAACGTTTTTCATAGATTCTTGCTATTAATCTCGAGCTTACATAATTCATATGTATGATTCTATCAAACATAGCAAGAACAAGATAGAATCATGGAGGATCATTGTGTCATGACTTAAGGTCTTGTCTTACACACCTCCTACATCGATTTTTTTAAATCCATGTATTTTGGTCAATCTCTATTTGGTGAGTTAATATGTGTTCTCTTTGTCTATCTTTGCTCTCAAGCATATCCCTATGATAAGTTAGACTAGAACAATAAGATTTGCTGAAAAATCTTCCTTCACCACCAAAACCCAACCACTGTAGGCGGTTCCATATATGAACCACGGTTCCTTATCAATAAGGAACCGCCGGAAGCAATAAGGAACCGCGGACAGTGCTTCCTTATTTTTCGAGTATTTCTGAAATTCCAAATTTGTTCCAACATTTTTGAGAATCTTTGCTTCAACCCTTTGACCACCCCAAAAATAACTTGAGCCTTCCCTATTAAACCATAAGCATTTTGCCTTACTTCACATCCCAAAATGTCTTACTCTCCTAATGAAAGCCTTGATTCTCCTCCATTCTCCCCAATTGCTTTCAAGCCTAATTCACCCAAGAACACTCTTAATCACATTTCTCCTACCAAGAATGTTGATTGTGGAACATCTTTTCTTCCACCACCACCCTTTAGTGTTCTTCCTCCTTCTCGTGATAATGTCATGCACCATGGGACATATTGTCATTGTTGTCAATATCAACATCTTGCTATGGCACACATCTATGAGGAGTTGAGATACATCAAGAGTCTCTTAATCAAGCCTCCTCTTCAATTTGATTATGAGATCTCCACCAAGCCACCACCACTGCATTACGCCACTACCTTGTCTTTCATATAAGCATTGGTTGCTTATCCTCAAGACACCTTCTTCTTTTAAGCAAATCTTAGAATTCTAGATTAACTAGGATTAGATTTATGCTTTTGGCTTGTTTTCTATTTCATACATCTTTGTATGACTCTTTTCTTATTTTTATATGACTTCACTTGGATCTTAGTCTTTGTGTTTTCTTCTCTTTTATTTTTCTAGTGTGACCTTTAGCTATGTCTTGTTGGTTGTTTCTTTTGTTCAACTAACCCTTCTATGTAGCTTGTCACCATATCTCGATTCCTCGGTGCCCCAAGCTAGGGGAGTAAGCACCAAGGGGGAGTCTTTGCAAAGTCCGTCTCTTCAACACCGACTTGTGCAACCTTTTTGCTTCGACAAAGGGGGAGAAATGAATAAACTCGTCTTCGAAAATCTCGTGTTTTGTATGATTGAGTTTATATATTGTCAGAATCAAAAAGGGGGAGATTGTTAATGCAATAATGCCTAAAAACGTTACTTGCATTTTTCGGTCTCGCTTAGTTTTGATTACGACAATATGTAAAAACAAGCATTTAAAAAAACAACGAAAAACGAATTCTTGAGTTCAAGTATTTTTCATTTTACCCATTTTCACTTAAGGTATGAATAAACAAGTACTAACCTTAATCAAGTGATCAAGTGATTTAATCTTTTATTAAAACTCACTTTTTATTAAGTGTGACAAGTTTTTTATTAAACTTTCTTTTCAAGAAAATTTTTTATTAAATTAAATATTTGAAAATTTGAAAATGGCATATTCCCTTTTGGTTTGGAATATCCCTTCTGTATATTTTTATAACCACATATGACCTCCACCACTAAAGGACAAAAAGGGAGCGGAGTCTAGCCCAGCGGTTCCTTAGTGCCTAGGCGGTTCCTTATCGATAAGGTACCACAGGCTAAGATAAGGAACCGCGGGCAGATATAGCCGTTGGCCCTTTGTCCTATAAAGTAGTGGACCTTTCTCAGATTTTCAATTTACCTCTTTTGCACACAAATTTCCAGATTCAAACATACTTCTTAAATCACTCAAATCCTTGATTGTTTGATTGATTACTACTTGTTTCGAAGTGAATCTATCTTATCCATCCCTTCCTCTTCAAGTGCAAAGAGAAGAACACTATCATTGTGAAGTGTTGATTCCACCACCAAAGATCCTTTGAAGATCAAATCTTATACATTTGTTGTTGTGTAATAGTTGTGAAGATCCAAGTAGTTGTGTCTATTTGGAAGTTGTGTATGTACTACGTATAGTTGTGTAGATTGGTCCTAGCTACGATTAGGGCTCGACTTTTAGCTTAGGGTCGGAAATTGGTTAAGCGACGTGTACGGTTTTCTCCACCATAAGGAGCTTGTTGTGTAGTGAACTCTCGAGTAAGGAGTACTCAAGGAGTGGAGTAGGAACGAGGAGTGAGCTTCGTTGCCGAACCACTATAAATCCTTCGTGTTTGGTTTGATCTTTCTTTACCCTTAACTCTTTACATTCTTTATTCTTTGTGTATATATATTAGTTAGTATTAGTTTCAGTTACACTATCATTGTTCATATTGTGCATAAGAAGATTTCACTTATTTCCTTAAGTCTAAGTTTTTGAGAAAAAGATTTTTTGAAAACCATCATTTAACAAGTAAATATAAGAAACTATTCAACCCTCCCCCCCCCCTTCTAGTTTCTATAGATTACCATTTTCTTGTTTCTACTTCTCTCTCTAGAAATAAACATACATCTTTATTTCTCTCTTGTTTCTCTCACTAAAATGGCTAAACACTTGTTCAATCCTCCCCGACCTCTGGATCATAAACCTGTGTTCATAGTGAATCCAAATTAACACCTTATTTGCCCTTAAAGTAAGTGGGATTACATTTCAAGAAGTCAGGGTAAGTACACCCTCTAGCAACTCTGTCGTTCCTCCTTGCATTGGAGTTCTGACTGTCATCCTGGTTTCTTCTGGGATAGGCTTCCCTAGCAGCCAAGGCGTCAGCTATGCCTTGCCCAATGAGCAATCTGAGTTGGGCTTCTGAGATAGTGGGCATGGCATTTAGCTCCTTAGGGGTTTGATCGTGTGTTTCTTCCAGCCATTTTTCTATAATTATACAAAGATGAGATCCATTAGTTGATCAATATTGCATTTATATCAATTTGCATGGAAATGCATATGCATGAAGTTTGTAACAAATTGGATAACCTGTCAAAAGTTCACAATATAATATAAGCACAAAGGAGTAATAGAGTAACATCACTACAAGTCATTTCTTGCAAATAACACATGATACAAGTACAACCAATCTAAGACAGAAATACAACATGCATGTCTGAAATAGTGGTACAGATGTTTTGGTACAACAAAAGATAACCTACCTACTACGGTTAGGTACTAAAGATGGAAATACAACTGAAAGAACAAAAGATACAGTACATCAGTCCCAGATCATGAGAGTTGGGATACAACCCATGTTGGGTCAAAAAGTTGATGTGACAGAAACTCAAAACGAAGAAAACATGAAGGCATTTGTTCAAGCGTTGACACATTGTGTCTAAGCGTTGACAAGTGTAAATTAGGCGTTGATAGAAGTCAACAGAAGTCAAACGCTGTTGGAAAAATCTATTTAGGATAAGTATTCAGAATATTATTTATGAATATTCTGTATTAGTTATTTAAATAGAAGATTTACATGTTTATTCATAGTTATCTCTTGTAAACCCTAATCCTTAGTCTATAAAAGGAACAAGGGTCTTAGGTTTTTATTCATATCATTCATTCACAATGTAAACCTAAAGCGTGTGTCGACTAGGTGTGGGATTCAATATATACACACCTAGTGATTGTTGATTATTAAGATAATTAGCAATCCGTTTGTTTAATTCATGTGTTCTTGTGCCCCAAACACCTTGTTTCCTAACTATTGTCCTTTTCCGCTTTGATTGTTAATCATATGAACAACGGTTATGCCTAGCAGCTAAAAGATTTGAGGAAACCACCGTTGGTATCAGAGCCTCATGGCTCGTGATGCTAGGACCAACAAGGTGTTCGTGTTTTGAGAAGAAAAGAAAAATCCGTCTAGGGTTTTTCTGGGCGAATTTGTGTGCGCAGCAGTATTCATAAGGCTATAACTTTTTATTAAATCGTTGGATCGCCATGAAATTTTTTGTGTTTGTTATACACACACATATCTAGATATGTCTAGATCTATCCCCAAGAAAAAGTTATTAAGCGTCGAAGTCAGCAGTGGTCATATGTTGTTTTCTGTGAACAGTAATAGTAAAAACGCGATTTCTCCTTCGTTAACCGTTGGATCATCGTGAAATTCGCGTTGTAGGTTCTTGACACTAGTGTCTAGGATCTCACCAAAGGTATCTTTGATCTGAGCTCTCATGAAGAAGATATTCGATGTCGAAGTTCGCTGCAGTTTATGGTTTTTCACATAAAATCATGATTTAGGGTTTATAAAATCCTAGATCAATTAGCCGCTGATGGGTGTTATTTAGACGCTGATAGATGTTGGTGTGACGCTGATAGAAGTTGGTGTGACGCTGACAAGGCATAGATGAGACGCTGATGGCCAAGCGCTGACAGGTTTAAAGATGGCGCTGACAATGTTATACATAGGCGCTGACAGGAAAAGCATGCGTCGTCCGATATATGGATTTTCAAACGCTGATAAGTGTTGTCCGATATTGGACAACACATACTGATGAGATCTTGGACAGTCTAGGATCTTGGACGACAAAGAGTTTGTTGTTGTTTGGAAAATTGATACGATTTTGGCACACAAAAAGAGGTATTTACACACGAAGGTACATGGGATCTCCGTTTTTATTCAGAATGTCATGTTGATATTAATGGCTCAGATATTTTTAAAGGGATTAATGATTTTTCTAAGTTAGCACCAATTAGTGAAGTATTATTGGAGTAATGTTTATTATGTAATCGGGATAGCCTTGTGAAAGAGTTATTCAGTAACAGCTTTTACATATGAAGATATTGTTTCATCAAGACTCGTCATGAAGAGGTGTTGGCTTAAGGGGAAGAATTGTTATGGTAAGTTTGATGTTCGAAGAAGATTTTCGCGAGTATATGTTCTATCATATTTTAAAGTCGTGCACTCCCAGTCATTGACTTTTAAGGTAACTTGTTTGTGCTTACATTGTTACTGATGAAGTGATACAAGATCTAAGAATATGTGATTTTTCTTATGGTACTCTATGCACATATTTTCTATCACTTGAAGAAGTTATATTATCGTGCTCAGTGTCTCACAAAAGATGAGGATTTTTGTATAAGCATTACACTTCATCACATCGTACAAGATATGGAACATAGGTTTGGGTTACTCTACTTTTACATCAAGAATATTATAGTTATTTTTCTTCAAGATCATTACATAGAGCCTACATATGGATAATCTTTGATTGCATACATTGTTTCCTTCCCTATGACAAAAAGGGGAAGACATGCATGCTACACTTGAGGGGAAGCAATTTGAAGATGATGTACCACTTACAAGAGATACACAAAGAGTTTTGCCGACATCAACTAGGGGAAGATAGTTGGGTCAAAAAGTTGATGTCGCAGAAACTCAAAACGAAGAAAACATGAAGGCATTTGTTCAAGCGTTGACACATTGTGTCTAAGCTTTGACAAGTGTAAATTAGGCGTTGATAGAAGTCAACAGAAGTCAAACGTTGTTGGAAAATCTATTTAGGATAAGTATTCAGAATATTATTTATGAATATTCTGTATTAGTAATTTAAATAGAAGGTCTACATGTTTATTCATAGTTATCTCTTGTAAACCCTAATCCTTAGTCTATAAAAGGAACAAGGGTCTTAGGTTTTTATTCATATCATTCATTCACAATGTAAACCTAAAGCGTGTGTCGATTAGGTGTGGGATTTAATGTATACAAACCTAGTGATTATTGATTATTAATATAATTAGCAATCCGTTTGTTTAATTCAAGTGTTCTTGTGCCCCAAACACCTTGTTTCCTAACTATTGTTCTTTTTCGCTTTGATTGTTAATCATATAAACAATGGTTATGCCTAGCAGCTAAAAGATTCGAGGAAACCAAGGTTTCCACAACCCAATGCTTGTCATGATATAAAAGATATCTAATCTAAACACGGCTAGCAGCATCGCTGGAAACTGCTGGTGTTACTGGTACAACTGGGGCTACAGGTGCCTGAGTAGCATCCTGCAAAGGCAATCATGGCAGTACGGGTCTCTCTGGTATGTCGAAGAGCCTCTAGTAGTTATGCCTGTCGTGCCGTATCTGCACTCCTGAGGTAGTCGGTCTCTACAGTAGTCCCCTGGTGACGGACCTCTGCTAAGTCGAAGAAAATCTAGAGAGTATCCCCCTGAGTCATGAGGGCAGTGTGTGTCTGACACTGTTGGCCCTCGAGGGTGAACAAGCGATGTCGGAGATGATCGTTCTCCTCAAGAAACCACTGCAGGGTGTATTGGATAGTCATCCAAGTCCCCTTAGTAGCATGCGACTCTGCTGCTACTGCCCAATAAAGAGAGTCTAGTCTCTCCTGAAGCACTGAGTGTCCATAATGACCCGCTCGTAGTAAGCATAAATAGCAGTCGTATCCTGATCCTGTCTCGCTGCTAATGCGGCAATCTGTGCCTGAACAGGGTCGGGTCCTGCCCGTCCTGCTCTTGATCCCTCTCCTATCTCAAAAGTAGAGACAGGAGTAGAGGCGTACCTCCTCTTGTGAGGTGGTAGGGCTCTAGTGGGGTAGCAGTGAAGCGTAGAAAGTGGTGGAAGCGGTGGTAAAGTGGGTACAACTTGATCTCTTTCCCTAGTTGGGAAAGCAGGTATAGTTGGTGGTGTGGATGTAGTAGAATCTGATATAGTAATAACTCCGGCAGCCTGGTGATCTCCAGACTCGGTGTCTGATGACAGTCCGTGAAGTACTAAGGTCGGTGATGCTGGCGTAGCAGTAGTAGTTGATAGGTGTAAAAACACCCCTCCTTTTACCACTTATTTCTGGATAAAACAAGACCAAAACACGTATTTAATATCATTTGTTTGGAATTATGCGTGGTTTTTGTGTTTATTGTGTTTTCAGAGTCAACGGGGAGAATATTGAAGAAAACATGGGATTGCACGGGTTTTATCGAGGAAAAAGACTCAAGACGAAGTCTATTGTCCAAGAGATGCAAAAGATTTGAAGTCATTGTGCCTATTTGAAGATTTATCAAAGAATAGAGCCAAAGATGGAAGATTCATATATGTCGAAGAACTCGAGTCTATTAAACAAAAGATTATAAGACCAGTTGGAATTATTCACTGACACTTCTCAAAATCCAAAGTCGGAAACGTTTATTTAAAGAAACATGAAGACTAAAGAAGAAAGAAGAAAAGAAGCCCAAACCAAAGCCCATTCACAAGCCCACCATCACACGCCTATAAATAGGACTTTACTTCACAAATTGGGAGCTAGTTAGTCTTAGTTTTTTCATTTTTTTTCATTCTCTCTAGTTTTAGAGAGAGAAAGTTCTCAACTTTCTCTCACTAGAATTTTTCTTTTCTTCATTTTTACCTTTTCAAGTTTTAAGCTTTTTGTATTTTGGATTTCACTAATCTAATTCAAGTTAAGCTTTTTGTTCCTTAATCTATTTGTACCTTTCTTTATTTTATATTGATCTTAATACGAAAAGTTAATGCTTGATTCGATTGGTTCTCAAATCGTGTTGATTTTGATGTTTCTTGATTAAGAGGTTGATCTTCATATTCCTACATAAGCTCTCCTACGAATAAGCTATAAGCTTTTGATGCTTATTAGCTTCTTTGTAGTCTCGGCTTATTCATTTTCAAGCTTTGTTTTAAAAAGTTTTCTTATTTTATGTTTTGTTCATTAAATCTCGGATATTAGATTTCAAAAGTTAACGAATTTGTGCTTACTAAATCTTTGAGAAGTTTGAAAATGCTTATTTGATTACTGCTTATTGGATTAAACTTATTTTCTTTCTTGGACGTCTTTGCCATCTCATTAGGTTTTACTGCTACGATCGTCTAGAGTGCGATCAGTTGTCCCTTCCCTGGTACGTTCCACGCCCACGATCACTTACTTTGATCAAGGGTGCGATCGGGTCGCTTGTCCCTGCTATGATCGCTTAGAGTGCGATCCATTGTTACGATCTGGAACCACGATCTAGACCACGACCACTAAGCTGCGATCGTGGTTGCGATCTGTTAGTAAGATCCCCCCCCCATCGTACTGGAGAGTACGATCCATCTCCTTGATATCATCGCATTGAGTGCGATCGGACTACTGTTTGAACACGATCCATCGTGTTATTTTGGATACGATCGGGTTGCGATCTGGATTACTTTTGAGTACGATCGCATTACGATCGGACTCAGATTTATGTTTTGTTTTTGCTTAATTTTTCAAATCTAGTTTTTCCCGCTCTTTTACTTAGTTTATTTCCAACTTGTTTTTAAGTTTTTGAATTGTCAAGTTTTAATTTCCAAAGTTGCACGCTCTTATTTGTAGTTTAATTTTAAGACTTCTAATTCTCTCAACGACAATTTTAATTACTTGCATTTAGTTTAAAATTTAAATAACTAAAAACCAAACCCCTTATTTGTAACCAAGAACAATCATTCCACTTAGAACCGTGATCAATTCGAGAGGATTCCGAGAGATAATCTAGAACCCCATAGCAAATTAGAGTATCAAGTGGCGCCGCTGCCGGCTCTTCTCGTTAAGATCAACAGTTTTTTGTGAGAACTTGGATTTTGGGATCCGTTCCCCGTGAACGTTACTTTTTCATAAAAAATTTCAAAAATCTTAAAAAAATATAAAATTTTCAAAACTACAAATAAAAAATTATTAAAAACCATAAAAACCAAAAAAAATATTCTGCTTTGTTTTTGCCTTGTTAGTTCTTTTGTAGGTGCATGCGTACACGATCAACGTCTTATCAAGAGCCCGAGCCTCTCGAAGACTTAGACATGGCCGGTGTACAAAACAATAACAATAACCCACCTCTCAACAACAATAATAACAACAACAATAACAACCCACCTCTCAACAACAATAATGAGCCTCTACCGGATAATCGCCCGATGATTGAACTTCTGCAAGCACATGTAGATGGCAACAATGATCCTATTGTCATACCCGCGATTGCAGCCAACACTTTTGAGCTCAAATCCGGCTTTATCCAGATGGTCTCTGCTCAACCATTCTTGGGACGTACCATTGATGATCCACATGACCACATTAAGAGATTCTTGCAACTCACTAATACGGTCAAATTCAATGGTGTTCCACAAGAGGTAATCCGTTTACAACTTTTTCCCTTTTCTTTAGAGGGACAAGCCCGGCATTGGCTTGCTAAGGAACCGCCACAGAGTATTCTTACGTGGACAGATTTAGAGACCAAGTTTATAAACTACTTTTTCCCACCCTCTCGTACTACCGCTTTGCGGAATGAAATTATCAATTTTGAACAAAAGTACGATGAATCTTTTAGTGAATCTTGGGACCGTTTCAAAGATCTTTTGAGAAAATGCCCACAACATGGTTTTACCAAAGTGCACCAAATTAACACTTTTTATAATGGTTTAAGCATGAATGACCAAGATTCACTAAACAGTGCCTCAGGGGGTAATATTTTGGCTAAGACTTCTAATGCCGCTTGGGATATTATTGAAAATAAGTCTCGTGTGCAAACCAAGAGTGTTCGGACCAATGTCGCTAGTGCTAGTACTAGTGACAGCGACAAGCGACTTGACAATATTACTACGCTTCTTGAATCGCTTGTTACCCACACCGCCAACAATACCAACAGCATCAATGCTAAAAACGCTCAAGACGCTCAAGTCATTGCTGTTAGCCAACCATGTGAGATATGCGGGGGTCCTCACTCTTACACCACTTGTACTGCCACCCAAGACTACCCTTCTGAGAATGTGAATGCAGCATACGGTACCTATCCTCAACCCGCTTATCAAGCTCGTCCTCAAGGTGACCGCAACTTGCTTAGCTATCGTTCCAACAACTATCTATCACCACCCGGTTTTACTCCTAACAACCCAAACCAACAACAAAACCTCAACCGCCCTCCTCAACAACAACAACAACCTCGTGGACCATACATACCACCTCACAAACAACCACATCCACCTCAAAGAAACAACCAAGTTTACCAGCAACCTGCTTATCAACCACCCGCATACAATGCTCCTTCCAACCAACCCACCGCATTACACCAAGACATTCGAATCTACATGAGGACTAACGATGTGATCGTGGATAATCTCCAACAGGAAGTGCGCAACTTGAAAGCAGGCCTGGTGAAACAAGGGAACGATCTGAGAGCTGATATGAGAAACACTTTGGATAGTCAAATGAATGACTTAAAGAACATGATGGCTAGTTTCTACCAAGGTAATCAACCCTCTTCTTCGGGTACTCTTCCGAGTAACACCGTTGCGAATCCAAGAGGGGAGATGAAAGCAATCACCACTCGCAGTGGCAAAGGTACCAAGGAACCCGAGCTTCCTATACCTCCACCGGTGCTTGTAACTAAGGAGAACGAGTCCCCTGCTCCTATCCCTCCTCCTTCTACTTCCCCAATTTCTCCGCCTCTTACTTCTACCCCTCCTCCACCCAAGGATGTGAGTGATCCTTCGATCCCAAAGCCTTCCTCTTCTTCCAATATACCTTATCCCTCAAGGTTGAGGAAAGAGAAGCTCAAAAGCAAGGATGATATTCAGGTTTTGAACTTTCTCAAAATGTTTAAACAATTGAATTTTAACATCTCCTTCGCTGAGGCTCTCGCTCACATGCCTAAGTACGCGAAAATGTTCAAATATCTTCTTAGAGACAAGGAAAAGCTTCTTGATATTGCTAACACCCAACTTAATGAGAATTGCTCTGTAGTGCTCTTAAGGAAATTGCCAACCAAGCTTGGTGATCCGGGTCGTTTCTTAATCCCTTGTAACTTCCCGGGAGTAGAGAATTGTATGGCCCTAGCCGATCTAGGTGTCAGTATTAATCTAATGCCTCTAAGCGTTTGGAAGCAATTATCTCTCCCTGAGCTAGCCCCCACCAAAATGACTTTGGAATTAGCCAACCGTACGGTTGCTTATCCAGTGGGGATAGCCGAAGACGTCTTTGTAGGAGTCGACAAATTCACTTTTCCTGCCGATTTCGTCGTCGTCGACTACGAGATGGACCCTCGTGTGTAATTAATTGTTGGTCGTCCATTCCTGAGGACCGGTCGCACTCTCATCGATGTTGAAGCCGGTGAGCTTATCATGAGAGTGGGTGACGATAAAATCGTTTTCAACATGGGAAAGTTGTCTAAACAGCCTTATTCTAACGAGAGTGTTAATTGTATTGACGTTCTTGATGAGGCTTGTGAAGAACACTTCAAAGATGCTTGCAAAAGTATTCCTACCTCTCTTCCCAATGTTGAGACCGTTTCCTCTATTGACTCATCACTATCTCTATTTGGAGAAAGTGATTTCCTTTGGAAAGATTTGGAAGCCACCCTGGGAGATGTGAACTTAGCTAATGATGATTCTACCACCAATTGGGATGAAGATCTCCGCCTCATTGAAAACCTTCTTAAAGAAGACAATCTTTCTCCACCATCTCCCACGGTTATTGCTATCGATGCTCCGACTTTAAAAACGCCTCCCATCAAAAATCCTCCGGATTTAGAACTTAAGAAGTTGCCGCCCCATCTCGAGTACGTGTTCCTTGAAGAAAACAAGAAGTCGCCTGTCATCATCGCGAAGGACTTGAAAGAAGAAGAGAAATCTCGCCTCATCGCTGTGCTTAAAGATCATAAGAAGGCAATTGCTTGGAACATTTCCGATATCCGCGGAATTGATCCGAACTTTTGTACTCACAAGATTCTCATGGAAGATGACTTTAAACCCGCAATCCAGAGCCAAAGAAGGGTTAATCCTCGCATTCATGACGTCATCAAACAAGAGTTTATCAAACTTCTAGATGCTGGCTTGATTTACCCTATTTCGGATTCGCCGTGGGTAAGTCCCGTCCATTGTGTGCCCAAGAAGGGCGGAATAACCGTTGTTCCCAATGAACACAACGAGTTGATTCCCACTCGTCTCGTTACTGGGTGGAGAGTTTGTATCGATTATCGCAAGCTCAATGATGCCACGAGAAAAGATCACTTTCCTCTTCCTTTCATGGATCAAATGCTCGAGCGTCTAGCGGGTAATGATTATTACTGCTTTTTAGACGGTTTCTCCGGGTATTTTCAAATTCCCATCGATCCCAAAGACCAAGAAAAGACCACATTCACTTGTCCCTACGGAACATTTGCTTACAAACGTATGCCTTTCGGTTTATGCAATGCTCCTGGGACGTTCCAAATGTGTATGATGGCTATCTTCCATGACATGGTGGAAGACACTATGGAAGTATTCATGGATGATTTCTCGGTTTATGGTGATTCTTTCTCTGCTTGCCTTGCCAATTTAGAACGTATGCTTAAGCGGTGTGAAGACACTCGCCTTGTTCTTAATTGGGAAAAATGCCATTTCATGGTAAAAGAGGGCATCGTGCTAGGACACAAGATCTCCAAAGCCGGTCTCGAAGTAGACCGTGCTAAAGTCGATGTTATCGCTAAGTTGCCTCCACCTTCAACCGTGAAGGGTGTGAGAAGTTTCCTTGGTCATGCGGGCTTCTACCGTCGATTCATCAAAGATTTTTCTCAAATCGCTCACCCGATGACCCACCTCTTGGAAAAAGATACTCCTTTTATCTTTTCCACAGAGTGTCTTGAAGCCTTCAACTTGCTTAAGGATAAGCTAACTAAGGCACCGGTCTTGGTTACCCCTAATTGGGAGCTTTCCTTTGAGTTGATGTGCGATGCTAGTGACTTTGCTATTGGAGCGGTTCTGGGCCAAAGAGTGAACAAACACTTCCAACCAATCCATTACGCTAGCAAGACAATGACAAGGGCTCAATTGCATTACACGACAACCGAAAAATAGATTTTAGCTGTTGTCTATGCCTTTGAAAAATTTCGCCCCTATCTTGTCCTTTCCACCACAATCGTGTATACCGATCATTCCGCGTTGAAGTACTTGTTGACTAAACAACATTCCAAACCAAGACTTCTTCGCTAGGTTTTGCTACTCCAAGAAATTAAAATCGAAATTCGCGATAAAAATAGGAGCTGAAAACCTAGCCGCGGATCATCTCAGTAGACTTGAGGATCCTTACCAAGGGGATCATCCGAACAAAGAAATCAATGATTCTTTTCCCCTGGAGACCTTAATGTCTATCAACTCGACTTCTGATGAAATCCCGTGGTTTGCGGACATTGCAAACTACTTGGCGGGTGGAATTCTCGTTGACGGGTTAACATCCCAACAAAAGAAGAAGTTCTTCAAAGACATTAAGACTTACTTTTGGGATGACCCGTATCTTTTCAAACAATTTGCTGATTTGATTATTCGCCGATGTGTTGATGGACCGGCAGCTTTAGAAATCCTAGACGCTTGCCACAAAGGACCCACCGGTGGTCACTTTGGTCCCAACTACACCGCCAAAAAAGTGTTTGACTCAGGATTTTATTGGCCCACCATCTATCTTGACGCTCACGAGATGGTTAAACGTTGTGATGCTTGCCAAAAACAAGGCAAGATCACACATAAAGACGAGATGCCTCAGAATTTCATTCAAGAATGTGAAATCTTTGATGTTTGGGGTATCGACTTTATGGGGCCATTCCCTTCCTCTAAAGGAAACAAATACATCCTTGTAGCCGTTGACTACGTTTCAAAGTGGGTTGAAGCCAAAGCTTTACCTACTAATGACGCAAGGGTGGTTTGTAACTTTTTAAAATCGATGTTCGCCAGATTCGGTGTGCCTCGTGCCATTATTAGTGATCGTGGGACTCATTTTTGCAATGACCAATTCGCAAGAGTCATGGCTAAGTATGGTGTAAATCATCGTCTTTCCACCGCCTACCACCCACAAACTAATAGCCAGGCTGAAATATCCAATCGAGGATTAAAGCGAATTCTGGAAAGAACCGTGGGAGAGCATCGAGCCTCATGGGCTGATAAACTTGATGATGCTTTGTGGGCTTTTCGTACCGCATACAAGACTCCGACTGGTTGTACACCATATCGTCTCGTGTACGGGAAAGCATGCCACCTCCCCATTGAGTTGGAGCACAAGGCTTACTGGGCCTTGAAGTGGACAAATTTTGATATCAACAAAGCCGGTGACCTACGCAAGATCCAACTCAATGAGCTGAATGAACTCCGGAATGAGGCTTATGAAAATTCTTTGATCTATAAGGAAAGGACTAAGCTCATTCACGACTCTAAGATTAAGTGATGGTAGTAAAATTCACACTTGTTTAGGAAAACAAGGTAAAAGCGGTAAGTATTAACGAGTAGTTTAGGAAAACCACAAGTTATGACCCAAATGGGAATCGTTCTCTCGAGGAGGCACGTGTGTTGTGTAATGAATGATTGATTATGTTTTTGATTATTAATGAGAAGAAAAGAGGAGAAAATGACGAAGACGAAAAAATAAATAGAAAAATAAGGCAAAAACACTACTAGAAAGTTACGACGTAGAAACGTAAAAAGTGCAAAATTTAAAATTTTAACCTAAAAATTCCTAAAAATTACTAAAAATCCCAAATAATATTCTAAGAGTTTACAAAAAATCCAAACTTGCCAAAACCTTTTAATTAATTTAATAATGACTTTTTAATGCTAATTAAAGACCTAAAAATCACTTTTAAATATTAAAAAGCCCTAAACAAGATTTTATAGTTTGTAAACCTCAAAAATGACTTAATTAAGCTAAAAACTATTTTTAAAAATTTTAAAACCAATTTGAACTAATTTTAAACTCCTAAAAACTATTAAAATCTATTTAAAACTAATTAAACTTAAAATAATTATAAAAATAAATCTAAAAGCTATAAAAATATTCTAAAAATGGTAAGAGTCCTAATTAATGCTAAAGAATCTAGGAAAAATGAAAAAGAAATAAAAATAAAACTTTTTAATTTTAATAATAAAATAATATTAAAATAATGGAAAAAATAAAAAGTTTATAAAACTAATTCTAAAAAATTTCTAAAATCTTAAAATAATCTAACTAAGATAAAAATGCAAATTAAAGTTCCTAAACCCTTTTTTATAATTTTATAAAAATTATTAAAGTTTAATAAAAACCTTAAAATAATATAAAATTAAAAATTAAAGTTTATAAGACCAAAACTAGATGTAAACCTCAAAATATTTATTTAAAAACTAAAAATTATTTTTCCCTAATTAAAAACTACTTTTAACTATTTTTTAATGATTTAATAAAAAACGTCTAATAAATAAATGATAAAAAATTAATGAAGAAAAGGAAAAATATGAAACCTAGCTAGAAAAATCAACAAACCAATAACAATCCTAAGAAAAATGAAATGAAACCCACAAGCTAAACAAATAAGCTAGAATGAGCTTATTAGGTCACGGCTTATTAAAAATAAGTAAAAGACAAGTCTCCTTATATAACTATTGAAATGAAAGGTTAACAGAAAAACGCATCTAGATCACTGGTAGTACCCCTTAGTCCTGAGCTGCAGGTCGGGGGTTCGAGTCCGGTGCGGGTGACGTTTTTGCTTTTTATTTTCTTTACTTTTTATAAACTCAAACAGTACACTCTAATAAGCTTGTTAACACCAATCCAATCCCTTTTATCAATGTTTAGAACAAAAATTAACCAAAACGTGGCCTGTTGATGTATGATGAACACAAGTACTCTTGTTCTTTCTTGTAATCTTCACAGGTGATTGAATCACCAAGAGGACTTGGTAGTGCTTATTTGGTGGTGATTTCTTGGAACAAAGGCACCCCTACACTCTTTCTGAGTGTAGGGAGTCAAATACAAGCAGCAAATAATCAACAATTAGCACAAAACCACACAATCAAAGCTCAACATGGCATTTTCAAGTTGCTGTGATAATGAAATGAGGTCTGGTGGTTGTTTTTGCTTAACAGATTGCACAAAACTCAATTTCACAGCCTAAGATTTGGCACACAAAGGTACCAATTAACATACAAACTAACTCAGCCCCTAAATCACCCTAACACTTAACAGAATTCAAAATCTTTAAGCAAATAATGAACAAATTAAGCTGAAAGATGGCCAATGCAGATTTTAAGCTATCTTTTCCCTTTTTTATCACACCATTTGCTTCAAAACTTTACCAAGATGAAAACAAAACCAGATTCTACCTAAGACAACCCTATTGACTATTCCTAACACGTTTTACTTGCACAATCTAACAAATTTATCAATATAAAAAGCAGATCCAAACACCCCTTTAAGTATTACAAACCAAGATTTTCAAACCAAACTCTTTAAAATCTTACTCAAACTGATTTATTAAGCTTATATCATGTATATAACACTTAGATAGCACAATTCAAGACAGATTAACACACTTTTCATGCAAACAAACCAATCTCATACAAAATTCCTCAAAACTGTAAATTAAAAAGGTAATTGAGTTTTACCTTGAGGGACTTACATCCAAGTCCCTTAGTGACTGATTGTCACCTCCTACCAACTGGGGTTGGTGCTGAACCTTTAACAAATCAACAAACTCTTAAACCTGCCAAAGAAAAATCAAAAGAAAACAAGAAAATATCCAATATTCTGTTTTTCTTTCTTTTTCTTAAAATCTTTCTTAAAAATCCTTAAAACCTTCAAACACGTTTTAAAAACAACTTTTAACACTCAGAAACTTAAAAGCTTTGGTCCACTTTCACTTTCCAAAGCTCATTGATTTTCTGAGATCAAAGGCTATCTTCAAAACCCTTTTGAAAACTTTTTACACACAAAGCCTTCACAAATTTTAAAAATGGAACTCAGCTCTTTTGCATTGACTTATACCAACTTTTCAAACATATAAAAGGAATTATAATTGCAATACACAAACACCAACTTTATATTTTAAAAAAATGATTACAAAAGATTTTGCAAAAAAAACTGGAACAAAGGAGAATGAACAGGCTCATCTCCTTTTATACAATCTAAAAGACTATTCTAGAAACTAATTAAAATAATACAAGTTTGAAAAGCCCTAATAGCTAAATGCCCTGAAATGCCCTTTTCTTCTTTGACGAATTCTTTGGTCAAAAGCACCCATGTGATTGACAGCTTGATTTTTGATCTTGGACCCTTAATTTGTGCTTGGGGAACAAGTAGAATGATCCTAGACGTTGAAATTGTCGGGTTCTAGGGTTGTGGGAAAGAGACGGGTGCAGGGGAGTGCTTGGGTGAGGACCACAGGCCACGTGGCAATGTATGGTGAGGTGGGTTATGGTGAGGGTAAGTTTAATTAGTGAACTGGAGCATTTGAGGGGATAACCCTTTGATTAGAGGGTTAATTAATCTGGGGTAGGATTAGGGTTCTAGGTTAATTAGGGGGCGTTTTAATCTGTTTTTGGATAAAACAGATTTTAAAAATGTGTTTTAGAGGGAATGTGGGTTAGTGGGGGAATTTGACCATTTGACCATGTTTGTTTAAATTAAACCCGGGTATTAGGATAATGGGTTGTGGGGTTTGTTGGGCTAAAGGTGGACATTTGCATTACCCGTCCTTTTTAACCTTGACATTGGTTAAATCCTTTTCATCTCCAGTCCATTTGTTAATTCCTTCACATGGTCAGTCCAAACACAATTGCAAAACAAGTCCTTTTTTGACTTTTGACTAACTTTTTGCAATATAATCATATTCCAAGGGCTGATCTTGTTCAATCTTCAAACTTCAAGGATCACATTTGCACAATTAACATTTTTGAGGCTTAATTATGACAAGTTCTTCAAAGATGAGGGGCCATTTTTGCCAATTCTTCAAACTTGAGGGGTCTTTTTGCAAAATTCCATAAATGAGCTTGGTTCATTGTGCGTCTTCGTTTCCTGTGTTCGTTTTTGATTGATTCTTGTGTTCTTTTGCCAAATTCCTCAATATCCGTACCTAAAAATACACAAGTAACAAACACGAGCATATATTTGGCATATTTTATGATATTTAATGCATTTTAAGGCCGTTTTAGACGATGAGATCATGTATAAAAGCCATCTCATCACTCCCCCATACTAAACCATTGCCGTGCCCTCACGCAATGCTAGAATAAAGTATCAAAGCATCTCCAAAATTCAATTTTATTCAATATTATTGAAATGATAAACTAGCTACATACTATGATTGCTTCTACTTGTGTTTTAGACATAATGTATGATTTTCATCGCAAAATGGGACGTTTAGGTTCATAGAATAAGAACACGTAAATGCTTCGTTAGAAATAATTTCATCGTCCTCGATTTTCACTCCAATTCCATGCCAAGCGTGCAACGAGATCATTGTCATTATAAGTTAGTAATGCTAACACTACTCATATGCCCTAATCACGTACTTATTCTCCCATTATTCCTAAGTTGTATCTCTTATATTTTATTATGTCTTAATGATCACGAGGATACATCATTGACTTATGCGATAATAGAGATTTAGGTCTAAAAATAGAGTCTTAACGGTGTAACTAAGACCATCAAATCAATAACCCCTCCTAATAGACAACGATGTTAAAAAATTAAGTTGACAAGAAGAATCGATAAACATGGTTTTATAACGGTTTTGAACATGAGACTTATTACCAAGACTTTTATACGCCCCCTAACAGAAGGGCCTTATTATCTTTGGTTTACCTCCATCTTTTATTCAACTTCGCCATGAAGCTTTTATTATGACTTCGGTCTTGCCTTGCCTTTTATTATCCGCCATCATCGGTGGTTTTATTAGCCAAAGACGTATATCCTCACGCTAAAGCGAATTTTGGATCTTTAAAGCTTCGAAGATTAAGGCTTGATTCACTTTCAATTTTGCATAGATTTTAGGCCTTGTGGGGCTTAAAATTGTTTGCTAGATTTAGGTGAGCACTTGAAATCTTATTATTGGGTGAAGCTTTCGATTATTAGGGTTCCAATACTTCAAAACCGTGACGCTGGCGATACCTTAATGTCTTCCCAATTTAATTACATGGAAGCTACTAGAAAAGACTAGAAACCCAACAATCCTAACTAAACCGCTAAGTCAATATTTATTAAGCAAAAAATATTCACAAGCGAAGGGAGAATAAGCAAACAACGAGAACACATGAGTTTTTGAAAGAATACGAGTATTCTACGTTTAGCATAGTAACTTATAATTAACTCTATCATTTCTCGTCCTCATTTAAGAGACTTAGCCTAATGTGTAGTTAAGGAATCAAAGCTAAGTGCTCAACACGCACGGTCAAGTCAAAAATTACTCTTATTCTCGCCATCAGAAAATCTACATTCGTGTCTTTAAACACTTATGAAACATGAGAAAAATTTTAAAATTTGGCCATTTTTAGCCTTATTTTGCAACAAAACGATAAACAAAACAATAAACTTTGGAAAGCGTGAAGGTTTGGCAAGGCAAGTATCTATTCACCCCCCCATACTAAAGTTAAACATTGTCCTCAATGTTTCGAGTCTAGGGGTACAAACACCCCCATACTAGAGACGTAGTCGAATGCCTAATCTAGGATGGAAAGGGTGTAACCAATAAGTAATAGCCGTTTATGAAGTGTGCTAAAAACCTAAGGTTAGAACATAAAAGGATATATCATATGGATATTGGGAAAGGCCGCCAAAGCAAACGATCGAGTGCTCCCATAAAACGAACACGAGAGGCTCCAATCGTGAAGATCATGATATAAAAAACACAATGCACAAACAACCACGGAACAAAGGTTGGAAGGGCACAAATCCCCTCACATTACACTAATTAGAAAGCAATAATATGTACATGGATAAGCATGGGTCTCCCCCACGAGGCACCTTGTTTTTGATAACCGAGTCAAAAGCTCGACTCGAATCCCCATAAATGTGATCATTTAGGGATAATCATGGTATGGTCAATTTTTGGTGGGGCTTACATGATAAACAAGGCCCAAAAGCACGTGGAGTACTTTAAAAATCCGATAAACGTATACCGGGGTCAAAGATAGCGTCTTCGTTTTCGGATGAAAGACGAGACAACACAACTCCAACACAAATCCCAATGGGATAGAAGAAAATAGGAGAGAAGAAATAGAAGGGTGGGACAATGGGTAAGTCATAACATTGAGCTACTCGAGGTAGACTCGCACCAAGCAAATGAAAAGATTTTCCATTTATTGCATCGGTGGAAGACCGAGATTTCCCTATAAAAGCAATTCCAGGATCAAATATCTCGTCCTCGGTGGAGAAAGGGGAGGGAACATAAGGGGCTTCCCCCACACTAAGTCCACACAAAGCATCGTCAAAAGGAGAAGACGAGCTTGTAGTACTCAATAAACGCGGTGATGACGGAGTTAGAATTGTAGAAAAATCTTTTAAATTAAAGTTAAAATCTTTTCCTTTTTCATCTTTAATACTCTCCTTGTGAAAACCCGATTTAATTATGTCAAAAATATTTGGTGTATCTAAAACAATGTTAGTCACACTAAAAATTCTCACATTTTGAAATCTTTTTGGTTTAGGTGGTGGCAAGTTTTCAAATCTTTTGTCAACAAAGAAAACCTCCCCATCGGGATCAACGTATTCATCATCCGAAGAATCACTCAAGATTGGAATCATAGGCTTAACACTCTTAACCTCCATCGGCGGAGGGGACGGAACTTCATTTTTCTCAACAACTAAAACTCTATTTGAAATCTTTTGACAAATGTTTTTGATGGGATTGACATTGTACAAAGATGTGATAGAATAAACATGAGAAAGAGTGGAGTTTTGGGTTGCATTAATGACGAGTTCTTCCTCATTGAAACGAAGAGTGATTTTTCTTGCATGTACATCGATAAGTGCTATCGAGGTATCCAAAAAAGATCGACCTAAAATTAACGGAACTTTAGGATCGATGGGAATATCAACAACAATAAAGTCTACGGGATAATAGAATTTCCCAACTTTCACAAAGACGTCCTCGGCAACTCCACAAGCTAGAATCGTAGAATGATCGGCCATTTCGATTGACATTCTTGAAGGAGTGAGATTTAGAAGATTGAGCGAGTTAAAAATCTCAAGAGGCATCAAATTAATACTAGCACCAAGATCGGCCAAGGCGTAGCATTCTTCCATGTCTTGGATAGCACATGGGATTAAAAACTTTCCAAGATCACCGACTTTTTGAGGTATGCGGCTTAGAAAAACCGATGAACAACTAGAAGATTTTTGCAATTTTTCTTTGTTATTCAACATACTTTTGAAGTTCGCGACAAATCGAGGCATCATGACTAAGGCGTCGGCAAAACTTATATTGAAATGCAAGTCACGAAACATTTTCATAAAGAGTTCAAATTGATAATTATTTCGTTCTTGTGCCTTTTCCTTGTTTCGTCTTGATGGGTAGGGTAAAGGTGGTGTGGGTTGGGGCAAATTAGGCATAGGCATCGGCCTTGGAATCTCGGGTTCCATTATGGGTATTGGTTCAACCGTAGGTGTGGTTTGAGCGGTATTTCGTGGGCTTGAGATGTGCTCCTTTTCAACCACAACCTCGGGTTCTTTCTCTTTTTCCTTCTCCATAGAAGTACTTGGACGAGAAGTGGGTTCTTTGAAAGTTTTACCACTACGAGTGGCAACAACCTTCAATTCTCCTTTCGGGTTCACGATGGTATCACTAGGAAGACCACCCGAAGAAGAGGGCTTACACATGATAGCTTCAAACATTTTAGCCATACGATCTTCAAACTTAGATTGCCTAGCATCCGCTTTTAACAATTCTTGCTTAATCTCATGTTGTCCTTGCTCCATTTTTTGTTGATTTTGTTGGAGTCGTGTGACATTTCCTTCCATTTTATTAGCATGAGTTTTAAGTTCATTAGCAAGTTCGTTTTTAAGCTCGTTTTTCAACTCGGACCTTAAGCTAACCATTTCACGTTGCATGTTGTCAAACTTAGCATCATTAGCCTTAGCATAACTCAAAAACTCTCCTTGAAGATTTTTGGTGTGATCGTTTTGAAAACCTTGGGCATTGTTTTGAAAATCACGGTTTTGGTTTTGGTTTGAAATTTGCCCATTACCACTTTGGTAATTACCTTTGTTATAATTCCTTTGATTTCCTTGGTAATTTCCACCTTGGTTGTTGTTGCGATAATTATTAGCATTTTGATTGGGTGGAGCTTGATTTGAACGAGAACCTTGACCGATTTGGTTATAAGTTCCCGTGGCTACAAAAGCATTCGAAGTGTTACCATCCGCGGTAATGCACTCGGAAAGATCATGAGCTCCCCCACACGACAAACAACTTTTGGAAACCGCTTTAACCGAAGCGGTGTTGGAAGCTTCTTGAGCCTTCCAATGGGACATAAGGTTAGCAAATCTATCGAAAAATCGGTTTTCTTCATTTGCTTCATCATGTAATGCATTGATACTTTGAGACGATGATGAGCCCCTTTTGGCAACACTCGGTGTGTGACGAGGGCTATAAACCTTAGACCTATTCTCGATTATGACCAAAGCTTCTTCAACCGTTTTACACAAAAAATTACCACCCGCGGCGGCATTCAAATAATCTCTTTCATGATCGTTAAGTCCATTGTAAAACGTGTCGATTTGGTGTAAGTCGGAAAAACCGTGATGAGGACATTCATGTAACATCTCCTTAAACCTATTCCAAGCCGTAGAAAAACTTTCATTTGATTCTTGTGAAAATTTAGAAATCTCATTTTTCAAATGCGTAGTCTTAGAGGGCGGAAAAAATTGGTTCACAAATTTCGAAACGAGATCCTTCCACGTCAATATAGAATTGGGTGGCTCTTTCTCTAACCAAATTTTAGCGGGCCCCGCTAAGGAATACGGAAATAACATCATCTTAATCGAGTCATTCGAGACATCCTTGAATTTGCACGTGGCGGTAAGACGATTAAATTGGCGGATATGGTTGTGGGGATTGTCCTTCTCATCACCACGGAATTTGTTGTTTTGGATCATCGACAACAAACCCGTTTTCACCTCAAAATTCTCCGCAAGGATTGCGGGAATCACAATAGCTTCTCCATAACCCTCGGTGGGTGCTTGAAGTAACTCCATCATAGTTCGATTCGCCATGGTTGGTTCTTCTCGTACAATGGGTTCGTCAATAGGAGACTCCTCACTAGAATGAGTTGGAGTGGGAGTTTTGTTCTTGCGTTTACGTGCACGTTTTGCTTGATTACGAGTGAGCATAAACGTCACGTACAACGTGGAGACGAGCAAAGAAGATTCTTTTTGGTATTTTGTGTTTTTTTAATTTTTTGTGGTTTTTGATTGTATTAACCTTTTTGGAAATTGGTGAATGTATTAAGTAGACAACAAGTCCACAAATCTCCTCACTAATCAAATCTCTTGATTAAAAAGGCCTCAAGGAATGAAAACGATCACGTGGAGTGAACGCCTTCGATGACTTTAGAACGATGGTGGAACACCAAATCGTCCAAGAGGGTTTAATCAAATAGAAACCAAGAAAATATATATGATATGTAATAATACTTTGGGCGGCAAATCCCTCGATTCACTCTCAAAATCAAATACGCACAAGGAAGCGGAGGAAACGAGGCGGCGCGAAGCACTTAAGAGCCTTTTTCCTTTAGGTTGTGAAATACAACCGCCTTATACCCACCTTATAGTTTGTATTATCAAGATTAAGCTTCACGAAAGTATTTATCTATTTTTGCCTTTTTCTTTGGTCTGAGATTCGAATACAATGATCGAGTGATGAAATCCCGAATCAAGGTTGTGATTGCTCACGTATTTGGAGTACTTGTGTATTTATTGTTCTACGTATACAATATAGTAATAGTATTCACACAAAAACCGAAAAACGATAATACGTATTAATAGAGTGCTATTAATACAATTACTATTATGGCTAATATAGAAAAACAACAATGGTTCAATCAAAACACAACACGCCTCCCCGGCAGCGGCGCCAAAAATGATGGTAGTAAAATTCACACTTGTTTAGGAAAACAAGGTAAAAGCGGTAAGTATTAACGAGTAGTTTAGGAAAACCACAAGTTATGACCCAAATGGGAATCGTTCTCTCGAGGAGGCACGTGTGTTGTGTAATGAATGATTGATTATGTTTTTGATTATTAATGAGAAGAAAAGAGGAGAAAATGACGAAGACGAAAAAATAAATAGAAAAATAAGGCAAAAACACTACTAGAAAGTTACGACGTAGAAACGTAAAAAGTGCAAAATTTAAAATTTTAACCTAAAAATTCCTAAAAATTACTAAAAATCCCAAATAATATTCTAAGAGTTTACAAAAAATCCAAACTTGCCAAAACCTTTTAATTAATTTAATAATGACTTTTTAATGCTAATTAAAGCCCTAAAAATCACTTTTAAATATTAAAAAGCCCTAAACAAGATTTTATAGTTTGTAAACCTCAAAAATGACTTAATTAAGCTAAAAACTATTTTTAAAAATTTTAAAACCAATTTGAACTAATTTTAAACTCCTAAAAACTATTAAAATCTATTTAAAACTAATTAAACTTAAAATAATTATAAAAATAAATCTAAAAGCTATAAAAATATTCTAAAAATGGTAAGAGTCCTAATTAATGCTAAAGAATCTAGGAAAAATGAAAAATAAATAAAAATAAAACTTTTTAATTTTAATAATAAAATAATATTAAAATAATGGAAAAAATAAAAAGTTTATAAAACTAATTCTAAAAAATTTCTAAAATCTTAAAATAATCTAACTAAGATAAAAATGCAAATTAAAGTTCCTAAACCCTTTTTTAGTTCCTAAACCCTTTTTTATAATTTTATAAAAATTATTAAAGTTTAATAAAAACCTTAAAATAATATAAAATTAAAAATTAAAGTTTATAAGACCAAAACTAGATGTAAACCTCAAAATATTTATTTAAAAACTAAAAATTATTTTTCCCTAATTAAAAACTACTTTTAACTATTTTTTAATGATTTAATAAAAAACGTCTAATAAATAAATGATAAAAAATTAATGAAGAGAAGGAAAAATATGAAACCTAGCTAGAAAAATCAACAAACCAATAACAATCCTAAGAAAAATGAAAAGAAACCCACAAGCTAAACAAATAAGCTAGAATGAGCTTATTAGGTCACGGCTTATTAAAAATAAGTAAAAGACAAGTCTCCTTATATAACTATTGAAATGAAAGGTTAACAGAAAAACGCATCTAGATCACTGGTAGTACCCCTTAGTCCTGAGCTGCAGGTCGGGGGTTCGAGTCCGGTGCGGGTGACGGTTTTGCTTTTTATTTTTTATTTTTTTTTCTTTACTTTTTATAAACTCAAACAGTACACTCTAATAAGCTTGTTAACACCAATCCAATCCCTTTTATCAATGTTTAGAACAAAAATTAACCAAAACATGGCCTGTTGATGTATGATGAACACAAGTACTCTTGTTCTTTCTTGTAATCTTCACAGGTGATTGAATCACCAAGAGGACTTGGTAGTGCTTATTTGGTGGTGATTTCTTGGAACAAAGGCACCCCTACACTCTTTCTGAGTGTAGGGAGTCAAATACAAGCAGCAAATAATCAAAAATTAGCACAAAACCACACAATCAAAGCTCAACATGGCATTTTCAAGTTGCTGTGATAATGAAATGAGGTCTGGTGGTTGTTTTTGCTTAACAGATTGCACAAAACTCAATTTCACAGCCTAAGATTTGGCACACAAAGGTACCAATTAACATACAAACTAACTCAACCCCTAAATCACCCTAACACTTAACAGAATTCAAAATCTTTAAGCAAATAATGAACAAATTAAGCTGAAAGATGGCCAATGCGGATTTTAAGCTATCTTTTCCCTTTTTTATCACACCATTTGCTTCAAAACTTTACCAAGATGAAAACAAAACCAGATTCTACCTAAGACAACCCTATTGACTATTCCTAACACGTTTTACTTGCACAATCTAACAAATTTATCAATATAAAAAGCAGATCCAAACACCCCTTTAAGTATTACAAACCAAGATTTTCAAACCAAACTCTTTAAAATCTTACTCAAACTGATTTATTAAGCTTATATCATGTATATAACACTTAGATAGCACAATTCAAGACAGATTAACACACTTTTCATGCAAACAAACCAATCTCATACAAAATTCCTCAAAACTGTAAATTAAAAAGGTAATTGAGTTTTACCTTGAGGGACTTACATCCAAGTCCCTCAGTGACTGATTGTCACCTCCTACCAACTGGGGTTGGTGCTGAACCTTTAACAAATCAACAAACTCTTAAACCTGCCAAAGAAAAATCAAAAGAAAACAAGAAAATATCCAATATTCTGTTTTTCTTTCTTTTTCTTAAAATCTTTCTTAAAAATCCTTAAAACCTTCAAACACGTTTTAAAAACAACTTTTAACACTCAGAAACTTAAAAGCTTTGGTCCACTTTCACTTTCCAAAGCTCATTGATTTTCTGAGATCAAAGGCTATCTTCAAAACCCTTTTGAAAACTTTTTACACACAAAGCCTTCACAAATTTTAAAAATGGAACTCAGCTCTTTTGCATTGACTTATACCAACTTTTCAAACATATAAAAGGAATTATAATTGCAATACACAAACACCAACTTTATATTTTAAAAAAATGATTACAAAAGATTTTGCAAAAAAAACTGGAACAAAGGAGAATGAACAGGCTCATCTCCTTTTATACAATCTAAAAGACTATTCTAGAAACTAATTAAAATAATACAAGTTTGAAAAGCCCTAATAGCTAAATGCCCTGAAATGCCCTTTTCTTCTTTGACGAATTCTTTGGTCAAAAGCACCCATGTGATTGACAGCTTGATTTTTGATCTTGGACCCTTAATTTGTACTTGGGGAACAAGTAGAATGATCCTAGACGTTGAAAGTGTCGGGTTCTAGGGTTGTGGGAAAGAGACGGGTGCAGGGGAGTGCTTGGGTGAGGACCACAGGCCACGTGGCAATGTATGGTGAGGTGGGTTATGGTGAGGGTAAGTTTAATTAGTGAACTGGAGCATTTGAGGGGATAACCCTTTGATTAGAGGGTTAATTAATCTGGGGTAGGATTAGGGTTCTAGGTTAATTAGGGGGCGTTTTAATCTGTTTTTGGATAAAACAGATTTTAAAAATGTGTTTTAGAGGGAATGTGGGTTAGTGGGGGAATTTGACCATTTGACCATGTTTGTTTAAATTAAACCCGGGTATTAGGATAATGGGTTGTGGGGTTTGTTGGGCTAAAGGTGGACATTTGCATTACCCGTCCTTTTTAACCTTGACATTGGTTAAATCCTTTTCATCTCCAGTCCATTTGTTAATTCCTTCACATGGTCAGTCCAAACACAATTGCAAAACAAGTCCTTTTTTGACTTTTGACTAACTTTTTGCAATATAATCATATTCCAAGGGCTGATCTTGTTCAATCTTCAAACTTCAAGGATCACATTTGCACAATTAACATTTTTGAGGGTTAATTATGACAAGTTCTTCAAAGATGAGGGGCCATTTTTGCCAATTCTTCAAACTTGAGGGGTCTTTTTGCAAAATTCCATAAATGAGCTTGGTTCATTGTGCGTCTTCGTTTCCTGTGTTCGTTTTTGATTGATTCTTGTGTTCTTTTGCCAAATTCCTCAATATCCGTACCTAAAAATACACAAGTAACAAACACGAGCATATATTTGGCATATTTTATGATATTTAATGCATTTTAAGGCCGTTTTGGACGATGAGATCATGTATAAAAGCCATCTCATCATTAAGAACCGAGAGTTCCAAGTTGGAGACAAAGTGTTACTCTTTAACTATCGGTTGAAAATCTATTCGGGCAACCTGAAATCTCGTTGGTCTGGCCCATTCACCATTGCCCAAATTTTTCCATATGGTACTCTCGAGCTCGCTCAACCTAATGGACCTAATTTTAAGGTGAATGGCCAACGAGTGAAGTTGTACTTTGGTGAGGACATCTCTCATGAGATGATTCCATCCCTCACCACGTTCCCCATGAACTAATTTTGGGTCGAGTCAGGCTCGTGACTCGGTTATCAAAAACAAGCGCTCCTCGGGAGGCAGCCCGAGTATCTATCTTTTTCTGTTTTAACCTCCTAAGTGTAGGGGGACCTATATAGGTGTTTGTCTTTGTGTGGTGATGTGATTACAGGGAAGAATGCACTTTTGGAACCTTTGAAGAACCATGCTCCCGTGTTATCCGAAATCCGGTTCTATCTCTCAACTATCGTGATTCAATTTTCTTCATACTCACATTTGAAATTGATCACTTTAGTCGTCTCTTCCTTAGCTTGATTTAACCAACGTGCACAATGTCATAAGTATAGGGGAGATTTTTCCCACATGCTTAAACATTGAGGACAATGTTTATCTTAAGTGTAGGGGGGACTTCTATCGAAGTTTTAAGTGGACTTTTCCATGAAAATGCCTTCATTTAACCGGAAAATCATATTTTTCAACATTTTTCAAATTTTTTATTAACTTTGGCCATTTAGTCGTAATTTTTAAATTTTTATCGTTGCTTTCATATGTATATACCCCGTAATAAAGTCAAAAATATTAATAAAGTACTAGTTTAGAAGTCTTTGACATATTAGGCCCGTTGCGATTATTTTGACTCAACCCGAATAGACTTATCCAAGTTTATTCTAGCTAGTATCCTTAACCATGTAGACCTTAATTGGATTATTAGGCTAAGTATCCACGAGTCTCATTACTTGAGATTTTATATTGTGAAGGACGAGAAATGATAGAGTCAATTATAAGTCGGTATTCTTGCACAAGCTCACTTGGTGTAATTATTTGCCTATTCTCCCATCACTTGCTAATAATTTATCTGCAATAAGTAAGGTCGTACGATTTGAAAAGTTACTTAGCTTCTAGCCCAAGATTGTTTAAAAGTTGCTCGGTAATGATAAGAGTTCATAGCCAAGGCATAACTTATGAAGCGGGACGCGAAGATTGGCGAATCCGAAAAGGCCCTAACAAGGCATGAGGATTCAATTTTATTGCTGAAGATCCAAAGTGATGTGAAAAGCATTATTCCCAAAATCAATATAAAGGATCAAGACTCACGACGAAAAGCAATCAACTCCCATAAAGATCATGGAGAAGTCTATCCGAAAAGACCCTAACAAGGTATGAGGATAAATAGATCCAAGTCCGAAAAGGAGGCGGATCGTTGTATCTCAAAATCCCAATTAGAGATTGAAGAAATAATCATGAAGTCGTGGTCAACAAAGTTGGAGTACCCCTCAAAAGTCTCCAAGTGAAGAAACTCTATTAACGATGAGAAGACCATGATCTTAAGCACGTCTCTCAAGATATGAAGTATGAAGTACATGCCAAATATTGGTCCGAGAAAGGTCTCAAATCTTGAACCGAGTTATGCCAAGATATGAACTTTTTGATATCCCGAGAAGCAGTTTTAAGAGATTTTGTCCTTTAGCTAACTATTGATCAAATCGTCCTACTTTGCTTTCAGCCTAAATAAACTATCGAAATAAGTCCAAAAATGCATCTTCATGATCATTCTAAGACAAAAATAAAATATAAGAGATACACCTAGGAATAAGGGAGTTTAAGCATTTAATTAAGCCATGTGTGTAAGTGTTTGATATGCTAACTTATAATAACAATGATCTCATTTTTAAGCTTAGTTTGGGGAACGTGAAACTTGAGGGTGATAAATCTTCGCAGCACCAAAGCCCTAATGTAAGTCCTTGATCTCTTTGCAAGTTATTTCCATCCTTTTGTTTACTTTAAAGTTTTGATTTCTCTCAGTATTTTAATTTTTGTTTAGTAGTATGTTAATAAGGCCAAGGTTGATTGATTATGAGAAAAGTGTAAATTTGCTTTATCACTAAGCATTGCATGAGGGCATGGCAATGGTTAAGTGTAGGGGATTTGATAGGTGTAAAAACACCCATCCTTTTACCACTTATTTCTGGCTAAAACAAGACCAAAACACGTATTTAATATCATTTGTTTGGATATATGCGTGGTTTTTGTGTTTATTGTGTTTTCAGAGTCAACCGGGAGAATATTGAAGAAAACATGGGATTGCACGGGTTTTATCAAGGAAAAAGACTCAAGACGAAGTCTATTGTCCAAGAGATGCAAAAGATTTGAAGTCATTGTGCGTATTTGAAGATTTATCGAAGAATAGAGCCAAAGATGGAAGATTCATATATGTCGAAGAACTCGAGTCTATTAAACAAAAGATTATAAGACGAGTTGGAATTATTCACCGACACTTCTCAAAATCCAAAGTCGGAAACGTTTATTTAAAGAAACGTGAAGACTAAAGAAGAAAGAAGAAAAGAAGCCCAAACCAAAGCCCATTCACAAGCCCACCATCACACGCCTATAAATAGGACTTTACTTCACAAATTGGGAGCTAGTTAGTCTTAGTTTTTTTCATTTTTTTCATTCTCTCTAGTTTTAGAGAGAGAAAGTTCTCAACTTTCTCTCACTAGGATTTTTCTTTTCTTCATTTTTACCTTTTCAAGTTTTAAGCTTTTTGTATTTTGGATTTCACTAATCTAATTCAAGTTAAGCTATTTGTTCCTTAATCTATTTCTACCTTTCTTTATTTTATATTGATCTTAATCCGAAAAGTTAATGCTTGATTCGATTGGTTCTCAAATCGTGTTGATTTTGATGTTTCGTGATTAAGAGATTGATCTTCATATTCCTACATAAGCTCTCCTACGAATAAGCTATAAGCTTTTGATGCTTATTAGCTTCTTTGAAGTCTCGGCTTATTCATTTTCAAGCTTTGTTTTAAAAAGTTTTCTTATTTTATGTTTTGTTCATTAAATCTCGGATATTAGATTTCAAAAGTTAACGAATTTGTGCTTATTAAATCTTTGAGAAGTTTGAAAATGCTTATTTGATTACTGCTTATTGGATTAAACTTATTTTATTTCTTGGACGTCTTTGCCATCTCATTAGGTTTTACTGCTACGATCGTCTAGAGTGCGATCAGTTGTCCCTTCCCTGGTACGATCCACGCCCACGATCACTTACTTTGATCTGGGGTGCGATCGGGTCGCTTGTCCCTGCTACGATCGCCTAGAGTGCGATCCATTGTTACGATCTGGAACCACGATCTAGACCACGATCACTAAGCTGCGATCGTGGTTGCGATCTGTTAGTAAGATCCCCCCCATCGTACTGGAGAGTACGATCCATCTCCTTGATATCATCGCATTGAGTGCGATCGGACTACTGTTTAAACACGATCCATCGTGTTATTTTTGATACGATCGGGTTGCGATCTGGATTACTTTTGAGTACGATCGCATTACGATCGGACTCAGATTTATGTTTTGTTTTTGCTTAATTTTTCAAATCTAGTTTTTCCCGCTCTTTTACTTAGTTTATTTCCAACTTGTTTTTAAGTTTTTGAATTGTCAAGTTTTAATTTCCAAAGTTGCACGCTCTTATTTGTAGTTTAATTTTAAGACTTCTAATTCTCTCAACGACAATTTTAATTACTTGCATTTAGTTTAAAATTTAGATAACTAAAAAGCAAACCCCTTATTTGTAACCAAGAACAATCATTCCACTTAGAACCATGATCAATTCGAGAGGATTCCGAGAGATAATCTAGAACCCCATAGCAAATCAGAGTATCAGTAGTCATGAGAGCTTCAATAATGGGTACATGTGTCGGTGATGTCATGATAATCTAAAAATAATAGCATTTCAAAGTTGAGTAAGTATTAGCTTACACAATTCAAAAAGTTTTCAAAAATGTATATGCGATGTTGTATATGTCTTTTAACAGTGTAGGTTAAAAATTACGTAGATACTTAGGTGATCATATACCCAAAAGCTATATATCAGTGCATAGTGAGTTCACACAATATGTATGCTCTATATGATGTATGCCTAACTATAAGGGTTCCCAAAAATCAACTTTTCTTAAAACCGATTTTTAAATTCAGTAATAGTCCAGTTTTAAATTAATTTTTTTTTATTTTGATCTGGTTCTCTATAACTATGCGCTCTGATACCATTCTGTAACACCCCCAAAATGGTCAAATGCGGCGAAAAAGTACATAGGGTGTTACTTTGGTGGATCGATTGCACACAGTATATAGAGCAATGATCATAAATTTCATTAAAACATATTACATGAATTAAATTGTGCAAATTAAGTAAATTGTCTGAAAATCAACATTTATTATTGTTCAAAGTAATATCTCAGCCCGATGGTAAACATGATGCTTCCTATAGGACGCTAGAAGTCCAAGTGCACATAAACATGCTTAGTTACCTGAGAAAACATATAAAGTAAAATGTGGGGTCAACACGAAGTTGGTGAATTCACAGGTTTAGTTTAGAAGTAAAAGTATTGATATGCAAAACACACGAAGATATTAGAGCTCCAATGCTCAATACTATAGTAGTTCCTATTGCCCTGTAATAGAAGCTAGACAAGTGATCAGGAGCCTATGTGGATCGTTCCTGAGAAGTACCCCTATAGTCCGACAATGTATATAAGTCTGTTGTCCTTGGCCGAGGCTAGGTGAGAGCTACTCACGCAGACTGAGATTGTCAATCCCCAAATAGATCTATTTATAACTTTTCACTCTTCACAATTAACTATTACAGTCCACGGGAATGGGGCAAACAATAGGCAGTAAATAAGTTGCGGACCCGAGAAATGTTTGCATATACAATAAGTAGCATGTTTTCTCCCCCAGTTATAAAAGCTGTAAAATATGGGGCCATGAACTCACCTCAATGGTGATGCAGTAGTGATAAAGTCACTGAGTAAGTTAGCACGGTATAATCACAAAGCAGTAGAATTACCGAAGTAATTTATGTGGGTCTCAGTAAAGGCACAAATAAAATGCACATATAAATGCAGTTGATGAAAATGCATGATACAAATTTAATAAGTTGTTACCATTTAAGTGTTAAACTTATAGTAAGTTATCAAAACATGTACACACTTAATTTAACAAAGTGTATTTACCTTATTTTAATTGTAACTGTATAACGAATTAGATAAATGATTTTATTTAATTAAGATTTATAAGATATAACATTTTATAAAAGTCCTAGAAGATATAAATGTTCATTATTAGTCCTCCAGGTTACACAAGTTTCTACATAAGTCTTTTAGTTTATTAATTAAATAAATATAATAAACTTTAGTTAAATTACATTTAGGTCCTTGTAAAGAAATGGAAGTTTCCAAACAGCCCCTAGGGCTTATAACACAATCGGTATTTGGCAGAAAATACCCATAGGGTTTACTAATGTCTCGGCAAGTGGCATTGTTAGTCCTTGTGGTTAAATATATTTCATGGAAAGTCCTTAAGCGTTAAATGAGTTTCGGAAATTACAACATCAACCCCTAGGGTTCATAAACTTTCAGATAATGACAAAATAAGTCCCTAGGGCTTGTTTTAGATTCGTTAAATGGCAAAAATGGTCCTTAAAGATTCGAAAATAATAAAAAGTCACCATGTGCATTTCTTGGGCTTGTTTAAGTTTCATGAAATGACAAGAATTGTCCTTGTGGTTCATTTATGTTTCGGTTATAACTAAAACACTCCCTTAACTTTTGGTAGTTTACAAAACACTCCTTGTTCTTTACAAAACTTACGAAAATCATTTAAATAGTTTCATAACTTTACAAAATAGGCATATACTTTCACTAAGTTACATTTTTTGCACAAATAGTCCCTAATTAGTATTTTCAAGGGTTTAATGGGCTCGGTAAGCCCAATAAGGGTCCGATTCAGTTTTAGGCTCACATGGGCTCACTAGTTGGGCTTAATTAAGTTTAGGAAAATTATGTAAGTACTTTGTCTAATCCAAATTAGCTAAACAAAGCAATGGGCCTAATGGGCTTATTTTATACTCGACTTATAAATAAGCCGAAGGTTTGGGCTTATGGGTTCGTGGCTTATAAGCTTATTTTCCAAGGCTTATTTAGTAGTGCTTATGAGGTTATAAGTTATCCATGTTAACTAGTTCATTTAGGATCTAGAAAAAACTAAGGCTTCTAGTTTTCTAGGTACTTTCCTACTCAAATAAATCATGTCGTAGCCTATAAGATCTTCTTAGGGTTCGATTTATCAAGTCTTTCATGTGTGCATGATGTTTTCCTTTTGATTTCCATAGATGTAGTAGTATACACGAGGCATGGTTTATGTTGATGTATGAATGAAGATAAGAGTGAGGTTACTTACTTGATGGTGAAGGTGGAAACAATGATGAAATTAACTAGGAATCCTTGGAATACAAAGATCTATGCGAACGAGTTATAGCCGAGACCTAAGGCTTCTTGGTTTGCCTTGTTGATCAAGATTGTGGTAGTAGGATTAAATGCTAGCACTTAATGTGCTTGAGACCAAGATTTTGAGTATTAAATGTGTTTTTTAGGCGTGTGTTTAAGGTTTTCCGAGAGTGAGAGAGAGAGATATGGAGTGAATGTGTTTTGTGTTTGTGTTTATAATCAAGTGAGGGATGTGAGGGTGTGGCTTGATTTGGTACACACCAAGAGAGAGGAAGGATCCAAGATAGAATCTAGACAAGTACACTTGAATTCCTTTGTAAGATTACAAATGTACTAACCTTAATTGCTCCAAGTTTGTACATGTTGGCTTTTGGCTCTTGTAGCCGTCGTGTAGGGGAGTCAAGGGACAAAGGTGATGTCAAAAATAGTGTAACCTTAATTAGTTTAGGTTGTACAAGTTTAGGTAAATGGCTTGTGTAGTATCCAAGGGTTTCTAGAAGGCTAAGTGTAGTATACTTATTTTTCGGCTAGATTTATTGTCTAGGAGGTTTTTATGTTTGATTTTGGTGAATTTGTAGAGTTACTAATGATCTAGGTAGGATAATGTGAGTGTAGGTTCAAATTTAGGGTGATCTGGTTAAGGTTTAGGGCTTGTGGTGAAAGTATAAGTAGTAAATATAAAACGTATAGTTTTAGTAAAATAAAAGTATGACACTTATTAAGATGTTATAAAATTGATAAGTGTGAAGTTGAAGTATAAAAAGGTGGCATTCGTTGACTTGTAGTATTACTTGTAGTATAAAGAGAGTATGTGTACATTTATTTTGTAGTGAGTTTAGGTACTTGGTAAACTTAAATATTTGTGATCATGGTTTTAGATGTTGTAAAACCTAAAATGATATATGTGGATGCTCATGTGTTCTAGGTGACTTAATAGTCGCCAAAGTGATCAACTGTATGATTGTATGCTCATATAAAATGTAGTCATTGTTGTTTGAAAGTTATGAAAATTAGGGTTTTTCCCCTCAAGTGTAGCATGTATGTTAAACTTAGATCGATTTAGCTTGTGTATACGAGATTAAATCAAGTTAAACACGTAGAGAAACTTTGTTGTATATGAAACAATTTAAGTATTATGCGGAATTAATACTTAAACAAGAACACACAAACAAGATAAAGCAAACTTTCACTTTGATTGATAAATCGAACTTGCGTACAATGAAAGTGTAAAAACGTATATTAAACTAAAACCTAAAGGCCTCCTTTTATAGATTAAGGAACCTTGTACAAGAGTCTACGTACCAGCTATTCTTGGTAAAGATAAACATAGGAAATAAATTGTCGAACATATCTTTACTAGAAACATAAAACGTGTACACTAAGTCTTCTATCAGTGCTTGACTTCTTCTTATCAACGCTTGACTTCTTCCTGTCAACGCTTGTCCTGTCAACGCTTGATTTCTTCTTATCAACGTCCAAATTGCTCTTGTCAGCGTCCAAGTGTTTTGACTACATTTTATTCCCAACAATCCTCCCCTAAACTTGATATCTACTCTAGTAATCAAGTTTCTGAATAAAAACTAAGAACTATGAGGATTCTTACAAATTGCATTATATTGGAAATAAATATATCTAATTAAATCTTTGGCCACGTCACTTGAGTAGTCAATTTCCAGCTGTGTTGTCATCATTTTCTCCAAAACTTCTTTGGACATAGGATACTCAGCATCTACAAGAAGATACTCAGAAAACTTTGTAGTAATCAAATGATACACACCAGCTGCTAAATATAGACGCCATTGAAGTCCACTGATATCATCAAGAACCTTCTAAACTGGATCTTCTTCATCTGGTGCACACATCCTCTTGAATGTTGACCAAATCTTTATTCCATTGATTGAAGTAGGTGCTTCAGTCTCATACTTGGCCTGCATCAACCTCCAAAGGTCTGCCAAGTCTTCCCTATCCAGGATTGCAAACAAAGACATAAGAGTAGTAAAAGTATGTACCTCTTTCCCATATCTGCCAATCATCCAGAACCCACTTGCATCTTCTTCATAGCTAACTATAGGGTTTCTGGAATCATGAGGTAATACTTCCACCATATGTGAAACTTCCAAGGATAAGAGCTTAATGCTCCTTCTAATAACAGCTTCACTAGGATTCACTCTATTCATATTTCGTGGGAACTCAAGTGGAACTCCCTTCTTCAAAGGTCTTGGTGCAATTAAAGCCTGTTGAATTTGCATCTCTTCTACAAGCTCTTCCTTTCTTTTATCTGAAAGAAGTCTGATAGTGTTCATCTCTTGAACTCTTGCCCAAATAGGATAAGCCTTATATTCCAATTCATCAAAGGACAATCCATGCAACTTCTGAAAAGTCCAACCCCCTTGATGACATCTAAGCAACATATAATAAAGCTCCCTTATATCCCTCATAGATTGTGAGAAAACTTTGCTGGCCTTATACATTAGGAGTACATGACAATCACTTTGAATCCTGAGAAGAATCTCCAATCCCCAAATCTGATCTGATAAAGACATGTCTGGATTCTCCATGATCTTATTCTCACATGCAAAGTACATCTGGGCAACTTCAGGCATATCATAATCCACCTTCATCTTCAACTCTGCAAGTTTTTCCCTTGCCAACACATCATCATATTCAAGTCTTTCTGGTTCTTCAATAATCATAACACTTGAATCTGTACTCTCATCATCACTGCTTTTCTTATTCTCAATAGCAGTTTCCTTCATCCTATCTTCTTTCTCAAGTTGTACAGCCAACATTGAATCAAATTTTACTTGGGCTGCATCCTTGGGAACCATTGTTTCTACCATAATCCCTTTACCCTTATCTAATGTATCAATGATGGGTAAAGATGATGATGATACCTATGTAGACACTTCCTTGATGATAGCTGATGACTGGAATACATCAACCATACCTGCATGTCTATCAACGTCCAAAACCTGTGTGTTAACGCCTAACTTACTCCCATCAGCGCTTGGCTTGTCAGCGTAAAAAATCAGCTTGTCAACGCTCACCTTACTCTTGTCAGCGCTTCTTGTGAAGTGCTCCATCATCTCAATAAAGGATAGATTCAAATTTGTAGGGGTAACCAATGAAACATCAAAACCTGGTTGCCTCTTCAAATCTGTTAGAGCTTCAGCTATACCCAAAGATTCTCCTTCATTTGAGCCTTTGTCACTCAAATTAATTGGCTCAGTAGCAGCTTCCTCCCCTTTTTAAGAATCCTCCCCTGAGGAAAGGACTCTTGTCTGCCTTCTCCTAGTCTCATCAGCTTCCAAAACAACAATCCTCTCCCTCAACTGCTTGAGTTCAGGGCCTTGGGTAGAGATAGTATGTACAAGGTCTGCATTTTTCTTTTGCAAGCTAATGCAGACAGCCGTCAATTCCAACAATGTATAGGGTTCCAATCTGCCCTCCTCTAGAATGGGAATTTGACCTCCCAAAGTAGAGTCATGGGGCATGGATGGGGTCTTAATGATGTTAGGACTGGCTTGGCCTGCATCTAAGCTAGTACCAATAGTCCTAGCCCCACCCATGTCACCAACCACACTTGTGGTGGTGGTTCTCTCTGCAACATGGCTAGGACCACCAGAGGAGAACACTCCAATGGTCCTTTGGCGTTTTTCCATCCTAAAGTCTGGGTGTGAAAAAGATGATGTGGATTGGGTTACAATTTGGAGGTTAAGGGGTGTTTGGGTTTGTTGTAGAAAGGTGGCAACGTTTGGATTTGAAGTGTCAACGCCAACATTTAATGTGTCAGCGTTGAAGGAATCTTGGTCAAGTTCCATATGTTGGGGTGATGGTGATGGTTCAGGTAATGGGTCTGGCTGTGGTAATGGGTCAGGTTGAGGTTGGGCTGCTGCAATAACGGCAAGCATGGCTTGGGTGAGGGGTAAATCTGTGTGAGGGGGTGAAATCATCTTTCCAAAAATTGCTTTCTTTTGCACAGGGATCTTATAAAAACATCATGATCCCTGCTGTAATACCTTTGTTCATCAAAAACCATTTGCAAAAAGCTTGGGTAAGCCAGAGTCATCTTTCTACCCTTGTTTTTACACATTCTATCAAAAATCATTTTAGAAAAATTATATTTTTGCCCTGTAGCAATACACACAATGGCACTACCAATAGATCTATTAATTTCATTATGTGCAGTACATTTGGGACTCAAACATTGAAGTATGACATGTATTAAGTACTTCCAAGCTGGGGGAAATTCCTGTTTAGAATATTTATTTAAAGATCCCTCTTCAGGGAAAGGATAACCCAAAGCTTGAAGTCCTTGTTCTAGCTCACCAATGGGTAGGGTGGTTATACCATCTGCATCATTAAGATGCAAAGCCTGGCGAACCAAGGCTTCAATAACCACCCATGAACGCCCATGGACTGTAGCAGTCAATGTATTCACATTATTAATCATTGAGGAAGTGACAGTATTCCAAGACTGCTTAGTATGAGTGACATGGATAAGAGGAGCATGAGAAAGTACATACCGTATGGGGGATGCATTTAAATATGCCACCATCTGAGTATATTGAGGAAACAGAGCATCATCAGCCTCCAAATAGGCAACCATGTTATGCTGACTTCTGAATCCCAATACCAAATCACTCGAATTAAACTTAGGCGCCATTGATGTAGAAAGCTGTGTGAAAAGTTATGAAAGATGAATATGTGTGAAATTTTAGTTAGACAAGAATAAGCAGTTACCCTGTTTCAAAATAATGAGCCAAATATATAGGAGAGGTAGGCACATTTGATTGGTCAAAAATTAGGCAGTTATTTTCAAATTATAATGATGAAAATCTTGAAAAGAAAATAACTTATCTTGTGTATTAATAAAAGGTTACCAACTCCCAAAATTACGGCCCAAATTTTCGTCAAAAATAACAACTGGGTAGGACCCAATGGTTGTCAACTGTCAAAAATAACCTATCAACGCCCAACGGCTATATTCTTGTCAACGTTGGAAAAAGCCATGTCAACGTCTAAATTGGTCCTAACAACGTTTAGAAAGAAATCTGTCAATGCCCAAAAATAAAAATAATAAAAATGAAAAAGGACCTTAACAAAGTGATTTATCCTAGTGAAGATAACCTAGAAACTGAAAATTACCATAGGGTGGCAAGCACTGTCCAATCATGCACACTTGCTTAAGCAAGATAGACATAACAGTCCTCAAGTGTCCCTTGCTAACCAAAGTTCTTAACAGCGAAGTTATCTCATAAAATCCTTTGTAACTTCCTAGGTAAGCCCAATAAAAATCATACCCAAGTCACCCAACAGACCACATCCAATTCTAGGCCAAAAAAGTCTTGGCAGCGTGCATAGTATATCAACTTTGCATGCTACAGTGCCTCATGAGTTAGTAAACTAATTCATACTCACCAATGGACACAATCTAGAATTGTGATAAGAGTATTATATGAATACCCAAAAAGTCCTAAAGAGTTCCTAAACCTCCCCTTAAACTATGATACATAAGTTGCCATATAAAATGCATGTAATAAAAATTTATGTCATGATAGGATTATAAATATTCCAACCATCATCCATAAACTAGAATATGCTCCAATAGTGCTCCAAGAATCAATAAGCAACTCTGTATCCATTTTGTACAATGCTAACAATGCCTGCATAATTAGATCAAAAACCACAAAACTAACATGTTGCTGACAACGTCAATTTAACACTTGTCGGCGTTAAAATAACCTTTGTTAGCGTTAGACAAATAAAGTGGAAAATCTAATTTTGTACAAAGACCAATAACAAATGTATATATTGTACATACTTTTACAATAAGTTCCCAAAACACATATTAAGTAAGATTGATCATTCCAATACTTGTTACCAAGTATTGAAATCTTCTAGTATCAAAAGGTTTAGTTAATAAATCAGCCACATTTTCCTCTGTGTCAACCCTATCTGGTTGTATTAAACCTTTTTCAAAACAATCTCTTATAAAATGATGTCTAATTTCTATATGTTTTGTTTTAGAGTGATGTACAGGATTTTTAATAATGCATAAAGTACTGTTATTGTCTACAAAAATCTTGGTATGCATGAAATTATACCCGTAATTCAACAGCTGGTTCTAAATCCATAAGACTTGTCCACAACAAGCTGCTGCAGCATACTCTGCTTCAGTTGTAGAATTGGCCACCACTGTTTGTTTCTTGCATTTCCAAGATATCAACCTACTCCCAAGAAATTGGCATCCACCAGTTGTGGATTTTCTATCAAACTTGTCACCACCATAATCACTGTCTGAATATGCAATAAGTTCCAATGGAGAATCTTTTGGATACCATAATCCCAAGGTGGGATAGCACCTAAGATACCTAAAAATCCTTTTGACAGCATAAAGATGACACTCTTTGGGAGTCACTTGATGGTGTGCACATGCACACACAGCAAACATAATGTCAGGTCTTGAAGCTGTGAGATACATCAATGAACCAATCATTGACCTATAATGCCTGACATCCCCCTCTTTTCCATATCCAACTTTTCCCCAATGGTGTTCCCTATCCATGGGTGTGCTAGCACGTTTCTCATGAGGAGAAAAGCCAAACTTCTTCAAGATTTCAGCTACATATTTGTCTTGAGAGATGAAGATACCATCTTCTTTCTGCTGAACTTGTAACCCTAGGAAGAAGTTCATCTCCTTGCACTCATCTTGAATTTGTCTGTCATAAGTTTGGAAAAGTCTTCACTCATCTTTGGACTAGACGAGCCAAAGATGATATCATCCACATAGACCTGTACAAGTAAGAAATCCTTACCAGTCTTCTTTGTAAACAAGGTCTGGTCTATGGTGCCCCTTTTGAATCCATTTTCTACCAGATAGGTGGACAATGTGCCATACCATGCTCTTGGGGCTTGATGAAGTCCATACATAGCTTTCTTCACTCTATACACCTTGTCTAGATGTTCTGAATCTTCAAAACCAGGAGGCTGCATTACATAAACCTCCTCTACAATTGTGCCATAAAGAAAAGCACTCTTTACATCCATTAGATAGACTGTAAATCCCATGCAGGAAGCATAGGCTAGAAAAATCCTTATTGCCTCAATCCTTGCAACAGGTGCAAAGACCTCCTCATAGTCTATCCCTTCCTCTTGTGTATATCCTTGAGCAACTAAACCTGCCTTGTTTCTGACCACAATGCCTCTCTCATCCTTTTTGTTACTAAGAACCCATCTTGTCCCAATAGGTCTGACATGTCTGGGACAATCAACTAACTCCCACACATCCTGAATAGCAAATTGGTGAAGCTCATCTTGCATTGCTTCCACCCAACTTGGTTCTTTGAGAGCATCAAAAATATTCTTAGGTTCTTGTTGTGACAGAAAACAGGCAAACAAACATGCTTGAACAAGAGGGGTATCAACCTTCTTGTGAATATTAGCAATAAATCCTCCATGAGTCTGATGAGACCTTCTAGTTTGTACAGGAGTCATCACATCACCTATAATAAGAGAAGAATGATGATTCTTCGTAGTAGATGTAAGTACTCCTCCTTCAATAATTGTATTATCATCAATCTCAGTCTCTAAGTTGTCATCAATGTAAGTACTCCTTCAAATGCTCCTCCTTCAATAATTGTATTATCATCAATGTAAGTACTCCTCTTCAAATGCTCTTCCATCATCATCTGAATGAACCTCTCCATATCTATTTGAAGGTTCACCTTGTTCAAAATTATTAGAAGAGAATAAATGGTCAAAAGAGTTGTCAACGCCTGAATTAGGGTTGTCAACGTTTGAGCCATCAACGCCTGAATTTGACTTGTCAGCGCCAGATTTTCCTCTGTCAGCGTTTGAAGAATCATGCATGTTTTTAACTGGTGATACTTGTGGACTACCTTTTTCCTTTCCAGCAGCAGCAAATGCATATGTCCATATGGGAATGGTAACATACTCAAGTATGGGTGCTGATTTGTCTGCTTGTGATCCAACCTCTTTATCAACCTGTTTACCTGAAATTTCAACAACTGGTTCTTCCATAACATTTGAAGTCACCTTCACAATGTCTGGATTACTAACAGGAATATAATTCAATGTTCTAGATAGAGGTTCCAAGTCAAATAACCAATTTGGGCCACTTTCAGGATCACTAGGTTTACTTTCTAAAAATCTAACATGTACTTTTTCAAGTATACGTTTTTCTTTCTTTATGTAAACTCTATATCCTCTACTCTGCACAGAATAACCCATAAAGTAGCCTTCATCACCCTTAGCACTAAACTTACCTAAGGCATCACTAGTGTCCAAAACAACTACATGACATCCAAAAGGTTTAAGAAAACCAATATTAGGTTTCCTGTCCCAAAATAGCTCATAAGGTGTCTTGTTGTTAATCTTGTTGATTAATGCCCTATTCTGAACATAACAACCTGTATTCACAACCTCAGCCCAAAATGCTATGGGAAAGTGAGCATCAACCAACATAGTCCTAGCTGCTTCTATGAGTGTTCTATTCTTTCTCTCAACTACCCTATTTGTTGTGGGGTTCTAGCTACACTAAACTGTCTAGTAATCCCTTTCTTGGCACAAAAGTCATCTAACAACTTATTTCTAAACGCACCACCATTGTCACTTCTAAGCATCTTAACCCCATTACCAGTCTTCTTCTCAATTTGGGTAATAAAGTTAATCAAAGTATCAGCAGTGTCACTTTTCAAAGCTAAAAAGAAAGTCCAAGTAAATCTAGAAAAATCATTAGTGATGACAAAACAGTAGGATTTACCATTTAAGCTTTCTATATTAGTTGGACCAAAAAAGTCCATATGTAGTAAGTGAAGAGGTTTAGAACTAGAATGCACAAGTTTAGACTTAAAGGAGACTTTGTGTTGTTTGCCTTTAAGGCATGCAACACAAGAATGGTCATTGTGAAAAGCCTTTTCAGGCAAACCATCAACTAAACCATGTCTCACAAGTCTATTTATATTCTTAAAATTAATGTGCCCTAATCTTCTGTGCCAAAGATTACTCTCATCAACTGAAGCCTTAGCATATAGACATGACAAATTATTATTCATCCTAATTCCATTAAGATTTATATTATAAATGTCCTTATGCCTAGGTGTTCTATAATCAATGAATTTCTCATCTGGTATTTTAAAATCTTTACTCAACACCAAGCATTCAGTATCAGTGAAAAGAACCTTATTTTTGTTATCACACACCTGTGATACACTAAACAGATTATAGTCAAGTTCTTTTACCAAAAACACGTTCTCAAAACGCAAATTGTGGTGATAAGAGTGCCTTTGCCAGTGATAGTCCCATATCCGCCTCCAAAGTACACTTTGTCACCATCTTTAATGGGAGTGAAGTTTGTTAAGTGGTCTTCCTTCCCTATCATGTGCCTAGAGCATCCATTATCCCAATAGCCATAATCATTAACCTGCTTTTGAATGCCCTGCACATAAAGAAAACAAATTAGTTTTCTTTGGGAACCCAAGCCTGAACAGACTTGGATTCATTTGGTTGTTCAACAAGAACAGACTTAGTCATTATGACAACCCCTTGTTCATCCCTTTTTGGATGAAACGCCCATTTAACCCCAATTGGTTAGTTATAACCTTTGAAATATAATGAAATCTGTTACAAGTCATAGAAATCCCATCTGAATTAGGGTTTTGGTCTTGTTTAGGTCTCCATGTCAAGCTAGAAGAAGCTTTAGACCCCTTTCCCTTTGGTTGAAAATATTTGACATTACTTGGTCTAGCAACGTTTCTGTCAGTGTTTAATTTGTTCTTGTCAACGCTGAAATTACCCTTATCAGCGTTGAACCTAGGGTTTGCTACAGGAACCCATTGTCTGTTAGACCACGTATTGGTCTTTTGAAAAGGTCTTTGTCCATAAGTATTAGACCATTTAGTAAAGAATGGGGCTGGTCTAACAACTTGTGGACTTTGCTGGACAAAAGGTTTGGGTTTGACCATGGTTGATTTTCTATCAGCGTTGACCTTTGAAGCATTGACACACTTATAAGCTAAATGTGAAAAACTTCCACAAGTATAATAGGCTTTTCTAGACATAGCTCTAGGTATAGAAGAAAAGAAACTTGTCCCATTATCACTAATTTTACTTTTTGGTGACCTAGGTTTTCTATACATTTCTACATATTTAATACTAGGTTTTCTATCAATGTTTAAGCCAAGGTCAACAGTCTTGCCAGTAGTAGGATTGGTCACTTTTATGGGTGTAGACTCATTTGGGCTGTCACTACGCATGCCACCCTTAACAAACAAAGTAGGGTTGGCTTTCTTCCATTGGTCCAAATCAGTCAATTTCTCCTTGTATTCCTCTAATGGGGTAAGAATTCTTGGTGGAGGAATAAATTCCTCTTCTTGGAGTTCTGGTATACCAGTCCAAGACAAATCCTTTCTAAGGACACCATAAAAGTTCCCAGCAGGTGGTGGAACACCAGCATACTCTTTCATCCCAATCCCAGTCATATCCCTAGAATCTCTTTGTTCACTAACACATTTTCTAGGGTTTGTGAAGCTTTATCAAATTTTTGAATTTTAAGATCTACATTATCTTTGTTTTTGATAGCCTCATCTAACTTAGCTTGTAAAACACCATTAGATCTCTCTAAAATGTTTCTAACCTCAACACTAGCATTTAAATCATGAGTTAAAATATTGATTTGATCTTTTAGGTCAAACTCCATTTTCTTATACTCAGCCACAGTCTTTTCAGTTTGAGTAAGAGCAAGTTGACAATTAGAAAGCTTACACCTTTCATTAACAACATCTGCTGTTTAAGACTTCTTTATTAAGCTTTTCAGTGTTTAGACGACAACCCTTACTACAAAATGCATCATCATATACCTCATTGTTTGATGAAGATGAAGAATGTGCCATGAGAGCATAGTGAACATGCTCCTCTTCCTCCTTTTCTGCAACCAAAGCCTTATTCTCTTCCTCATCCTTGGCCAAATAGCTCCAATCCCATCCAACACCATCAATTTCTTGCATAGCAACCATAGCTTTGGGATCCTGAACCTTGATGATTTAGCTTGAGGGTTTTCCAGCATCAGATCTTCTTGGAGATCTGCACTCTCTCATAAAGTGTCCCATTCGATGATAATTATAACACTCAACCTTGGATTTATCAAATCCAGCAGTGTCCTTAGCATTAAAAGTCATCTTCTTCTTGAATCTTTGATTCCATCTATTTGACCTTATGCTTGCAAGAGCCATATTCCACTTTATGTCCATCTCCTCCAAATGCTCATCACTAATTTGCTCAAGGTCCTCATATGTAATCACTAAACCATTGGGCAATGAAGCAATGTATGCACACACAATATCTAGATCAATACCAGCAGGCTTAACTCTTGGTGAATCAACATTGTATATGTCAGCGTCTGAATGTGAGGCGCTGACAAAGCTTGATCCAATGTTGACACAAGGTGATCCAGTAACGGGGTGCATGTATGACTCTCTTTGATCAAATTGACCTTCACTATGTGAGAAGAAGGCCATATTTCCATTGGTAGACTTGCTTCCTTGATCCAAAAGGATTTCATTCTCTACAAGCCTTAGTTTATTTTAAACATCATCAAAAGTGGAACTTTTGTGAGTATTATTAGCAATCATAGACCTTGCTTCAATCTTCCATGCATCACCAAGACTTTTAAGGAAAGTGGTGATGATATCAACATCATCATGCACTGTTCCTATGAATGACAACTTGCTTGTAATGTCAAGAAGTCTGCTTCTCACTCCACTTAGCTTTTCATTGGGAAGGGCTTTAAATACAGCATACTCATGCAAGAGTTGCTTCTTTTTCTCTGAGGCAGTATCATCATTACCACCATACGCGACTTGAAGGGCTGCCCAAAGATCTTTTGCAGAATCATAGCCTCTATACTTGTGCTGATTGGCTTGTCCCAAAGAGAGTTTGAGGATGCTTAGGGTTTTCATGTCGTTCCTTCTCTTTGTAACGTCCTCAGCTGAGACAGCTCTTCCATCTTCAGGTTTTTCTTTTCGATCCTCTTCAGTAGAGCCTGGAGTTGATCTTACAGCAATAGCAGCTGCAATCTTGGCAGGCTTATTGAATGTGTTTCCATATTCAATAATTTCTCATAGAGTGTGGTCATGGATTTGAAGATACTGCTCAAAGTTAAACTTCCACAGCTCAAAGTTGTATGGGTCTAGCATGGGAATCTTGATGTTAGGGCTTGAGGAGGAGGAGGTTAACTCTGGAGTAGACATGTTGTTTGAATTTTGGGGTTTCTTGAAAATTAGGGTTTTTGGCGATTAAGGGTTTTTGTGTTCTTTAGATCAAAGTTTCTCAACAAGCTATGATAAAACTTGTTTAACTTGTCAATAATAATAATTTGTCATCTCAATAATAATTTGTCATCTCAATAATACAGCATACTCATGTTCTTGTTTAAGTGTTCTTGACAAATTATTAACACTTGTTGGGTCAAAAAATTGATATGGCAGAAACTCAAAAACGAAGAAAACATGAAGGCATTTGTCTAAGCGTTGACAAGTGTAAATCAGGCGTTGTCAAGAATAAATTAGGCGTTGACAGAAGTCAACAAAAGTCAAACGCTATTGGAATGTCTATTTAGGATAAGTATTGAGAATATTATTTGATAATATTCTGTATTAGTTATTTAAATAGAAGATATTCATGTTTATTCATAGTTATCTTTTGTAAAACCCTAATCCTTACACTATAAAAGGAACCAAGGGTTATTAGGTTTTTCATAACTTTCAATCACAATGTAAACCTAAAGCGTGTGTTGACTAGGTGTGGGATTCAATGTATACACACCTAGTGATTGTTGATTATTAATATAATTAGCAATCCAATTGTTTAATTCTGTGTCTTGTGCCCTAAACACCTTGTTTCCTAACTATTGTTCTGTTCTGCTTTGATTGTTAATCATATGAACAATGGTTATGCCTAGCAGCTAAAAGATTCGAGGAAACCAAGGTTTCCACAGTTGGTATTAGAGCCTCGTGGCTCGTGATGCTAGGACCAACAAGGTGTTCGTGTTATGTGATGGAAGAAAAATTCGTATAGGATTTTTCTGGGCGATTTTGTGTGCGCAGCAGTATTCAGAAGGTCATAACTTTTTATTGGACCGTTGGATCGTCACGAAATTTCTTGTGTGTGTTCTATACACATATATCTAGACATCCACCGGAGGGATGTCAAGTTCTATCCCTAAGAAAAAGTTATTAAGCGTCGAAGTCAGCAGTTATCATATGCAGTTTTTCTGTGAACAACCATATTCAAAACACGATTTCTCCTTCGTTAACCGTTGGATCATCGTGATTTTTGAACTGTAGATTCTTGGAACATGTGTCTAGGATCTCACCGAAGGGATCTTCGATTTGAGCTCTAATGAAGGCGTTCTCATCTATCAATGTTGGCTGAAGAGAAGGTATTTAATTATCTGCTTTCACATAAAATCATAAATTAGGGTTTCTATAAAACCTAGATCGACTTTAAAGCAGAAAAGTATCAGATTTGTGGCTATTGTAATGCATGATAATACACGATTTAAGGTTGATCTTCAAACCCTAAGTTAGGGTTTTGATGCAAAAATTTCTAGAACCCTAGATCTGTTCATAATCAGTATGAAGGATGATTTCAGCACAAGCAGAATATTGAATCTGATCTCATGTTGCTGTTACGAGGTGTAGCTATGTGATACTGCTATTCGGATAGAACGGTTAGGGTTTTAACGATCGGAGTAAAAAGTGCAGAAGGTTTGGAAGTGCTTAAAGTGAAAAGTAAGTTTTTTTTTCACGTGGGTTAAGGATGAAAAGGAGCATGGGCTATATATTTGGTACTTCTCACGTGATGGATTACTAGTCCATGGTATGTTTGACTTAAACTATTGAATATGTTTTTGCTATCTGATGGTAACATAAATAGCATATGTGGGGTTGAATAATAAACAGAAGAGTGGGACATCCACATGTGATAATGGGGTAAGTATCATATTTGTTTATCTCATGCTTTACAAAGCAAAAGTATGGCACTATTCTATTGAGGATCTCACGTGATATCAAAAGAATAAAAGAAGCAAGTTTTATGATCCAAGAAATTAAGCAAGAAAGGGATTCACGTGATAATAAAAAAAAAGTGGAGTTGTAAATTGTCTCTATCACAATTGATAGTCCAAGTGTTCACGTGAGTTTAGCAGTTATATTTTGGGAAGAAAATTGGTCACGTGATCTGAAGACAGCTAAGAATATCCATGGTATTGATTTTATAGTTTTATATGTACTATCATATTCGATATATTCAGTCATTGAAGATCGTAACCCTAGAAGACGTCAACAGCAGAAGTAGACGCTGACATTTGTTAATTCGACGCTGACAAGAATAAGTTAAGCACTGTTGGGAAGTGCTGACACTTGTTGTCTGATATATACATTTTCAAACGCTGACAAGTGTTGTCCGATATTAGACAACACACAGTGTTGATATCTTGGACAAAGGAAGATATTGGACAACAAAAGGAATAGCTGTTGTTTGAAAAGTTGATACGATTTTTGCACACAAAAAGAGGTATTTACACGCAAAGGTACATGGAATCTCCGTTTTTATAAAGAATATCAATTTAATATTTATGGCTCGGATATTTTTAAAAGGGATTAATGATTTTAATGCGAGTTAGCAACAATTCGTGAAGTAGTTTATTGCAGTAATATTTCTTATGTCATCGGGGTAGCCTTGTGAAAGAGTTATCCATATCTACTTTTACATACGAAGATATTGGCTCAGTAAGACTCGTCATGAAGAGGTGTTAGCTTAAGGGGAAGAATTCTTATTGTAAATTTGATGTTTGAAGAAGATTTTCGCGAGTTTGTGTTCTATCATATCTTTAAAGATGGTGCCTAGTCAACATTATTCTTTAAAGGTAACTTGTTCATGCTTACACGGTTGGTGACGAAGACTTGTCATAACACTTGAAGGAGTTACATGATCGTGCTCAGTGTCTCACAAAGGATGAGAATGTTGACAAGAGATCGAGGTCTACTTATACTTCGCCATTGGTATAAGTTCTTTATCACATGGATAGTGCAAGACATGGAACACAAGGTTGGATTATTCTACTTCTACATGAAGAATATTATATTTGTTTTTCTTCAAAATCATTACATAGAGCCTACATTAGGAGAATCTTCAAGATTGCATACATTGTTTACTTCCCTGTTGATGTGACAAAAAGGGGAAGACATACATGCTACACTTGAGGGGAAGCAATTTGAAGATGATGTACAACTTATAAGAGATACACAAAGAGTTTTGCCGACATCAACTAGGGGAAGAATTTTGGGTCAAAAGGTTGATGTGGCATAACTCAAAAACGAAGAAAACATGAAGGCATTTGTCTAAGCATTGACAAGTGTAAATCAGGCATTGTCAAGAGTAAATTAGGCGTTGACAGAAGTCAACAAAAGTCAAATGTTGTTGGAATGTCTATTTAGGATAAGTATTCAGAATATTATTTGATAATATTCTGTATTAGTTATTTAAATAGAAGATATTCATGTTTATTCATAGTTATCTTTTGTAAAACCCTAATCCTTACACTGTAAAACGAACCAAGGGTTATTACGTTTTTCATAACTTTCAATCACAATGTAAACCTAAAGCGTGTGTCGACTAGGTGTGGGATTCAATATATACACACCTAGTGATTGTTGATTATTAATATAGTTAGCAATCCAATTGTTTAATTCTGTGCCTTGTGCCCTAAACACCTTGTTTCCTAACTATTGTTCTTTTCCGCTTTGATTGTTAATCATATGAACAATGGTTATGCCTAGAAGCTAAAAGATTCGAGGAAACCAAGGTTTCCACAGTTACTATGGAAACCTTGGTTTCCTCGATATACTGTGGAAACCTTGGTTTCCTCGAATCTTTTAGCTGCTAGGCATAACCATTGTTCATATGATTAACAATCAAAGCGGAAAAGAACAATAGTTAGGGCACAAGACACATAATTAAACAATTGGATTGCTAATTATATTAATAATCAGCAATCACGAGGTGTGTATACATTGAATCCCACACCTAGTCGACACACGCTTTAGGTTTACATTATGATTGAAAGTTATGAAAAACCTAATAACCCTTGGTTCCTTTTATAGTGTAAGGATTAGGGTTTTACAAAAGATAACTATGAATAAACATGAATATCTTATATTTAAATAACTAATACAGAATAGTATCAAATAATATTTTGAATACTTATCCTAAATAGACATTCCAACGGCGTTTGACTTTTGTTGACTTCTGTCAACGCCTAATTTACTCTTGACAACGCCTGATTTACACTTGGCAACGCTTAGACAAATGCCTTCATGCTTTCTTCGTTTTTGAGTTTCTGCCACATCAACTTTTTGACCCAACAATCTTCCCCTAGTTTATATCGGCAAAACTCTTTGTGTATCTCTTGTAAATTGTACATCATCTTCAAATTGCTTCCCCTGAAGTGTAGCATGTATGTCTTCCCCTTTTTTCACATCAACGGGGAAGTAAACAATGTATGCAATCTTGAAGATTATCCAAATGTAGGCTCTATGTAATGATTTTGAAGAAAAACAAATATAATATTCTTGATGTAGAAGTAGAATAACCCAACCGTGTGTTCCATATCTTGCACTATTCATGTGATAAAGAACTTATACCAATGGCGAAGTATAAGTAGACCTCGATCTCTTGTCAACATTCTCATCCTTTGTGAGACACTGAGCACGATAATGTAACTCCTTTAAGTGTTATGACAAGTCTTCGTCACCAACCATGTAAGCATGAACAAGTTACCTTTAAAGAATGATGTTGACTAGGCACCATCTTTAAATATATGATAGAACACAAACTCGCGAAAATATTCTTCGAACATCAAATTTACCATAAGAATTCTTCCCGTTAAGCTAACACCTCTTCATGACGAGTCTTACAGAACCAATATCTTCGTATGTAAAAGTAGATATGGATAACTCTTTCACAATGCTACCCTGATGACATAAGAAATATTACTCCAATAAACTACTTCACGAATTGTTGCTAACTCGCATTAAAATCATTAATCCCTTTTAAAAATATCCGAGCCATAAATATCAAATTAATATTCTATATAAAAACGGAGATTCCATGTACCTTTGCGTGTAAATACCTCTTTTTGTGTGCAAACATCGTATCAATTTTTCAAACAGCAGCTATTCCTTTTGTTGTCCAATATCTTCCTTTGTCCAAGATATCAACACTGTGTGTTGTCTAATATCGGACAACACTTGTCAGCGTTTGAAAATATATATATCGGACAACAAGTGTCAGCACTTCCCAACAATGCTTAACTTATTCTTGTCAGCGTCGAATTAACAAATGTGAGCGTCTACTTCTGCTGCTGACGTCTTCAAGGGTTATGATCTTCAATGACTTAATATATCGAATATGATAGTAAATATAAAACTATAAAATCAATACCATGGATATTCTTAGCTGTCTTCAGATCACGTGACCAATTTTCTTCCCAAGATATAACTGCTAAAATCACGTGAACACTTGGACTGTCAATTGTGATAGAGACAATTTACAACTCCACTTTTTTTTATCACATGAATCCCTTTCTTGCTTAATTTGTTGGATCATAAAACTTTCGTTCTTTTATTCTTTTGATATCACATGAGATCCTCAATAGAATAGTGTCATACTTTTGCTTTGTAAAGCATGAGATAAATGAATATGATACTTACCCCATTATCACATGTGGATGTCCCACTCTTCTGTTTATTATTCAACCCCACATCTGCTATTTATGTTACCATCAAAAAGCAAAAACATATTCAATAGTTTAAGTCAAACATACCATGGACTAGTAATCCATCACGTGAGAAGTACCAAATATATATCCCATGCTCCTTTTCATCCTTAACCCACGTGAAAAAAAAACTTACTTTTCACTTTAAGCACTTCCAAACCTTCTGCACTTTTTACTCCGATCGTTAAAACCCTAACTGTTCTATCCGAACAGCAGTATCACACAGCTACACCTCGTAACAGCAACATGAGATCAGATTCAATATTCTGCTTGTGCTGCAATCATCCTTCATACTGATTATGAACAGATCTAGGGTTCTAGAAATTTATGCATCAAAACCCTAACTTAGGGTTTGAAGATCAACCTTAAATCGTGTATTATCATGCATACAACAGCCACAAACCTCATACTTTTCTGCTTTAAAGTCGATCTAGGATTTATAGAAACCCTAATTTATGATTTTATGTGAAAGCAGAAAATTGAATACCTTCTCTTCAGCCAACTTCGACAGATGAGAACTCCTTCATTAGAGCTCAAATCGAAGATCCCTTCGGTGAGATCCAAGACACAAGTGCCAAGAATCTGCAGTTCAAAAATCACGATGATCCAACGGTTAACGAAGGAGAAATCGTGTTTTGAATATGGCTGTTCACAGAAAAACTGCATATGATAACTGCTGACTTCGACGCTTAATAAATTTTTCTTGGGGATAGAACTTGACAATCCCTCCGGTGGATGTCTAGATATATGTGTATAGAACACACATAAGAAATTTCGTGACGATCCAACGATCAAAAGTTATGACCTTCTTAATACTGTTGTGCACACAAAATCGACTAGAAAAATCCTATACGAATTTTTCTACCATCACATAACACCAACACCTTGTTGGTCCTAGCATCACGAGCCACGAGGCTCTGATACCAACTGTGGAAACCTTGGTTTCCTCGAATCTTTTAGCTGCTAGGCATAACCATTGTTCATATGATTAACAATCAAAGCGGAAAAGATTAATAGTTAGGAAACAAGGTATTTAGGGCACAAGACACAGAATTAAACAATTGGATTGGTAATTATATTAATAATCAACAATCACTAGGTGTGTATACATTGAATCCCACACCTAGTCGACACACGCTTTAGGTTTACGTTGTGATTGAAAGTTATGAAAAACCTAATAACCCTTGGTTTCTTTTATAGTGTAAGGATTAGGGTTTTACAAAAGATGACTATGAATAAACATGAATATCTTCTATTTAAATAACTAATACATAATATTATCAAATAATATTCTGAATATTTATCCTAAATAGACATTCCAACAGCTTTTGACTTTTGTTGGCTTCTGTCAACGCCTAATTTACTCTTGACAACGCCTGATTTACACTTGCCAATGCTTAGACAAATGCCTTCATGTTTTCTTCGTTTTTTAGTTTCTGCCACATCAACTTTTTGACCCAACAGTCATACGTATAGTTCCTGTGATCCCATGATTGAATACTCACAACCATGATATAATGTAAAAAGTTCTAGTGATCAAATGATTGAATATTCACAACCATGATGTAATATATATAGTTCTCGTGATCAAATGTGTGTATGCTCATGCATGATGCAAGTGATAGTGTAAAGTTTTCATGCCAAGGTGGTATCATATCATATAACTCATGAGATGATGTATATAGTGATGTCATTACAAAACATGAAAACCACGGGTTTTACACCTTCTACTCCTCATCATAACCAGAACCCTCCTCCTCATTATCACCCTCATCGGACTCCTCCACCTCACAATGGGAGGCACATAATGGTTGGTTTTATAAGTGTTGATGGCCCTTTTAGGAACTGCAAACAAATTTTTTTTAGTAAAGTACTACAAGTTTTAATATAAAATCTTTATGTTTTAGTTTCATATAAGAGTTATCATAGTGACTCATATATGAGCCACCATGACTCATATATGAGTCATGTGACTCGTATATGAGTCACCATGACTCATATATGAGTCATCATGACTCGTATATGAGTCACCATGACTCATATATGAGTCATCATGACTCATATATGAGTCATGGTGACTTATATATGATTCACCATGATTTTGTTACAAAAGAGGCTATATTATTACCTGTATTACAAAAAAGACTTACATATGTACAGTTTCATATATGCGTTATCATGACTCATATATGAGTCATCATGACCCATATATGAGTCATAGTGACTCATATATGAGTCACCATGACTTATGAGTCATAGCTAATCATATACGAGTCATAGTCCCAGTTTTGTAATCATAAGTCTCACTTCTGTAATCAGCTTATCAAATACAAAAATCGACCAGACTTTAATAAAAATGCTCATTCATAAATTAGAACTTGCTAAATCACATGTTATTATCATTGTGTCATTTCATCAAACACATGATGTGCATCAACAATCATAAACATGTGTTTTACCTAGAGTATCTATGAAATTTTCTAAGCATAATCAAAATGAAAAAAAAAACATAAAATAAGCATAATCAAAACAACTTACCATCATCGACATATATTTCGTCTCGTATATTCATCAATAATGAAACTTAACGCTAAAAATTAGGGTTTGGTGGTGTGGATTTGACCGGGATAGTGTGGATCTGGTCGTGGTTGGCTGGTTGATGCTGGTTGTTGGTGTTGGTGGTGGTGGTTGGTGTTGGTGATGGCAGTGATGGGTGGCGGTGGTGGGCGGTAGTGGTGGTTGATGGGTGTCGTGGTGCCAGATATGAAATCTCTTCAGATGTATGTGTGTTCTTTGTGTTAATTCTTTATATATTTTAATTAAAAAAACTATTAATTACAACCGTTAGATCATAAATAAATGGAGGGTGGGGATGGACTCATTGGGTCTCTGCTAAAATTAAAGACTATATTAAACTTTTATACTTTTTTATCTAATTGTGTCATTTAGGTGCGTTTTGTTAAATGTTTATATCTAACTGGTTGACCCACTTTTGGTCAAAAAATTAGATCATATTAAAATAGGTTTTACATTTTTGAAACTGATTTAGACCCGTCGAATTTGGAGTGACTCGGATCAACTTGGTTCTCGAGACCTGGTCGAGTTTGATTGTTTTGTGGTTTTTATAAACATGTAAATTATCCGTATTTACAAGATAGCTTTATTTTTACATATTATATTTGTTAATAAATAGTTTATTTGTGTTGATCCCAAAGTCAGATCTTAAACCTTAATAGCTTGTTTAAGGGTTGTGATAGAAAGAAAGAATTCAATCTAACACTAGAGAAACTTTGCAAAGCAAAGTAACTAAACAAGATGCGGAATATAATGTTTAGCACAAGAACAATATGATTGAAACGTTGAACTTTAATATATCAATGATATACGAATACCCTAAAATGGTATTAGGGTTTACAAAACCTTAAAGTAAGATAATGAGAGATAATTGAGAAAGACGCACTTTGCATGCTAACCTAGTGAGTCCTTTTATAGCCATAAGGACTCACCTACAAGATCACTACTAACAAACTTGGAAAGTATTAAGGAATAGTAACAGAAACGCGTAAAGATCTATTCCAAGTTTATCTCTGACAGCAGGGCCTTTGACTTCAGCAGGGGAACCAATCCCCCTGCCTTTGTTATTTAGCAGGGAGGAACTTATACTAGCAGGGGTACGGATAATCAGTTAGCAGGGGTAACAAGTAAGTATAGAATTACTCCCAACAATCCTCCCCTAAACTTTTACTTTCCCCTAAAGACAAGTTTCTGAATAAATCCTAGTTGATGAGGATGCTTACAAACTTTCTGGCCAAATCTGACTATGAATCATTCTTACTAGATCATAAGCAACAGGTGTTTTAGCATCTACAATCAAGTTAGCCTGTGCTAGTTTCTTCAAGGTCTCCTGAGTGAAGGGATAATAACGATGATTGATCAAGTACACACTTACTCTTTCCATTACTACCTCATAGACCCCAGAATTGGTAAACAGCTTCCAATACAACAAATCTCCTTTATTCACTGCATCAAATATAGGATCAAATAACTCATGCTCATACATCCTATGCATGCACTCCTAGATTACCCAATCCTTCTCCACACCATCCATGGTAGGAGGTTTTGTAGCAAATGTCTTCTTCAAAATTTTCCACAGATCTTCTAAGTCCTCACTATCCAAGGTCTGAAACATGACATCTAGACTTAGAAATGTCTGTGCTGTATTGTCAGCTCTTGTAAGCTTCCACCAAGTCCTCCCTTTGTGTTCATAAACAGCATACTCTATGATAGCAAACTTCTTTCCAAGTTCACTAGGTGAGATATCATCATTTTCCTACAGAATTAGCTGTTTATCAATTTCATCATTTGAAGGTCGTTGAGACTCCTTAGTAACTGTGCCAACCTTCTCCATTCTCTTGAGTCTTTTAGCTGCTCTTTGTATATTAAGTACAGACTTCTCAATTTCTGGAAAACGTTCACCTGCTTGATGTAATGCCCCTGCTTGTGATGATGCACCTGCTTGGGATGATGCACCTGCTTGTGTAGTTTCCAAAGTTGTTCCTTCAGCTTTTCTTTTCTTAGATTCCCTAGCTTTCTGTAGCATTTCACTTTGTCTCCTAAGATACTCAGTTTGATATTTGTAAACAAGGCAAGTCAACTCATACCTATCTTCCAAAGGAGCATTTATTAACTCCTTCTCCCATTGATCAAGAAATTCTCCAACATGAGGTACCCTGTCATCCAGTTCTCTATGCATAATCTCAACCTGCTTGAGCATATCTTTAGGCCTCATCTTTTGCATTCTTTGATCCTGCATATCCATCTCCTCTTGTTGTATCCTGAGAGCTACTTGTGCATCATGTGCTTCTTGAGCCCTTTGCTGTTCAGGAGTTAGATGCTTGTATTTTCTCTTGGGCTGTTCAACCATGATTCCTTTTCCTTTGTCTTTTGGATCCACTGCTAGTGCTGGTTTAACTTTAGATGCAGGTTCTTTGATTGTAATCCCCTTCTGAGCTGGTTGCTTTCTGTTCTTTCTAAAAAAAGTTTGAGTAATATTCTTAGCAGGGGAACGACTTACATCAGTGGGATCAGCAACAGCAAGGGAAACCTTTGAAGCAGGGGCTTCCTCTTGATTGCCCATGGTGAGCAATATTTGAGCAATCTCTTTGGTTGCACTCCCCTTATCACTTCCCTTATCAGCACTTCCTTTCTCAATCCCTTTCTCAGCACTTGCTATCTTTCCATGTACACCACCAGGATATGAATAGTACTGAGTAGACTCTTCTGTATTTGGAACTTCCTCCACTTTGGAAGCATCCTCATCTGTGGATATGATAAGTCTGGGCTTTCTCCTCCCCTCAAGAGTAGCAAGTCTAGTTTCCAAGTTATTGATAACCAGATCTTGCTTTTTGACATTTTGTACCAGTTGTGCATTCTGCCTTTTCTGACTCATGCACATTTTCGTCAATTCCAAATTAGTCATAGGTTTCATGCTGCTCTCAATCCTAGAAGGGGATTTCTCCCCTTTTTGGATATCATGGAGTGAGGGAGAGGACTTACTGATGGTGTCACTATCCTGCTCACCCCTTGAGGATGAGACAGTAGTGGCAGCCAAACCCTCAGTTTGCTCCAAACCCTTGGAGACTCTCCTCTCTGATGCTTGTGAAGATTCACCAGGCAAGGGAGACCTGGCAAACCTGGATTTAGATCGTCTTTCATGTTGTGAATCAGCAGGGGGTAGAGGACTAGCAGGGTGTAGGTTCTTGGCAGGGGAATCAGAAGGTTTGTGTTTAGCTGTTTGATTCTTGGCTTCTTCCTGACTGATCTGTTTCATCATAATTGAAGTAAGTGGAATGGACCTGCCAGAAAACTGTGGTGATGGTGCAAGAAGGGTGGTGAATAGTTTGGTGGTATGCTTGGTTGCTGAAAAATAGTTTTTGTGTTTAATTGGACCATGATCACTCATATTCAGCAGAAGTTCTATAAACCTTGGGTACATACAAAACTTTGAGTTGCTTGAAACATTTTTAACCATTCCTTTGAAAATCATTTGAGAAAAACAATACTTCCTCCCTGTTGCAAAGCAGATCAGGGCAGAAGCCATCTCACTACCAAATTCATTGAAAGCAGTGGTTTTTGGTGACAAACATTGCAAAATTGTATGAATCAAATACTTCCAATGAGGGGCAAACTGACCTTTAGCAAACTTACATTTTTGGTTTTTAGAAAGAGTGTACCCCAATTTAACAAGACCCTCAAAGATTTCAGCCTCAGATAGGCTGGTTATCCCATCCTCATCATCAAGAAGGAGATTGTCCCTGATGGAGGCAAGTGTAATCACCTTGGGATGACCATCTACAGTGCTTTGAATTGTAACCTCTCCATTCACTGTTTTAGTCATGGATTTAGACCAGAACTGCTGAATGTGTGAGGTATACATTCTAGGGTTGATGAGATGGGCCACTCTAAAGTACGAAGACTTTAGAAAGGCCACAGCATCAGCAAACTCTACTGGTTCATCATGTAATAAAGCGATTTGATTATGATTAGCAGCAATTTTGAGAGGCATGATAAAGTTTGAAAATATTTTGAAGGTTTATAGAGGTGAGAGGTAGGTGGGATTTAGTCGAGATGGAGAGATGGACCGGCTAGTGAAGGGAATTAAGTTTTTATAGGCAAATTGGAGAGATGTGATTGGACCAAATATTCAAATTGCAAAAATATCAAAGATAAATCTTGATAAAAAATTTAATTTATTTGAAATAACAAAGTAAAGATTACCAATCAGCAAAGAAAGCGCCTTAAATATCTTTTAAAAACAATAAAATATTCCTTAACCAAAATTTGTGCAAGCAGGCCCAACGGCTATGAAAAGGGTAACGGTATTTTCGGTCAACGGTCAAACAGGGGAATGTTATGAAAGCAGGGGAAGCAAAAGGTGAAAGCATGGGAAACTTTCCTAGGGGTATTAGACTAGTCATGGAGAGACCAATGCTAACTAGCTCTGCTCTAATGCACACACTTGTATACACAAGATAGATACATAGAAACTCAAGAGTCCTCTATTCAGCAAAAGTCTCAGCACAAAAAGTCAACACATAAGTCATCCTGCACTTGGTCAGCCCAAGAAAAAATGCATACCCTAGTCACAATCCCTACCTGTTCCCTTACCTATGGTCAGTTAGTCTTGGCAATGTGTACCACACATCTGTATTTGAATAGCAAGTTGTTCTGATAGAGAAGTTTAAGCACCCATCATAGTGCCTCAAGGTTTCAGAGTTCTGACAAGCTTTGCAGCAAGTCCTCATCACCCTGAACCCTTACTCACCAATGGATATGATCTAAGATCATATATGAGCATCCTAAGGATACCCTGAGTCCTAAAGGTGTGACCTAACCTCCCCTTAAACATAGAGCATATACCTGATTCACCAATGAGACTAGTATGCACCACATGAAACTCTACATTGTTAGTCTAAAACCACATATAACCACTTTGTAAAAAGAACAAACCCAGTTTAAAGAGAAAAATTCTCTTAGCATGGGAATGAACCCCCAGCAGGGGAATCTGTGTTAAAAACAAGTGGAATAAAAAGTGATGGAAAAATTGACTAACAGTTATACAACAACAGCAGTAAAGCAACCCTGAATATACATGACATGATAGACATCAATTTTTAGGGAGTAACCATTCCAATACCTGCAACCAGGTACTGAAACCTCCCCACTTCAAAAGCTTTTGTTAAAAGATCAGAAACATTAAGTTCTGTATCAATTTTCTCAGGGACAATCAGTCCTTTCTCAAAACAATCTCTGATAAAGTGATGTCTAATTTCAATATGTTTAGTTTTGCTATGAAAAACAGGGTTCTTAATAATGCAAATGGTGCTGTTGTTGTCAATGAATATCTTGGTTTTAAGAAAGTTATACCCATAATCAAGCAGTTGATTTTGAACCCAAAGCACTTGACCACAGCATGCAGCAGCTGCTACATACTCAGCTTCAGTTGTGGATGTGGCCATAATAGTCTTCTTCTTACATTGCCAAGATATAAGTCTGCTTCCCAAAAATTGGCATCCCCCTGTTGTGGACTTCCTATCATTGTTGTCACCAGTATAGTCACTATCTGAGTAAGATATCAACTCAAATGGTGACTCTTTGGGATACCAAAGTCCTAAGGTTGGATGGCACTTTAGATACCTAAAAATCCTTTTTACAGCAAATAAGTGACACTCTGTTGGTGCCACCTGGTATCTTGCACATAAACAAACTGCAAACATGATGTCAGGTCTTGAAGCTGTGAGATACATAAGAGACCCAATCATAGATCTGTAGTTCCTGACATCAATAAGCTTTCTAGGACCATCTCTACCCCATGGATGATCCTTGTCCATTGGTGTGGACACCTTCTTTCCATCAGACATGCCAAACTTCTTCACAATCTCAGCCACATATTTGTCTTGTGAGATAAATATCCCATCTTTCCGCTGCTGAACTTGTAACCCCAAAAAGAAGTTTAGTTCTCCCATGGCACTCATTTGAAATTTATCCTGCATCAGTTTGGCAAACTCTTTGCTAAGCATAGAGTTAGTGGATCCAAAGATGATGTCATCAACATAGAATTGTACTAGCAGAAGGTCACCCTTTTGTTTCTTGGTGAACAGGTTCTGATCAATCTTCCCCCTGCTAAATCCATTATCTAAGATATATTTAGAGAGAGTACTATACCAGGCCCTGGGAGCTTGGTGAAGTCCATACATAGCCTTTTTCACCTTGTATACTTTGTCTGGATGTTCTGGGTCTTCAAACCCTGGAGGTTGCATAACATAGACTTCTTCATCAATGGTTCCATATAGGAAGGCACTTTTTACATCCATTTGGAAAACAGTAAAATCCATAAATGAAGCATAAGCAAGGAATAATCTAATGGCTTCAATCCTGGCAACTGGAGCAAATACCTCCTCATAGTCAATTCCTTCTTCCTGTGTATACCCTTGTGCCACCAGTCTTGCTTTGTTCCTGACAACTATCCCCCTTTCATCCTTTTTGTTCCTGAGTACCCACTTTGTCCCAATAGGCCTTGCCCATTTGGGACAATCTACTAGAATCCAAACATCTTGTATGTCAAACTGTAAGAGCTCTTCTTGCATGGCTTCAACCCAGCTTGGGTCATTTAAAGCCTGGAAAATCTTCTTTGGCTCTTCTTGTGACAAAAATGCAGTAAACAAACAACACTGCATGTTGTCATGATTGAACTTCATGGTGATGTTAGCAATGAAGCTGTGCTCCTTTGCTGTATACCTTGTATGTCTAGGGGCTTCAGGATCACCAATGATTTGAGAGATAGGGTGATCCTTATTGATTCTGTAGGTAGGTTGCATGATTACTTCTGTTTCATCTTCTTCCAAATCAGAATTGATGGGGCTATTTTGATTAGGAAAGAAGTCCTCAAAGAAACTTCCAAAAGATACAGCATGACCTAGAGATGGGTGCTGATGAGCTGAATGTAGCTCTGAGTAACTTGGGCCTCCACCTTGATTATTCTGATTCCACTGCTGGATATAATAGGACCATCAGATATGGGTGTAGATGATAAAATGAGTGGGGAATCTCTTTCTTCATCATTAGTATCATTAGCAACAGGATCCTTTGTGGAAGGGGAAGCAGTTGGTCTAGCAGGGGAATCCTGGATTCCACTGCCTTCAGCCATTCTGCTGCTTTCAGGAGGTGACACAGCAGGGGATGAGATTAGTTGTTCTTTTCCTAGAGAAGGATTATCTTCTTCATCAGTAGCTTCAATAGGAAATAGTGAGGGTACATTCATGTACCTCAGGGGTGACTTCTCTGCACCAGTTGGTTCGTGTGTACGTAAAATGTTAGTATTCTGCACTGCAATAGGTACATAATTCATAGATTTTGAAAGTAGTTCTATATCAAAGAACCAATCAGGACCTGTTTGAACATCTTCAGGTTTATCTTCAAGAAAGTTCACATGAAGATTTTCTGTGATTTTGCTTGTCTTCTTGTTGAAGACCCTATATCCCTTGCTGTTTAATGAATAACCCACAAAATATCCATCATCTCCCTTTTCACTAAACTTGCCCAGGTTGTCAATAGTGTTCAAAATGATCACATGACATCCAAAAGGTCTGAAGAAGTCAATTAAAGGAGGTCTTCCATTGAACAGCTGATAGGGGGTCTTGTTGTGTGCCTTAACCACCAAGGCCCTGTTTTGTACATAACAAGCAGTGGATACAGCTTCAGCCCAAAAGATAACTGGAAGTTTGGAATCAGACAGCATAGTTCTTGCAGCTTCAATGAGTGTCCTATTCCTTCTTTCTGCAACTCCATTCTGTTGAGGTGTTCTTGCAATGCTGAATTCCCTCTTGATTCCTTTGTTTATGCAGAAAGAGTCCAGTTTCTGATTTCTGAATTCACCACCATTATCTGATCTCATGGTTACTACCTTTATGCTTTTTGATAGGTCAATCTGATTGATGAACCCAATGAGTACATCAGCTGTGTCACTCTTCTGAAATAGAAAGAATGTCCATGTGAACCTTGAAAAATCATCAGTAATCACTAGGCAGTACCATTTCTTCATTATGCTTGCCACAGAAGTAGGACCAAAAAGATCCATATGCAGTAGTTCCAATGGCTTGGTGGAGGACATACTTGTTTTTGATTTGCAAGATGCTCTGTGTTGCTTCCCTTTCAGACAGGCAGCACAAGTATGATCATTGACAAAAGACTTGGAAGGAAGACCATGAACCAGATTATATTTCACTAGTTTGTTCATGTTCTTGAAATTAAGATGACCAAGTCTTCTATGCCATTTCTTACACTCATCTACTGAGGCTTTGGCAATGAAACAGGTTTCATTATCTTGGAGAGAGATGTCCTTGAGATCAATTGTGTACATGTTCTTTTGTCATGGTGTTCTGAGTACAATAGGAGTGTCTGGTGGTAAGACAAACTCCTTTCCTAACACCAGGCATTCAGTGTCAGTAAACAAGACAAAATTCTTGTTATCAGTCATCTGTGACACACTGAAGAGATTGTACTTGAGTTCTTTCACCAAGTAAACATTGTCAAAGGTCATCCCATTGGTGACAATAGTTCCTTTTCCTGTTATTGTTCCATGCCCATCTCCAAAAGAAACACCATCATTGTCATGCAGGGGCACAAAGTTAGACAGATAAGATTTTTTTCCAGTCATGCTTCTTGAGCATCCACTATCCTAATATGCTCTATCATCCCTTGTCTTCTTTGTCACCTGCAAAAAGAAAAACAAATTAGTTTTTCTTGGGGACCCAAGCCATTACAGACTTGGATCTACCTCGTGTATCAATGTAGGATAGCTTATCAAAAACTAGAGATACACCATTAGACTGAGTACCCCTTTTGGGTACCCAAACCCAACGAGCTGAGGCTTTCACAGCTTTTCCCCATCTACCCATGTTCCTAGAAGGCAAAACTTTGTTAGCAGGGGATACCCCAGTTTTAGCAGGGGAATCCCTATGCTTAGCAGAGAGAACCCATTTTTTGTTTTGGCCTCTATTCATGTGTTGGTAAGGTCTAGGGCCAGATCTATATGCATTATGAGGTGTTGGGGTAGTCACAGAAGTGTTGGGTTTGGTGTGAACATCATTCTCCTTTCTAAGTGCAGGAAACAATATATTTGTCAGTCACCCTGTTTCTTAAGGCATGGGCAACATACTTGGCAGGGGAAAAGGATTTTGCCCCTGCATTTAGAAGAATGGTTTTAGGTTGCATATCCTTTAAAGGATTTGCAGCCACCACTTCCATTGGTGCCTTACACTCTTGATAAGTGTGCTCAAAACTGCCACATGTGAAGCAGGGCTTGGTGTTAATCACAAAGTCTTCTCCTAACTAATGAGACTTTTGGTCATTCCAATTTCTTTGATTCCCTCTGACAGTCTTGTACATACCAGCATATTTAATGGTGGACTTAGGAGACTGTGATCTGGTTTTAGATTTGGGTGAGCTACTCTTAGAACTAGAATCACTACCAAAAAGTCCTTCTCTTGAAAATAGAACAGGGTTATCAATTTTCCATTGTTTTAAAGCAACCTGTTCCTTTTCAAAATCCCTAATAACACTAGTTTTCACTAGAGGCTCTTCAGTATCAAGATTATTAGGTATGTAAGCATTCAAGTCAAACTCAATATCATCCTGTTTTTGAAAACAAGGGAGACCGGTCCAAGACAGGTCTTTTCTAGGAAAAGGTGCATGGATGTTGGCAGGGGGTGGTGGTATGGTGGCATGCTCATTTTTAATCCCAAACCCTGTTTTGTCCCTAGGAGATTGACCAATTTCAACTGCTTTGATTAAATCTTTTGACGATTTTCCAAATTTTTCAACAGTTTCATCATCAATCTTTTTGTTAGATTTAAAAATTTCAAGTTCAGCAGTCAACTCCTTAATGGATTGGTCATTCTCTTTGGCATCTCTTTCTAGAATCACAATGTGATCCCTATAATCACTTTCTCTTTGCTTAAACTCTCTTATGGTGGACTCTAACTGTTCTAAAGCACGTCTATAATTATCAAGGTCATTGTCACAATTGATATAGTCGGCTTTTACCTTTCTGATTTGATCATTCAATGACTCAGTATTTTTCCTACAAGCTTTAGTACAATATGAATCGTCATATACCTCATTGTCAGAGCTGGAACTTGACATGGCCATTAGTGCAAACTCTTCTTCTTTTTCCTCAGCAACCAAAGCTTGATTTCTTTCCACATTCTCTGTCATGGCACTCTAGTCCCATCCACCTGATCCATCTATCCCCTGCATGGATACCATGGCTTTAGCACCAGAATCATCATCTCTGGTTTCCTTCCTATAGCTGTTCCCAGTCTTAGGTCCTCTGCATTCCCTTGCAAAATGACCCTTCTTGCCACAGTTATAGCATTCAACTTTTGTTTTGTCAAACCCAGCCACATCAGAGGGATTGATTGAGATCTTCTTCCCATACTTCTTGTAAAACCTGTTGGCTCTCATGCTAAGCAGAGCCATGTTCCACTTGATATCCATCTCTTCTAGCCCTTGCTTACTGATTCGACTTAGATCTTTGTGCAACACAGTAGATCCTTGTGGCCCTTGAGATGCTATAAACGCACAAGCAGTATCAAGGCTGAATGTAGCTGGCCTTTCTTCATCATAAGATGATCCAGACCTGGTAGCAGGGGAATAAGCAGCAGGGGCTACTTCAATTCCACTGGTTTTGGAGATTCCACTGCTTTGTGATATGAATGCCATGTTAGCAGGGGAATCAGTAGATCCACTTGAGTTGGTGGGAATCGTTCCTTTTGACTTCATCTCATTGACAACAGGTTCAAAAACTTTTAAGTTATTATATATGTCATCAATGTTCTTGTTGTCCAAGTCATCCTTATTCTGCCAAATTGCCTTGTAGACAAACCATTCTTTCTGGAGGCTGTTAAGAAACCTGGTATTCACCTGCTCTCTTGATACCTCAATATCAAAGAATTCCAACTGGGCCACCATATCTTGAATCCTATTGTAAATAGATCCAATTGATTCATCACCAATTGCTTTGAAAGAAGCAAAATCATCCAGCATTTGATTCTTCTTCTTCTTCTTTGTGGCTTCATTTCCTCCAAAGGTTGTGCCTATGGCTTCCCATAGTTCCTTAGCTGTTTTGTATTTTCTGAATCTTAGTTGATGTCTATCAGGTAGAGCCAACAGCAATGAGCTGTGAGCCCTGACATCATGCCTTCTGGCCAGTATTTCCTTATCACAAAGAGCAGCAGATTTCTTCTTGTCCTTACCTTTGGAACTTTCACCTTTCTCTTCTTCCTTGCCCTCTTCAACTGCTAACATTTTGTTGAATTGATCACCAAATTCTATGATCTCCCAGAGAACATAGTGTTCCATTTTCAGGTATTGTTGGATTCTGAATTCCCATAATTCAAAGTTTTCAGGATCCAATATAGGTAACTTGAGGTTATTGTGGTTGTTGCTGTTTGAGGAAGAGTCTGAAGACATGGTTGTTATGAGGGTTTTGTTCTTGATTTAGACAAAGTTTCTCAAAACAAGCTCTGATACCACTTGTTGATCCCAAAGTCAGATCTTAAACCTTAATAGCTTGTTTAAGGGTTGTGATAGAAAGAAAGAATTCAATCTAACACTAGAGAAACTTTGCAAAGCAAAGTAACTAAACAAGATGCGGAATATAATGTTTAGCACAAGAACAATATGATTGAAACGTTGAACTTTAATATATCAATGATATACGAATACCCTAAAATGGTATTAGGGTTTACAAAACCTTAAAGTAAGATAATGAGAGACAATTGAGAAAGACGCACTTTGCATGCTAACCTAGTGAGTCCTTTTATAGCCATAAGGACTCACGTACAAGATCACTACTAACAAACTTGGAAAGTATTAAGGAATAGTAACAGAAACGCGTAAAGATCTATTCCAATTTTATCTCTGACAGCAGGGCCTTTGACTTCAGCAGGGGAACCAATCCCCCTGCCTTTGTTATTTAGCAGGGGGAACTTATACTAGCAGGGGTACCGATAATCAATTAGCAGGGGTAACAAGTAAGTATAGAATTATTCCCAACAATTTGTTTAATATATGTAAGATTCCATGATTTATATATATAATTTTCTTCCAATCATAATAACTATAATTTTTTGTATATTTTTTAGAAAAACGTACCGGTTCGATTATAAAACCAATTTCTAAAACATTGACAAAAACAATAAGATATTTTAAAAATATTATACTACAATTGTTTTTTGAATAGGGGCGTGCCCAATCCCCCTCTTTATCCCCGCCACTGATCCAAGTTATAAAAATAAGACTGAAAGCCATAGAGTTAGTGTAAAACAGCAGCATTATCGTGTCTCTAATTCGAGGACGGATTTTTTTTTAGAGGGGAAGAGTTGTAAAACCCAAAATTATAAAGACGATCATTAACTTTCCTTCAAGTCTTCCGTTTTTTTCTCGATGCTAAAATAGCTACACTACGACATCTATATAATTTATTCTGAACAAATATCTCTATAATGGCATTACTAGTTTTATTATTCACAAGTTGGGATGCCAAACCTAGTCATTTTTGAAACTGTCATATAGGAGTCAACCGAAATATTAGCCATAATTAGCTCATTTGTTGATGTTATCTCAACTAATTGACGTAAGGAAATAAATTACGAAATTCATACAATGTAGACATAAGATTTGGGATCAGGGAATTAAAAGAGGCAAGAGTCACAAATTTGAACGAGTCAAACGAATGTGTCAGTAATCACATCCCCACGTATCTCGCCCATAACCACTTTAAAACCATCGCCTCTTAGAAGAATTCATACATCAAACCCTAAAATAACTTAATTGAACAAAACATGAAGGAAATAAAGTTGTGTCATATTCCGAGTTTGGTTCTAAATCTATGTCCGGTCCGTGCATGGGATCATCATGTTCACGTCACTTTGATGATTAAAGGTTAGAACTCCATATGGGTCGTGTTTCGATCCTAGTACACATCTCGACCGAGTTTCTAGAGTAGAAACCGTTCGCGATTGTTTTCGAGTTTGAGGTATGCTCACGTAAACTCAATCATGTCACGTATGAGGAGACGGTTCGGGTTTGTACGTTGGAAGTTCGAGTCCGAGCTTGGGACTGAGTTTCGGTCATATTTTATTCGCTTGGTGGTCGTGGTGTTCGATTTTTGATGCGTCCGTGTTTCCGTTTAGAGGTACCACACTAGCCATAAAATACTTTGCATGAAATAATACTAACAATTTTAAATACTATGTAATTGGTATGGTGATATAACAAAATACGACTTGTATTAGCTATAAGTTTTATATATGAACAATATTTGTGACATTGATCTTTGTAACTAAATAAAAAGATGGAAATATGATTCATAGTTTTGAATTTGGTTCTTTACCTTCCGAATGAAACCATACACGATGGTAGTATCAATAAAACTAAAATTGTTAATTACCATTCAAGACGAGATCGGGTTTTATTATAAACGGGTTTTAGATTTGTCAAAAGTAAAATTTTAAAATGAGAATTTAACTCTTACTTAAGCTTATACATTTTATAAAGGAGACATATAGTTTTTCAATATGTAACTAGTCATTAGATCATTCTACGTAATATGTGTAAGTATACCAGTTTAGACATTCGAACTTATTAGATGGAAAAGAAAATCATTGGCTAAAATTTCATTAGTCCATTCTATATTAACAAAGAGTAATAATTAACTGTAGATGATTTGTCGGAACATAGTTTGGAGTTGGTTACGTATCGACGTTTGTTAAGGTACGGATATATCTACTCTCTTTTTGGGCATTATTTATTTGTGAGGATTTTCCGTCCTTTCAGTAAGGACTTTCCTTCTATGCATGATTAGGATTTCCCGTCTGCAGCCAAATGTTTTCCCCACTATATGTTATAAATTATCTGAAATTATTTTAATAACTAAGATATTGCCTGAGCCTTTTATACAAGCATGACCAGTCAGTAGTACTAGTTATGGAGGTACCGTAACCATGACACTTGAGGCACCGGTGTCATGACTCACCTGCGGGAGAGTGATATCCCGCAGCGTTCCACTCAGTTCAGCTTGGCCATTTTATCAGTATTATTAGTGGGGCGTATAGATGCATCCTAGGCTTATGAGTTTACAATTATCAGGTTAATGTAGTGTGTGCTCTACATCCTTCACATTAGAGTTGATCCCTCCACCCAGCACAGTAATTCGAGGTCACCCCTCTACAGCATGACGAGGTCACCCCTCTATTTATTCATGCAGCAGTTGTTACAGCACGTGACCTATATAAGCTCTTGGCAATTAAAATACCGTAAATGCATGTTTTCAGATTTAATAGATAACAGTTCATCTTTATTATTTATAAATCAGACTTTTCAGATTATATACAGATTTCCGCTGCAACTTTACTTATCAGTCTTACAGCTTCAGTATTTTATCATCTGCTTCATTTCAGTATTTCTTATCATGCCTTATATCCGTTCACTGGGCGTTATGCTCAGCCCTAGTTCTGTTCATGTTCTAACGGCAGGTACACCAGGACACTCTTAGGATTCTGAGAGCATGTGCATTTGGATAGAAGCTATCTAGACTTCTTACTTTATGCACTTCTTACATTATTCTGCTTATTTGGACATTGTTTAGTCCTTTCCTTCAGCATTTACTTTTCATGTTTTGAGCTTATGTTTAGATTACCGATGTTTGATTCCGGTAATTCCTTTATGGTCAGTTAATGTTTTAGGACATTTACCTTATGCTTTGATGACACGCCATAAATACACGTAACGGTCCACTTATCCAAGTGGGATGTTACAGTTAGACAAAATCTAAAGTCATTTTGGTATACTGAACCAACCCGATCTCGATGAAAAAGAAATGAAGAGTGATGAAGGTAGTTGGTTTTCAAAACACATATGCATTACGATATAATTGTGGTTCCTTTAATACCAAAAAAATCCTTACCTTTTTCGATAACAACAATATTCAATCTCGTTGGAATAAAATATGCGTGAGATAATGTAAACGGGTTTACCAGTACCTAAAGGTAAAGGAAAAAGATTATTTATTTCTTCTTTAAAATTTTAATCAAAACTCTAGAAAATAGCAAATGAGAATGTGTAATGAATAATTTGTAATTTTCAAGTTTTGTCTTTATTGTCGTGTAATTTTCAAGTTTTGTCTTTATTGTCAGCAAAAGAGATTGCGAGTTTATTACAAGATTTTCTTATTACTTAAATAGGCAAATTTTGATTATATTTGGTGTATGGTGATACGATTTGTTTGTTTAGTAAGAGGCTCCGAATCTGAATTTGATTCGTACATTTGAATTTGAATACTTGGTAGAAAAGTCTGAATCCGGTTCTCATCTTAATATAAATAAGTGGTTGAGAAATACGAATCTGAATCAAATAAAACTGTTTGTTTTAGTAAAATGTCTAAATATGTTATAATATATTTTTAACAATTTAAATATAAAATGATTGCAATCGTGCAATAAATAAACTTTAGCAAATATTAAAAAAAGATAATATAGTCAACTTAGAGTTAAAAATACTTTAAATAAAATATGTAATTTCGTGTTTATTTGAAAAAATAAACATGTCAGACTTTAATATGAATTTTTTAAAACTATTAACTAAATGTGTCGCGTTAGATTTGAGAAAATATGAATCTCAGTCGGAACCTTTTAATTTGAACAAAATATGAATTTTCGGCATTGTATACTCTCTTTATCTAACAAAACATATCCAATACTTCTTTGAATACTTTAATATAAAAGACAAACGTGAAACAATAAAAAAAATCAAGAAATGAAGAAAAAAACATGAAAATAAAAAAAAGTAACAACAAAATAGTAAATAAGTTAAAACAAAAAAAATGAGAAAATCTTATAATAAAAAAGGCATTAAGAGGTGTTATGAGACCCCTTTCACATCTAGTTCATTAAGAGCTTTGTGTCTCTTACTGCCTCTTAATTATCAGAAAAAAAATAAACGCTCTTAACACTGATTGTCTCTTATTGCCTCTGACTGGCATGGAAAAAACAAACATTCTTAATGACCCAAATATTTGATCGCATCTGAATAAGTCATGTTAATATGCTGTTAAGAAGCATTTCAAAAAAACAAACACCGCCTTTGTTTGTGTGTCTTTTCAAGTAAGACGTGCTTATAAGTTTTGATATGATACAATTAGTTTGCTTCCATTGTAGTTTAAAATATGTTTAATGGTAACTCATATTTTCGCGGTATTCAGTGTCGCAATACGTGGGTATCCAGATATTTTGAACAATAGATCAACAACACATTAATTAAAATACTTATTATCACAACTGTATAGTGAAAAACATTTTCATTAAAATATACGCCATCAAATTTTTGACATCCGTAAATTTATTGTGAGAAAAGCGTACAATATATATATTCAAAGAACATATTGCGGAAAGAAAAATTCACGTATAGAGTCTTTGTTGCTACACTGTGCGAGTATCTTGCTAGTTAATTCTTTCAAAATGTTAGCTCAATCTTTTTTATATTCATAAGCATAAATTCATCTTCAATTAACAAAATAATAAACACAAATTCATCTTAAATTAACAAAATAATAAACGTTTTCATTATATGTAAACATATTCGTACTCCATTATAATGGATACTTTAATTTACAACTAAAAAATTATATTAGGATAAAATTTAAAAAATAAGCATGTATATAATTCAACCCGGTTGATCTTTAATACGTGATTTTAGTATGTGATTATGGTTATAATTTTTGTAAGAGAAATGTTAAAATCCTGTGACAATCCGTCAATTTATGATTGATATTTTATTCTCAAATATTATTTGAAAATATTATTTTAATGTTACAATATGAACTCACTTATTTTTGGGAAGAAATTTGGATTTACGTCTTGAAGTAGCATCGACTACGTTTAAACCGAAGGATTCAACGTTACGTGCTTACGTTTACATATACCGTTTTGGTGACAGTCCGACATTTCAGAAAATAAATTTATCCGTGAATATTATTTTGGAGTTTTAAATTTGTGTTGGTTCATAAACTCACAAATTTACGAGAAGAGATTAGGACTTACGATTTTATTTTAACGTCCTTTACGACTAAACCGGAAACCTTAGGATTTCGTATTTACGTTTTCGAACTCCGTTTTTGATGAGACAATTTTTATTAGATATGTTTTGTGCCGTTGATTCATAATTTATAAAAACGTTTTTCGTAAAACGACCCGAGGGCACGCAAATCAAGGAAACTAGAATCGAGAAATACCCGTAAATTAGTGGGATGGGACAAGTTTTACACTTGCCCACCCCACTAAGTGTGGCGTCCAACATAAGCCAACACACCAAAGGAGGTGTCAACTCCTTACAAGTATTACTACACTTGTCCTACACTTGTCTAAGTTAGCTTAACAATGAAGCCTTCCATCAACAAAACCACTAAGCTAAAACTAGCAACCTCATTTCACTACATGCAAAACAATCAATTTTCTCTCTTCCTCTCTCTAGCTTGCCGTCCCTCATCTCCACCAAAACACCCATTTCATACAAATTTTAACCATAAACATATGTTATAATTTACATATGTTAATCTCCATTCAAAAAGATGAAGATTGGTGCAAGTTATAACATCCAAGGAGGAGTATTCATGGTGTCTTGGGGCTGATTTTCCACAAGGAGTTTGTGAAGATTGGTGGTCATGAAGATGGTCTTGGTGCATCACAAGTTTCTCCATCAAAATCCATGTTTTGATCACAACCTACATCATCATGGTGGTATAAAGATTGTCCTCCTCATCTTCTTGTTATTTTGATTATGTAAACATGTATTTTATTTCCTATTGTATATGTATATGATGATTATATGATGATAAAAATATTATGTGGGGATTTGGTGTTGATAAATATGATTAAAAAGGTGAAAAACTATAAGAAACGAGGTTAAAATCTTGATTAATTTACATGGCTGTATAAAACAGTAAAGAAACAGGTCATGGACTGATAAAATAATGAAGTAGAATCCATTTACAGTAAGCTATGGGTCTTGTACACATGTGAGAGTTGGCCATGCAATGGAATCAAAGTAATGAGTGAGATATGATCAAAACAAGTTTAAGGTATAAATCTGAGGTTACTGTTTTGGACAATTTTTAGAAAATATTTAGAAGATGATTCAACATTAGATATAATAGAGTTAAATGTAGCACATATCATGTAGTTTATGTGATAAAAATTTGAGCTTCTATCTCCATATAGAACTCAAGATATGGCAGTTTTGGTGAAGATAAAAATAAAAATCAGATTTTTGGAAAATAAAGTATAATACTATTATATAAGCACTCAAAATTATATTGTATAAAATGTAAAGTTAAAACCCACTAACTCTTGGATTTTATTTATATAAATATGTACAATGATAAATAAGTGGACATTTTATAAAAATGGTAACTTGTTATGTTTTATAAGTAATAAAAACTATAAACTTGATTTTTACGACTTTTTCGGCTATCGTCGTAAAATTAACGTTTTTCGCCAAATAAAACTTAGACGACCAAACCCGTCTAATGTAAAGTTTATAAAAGTCCTATACTGATGTATAGGTAACTAAGACAAGTAAAAACCGATAAAACCCGAACTATAAGAAATACGGACATTTACGAGCTAACTAAACATATTGGACTAATAGTTGGACTTAAAAAGATAAATACTTGTAAAAAGAACTTATTGGACTTAACCCATTTAGGCCCAACTTGTAAAGTGTAGATACTGATAATGTAAGTATAACAAGGATTAATACAAGTTAAGAACTTATAATAGGCTTATTGGACCTAAAACACGTAAATGGGTAAAACGAGAAAACTAGTATAAAAGTTATCGACACATAACTCTAAAATGAGTAAACGAGAATATGTAAACCCACTTGATCATCATATATATATAATCATCATATGTATACATAATTGTTATTTTTATAAAGTCATTGGACAAGAGTCTAAGACCGAGTATTATTTGTCTAGGTTTCCGTGATTGAAGCACGTACCGTACGTCCGAATTGCCGACAACCCGCTTTCCCACATCAACGTGAGTTCATAGCCTCGCACTCTTTTAAATGTTTTTATAAATGTTTTATAAACCCGCGAGGGAGATAACATGTTAGTTTTATAAAATAGGACACCATTTGTCCCGATTGTTTGTTTATTGATTTTGGACCCGAATGATTGAATGACCCGATTGTATGACCCGATAAATGATTAATGGACCCGATAGATGAAATAAAATGGATTATTAAAGTTAGGTTATGTCACTAAAAGTCCAATTAGCATGAATTGTGAACTACCGGGAGTTGGTAGACGCTTATGCATTTAATAGTACTATTTGGGGACGATCACCCCAGTTCGCGCCTTGACGGTTGATCCCCGTCGTGCCACATTGATTGGTAAGCGAATTTATGTATGAGAAGATTTCCATAGTGTGACCTTTGTGACGACACGCTACTTTAGATGGGCAAAATTGGTATCGGGTTAGCTACCCGTTGTTGGTTTAGTAAGGTAACAATGTCATGCGACTTATAATAATCCAAAACTAACGAAATACTACTAGACGCTCCGAGTTACGATGTATTGCCTGACTAGCAATACAGGGTCATACTATTGATATTATGTTTGTGTTTTGGTTTTCATAACCATATTCATATAACGGTTTTTGGTTTCATACAACGTCATAAGACGTATTGTATTATGTTTTTACGACATTGGCTCGTATAATAATTTTTTAAGGCAAATGCCTATATTATGATTTTCGATAAGGATTTATATAAAATGACTTTGGCTATTTTATGGCCTATTACAAAGATTTGTATAAAATGATTTTGGCTATTTTACGGCCTATTACAATGATTTGTACGAATTGATTTTTGGTACTAATTTTATACCAAAGTTATATTGATGGAATTTATTAAACTCTATGAATTCACTCGGCATTATCGCTGACCTTTTCTTTTAACATGTTTTATCTCAGGTACTTGAAGGTAATTCTCGGGAAGACGACAAGAATTCATGGCCCGCACTTAAACAATATTTTCCATTCAAATACTTTGTAAAACTTTGTATGAATTATAATGACTTGGGACCGATGTAACTTTGATATTTATGAATGGAAATGCTTTATTAATAAACGACGCGATTTTTATGCGTTTTCTATGATGTGAGTAATGTGCTATCCCGTAACACCAACGAGTCTTCCGCTGTATTGAGTTGTATAAATTTGGGGGTGTTACAGTTTGGTACCAGAGCTCTCGTTATAGAGAACGAAAGATTTTAAAACCAAGGTTTTGAACAAAACATTTCAAAATCTTTTAACTAAAAACATTTTTCTAAAAATGTCTAAAAATCTTTTGACTATAACGGTGCCGAAGAATTCCCGAGTTACCGACAAGGCCAAGACTGAGAAGTGTTATTTTAATATATATATAACTTGGATTATATATATATGATGTAATTTTATTACATGATTGTTTGATGATTAATTTGATTTTTATACGAGGTATTTATACGACGTAGATTGTCACAAGTAACCCTAAATCCCCTAGTAAATTAATTGAAGCTATTCTCGTAGGAATTCTAGCTATCCTAGATCTAAATCAAGTTGCGGATATTTATGATCCCAACAAATGGTTGATATTCGTAGAAATGTAGATATTAGTTGATTATGATATTGAAAAAGAATTGGCGAGATTAAAACTGATATCGATGTCATGACGATCTTTCCTTATAGAGTGGAGTTTGACAAAACGTTATCACCTAGAGAGATGTCATCTGACTTGTTGTCATCCAATTCTTAAATTGAAATCGAAAGGGTGAATGTTGCACTTGAGGCTGTTATTGGAACCATTACCCAGAAGCCTCATGCCACTAATACCTTTCCGAGAAGTTTAACTGAATGACCGAGTCATTTCATATTAATGACTCATTTGATAATTGTTGTTGTAAGAGATATAGGATTGGAAATTAAGTGTTGTTCATATCGAGCTTTTATTGCCTATTAAGGCCGAAGAATAAGGTTATAAGTATTGGAGAATGAGGTAGGATATCGAATTGAGTATAAAATTGATTGAAACTTGAATAAAGTAAAATTTAACTTGTATGGGATATAAGATTGTTAAGAGGAAGTCGTTAAGTTTTGTGATTGAATTATAAGGATTTAATTGATTGTTGATTCATGTTAAGGGTTGTTCCTAGACCATTGTCCACTAACGAGGATGCCCAGTGTCCAAGAAATAAATTGAAGAAATCTTCTTCTGAATTGAGACCGATGGATCTTTCGGGACATATGGAACACCTAATGACTCTTGTAGATTAGTATTCATTGTAGTATCTTTTAAAAATCCCTAACTTAACTGAGATATCAGTTGGTAGGATGAGTTTAGTAAATTGTATGACATAGTGACACGTAATGTGTTACGGTACAATTTGACTTGTTTGTGATTAATGGAAAGACTACCTTTGATTGCTAAATTCTACGTGTATCGATGTTATCTATCTTTTCTTGCTTCTTCCTAATGTTAGCATTAGTGATGCAACCATTGAGCAAGTACTCATCTCGAATTGAGTTACGTTGTGGATTATTCTTTTGAGTGCCATCGAGATCATGAACCTCATGATTAATTGACTAAGCTCATTTCCTATCATATTGAAGTTAGTTCTTGGTGAACAACTTTTCATCACTCTTTTGCAGATCACTAATTGTTTTTACAAAGTTAAAACAGTATCCTTTGAGAAAATTTAATTTTCATCACAATAAGGATTATTCAAAGTGAGGTTTATAAGTGATTGTTATCGAAATGAGGTTGTTTATGAAACACTTTGGAAACTTAATTATTTCCATAACAAAGAAAATCTTTGTATATTTATTTTTGATTCTTATTTAAGAATTAAGCATGAAAATGTTTTTATTATAAACATGATGATAAAATTTTGACGAACTGAGTATTGCATCGTTAATCTTGAAATTGTATATAGTTGCGCGCCTACATACAATTTGGAATGAACCATGCAAGGCTGATTAGTAGTCACCATAAAACTAATGAATAAACACTACATATTCGTCGAAGATTGTGAAAGATTAAATTGTATGAGATCTGCAAAAAGTGCAAAATAGGGACATATTTTTAGGGACACCTACATATGTGCCTGTAGCATCTATTCTTCTGAATCGAATTTACTCATCTTTGGAAATTGTCTTATTTGACAATTGACAATTCTTTCTTGTCCAATTCTCCCGTAGTGAGGTTCTTAGGAAAAGTATCTAATTACCGAGTGTTGATACCCGACTGGATGTATCGACGTTCCTATCATTTCTTTTGATTAGAATTCATTTGAAGGACCTGGGTAACGATCCGAGGAGCTTTCGAATGCGTACTCAAATTATGAAAACATGGGATATATTCATATTCGTTAAATGTTTTCGTCTGTATCTGATTTGAAATTCTATCGCATAGATTATGCGTTAACCATACTCTTTAGATAGTAGTTGTGTCTCCATATATCCTTGAATTTGTGAAGGATTATGAGTTATTATTAGTCTTTTGAGAAGTTCACATCTTATCGACGGCAACGAAACTGGAAAGTTAGTAATGCCAGTAGAATGGATTGATTGATTATGACATGACGAAATTGTCTTAATTGATGGGAACTCGAATAGAATTCCCCTAAATGATAAGATGTTGATTATCAAAAGTGAAATAAATAATTCTTGATGGATGACCATATCATGTATTTAGACTTGGGATTATACCGTAAATGGTTGTGAATTAGTTATAAATATTATAATCTAGAAAGAATCTAATATGAATTTATTAAAAGATGTTTTCGTTATCTGAAACTTTAGGAAATATTTGTTGGTGAATTACCTAGATTTTTGCCATTAAGGCAAGTTGAATTTGGTATTGATTATATTCCCGGTGTTGTACCTGTGACATGTGCACTGTACGTCAGCACCATCTGAATTAAAGGAATTACCGTACAACTGAAAGAGTTGTCGGAGAAAGATATCATTATACCAAGCCTGTCATAATGAAGAGCTATGGTGTTATCATTCCTTATATTTATATATTACTGTGAACTAAGTAAATTGACAATCGAAAACGATATCCATAACTCGAAATGGAAGATTTTTTCGATCATTTACAAGGTTCTTGCGTATGTTCTAAAGATTTGATCTACGGCATGGTTATTATCAACTTCGCATCTGCGGAAAAGATTATGTATTCCAATCACTACATCCGGTACTTGTAATGAACATTATGAGTTTCACGTGATGTCGTTTGGATTGACTAATACACATGTAGCATTCAGAAATTGGTGAATCACGTGTGTAGGCTGTAATTTGATAAATTCATGCTTGTGATCATTAAGGATCATTTGTTTGTTTATAAGAATAAGAATGAGTTAATAATTATTTATAGATTGCCCTGATTTGGCCGAACAATGAAAACCTATACCTTAAATATTTAACATGTGATTAAGGACTTAATCCTTTATATGATTTAACCGTGTGATTAATAGATAATGGAAGCTATATTGACTTTTCAAAAATTAGAACCATTAACGCTTAGGGATTAAAAACTTAATCCTTTACATAAAATGACCGTTGGATTAATAATGGTAAGATGTATGCATATAGACTCTTCAAAAATTAAGAGCCCTTTTAAGACTTTGGATTTTACCAAAAAGAAATGGAAATATGTTTTGACAAATGTTTTAACAAAGGATTTTTAAAGGGATTATTCCCTTATACACAAACCATTTAACTAAACTTCTGTTTAGGGGTAAATGTTTGTGTATACCTCAAGATAACTTAAGAAGGATTGAGTAAAACCATTTATACCATAACTTGAAAACTTAAAACGACAATTTTTGCTTTTCAACTAAGAAAACTTTGACCAAAGTATAAACAAAGATTTTTCGAACGTTTACGGATCTTGCTAAATATTTTCGATAAATCAACAAAAATCTTGTTAATTAAATTCAAATTTATTTTTGAACATTTTATATAATTGGTCGAACTAAGAAATTTAAAATTTTTACGTTTACGTTTCATAAAAATTAACTAATAATTATTTAGTTAATTATAATAATTATCGACGCTTTAGACGACGGATTGAGTAAAACGGATAAAAATGATAGATGAGACGAAACTGAAACTTAGAAAATATGAAGAAAAGTGAACGTAATTTCTGACGCATAATATAGAAAGAATATCTGAGTAAATTGTGGACATGATAATTATTTATCTGGAAAAGTGAATGTAGATACTGACACATTATGTATAAAATATAAAGAACCAATTAGGACATGTTCCTTAATAATGAAGGTGCAAAATAAATTGCCGAACAATATAAAAATAAACGATGTTTGTAAGAAGGAATAATATAGGTTATAAAAGAGGTTCGCGGCTAATGTGAACCATTAAAATTGAGAAGCCGATAGCGTTAAATGTTTTAAAAACCACATGTGATTGTCTAAATATGGAGGATTGTGAGATATAGTTATGTTGGAATTTGTAAGTATAAGTATTATATGTATGTCATTTTTGACTAAAAGTATCTTTGTCTGAAGAAATTGTACTAATGAAAATTATGAAGGCAGACATCGCCTCATACATTAGTAAACGTCTAGCTATTGCAAAGGTCATCATCTGAATTTGATTTGATTTGGGTCATCGTCGACAGACTGACCAAATCTGCTAATATCATTCCCGTTAATAATAAATGCAAAAGAGTTATGTAAACATAGTGTGCCTGTATCGAACATCTTTATCAAGATCCTCGCTTCGGATCGAATTTCTAGAGAATTGCTCAGAAATCATTGAGAACGAACCTTGATGAGAGTACTATGTACCACCCCAATCGAAGGGACGAGGTAAAGTAACGATACAAAGTAATATAAGTGCTATTTTATGTTTGAATGAATGACCTTTGGTAATGAATCGTATAATCGCTTTCCTTTGGAAGGATTACCATTGATAATCATCGTATTAGGATTGAGATCGAATCTTGTTAGGATCTAAATCTTAGAGCATCTGTAAGTAAGAGTTGAGATGAAGACATCCGACATACACCCATTGTGAGTTGGACATATCTTTTAGGTTTAAGATTTCCTATGATGGCGAACCTAACCTTTCAAAATACCCGACCCGCGAGACCTGAAGTGATTGTTGAAATTAGGATTTGATTTTTGACTGCCGATAGTGGGCAGGAGGTTATGTGAATGTGAAATATAGATCTTGAGGTGCCAAATGGGTAGCGAAGTTATGCCACAATTTTTAACCTTGGAAAAAAATGAATTCATGATCTGACAAATCATGGGATATAAGTCCCCGTTGTATGGGACCATTGAGATGACGTAAAAGTTGGGATTGAAAGGCATATAAGCTGGATCTACCCTAGGACTTCAAGGACTGCGTAAATTATGTTTCGTAAATCGAACTTGATGGAATATCTATCAAGTGAAAATCTGATTGTTCTTAATCAAGCTTAGATCGGCGAAAAGTTGCATTCATCAGAAACCCGTGAACATCATGGATAGAGAAAGTAAGTCAACATTTAGCCTGATCTTATTCCCGTAGTTATGTTTGATGAAACTCGCGTATTATAATGGATTACACTTGTGAGAAAAGATCGAATGTGGAGGAAATACCCACATGGCTTTAACTCTATAAGAAGCGAGTAGTAAGGTAAGATGATCTTTGAGGACAAAGATCCTGTTTAGGGGTAAATGCTGTGACAATCCGTCAATTTATGATTGATATTTTATTCTCAAATATTATTTGAAAATATTATTTTAATGTTACAATATGAACTCACTTATTTTTGGGAAGAAATTTGGATTTACGTCTTGAAGTAGCATCGACTACGTTTAAACCGGAGGATTCAACGTTACGTGCTTACGTTTACATATACCGTTTTGGTGACAGTCCGACATTTCAGAAAATAAATTTATCCGTGAATATTATTTGGAGTTTTAAATTTGTGTTGGTTCATAAACTCACAAATTTACGAGAAGAGATTAGGACTTACGATTTTATTTTAACGTCCTTTACGACTAAACCGGAAACCTTAGGATTTCGTATTTACGTTTTCGAACTCCGTTTTTGATGAGACAATTTTTATTAGATACGTTTTGTGCCGTTGATTCATAATTTATAAAAACGTTTTTCGTAAAACGACCCGAGGACACGCAAATCGAGGAAACTAGAATCGAGAAATACCCGTAAATTAGTGGGATGGGACAAGTTTTACACTTGCCCACCCCACTAAGTGTGGCGTCCAACATAAGCCAACACACCAAAGGAGGTGTCAACTCCTTACAAGTATTACTACACTTGTCCTACACTTGTCTAAGTTAGCTTAACAATGAAGCCTTCCATCAACAAAACCACTAAGCTAAAACTAGCAATCTCATTTCACTACATGCAAAACAATCAATTTTCTCTCTTCCTCTCTCTAGCTTGCCGTCCCTCATCTCCACCAAAACACCCATTTCATACAAATTTTAACCATAAACATATGTTATAATTAACATATGTTAATCTCCATTCAAAAAGATGAAGATTGGTGCAAGTTATAACATCCAAGGAGGAGTATTCATGGTGTCTTGGGGCTGATTTTCCACAAGGAGTTTGTGAAGATTGGTGGTCATGAAGATGGTCTTGGTGCATCACAAGTTTCTCCATCAAAATCCATGTTTTGATCACAACCTACATCATCATGGTGGTATAAAGATTTTCCTCCTCATCTTCTTGTTATTTTGATTATGTAAACATGTATTTTATTTCCTATTGTATATGTATATGATGATAAAAATGTTATGTGGGGATTTGGTGTTGATAAATATGATTAAAAAGGTGAAAAACTATAAGAAACAAGGTTAAAATCTTGATTAATTTACATGGCTGTATAAAACAGTAAAGAAACAGGTCATGGACTGATAAAATGATGAAGTAGAATCCATTTACAGTAAGCTATGGGTCTTGTACACATGTGAGAGTTGGCCATGCAATGGAATCAAAGTAATGAGTGAGATATGATCAAAACAAGTTTAAGGTATAAATCTGAGGTTACTGTTTTGGACGATTTTTAGAAAATATTTAGAAGATGATTCAACAGTAGCTATAAGAGAGTTAAATGTAGCACATATCATGTAGTTTATGTGATAAACATTTGAGCTTCTATCTCCATATAGAACTCAAGATATGGCAGTTTTGGTGAAGATGAAAATAAAAATCAGATTTTTGGAAAATAAAGTATAATACTATTATATAAGCACTCAAAATTATATTGTATAAAATGTAAAGTTAAAACCCACTAACTCTTGGATTTTATTTATATAAATATGTACAATGATAAATAAGTGGACATTTTATAAAAATGGTAACTTGTTATGTTTTATAAGTAATAAAAACTATAAACTTGATTTTTACGACTTTCTCGGCTATCGCCGTAAAATTAACGTTTTTCGCCAAATAAAACTTAGACGACCAAACCCGTCTAATGTAAAGTTTATAAAAGTCCTATACTGATGTATAGGTAACTAAGACAAGTAAAAACCGATAAAACCCGAACTATAAGAAATACGGACATTTACGAGCTAACTAAACATATTGGACTAATAGTTGGACTTAATAAGATAAATACTTGTAAAAAGAACTTATTGGACTTAACCCATTTAGGCCCAACTTGTAAAGTGTAGATACTGATAATGTAAGTATAACAAGGATTAATACAAGTTAAGAACTTATAATAGGCTTATTGGACCTAAAACACGTAAATGGGTAAAACGAGAAAACTAGTATAAAAGTTATCGACACATAACTCTAAAATGAGTAAACGAGAATATGTAAACCCACTTGATCATCATATATATATAATAATCATATGTATACATAATTGTTATTTTTATAAAGTCATTGGAGAAGAGTCTAAGACCGAGTATTATTTGTCTAGGTTTCCGTGATTGAAGCACGTACCGTACGTCCGAATTGCCGACAACCCGCTTTCCCACATCAACGTGAGTTCATAACCTCGCACTCTTTTAAATGTTTTTATAAATGTTTTATAAACCCGCGAGGGAGATAACATGTTAGTTTTATAAAATAGGACACCATTTGTCCCGATTGTTTGTTTATTGATTTTGGACCCAAATGATTGAATGACCCGATTGTATGACCTGATAAATGATTAATGGACCCGATAGATGAAATAAAATGGATTATTAAAGTTAGGTTATGTCACTAAAAGTCCCATTAGCATGAATTGTGAACTACCGGGAGTTGGTAGACGCTTATGCATTTAATAGTACTATTTGGGGACGATCACCCCAGTTCGCGCCTTGACGGTTGATCCTCGTCGTGCCACATTGATTGGTAAGCGAATTTATGTATGAGAAGATTTCCATAGCGTGACCTTTGTGACGACACGCTACTTTAGATGGGCAAAATTGGTATCGGGTTAGCTACCCGTTGTTGGTTTAGTAAGGTAACAATGTCATGCGACTTATAATAATCCAAAACTAACGAAATACTACTAGACGCTCCGAGTTACGATGTATTGCCTGACTAGCAATACAGGGTCATACTATTGATATTATGTTTGTGTTTTGGTTTTCATAACCATATTCATATAACGGTTTTTGGTTTCATACAACGTCATAAGACGTATTGTATGATGTTTATACGACATTGGCTCGTATAATAATTTTTTAAGGCAAATGCCTATATTATGATTTTCGATAAGGATTTATATAAAATGACTTTGGCTATTTTATGGCCTATTACAAAGATTTGTATAAAATGATTTTGGCTATTTTACGGCCTATTACAATGATTTGTACGAATTGATTTTTGGTACTAATTTTATACCAAAGTTATATTGATGGAATTTGTTAAACTCTATGAATTCACTCGGCGTTATCGCTGACCTTTTCTTTTAACATGTTTTATCTCAGGTACTTGAAGGTAATTCTCGGGAAGACGACAAGAATTCATGGCCCGCACTTAAACAATATTTTCCATTCAAATACTTTGTAAAACTTTGTATGAAATATAATGACTTGGGACCGATGTAACTTTGATATTTATGAATGGAAATGCTTTATTAATAAACGACGCGATTTTTATGCGTTGTCTATGATGTGAGTAATGTGCTATCCCGTAACACCAACGAGTCTTCCGCTGTATTGAGTTGTATAAATTTGGGGGTGTTACAGTTTGGTACCAGAGCTCTCGTTATAGAGAACGAAAGATTTTAAAACCAAGGTTTTGAACAAAACATTTCAAAATCTTTTAACTAAAAACATTTTTCTAAAAATGTCTAAAAATCTTTTGACTATAACGGTGCCGAAGAATTCCCGAGTTACCGACAAGGCCAAGACTGAGAAGTGTTATTTTAATATATATATATAACTTGGATTATATATATATGATGTAATTTTATTACATGATTGTTTGATGATTAATTTGATTTTTATACGAGGTATTTATACGACGTAGATTGTCACAAGTAACCCTAAATCCCCTAGTAAATTAATCGAAGCTATTCTCGTAGGAATTCTAGCTATCCTAGATATAAATCAAGTTGCGGATATTTATGATCCCAACAAATGGTTGATATTCGTAGAAATGTAGATATTAGTTGATTATGATATTGAAAAAGAATTGGCAAGATTAAAACTGATATCGATGTCATGACGATCTTTCCTTATAGAGTGGAGTTTGACAAAACGTTATCACCTAGAAAGATGTCATCTGACTCGTTGTCATCCAATTCTTAAATTGAAATCGAAAGGGTGAATGTTGCACTTGAGGCTGTTATTGGAAACATTACCCAGAAGCCTCATGCCACTAATACCTTTCCGAGAAGTTTAACTGAATGATCGAGTCATTTCATATTAATGACTCATTTGATAATTGTTGTTGTAAGAGATATAGGATTGGAAATTAAGTGTTGTTCATATCGAGCTTTTATTGCCTATTAAGGCCGAAGAATAAGGTTATAAGTATTGGAGAATGAGGTAGGATATCGAATTGAGTATAAAATTGATTGAAACTTGAATAAAGTAAAATTTAACTTGTATGGGATATAAGATTGTTAAGAGGAAGTCGTTAAGTTTTGTGATTGAATTATAAGGATTTAATTGATTGTTGATTCATGTTAAGGGTTGTTCCTAGACCATTGTCCACTAACGAGGATGCCCAGTGTCCAAGAAATAAATTGAAGAAATCTTCTTCTGAATTGAGACCGATGGATCTTCCGGGACATATGGAACACCTAATGACTCTTGTAGATTAGTATTCATTGTAGTATCTTTTAAAAATCCCTAACTTAACTGAGATATCAGTTGGTAGGATGAGTTTAGTAAATTGTATGACATAGTGACACGTAATGTGTTACGGTACAATTTGACTTGTTTGTGATTAATGGAAAGACTACCTTTGATTGCTAAATTCTACATGTATCGATGTTATCTATCTTTTCTTGCTTCTTCCTAATGTTAGCATTAGTGATGCAACCATTGAGCAAGTACTCATCTCGAATTGAGTTACGTTGTGGATTATTCTTTTGAGTGCCATCGAGATCATGAACCTCATGATTAATTGACTAAGCTCATTTCCTATCATATTGAAGTTAGTTCTTGGTGAACAACTTTTCATCACTCTTTTGCAGATCACTAATTGTTTTTACAAAGTTAAAACAGTATCCTTTGAGAAAATTTAATTTTCATCACAATAAGGATAATTCAAAGTAAGGTTTATAAGTTATTGTTATCGAAATGAGGTTGTTTATGAAACACTTTGAAAACTTAATTATTTCCATAACAAAGAAAATCTTTGTAAATTTATTTTTGATTCTTATTTAAGAATTAAGCATGAAAATGTTTTTATTATAAACATGATGATAAAATTTTGACGAACTGAGTATTGCATCGTTAATCTTGAAATTGTATATAGTTGCGCGCCTACATACAATTTGGAATGAACCATGCAAGGCTGATTAGTAGTCACCATAAAACTAATGAATAAACACTACATTTTCGTCGAAGATTGTGAAAGATTAAATTGTATGAGATCTGCAAAAAGTGCAAAATAGGGACATATTGTTAGGGACACCTACATATGTGCCTGTAGCATCTATTCTTCTGAATCGAATTTACTCATCTTTAGAAATTGTCTTATTTGACAATTGACAATTCTTTCTTGTCCAATTCTCCCGTAGTGAGGTTCTTAGGAAAAGTATCTAATTACCGAGTGTTGATACCCGACTGGATGTATCGACGTTCCTATCATTTCTTTTGATTAGATTTCATTTGAATGACCTGGGTAACGATCCGAGGAGCTTTCGAATGCGTACTCAAATTATGAAAACATGGGATATATTCATATTCGTTAAATGTTTTCGTCTGTATCTGATTTGAAATTCTATCGCATAGATTATGCGTTAACCATACTCTTTAGATAGTAGTTGTGTCTCCATATATCCTTGAATTTGTGAAGGATTATGAGTTATTATTAGTCTTTTGAGAAGTTCACATCTTATCGACGGCAACGAAACCGGAAAGTTAGTAATGCCAGTAGAATGGATTGATTGATTATGACATGACGAAATTGTCTTAATTGATGGGAACTCGAATAGAATTCCCCTAAATGATAAGATGTTGATTATCAAAAGTGAAATAAATAATTCTTGATGGATGACCATATCCTGTATTTAGACTTGGGATTATACCGTAAATGGTTGTGAATTAGTTATAAATATTATAATCTAGAAAGAATCTAATATGAATTTATTAAAAGATGTTTTCGTTATCTGAAACTTTAGGAAATATTTGTTGGTGAATTACCTAGATTTTTGCCATTAAGGCAAGTTGAATTTGGTATTGATTATATTCCCGGTGTTGTACCTGTGACATGTGCACTGTACGTCAGCACCATCTGAATTAAAGGAATTACCGTACAACTGAAAGAGTTGTCGGAGAAAGATATCATTATACCAAGCCTGTCATCATGAAGAGCTATGGTGTTATCATTCCTTATATTTATAGATTACTGTGAACTGAGTAAATTGACAATCGAAAACGATATCCATAACTCGAAATGGAAGATTTGTTCGATCATTTACAAGGTTCTTGCGTATGTTCTAAAGATTTGATCTACGGCATGGTTATTATCAACTTCGCATCTGCGGAAAAGATTATGTATTCCAATCACTACATCCGGTACTTGTAATGAACATTATGAGTTTCACGTGATGTCGTTTGGATTGACTAATACACATGTAGCATTCAGAAATTGGTGAATCACGTGTGTAGGCTGTAATTTGATAAATTCATGCTTGTGATCATTAAGGATCATTTGTTTGTTTATAAGAATAAGAATGAGTTAATAAATATTTATAGATTTCCCTGATTTGGCCGAACAATGAAAACCTATACCTTAAATATTTAACATGTGATTAAGGACTTAATCCTTTATATGATTTAACCGTGTGATTAATAGATAATGGAAGCTATATTGACTTTTTAAAAATTAGAACCATTAACGCTTAGGGATTAAAAACTTAATCCTTTACATAAAATGACCGTTGGATTAATATGGTAAGATGTATGCATATAGACTCTTCAAAAATTAAGAGCCCTTTTAAGACTTTGGATTTTACCAAAAAGAAATGGAAATATGTTTTGACAAATGTTTTAACAAAGGATTTTTAAAGGGATTATTCCCTTATACACAAACCATTTAACTAAACTTCTGTTTAGGGGTAAATGTTTGTGTATACCTCAAGATAACTTAAGAAGGATTGAGTAAAACCATTTATACCATAACTTGAAAACTTAAAACGACAATTTTTGCTTTTCAACTAAGAAAACTTTGACCAAAGTATAAACAAAGATTTTTCGAACGTTTACGGATCTTGCTAAATATTTTCGATAAATCAACAAAAATCTTGTTAATTAAATTCAAATTTATTTTTGAACATTTTATATAATTGGTCGAACTAAGAAATTTAAAATTTTTACGTTTACGTTTCATAAAAATTAACTAATAATTATTTAATTAATTATAATAATTATCGACGCTTTAGACGACGGATTAAGTAAAACGGATAAAAATGATAGATGAGACGAAACTGAAACTTAGAAAATATGAAGAAAAGTGAACGTAATTTCTGCCGCATAATATAGAAAGAATATCTGAGTAAATTGTGGACATGATAATTATTTATCTGGAAAAGTGAATGTAGATACTGACACATTATGTATAAAATATAAAGAACCAATTAGGACATGTTCCTTAATAATGAAGGTGCAAAATAAATTGCCGAACAATATAAAAATAAACGATGTTTGTAAGAAGGAATAATATAGGTTATAAAAGAGGTTCGCGGCTAATGTGAACCATTAAAATTGAGAAGCCGATAGCGTTAAATGTTTTAAAAACCACATGTGATTGTCTAAATATGGAGGATTGTGAGATATAGTTATGTTGGAATTTGTAAGTATAAGTATTATATGTATGTCATTTTTGACTAAAAGTATCTTTGTCTGAAGAAATTGTACTGATGAAAATTATGAAGGCAGACATCGCCTCATACATTAGTAAACGTCTAGCTATTGCAAAGGTCATCATCTGAATTTGATTTGATTTGGGTCATCGTCGACAGACTGACCAAATCTGCTAATATCATTCCCGTTAATGATAAATGCAAAAGAGTTATGTAAACATAGTGTGCCTGTATCGAACATCTTTATCAAGATCCTCGCTTCGCATCGAATTTCTAGAGAATTGCTCAGAAATCATTGAGAACGAACCTTGATGAGAGTACTATGTACCACCCCAATCGAAGGGACAAGGTAAAGTAACGATACAAAGTAATATAAGTGCTATTTTATGTTTGAATGAATGACCTTTGGTAATGAATCGTATAATCGCTTTCCTTTGGAAGGATTACCATTGATAATCATCGTATTAGGATTGAGATCGAATCTTGTTAGGATCTAAATCTTAGAGCATCTGTAAGTAAGAGTTGAGATGAAGACATCCGGACATACACCCATTGTGAGTTGGACATTTCTTTTAGGTTTAAGGTTTCCTATGATGGCGAACCTAACCTTTCAAAATACCCGACCCGCGAGACCTGAAGTGATTGTTGAAATTAGGATTTGATTTTTGACTACCGATAGTGGGCAGGAGGTTATGTGAATGTGAAATATAGATCTTGAGGTGCCAAATGGGTAGCGAAGTTATGCCACAATTTTTAACCTTGGAAAAAAATGAATTCATGATCTGACAAATCATGGGATATAAGTCCCCGTTGTATGGGACCATTGAGATTACGTAAAAGTTGGGATTGAAAGGCATATAAGCTGGATCTACCCTAGGACTTCAAGGACTGCGTAAATTATGTTTCGTAAATCGAACTTGATGGAATATCTATCAAGTAAAAATCTGATTGTTCTTAATCAAGCTTAGATCGGCGAAAAGTTGCATTCATCAGAAACCCGTGAACATCATGGATAGAGAAAGTAAGTCAACATTTAGCCTGATCTTATTCCCGTAGTTATGTTTGATGAAACTCGCGTATTATAATGGATTACACTTGTGAGAAAAGATCGAATGTGGAGGAAATACCCACATGGCTTTAACTCTATAAGAAGCGAGTAGTAAGGTAAGATGATCTTTGAGGACAAAGATCCTGTTTAGGGGTAAATGCTGTGACAATCCGTCAATTTATGATTGATACTTTATTCTCAAATATTATTTGAAAATATTATTTTAATGTTACAATATGAACTCACTTATTTTTGGGAAGAAATTTGGATTTACGTCTTGAAGTAGCATCGACTACGTTTAAACCGGAGGATTCAACGTTACGTGCTTACGTTTACATATACCGTTTTGGTGACAGTCCGACATTTCAGAAAATAAATTTATCTGTGAATATTATTTTGGAGTTTTAAATTTGTGTTGGTTCATAAACTCACAAATTTACGAGAAGAGATTAGGACTTATGATTTTATTTTAACGTCCTTTACGACTAAACCGGAAACCTTAGGATTTCGTATTTACGTTTTCGAACTCCGTTTTTGATGAGACAATTTTTATTAGATACGTTTTGTGCCGTTGATTCATAATTTATAAAAACGTTTTTCGTAAAACGACCCGAGGGCACGCAAATCGAGGAAACTAGAATCGAGAAATACCCGTAAATTAGTGGGATGGGACAAGTTTTACACTTGCCCACCCCACTAAGTGTGGCGTCCAACATAAGCCAACACACCAAAGGAGGTGTCAACTCCTTACAAGTATTACTACACTTGTCTAAGTTAGCTTAACAATGAAGCCTTCCATCAACAAAACCACTAAGCTAAAACTAGCAATCTCATTTCACTACATGCAAAACAATCAATTTTCTCTCTTCCTCTCTCTAGCTTGCCGTCCCTCATCTCCACCAAAACACCCATTTCATACAAATTTTAACCATAAACATATGTTATAATTAACATATGTTAATCTCCATTCAAAAAGATGAAGATTGGTGCAAGTTATAACATCCAAGGAGGAGTATTCATGGTGTCTTGGGGCTGATTTTCCACAAGGAGTTTGTGAAGATTGGTGGTCATGAAGATGGTCTTGGTGCATCACAAGTTTCTCCATCAAAATCCATGTTTTGATCACAACCTACATCATCATGGTGGTATAAAGATTGTCCTCCTCATCTTCTTGTTATTTTGATTATGTAAACATGTATTTTATTTCCTATTGTATATGTATATGATTATTATATGATGATAAAAATGTTATGTGGGGATTTGGTGTTGATAAATATGATTAAAAAGGTGAAAAACTATAAGAAACAAGGTTAAAATCTTGATTAATTTACATGGCTGTATAAAACAGTAAAGAAACAGGTCATGGACTGATAAAATGATGAAGTAGAATCCATTTACAGTAAGCTATGGGTCTTGTACACATGTGAGAGTTGGTCATGCAATGGAATCAAAGTAATGAGTGAGATATGATCAAAACAAGTTTAAGGTATAAATCTGAGGTTACTGTTTTTGGACGATTTTTAGAAAATATTTAGAAGATGATTCAACAGTAGCTATAAAAGAGTTAAATGTAGCACATATCATGTAGTTTATGTGATAAAAATTTGAGCTTCTATCTCCATATAGAACTCAAGATATGGCAGTTTTGGTGAAGATGAAAATAAAAATCAGATTTTTGGAAAATAAAGTATAATACTATTATATAAGCACTCAAAATTATATTGTATAAAATGTAAAGTTAAAACCCACTAACTCTTGGATTTTATTTATATAAATATGTTCAATGATAAATAAGTGGACATTTTATAAAAATGGTAACTTGTTATGTTTTATAAGTAATAAAAACTATAAACTTGATTTTTACGACTTTTTCGGCTATCGCCGTAAAATTAACGTTTTTCGCCAAATAAAACTTAGACGACCAAACCCGTATAATGTAAAGTTTATAAAAGTCCTATACTGATGTATAGGTAACTAAGACAAGTAAAAACCGATAAAACCCGAACTATAAGAAATACGGACATTTACGAGCTAACTAAACATATTGGACTAATAGTTGGACTTAATAAGATAAATACTTGTAAAAAGAACTTATTGGACTTAACCCATTTAGGCCCAACTTGTAAAGTGTAGATACTGATAATGTAAGTATAACAAGGATTAATACAAGTTAAGAACTTATAATAGGCTTATTGGACCTAAAACACGTAAATGGGTAAAACGAGAAAACTAGTATAAAAGTTATCGACACATAACTCTAAAATGAGTAAACGAGAATATGTAAACCCACTTGATCATCATATATATATAATCATCATATGTATACATAATTGTTATTTTTATAAAGTCATTGGACAAGAGTCTAAGACCGAGTATTATTTGTCTAGGTTTCCGTGATTGAAGCACGTACCGTACGTCCGAATTGCCGACAACCCGCTTTCCCACATCAACGTGAGTTCATAGCCTCGCACTCTTTTAAATGGTTTTATAAATGTTTTATAAACCCGCGAGGGAGATAACATGTTAGTTTTATAAAATAGGACACCATTTGTCCCGATTGTTTGTTTATTGATTTTGGACCCGAATGATTGAATGACCCGATTGTATGACCCGATAAATGATTAATGGACCCGATAGATGAAATAAAATGGATTATTAAAGTTAGGTTATGTCACTAAAAGTCCCATTAGTATGAATTGTGAACTACCGGGAGTTGGTAGACGCTTATGCATTTAATAGTACTATTTGGGGACGATCACCCCAGTTCGCGCCTTGACGGTTGATCCCCGTCGTGCCACATTGATTGGTAAGCGAATTTATGTATGAGAAGATTTCCATATCGTGAACCTTTGTGACGACACGCTACTTTAGATGGGCAAATTTGGTATCGGGTTAGCTACCCGTTGTTGGTTTAGTAAGGTAACAATGTCATGCGACTTATAATAATCCAAAACTAACGAAATACTACTAGACGCTCCGAGTTACGATGTATTGTCTGACTAGCAATACAGGGTCATACTATTGATATTATGTTTGTGTTTTGGTTTTCATAACCATATTCATATAACGGTTTTTGGTTTCATACAACGTCATAAGACGTATTGTATGATGTTTTTACGACATTGGCTCGTATAATAATTTTTTAAGGCAAATGCCTATATTATGATTTTCGATAAGGATTTATATAAAATGACTTTGGCTATTTTATGGCCTATTACAAAGATTTGTATAAAATGATTTTGGCTATTTTACGGCCTATTACAATGATTTGTACGAATTGATTTTTGGTACTAATTTTATACCAAAGTTATATTGATGGAATTTATTAAACACTATGAATTCACTCGGCGTTATCGCTGACCTTTTCTTTTAACATGTTTTATCTCAGGTACTTGAAGGTAATTCTCGGGAAGACGACAAGAATTCATGGCCCGCACTTAAACAATATTTTCCATTCAAATACTTTGTAAAACTTTGTATGAAATATAATGACTTGGGACCGATGTAACTTTGATATTTATGAATGGAAATGCTTTATTAATAAACGACGCGATTTTTATGCGTTGTCTATGATGTGAGTAATGTGCTATCCCGTAACACCAACGAGTCTTCCGCTGTATTGAGTTGTATAAATTTGGGGGTGTTACAAATCCACTTACAATCTCTACAAAAGAAATATACATTGATATGTGTCAGACAAATATTGGTATTGAATAAAAGAAAAATCTCTTTTTTTAAGTGGTTTTTGTCATCTAATCCGGACTCATGTGATCAAATCCAAATATCTATCAAAGTTATTTCCTAGCTAGTCATATATGGTGGTGCATAGAGGTGGCAAATTTTGATCGAAGTGTAAATAATGAGTATTTTTTACACTTGTTATAAAAATAAGGGTACTTTTTAGTCCATTCATATCCGATGGGCACTTCTTAACACTAGTTGTAAAGTTATGAGCATTTCTTGACACTAACTATAAACTAATGGACACTTTTTTGCACAAGCTGTAAACCAATGAGCACTTTTTACCACTACTTATAAATAAATGGCACTTTTTTTGCCTATTAGTTATTATTTTTACGCTTTCATAAGTATTTTACGTTCTTGTCAGTAAATTTATGTTTTTGGCAGTATTTTTACGTTTTCGCCCATGTTTTACTTTTTCGTCAGTATTTTTAGTTTTTAACTATAAACAAACGGCCCCCATGAAAAATCAGACCATAATCACACACACCAGGGTGTAGCTGGTTTTATACTACATGTTCATGGACACCGTTGAATCCTCACCACGACCATCACAGGGTCTCAAGACCAATCTAGGATGGTACCACGATTGGCAAACACGAACAAAAAAGGAAGACATGTATGATCTATGAGGCTTGCTCACTCTTTTTACCGGACCACCCCTGCGCTCGATAATAACATCATAGTCAGTATAGCTACGTTGGCTGGTCTCAAACACAATACCTCCTTTATCACGGGAGGTTGGGAGCTCGTATCCTCGGACGCTGCCCATGTTGTATAGCCGTATTTTTAAATCACCAATACCCATTTCTTCACATTTATCACGGGCAGTTCTGAAAAGTTGCACTAAACCATTGTTTTCATCGAGGACTTCTACAAGAGGCTCCATAATATCAGGTTGCAAAGAAGTGTCTGTCGTACCGCTAAATGGGCCTAGCCTATTTGTAACTTTATTTTGGGTATCATAGATGTAAAGTTGCAAAAATCGAGGCGGATCGCCGGCCTCGGGGCACATAGACCCAATCCGATGGAAAATCTGCCTCGATATTAACGTATGGGCCAGCACGTTGGTTAACAGAGTGATCAATTTCATCACCGATTTAAGTCATCGAAAACATTTAATTATAGGCCCAGATATTTTCCTTGAAATGGCTATCCGAGAAGAAATGTTGTACCATCTCAGGGGGCGGAGGCGGTTCTAGCATGTACATTGTCCCACTACCACAACAAGCATGGTATTTTGGAACAAGACTATACCGGTTAGACTTCAAACGTTTGTTCAACCAGAACAAAGTGTCGTAGTCCTGACAACGATAGGTACAATCGCCAAGATCACGATACACCGGGTCACCCGCATAATGGAATGTATAAGAACGACATAAATGTCGGGACACAATTAGCAGGACCAGATAACAGCGAAAATGTTACCTGCTTGGACACCGTTGGTGAGGGACGACGATGCGTAAGTCTAGAAGGCGGCCTAGCTCGCCTCCTTGACCGATGATGACAGTTTGTTGATTCTATACGATTGCCAATAGGGTGTTGGACACGGGGCCATGCAACGGATGCATCAGGTGTCATAGAAGGTTGTTAGGCAACTACAGGTGGCACGTCCGTGGGGCTACTGGATGAGTCAGGCTCAGGATAAAAGGACGACAAATCCGGTTGGCCAACCATGTGCTTATATGCAGAATTGGCAATGGCAGCTCCAGTAGAGGCCGATGACCATGAATTTGTTGCAGGACATGAGTGTAACCGAGAGTTCTAAACGACGACCAGTTAAACAACATATACAACGATCAAATGGCCACAGAATTTGTACTTGATGGTTCAGTAAGAACACCTTCTTGAGCATACGAAATGTCAAGCATTCTTCTGAGCCGTAAGGCCCGTCGGATAGGCTGGGTCGACCTCTTTGGTGACCCGGCTCACCTCTTTGACCGATGTCGACGGTTTGTTGGTCATGTACAATTGCCAACAGGGTGCTGGATACGTGGCCATGAAAGGGATGCATCAGGTGTTACAAAACGTTGTTGGGCAACTACAGGTGGCACATCTGTAGGGCTATTGGATGGGCCAGGCTCAGGATAAAGGAACAGAAATTCCGGCTGGCTGGCCACGTGCTTCTATGCAGAATTAGCAACAGCAGCTCCAGCAGAGGCCGATGAGCCTGAATTCGTTGCAGGACATGAGTGTAACCGAGAGTTCTAAATGACGACCAGTTAAACAACATATACAACGACCAAATAGCCACGACATCTGTACCTGACGGTTCAGCAGGCACACCTTCTCGAGCATATGGACTGTCAAGTATTCTTCTAGGTCGTGGGGCCTGTCGGATAGGTTGGGTCGACCTCTTCGGTGGGGGTGTTTTTTGAGATTGCAAAAGTGCAAGAGACAAAGGCGGTGAAGTAAGCAAGGCTGTCATTGCCAGCGAACAGGGCCAAAAAAAGGACCATAAGCAACAGGAAACGGTAAACGTGGGATACTGTACATGAAAAACGAAGGGGGAGATAGATAAAGGCTGGGCCACAAGTACCTGGCGAAACATAGTCCATGATTGCGTAGGACTGCATTATGTCGGCCCATAGGCGGCTGTGGTCAGCAAAGCGCAACCCGCGGGCACGTACGTATTCCTGAGACAAATCTGTAGACACAAAAGCAAACAACGCGATATACCAAACGTGTCAGAAAACCAACAAAAACCGATAATCATTTTAGATGAACCATACCTCGAATGATATCGCGCGTGTAAACCGAAGCTCGATCGCTTGCCAAACAGTCATGGCACACACCAATCGTGTCAGGGGGGCACATATGTAACACAATCTGATAACTGAAGAAGGACCGATTTAACCACTTTCCATGGCTGACAAGTTCACAGGGAAGCGGGGTATCAATAAAGCCCACACACGGGTGTGAAACACATATACAAACGACAAATAAAATTGACACCTATAATCGAACATTGTCACGAATAAGCCAACAATTGGTTTAACTATATTAACCCAAACAACGTGTGCCAGCACGTAAGGCAACGAACATTTAAATCCTTGTTATGCAACACATTCTATTCAACTAACTTAACGTACGTCTACCAAAACGTTCATAACCAACATAAGTAACCTAGAAACTCCATGTAGTAAATGTAAGCCAACGTCACACCATCTAAGCATCTGAGGTACGCCAACAAAATTCACATGCAACACATTATACTTCCTAAAGAATCAAACCAACACGAGCACAAAAAGAGGCAAACGTATTCGAAACCAGCACTATGCATCATACAAAGAAAACAACAAAGACAGCAAAACGTAGATGTATAACAACGACACAAAAACATACACGAACCACAAACCTACAACAATCTATGTACGAAGCAACAAACTTATAAAAACATATGTAAACCAAAGGTAAAAATAACCCTAAATATAGTGCACAAAAACATAAATGCTCACCCAATATGCAAGCTTAATATGTACGGATGTTCGTCTAAAATGGAGAAACCAGAACTGATCTGAAGCAGCTTACTATAGAGAATGAAGAAACAATGAGAAGGCGATCAAAATGATTGCCATGCGTTGTATATAGAACCCATGCAATAGTAGAATACACGTGGCAACATCTAAGCATTTCATCCAAATATGGGAACACGACCAATAAAAAATTAGCCCAATCAACGGCTAGGGACACGATCATATGAAAACTACACCTATCGATCAACGGTTGGAAGCACAATGGACGAACCCACGGATGGGAAAATAATTGAGCCATACTCATCTAACGACGAGCAAAAAATCACTCATCTAACCCCGGTCAACGGTGAAAAAGGGGCCAAATTAATCAAACGGAGGAAATCTAGTTTCACTTGATAGAGTGAGAACATATTTTTTTTATTTGTTTGTGAGGTTTATGAGACACTTAATGTTCCTCCCAACAGTTTATTTGTTTGTGAGACTTTTTTTCTGAGGTGAGTTTATTTGTTTGTGAGACTTTGTTTGTGAGGTTTGTGAGACGTAACCTGTTTTAGATAGCGTAAGGCGTGGTGTGGCGGCATGGCCAAGCCTAACGCCTTTGCGAGCAATGACGATTCATGGCGTTCTTAAGGCGTGAATTAAAGCGTTATAAAATATGAAAACATATATAAATTTATATAATTATATCATATTACAAATATATTGAGGTAACAAAAAGTGTAATATATAAGAAATAAAGTTAAGAAACTTTATGCGAATGTAAGCTTTTCCATTTTTATACAAAATACGATTTTTATCGAAACTGAATTTAAAAAATTCTGCACGAATCTCATTTTATCGTAACTTATCACGTTTTTCACTTATCGTCTCACTTCAAGCCTTAAGCTCAAACCTTGATCTACTACGTGGCGTGTGAAAGTCAAGCCTCACACGTTTACGAAACCAGGCTTTTAAATGTTGATGCATGAATCACTCCTAACTTGCCCCTACCATCGAGCCTTTGCTTTTAGCAAAACTACACAACTTGATTATCAGAACCAAAAAAAACAAAATGGAAAAGATCAAGCTTATGTGTTGTACATTATTGAAGCAAAATTCCCTGGCTAGGTAGACACGAGCGAATTCCCTTCAGTCACAATGATCGTATGGATTGTATCTTGGTATTGGACCTATGAACACAAGACAGCACACGTTATCCTCGTCCCAGGTTTGACCCCGAGACCAAGCTCCAGCGTGAGAGTAAGTAACTATCACATGTATGGTATCCGGTGTGGAATACCGGAGGTTAGATGAAATAAGTTAATGGTAATAAGTTAACTGAGTTGTGTGTGTATTAAATGTGAGGAGTATTTATACTACTCTCAAGAGCATACCTGGACTTCTAGTCGTGTCATTAGACTAGGCTTTATGCTCGAGGTGGGATCTTTCCCACCAATCGAGGGATTTGTTCCCTAGGGCGACGGTACAACCCTTTACCCATTAGTCCAAACAGTTTATGCTGGGTAATAGGGTGGCTCACCTTTATCTTTAGGTGTGTTCATTAAATGCTTACTGTTCTCATACTTGCCTTATTAATTGGTGGGACTTCGGCTGCAGTCCGGGATAGATATGTGTCCGGAAGCCTTCGGCCGGAGACATACGTGAACATGTCCCCCCCAGTATCATGGTGTTAGCTTCGGCTAATGGCGTGATACTCAAGCGCGTCGTCATTCTTTAGTGGGCCTCATAAATGCGACCCGTTGCATTAACTCCCTCTTAATTACTTTTGTCTTTTGGTTCCTATGCTGTCATCCATTCGCAACATCGGGTTGCGTTCTGTCGTTGCTAATATCGCTCGCCGTGTCCTTTTCAGTTAATGGTGTGGATTGAGTGTGGGAAAGCGTGCACGTCGCGTCGCTGCCCCCACTCTATATAAATACTTTTCTTCGCCCCTTTTTTGCTTCACTTTCTTTTCTTCTTTCAAACTTCATTGTTGTTTTCTTTGCTTCAATAATCACTTCTCCTTCAGGTGTGCCCCACGTTCTTCTTCTTTCCGGTTTACTTGTTCATATATATATATATTTTATATTATGTATGTTAGTGGTTCCGATGATGAGGCGGGACCCTCTTCCTTTCGTGATCCCAAATGTGACATGCACATTAGGGTTTCCACTTTGTCTGGTGATGATCTTAAGAAAATTGTTAGGAAGTACCTTACTCCTAACGATCTTCGTCCTCGTCTACCTAACCCTCTTCTAACTATAGATCAACTTCCAGAGCGTTTCATTGGGATATACAAAGAGTATTTGAAGCATGGAGGGCTTCGGATACCTTTCTCTAGTTTTTTCTTAGCTATAATCTGGTACTTTCGTGTACATCTTTCTCAACTGATTCCCATGAGTGTTAACCGTGCTACCATGTTTGAAGTACGCTGCCGAAGTTTGAATATACCATGCACTGTGAATTTGTCTCGGGTCTTTTACAGATTATGTAAGCAGGGGCATTGGTTTTCATTCGAAAGCCGTTGGCCTCCTAGGTATGGTAAATGCTTGCAAGAAACAACCTCTAGCTTGAAGGGATGGAAGCACAAGTGGTTTCTTCTTGATAGGAGGGCGGTTCCTCACGCCATGCCTTGGAGGCATAGAGATATGGACGTTCACGACGATTTCCCCACGCACTTTAATGCAGATCATGCGAAGTTGCTTGCTGATAACCCCATATTACTCCGTCCTAGGCATTTGTTGTTTCTATCCGGTTTATGATGTCCTTAAAAGAATCCTCCGTTCCGTCGCATTGTTGTTGACCTTGATAAAAAGGGTACTTTTATGTGCATTTTTGTGTTATTTCCGCGGGCTATTGTCGCTCTCTCTAACCGTTATCTTTTTCTTTCTTGTAGAACTTACTATGAACGAGTTTATCAAGCTTCCATCCTTTGATAATGCCAAAGTTGGCCGAGACGAAAATGAAGTTATGCCCAACCCTACTCCGAAGGTTACTCAACCGCTATCGATGGGGACTGTCATCCCTGCCCTTACTCCTCAACAAGAGGATGTGACTGTTCCTGATCCGAAGGTCCTTGCTGCCCATCTTCGCAATGAAAGCAAAAATGTTGTTAAGCCAAAGAAGAGACCTGTAGGTGGGGAACCTTCCGGGCGCGCTGCAAAGCGGAAAGAGGGTGCCAAGGCATGAGAGTCGTCGGGGACGGAGGATATAGAGGTACATTCGACTCCTCCCCTAAACCATTCCCACCCTTCCGGTTCTGAGGACAAGACAAGCAAGACTAGCGATGTTAAATCCAAGACCCCCCCTATCAACCTTAATGACCAGTCTTCTCCTTTGGATGATGATGTCCGTGATGATGGTGCAGGTGCGATCATCTCGACCTTTACTGAGTCTCTTGTTGCGTCTCTTTTTTTATGTATATACAATGATCTCTTTATTATTATGTTTCCTTCCTTTAGAAGGTTCTCAAGGTCCTGTTTTTCAGGAAGGTGGGTCCTCTCGCCGGTTTGTGCCTCCATGGCGACTAGAAGAAGATGTTCGTATTGACTCCCATTATTCATATCAAGAGTTATTGTTCCATCTGGCTACATCGGCTGAGCAGGTTGAACTTTCTTCCCTCTCCAACTATGATGTGCTAAGCCATGCCTATTAAACCCTTGCTCGGAGTACCCTCACTGTCTCAGAGTTGCTGAAGAGGTACGAGGCATTAAGCCGGGAGCATTCTCGCTTAGCTTATGTCCAGCAAAGTGCACAAGGTCACTTTGCTTCTGGTAAGATCGTGCTGGATCAAATGGCCCTCCCTTATAAGAAGCTGGAGGATAATTATAAAGGTTGTCTTGCTCGGGAGCAAGAGTATCTTGGTACCATCGAGCGGTTAGAGAAGGAAGCTCAGGATTCTCAGGGTTTGCTTGAAGTTAGAGACAACAAGATTGCGGAGCTAGAGCGTCTTCTTAGTGTGAGTACTCAGGACCATGTGAAGGACTTTGATCGGATTAAGGAGTTGGAGGCTAACAACAGGCATCTGACTTCTATTCTTGCTCAAGCGGAGGTCGACAAACAGATCCTTTTGAGGGATGGTTTTCCAATACTTATCCGTAGACTGCAGGCCAGTTATGAATACCGTCGATCCCTCTCCCTTGGAGTTGGTGCTATTTTTAATGCAGGGTTTCTGAAGGCTGTGAAGTACAACCGTACTCCCGAGGAGATAGCTGCTGCCATTGCTGCCGCTGACAACCTGAACATTGAAATGGCCAAGACCTAGAAGAAAGACTTTACTGCCTTATTCTCAACCGAATATCCCTTTGTAGCTAAGATAGCAGCAACAAACGAGCTTCCGGTGGTTGATATCATGCAGTTTGCTCCGACCGAGAAGCCTGTTGTTCCTTCGGTTGAGGACACTTTGACAACTAAGAGTGTTGATGCTTCTAAAACTTCATCGGGTGGCTTTGGTTCAGCTAAAGCTCAAAAGACTCCAGATCAAGATGGTGGGAAGCCCTAAACGAAGCCTCGGTATGTCGGGTGTAACTTGTAATTCTATTTCTACAACAATACATTTTCAAACATTATGTCTGTAATAACTATGTATTCTCTAGGTTTATGTCTCCAGACAAGTTTTATGATGTTTACTTTGGTCATCTTTGTACACGTTCCACCTATTCGTATAATATCATTAGCCAATGTTTCCTTTCTTTATTTGTTGTGTCATACCCCCTTTTTTATGCAATTTATACTTAAACTTGCGAAATATATAACCGAGATGTTGATACCGGAGGATGTTTTTAGTTTGCCTCCGGATCACCCTATGGGGTGTGTTCAACACTTGTATATTTTATGTTCCATATGGGAGACATCGGCACCGAGCCGTTTTTAATTTGTCTCGGGACTACCCATTGGGCGAGTCCAATACTTGTGTGTTTTTGTGTATCATATGGGAGACATCGGCACCGAGCCGCTTTTAATTTGTCTCCGGACTACCCGTTGGGCGCATCAAACACTTGTGTGTTTTATGTTTCACATGGGAGACATCGGCACCGAACCGCTTTTAATTTATCTCCGGACTACCCATTGGGCGCGTCTAACACTTTTGTGTTTTATGTTTCATATGGGAGACATCGGCACCGAGCCGCTTTTAATTTGTCTCTGGACTACCAATTGGGCGCGTCAAACACTTGTGTGTTTTATGTTTCATATTGGAGACATCGGCACCGAGCCGCTTTTAATTTGTCTCCGGACTACCCATTGGGCGCGTCCAACATTTTTAATGCGTACTTACATACCTTCCGATTAGCTAGGTCGGGGTTTATAGTTAATGCAATTAATTATGTTTAACAAAAGGACTTTCATTCATTGAAAATTGTTCATACATCATTGTTCATATTACATGAAGCATTTTTGTAAGCTAGTTGCGTGCCATGTGCGTGGTATTTTTTTTCCATCCACGGCCTCCAACTTCTATGAACCGGTTTGATAGGCCTCCACGACTCTATAGGGTCCCTCCCAATTGGGGCCTAGTTTTCCTATTTTCTCTTGTTTGTTGGCCATGTTGCGGCGATAAACAAAGTCTCCAACTTTGAAAGAGCATGGGTTGACACGTTATAGTATTCTCGACCTTCTTTTTATATTTTGCCTCTTAGATGGCCGCAGCCTCCCTTCTTTCTTGTAGTAAGTCCAGATTTAACCGCAGCTCCTCTTCATTTGCATTTTCATTAAAGAGCAAGGTTCTGGCAGATAGGATCCCTATTTCGGCGGGGATCACTTTTTCACTCCCGTGGGTGAGGTTGAATGGAGTCTCTCCATTGCTGGTCTTGACCATTGTCTGGTGATGTAGTGTTTTTACTACTCTTTAGGAAAAGAGAGCAAAAGTGGCAAGTATTAAGTGTCGGTTTAGGAAAACCAAGCACTAATGACCAAATAAGTTCAAGTTCGTTTCCCAAGGAGGCTAGTGCGTTGTGTAATGAAATGATTAACTTTTGTGATTATATTGTTATGAGAAAAGAGAATAGAAATGAGATAAGAGGAGAATGACGTATACAATGACGGATTACACTAAAGACGAAAAGGTCGTTCACGTAAAACCGTAAAAAGCACCAAATTAAAAATTAAACCTAAAAATTAATTAAAAGCTAAAACTAAGTCTAAAATAATATAAATAAGAATAAAAATCCAATAAAAATATTTTAAAACCTTTTATTAATTAAATATTCAATTTTAAATGCTAATTAAAGCCCTAAAATTAAATATAATTAACAAAATGTCCAAAATATTATTTTATTGAACAAATAACTCACTTATATTATTTAAAGACTATAAAGTATTTTTCCTAAATTTTAAAAACTATTTCTCTATTTTTAAAACACTAAAGACTATTTTTAAACTAAAATAATCATAAAAAATAATAAAATAATGCTAAAAATAATTTGACAATTTTAAAAAATCCTAAATTATACTAAAGAACAGTAGAAAAATGAAAAAGTTTGAAAAATATAAAAAATTTCACTAAAAGACAAAGCAGTTAATAAATAAAACCCTAATTAAACTAAATTAATTCTAAAAATTAAATAAAAAGTGAATAGTGAAAACTTTTTGAACTAAAAATCTTAAACTATTTTTCTAAATATAAGAAAAATTTTAGAACTGAAAAATAATAATTTTTGTCACTAAAAGACAAAAACAGAAATTAAAAAGTTAATTAAAATAGCTATTTAATCTAAAAAATACTAAATGAACAGTAAATGAAAAACTAATTAAACTGAAAAATCACAATTAAAATAAGAAAAATAATAAAACTGGTTTCAAAGTCTAATTCCTATTTTGAGCCACTAAAGACAAAATTTTTAGAATATTGATAGTGACATGTGCTAGGTTTTGTCCTTTTGCTGAGCAATGGAAACAGACGTGTTAGCAGGGGGAACTTTGTTCCCACTGTTAGTGCAAATTCAAGGTCAGTTGACCAATAAGCTTAGGAAAGCTTATGTGAGAGCTTATCTTGGGCAATAAGGCACCCCCACAACCAGTTGGGTTGTGAGGAGTCAATAAGAGCAATAAAAATACCAAGTTGCACACAAATAAGCACCAAATAAGCCAAAATGTTACTGATTAAGCAAAAATAAAGGTCTGATGAACAGTGAATTGTTTACTTGCACAAAAACGAATTTAAACAGCTTAAAACTTGCACACAAGCTACCCAAATGACTTACAATTGATACACAATCCTATATGGACCTAATATCTAGCAGTCAACAAGATCTCAATGTCAAATATGCACAAAAACTGGCAGAAAATGGATTTGCTGATTTTTGACTTTTTTTACTCAATTTTTGACATACAAACTTCTGATTAAACACACCTAACTAAAAATAACAATTCACTTACACTAAGTAAACCAAAGAGAGTGTGTGTGTGAGTGGTTTTTAACAGGTTTATAAACCTTTAAGCCTCTTAAATCCCTAATCCCAAACAGTCCCTTAATTTTCAGAAATCACTTTTTTCAAACCAAATAAGATTAAAACTACTTGAAACTAATTAAGATCACCTCTAACATGCATCATAATCCTAGTCAGCTAAAATCAAACCACTTAACAAACACATAAACAACTTTCTCACAAAATCACACTTATAAAACTAGAAAACAAGGATTCAAGATAGTTACCTTGTGGGACCCACATCCAGGCCCCACTAAGGCTGCTGTGCCTTCTCCTTATAGCTTAAAAGTTATGCTAGGGCTTATAGGCAGAGCTGTTTGAATGTGAATGGTGCTAGGTGGTGACTACTGCAGTCAAACCCACCCCAATATATCTTCAATTGAGAACAATGTCCTTCTTGTAATCTGCAAAGTTAAGGAAACCAACAAGAACACAAGATTATCTGATAATCAAGCTTATGCAGCTATAAACTTGACTTATTGGCTAAGCAAGCTTATAGCTTATAAGCTATATAATAAAGAAATTTGAAAATTTGATTTTTTGAATGAAAATTTGAAAACTTAGAAAACTTGGAAAAACTGAAACTGATGAAATAGCTTATACAAGCTTATGTAGCTTATTTGGTTGTCCACCAAATAAGCTGATAAGCTCCTATAACTATCACAGAAAATCAAGGCTTTGGGTTAACTGTCCTCTCACCAAAATCTTAACTTTCTGAATGAAACTTAACAAAATCAAAAGTGATTATGGAACTCAGATTGCTTCAATAATAACACCAACTTTTAAAAATAAAAAGGAATTACTTTTAAAATCAAAATACCAACTTTTATATATTAAAAAGGAATTACAATATTTTTTAAAGCAAAATCTGGAACAACTCATATGGGACACATACGTCCCATATTTATACTAGCTAATAGAAAATTCTAGATTCTAAAACCCTAATTGTTGAAATTCCTGAAAAGCCCTTGGAGTCTTCTTGGGGAATCTTGGTCAAGATGGATTCATGTGATGCCTGCCAAGTTCTTGTGATGTCCAGCTGTTAGCAAGTGATCTCAAACGTTTATTTGTGCTTGGGGACAAAGAAATTAGATCCATCCGTTAGTTTTGTCCCCTCCTAGGGTTTAGGTGAAAGAGACGGGGCAGGGGAGGGTCCTACCCAACACATGGGTGTGTTGGGATCATGGTTTTGGTGTGGGTTTAAGTTATCTCACCCTTAATCAGCAATCTGGAGATAATCGTCCATTTCCCTTTTGATTTAGGGTGATTAGGACCTGGGAAAGTTAGGGTTCTTGGGAGGACTAGGGTGGGGTTTAATCTGATTTTGGGGGTTAAGGGATTTAAATAAGTGTTTAGTGGGAAAGTTATAACTGATTTAAAAAATCAGTTATTAAGTGTTGGTGGAAGGTGACGTGGGAGGAGGATGGGATTTGATTGGTTGAGGGGTTGAGATGGGTGACGTGGCGTAAGGTGAGTGGAGGGGATGGTTTTGGTTGTCTGGCCAGTTTGGCCCCCCAAGTATCACACTTTCTTCAAATTGTAAATAATAGCCAACAACTTCCAATTCCTTTATAACAACTTTCATCCACTTGTCACTTTTGGCACAACAACTTTGTAAACCTTTCATAAGGACTTCTTTTGTAATTTCTTCATTCTCCAAGGACTAAACTTGTACATACTTGATATTTTAGGGACCCACAAGTAATTTTGAGGATTTATAGGGGTATAAAATGACAAGTCTTCAAACATTGAGGGACCAATCTTGTATTTCTTCAATTCTTCAAGGGTTGTTTTGGAAATTCTTGATTCGGGTCCGGTTCATTGTGCGGCTTCGTTTCCCGTGTTCGTTTTTGATTGATTCTTGTGATCTTTTTGTCATTTCCTCAATATCCGTACCTAAAATACACAAGCAACAAACATGAGCATATATTTGGCAGTTTTAATGATATTTAATGCATTTTAAGCCCAATTTGGACGATGAGACTATGTATAAAAGCAGTCTCATCACTCCCCCATACTAAACCATTGCCGTGCCCTCACGCAATGATAGAATAAAGTATCATAGCATCTCAAAAATTCATTTTTATTCACTTTATTGAATGATAAACTAGCTACACTACTACTATTGCTACTACTTGTGTTTTTAGACATAATGTATGATTTTCATCGCAAAATGGGACGTTTAGGTTCATAGAATAAGAACACGTGAATGCTTCGTTAGAAATAATTTCATCGTCCTCGATTTTCACCCCAATTCCATGCCAAGCGTGCAACGAGATCATTGTCATTATAAGTTAGTAATGCTAACACTACTCATATGCCCTAATCACGTACTTATTCTCCCAATATCCTAAGTTGTATCTCTTATATTTTATTTTGTCTTGAATGTTTCACGAGGATACATTGTTTGACTTATGCGATAATAGAGATTTAGGTCTAAAAATAGAGTCCTAACGGTGTAACCAAGACCATCAAATCAATAACCCCTCCTAATAGACAACGATGTTAAAAAATTAAGTTGACAAGAAGAATCGATAAACACGGTTTTATAATGGTTTTGAACATGAGACTTATTACCAAGACTTTTATACGCCCCCTAACGGAAGGGCCTTATTATCTTTGGTTTACCTCCATCTTTTATTCAACTTCGCCATGAAGCTTTTATTATGACTTCGGTCTTGCCTTGCCTTTTATTATCTGCCTCATCGGTGGTTTTATTAGCCAAAGACGTATATCCCCACGCTAAGGCGAATTTTGGATCTTTAAAGCTTCGAAGATTAAGGCTTGATTCACTTTCGATTTTGCATAGATTTTTCGGCCTTGTGGGTTTTCAAATTGTTTTCTTGATTTAGGTGAGCACTTGAAATCTTATTATTGGGTGAAGCTTTCGATTATTCGGGTGCCAATACTTCAAAACCGTGACGTTGGCGATACCTTAATGTCTTCCTAGTTTAATTACACGGAAGCTACTAGAAAAGACTAGAAACCCAGCAATCCCAACTAAACCGTTAAGTTAATATTTATTAAGCAAAAAATATTTACAAGCGAAGGGAGAATAAGCAAACAACGAGAACACATGAGTTTTTAAAAGAATACGAGTACTCTACGTTTAGCATAGTAACTTATAATTAACTCTATCATTTCTCGTCCTCATTTAAGAGACTTAGCCTAATGTGTAGTTAAGGAACCAAAGCTAAGTGCTCAACACGCACGGTCGAGTCAAAAATTACTCTTATTCTCGCCATCGGAAAACCTACATTTGTGTCTTCAAACACTTATAAAATATGAGAAAATTTTTAAAATTTGGCCATTTTTAGCCTTATTTTGCAACAAAAACGATAAACAAAAAGATAAACTTTGAGAAGCGTGAAGGTTTGGCAAGGCAAGTATCTATTCACCCCCCCCCCCCATACTAAAGTTAAACATTGTCCTCAATGTTTCGAGTCTAGGGGTGCAAACACCCCCATACTAGAGACGTAGTCGAATGCCTAATCTAGCATGGAAAGGGTGTAACCGTTAAATTAATAGCCGATTATGAAGTGTGCTATAAACCTAAGGTTAGAACATCAAAGGATATATCATTTGGATATTGAGAAAGTCTTCAAAGCAAACGATCGAGTGCTCCCATAAAACGAACACGAGAGGCTCCAATCGTGAAGATCATGATCTAAAAACCACAATTCACAAACAACCATGAAACAAAGGTTGGAAGGTCACAAATCCCCTCACATTAAACTAATTAGAAAGCAATAATATGTACATAGATAAGCATGGGTCTCCCCCACGAGGCACCTTGTTTTTGATAACCGAGTCAAAAGCTCGACTCGAATCCCCATAAATGTGATCATTTAGGGATAATCATGGTGTGGTCAATTTTTAGTGGAGCTTACATGATAAACAAGGCCCAAAAACAACCGGTATTAAGGACTAAGTCCTTTGATGGTGCAAAATACCAGGATCGAAGATGGCGTTCTCGTTTTCATTGGAAAAACAAATCAACGCCACTTCATCATGTGTCAACACAAACCCAAAGGGTTTAAAGAAAATAGATAAGAAGAAATAGAAGGGTGGGACAATGGGTAAGTCATAAAAACATTGAGCTACTCGAGGTAGACTCGCACCAATCAAATAGAAAGATTTTCTATTTATTGCATCGGTGGAAGACCGAGATTTCCCTTTATAATAAATTCCGGGATCAAATATCTCGTCCTCGATGGAGAAAGGGGAGGGAACATAAGGGGCTTCCCCCACACTAAGCCCACACAAAGCATCGTCAAAAGGAGAAGACGAGCTTGTAGCACTCAAAACACGAGGTGATGACAGAGTTAGCATTGTAGAAAAATCTTTTAAATTTAATTTACAATCTTTCCCTTTTTCATCTTTTAAACTCTCCTTATGAAAACCCGACTTAATTATGTCAAAAATATTTGGTGTTTCTAAAGCAATGTTAGTCACACTAAAAATTCTCACATCTGAAAACCGTTTTGGTTTAGGTGGTGGCAAGTTCTCAAAACGTTTGTCAACAAAGAAAACTTCCCCATCGGGATCAACATATTCATCATCCGAAGAATCATTCGTGATTGGTGATAACTTAATTTTACTCAGGTTAAAAAGTTCTTTGTCGTATGTCTCTTCGAATTGAAAAACTTGTGTTTAATGTGTGACTCAGTTTTATTTTGGTAGAAACAAAGATGTGTCGTTGTAGTGTTTTAAAATAAAAAGTGCAAAACTTTAAAGTAAAAGTGCTCTTAAAGTAAATCTAGTCTAATTAAAATAATGGTGCAAGTATTTAAAAACGTGACTGAAATTAAAGGGCACTTAAGTAAATGGCGTAAACTTGAATCTATCTAAGGCAATCTTAAAACGCAACTAAAACTTAAACTAAGGCAAGGCTAAAATAAAGCTAAGACAAATAAATTTAAAGTGCAATTAAATAAAAGGCGGGAAAAAGAAAGATTGAAAATAAAAGACTGAAATTTTAAAAAGAAAGACTGAAGAAAAAAACTTATAGAACCCTTGATTCGGAAGTTCAAAACTTCCGAATGAACTAGCTTGATTCGGAAGTTCCCAAACCCCAAAAGCCTTGATTCGGAACTTTTGAAGTTCCGAATGAAGCTACCTTGAGTCGGAAACTTGGAGTTGATCCGGAAGTTCGTTCGGAAGAATTGAGTCGGAAGTTCGTCCGGAAGTATTGATCCGGAACTTTTAAAGTTCCGAATGAATTGCTTGATCCGGAACTTTTTAAGTTCCGAATGAAGGTCTTGACTCGGAAGTTTTTGAGTTCCGAATAAACAATGCTTGACCCGGAACTTTTGTTGATCCGGAAGTTCTGCTTGATCCGGAAGTTTTCGTCCGGAAGTTTGAGACTTCCGAATGAGCACAAACTGAGTCGGAACTTTTGAAGTTCCGAATGAAAGCCACTGGTTCGGAACTTTTGAAGTTCCGAATGAACAACTCCTTCTCACCTTGGCTCGGGACTTTTCCTGGGAATACAGAAACACAGAAACAAACTTCCCGAAGAACAAGGGATAACAGTAACAGCAGATATAACACAATTTAATCAAAATCAAAACAACGATTAAGCTAAACTAATAATAGAACAACAGTTAAACATAAACAAACAATTTAGATCAACAAAACAAACAAATTTAACCACAATAATCAAAAACCCACTTGATCAAAATAAAAGCTTGAACATAAACACAAACATAAACATATAAATCAAAGATTTAGAAAGGTAGATGAGAGATTAACAAGATAAAATAAAGATTGACAAGAATTAAATGAAAACTTACTTGAAATTAAATGAATTTAAGGTGCAAGACAAGGTAATTAAATTGACAAGTATTTAAATGACAAGATAATTAAATGGTGGAAGACTAATTGTCACACTTAGCCAACAAGAAAGAAAATTAACAACTAATGACTATTTATAGGGGAGGATTAAGGAAGCTTCCTCCCCTCTTTCCTTTTCTCTTAATTACAAGATTAGGTCCTTCCTTCTTTAATCTTCATTAATTGCATCATTAGTCATTTTCTTCTAATCTTCTTTAAACTTGGACTTAAAGGACTTTTGGCTTCGGGATTTCTTTGAACTCGTCTTTAAATTCTTCAATAAAATAGACTTGAATTCTTCGGCTTTTGATAAACTTCCGTCTTTTGACTTTTTCTTCGATAAATCTTCAGAATTGGTCTTGGACTTCCGTTCTTTTTGCATTCTTGACTTCTTGACTTCGTCTTTCATCTTTTTCTTCAATAAAAACCCGTAAATGCCCGTGAATTCCCGTGTTTTCTCCACTATTCACCTTTTCGTCCTAAATCACAACAAAAACACAAACCACGCATAATTCCGACATAAAAGACATAAAATACACGTTTTGGTCCGGTTATTATTGTAATTAAGTGGTAGAAAAGATGGGTGTTTACACACCTATCAAATCCCCTACACTTGACCATTGCAATGTCCTCATGCAATGCATTAGTTACAAAGCAAGATTATACTTTTCATCATAATTAATCCACGTTGGCCTTTATTAAAGAGATAGAAACTATAAACATTCAAAGTAAAGAAATCAAAAGCATACCTTGGGTTTTGGAAATGTTATGAATAATCATCATCCTCAAGTTTTCACTTTCTCCAAACCAAGCTTAAGAACGAGATCATTGTTATTATAAGTTAGTAAACTATCACGAACTCATGTGGGCCAATTACTCACTTAGACTCCCTTATTCCTAGGTGTATCTCTTATATTTTATTATTGTCTTGAATGATCATGATGATGCATTTTTTACTTATTTCGATAGTTATTAAGTCTGAAAATAAAGTGAACGATTTAATCAATAGTTAGCTAAAGGACAAAATCTTTTAAAACTGCTTCTCGGGACCTCATAAAGTTCATATCTTGGCATAACTCGCTTCGCGATTTGAGACCTTTCTCGGACCGATATTTGGCAGCGACTTCATACTTCAAACCTTGAGAGACGTTCATGAAATTATGGTCTTCTCTTCATAATGGAATTTCTTCACTTGAAGTTTTGAGAGATTCATACTTGGACCACGACTTCTTCATTTTTCTCCAATCTTTATTTTGGACTTTGATATACAACGATCCGCCTCCTTTTATGACTTGGATCTATTTATCCTCATACCTTGTTAGGGTCTTTTCGGATACACTTCTCCATGACTTTTGGGGAGTATTTGCTTTTCGTCGTGTGTCTCGATCCTTCATATTGATTTTCGATAAATGATTCTTCACATCACTTGGATCTTTAGCAACAAAATATAGCCCTCATGCCTTGTTAGGGCCTTTTCGGACTCGCCAATCTTCGCGTCCCGCTTCAATAAGTTATGCCTTGGCTATGAACTCTAATCCATACCGAGCAACTTTTAAACGATCTTGGGCTAGAAGCTAAGTAACTTTTCAAATCGTACAACCTTATTTATTAGCAGATAAATTTATTAGCAAGCGATGGGAGAATAGGCTTATAATTAACTCACATAAATTCACGAAAGAAAACCGAACTTATAATTGGCTATATCATCTCTCGTTCTCCACAGTTTAAAATCTCAAGGAATGAGACTCGTGGATACTTAGCCTATTAAATCAAAGTTTTGGGTTTTCGAGTCGCCTATAGGATCTTGCAAATTCTTAGACTCTTTCAAGTTTAGAAATCGCATTTTAAAGTTCCCTTGATAAACGACTCTCTAGGATCAATTATAGGAACTTGCGAAAAGTTCTTGTTCTTAACCCGTGAGAGTTAAGACTTTCGCGTTTTATAGCTCCCTATATAAAAGCCTAGCAAAACTTGACTTAAACATGTTAAGGATACTAGCTAGAGTAACTTAGATAAGTAAACTCGGGTTGAGTCAAAAGATTCACAACGTTTGAAAATTAAAACCACTTATTAAACATTTATTCTAATAAGGAAAGAAAATAACTATACAACGGTAAAAACTAATAGGCTAAATTAGATCAAAAATTTTGAAAAATGTCGAAAAATTGATTTTCCGGTTAAAATGAGGACAAATACAAGGAAAAGACCACTTAACTTCGATAGAAGTCCCCCCTACACTTAAGATAAACATTGTCCTCAATGTTTAAGCATGTGGGAGTAAACTCCCCTACACTTAGGACATTGTGTACTTTGTTTAAATCTCGCTAAGGAAGAGACAACTAAAGAGATTCCTATTTTAATATTGAGAAAATATAAAATAGTGAATCGAAAAGAGTTTAGGATAGAACCGGGAAGAAGTAGAACACGGAATCACGGGTCATCAAGAATCATCAAGAGTGGATCATTGAAGCTCGAATCCCTGATTAAGAAATGAGGAGAGGAAATAGCAAACCAAAGGGTCTCCCCTACACTTATGATAAACTAAGCGAAAAGATAGATGCATGGGTTGCCTCCCAAGAAGCGCTTGATTTTTGTTAACCGAGTCATTAGCCTGACTCGACCTTGATCATCAACGGAAGAAGCATGAAACATATCCACCAGGATCAAAGACATAGTTTTCGTCCATCAAGTAGCATAGGCTTAAGGCGAACAAGGCAAGCCAAAAAAAAAGTGGCAGGGTTCCCTTAAGCAAAGATGGAGCACGGTGGAAGCAAGGGTGAAGTGCAAGCATGTCTTCAATATTTCCAAAGATTTTTCCTTTTATTTCATCAGGTGGATACTGATATGGCTTAAAGATTTCAATACCGAGGTCGAACACCTTTTCCTTTAGGGGAAAATAGCACTCAGGCTCAGCCGAGTGTGAAGAAGATCCGCAAAGAAGCACAACCTCGTCCTCAGAAGGGGGACAAAGAGGTGTCAAATCATATGTGCAACGGATATTGATGTCAACCGGTTTCTTCTCCTTTGACAGAATGTTCTTCAAATCCAAAGTAGGATCAAGACGATAATCTTCAAAGTCATAAGGAGGAGCATCACTCTCATGAGGGAAGTAAGTGTTGAGAAATTCAGAGAAGTCTTCCTCAAATGAGTAATCGTCCAAAGTAGGATCGAGTGATGGCGGAGGATCTTCATCATGTGAAGATCGCTCGAGAGAGTATCGGCCTCATCAAAATCATCGAAAGTGGGCATCTCGGGATGCTCAGAAGTACAATCAAAATCATCCGAATCTGAGCTAGAATCATCATCATAAGCATCAAAGACCGGTGGAGAATCATAAATGGGAGAAGGTTCCAAAGTGGAGCGAGAATCATCCATATTATCATCAAAGAGTGGATTATCGATGGAAGAATCGAATAGAGGATTGTCATAGACGGTAAAGTCATCGAGGACATTAATCATATTCACTGATTCTCGTCCATAGTATTTGACTGTAAGCTTCCCCATTTTAAAAATTTGTGAATCATTCCCGACTCTTAAGATTAACTCTCCTTCGGCAACATCCACTAAAGCACGTCCGGATCTCAAGAATGGCCGACCAAGTATTAAAGGAATACGAGGGTCCATTTCATAATCAACTACGACAAAATCGACCGGGAAAGTAAATGCACCAACTTTAATGAACACGTCTTCGGCTATACCAACAGGGTAAGCGAGAGTGCGATTTGCAAGTTCAAGAGTCATCTTTGTTGGAGTGAGGTCGGGTAATGATAGTGTTTTCCAAACACTCAGTGGCATCAAATTAATACTAGCCCCGAGATCAGCAAGGGCAGTAAATTCTTTAGTTTTGTTGAACACGCAAGGCAACACAAAACGACCGGGATCTCCTAGCTTTTCCGGAAGTTCTTTAAGAATAACTGCAGAGCAGTTTTCATTTAAGCGTGTGTTGGCGAGTTCAATCAGCTTCTCCTTCTTGTTAAGCAATTCCTTAAATGCTTTAACAAATTTGGGCATGTGGACAAGTGCTTCAAGAAAACTAATGCTGAAGCCCATTTGAGAAATCATATTGATATATTTTGTCACTTGAGAGTCCTCCTTTGTTAGATCGTTGGTCTTGCCTATGCGAGAAGGGTATGGGATTCTGGGTTTATAGGTGGAAGGTGAAGGTGTAGTCGGTAAAGGTTGAGATGTTGAAGGGTCCTTCCGAGATATATCGTCATGACGAGGCGGAGACGGTAATGGTGTACTAACACTAGGTGTAGGAGGAGTAGGGACACATGGTGGTGGAGGAGGTGTAGATGATGGGGGTGGTATTGGTGGTCCTACGATGGTGACTCCACTACGGGTAGTAATAGCACTCACATTTGCTCGCGGATTGGTGACAGTGTTTGAAGGTAGAGAACTTGAAGTAGAAGGTTGAGTGGCGGGCAAGAAACTAGCCAACAGATTCTTTAATTCAGTCGTTTGAGTGCTGAAGGAGGATTGAGTATTATCGCGAACCTCGGTTCTAATGTCATTACCTTGCTTCATGATATCTCCTTTTAAATTGATTATTTGGCTCTGTAGATTCTTGATTTGCTCACCTTGAGTTCTCATGACGGCTTCAACATCGGGATTAATGGGTGGGATTTGTTGAGTGGGTGGTTGATAAGGGTTAGAAGCTCTTGGTGGGATTTGGTTGCTTCTATTATAGTTGTTGGCGGGGTTTTGGTTTTGAGGAGAAAAACCGGGTGAAAGGTAATTGTTGGAACGGTAGCTCAGCAAATTTCTATCCCCTTGTTGTCTAGCTTGGTAATTTTCCGGTGAATAATTACCATAAGCTGCATACACATTTTCCGGATTTCCTTGAGTCGAAGGACAATCGGTGTATGGGTGAGGACCGCCACATGTTTCACAAGGATTAGCAACCGCTTTAACTTGTTGTTGTTGGTTTGAAGCGAGAAGCGTAATACTTTTGCTCATTTCGGTCATCATGCGGGTGAGTTCGGTCATATCAGGGTTTGCTGAGGTGGAGGAAACATTGACTCTCGGATTGTTCCTTGAAGAAGCAGAGGAATCCCAGTTTTTGTGGTGAGTAGTCATGTTCTCAATTAGTTCTCTACACTCCTCGGGTCTCCTTTTCATGAATGTGCCACCGGCTGCTACATTGATCGTATCACGATCTCGAAAAGTCAAACCGTTGTAGAAAGTATCGATTAAGGTCACAGGGAGCATGTTGTGTTTTGGACATCTATCGATCAAGACATTATATCTCTCCCAAGCATCAAAAAGAGATTCATCGGGGTCTTGCATAAAACCGTTAATCTGATTGCGAAGGCTCGTGACCATGGATGGTGGAAAGTAGCGCGATAAAAAGCGTTGAGTCATGTCATCCCAAGTGTGAATAGAATTCTTCGGGAGACGATCAAACCATTTCTCGGCATGATGTAATAAAGTATGTGGAAAGAGTTGTAGGCGAAGTTCATCCATTGTGGCACCGGCCAACTTCATGCTTTGGGTGATTGTAATGAACTTGTCGAGGTGTTTGTTGGCATCATCATCAGGCAATCCACGGAATGGGTTTGTTTGTACTTGCTGAATCATGTGGTGCTTCAACGAAAACTCAGGAGCATTGATTTGCATCGGCGCAATCGGTCCTCCTCGTCCAAACATTTTTGGTTGACAAAGTTCCTCCATGGTCCGAAGATCGGGCTGTGGAAGAACATTGTTGTTATTATTAGGGTGCGGTGGATTATTGTTGTTTACACCTGACATAGCTAAATCTTCTTGAGGCTCGGGCTCTTGATAATTAGAATATCTAGTACGCATGCACCTACAAAGACAAAAGAAAAAGAAACCAAACACAAAAACAATATATATACACAATAAAGATAAAATCTTTTTGGATTTTTGAAATTTTTAATTTTTATGTATTTTTATCAATTTTTAATTTTTATGATTTTTTTTGAATTTTTTTTTTTTTTATGCAAGAAAAGTAACGCTCACAAGTGAACGGATCCCAAAAAGCAACGCGTCTCTCACAGAAAACCGTTAATCTTTACGAAAAGACCCGGCAGCGGCGCCATTTGATAACTTAATTTTACTCAGGTTAAAAAGTTCTTTGTCGTATGTCTCTTCGAATTGAAAAACTTGTGTTTAATGTGTGACTCAGTTTTATTTTGGTAGAAACAAAGATGTGTCGTTGTAGTGTTTTAAAATAAAAATTGCAAAACCTTAAAGTAAAAGTGCTCTTAAAGTAAATCTAGTCTAATTAAAATAATGGTGCAAGTATTTAAAAACGTGACTGAAATTAAAGGGCACTTAAGTAAATGACGTAAACTTAAATCTATCTAAGGCAATCTTAAAACGCAACTAAAACTTAAACTAAGGCAAGGCTAAAATAAAGCTAAGAAAAATAATTTTAAAGTGCAATTAAATAAAAGGCGGGAAAAATAAAGATTGAAAATAAAAGACTGAAATTTTAAAAAGAAAGACTGAAGAAAAAAACATACAGAACCCTTGATTCGGAAGTTCAAAACTTCCGAATGAACTAGCTTGATTCGGAAGTTCCCAAACCCCAAAAGCCTTGATTCGGAACTTTTGAAGTTCCGAATGAAGCTACCTTGAGTCGGAAACTTGGAGTTGATCCGGAAGTTCGTTCGGAAGAATTGAGTCAGAAGTTCGTCCGGAAGTATTGATCCGGAACTTTTAAAGTTCCGAATGAATTGCTTGATCCGGAACTTTTTAAGTTCCGAATGAAGGTCTTGACTCGGAAGTTTTTGAGTTCCGAATAAACAATGCTTGACCCTGAACTTTTGTTGATCCGGAAGTTCTGCTTGATCCGGAAGTTTTCGTCCGGAAGTTTGAGACTTCCGAATGAGCACAAACTGAGTCGGAACTTTTGAAGTTCCGAATGAAAGCCACTGGTTCGGAACTTTTGAAGTTCCGAATGAACAACTCCTTCTCACCTTGGCTCGGGACTTTTCCTGGGAATACAGAAACACAGAAACAAACTTCCCGAAGAACAAGGGATAACAGTAACAGCAGATATAACACAATTTAATCAAAATCAAAACAACGATTAAGCTAAACTAATAATAGAACAACAGTTAAACATAAACAAACAATTTAGATCAACAAAACAAACAAATTTAACCACAATAATCAAAAACCCACTTGATCAAAATAAAAGCTTGAACATAAACACAAACATAAACACAAACATAAACATATAAATCAAAGATTTAGAAAGGTAGATGAGAGATTAACAAGATAAAATAAAGATTGACAAGAATTAAATGAAAACTTACTTGAAATTAAATGAATTTAAGGTGCAAGACAAGGTAATTAAATTGACAAGTATTTAAATGACAAGATAATTAAATGGTGGAAGACTAATTGTCACACTTAGCCAACAAGAAAGAAAATTAACAACTAATGACTATTTATAGGGGAGGATTAAGGAAGCTTCCTCCCCTCTTTCCTTTTCTCTTAATTACAAGATTAGGTCCTTCCTTCTTTAATCTTCATTAATTGCATCATTAGTCCTTTTCTTCTAATCTTCTTTAAACTTGGACTTAAAGGACTTTTGGCTTCGGGATTTCTTTGAACTCGTCTTTAAATTCTTCAATAAAATAGACTTGAATTCTTCGGCTTTTGATAAACTTCCGTCTTTTGACTTTTTCTTCGATAAATCTTCAGAATTGGTCTTGGACTTCCGTTCTTTTTGCATTCTTGACTTCTTGACTTCGTCTTTCATCTTTTTCTTCAATAAAAACCAGTAAATGCCCGTGAATTCCCGTGTTTTCTCCACTTTTCACCTTTTCGTCCTAAATCACAACAAAAACACAAACCACGCATAATTCCGACATAAAAGACATAAAATACACGTTTTGGTCCGGTTATTATTGTAATTAAGTGGTAGAAAAGATGGGTGTTTACACACCTATCAATTGGAATCGTAGGCTTAACACTCTTAACCTCCACCGGCGGAGGGGACAGAAAATCGTTTTTCTCAACAACTCCTAAAACTCTTTTTGAAATCCTTTTACAAATGTTTTTGATGGGATTAACATTGTTCAAAGACGTGATAGAGTACACATGAGAAAGCGTGGAGTTTTGAGTTTCATTTATGACGAGTTCTTCCTCATTGAAACGAAGAGTGATTTTCCTAGCATGCACATCGATAAGTGCTCTCGAGGTATCCAAAAATGATCGACCTAAAATTAAAGGAACTTTAGGATCAATGGGAATGTCAACAACGATAAAGTCTACGGGATAGTAGAACTTTCCAACTTTCACGAAGACGTCCTCGGCTACTCCACAAGATAGAATCGTAGAATGATCGGCCATCTCGATTGACATTCTTGAAGGAGTGAGATTGGGAAGATTGAGCGACTTAAAAATCTCAAGAGGCATCAAATTAATACTAGCACCAAGATCGGCCAAGGCGTAGCATTCCTCCATATCTTGTATAGCACATGGGATTAAAAACTTGCCGGGATCACCGACTTTTTGAGGTATGCGGCTAAGAAAAACCGAAGAACAACTAGACGACTTTTGCAATTTCTCTTTGTTATTCAACATACTTTTAAAGTTCGCGGCAAATCGAGGCATCATGACCAAGGCGTCGGCAAAACTTATATTAAAATGCAAGTCACGAAACATTTTCATAAAAAGTTCAAATTGATAATTGTTTCGTTCTTGTGCCTTTTCCTTGTTTCGTCTTGAAGGGTAAGGTAAGGGTGGTGTGGGTTGGGGCATAGGCAAAGGCCTTGGAATCTCGGGTTCCACTATTGTTATTGGTTCAACCGTAGGTGTGGTTTGAGCGGTACTTCGTGGGCTTGGGATTTGCTCCTTTTCTACCACCACCTCGGGTTCTTTCTCTTTTTCCTTCTCCATAGAAGTACTTGGGCGAGAAATAGGTTCTTTGAAAGTTTTACCACTACGAGTAGTAATAACCTTCAATTCTCCTTTCGGGTTTACGATGGTATCACTAGGAAGACCACCCGAAGAAGAAGGTTTACACATGATAGCTTCAAACATTTTTCCCATTCGGTCTTCAAACTTAGATTGCCTAGCATCCGCTTTTAACAACTCTTGCTTAATCTCATGTTGACCTTGCTCCATTTTTTGTTGATTTTGTTGGAGACGTTGAACATTTCCTTCCATTTTATTAGCATGAGTCTTAAGTTCATTAGCAAGTTCGTTTTTAAGCTCGTTTTTCAACTCGGATCTTAAGCTAACCATTTCACGTTGCATATTATCAAACTTAGCATCGTTTGCTTTAGCATAATTCAAAAATTCTACTTGAAGATTTTTGGTGTGATCATTTTGAAAACCTTGAGTGGTAGTTTGAAAATTACGGTTTTGGTTTTGGTTTGAAATTTGCCCATTTCCACTTTGATAATTACCCTTGTTGTAGTTACGTTGATTTCCTTGATAAGCACCACTTTGATTGTTGTTTCGATAGTTATTAGCATTTTGATTTTGTGGAGCTTGATTTTGGCGGGAACCTTGACCGTTTTGGTTATAAGTTCCCGTGGCTACATAAGCATTCGAAGTGTTACCATCCGCGGTAATGCACTCGGAAAAATCATGAGCTCCACCACACGAAATACAACTCTTAGCAACCGCTTTAACCGAAGCGGAATTTGAAGCTTCTTGAGCTTTCCAATGGGACATAAGAATCGAAAACCTATCGAAAAATCGATTCTCCTCATTTGCTTCATCTTGCAAGGCATTAATGCTACGAGACGATGACGAACCCAAATTGGTAACACTCGGTGTGTTACGAGGGCTATAGACCTTAGACCTATTTTCAATGATTTTCAAAGCCTCTTCGGTCGTTTTGCACAAAAAATTACCACCCGCGGCGGCATTTAAGTAATCTCGTTCATGATCATTAAGCCCATTATAAAAAGTGTCAATTTGATGCAATTCGGAAAAATCATGGTGTGGACATTCATGTAACATTTCTTTAAACCTTTCCCAAGCCATTGAAAAACTTTCATTAGATCTTTGTGTAAATCGTGAAATCTCGTTTTTCAAATGTGTTGTTTTAGATGGTGGAAAAAATTGATTCACAAATTTAGAAACGAGATCAGCCCACGTCAAAATCGAATTTGGGGGTTCTTTCTCGAGCCATATCTTGGCGGGTCCATCTAACGAGTATGGAAACAACATCATCTTAATGGCATCGTGTGGTACATCCTTAAACTTGCTTGTCGCGGTGAGACGATTAAATTGCCTAATGTGATAATGTGGGTTGTCTTTTTCGTGTCCGTGAAATTTGTTGGCTTGAAGCATAGACATTAAACCCATCTTGATCTCGAAGTTCTCCCCAAGGATGGCGGGAATCACAATGGCCGCTCCAAAACCCTCGGTGGGTGCTTGAAGCAACTCCATCATAGTACGATTAGCCATGATAGCTTCTTGTTCTACAACGGGTTCCTCACTTGGAGTCTCTTCACTAGAAAGATTAGGAGTAGGTGTTGCCTCCTTTTTGTTTCTTCGTTTACGTGCACGTCTCGCTTGATTACGAGTAAGCATAAACGTCACGTACAACGTAGGGATGAGCAAAGAAGATTTTTTTTGGTGTTTTTAACTTTTTCAAATTTTTTTGGATTTTTGATTGTTTTTACTTTTTTTGGATTTTGGAATTGTATTAAGTAGACAATAATCTACAAATCTCCTCCTTAATCAAATCTCTTGATTAAAGAAGCCTCAAGGAATGAAAACGATCACGTGAAGTGAACGCCTTCGATGACTTTAGAACGTTGGTGGAACACCAAAACGTTCAAGAGGGTTTAATCAATGGAAACCAAGAAAATATATATGATGCGTAATAATACTTTGGGCGGCAAAACCCTCGATTAGCTTTCAAAATCAAATACTCACAAGCAAGCGGGGAAACGAGGTGGCGCAAAGCACTTAAGAGCCTTTTTCCTTAGGATATATTTTATAATATCCGCCTTATACCCACCTTATAGTTTGTATTTTCAAAATCGAGCTTCTCGAAAGTATTTATCTATTTTTGCCTTTTTTCTTTGGTTTGAGATTCGAATACAATGATTGGGTAATGACCTCCCAAGTCAAGATTGTGATTTCTCACGTATTTGGAGTACTTGTGAATTTATTGTTCTACGTATACAATATAGTAATAGTATTCACAAAAAAACGAAAAACCGATAATACGTATTAGTAGAGTGCTACTAATACAAATACTTATTATGGCTATATAAAAACAACAATTGTTCAAGTCAAAACACAAGACGCCTCCCCGGCAGCGGCGCAAAATTGATGTAGTGTTTTTACTACTCTTTAGGAAAAGAGAGCAAAAGTGGCAAGTATTAAGTGTCGGTTTAGGAAAACCAAGCACTAATGACCAAATAAGTTCGAGTTCGTTTTCCAAGGAGGCTAGTGCGTTGTGTAATGAAATGATTAACTTTTGTGATTATATTGTTATGAGAAAAGAGAATAGAAATGAGATAAGAGGAGAATGACGTATACGATGACGGATTACACTAAAGACGAAAAGGTCGTTCACGTAAAACCGTAAAAAGCACCAAATTAAAAATTAAACCTAAAAATTAATTAAAAGTAAAACTAAGTCTAAAATAATATAAATACGAATAAAAATCCAATAAAAATATTTTAAAACCTTTTATTAATTAAATATTCAATTTTAAATGCTAATTAAAGCCCTAAAATTAAATATAATTAACAAAATGTCCAAAATATTATTTTATTGAACAAATAACTCACTTATATTGTTTAAAGACTAAAAAGTATTTTTCCTAAATTTTAAAAACTATTTCTCTATTTTTAAAACACTAAAGACTATTTTTAAACTAAAATAATCATAAAAAATAATAAAATAATGCTAAAAATAATTTGACAATTTTAAAAAATCCTAAATTATACTAAAGAACAGTAGAAAAATGAAAAAGTTTGAAAAATATAAAATTTTTCACTAAAAGACAAATTAGTTAATAAATAAAACCCTAATTAAACTAAATTAATTCTAAAAATTAAACAAAAAAGTGAACAGTGAAAACTTTTTGAACTAAAAATCTTAAATTATTTTTCTAAATATAAGACAAATTTTAGAACTGAAAAATAATAATTTTTGTCACTAAAAGACAAAAACAGAAATTAAAAAGTTAATTAAAATAGCTATTTAATCTAAAAAATACTAAATGAACAGTAAATGAAAAACTAATTAAACTGAAAAATCACAATTAAAATAAGAAAAATAATAAAACTGGTTTCAAAGTCTAATTCCTATTTTGAGCCACTAAAGACAAAATTTTTAGAATACTGATAGTGACATGTGCTAGGTTTTGTCCTTTTGTTGAGCAGTGGAAACAAATGTGTTAGCAGGGGGAACTTTGTTCCCACTGTTAGTGCAAATTCAAGGTCAGTTGACCAATAAGCTTAGGAAAGCTTATGTGAGAGCTTATCTTGGGCAATAAGGCACCCCCACAACCAGTTGGGTTGTGGGGAGTCAATAAGAGCAATAAAAATACCAAGTTGCACACAAATAAGCACCAAATAAGCCAAAATGTTACTTATTAAGCAAAAATAAAGGTCTGATGAACAGTGACTTGTTTACTTGCACAAAAACGAATTTAAACAGCTTAAAACTTGCACACAAGCTACCCAAATGACTTACAATTGATACACAATCCTATATGGACCTAATATCTAGCAGTCAACAAGATCTCAATGTCAAATATGCACAAAAACTGGCAGAAAATGGATTTGCTGATTTTTGACTGTTTTTACTCAATTTTTGACATACAAACTTCTGATTAAACACACCTAACTAAAAAGAACAATTCACTTACACTAAGTAAACGAAAGAGAGTGTGTGTGAGTGGTTTTTAACAGGTTTATAAACCTTTAAGCCTCTTAAATCCCTAATCCCAAACAGTCCCTTAATTTTCAGAAATCACTTTTTTCAAACCAAATAAGATTAAAACTACTTGAAACTGATTAAGATCACCTCTAACATGCATCATAATCCTAGTCAGCTAAAATCAAACCACTTAACAAACACATAAACAACTTTCTCACAAAATCACACTTATAAAACTAGAAAACAAGGATTCAAGATAGTTACCTTGTGGGACCCACATCCAGGCCACACTAAGGCTGTTGTGCCTTCTCCTTATAGCTTAAAAGCTATGCTAGGGCTTATAGGCAGAGCTGTTTGAATGTGAATGATGCTAGGTGGTGACTACTGCAGTCAAACCTACCCCAATATATCTTCAATTGAGAACAATGTTCTTCTTGTAATCTGCAAAGTTAAGGAAACCAACAAGAACACAAGATTATCTGATAATCAAGCTTATGCAGCTATAAACTTGACTTATTGGCTAAGCAAGCTTATAGCTTATAAGCTATATAATAAAGAAATTTGAAAAACTGATTTTTTGAATGAAAATTTGAAAACTTAGAAAACTTGGAAAAACTGAAACTGATGAAATAGCTTATACAAGCTTATGTAGCTTATTTGGTTGTCCACCAAATAAGCTGATAAGCTCCTATAACTATCACAGAAAATCAAGGCTTTGGGTTAACTGTCCTCTCACCAAAATCTTAACTTTCTGAATGAAACTTAACAAAATCAAAAGTGATTATGGAACTCAGATTGCTTCAATAATAACACCAACTTTTAAAAATATAAAGGAATTACTTTTAAAATCAAAATACCAACTTTTATATATTAAAAAGGAATTACAATATTTTTTAAAGCAAAATCTGGAACAACTCATATGAGACACATACGTCCCATATTTATACTAGCTAATAGAAAATTCTAGATTCTAAAACCCTAATTGCTGAAATTCCTGAAAAGCCCTTGGAGTCTTCTTGGGGAATCTTGGTCAAGATGGATTCATGTGATGCCTGCCAAGTTCTTGTAATGTCCAGCTGTTAGCAAGTGATCTCAAACGTTTATTTGTGCTTGGGGACAAAGAAATTCGATCCATCCATTGGTTTTGTCCCCTCCTAGGGTTTAGGTGAAAGAGACGGGGCAGGGGAGGGTCCTACCCAACACATGGGTGTGTTGGGATCATGGTTTTGGTGTGGGTTTAAGTTATCTCGCCCTTAATCAGCAATCTGGAGATAATCGTCCATTTCCCCTTTGATTTAGGGTGATTAGGACCTGGGAAAGTTAGGGTTCTTGGGAGGATTAGGGGTGGAGTTTAATATGATTTTGGGGGTTAAGGGATTTAAATAAGTGTTTAGTGGGAAAGTTATAACTGATTTAAAAAATCAGTTATTAAGTGTTGGTGGAAGGTGACGTGAGAGGAGGATGGGATTTGATTGGTTGAGGGGTTGAGATGGGTGACGTGGCGTAAGGTGAGTGGAGGGGATGGTTTTGGTTGTCTGGCCAGTTTGGCCCCCCAAGTATCACACTTTCTTCAAATTGTAAATAATAGCCGACAACTTCCAATTCCTTTATAACAACTTTCATCCACTTGTCACTTTTGGCACAACAACTTTGTAAACCTTTCATAAGGACTTCTTTTGTAATTTCTTCATTCTCCAAGGACTAAACGTGTACATACTTGATATTTTAGGGACCCACAAGTAATTTTGAGGATTTACAGGGGTATAAAATGACAAGTCTTCAAACATTGAGGGACCAATCTTGTATTTCTTCAATTCTTCAAGGGTTGTTTTGGAAATTCTTGATTCGGGTCCGGTTCATTGTGCGGCTTCGTTTCCCGTGTTCGTTTTTTATTGATTCTTGTGATCTTTTTGTCATTTCCTCAATATCCGTACCTAAAATACACAAGCAACAAACACGAGCATATATTTGGCAGTTTTAATGATATTTAATGCATTTTAAGCCCAATTTGGACGATGAGACTATGTATAAAAGCAGTCTCATCATCCGGTGTTCCCATAACACATGAGGCAACTCGTCGACCCGACCAGTTAGCCTTCTTCCCAATCTGGCTTTCAAACCATGCATTAATTACTTGTTGGCTCTTTTAACCAAGCCATTTGCTTGCGGATGGGCCACTGAGGTGGTCATTTGCTTGACGTGCCATTTGTCACACCATTTTTCAAACGACCCATCTATCAGCTGTTTTCCGTTGTCAGTCACTATGACTCCAGGCAACCCAAATCTGCAGATAATGTTTTCCCAAGCGAATTTCTTGACCTCTTTGTCAGTTATCTTGGCCACTGGTTTGGCTTCGATCCATTTAGTGAAGTAGTCAATAGCTACACTCACGAACTTGATATTACTAGCATTTCCGGAGATAGGTCCCAAGATATCCATTCCCCATTGGTAAAAGGGCCATGGTGATGTTATCGAAGTCAGCTTCGTCTTTGGCAGTCTCGGTATGGGACCATGTATCTTGCAAGAATCACACTTAGAGATTTCATCCCATGCATCTTGATGCATTGTTGGACAAAAGTATCCTTGACGCATTATCTTTGCCACGACCGACCTTGACCCAGCATGCATACCGCAGGCTCCTTCGTGAACCTCCCGGATGATGTAGTTTGCTTGAAGTGGCCCCACGCATCTTAACATTGGTGATAGATATGATTTCTTGAATATGACTCCATTCTCAATGGTATACTGGGTGTTTTCATTCTTAGATTCCTAGCTTCGTCTGGGTTCTTGGGCCATATTCCTTCTTCTAGACATTTCTTGATCGGTGTCATCCAACAATCTCCTTCTTCCTCGACTATATCGTTGACCTCCTGTACATCAATTGATCTTGCTTCAAGGGCCTCCACAAATAATTCCTTGGTGAGGTGGTTGAATGCGACCGAGGCAAGCTTGCTTAACACACCCGCCTTCTGATTTTTACTTCTAGGTATGTGCTCAATGTTAAACTCTGTGAAGGTGGGTAATCGTTCTCTGACCTTTGCTAGATACTTGATCATCCGGTCATCATTTGCTTCGAACTCTCCTTTGATTTGGCAAGCAACTAACTTCGAGTCCACCTTGACTTGCAATTTTCTTACTCCCTATTTTTAGCTAACCAGAGATCTGCTAACAGTGCCTCGTATTCGGCTTCATTGTTTGAGCAGTTAAAGTTGAACCTCAAAGCATATGTGAATTCCACATCTTCTGGGTTGATCAAAACTAGTCTGGCACCGACACCTTTACTGTTTGCTGCCTCGTCTGTAAATAGCGTCCATTGGCTTTCGGGCTCTTTTTCTTCGGATATTTCATGAGTTGTTGCTGCCTCTTTGTGTTCCAACAGGGCTTCGTTTTAGGAAGTCCACTAAAACTTTCCCTTTGACTGAATTCCGGGACACATAATGGATTTCATATGTTCCTAATTCGACTGCGTATTTTGCTAGTCTTCCTGAGGCTTCGGACTTGCTTAGTATTTGCTTCAAAGGTTGGTCCATTATGACGTGGATGTCATGAGCTTCGAAACACCTTCTTAATCTTCATGATAAATGTAGCAAACCTAGGGCTAACTTCTCCAGGGGATCATACCTTCTTTTAGCATCGTGAAGCGTTCGGATTACATATCTCACCGGCATTTGTGTTCCATTTCGCTCGACCAAGAGCACATCGCTGACTGCTTCTTTGGATGCGGCCAAATATACATATAATATTTCTCTTTTGATCGGAGAGGTAAGTAATGGGAGCTCCAAGATTACTTTCTTGAGTTGTTGAAAGGCTTCTTCGGACTTCTCAGTCCAGTGGAATTCTTCTTTGTTGTCCTTGGTGATGTTTTTTAGAGTTTCGAAGAATGGCATTGATCATTCAGCTGACCGAGACAAGAACCTGTTCAACGCTGCCAACTTCCCACTCAAGGATTGCATTTCTTTCAATGTTTTGGGAGATCTCATTTCGGTGATTGCCTTTATTTTCTTTGGGTTAGCTCTGATGCCTTCCGAGGTTACAATATAACCGAGGAACTTCCCCTCTTCGACACCGAACGAACATTTCTTTGGGTTTAGGTTTATGTCAATCCTCCTTAAGTTATCAAAGGTTTCTTGAATATCCGCAAGCATTTCTTCTTCGGTTTTGCTCTTGATTGTTAAGTCATCTACATATGCTTCTAGGTTTATCCCAATTTGTGAACGAAATGCTGAATCCACCAACCTTTGATATGTGACTCCGACATTTTTCAGGCTGAAGGGTATTTTTGTGTAGCAATATGTGCCTTCATCGGTATAGAATGACGTTTTTTCTTCGTCTGCTTCGTCCATGAGCAATTGGTGGTATCCTTTGTACGCGTCCAAGAAGCATTTAAATTTATACCCCATGACTGCTCCTATTTTGACATCTATGTCTGGCAAGGGGTAATAGTCCTTCGAGCAGACGAAATTGAGGTTCTAGAAGTCTATGCACATTCGCCAATCACCATCCGTTTTTTACCAGGACCGTGTTCGAAATCCACGTGGGATATTGTAGAATATTGATAACCTATGAATCTATGAAGTGGGTTGATGTTTTCTAGTGAGAGAAACTAGAGAGAGAAAGTGAGAGAAAATGTGTATGATTTTATTAATATGAAAGTGTAAAAATGAACAACAACCAACCCCTTTCCATGGTGGAAAGGGGTATTTATAGTTCCAAGCAAACATGGGCTTGGGCCGGTCCATGACAAGCCCATGGACCGGTTCTTTCTTAACTTAATAAGCAACTAATTACTAATTGTTAACTACGAGCTATTACAACATACATAATATTGTGGAGTGACCGATACTTCTAATATACGTTAAAACGTATTTCTAACAATCTCCCCCTAAGGGAGGTCACTCCACGTTACAAAGTTCTAAACCTAGCATACTATACTAAGTCTTCGTTCTTTAGCTCGTAGTCCTTTCTTCTTTTCTTTCTTTTGTTGTGAATATGTTGGTTTGATCTTTTTGGCTTTGACTTGAGAGCATTGTTCTTTGGCCTTTCACGTGCGATCTTTGCCTTTCTTGTGAATTTTGCCTCCTCGTGACTTCATGTTCCACACACTTACGTCTTTTTGTTGAATTCTCGAAAGCTTCAGAGTTTGGTACAGCGGAAGACTTCATCTTGTACTTTCTTGAATTTTTGCTGAACTTTGTTGCAAAAGACATAAGCATGTGGGAACGACTTTTACAGGTACACCGCAACACCACCGTCTTCACTGGTACACAGCAACGCCACCGTCTTCAACAGGTACACAGCAACGCCACCGTCTTTAACAGGTACACAGCAACGACACGAATAAAATGGCTTTGAACATTTTATTCTAATTCGGTAGCATTTTACCTCCGGTCGGTGAAGACCGTTGGACGATATTAGATATCGTACCCGTGACGGATAGTTTCAATTAAGTAACTTCCTGACAGGATTTTGCGGGTAAACCCGTTCTCTTTATTCGACCGTCCAAAGCTGACTGCGAACATAAAGAGTGAATCACTTGGATAAATTATCCTTGTGATTTGAAGCCGTCAATTCATGAAACCTGGAACAAGTGAATTTCAATTAAGATTTTCACCATCGTTGCTTTCCAGTTGTCACGAGCTCAATTCATAAAGAATCTTGCACGTCACCTACCAAGTGCTGTTTGATGTTAACACTAGAAGGATTTCCACTCGTCACTGTGGTCAATAAAGAGTCACTCTGAGTGTTCTGGCAAGATCATATGATAATGCGAAGAGGCCTGGAACGAGTTTAAGTTCAATTAAGAATTAAACCACTGTTACCTTCCAGTTTTTCACAAGATTGGTTCTAAAAGAACCGCATGTGTAACCTACCATGAGCTTGTTTGATGTTGGCTCAAGCAGGATTTCCATCTTCATTGTAATACTTGCGTATTACTCGGATGTTCTGGCAATATTACAGGAATACTGCGTAGGACTCATGAAAATCTCTTACTTTTCACAGTGTGTGAGAAAGCAAGGAATAAATGGAAAGTGTCCTAATGAGACTTTTGATGATCTCTTGGCTCTAGACTCGATTATGCGTTTTGATTTAGTGAGCGATGGCTGGAGAGGAGTGCCACCTTTTCAATACCAGTCTATTCGGAGTGAATAAACCAATAGATAACATGTTGATCTCCGTGTGATTAAAACAAATACCTTTTGAGAGATATTTGAGTTAGCTGGGAAGGGTTGTGCATTGCATCACTGGGTCCATGATGTCTTTCTTCAATACCGAGAATCATTAGCAAAAATGACCTCAATAGCATATGTATTGACCCGGTTTCTGCCTAAAGTTGTAAGGAGGGCTTCTTTCTTTACACCCTTTATCTTTACAATTCTTTTTCATTCTTCAACCCCTTCAATGCTTACCAATACGTCATCACTAGCACCTTGTTGTGATTGTTCCAGTGCTAGCTTAAGTACTTGGTCGGCATTCAGCTACGTTCACAATCTTTCTCCATCTTTCCTAGGACTTCTAATTCTATCTAGGGAATTGTCCTTGGGAAGATTCCATCGGCTCTGATGAATCATTGGACTAAACCTATTCCTACCACCCTTTTGTCACCACATTCGTCGTGAATTAAGTGTGTTTTGGGAAGGAATCGCCACCATGAAAAATCATTGAAAATCACTTAAGGTACTTGTGATATTGAAATCAAAAGTTTTGTACCTTAGGTGTTTTGTTCATCAAAAACGCTCCCCCTTAACACGTGCTTTACACATATTAAGTTGGATAATCGTTAAGTCTTTTTCATCTTTTAGCCAAGTATCATTTAAGTCTCCTTAATCCCATTTTCTCCCCTTATCCAAAATGTTAACCATTAATATTTGGGATATTGAATGGATTAACCGGTCTTTGGGTAAAAATGAAATCGATGTTTGGCCATAGAACAAGTTATTGCTCCCCCTTAAGTTAATAAGGGATAGTTGTAGTGCTTTAGTATGATATATTTTGAAAGATTTAGAATCTCGTGAGAAATTCTTGAAAAATTATCATACCTTAACACTACAACAAGCCATTAAAGCACATTATTCACAAATATACATATTCACAAATAATACCAATATAGAGTGACCTGAAATGTACGACCCATTAGATGGATCGTTGCAGTGTCCTGTAGTGCACTCCATATGGTCTACCACCCACGAATCTTTCCAAGCTCCTCATCAATCTACGTTCACGGAGCTTTTGATCGATCTTCTTGATCACGTACTTCGCCATCTGCCGGTAACCCGGATGCCAATCCTCCGTCATTTCTGGCAAAGTCCCACCCGAGTTCAGATGTTCCAACTTTCCTCTGACTTGTAGAAGAGTCCCATCACTGTACTTATGGAGCTCACCCACCCTCATAAACTTCATTAAACCTCGACTGTTCAAGTAGAAAATGTCGTAATTCGGGACAGAAATGCCGGTATAAGGACATCTTTCTACATGTTGAGGTAGTACTTTATTCACTGGACGGGTTAGGTTGAGCTTCCTTTGATAGCTTTCGACTCCCAACTGAAGATCTTCAACTCGTGTCTTGATGACAACGCTTCGTGTGAACATACGAAGTGTTGTATTCAACGCAATGAGGTCTTCACGAGGAATATGTGTGAGTTGATCTCGGGTCATCAGAAGCAGCATATCTTCGATATCCTCAAGGCGAATGATGGAAAATCTCCTTGCTGGATTTTGTATTCCCTGTCATCCTCCCTTTTCAAACGAATCTCCGTCACATGATAATAGCCATTCTTGGCTTCAGTTTTCATCCCTAAAATGCTGGAGATGCGGATGTCGGATCTAACGTTGCTTCCAGAATTGACTAGGCAGCAACCCCTGTACGCCCTTCGGACTCGTTCGTCCCAATGAGATGCACCTATGACAGCATACATATCATAATTACGATTTATCTTTGGGACCCGGAGTCGGTTTACCTTTTCCTCGATAAAGGGTATTGTCCCCCAGTTGGCAGCTTTCAGCAAGGTCAGGGAGGTTGCGTACTTTGATGACCCCTTCAGTAGATACACAAGATCATTGGTGACGAAGAAGTCAAGAGCAATCTGATTATCTTGAGTAGGATCCATTGGAGGTGGAGCTCTTTCTGATTCATGAAGACCTGGCCGTTGAACGGTATTCAGAGCCTTCAGGATCTCATCGGCATAATATTTGAACTCCATTTGGGTCAACCGGGTTTTGGCACGAAGTCTTTTATCCTTCAGTACTTTCTTCACCAAAGATGGAGTAACCGAAGTCTTATACTCATGAGCAAGAAATGCACATAAGTCAATCGGACTGCGGATACGAAGATACAAGACATCTTTGTCGGCGTCGGTGATCGGATCATACTGCACCGCTGCCGTGATCCAAGCCTGTGGTGGTGCAGTCTCGTCGATCTCCAACGTGTCCGCCCAGTCCCTTGTGCTTGGTTCAGGAATAGTAGATTGTGGGTTTTGTTGCAGAGGAGTGGAGACGTGAACATCTGCTTGTTCTGATTCAGGCATTTCAGCAGTGTCATGGACGGGTGAGTGTTGTGCAGCTTCAGGTTCGGTTACAGATTCTGCAATCACAGGAGCAACAACAATAGAACTAACAGGGTTAGTGGTAACAGGTATGGATGCAGCAATAAATGTACCAGGAATAGATGACCCTGTAGTGGCATTCACATCGTGGCGCCACTTCGATCGTCTGGATTCTGTGGATGTAGATTTTTCCTTTGCTGCTGCATCTTTCTTGGATTTGGTGCCAGACTTAACAGGTTTCTTTGAGCTGGCACCCTTATCCCCTTTCTCAGGCTGTTCACCTCCATCATCATTCTTATTGTTATCCGCATTGTTCCCCTTAACACTCTCCTGGTGACCATCACCACCATCATTACCATCATTATCATCATCATCTGCATCCTCATCATCATCATCCTCATCCTCATCCTCATCATGATCATCATCTTCATCATCATCCTGATCATCATCACCACCATCATCATCTTCTCTTTCTTCTTCTTCTTCTTCTTCCTCTTCTTCTCCACCAGTACCCTCGTCTTCTTCACTCTCTTCCCTTTCTTCCTCAGGGAGAATGTGGTAGGGTACCACACTTCCAAACGTTTTGAATAACCTATCATCCTCCATGATAGCATCATTCAGGGATTTGTATAGAGCCCGTTGAATCCTAGACTTATCAAACGATCCAAGTTCCACCATACGAGCCTTAAGGATCTTCTTCAATTCAAAATCCGTCAAGTCATAAGCAATCTTGTAGGCGGCTTCTGAAGGATTGGATGATTTGATCATCAAGTTGTCAGCAGCAAGTGTTTTCAACTCATCACGTAGTTTAGGCATTAGGGATTCAACGGAGTCTTTCACTCTCTGCTCAATAGTAGCTTCAAGAGCTTCTTTTTGCTCTTTAAGGTCATCTTTAATAGCTTTAAGTCTCGTAATTCGTGCTTGATGCCTATCAGCTTCAGCCTTTTTAACCCGAGCAAGTTCTTCTGCATGAGCTTTACGTGTAAATTCCATATCTGCAGCGAACTTAGCAATCAAATCTTCTTGAGCTTTCTTAGATGCTTCTTCACTTTGAGCTCGTCTACGTAACTCTTGGCGAAGTTCATCCATTTCTCTCTTGTGATTATCCACATGTTTATCCAACATCTCGGCCATCACTATTGCTGCCATTGCAGACGTTGCAGAGCTGCTCTGGGTTGATGGAATAGGCTCGGTTGTAACTGCGGTACTGAGGATGGGCTTTATTGGTGGTGGAGGAAATGGTGTTGAAACCGGTCTGGTTGGTAAGGGTTGAGTTGGTTGAAGTTGAGTTACCAAAGGTTGAGTAGACTCTTTGTCAATACCAGCTGAAACAGGGGGGTGGATGTCTCCTTCGAAGTAGAATACTTTTCAGGTGATCCAAACTCAAACACATCATCTGGTTCCACGTACTCTTCCTCAATATCTACCCGTGCACCTGAACCACTACCACCCGTATCTCTCCTACTCTTTCCGAGAGCTATCTTCATTGCTTTTCTCTCAGCCTTGTTAAGAGTAGCATCATCAATATCTTCTTCATCGTGGAGTTCTAGCTCATCAGCCATACCCTTTCCCTTCTTAACTGCAGTCTTCTTCTTTTTGGCTTTAGGTTCAGGTAAGGCTGTCTGCTTCCGTTTACCCTTGCTCTTAACCGTGGTAGATGAGTCTTCACCTACTAGAATACTTGCTCGTTGATTCTCAATTTCTGTTAGCAAGTTCTTGTAATCATCAGATGCAATAATCTCATCGGTCAGAAGATGACTGGGAATGGGACCAGGAATAACCGTATTCGAATGAGTCTCCTGCCTTAAGTCTACCAAATCATCATCATCCATCGTGTGGTGACGACTACCTGCACGCTTGTTAATGGATGCATCGTTTTCCATAAAGTAATGTATGATCAACTTAATAAACCTAGGGTACTGGTAGCTTTTAACCTTACCCTTTGTGTTTGTGAAGAGTTGAAAAGTAAACTCCTCCCACAGCAGTGATGCATAATCAATACCCATACCTTTGAACATACCATAAAACATCTTGATGATTGGTGGACGAACAGCATCAAACCCAGTTGTTTTGGGTGTTAAACATCGGCTTAGAATCCCAAAAATAGCTTTCCATGGTTGACCAACTTTGGCAGTAGTAAACTCAGACGGGGTTCGTATGTCAAGACATCCAATGGCGGTGAACATCTCCATGATCTGGTCCTTAGTTGGGTTGGCTGAGTATGATGATAGACCTTTGAGTATCGGTCGAAAGCCAAAGATCTTCCTGAAGTCTGACACAGTAAGCGTCTGCTGCTTGTTGTCCAAGGAAAAAGTGATTTTGTTCGACGTCCTCTCTTTGGTAGCCCAGAACTCGTAAAGATATTCATAGGGCACTGAAGCACTTCTCCTTAGCGCATGCTTGAAATGAGATTTATCAAGCATGGCTGTACCTACCTTAAATCCATTATGAGTAGAGTGAGATAACTCCTTCAAACGGAAGTTGTTTGGAATAAACTTTAGAGTCTTGGCTTCAGCAATGTCGGCGGCTTTGGTGTCTTGTATGTGTTGTACTGTAGGGTTAGTCATTGTCTCTGCTTAAGATAAAACACAAAGGTTGAAACAGACAAACATGAATATCAATATGACTTTAAACCTAAGCATTGAACATATGACCTAATCCCGTTAGCTTGTAAACCATTCAAACATCTTCTATACGGAATAATCACTCAATTCGGAATAATAGGTCTATTCTGAATATAAATCCTATGCGGAACATAAGTCTATTCGGAACATATAGCCTATGCGGAAAAATATCCCTATTCTGAATAAAAAGGCTATTCGGAACATTGGGCCTATGCGGAATAAAATCCTATTCGGAACATTGGGCCTATGCGGAATAAATTCCACTATTCGGAAAATCTAGGCCTATGCGGAATATTCAGTCTATTCGGAAAAAGTTTCTCTATGCGGAAAGATTTGGCCTATACGGAAAGATCTTTCTATTCGGAAAAACTTTTCTATGCGGAATAAAATAATCCTATTCGGAAAACTTTTGTCTATGCGGAAAAACCTTTCTATTCGGAAAAATAGCTTCTATGCGGAAAGATTTCACCATGCGGAAAGTTCTTTCTATTCTGAATAAAACCCTTATTCGGAAAGTCTTTCTTACTCAGAAAGTTTCCAACACTTATATATTTTCTAATTAAGCATGAAATCGTTTAATTCAAGTGTTCAAAAGGCCAAATTAGTGCAATTAGAGTCATTCCGAATACAACCCAGGCAAAACCCCCAATTTAATTAACCCTAGTTAACCAGAAATTACAATCGATTGTTTTCAATTAAGAGAGTTAATTAACTTGATATGCTTGAATGATTAAACCGATTATATACCTTTTTTATGATCTTGATCTTAGAAGATTACTGATTTTGAGATGTTTAATTTGATTTCGTGTGGTTTTGTTTTTGTGTGTTAATGGCGGCAAGTAAGATGGGAACAGTGAGATGAGAGAAAGAAGAAAACGGGGTGGAATGATTGACTAGGTCAACTTTTTAGCAAGTTTGAAACATTGTCAACTTTACCCCTTCAATTTGTCTACTTTCAACAAACAAAATCTTTTGTTTTCCCAAGTTCTAATTCGTGTCATTTTGACCCTATCTTATGTTAACTACCTGAGCCTTAGTGATTAACTTATCTTAACACAAGCACAAAACTATCCACGACAAACTTATAAGCAAAAACAAGACAAATGCCAAAGCAATCCAACCATTAACCATTAAGCTTTTTGAGTTTCCTTGAAAAAACTTTTGAAGATCTGTTTGATGTGAAAGATGATGTAACATTTTCTCCCCCTTAAACGATGACCCGTTTTCTATTTAAAGAGCTGTAGTCATTGTTTAACGAGGCACATGATGATGAAAAACATTTCCCAATTGATATCTTGAAAAAAGTTTGATTCGTTGTGGCAATAAGATTTCTCTTATTTTAACAAATTAATGCACTGAGACGTACACTAATTCGTGTTAGACCAAGTTGTAAAGTAAACTTGATCCCTTTGCATGATTTAGCTTGTAAATCACGCCCGAGAAAATTAATTCCCGTTCTGAGCCAACGTTTTCCAAAGAAATACGTGACTTTAATATGAAAACCGGGTTGCAGTCAGAAATAACTACAAGCCATAATGGGCATGTTTTAAAAATGTACAACTTTTATACGGACTCTATTTATGGCACCGTGTCAATATTGATCGACATTTCTAAGGCCGTAAATATTACCGTACTAAAAGACATGCCCGTTTTAGAACGAAAAATATTTTTGGTTTTTCTTGATTTTATAATTTTTATGGTTTTTCTAGGTTTTATATTTTTTATGGTTTTTCTTGGTTTTATATTGTTGTATTTTCTTTTTGTGGTTTATATATATACGATAATATACATGATCACGAACAAAGGATACTCTGAATAGTTTACCACGACTATTCAGCTGATTCTTCTGCCAACTCTTTGAGAGTCGCTGGAGTGAATGATTTCATGCCAAGCTTGTCGATCAAAAACTCGATTCGTCCTCGATCTAAGGCTTTGGTGAACATATCCGCCAGCTGGTACTCAGTAGTGACAAAATACAGCTCGATCACTCCGTTCTCCACCTGCTCCTTAATGAAATGGTAGCGAATGTCTATGTGCTTGGCCCGGGAGTGTTGAACATAGTTGCAGCAAAGGGCAATGGCGCTCTTGTTGTCACAATACATCGGGATTTTGTTGAATCCCAAACCGTAGTCAGTTAATTGTGATCTCATCCAAAGGACTTGAGCACAACAACCGGACATGGCGATGTATTCAGCCTCCGTGCTTGATATTGCAGCGCTTTTCTGCCTTTTTGAAGACCAACTGATCAATCTATCTCCTAGGAGTTGCACAGATCCAGAAGTGCTACGCCTCGTGTCTTGACATCCAGCATGATCGGCATCTGCGTATGATATTAAAGCAATCGAGGAATCTTTCGGATACCATAGACCACGATGAAGTGTTCCTTTTAGATACCGAAAGATCCTTTTAACTACATGTAGGTGCTTTTCGGTAGGCCGAGCCTGATACCGGGCACACATGCATACAGCAAATTGCAAATCAGGCCTGCTAGCAGTCAGATATAGAAGGGTGCCGATCATCCCACGGTAAAGTTTTGGATCGACAATAGTCCCATTCCTATCTTCATCTAACTTGGATTTCTCCACCATTGGAGTGTCTACGGGGTCACAATTTTCAAAGTTATATTTCTTAAGAGATTCTAGAGCATATTTGGATTGATTAATAAAGATGCCTCTGGGATTCTGAGAAATCTGTAATCCTAAGAAAAATGAAATTTTTCCCATCATCGACATCTGAAAGCGTGTGGACATTATCTTCTCAAATCGATTTGACAATTCAATGTTAGTGGCAGCAAATATTATATCATCAACATAAATTTGTACCAGAAGCATGTCGTTGCCTTCCTTGCGAGTGAATAGAGTGGGGTCCACTTTGCCTTTGGAGAAGCCTTCCGACATGAGATATGTTAACAAGAGATCATACCACGCGCGTGGAGCTTGTTTTAACCCATAGAGAGCCTTCTTAAGCTTGTACACATGATTAGGAAACTCCGTACTGACGAACCCATCCGGTTGACTAACATAAACTTCTTCCCTTAGTTCACCGTTCAAAAATGCCGTCTTCACATCCATTTGATAGACGATCATGTTCATATGAGCAGCAAATGCAAGGAATAGTCTAATCGCCTCCAATCTAGCCACGGGAGCAAAAGATTCCTCAAAGTCTATACCCAAGGCTTGTTTATATCCTCTAGCGACCAATCTAGCTTTATTCTTCAATACCGCACCCATCTCATCAAGTTTAACCTTATAAACCCATAACAAAGTAAGGATGTTAACCTTGTCAGGGAGAGGAACCAATTCCCATACTTCAAGTCATTGGAATTCATTGAGTTCCTCCTGCATAGCTTCAATCCAAGATGATTGGGTCATAGCCTGCTGCCAATTTTTAGGTTCAACTTCAGAGAGAAATGCATCAAAGTAACAATAGAGTGTACTCTCTTGTAATTGATGGCGTGTAGAGACTGGTCGATCTAGATCTCCAATAACATTCCTAATTGGGTGATCTTTTGTCCATTTAGTGCTATGGTTTTCAATCCTAGGTGGTCTGGAGTGAACAATAGAAGGAGCTTCTTCTGAGGTAGACGCGGCTGAAGGGTTTTCAGGAATCGCTACACCAAAGAAAGGAAGCTCTTGCAAGTGAGCATATTCCAAGTCGTGATCAGTAGAATCCTCTTCCACATCATTAGGCACAAGTAGGGGTGATGATTCAGGTGAAGTTTGAGAATCACTTGGTGAAGGTGCATCCGGTTCAATGTGAATTGTAGATGCATTAGATAAAGGTTCATTAACTTGAGCAACCACTTCAGGTATTGGAGCAATTACTACAGGTGCTGGAACTTCATCAGTCGGGGGATCGAAGAATTCATCAAACAACGGTTGAAACAGTTTATCCCACTCGGGCCTTGATGGTGGTAAAAATGATGTAGAAGTAGGATTATTGGGAACTAATCCGGAACTAATAGCACCGGTTCCCATCTCATGAAGCGCGGGTTCAGAGCTGTGTTGCTCAGAAGCCATCGCTGTCAGCTCGTCGAAATCTGCGTCCATAGTTTCTACAATCTTGCCAAGACGACGGTTATAGATTCGGTATGCTCTTTTGGATGGTGAGTAACCAATGAAAATACCTATATTGGCTTTCAGTTGAAGCTTACCCAAGTTCTCACTATTGATGTTTGGATAACAAAGAGCACCAAACACATGGAAAAATGAAACATCGGGTTTACGGTCATGTAAAAGCTCATAAGGTGTTTTTCCATGGCGTTTCCGAAGGATAGAACGGTTTTGGGTGAAACATGCAGTAGAAATAGCCTCTGCCCACAAGAACAATGGAGCGTTCGCATAAATAAGCATCGTCCTAGCAGCTTCCATAAGTGTACGATTCCGTCTTTCAACGACACCGTTTTGTTGTGGAGTGCGTGCAGCGGATGTTTCATGTGATATACCAACTCCTTCATAATAATCACGAAGAGTCTGGTTGACGAACTCTGTACCATTGTCTGTACGAATACGGCGGACAGTGGTATTCAAACGTGCCTGAATGAATTTCAGAAAAGTGATGATAGCCTTCGGTGCTTCATCCTTTGTACGTAGAAATCTAACCCATGTAAACCTGGAGAAATCATCCACAATTACCAGAATGAATTTCTTACCGCTCACACTTTCAGTTCTCATCGGCCCACAAAGATCCATATGCAAAAGATGAAGTTTTTCTTGATTGGTGTCTTCAGCTTTGGGCTTGTAAGATTTCTTGGTGCTTTTCCCCCTTGAACACGCGGAACATAAATGGTCCTTGTGAAATTTAAGCTTTGGAAGACCACGAACTAATTCGTTTTTAGCCAGATGATTAATAGCATCAAAATTAAGATGAGATAATCTGCGATGCCATAACCATGACTTGGTCTTAGATGCTTTAGAGAGAAGACATACTGGAGAGGCGGCCATCATGTCTTGTAAGGACAAAGTATAAAGATTTGCACCACGAGATCCCTTCAACAAATCTTTTTCTTCCAAGTTGCGGATGAAACAAGTGTGTTGTCGAAAAGCAACCTCAAGGTTGGAATCACAAAACTGTCCTACTGAGAATAAGTTATGACCAAGACCTTCTACATAGTATACCCTAGAAATCGTCACGTTTCCAATCTGATATTCACCATACCCCATAATCTTTGCAATATGATCATTCCCGAATTTAACCGTACCAAGAAACTTGCTGACGAAATTTCGGAGCATCGAGCGATTTCCGGTCATATGTTTTGAACAACCGGAGTCCAAATACCACAGGATGATTTGGACCACCTGAAAATATCACCACACAACGACAATGTAGAGGTATCGGAATCTGAGTGTTCCTTGTTATTAGCAGGTACAGATTTAATAATCTTAGATTTGCTAACTCTAGGTTTCTTAGATTTCCTAGCCTTCTTCTTCTTAATTGGTGGTGTAGATTCTAGTTGGCTTAAATCCTGAGGTATTTCTTCACTGATAGGCACTATAGTGGGGGCTGACCTAATTAAAGGGCGCTGTTTCCATACTTGAGTGCGAGTGTTCCTAACTAAAGGACGCTCAGACCTAACCTCAATGGATGCATTCCTAGTTAAAGGGCACATTGTTCCATCTAATGTAAAGGTCCTACCAGTGGGACGCCATTGCCAGCCAACTTGGGCACGAGTTCTACCCGTTGGCTTCCATTCAAGACCATTCTTAATTGCATTCATTTCATTCACATGCTCAATAAGACACAAATCATGACGTTGGGAAAACATACATTCATTACAATTCCAACAATTTAAATTAGAATTCACGAATGGTTTTGGCTTCTGCACAGGCGCAGAGCTTTTAGTCTTAACATGATTCTTCTTATTTAAAACTGAACTAGCATTCCTATTGTGAACTTCTACTTTCTTCTTTTTGGCACTACTAGTGGAGGGCTTGATCTTATCTTTCTTGAGTGGCGATCCTTTAGCCTTAGTAGTCTCTTTTAATCCTGTAGAAGGCAAAGTGGGAATATTAGCAACAGATTTTAAAGGTGCCTTACTTGATTGTGCCAATGACGGTTTTGCTCCTGGAGTCTTATTAAATGGAGTTACAGCAATGGGCCTATTATTAAGTAGTGCAGAACCTGGTGTACCTATATATTGCAAATATGCCAAGCAATATTGAACTCGCTTAATATATTCATGAGCCGAATAATAGTCGCTACTTGAGGGATCTAAGGCATAAAGATCGTCTAAAATATCCCTAAGAAGATCGACATGCTTAATGGCATTCCTCATATAATCATCATAGGTAACTGGGTTTCTCTTATGAAGCGGGTTCTTATAAAGCACTACTGACTTGGTTGTTGGAGCACTAGTGGACGGTGCAGAGTCGGTAGCTAAGTTATCAACAACTTCTTGTCGGGTGAGAAGAAGTGTCTCCTTTAACTCAGCCAAAACCATATTTTTGTCAATGAGCAGGATGTTCAAATCAGAGATTTCCTCGCACTTTTGGTTCAGTTGTTCAACATAAGATTGTTGCTGTGCCGCATTAAAAGCGAAGCGTTCTTCTAGTGAACCATAAAGAGCGGATAGTCCCTGTCTTGTCCGATCCATCTCCCCTAGAACAGACGAAAGTCTAATTTCTAAGACCTGGTTTTTGGACTCTGCAGCCTCTAGTTCCATTTTGAGTGTTTCATTTAATGACACATCTCTCTTCAATCTCATTATCTCTTCCTCTAATGTCTTAACAATTGCAATCATCTTGTCACTCGTCTCAACGCCGTTTTCACAAACATTTGATATCAAAAGATTCTCATTTTGAGTTTGTTGTTTTAATTCTAAAGATATACGATGTTGTTCTAGTTGATTAAAGCGTTTTGAAAGTAAATTGTAAGAATCTTGTAGCTTTAAAAACTCAGCGTTAGATTCGTGACAAGAATGATTATCTACCTCATTTACAGTATCAGCAACATTTACAGAAAGATCACAAACATCATCACAAATATCATTACAAATATTCACAGCATCACAATTAATCATAGCGGATGTAAGCTCATTCGAATAATTAACATTTACAGTAGTAAGCACATCACACGAGATTACTGCAGACAAGAATCGGTCATATTCGGTTAAAATCTTTTCTTTTTCAACTAGTTGTAGTTCGTAAGCGGTGTCCATTTCATAAAACACTTTTTGAACTTCACCAATTTCAAACACAAGATTTTCTTTAAGAGATGCAAAAATTCCTTTTAGACTTTCGACAAACGGATTGATCTCAGTTTTAAACACCTCGTTCATATGTTCGAAAGCCCATTCTCCGGCGTTTAGGCCATTTGAAGTCGTACGTTCCAAAATGACCTTGTCAAAATTAGTAAAGTATTGATTAATCTCTTGCAAGTTTAACCATACAGTGCTAACTGGTGGAAGATCCTTTGGAATTTCCTTAGGACCTTCCATATTGACAAGTGTAGGAAAAGTACTAGGGTTTTCTTCATCTAATATGTAGGTTGGTGCTGTTATGAGATCTTTGTCCATATGGAATCGAATTCTAAAATCCGTTTTTGCAAGCTCCTTATTCAATTTAAAATAATCACACTCGGGATATTTTGCAGAATTGTATGACCGATCCTCATCAACTAGATCCTTACTTGTTTGATCATTGGGAAAAACAATCGGGTCTAAATCCAATCCTAATTGAGTTGCATTATAAAGTCTAGGACTATGTCTTAAAGCTTGTTTTGCATACCGTGGATTAGGTGGAAGGCCTTTTAGACGTGATAAGTTAAATTCTCTAAATGAAGCATCAAATAAGTGAACTAGTTGAGAAGCAGCGTATTGTCTTAAAAGCAAATAATCTAGGCTTCTAATCTTATTAGTAGCATTAATCTCCATTTCATTCTTCTTAGACTCGAGTGATTCAAAATCTGTTTGAAGTTTTTGAAAATTAGTGACCACTAACTCCTTTTCTTTAAGTTCATTAGACAAATTTGCTCTTAAGTTTTCGATTTCTTGCAAGTGACCCATTTGTTTGTTTCTAAAATGATCATATTCGAGATTAGTTAGAACACTAGACGAAGGCACTAATTCCAAGGTTTGAACTTTCTCGTTGCTTAAGGTAAGCTCATCAGACAAATTCTTATTCTTAGCTAAGGTTTCTAAGAGTGCAGCATTCATTTGGCTAAGTAATGTAGCAGGAACCATGACCAAATCTTGTTGAGCAGGAGTAGGCGTTTGCGAAATGGGTCCCGGTTGTGATTCACTCAAAGTCTGGGGACTCACATTGATATTGCTATCATTGTTTGTCTCCTCATTTGAAAGACTCACCACCGAAGATTCATTCGAGTCAGCACTCTCTTGCACAACTTGATGTGGTTGAATACTAGCATCAGTGGTATTATCGGTGGTATTAATAAGTACTTCAGATCTCTTTTCTGGCCCTAAGCTGGAGATAGTTGCCATGAGAGCAGCCTTTGCAGATTGAAAGTCATCACAGTCGGAGTCATACGCATCAAGATCATCGGCTTGGTAAGCTGCGTTCTGCGTAGTGACAACGTCTTGTTCAGCAATCCCTGGATCAGCAAGAAATGCAAGCTCCTCTTCATCAAGTTCCCTTCCTTGTGCTTGAGCATTTACCAGATAAATCTTTTCTGCAAACCATTGTCCATCCCTTCTCCTCTTGGGTTTCTTACAATCCCTGGACATGTGACCCTCTTCTTTGCAGTTGTAACATGTAATCATTCGCAACTTGCCCGTGGAATTAGCCCGTGGAGCAGGATTGGCCATTGGTGCCTGATTGACCGTGCGAGAATTGGTGGTTGATGTGGTAGGTCTCCCCTGATATGGTTGAATAGGCTGAACCATGACCCTGCCATTCTCAATAGTAGCTTGTTGACGAGAATTGGATGAATTCCTCAACTGATTGTTGGTAGGAGCTGATCCTCTGTATCCTCGTTTGCTTAAAGTTCGTGTGAGATAAGCAGACATAGTAGTTAGCACTTCAACTGGGTCAGCTCCTTGTTGGAATACAGGAACGGGGACTTCCTCATCATCACAATACAGTGCTTGATCTGGATGAGCTGCATAATCAGTAGAAGGAATACTCATTTGATCAGGGTAGCTTGTTAGATATGCTGCATTCTCTTGATAAGAAGAATATGAAGGCTGAGCATAAGGTGCAACATTTGCTGGATGAAGTTGTGAAGCATACTGTGGTGAAGGTGCATTGAACCGATATTGTTGCTGATGTGAGGTGGGTGGTTGCGGTAGAATCGAGTATTGTGGGAAGGTTGGTGTCATATAAGGTGATGGATGATAGGCTTGATGTCCCAAGATATAAGGTGTGTTGTTGTGTGACAAGCTTGGTTGATTCGCCATCAAAGCTAAGGAATCTGGGTAAATACCGCGAGGAGAACGGTGCATAATCACATGCTTCTCATGCTGCTGAAGAAAAGCATAGATTTGATCTAAGTTGCACTTATGCAAATCCCGGGTTAACTTCACATCGGTAATATACTCACCCCATTCAGCTTGAGGTAAAGTATTCAAGAACTTGGTGTTAACCTGGAATGGAGCAATCACGAGATTGTATACATTCAGATCATTCATTAGAGTAGTGAATCTGAAGTAATAATCGTGTAGTGTTTCCCCTGGGCTGTACGTGAATCTATCAAACAGATCATACAGCTGACACTCCCTTTCCTGTTTGGTGAGAGACGTACCTTGTAACAACACCTTTAGACGTTCCCATAAATCTTTGGCAACCGTATATTGACTAACCATACGATAAATATCATGCGGAAGAGCTTGGAGAAGTGTCTGTAGAGCCTTTTCATCAGCATCAGCAATGAGTTGTTGTGCCGGTGTGAGTTCTTCATATTCTCTTGGTCGAGACACGTTATTTGCCACATTGGTACCATAGTCGAGTGGACCATTCAAAATCGATTTGACCATAAGCCTTCCGTATGTTGGTTTGCCCTTCAAGTATTGCATCATACGGCCCTGCCATGCCTCAAACACCTCTTTAATAAGCATCGGTGGACGACTATCAGTCCCCGTTATGATCGAGATATCCGTAAGAGATGTCATCTGAGGCATTAATGAACTTGGATTCATTGTGATCACTTAACAGACTCAAAGATTATCGGTTGATCGAGCAGTGAAGAAAGGTTGAGAATTTGTGTTGTGTTGGTTGAACTCAAGATTAAATCCACTAAAGATCGTCGAAAAAACTCAAATACCCCTTGAACTTGCTTATACGGAATAACCCAAACTCAGAATAAACCCTATTCGGAATAACACCTATTCGGAATAAACTTATGCTGAATAACCCTTATGCGGAAAATTCTATTCTGAAAATGCCCTATTCGGAATAACCCCTATGCTGAATAACCCTTATGCGGAAAAACCCTTATGCGGAATATTTCTTCAATGCGGAATATTTTGGCAACTGGCTATTCGGAAAACTTGCTATTCGGAATAATAGGCAATTCGGAAAGCTATTCGGAATATTTCTCCTATTCGGAAAAGTTTTGGCTATTCGGAAAAATTTTTGGCTATTCGGAAAGTTTTTGGCTATTCGGAAAAATTGGCTATTCGGAAAGTATTTGCTATTCGGAAAAAACTGCTATTCGGAAAAAACCCTTCTATTCGGAAAGTCTATTCGGAAACTTCTGCTATTCTGAATATTTCTCCTATTCGAAATCCCTATTCGGAATAAACCTTCTATACTGAAAATCTTCCTATTCGGAATCCCTATTCGGAATGTTCTGGAAAAAATGTTTCCGAGACTTAAAAAACAGCTTTTAACTCCGATTTTTGATCCAAAACCACAAAAAGTTTTATGATTTTTACCAAAATAAGCTAAACCCAATCCTTATCAATCAATCCCAATAACAAAAACACCAAAAACAACAAGATTAAAGATTGATTTTTTCTAAAGATCACTAATTGATTCAAAAACTAAAAAAGCAACACAATCCTTACCTTAAATTACCCCATAGCTCTTGATACCAAATGTAGAATATTGATAACCTATGAATCTATGAAGTGGGTTGATGTTTTCTAGTGAGAGAAACTAGAGAGAGAAAGTGAGAGAAAATGTGTATGATTTTATTAATATGAAAGTGTAAAAATGAACAACAACCAACCCCTTTCCATGGTGGAAAGGGGTATTTATAGTTCCAAGCAAACATGGGCTTGGGCCGGTCCATGACAAGCCCATGGACCGGTTCTTTCTTAACTTAATAAGCAACTAATTACTAATTGTTAACTACGAGCTATTACAACATACATAATATTGTGGAGTGACCGATACTTCTAATATACGTTAAAACGTATTTCTAACAGATATCTCACCGGTCGTATAATGCCAGCCTTCATTAGCTCTGTCACGTCCCTTTTGACCGCCTGGCTTTTCTCTTCACCCAAAGTCCTTCTTTTTTGCGCGACCGGGTTGACTGCAACATCGACATTCAAGGAGTGCTTTATGATCCTTCTAGGTACTCCGGTCATGTCTGAAGGTTCCCATGCGAATACATCGGAGTTGTTCTTAGCAAATCTATGAGCTGCAGTCGGCATCTCTTAGTGAACAGCCTTCCAATTGTGACTAATTGCTCCGGGTATCCGGGATATACTCTAATTTGTTCCGTCATTCCTCCTGCTTCTCGTTCTTGCTGGTTAAACTTTTCATAAATGAGCCACTTGTCCAATTCTTTCCCCACAGCTGTTGCTTTTTCTTTTTCTATCTTCTGTCCGTTTCCTATTACTCTACACTCATAGATTTCCCTGGCCTCTGTTCTCATGGTTGCTATTCCATTGGGAGTGGGGAATTTCATAGCTGAGTGTACAATGGAGGACACAACCCTTAATTCTTGGATTCCGGTCCTTCCGAGTATTATGTTGTATAGTGACAGTGCTCTAATTACCGTGAAACTCATTATGGCCCTTGTTGTCAAGTCATGTGATCCAAAAGCTACCTCCAAATCATTTTTTCCCAGGGGTGTAGTTTCTTCACTGGAAAAGCTTAAAACTTTTGCGTGATCGGGGGTCAATCTTCGTCGAACATGACCTGCATCGTAGCACCTTCGTCGACGAACACTCTTTTTACCCAATACCCTTCCACTTCGGCTTCAAATATCAAAGGGTCATCCGAGGCTTCTACATCGGTTATTGGTGGGAATGTGATGGGGGTGTTCATCCAATCTATCTCAATCTTACATACCTCCTTTCTCTTCAAACCACTATGTCTGCTTTCTATCATGTTTATCATCTTTCCCTTGTAATTCCCACTTCCCATTCCCTGATTGCCTCTATTTACTCGATCTCGTAAATCTTTCACGAGATGGTATAACTTACCAGACTCTAAAGCCGCTTCCAACTGTTTTCTTAACTGATGGCAATCGTTGGTGAGGTGTCCTTTCTCTTGGCGGTAATCACAATACTTGTCCATATTTTCAGGTCGAACGATGCCCTTGGTTGGAGGTGGTTGGGGAAGTTGTAATTGCAACTCGGTCGCTAGGATTCTCTTGGGGAATTTAGTCATAGACTCCAATCCGGGGCGTTGGTAAGGTGTCCTTCTTCCTTGATTTTGACTCACCGGAGGTACATATGGGAAGAACGTGGGTTTAGACCTATGGTCGTTTCTTTGTCAGCCTCTGTTGTGTCCACGCGATCCGGACGAGAGGTATTTTCCTCCTTTCCATATTTGGTGTTTCTGTCTCTAGCCTCTCCTTGTGGTAGTTCCGTATTTCTGAAGACTTCTTCCGACTTGATGAAGTCGTCCACCCTTCGCATCATTTCGGCAACCGTTTTTGGAGTGTTGTCTGAGAAGCGACGGGATAACTCTAGGCATTTAGCTCCATTTACGAAAGCTGGTATTTTCATTACTTCGGGGACTCCTTGGATGTAACTTGCTTCGTCCGTCCATCGTTCCTTGAACACTGCTAGAGACTCGTGTGCTATCCGAGTGATAGTGGTGATCTCTATTGGATTCTTGAGACTTTTCCTTCTGAGTGAAAATATTTCCAGAAAATGATCTTTCAAATCATCCCAGTTATCAATGCTTCCCCTTGGTAACCTTTCAAACCAGCCTCTTGCAGCCCCGTCCAACGTTTGCTAAAAATACCTACACCATATCGGCATTGGCCATTCTCCTGAATTGGCTGCTCCGGCGAAATGAGTAATATGATCGTTAGGATCGGTGGCCCCTGTGTATAGTTTGATAGTTGCGGATAATATGTGCTTAGGTGAGGAAACTCTATGATTCTCTTGGTGAAGGGTGAGGCGATAACATCCTTAAAAGGTTTTTGCAAGTCATCAACCGGAACATCAGCTTCCTTCCGAGCTTTTTGCGCCTCGGCTCCATTTTTCTGCGCTTCATTTTTGTCTTTCTGCGCATAACGTGCCTCGTCTTCGAAGACCAATCTTGTTGGTGAAATCGAATTTTTGGATATAGCGTTGTGAAGCTCCACCAAATTCTGCAACACGCTCATGCTTTCCAAGATCTTCTCTTGTAGGTTGGAAGGTGTTTTGGCCTCCTTCCTCGCAGTCGTGGGTTCATGATCTAGAGATAATTCTAGAGGTGACCCTCTTCCTGAAGGTCCTTCCATGGATAGCTGTTTGTGGAGATTCGAGTTTAGGGTCCCACGGATGGCGCCAATTGTTGAAGCAAAATTCCTCGGCTAGGTAGACACGAGCGAATTCCCTTCGGTTACAGTGATGGTATGGCTTGTATCTTGGTATTGGACCTATGAACACAAGACACCACACGTTAGCCTCGTCCCAGGTTTGACCCCGAGACCAAGCTCCGGCGTGAGAGTAAGTAACTATCACGTGGATGGTATCCGGTGTGGAATACCGGAGGTTCGATGAAATAAGTTAATGGTAATAAGTTGTTGGAAATACGTTTTACATATTAAGAAAGATCGGTCACTCCAACAATAGTCCATGTAATAGCTCGTAGTTTAGTTAACTTTCGTTATTTAACAAACAAGTCCAAGCCTAGCCTACAACATGTGTAGGCCGGCCCAAACGTGTAAGCCCAAGCCCATTACAAGGCTTGGGTATATAAACTCTCTCCTTTGATGGAGAGGGTGTGTGTGGTTTCATATTTTACACATAGTAAACATTGGTTTTATCTCTCTAAGTGTGTGTGTAATCCACCATCTCTCTATCTCTTTCTCTCTCTAAAAACATAAGCATAGATTTACATTTCTACAAATGGTATCAAGAGCCATAGGATGATTGTATTGTTCATGTGTTTGTGTTCTTGATTATCTCGCCATTTTTGATCCATTATCACACGTCCAAAATTTTTTTGTGTTTTTTATGGTTTTTTCTTGATACAAATCTTCTACATAGTTGTGGTAGGGATTTGGTATAGTTACTTTGGCTAAAAACACAAAATTTTTGGGTGTTTTGATTATTTTTTGGCTTAAAATCACGAATTGGTTGAGTTTTGTCCGAGAAAAGTGGGAATTATTCCGATCAGGTCATCGGAAAGGGGTTTATAAGACATTCCGATCAGTATAATCGGAATAGGGTTTAGGGATTCCGATCTTGGTACTTTCCGATTAGGTATTCCGATCAAGGTATTCCGATTTGGTATTCATATTTGATATTCCGATTTGGTATTCAGATCTGATATTCCGATTTGTGCATTCCTATAAGGACATTCCGATTTGATATTCCGATCAAGGTATTCCGATCAGCATTCAGATTAAAACATTCCGATCAGCATTCAGATAATCACATTCCGATCAGCATTCCTATAAAGTATTCCGATAGGACATTCCGATCAGCATTCAGATCACTATTCCGATCAACATTCCGATAATCACAAAATTTTCCATAAAAAATTTCGAACCGTGTGTAATTTTGACTTGGAATTTTTGGTTTATCGAGGACATATTTTAGGGGATTTTAACATTGTTTCTCGACTTCAACTCACAACAACAAACACATTTACTTTCTTTCATTGATCGATCAACGTTTGTAAATCTTCACTTATTGAAATGGAGTACACATCTCTTACGGATAAGTCCATCCTCTCGGGTACGGATAATCGTCCACCAATGTTGGTGAAGACTATGTATGAGGAATGGGCTTCCCGGATGGAACTTTATATGTTGAACAAGGAGAATGGACATCTCATTTGGGCATCGGTGCTCAATGGACCATTAGATTATGGTATAGTGACGGAAGGTACAACTACTCGTCCTCGCACAACGGGTGAATTGACTGGAGATATGAAGATTCAAGACAAATGTGATAAGTATGCTACAAACATCATTCTCCAAGCCCTTCCTCCAGATGTCTACAAACTCGTCAGCAAACATAAAGTTGCCAAAGAGTTATGGGATAGAATTCGTGTTCTCATGCAAGGCACCTCGTTAACTAAACAAGAACGAGAGTGTAAGCTTTATGATACTTTTGATAAGTTTGCCTATGTGCCAGGGGAGACTCTCAATGATTACTATCTGAGATTTACCCTATTGTTGAATGAGCTTAATATCTATGGCATGACAATTCCTACCTTTCAATTGAACACCAAGTATTTGAACACTCTTCCTTCAGAATGGAAAAAATACGTGATGGATGTTAAATTGGCTAAGGACTTGCATAACACCAATGTGGATCAACTTCAAGCTTTTCTTCAACAACACGAATGCCATGTGATCGAGGCTCGGTTGTCTACACCTCAAGTTCATGATCCACTTGCAATGTATGCTTCTCAACAAAACATGGCTTATACTTATCAGCAACCATCATACTTGCAGCAGACACCACCACACAACTATCAGCAACCACAGCAACCATCTTATCCACCACTAGTAATGCCACAGCAAGCATTTCAACAAGGTGTTCATCAACAATCTTTTCTACAGCAACCACCATATCAGACATCACCATCCCAAGCCAACACTTCTCCAATGGGCTATATTCCTCAGCAAGGATATTTTCCAATAGAAGCACAATCAGCACAAGCTTTCTACTCTAACGAACTTCCACCAATCCAAGCACCGGTCTTTACTCCAAATGATACGCCAGCTGATGTTCTAAACCATCTCACAGCCTACTTGTCAAAACTTGTTGCAACTAGAGGATTTCCACCAACAAACAATCAACTCCGCACCTCATCAAATCCTCGACAACAAGCCACTGTTCAAGATGGTCAAGTGACGGTGCAACCAATTCAGGGAAGGCAAAATTCATATGGACATCCTACAAGGACTGGGAACAATCAAGCTGTGAATTCTCAAGCTAGTGGAAATAGGAGTCCTATTGGTCCTAAGAAGGTTGAGACTTGCTACAATTGCCGAGGACAAGGTCATATGGCTAAGGAATGCACTCAGCCGAAAAGGAGGAGGGATGATGCATGGTTTCATGAGAAGATGTATTTGGTTGATGCTCAGTCTAAGGGGAAGATCTTGGATTCAGAGGAGTTAGAATTTCTTGCAGACCCAGGGGCAGCAGATACTGAAGGCATTGCAGTCGTTTCCACTTCTAATGCAGCTTATCAAGTGGACGATCTTGATGCATACGATTCAGACTGTGATGACATTCACTCTGCCCAAGCTGCTCTCGTTGCTAATCTCTCTCACTACGGTTCTGATGTCGTCAGTGAGGTACCAACAACATCTAATAATATTGATGATAACCAACATCAAGTTGGGCATGAAATTGACAACCTCGAACAGCATTCGGGGACTAGTAACTCAAATGATGTGGTACCCAATCCTACACATTTGAGTGAACCTCAACCAAATGCTACGACGGGTATGAAATCTTATGCTCAACATGATTTGGTCCTGGTGCCTAAACATATTATTGATCAAATGCATATGGCTCTCAGACAATCCGTAGATACGAATTCCACCCTAACTGCTGAGCTTGCGTTGCATAAAGAAAAGGTCAAAGCTTTTGAAATGGTCCCTCAAGAAGAGAAAATAACATGTTCTGAATTTGACCAATTTCGTTTTGAAAAGATTGAACACTTGAAAGAAATAGAATCATTAAAAGCTAATCTTTCCAATGAATTAAAAGAAAAAGAGTCGGTTGTCAATGATTTTCAGAAACTTAAAATGGATTTAGAAACTCTCGAGTCTAAAAAGGTTGAATCGGAAATTAATGCTACCAAACTTCTTAAATTTAAAGAACAACAGCTTTTAAAACAATACGCTTCCACAGAAAAGGTTCATCTTTTAACTAAATCATTTAAAGAACTCGAACTTAAGCATCTTCAAGATTTACCACCTAATCCAGGTTACGCAAAAAAAGCTCAGGAATATATTCCCGGTCTTTATGATATGACCATAATTGGCAAGTCGAAAGAAGCACCTTTTGTTCGTAGTACTGAGGAGACACAGTCACTTGCGGATGAAACTCATTCTAAAATGCTTTCAAAATTCCATACAATTGATTATGATCAACATAACAAAGATCAATTTTCGAAAAAGACACGCATTCGCTTACAAAAGGAATTAGCAGAATTGACAGTTCTTGTGCCCCAAAGTTTGTCAAATGAAAACCTTCCTAGTACGTCTCCTACACTTGTCAAAACGGATTTAACAAAGTTAATTCCACCGGTAAGCAAGGCGTCCGTTAACTTAAATACGGTTCACCAACACTTAGCCGATTTTGACAAGGTCATTTTGGAACGTACGACGGCCACGGCCATAACGGAAGGTGAATGGAACTTTGAACACACTAGAGCTGCGTTTCGAGATGAAATTGTTCCGTTTGTAGACAATGTTAAAGCTTGTCTTCGTAATATTGATCAAGATTTGTTTTTGGAAATAGAAGAAGTTAGACGTGTTTTCAATGAAATGGAAGATGCTTATGAAAACAGTTTACTTGAAATAGAACGAGTTTCACGCCAAAATGATCTGCTTCTGAAGCAAGTGATGTCTCATGATATAGTTTCTGTCTGTGTGAATAAAAGTGTTGATAATGATTCTATTGTGCATAATGTTGAATCTGTGAATAATGTGGTAGATAGTACTTGTCACGAATCTGACGCTGAATTTCTAAAGCTTCAAGATTCATATTCATCGCTTTCAAAACATTTTGATGAGATTCAAACACATTGTATTTCGCTTGAATGCAAGCAACAATTTATTCAAGAAATCTTTGAAACGTCATTCGAAGGTGTTAATATCGATGATGCAAATTTTGAAAAGAATTTTCGACTGAATTTACAATCAAAACAGCGTCAGCCAAGTGACAAAGTTGCTACATCTTTGCCGATAAAAATAGAGAAATCTAAGGAGCTTAACTGTGTGCACGTACTTGAGGCCGCTGAGAATTTTAAACTTGATCTAGATAATCGAGTTTCCAAGATTTTGTCCAAAGTTGATAACTTAAAACAGAAAAATACACGACTTTTCGATTCAGTAAAGCCCGCATGTGTTGATACCACTGCACAGAATCAATCGTTGATTGAACAATTGAATCGAAAGTTGGTGGAAATATCTGATTTGAGGGAACAAATTTGTGATAAAAGTCTGGTCTTGGCTGAGTTAAAGGAAACACTTTGTACTCTAAAAGGTAAGAATGCTGTGGATAACACAGCCACTGTCTCAGCATCGTCCTCTAGTGCAATCAAAAGGAACCTAATAGCCGTCACACCACTTAACAAGGGCCCTAGGACTAAACCATCTCAAACTTTGGTCACTAAAGATAAGGCAGAATCTAAACCAGCTTCTAATATTCCCGTGTTGCCTTCTACAAGAGTAAGCACCACTACTAAGGCTCAAAGATCTAAGCTTAAAAGAAACAAGAAGAATGATAGGATCTTTCCCCCATCTAGTAGTCAAGTGAAGAAGAAAGTAGAAGCCCATCCTAGGAATGTTATTTCTGTTTTGAATAAAAAGAATCATGTAGCTAAACCTAAAGGCTCTGTGGTTGTGCAGCGTTCTAAGTCTACTGAGAATTCTAATTTAAAATGTTGGAATTGCAATGAATGTATGTTCTCTAGTCGTCATGATTCTTGCCTTATTTGTTGATCCCAAACTTAGATCGATTAAGCTTTGTGTATACGAGATTAGATCAAGTAATACACGTAGAGAAACCTTTGCTTATGAATAAAGTAACTAAGTGTTATGCGGAATTAACACTTAATCTAAAACACAAAGATGTTAAACAAACTTTCACTTGTATTAGAATGAACGAACTTGATTACAATGAAAGAGGTTTAACTTGTGAAAACTTATGAAAACTGATATTAAACATTAACCTAAAGGCCTTCTTTTATAGACTAAGAAGCCTTGTACAATAAGCTACGTATCAACTATTCTAGGTAAAGATAAACATAGAAAATACATTGTCATCTCTATCCTTACTAGAAGTATTCTAGAATATAATAAACGTGTAGCTCACATCTTCCATCAGTGCTTGTCTTCAATCTGTCAACGCTTGACTTTAACTTGTCAACGCTTATGCTATCAGCGCTCACTTTGCTCTTGTCAACGCTTGAGTTGTTCTTGTCAGCGTTCAAGTGATCTGGCCTTAATTTATTCCCAACAATCCTCCCCTAAACTTGATATCCACTCTTATGATCAAGTTTCTGAATAAACATTAAGAACTTGAAGGAGTCTGACAAACCTTATCATATTGGTAATAAATAAATCTGATCAAATTCTTTGCCACGTCACTTGTATAGTCTATCTCCAACTGGGTGTCCTTCATCTTTTCCAAAACAGCCTTGGATATGAAATACTGAGCATCTACAAGTAAATACTCAGCAAACTTTGTAGAACTCAAATGATATACACCAGCAGCTGAATATAACCTCCATTGAAGACCACTGAGGTCATCTTCAAGATCCTTCCATATTTCAGGATCTTCTTCTTTTGTCCCACACATTCTTTTGAATGTGGTCCAAAGTTTTATTCCATTGACTGAAGTTGGTGCTTCAGCCTCATACTTGGTCTCTAGCAACCTCCAAAGGTCCACCAAGTCTTCTCTATCACAACTTGCAAATAAAGATATGAGAGTGGTAAAAGTGTGTACCTCCTTGCCAAATCTTCCAATTTTCCAGAATCCACATTCATCTTCATCATAACTCACAATTGGATTCCTGGAATCTAGCGGTAACACATGCACCATATCTGAAGCTTCTAATGGGGAGAGCTTAAGGCTCTTTCTAATAACTGCTTCACTTGGATATAGTTGATTCATATCTTTTGGAAACTCAAGTGTAAATCCCTTCTTCACTGGTCTGGGAACTATCATAGCTTTCTTGATTTCCATCTCTTCTGCAAGTTGCTCCTTTCTTTCATCTGAAAGAAGTCTGAAAGTGTTTTCTTCCTGCACTTTCACCCAAATAGGATAAGCCCTATGTTCCAACTCATCAAATGTCAAAGCCTTCAGCTTCTGATGTGTCCATCCAACTCCATGACATTTGAGCAACATAAAGTAGAGCTTCCTTCTATCCCTTTTCAACTCAGAGAGAATGTTGCTTGCCTTGTGCTTCAAAATCACCTTACAATCCTTCTGAACTCTAAGAAGAATTTCCAAACCCCATATCTGATCTGAAATGGTCAAGTCTGGATTATCCATACAGCTTTCTTCCCAAGAATTGTACATCTGAACCACCTCTGGCATATCAAAATCAATCTGCAACTTTAAATCTCTCAGCTTTTCCCTAGCAAGCTCATCACCATACTCAAGTCTTTCTGGTTCAACAATCATCACACTTGAATCCGAGCTAGCTCCATCACTTTCTTCTTCAGAAGTCACAACAAATGGTGACTTTTCCTTTTCACCTTGTTCCATCATTTGCTCAGCCAATCTTCTATCAAATTCAACCTGAGCTGCATTCTTTGGAACAATTTCTTCTACCAACTTACCCTTACCCTTATCTGATGGTGCAATTGTTGGTAAGGTAGATGGTAATGCCTGAGTAGAAACATCCTTGATGATAAATGATGACTGGAATACATCACTTCCATATACAGATCTGTCAACGCCCAAATTTCCTCTATCAGCGCCCAAAATACTTCTATCAGCGTCCAAACTTGTCTTGTCAACGCTCAAATATTTTCCCTCAGCGCCTTGTGTAACCTCTCTCAACATATCTGTAAATGATAAATTTAAATTGGTTGGAGAGATCAAGGACGTATCAAAACCTGTTTGTTCCTTCAAAGTAGTAAGAGCTTCAGCAACATCCAATGATTGACCATCTTGACTGCTCTTATCACTCAGATTTCTTTGATCATCCTCCCCTTTGGAAGACTCCTCCATACCTCCCTTTGCATGAGCACTCTCCAAAACAACAATCCTCTCCCTCAATTCCTTGAGTTCAAGGCCTTGGTTACTGACAATTTGTACCAAGTCTGCATTCTGCTTTTGCAAGCGAATGCAGACAGCCGTCAATTCCAAAAGAGTCATTGGTTCCAAGCTGCCCTCTTCTGAAATGGGGATTTGACCTCCCAAGTCAGGTTCATTGGGCATGGATGAGGACTTAATTATGGTGGGACTGCCTTGGCCAGCCTCTAAGCCAGAACCAATAGTCCCAGCCTCATCCAGGTCACCAGCCACACTTGTGGTGGTGGTTCTCTCTGCTTCATGGCTAGGACCACCAGAGGAGAACACTCCAGCAGTCTTTTGGCGTTTAAACAACCTATATTCAGGTGGTGTGGAAGATGGTGTGGAAGAAGGTGTAGATGTGGGTTGGTGAAGGGGTGGTTAGGATTGTGATGGTTGGGTGTCAGTGTTGGAAATAGGCACATCAACGCCCACATTAAATGTGTCAGCGTCAAAGGGATTTTGGTCTATTTGCATTTGGTCAGGTGAGGGTAAAGGTTCAGGGATAGGTTCAAGTTGTGGGTGAGGGTCAATATGGGGTTGGGGGTCTGGTTGGGGTTGTGCTGCTGCAATAACAGCAAGCATGGCTGGGGTTAAAGGTAGGTCTCTATGAGGTGGTGAATTCATCTTGGTAAAAATAGCTTTCTTTTGTTCAGGGATTTTATAAAAATCATTGTGATCCCTTGAACAATATCTTTGAGCATCAAAAATCATTTGCAGAAAACGGGGATAAGCTAAAGTCATTTTTGTCCCCTTGTTTTTACACATTCCTTCAAAAATCATTTTAGACCAGTTATATTTTTGCCCTGTTGCAATACACACAATAGCAGTTGCAATGGATCTATTGATCTCATTGTGTGCAGTACATTTGGGACTCAAACATTGAAGGAGAATGTGAATGAGGTACTTCCAGGCTGGGGGAAATTCCTGCTTATGGTACTTATTAAGAGTACCTTCATCAGGAATAGGGTATCCCAAAGCCCTAAGCCCTTGTTCTATTTCAGATATGGGAAGAATGGTTATACCATCAGCATCATTAAGATGCAAGGCCTGGTGTACCAAGGCCTCAGTAACCACCCAAGATCTCCCATGAACAATAGAAGTTAATGTGGTCACTCCATTAACTGTTGAGGAACTAACAGTGTTCTAAAACTGTTTAATGTGTGTGACTGGAATGAGTGGTGCATGAGAAAGAGCATACCTGAATGGGGATGCGTTCAAATACTCCACCATTTGTGTGTATTGAGGGAACAAAGTATTATCAGCAACAAGATAAGCAATCATGTTGTGTTGAGACTTGAACCCCAAATCCAATTCTGCTGAGTTAAATCTTGGTGCCATTGACGAAAGCTGTAAATTTGAAGTATAAAAGATGAAGGTTGATAAGAGAAAAGTGTTAGACAAGAATTATAGATACCCTGTTTAAAAATAGGAGCCAAATTTATAGGAGTGGATGAATGCATGTGATTGGCCCAAAAATAGGCAAAGATTTTCAAAAACTAATCATGAAAATATTGAAAAAGTTATAAGTTATCTCATGCATTTAATGAAAGTAACAACTCCGAAAATTACGGCTTGAAAATATGTCAAAAAGTAACAACTGGGTAGGTCCCATTGATTGTCAACGGTCAAATATAACCCATCAACGCCCAACGGCTATAATCTTGTCAACGTTCGCCTAAAGCCATGTCAGCGTCCAATTTGGTCACAACAACGCTTGGAAAAATCTTGTCAGCGTCCAAAAATAAAATTGTTTTAAAAAGTGAAAAATGACCTTAACAAGTAATTTATCCTAGAGAAGATAACCAAAAGCTGATAAGTATCATAGGGCGGCAAGCACTGTCCAGTTATGCACACTTGCATAAGCAAGATAGACATAACAGTCCTCTAGTGTCCCTTGCTAACCAAAATTCTTAACAACCAAGTTACCTTATAAAATCCTTGTTACTCCCAGGTAAAACCCATATCAAAATGATTCCCAAGTCTCCCAACAGACCACAACCAATTCTAGGCCAAAAATGTCTTGGCAGCATGCAAAGTTGATATACTATGCATGCTACAGTGCCTCATGGTTTAGTAAAACTAACCCATACTCACCTGTGGACACAATCTAGAATTGTGATAAGAATATCATATGGATACCCAAAAATCCTAAAGGTTCCTAAAACCTCCCCTTAAACTATGATACATGAGTTTCTCAAAATATATATGAACATTAAAAATTTATGTCAAGATAGGAATATAAATATTCCAACCATCATCCATAAACAAAAACATGTCCAAATAGCTCTTCAAAGATCCATAAGCAACTCTGTATCCAATGGCATAAAGCTACCACCACCTACACATTTAGATTGAAAACCACAAAACTAACATTTGTTGCTGACAGCGTCCCGACAACACTTATCAGCGTTAAAGGAACTCTTGTCAGCGTTAGACAATAATATCTTCTAACAACGGCAAAATAACACTTGACAGCGTTACATTTACCTTTGTCAGTGTTAGAAAAATAAAGTGGAAAAATCTAAATCATCACAAAGACCAATAACAATGCATTATCCTGTACATATGATGTAGAAAATGATATACGTGTTTAGGAAAACAACGTATAAAAGCGGCAAGTATTAAGTTATACGCTTTAGGAAAAACGTAAAACCGAATAAATGCGGGTTCGTTCTCGAAGGAGGTGTATATTGTGTATGCCAATTAATAAAATAACAATGTTTGGATTAGTGACGTTTTTGGTTTAAGAGAGAAAAATTAAAGACGAGCTACGATTACGATTAAACTACGACGTTGACGTAAAACGCGAACGTAATTACGTAAAACGTGACAAAATTAAAAATTAAACCTAAAAATTAATTAAAGGATTAAACTAAGTCTTAAATAATATAAATAAGAATAAAAATCCAACAAATATATTTTAAAACCTTTTATTAATTAAATATTCAATTTTTAATGCTAATTAAAGCCCAAAAATTAAATATAATTAACAAAATGCCCAAAATATTAATTTATTGAACTAATAACTAACTTATATTATTTAAAGACTAAAAACTATTTTTCTTGAATTTTAAAAACTATTTTTCTATTTTTAAATGACTTAAAACTATTTTTAAATTAAAATAATCCTAGAAAATAATAAAATAATGACAAAATTAATCTAACAATTTTAAAAATCCTAAAATACTCTAATGAACAGTATAAAAAAGAAAAAGTTTGAAAAAAGTAAAAATTTTCACTAAAAGACAAAACAGTTTATTAAATAAACCCTAATTAACTTGATTTAATTATAAAAAATAATTAAAAAGGTGAACAGTAACTAATTTTTAAACCAAAAATCTTAAATTAATTATCTAAGTCTAAGAAAATTTTTAAAAGTGAAAAATAATAATTTTTACCACTAAAAGACAAAAACAGATTAATTAAAAAGTAATTAAAATAGCACTTTAATCTAAAAAATAGCAAATGAACAGTAACCTAAAATTAAATTATACTAAAAAATCAGAAATTAAAAATGAAAAATAATGCAACAAAAATGAAACCCTAATTCCTAATTAACCTCACTAAAGACAAAAAAATAAGATCTGTGATAGTGACACCTAGCTAGTTTTTGTCTTGTAGTGTAGCAGTGGCTACCAATACACTAGCAGTGGTAAGTGAAGTTCCCCCTGCTAGTGCAATATCAAAGTCTGGTGGTTTATGAGCTTAGGAAAGCTCTTGCTGCTGGCTTTTTCTTGGATACAAGGGCACCCCCACACTCATAGAAGTGTGGGGAGTCAATCTAAACACAAAAAAAAACAATGTTCAATACAAATAAACCACACAAATCCCCAGATTACAGTCACTGTATTGCAAATAAGTGACTGATGAACAGTAATCTGTCAAAGTTGGCACAAATATGGATTTTAGCAGGCCACAACTTGCTCAATTGGTCACCAAATTGCAATAAACAAGCCCCAAATCCTAAGCTAACCTACTCTCTAACAAAATCCAAGATTTGGGTTTCTAAAATGCTAAAACCAAGAAGATATGATGAGTTTCTGATTTTGGCAATGTTTTAGCAAATTTTAAGCATACAACTTTTGTTTAACACCTATAAAACTTAAACCAAATACCTATTTAACCAATATTACCCTACTGGAGTATGTTATAGCTGTTTGTAAACCACAAAAGTGTCAAATTCCTAGCTTAAAATGCAGATCCAAACACACCTTAAACTTCTGAAACTAAAAATTAACAAAGCAAGTCCTAACCAATCTATTCAAATTTGAACAACATGCAACCAACACATATCCTAACCTTAAACAAACATGAACTAATCCTAAAAACAAGCTTTCAACACTTAACACAAAATCCAAAATTCAAAAGAAAGACCAAAATCTACTGATGGGTTCAAGCCTCACCTTGGTTGGCTGATGCCTTCAACAAGTGGAAGTTGGACTTCTCATGAAAGAGTAGAGAAACCCTGTTGGGGTTCAACAACTGAACCAGGGTGTTTATATCTTCAATTCTGAAATAATGGCAAGGAGTGATGGGAGTGGTTTAGTCTCTTGAACCTGCACAACTCACAAATCAAACCAAGAGAACAAAACAAGCTCACATAAGAGGCTAATAAGCTGTTGTCAGGCAGCTTATTAGATAGCTTATGTGAGCAGTAAGTGGTCAAGAGCAATAAACAATTTTTTTTTGAAAAATCCAATTCTAAAAAACTTTTGAATTTGAAAGATTCTTGATGAAAGCTTAAGCACAGACTGAAAACTCCTTCACACTCTACTTTCACTTTATGTGAAAGATAGATTCCAGCTTGTAAAGCTTTTTCAAAGAACCTAAAAGCAAACACGATTTTCTGAAAAAAATTTGAATTATGAAAACTTTTAATGACTTAACTATTTTGTAAAATAATGAAACACATTAAACTAACAAAGCAATAAAATGGGAACTCAGATATATATCTCAAATGGAATGTTAAAAATTACTTTAAATATTCAATTTTAAAAATTACAAGGAGATATAAAATCTGGAACAAGAAAATATGAGGTATAGGCACCTCATATTTATACACTATCTAGGACTATTCTAGAAATACAAAAAATTCAGAAACCCTAATACATGCTATTTCCACATTTGCCCTTGGTCTTGGTCTTGATTCTCTGGTCAAAAACGTGTCTTGTGATGCCAGCTTGTGAAGGATGATCCTGGACGCTCATTTGGTCCTTGGGGACAAAGGAAAACGTTTTGGAACGTTTGATAGCTGTAAGATGCTTTCTTTGCCAAAAGTAGTGAAGCAGGGGACCTTGGGGGACCCACAAGGAGGTCACGGGATTGGTGAGTAGGATGTGGGTTTGGTTTGTAGGTGGGTTAATCATGTTTCTGGAAACTTTGGGAGAAAAACCCCTTGATTAGTGGTAATTAGGGTCTAGGGTTCTTGTGATTAGGGAGGGGGAATAGTGGCTGTTTGATTAGGTTTAGGGATAAAAGGATTTAAAAAAATCGTTTACCTCCAAAAAGTGTTAGAGTTAAACCAGATCAGTTTAATAAGTAAAGTGGAAGGGTGATGTGGCGTGTAGGAAGGTGTTGATTGGTGGGTCAAAAGTCAATTGTGACGTGGAGGGTTCTGGTTGGTGAAGGAGAGTTGTGTTGTCTGCCAAGAAAGGTCCTCCAATTCCCTTTATATGTTCACTTATCATTAAAACAGCTAAAACTTTCTATCCTTTGTAAAAACTTTAACCAACTTGTCAATTCTGGCACAAAAGTTTATAAAACACATTCACAAGGGTATTTTATGCATTTAATGCATTCTTCAAGGGCATAAATGATATTTTCTTGAAACTTAAGGACCAATCTTGTAATAATAGAGATTTACAAGGGTCAAAAGTAACAAGTCTTCAAAAGTTGAGGGACCATTCTTGCCAAATCTTCAAACTTCAAGGACTTGATAGGAAAATCATGATTCGGGTCCGGTTCTTTGTGCGGCTTCGTTTCCCGTGTTCGTTTTTGCTTGATTCCTTTGATCTTTTGTTGATTTCACGATATCCGTACCTAAAATACACATTGACCAAACACAAGCATATATTTGGGTATTTTGATGATATTTTAAGCGTTTTAAGCCCGATTTGGACGATGAGACTATGTATAATTGCAGTCTCATCAACATACTTTTACAAAAAGGCTCCAAAACACATATTAAGTGAGATTAACCATTCTAATATTTGTTACCAAATATTGAAATCTTCCAGTATCAAAAGGTTTAGTTAATAAATCAGCCACATTATCTTCTGTGGCTACCCTATCTGGTTGTATTAAACCTTTCTCAAAGCAATCTCTTATAAAGTGATGTCTAATTTCTATGTGTTTGGTTTTAGAATGATGTACAGGATTTTTAATAATGCATAAAGTACTGTTATTGTCTACAAAAATCTTGGTATGCATAAAATTATACCCATAATCCAACAGCTGGTTATGAATCCATAAGACTTGTCCACAACAAGCAGCTGCAGCCACATATTCTGCTTCAGTTGTAGAGTTTGCCACCACTGTTTGTTTCTTGCATTGCCAAGATATCAATCTACTCCCAAGAAATTGGCATCCACCAGTTGTGGATTTTCTATCAAACTTGTCACCACCATAGTCACTGTCTGAATATGCAATAAGCTCCAATGGAGAATCTTTTGGGTACCATAAACCAAGATCTGGATAACATCTTAGGTACCTAAAAATTCTTTTCACAGCAAAAAGGCGACATTCTTTGGGAGTCACTTGATGGCGTGCACAAGCACACACAGCAAACATGATGTCAGGTCTTGAGGCTGTAAGATACATCAATGAACCAATCATTGATCTATAGTGCCTAACATCCACATCTTTTCCAGCTCCAATTTTTCCCCAAGGGTTTTCCCTATCCATAGGAGTAGAAGCACTCTTTTCATGTGGAGAAAAACCATATTTCTTCAAGATTTCAGCTACATATTTGTCTTGGGAGATGAAGATACCATCTTCTCTCTGCTGAACTTGTAAGCCTAGAAAGAAGTTCATCTCACCCATTGCACTCATCTTGAATTTATCTGTCATAAGCTTGGAAAAGTCTTCACTCATCTTTGGATTTGTGGATCCAAAAATGATATCATCAACATAGACCTGGACAAGTAAGACATCCTTACCTTTCTTCTTGGTGAACAATGTCTGATCTATGGTGCCCCTTTTAAAACCATTTTCCACCAAGTAGGTGGACAATGTACCATACCATGCTCTTGGGGCCTGATGAAGTCCATACATAGCTTTCTTCACTCTATAAACCTTGTCTGGATTCTCAGGATCTTCAAAACCAGGAGGTTGCATGACATATACCTCCTCAACAATTGTTCCATAGAGGAAAGCACTCTTCACATCCATTTGATAAACAGTGAAGTTCATGCAAGAGGCATAAGCTAGGAAAATTCTGATAGCTTCAATTCTTGCAACTGGAGCAAAAACTTCTTCATAATCTATACCTTCCTCTTGTGTATATCCCTGAGCTACCAAACGTGCCTTGTTTCTGACCACAATACCTCTTTCATCTTTCTTGTTCCTTAGAACCCATCTTGTCCCAATTGGTCTCACATATCTAGGACAATCAACCAGCTCCCAAACATCCTGTATAGCAAATTGGTGAAGCTCATCTTGCATTGCTTCCACCCAACTAGGTTCTTTGAGAGCATCAAAAATCTTCTTGGGTTCTTCTTGTGACAGAAAACAAGCAAACAAACATGCTTGTACAAGAGGGGTATCAACCTTCTTGTGTATATTGGCAATAAATCCACCAAGATTTTGATGGGATCTTCTTGTCTGAACTGGAGCCATAACATCACCAATGATCTGAGATGAGGGGTGATCCTTTGCTGTGGAAGTGAGAACTCCTCCTTCAAAAAGTCTGGTGTCCTCAACTTCACGCTCCATGTTGCCAATATCTTCTTCATCAGACTCTCCTTGATCAACAGAAATCTCTTCATGGACATTGGAAGGTCCACCTTGTTCAAAATGGGAAGAGAAAAGATGTGCAAAGGTGTCATCAAACTCTGAACCTTGCTTGTCAGCGTTTGGGCTGACAATGCTTGAACTGTTGTTGTCAGCGTCTGATCCATCAGCGTCTGAATTGCTCTTGTCAGCGCTTGATTTCCCTTTGTCAGCGCCTGAAGAACCATGCATGTTTGTATTTGGTGGTATTTGGACACCACCATTATCTTTCCTAGCAGCAGTAGCAGCAGCATAATACTCATCTGTCCATATAGGAAGTGTAACATATTCTTGTGTGGGAGATGACTCAACTGCTGGTGGTCCATCCTTCTTAGCAACCTGTATACCTGAAACATTACCAATTCTCTTTTCCAAAACACTTGAAGTTACCTTCACAATGTCTGGATCAGTAACAGGCATATAATTTAAAGCTCTAGATAAAGGTTCCAAGTCAAACAACCAATTTGGACCACTTTCAGGATCACTAGGTTTACTCTCTAAAAACCTAACATGTACCTTTTCAAGTATACGTTTTTCCTTTTTAATGTAAACCCTGTATCCTTTACTCTGCACTGAATAACCCATGAAGTAGCCTTCATCACCTTTTGAATCAAATTTACCTAGGGCATCAATAGTTTCTAAAACAACTACATGACAACCAAAAGGCTTGAGAAAGCCAATATTTGGCTTCCTTCCCCAAAGTAAATCATAAGGTGTCTTATTATGTATTTTGTTGACCAATGCCCTATTTTGAACATAACAAGCTGTGTTAACAGCTTCAGCCCAAAAGGCTATAGGAAAGTGGGCATCAGCCAACATGGTTCTGGCTGCTTCAATAAGAGTTCTATTCTTCCTTTCAGCAACCCCATTTTGCTGTGGGGTTCTAGCTATGCTAAACTGCCTAGTAATCCCTTTCTTGGCACAAAAATCATCTAACAACTGATTTCTAAACTCACCCCCATTGTCACTTCTAATAATTTTGACCTCATTACCATTCTTCTTCTCAATCTGGGTAATGAAATTAATCAGACTTTGGGCAGTTTCACTTTTCTTGGCTAAAAAGAAAGTCCATGTAAACCTGGAAAAATCATCAGTGATAAAAAAACAATATGATTTACCCTTCAAACTTTCTATATTAGTTGGACCAAAGAGGTCCATATGCAATAAGTGAAGTGGTCTAGAACTAGAGTGCACCTGTTTAGACTTGAATGAGACCTTGTGCTGCTTGCCCTTAAGACATGCAACACAAGAGTGGTCATTGTGGAAAGCCTTTTCAGGCAAACCATCAACTAAACCAAGCCTCACAAGTCTATTGATATTCTTAAAGTTTATGTGCCCTAATCTCCTGTGCCAAAGAGTACTTTCATCTACTGAGGCTTTAGCATAAAAACATGACATCATTTTATTATTTATCTTAATTCCATTAAGATTCACATTATATATGTCTTTATGCCTTGGTGTTCTAAAATCTATGTATTTCTCCTCAGGGAGCTTGTAATCTTTGCTTAACACCAAGCACTCAGTATCTGTGAAAAGAACCTTATTTTTGTTATCACACACTTGTGATACACTAAACAAATTATAATCCAGTTCTTTTACCAGGAAGACATTCTCAAACCGTAGATTGTTGGTGACAAGGGTTCCTTTTCCTGTGATGGTGCCATAGCCCCCTCCAAAGTATACCTTATCACCATCTTGAATAGGAGTGAAGTTTGTCAGATAGTCTTCCTTTCCTGTCATGTGCCTTGAGCATCCACTATCCCAATATCCATAATCATTGATCTTCTTCTGAATGCCCTGTACATAAAGAAAACACATTAGTTTTCTTTGGGAACCCAAGCCTTGGAAGACTTGGATTCATCTGGTTGTTCAACAAGAACAGACTTGGTTCTCATAACAACCCCATTTTCATCCCTTTTTGAATGAAATTCCCAGTTAACCCCAATTGGTGTTGACATGGCTTTTGAAATATAATGAAACCTGTTGCATGTCATAGAAACACCAGTAGAATTAGAGTTTTGGTCTTGTTTTGGTCTCCATGTTAAGCTAGTAGAAGCTTTAGACCTATTTCCCTGTGGTTGCAAATACCTAGGTTTGGCAGTGTGTCTGTCAGCGCTGAAATTGTTCTTGTCAGCGCCCCGATTGCCTTTATCAGCGTTGAACCTAGGGTTTGCTACAGGAACCCATTACCTATTGGACCAAGTGTTTGACTTTTGGAAAGGTCTTAGGCCTTGTGTGTTAGACCCTCTAGTAAAGAATGGGGCTGGTCTAACAACTTGTGAACTTTTGTTCACAAGGGTATTGGGTCTGACAGTGTTTGACCTATGTTGACTTTTGTCAGCGCTGAAATGGTTCCTATCAGCGTTGACATTGGAAGCGTTGACACATTTGTATGCCAAATGTGAAAAGCTACCACATGAGTAACAAGCTTTTCTAGACATAGTCTTAGGTCTAGAAGCAAAGAAGCCTGTTCCATGGTTACTAACTTGGCTTTTTGGTGACCTAGTATTCCTATACATCTCTGCATACTTAACACTAGGTTTTCTAACAGTTTGTGGGCCAAGGTCAACAGCTTTGCCAGTGGTAGGGTGTGTGATTTTAATAGGTATAGGATCATTGGACTCCACAATATTATGGCTCGTGATTGGTGTGGGCTCATTTGGACTTTCACACAACAACCCTCCCTTAACAAACAAAGTGTGGTTAGCTTTCTTCCACTCATCTAGGTCAGTCAGTTTTTGTTTGTATTCTTCAACTGGGGAAGTCACTCTAGGTGGAGGAATGAATTCCTTCTCTTGGAGTTCTGGCAAGCCAGTCCAAGATAAGTCCTTTGATTGGACACCATAGAAATCCCCAGCTGGTGGTGGAACACCAGTATAATCTTTCATCCCAATCCCACTCATGTCATTAGAGTCTCTTTGTTTACTAACACACTCTCCTAGGGATTGTGTGGCTTTATCAAATCTCTGGATTTTAAGACTCACATTATCTTTATTTTTGTTAGCCTCATCTAACTGAGCTATCAAATCAAGATTAACCCTGTTTGTGATATCTTGAATATCTTTACTTTGATGTAACTCATGTTTTAAGATATTTATTTGATCCTTTAAATCAAACTCCATTTTCTTATACTCAGCTACAGTCTTTTCTGTTTGGGTAAGAGCAATTTGATAATTAGATACTTTGCATCTTTCAGTACTTGCCTCATCTAATAATTTTACTATCTCTTGATTTAGTTTTTCAGTATTTAAACAACAACCCTTAGAACAGAAAGCATCATCATATACCTCATTATCTGATGAAGAGGAGGAGTGTGCCATGAGGGCATATTCAACATGCTCTTCTTTAACTTCAGCAACCAAAGCTCTGTCCTCTTCCTCATCCTTAGCCATAAAGTTCCAGCTCCAGTCCCATCCTCCAACACCATCAATTTGTTGAACAGCAACCATGGCCTTGGGATCTTGGCTCTTAACCATTTGGCTTGAAGGCTTACCAGCATCAGATCTTCTTGGAGATCTACATTCCCTCATAAAGTGCCCCATCCTATGACAATTGTAGCACTCAACTTTGGATTTGTCAAATCCAGCAACATCCTTAGCATTAAAGGTCATCTTCTTCTTGAACCTTTTATTAAACCTGTTTGCTCTTAAACTTACAAGAGCCATAGTCCACTTGATGTCCATCTCTTCCAATTGTTCATCACTTATCTGCTCAAGATCTTCATATGTAATCCTTGAATCACTGGGCAAAGAAGCAATGAATGCACACACAGTATCTAGATCTAAACCAGCAGGTTTAATTCTATCAGCGCCAAAGTTGTGAGTGTCAGCGCTTGAGTATAAAGCGTTGACAGGATATGATCCAGCGCTGACAGGCTGTGATCCAGCGTTGACACATTGAGATCCAGTGACTGGATGTCCATAGGAGTTCATGGAATCAAATTGGCCTTCACTTTGTGAGAAGAAGGCCATGTTGCTACTGGAAGACTTATTATCACTCTCCAAAAGCCATTCATTCTCCAACAGTCTTAGTTTGTTGAAGATGTCATCAAACCTGGAAGTCTTGTGGGTGTTATTGACAAGAATGGATCTTGTCTCAATCTTCCATACATCACCAAGGCTTTTGAGAAAAGTAGCATTCAAGTCAGGATCATCAATCTGTGTTCCCATGAAGGAAAGTTGACTTGTGATGTCAAGCAGTCTACTTCTCACACTGCTGAGATTCTCATTTGGTTGAGCCTTAAAGACAGCATACTCATGCAAGAGTTGCTTCTTCTTTTCTTCTTTTGTGTCAGCATTGCCACCATGTGCTACTTCAAGAGCTTCCCAAAGCTCTTTTGCAGACTCAAAGCGTTTGTACTTGTGCTGATTCTCATGACCTAAGGCGTGTTTCATGATGTTCAAGATTTTCATGTCCACCCTTTTCTTGGCTACATCATCAGCAGATACAGCTCTTCCATCTTCAGGCTTTTCCTTCTTATCAGCTTCAGGACAATTAGGAAGAGCTATCCTTGCGGCAATAGCAGCAGCAATCTTTTGAGCTTTGTTGAATGTGTTCCCATATTCAACAATCTCCCAAAGAGTGTAGTCATGGATGGCTATATATTGCTCAAAATTAGACTTCCAAAGCTCGAAGTTCCTGGCATCAAACATGGGAATTTTGATATTAGGGTTTGTGGAGTTGTTTTGTAGCAAAGCAGAAGGTTGATTTGTGCCAGACATGATGTTTTTAGGGTTTAGAGAGATTTAGGGTTTTTAGGGTTTGGTGTTTTAGGGTTCTTGCGTTACTTAAAGATCAAAAGTTTCTCAACAAGCTCTGATACCACTTGTTGATCCCAAACTTAGATCGATTAAGCTTTGTGTATACGAGATTAGATCAAGTAATACACGTAGAGAAACCTTTGCTTATGAATAAAGTAACTAAGTGTTATGCGGATTTAACACTTAATCTAAAACACAAAGATGTTAAACAAACTTTCACTTGTATTAGAATGAATGAACTTGATTACAATGAAAGAGGTTTAACTTGTGAAAACTTATGAAAACTGATATTAAACATTAACCTAAAGGCCTTCTTTTATAGACTAAGAAGCCTTGTACAATAAGCTACGTATCAACTATTCTAGGTAAAGATAAACATAGAAAATACATTGTCGTCTCTATCCTTACTAGAAGTATTCTAGAATATAATAAACGTGTAGCTCACATCTTCCATCAGTGCTTGTCTTCAATCTGTCAACGCTTGACTTTAACTTGTCAACGCTTATGCTATCAGCGCTCACTTTGCTCTTGTCAACGCTTGAGTTGTTCTTGTCAGCGTTCAAGTGATCTGGCCTTAATTTATTCCCAACATTATTGACCATGTGAATGAGATGTATGCCCGGAAAAATGGATTAGAATGGAAACCGACTGGGAAAGTGTTAACCCAAGTTGGTTGGATGTGGCGCCCCACTGGTAGAACTTTCACTATAGTAGGAAATATGTGCCCTTTGACTAGGATCACTCCCACTAAAGCGAAGAAAGCGTGCCCTTTAACTAGGAGTACCAAGGCTACCAAAACACAAGCGTGTCCTTTAACTAGGAACACCAACACTACTGTAGGAACAAAGTGCCCTTTAACTAGGTCTACTCCCGCTGTAGTGCCCGCGGATAATCCAAAACCTAAGAAAGTTGGAACTGTAAAACCTGTTAGTGCTAAAACTCACATTAGAAAATGCAGGAAATCTAAGGGTCACAAAAATGTTAGCAATTCTGATAATATTTTATCTGTATCTGCTAACACTCCGGAACCAATAGTTTCCAATGCATTGTCTACTGTTGTTGTTGAAAACAGGTGGTCCAAATTGTTCTCTGGTATTTGGACTCTGGTTGCTCCAAGCATATGACCGGAGATTGCTCTCAGCTCAGAAATTTCGTCAGCAAGTTTCTTGGTACGGTTCGATTTGGAAATGATCATATTGCAAAGATAATGGGTTACGGTGAATATCATATTGGGAATGTTATAATTTCAAGAGTGTATTACGTGGAAGGTCTTGGTCACAACTTATTTTCTGTGGGACAATTTTGTGATGCAAACCTAGAAGTTGCTTTTCGAGAGCATACCTGCTTCATTCGTAATTTGGAAGGGGTTGATTTATTGAAAGGTACTCAAGGGAATAATTTGTATACTTTGTCTCTACAAGACATGATGGCCGCTTCTCCCGTATGTCTTCTCTCCAAAGCATCAAAGACTAAGTCATGGTTATGGCATCGACGGTTATCTCATCTTAACTTTGACGCTATTAATCACTTGGCGAAAAACGAACTTGTTCGTGGTCTTCCTAAACTATCATTTCACAAGGATCACTTGTGTTCCGCGTGTACAATGAGGAAAAGCACTAAGAAATCATACAAACCCAAGACGGAAGACACCAACCAAGAGAAACTTTATCTGTTGCATATGGATCTTTGTGGACCTATGCGTGTTGAAAGTCTTAGTGGCAAAAAGTACATCCTCGTCATTGTCGATGATTACTCTCGGTTTACATGGGTGAAATTTCTTAAAGCAAAAAATGAGGCACCTAAATTCATCATCGGATTTCTCAAGATGATTCAAGTGCGTCTCAACACTACTGTCCGACGCATTCGTACAGATAATGGAACCGAATTTGTGAATCAAAACTTGCGTGATTATTATGAAGAAGTTGGCATATCTCATGAAACATCCGTTGCACGCACTCCACAACAAAACGGTGTCGTTGAAAGGTGAAATCGCACACTTATGGAAGCTGCTCGAACGATGTTAATTTACGCAAAGGCTCCATTGTTTTTATGGGCAGAAGCAGTATCTACAGCAGTGTACACCCAAAACCGGTCACTAATTCGTAAACGCCATGGTAAAACACCTTATGAGCTTCTCCATGGAAAAGTACCAGATTTATCATATCTTCATGTATTTGGTTCTCTTTGCTATCTGTTGTCCCTGATATGTGATGATTGTATAGCACGAATTTATGAAAGAAAGGAAGATATGAGATGAGTTTTAGTGAGAGAAAGTAGAGAGAGAAAAGAGAGAGAAATGGTTGGAACTAGGTGAATGTTAGATTGAGAAGTGAGAATACAAAATGAACCAACACCCTTCCTAACATGCTAGGAAGGGTATATATAGTCCACCCACATGCGGTCTACTTTATGGACTATATGGTTTGGGCCGGGCTTTCCTTTTGGGCTTTGGTTACTTATTAATGAACCTTAGCTTAAAGTTAAGCCCGTAATAACACGACTAATATACTACCTATTACAACTTTCTAAAATACGATACATAATAAACATATGACCGAGCATTATTGTTTGGCTCAATATTTTGAGGCTAACAATCTCCCCCAATGAGAGGTCATAAACCTTAGTCATTTAGGAAATTTGTAGAGATTACTAATCTCGCCATAAATGAGTCTTGAACGTGTAATCGTAGTCTTGTTCCTTCATGCTGTGATCTTTGAGCCTTTGTCGTTGTCTTTCGACTTTGTCTTTAAGCTTGAGATCTTCAAATCATCCTTGACTTGTCTTTGCCATCTTGCGATCTTGTGTCTTCATCCACATGCTCACACTATTAATTGTTGAATATGTCTTTAGGCATGAGTATGTGGTTTCTGAATCATTGACTTTGCTGAGTACACCGTGACGCCACCTTCTCGAGACAAAACATAGACACGGACTGAATGGCTTTGACATTCGTCCTAAATCGGTAGCGTTTTACCTCCGGTCGGTGAAGACCGTTATACGATATCAAATATCGTACCTGTGATCAGGTAGATTCAATTAAGAATCTCCTTGACAGGGTTTCGCGGCTGTACTAGCCGTTCTCTTTACTCGACCGTCTCAAAGCAAGACTGCGAACATAAAGAGTGAATCAATTGGATAAATATCCGCTTGATTAAAGTCGTCAATTTAAATTCCTGGAACAAGTTTGATTCTTAACGAATCTTACCATTGTTGCTTTCCAGTTGACACAAGCTTGATTCATAAAAATCTCGCAAGTTACCTACCGTAGCGCTGTTTGATGTTGACGCTAGAAGGATTTCCATTCGTCACTGTGAATATTAATAAATATCACTCTGAATGTTCTGGCAAGACCATAAAGATATTGCGTAGAAACCTGAAACGAGTTTGAATCAATTAAGAACCGAACCACTGTTGCTTTTCAGTTTTGCACATGTTCAATTCATAAAGAATCTTGCATATGACCTACCGCAGTGCTGTTTGATGTTAACACTGGAAGGATTTCCACTCATCATTGTGAATACTAAGTAGTATCACTCTGAGTGTTCTAGCAATATCGCAAGGATATAGCGTAGGACTCTCTTGATCTTCATCCGTGTGTCCTAACGAGATTTGATTGATCTCTTGGCTCTAGACTCTATTTGTGCACTTTTAGTGGTCGGAGGCTGGAGCAGATGCCACCTATTCAGTATCAACTATCTCGGAGTGAGAAAGTCAATAGAAGTCGTGTTGATCTCCGTGACAATAAAACAAACTTCTTTTGAGAGAAGCCTGAGTAGCTAGGAAAGGGTTGTGCTTCACATCACTGGGTCCATGATGAGTTTGTCTTCATGATGAGTTGACCCGGTTTCTGCCTAAGTTGTATGGAGGGCTTCTTTCTTTAGACCCTTTATCCTTACATTTCTTTTTCATTCTTCAACCCCTTCAATGCTTACCAAGACATCATTACTAGCACCTTGTTGTGATTGTTCCAGTGCTAGCATCAGTACTTAGTCGGCATTCAGCTACGTTCACATTCTACTCCATCTTTCCTAAGGACTTCTAATAATCTATTGGATTGTCCCTGGGAAGATCCCTCCGGTTCTGGTTGGATCATAGGACTTAAACCTAACCACCCTTTTGACACCAATAACGTCGTGAATTAAAGATGTTGTGGGTATTTGATCATAGCCATGAAAACCACTTTAAATTCTAACAAAGTGTTTGAAAAACATTTAACACCTTGCTAGTTTTGTCGTTTCAGAAATGCTCCCCCTTCACATGTGCATCGATAATTGAAAGTGTTTCGCACATGTAGGTAAGAGTTAAAGTGCTTGAGTCTTATATTAGATCACATTTTAATCACATTTTCTCCCCCTATCTCTAATATATAAAATCTTTTGATATTAGAGATACCAAATTTGATTAAAATATATTTTGAAAAATAGTCTTGAAATCTCTAGGAGAAAGATGTGTTAATCTTTTGCATGAAGTTAAAATGCTCCCCCTCAAAAATTGATCCAATTGAATTGTCATTGTGAGGATATGATCCACATTTCGCTTTTTGAGGATGGGAGTTGTTGAACACACAATTTTTGAAAGATTTTGAATATCATTGAAAAATTCTTGAAAAAATTGTGTTCAACGCTTTTTGAAAAAATCGATTCTTTTTGTCGAAAGGTTTTTCTAAAGCATAAACTTGAGTTCATAGACTTTGATTGTCTTGACGAATCCACTCAAGTGTAAGAAGATTTCTCTTCTTTTGCTGAGGGTAAGGGTACTAAATCGTACACTCCCCCGTGAATATAGTTCCGGGTTGCAATCTGAAAGTGATTACAAGCCATTGTGTTGAGCTCAAAACGTTGAATGTTTTGTGACAAGCTCAACCCGTGATAGATTGCTCTACCCGTTTGTTTGGAAATATTGTCCAAAATAGACAATTTCCTTTATTAAAAGAGGAAATGACATGTTTTGAAAAATATTTACAACTTTCATTCGAGCTTTATGTACACACCCGTGTCGTTATTGAGCGACATTTCTAGGCACGTCCATATTATCGATACTGAAAGACATGTTGAGAAGAATATTTTTGGATTTTGAAAGATTTTTAATTTTGTGTTTTGCTTTTATGTGTTTTATATTTTTTTATTTTGCTTTTTCAAAGATATTTACAAGTTGATGTTTGATAGATAAATCAAGCAGGCACCTTTGCCAGAATCTCCAGGTCTGCTGGAGTCAAACATCTCATACCAATTTGCCTAACGAGGTACTCAAACCTATCTTTTGACAGGGCTTTCGTAAACAAGTCGGCTAATTGGTAATCTGTTCCAACAAAGTATAATTCAACGATACCTCTTTCAACTTCTTCCTTTATGAAGTGGTATCTGACATCGATGTGCTTCATGCGGGAATGCTGTACCGGGTTGCAGGAGATGGCTATGGCAGACTTTGAGTCACAGTACATAGGTACTTTATCAAAGTGGAAGCCATAATCCGTGAGTTGTGTTCTCATCCAAAGAACTTGAGCACAACACGCAGATAGAGACACATACTCCGCTTCGGCTGATGAAAGTGACGTGCAATCCTGCTTCTTGGAAGACCATCCCACGAGCTTATCTTGTCCTAGAAATTGTGCACCACCAGAAGTACTTTTACGTGTATCAAGACACCCTACATGATCAGAATCTGAATAGGCCGTTAGAAAGAAACCGGTTTCCCTCGGATACCAGAGTCCCAAATGAATGGTATTCTTAAGGTACCGAAAGATCCGTTTAACCTCCTTGAGGTGCTTTTCAGTGGGTCGTGCTTGATATCGTGCACAATAGCATGTAGCATGATGAATGTCTGGTCTGCTTGCTGTCAAGTACATGAGGGACCCGATCATGGAACGATATCTCGTTTGATCTATGGGTAATCCCTCCAAGTCAGCATCTAGGGATGTGGTTGATAATGGTGTCCCAACGGGGTCACATGAGGTCATACCATGCTTTTTGATTATCTCTTGACAATACTTAGCTTGGTTTATAAAGATACCACTTGGGGATTGGTGAACTTGAATTCCTAGAAAGAATTTTAGTTCGCCCATCATAGACATTTCAAATTTGCTGTGCATTACTTTTTCAAACCATTTTGAAAGTTTTGGGTTTGTAGACCCGAAAATAATGTCGTCAACATAAATTTGCACAAGCAAAATGTCATCCCCATATTTATAAGTGAACAAAGTTAGATCAATGGAACCTTTTGAGAAACCTTTGGATACCAGAAATTTCGAGAGCTCGTCGTACCACGCCCTTGGAGCTTGCTTGAGTCCATATAGTGCCTTGTGGAGACGATACACCTTGTCAGGATAATGAGGATTGACGAATCCTTCCGGCTGCGTGACATACACTTCTTCCTTCAAAGGACCGTTAAGAAATGCCGTCTTTACGTCCATTTGATAGACAGTGAATCCCTTATGTGCAGCATAAGCAAGAAAAATCCTGACTGCTTCCATCCGAGCAACTGGTGCAAATGATTCATCAAAATCAATTCCCTCTTTCTGGCCATACCCCTTAGCCACTAGCCTAGCTTTGTTCTTGATGATCGTGTTTTCTTCATCCATCTTGTTTTTCCAGATCCAACGAAGATTTAAAGGAGTTACATCGTATGGTCTGTCAACAAGTTCCCAGACTTTAAGTCTTTCAAATTGTTGAAGTTCATCCGTCATCGATTCAATCCAAGCATGATCAGCCATGGCTTCTTTGATGTTTTTCGGTTCAGCAGTACTCACGGCGAGTGCGAACATACAAACATCGCCATCGGTGGCTAGTTGTCGTCTTGTACGAACGGGCTGTGAAGGGTTTCCAATTACGTGAACCAAAGGATGATCTCGGGTCCAATGATGTGTTGAAGGATGTCGTTGATAGAACGTATGCATATTTGACGGATCAACATGGCGAGTAGAAGACTCTCCAGTTTCGTGTATCGATGTACCGAATGGGTTGTGAAAATCGTCATCGTCAGATAATGCACCGTCTGCTTGATTTGTGTTCTCTGGAGCAATGACAGTAGTTGTGGATGTTGTAGGATCGATTGTTGAAGTGATATTCTGAGGAGGTAAATCTGCAACAACCCGTGTTGAAGTAGATGAAGTTGTATCCTTTTGTTGATGATGATCGGTATCATCATTCGTATCATGAGTGACAGCGGAAGACTTTGATGCAACTTGTTTCTCCCCCGTGAAATATTCATCATACATTGGTCCATATAACATTTCCAACTCTTCAAGTGTCGTGTCCACTGTCATATCTGCTCTAGGAACATGTTCAGGAACCAGCTTTGAACTTGACGGTTCATTGCTGTGGTCTTGAGTTCCGAGTTCCGTGCGGTTGTGAACGGAAGTCGTGTGTCGTTGTGGATCGGGACTTAAACTGCTTTGTTCAAGTGCCATTAACTTTGGTATTGGCAATGTATGTTTTTTGACGTTCATCCATTAAGAAAACATTATATTGACGCTTCTCTTTAGCTAATAACTCAAGAGTTGTATTATATTTGTTTTCAAAATCGTCCTTTTGATTTTTTAACGCACTTCCCTTGTACCCCTCAAGCTCTTTGGTTTTCTGAAGAAGCTCAGCCCTATTACTTTCAAGGGTCTCATTAGATTTAATTAGAGCGGCTTTGCATTCTTCAAAGTTTTGAGTGAGCGCTGCGTTTGTCTTCTTTAATTGCTTTTGACTCTTTCTAGTTTCATTGACATCTTTTTGTAAACTAGCAATTAAATTAGCAAGCGCGACACGCTCCTCATCATCATACTCATTCGCATGTTGATCATCCTCAAACTCATTATTGCACATGGCTGATGAATTGGGTGTGGTATTGCTATCAACCTTTTCCGTCATACATGTGTCAATAAGGTTTGTTGTTTGATCACTATGCTCATGCGTATTGGCATTGACAAACACATTAAATTCAGCATTGTGTACCTCTTCCAATGGCTCAGAATCGTAAACAGGACCATTATCATAGGAAGGTGTATTGCTGATGACATTCTCAGAGTCGATGTGTTGTTTGTCAGAGCTGCTGTTGTCTTTCCCAGAGCTGTTATGATCATTCTGCTCACCATGCGTTGTTTTCCCTGTTCTGCAACTGTCAGTTGCATTACTCGATATTGTCTCGTTACTTACAGTTGAAACTGGACTCGTATCCATTACATGAATCTTTGCAACCGTGGACTCTTGCATTTTCAGCCTTTTGTCAATCATCTTCTTGATCATGTCTTTTGCATGAAGTAGGCGTTCATCCAAAAGCCTCTCAATTGATTCCATGTTTCCAAATATCAAATCTCTAAATGATTTTGCTTCCATTGTAGTGTAGTCTTTGCAGTGTTGATTTGCATCTCGAACTTCTGACTCAAAGTTGGGATTCTTGAATAGCTGTGAAGCAAAGAATGGTTGAAACGGTGTTCTGAGTATTTTGAAGGCATTCTTGGAATTTGTCTCATGAAGGTTTTTGTTGAGTAATTCATTCTCAAGATTCTTCAAGTGGTCTCTTAAGTCATAAGTGAACGTGCGATGATCATTTCCGAAAAAGGAATGAAAAGCACGCATATACAAAGGATTGTACGAGAAGGTCTCTCTTTCTAGACGTTTTAGATTCGTTTTAAGATCACTGAAAGCTTGCATACAACGTTGTTTAAGGACTTGTTCTTGTAGTTGCATCTCTCGTTCTTCTCTGTCTGAACACGCATTGCTCGTTTCCATGATGATGGTGTCTCAGTTGATGAAGTGAAAATGGATCTTAAGTAGATTTGTTGTGATTGTGTTGTTGTTGAAATTCCGAAAATTTGAAATTTTTCTCAGTCCGACAATAAATTCCTCAGTCCGACTAAAACGGTAAACCGAAAAATTTTGAATAACCAAATTTTGAAAACGAGTTATAAATAGCCAATAACTAGTAGGGAAAAAATTTGAAAAATGAAAATTTTAACGAAAAATAAAACCTAAAAATGGCCTAAAAATTTGAATTTTGGTCCGAAAATTTGAATTTTTGGTCAAAAAATTTTCGCATCGCCAAAATTTGAAATCGAAGCTTAAATGGCCTAAAAATGGTCTAGGAAAAAATAAATTTTACTTGGGTTTTCCCGCCAAAAAACTTTTTTTTTTTTTTTTTTAATCTTCGTGTAAACTACGTTCCGAAACTAGTCTAGATGGTGGCTAAATCTAAAAAATACTCGAACAAAATTTAGCTAAACATGTCATCGGAATGTGCCATCGGAATGCCCATCGGAATGTTGCTTAGATCGGAATGTCCTTTAGATAGCAATGTGCACCTGTCGGAATCCTTAGATCGCAATGTGTACCTATCGAAATCCCAGATCGGAATATTCAGATCGCAATGTGTACCTATCGAAATCCCAGATCGGAATGTGTACCTATCGCAATGTGGCTGTCGCAATGTGGGCAGAGTAACGTTTCAAGATTGCCTTAAATCCGTCGCAATCCAGATCGCAATAACGATCGGAATGTCCAGATCGGAATAAGGGGGCTATCGCAATACTGATCGCAAAGTAAAACCCTAGGGTTATTGCGATCGAAACTGTACTTACCTTTTCCGAAATTGTAGCTGTCGCAATAAGGGACCTTTTTTCCAACTTTTTAGGCAACCATTTTAGCAACTTTTAGGCAACAAATTTAGCAACTTTTAGGCAACAAGATCGTGTTTTTAACCAAACCAAAACAACCAAATCTCTACAACAAGATTAAAGAAGTTATACGATTAAGAAACACAATCAAAAACAAGAAAAATCTTGAATTCGAGGAAGAAATATGGATCAAATCAAACGGATCATATGAAAACACAACAACCAATCACAAAACTACCCCATGGCGATTGATGCCAATTGTTGTCCCTGATATGTGATGATTGTATAGCACGAATTTATGAAAGAAAGGAAGATATGAGATGAGTTTTAGTGAGAGAAAGTAGAGAGAGAAAAGAGAGAGAAATGGTTGGAACTAGGTGAATGTTAGATTGAGAAGTGAGAATACAAAATGAACCAACACCCTTCCTAACATGCTAGGAAAGGTATATATAGTCCACCCACATGCGGGCTACTTTATAGACTATATGGTTTGGGCCGGGCTTTCCTTTTGGGCTTTGGTTACTTATTAATGAACCTTAGCTTAAAGTTAAGCCCGTAATAACACGACTAATATACTACCTATTACAAATTTCTAAAATACGATACATAATAAACATATGACCGAGCATTATTGTTTGGCTCAATATTTTGAGGCTAACACTATCCAAATAGTGATGGTGACAATTTGGGAAAACTTCAACCAAAGGCTGATATTGGTATTTTCATTGGTTACGCACCCGCAAAAAAGGCATACCGAATCTACAACCGTAACTCTCGTAAGATCCTTGAAACTATGAATGTTGATTTTGACGAGCTGACAGCAATGGCTTCTGAGCAAAGTAGCTCTGAACCCGCACTTCATGAAATGGGACCCAATAATATTAGTTCTGGTCTTGTCCCAAACAACCCTACTTCATCATTTATACCACCTACTAGGACTGAATGGGATACATTGTTTCAACCGTTCTTTGATGAATTCTTTACTCCTCCAACTATTGTTGCTCCAGAACCTGAGGTAATAGCTCCGGTAACCGAAGTTGTCGCTCCAGCAACCGTTGCACAATCAGATACATCTGCACCTACAATTGGTCAAGATATACCATCCACAAGTAATTCTCAACCAACACATGTAACAACTACCCACGTCATGCCTATTGATGATGAAGAGGATGATGATGATCACGATTTGGAATTCGCTCAAATGCGTGAACTTCCATTCTTTGGTGTACCAATTCCCGACCCTAATCAAGCCGGGTCGTCCACCTCAGAGGAAGCTCCTACTACAGTTTACTCCAATCCACGGATCCGTGAACATGATAGCAAGTGGACAAAGGATCATCCTATAGATTCTATTATTGGTGACCCTAATCGTCCGGTATCCACACGAAGTTTAGCTACAAGAAAATGCAATGTTTTGTCATTTTGATGCGTTTCTCACTGAAGTTGAACCTAAGACATGGCAACAAGCTTTTACTCAATCATGTTGGATAGAAGCTATGCAAGAAGAACTTAATGAATTTATACGTCTTGAAGTATGGGAACTTGTCCCATGCCCGGATTAAGTGCAGTTACTCACTTTGAAATGGGTTTACAAGGTGAAACTCGATGAGTTAGGCGGAATATTGAAGAACAAAGCTCGACTTGTAGCTCGTGGATACAAGCAATTATTGGGCATCGACTTTATGGAATCCTTTGCACCTGTTGCCCGTTTGGAAGCTATTCGACTATTCCTCGCTTATGCAGCCCATATGAATATGATTGTCTATCAGATGGATGTGAAGACGGCATTTCTTAATGGTGAACTCAAGGAAGAGGTCTATGTTCAACAACCGGATGGTTTTGTGAATCCTAATTATCCTAATCATGTGTACAAGCTTAAGAAGGCTCTCTATGGGTTGAAGCAAGCTCCTCGCGCATGGTATGATCTATTGTCACAATTCCTCATTACGCAAGGCTTCGCTAAAGGCAAGGTGGATCCCACGTTGTTCATTCACAAACGAGGTAAAGATATGATTATGGTACAAATATATGTTGATGATATTATATTTGCAGCCTCGACCCAAACATTATCGGATGAGTTTGGGACACTCATGTCTTCCAAGTTTAAGATGTCAATGATGGGCAAGGTATCATTCTTCTTAGGTCTTCAGATATCTCAGAGTCCCAGAGGCATCTTTATCAATCAATTCAAGTATGCCCTTGAATCGCTTAAGAAGTATAAGATGGAATCTTGCGACCCCGTGGATACTCCAATGGTGGAACGAACTAAGCTTGATGCAGATCCACATGGAGTTGCCGTTGATCCGACACTTTATCGTGGAATGATCGGTACTCTTCTGTATATCACAGCCAGTCGACCTGATCTTCAGTTTGCTATATGTATGTGTGCCAGGTATCAAACTAGGCCTACTGAGTTACACTTAGCTACTGTTAAAAGGATCTTTCGATATCTTAAAGGAACCATTAATCGGGGACTTTGGTATTCGAAGGACTCTTCTATTGCACTAATGGCATATGCAGATGCGGATCACGCGGGTTGTCAAGATACAAGGCGTAGCACGAGTGGAACTTTGCAACTACTAGGAGATCGACTAATCAGTTGGGCATCGAAAAGGCAGAAAAGCGCTGCAATTTCAAGTACGGAAGCAAAATACATAGCTATGTCCGGTTGCTGTGCTCAAATTCTTTGGATTAGATCGCAATTAACCGACTATGGTCTAGGTTTCAACAAGATTCCGATGTACTACGACAAAAAAAGTGCAATTGCCTTATGCTGCAACAATGTTCAATTCTCCCGGTCGAAGCATATTGACATTCGCTACCACTTCATCAAGGAGCAAGTGGAAAATGGAGTAATCGAGCTTTACTTTGTCCGATCTGAGTATCAATTGGCGGATATTTTCACGAAGGCTTTAGATCGCGCTCGAATTGAATTTTTGGCCGACAAGCTAGGAATGAGAACTTTCTCGCCTGAGACTCTAAAGGAACTAGCAGATGAAGCGAAAGAATAGTGGAGGTAAAACTATTCTCCGTATCCTTGGTGATCATTTGTATATATTGTTTATATCTTTATCCACAAAAGCAAAATACAAAAATATAAAACCATATAACAACCATAAAAATTGATAAATCTAGAAAAATCAAAAAATATTTTTACTTTATTTTTCAAAGGCATGTCTTTTGGTACGATAATATTTACGGCCTTAGAAATGTTGATTAATATTGACACGGCGCCATAAATAGAGTTCGTACAAAAGTTATAAATATTTCATAAAACATGCCTAAATGGCTTGTAGTTATTTCAGACTGCAACCCGGTTTTCACATTAAAGCCAAGTATTTCTCATGAAAGCTTTGGATCACAACGGGAATTAATTTTCTCGGGCAAGGTTTACTTAAAACCTTGTAAGGGATCAAGTTTACTTTATAACTTGGTCTAACACAAATCTATGTACGTTTCAGTGCATTTATTTGTTAAAACAAGAGAAGTCTTGTTTTTATGAAGCTATCATCTCTACAACCATGCTATCTACATTTGGTATCCACATACTCGACGATGTGACTACTCAACCAACGACTACATCTCTTTCAATAGAACACGGGTCAACAATTGAGGGGGAGCAATTGTCAAGCATTCAGAATCTTTGATGCCGAAAGTGCCAAGCTCACTAATTGGTGTCAAGACAACCATACCAATCGTACATGTGGTGTCAAGAGATGACTTCGGACGTGACGAGGCGACCAACATATGCTGACAAGAACCATTTGATTTTATCATGTGATGTTCTCATTTATCAGGTCCAACCTTGTCAACTCTTTTTAATATGGTGAATATGTGATCATGCTACAATTCGATACCATATCTCATACATTTGGTATCATGAAGATTAAAATAGACTTGCATTTTTCTTCCCAAAACCTTTGTTAAAACTTCATTAAATCAATTGATATTAAAAACATCGATTGGGTTAATATTTTTAATATGGGGGAGAAAATGTGATTTAATATGGGATATTATCACAAATGGTTTGACTTAATGTGTTGGCTCATCTTTACATATGCGAAATGTTTTCGAATATCGTGGCATATGTTAAGGGGGAGCAAATGGATTTGCATATCAAAAATGGATTTCATGGTGATTTATACTTACCCAAAACCTATTTATTTCACGACGATGAAGATTGTGGTGACATAAGGATGGTAGGATAGGTTAAGTCCTATGATTCTTCCAGAACCGGAGGAATCTTCCCAAGGACATTCCATAGCTAGAAATAGTAGTCCTTAGGAAAGATGAAGAAAGATTGTGAACGTAGCTGAATGCCGACCAAGTACTTAAGTTAGCACCGGAACAATCACAACAAGGTGCTAGTTATGACGTATTGGTAAGCATTGAAGGGGTTGAAGAATGAAAAAGAATTGTAAAGATAAAGGGTGTAAAGAAAGAAGCCCTCCTTACAACTTTAGGGAGAAACCGGGTCAACACATATGCTATTGAGATCATTTTTATGATTCTCGATATTGAAGATAGACATCATGGACCCAGTGATGCAATGCACAACCCATCCCAGCTAACTCAGATATCTCTTAAAAGGTATTTGTTTTAATCACACGGAGACAACACGTTATCTATCGATTTATTCACTCCGAATAAATTGATATTGAAATGGTGGCACTCCTCTCCAGCCTCCGATCACTAAAATCCAAAATGCACGATCGAGTCTAGAGCCATTTGAGATCATCAAATATCTCATTAGGACACACTTTCATATTTCCTTGCTACTTCACACACTGTGAAAAGTAAGAAAGATTTTAAGAGTCCTACGCAAAATCTTCATGATCTTGCCTGAACATCCGAGTAATACGAAAGTATTTACAATGAAGATGGAAATCCTTCTTGAGCGAATATCAAAAAGCTCATGGTAGGTGACTTGTGCGATTCTTTATGAATCAAACTTGTGATAACTGGAAAGCAACAGTTGTTTAATTCTTAACTGAACTTAAACACGTTCCAGGCCTCTACGCAATATCTTAGTGATCTTGCCAGAACACTCAGAGTGACACTCTATAGTGTTCACAGTGATGAGTGGAAATCCTTCTAGTGTTAACCTCAAACAACACTTGGTAGGTAACTTGCAAGATTCCATACGAATCAAGCTCGTGACAACTGGAAAGCAACAATGGTGCGGTTCTTAATTGAATTTCACTTGTTCCAGGAACATGAATTGACGGCTTCAAATCATGCGGATATTATTATCCAAATGATCCACTCTTTATGTTCGCAGTCAGCTTTGGACGGTCGAATAAAGAGAACGGGTTTACCCGCGTAATCCTGTCAGGAAGTTACTTAATTGAAACTATCCGTCACGGGTACGATATCTAATATCGTCCAACGGTCTTCACCGACCGGAGGTAAAATGCTACCGAATTAGAATGAAATGTTCAAAGCCATTTCGTTCGTGTCTACTTATGTTGCGGCATTTGAAGACGGTGGCGTTGCGGGATCCAAGAAGAAGTCGTCCCCGCATGCTTATACTTTATGCACTTAATACCTCATCAAATTCAAGAAAGCCTAAAAGTTAAGTCTTCCGCTGTATCGAACTCTGAAGCTTTCAAGAATTACGAAGGTATAAGTATGTGGGACATGGTGTCACGAAGAGGCGAAGATCACAAGTGATGGATGCACGAGATCAAGGCAAGAGATTGATGCTAAAGATTGATATCAAAGATCACATCAGCATGTTCACCAGAAAAGAAAAAGAAAAAGAAAGACGAAGACTACGAGCTCAAGACAAGCATAATATGCTAGGTTTATTTTATTATTGTAACTTGGGTAACGCCTTTGTTTAGAGTGACCTCCCTTAGGGGGAGATTGTTGGAAATACGTTTTACGTATTAAGAAGGATTGGTCACTCCAACAATAGTCCATGTAATAGCTCGTAGTTTAGTTAACTTTCGTTATTTAACAAACAAGTCCAAGCCTAGCCCACAACATGTGTAGGCCAGCCCAAACGTGTAAGCCCAAGCCCATTACAAGGCTTGGGTATATAAACCCTCTCCTTTGATGGAGAGGGTGTGTGTGGTTTCATATTTTACACATAGTAAACATTGGTTTTATCTCTCTAAGTGTGTGTGTAATCCACCATCTCTCTATCTCTTTCTCTCTCTAAAAACATAAGAATAGATTTACATTTCTACATAAGTTAACTGAGTTGTGTGTGTATTAAATGTGAGGAGTATTTATACTACTCTCAAGAGCATACCTGGACGTCTAGTCGTGTCATTAGACTAGGCTCTATGCTCGAGGTGGGTCATTCCCACCAATCGAGGGATTTGTTCCCTAGGGCGGCGGTGCAACCCTTTACCCATTAGTCCAGACGGTTCATGCTGGGTAATAGGGTGGCTCGCCTTTATCTTTAGGCGTGTTCATTAAATGCTCACTGTTCTCATACTTGCCTTATTAGTTGCTGGGACTTCGGATGCAGTCCGGGTAGTGTATGTGTCCGGAGGCCTTCGGCCGGAGACATACGCAAACATACATTATGCAATAAAAGATGTACATTTTTGTGTGACTAGTGTTTCAACTTTTTGCCATATTTATGCTCACTCTGTTTCATTTCAAAACATTTTCAGTTCCTCTTCGGTCGGTTATGCCTTTCATTTGATTCATGTACATGGTCTTTTGTGCGTCGCGAGGGAAATAGAGTCGCCCACGAGCTTGATAGAATAGCGTTAAATAATAGTCTAGATGTCTTGTATGATGGATGTGTTCCCTCTTCGGTCGAGTCACTGGTACAATATGATGTAACCTCTATTGATATGATATGATGGCTTCTTATAAAAAAAAACACACACACTTTCAGTTCCTTTCCTTTCTGTTTTTAGTAACACAAACCTTTTTCATTTTATAATTCTGCATCACTGCTCCTTTAGAGGGCTAGGTATGGTGGCGAGGGAGGCTCGCCACTCCTAGGTGGCACCTCGCCACAGCTCGCCACTACACCGCCTAGGCTCGCCAAAGCCTTCTTCGCCACCCAAGTGAGGAAGAAAAAAACAAAACCAAACGGGCCTCGCTATTTCCAAAGTCTATTTTTTATTTTCGTTTTTTATTTTCTTTCTTCTTTCTTTAATTTTCTCTAGGTTTTTTATTGGATTTGTAGGTGTGGTTGGAGAAGAAGGTATGGCTGGGGAAGAAAGTCATATGGTAGGAGATGAAGAAAAACAATTTTTTTTAATATAAAGTAAATTGTATTTAAGCCTTTATAGTTTTGTTTTGTTTTAAATTTTAATTTATTATTATAATTTTGTTTAAAGAGTGTGTATTTAATTTAATAAAAATATATTTTATTTTTATAAAAATACATTTATAATTTGTATTTTTCTTAATTGTATAGTAATTTTTAATTTTTTGAAATAAAATTATTTTAGTTAAAAATAAAGGAAAATAAAATAAAATAGGTAGTGGTGGGGCCAAAGTGAGAAGGGATGGTATGTCATGGTAACATGAGTTTTGTGTGTCAAATGACGTGGCGTCCGTAGGGTCAAAGTGGGGAGGTTTTTTTGTTCACGACACCTAACATTATAGAAGGACCTTCATAGAGACCCGGAGGCTATGATCCTCCCAAAATTCGGTGTTCATATGTAATTATACTAAAAACTTAAAGGTACTTTTGGAGAAATTTGTATTTAATCCTCAAAAAAATATTTTTAGCTCTTCCACTAAAATTGTTCCAGTTCAGTCTTTGGCTAGCACTCTTACCGACCATCATTATTATTATCTTCTTCTTGAGCATTTTGACTATAAAAAAAATAGTACTAAACACTTTCATTTCCTTTTCTTACTGTTTTCAGTAACCCAAACCCTTTTCATTTTATAATTCTGCATCACTGCTCCTTTACCAACCATGATTATTTATCTTCTTGTGCATTTTGACTATAAAAAAAATCCTTTACATTTTATAAACTAAATATAAGAAAAACCCAATTATTAAGAAACACACATTTTAGTTGATGAAATTTTACATTTTGAAGTGAAAATGGAAAAAGGGTCTCTGGGGGTTGCTGCTGAGTTTCATGAAGATGGGTTTTCAAAAATGATTCTTTCATGGTCTCTTGATGACATTCTCAATCAAGATCTCTACAAGAACAAGGTCTCTTTATTTTTACTACTAATTTTCTTATTCTACTTTTTGGCATTTTGTATAGTATTTTGCTCTTGTTGTTTTTGCTGGGTTTGTGGGGAATGGGTTTCGAAACGGGTTAATTAGGCCGCGTACATCTGAGTTAAAGACTCGCGCAAACTGTTGTTTTTACCGGGTTTGTTTGAATTTTTAATGTTTTTTTATCAAGTTGTTTTTTGTGCCTGTTATGCAAACCCTTGGTTAATCAAATCAGGGCGGACCCAGGATATTTTATCGAGTGTTGCGCAAAAGAAAAAAATCAGAGAGGTTGCATATCATTTTCTTAATAATAAACAATAAATTTTACATCATAAACATGTTTTAGCCTAAATCAAAGTAGCACACAAGTTTTTTTTTTTGGGTGTTGCACATAGAAAAGCACTACTTTTTGAAAAAATTACACTTCGTAGCCTCAAATCGGGTGTGCCGCGTGCTACACCCGGCTCCTTTGGGGGTCCGTCCCTGAATCAAATACTATGTCAGTTATATGTTTTTCTTAGTATAAAAATTACTTTTTACCTTTATATCCCTGCGTATAGAGCGCCCTAAACGCTATTTCCTCAAGTGTTTATGTCTCAGCTTATTGTTTGCTTTTGTTTATAAGCACAAAAAATAAGCATTCCCAAACACCCTCTGTGAAAAGGTGAAGCTGCTGTAGTTATTCCTGGTTTATTGTTACCAGGTTTAATGCTTGCTCCAGATCTTTATGTAGTGGGTGTTAGAACTTTATTATATATGTGGCGTTTCTGAAAACATATAAGCACTTTTTAATCAACTGAACCTTCGTACTAATGATTTGGTATTGTCTTTTTGTATGACTATACGAATGAGCTCCAAAAAAGGATTCATTATACGTTCTTTTCCAGTGCACTCGCTTTATATCTATCTTATGACTTGCTGCATTATTTGTAGGTGGAGAGCATACCACTTACTTTTGAGTCAGAAGAACACTATTTTGGTTCTTTTGTTTATCCTTTGTTAGAGGAAGCACGATCCGAGCTGGCTTCTTCCATGGAGATCATGCATAGAGCTCCATTTGCTGATATGTTATCTTTTAACGACTCCACAAGTGATGAAAATAGGGTCTATGATGTTATTATTGGTCCTTGGAAAAATCAGTATAGTAAACGTGGCAGAGATGATTACGATACTTTCCCTGGTGATCTGCTTCTTTTAGTAGATGGGAAACCGGAATCTGTTTCTGATCTGAAGCGTGTAGGAAGAACATGGGCTCTTGCAATGGTCAAAAGCAAGGAAGATGATAGCATCTCTATGAGAGTAAAGACTGCACAACCACTTGAATTCCAAGATGGGATGCTTGCAGTTTTTTTGATGAATGTAACAAGTCAGAAAAGAATATGGAATTCATTGCACGTGCATAGAAATCTTGATATAATCAAAGAGGTTATTTACTCTGACTTTAAGGTGAGAAACTAGTTAATTAGGATTTTCTTTTGTTTAGTAAAATTATTGTTTTTAATTATTAATATGTTGTTTACAGGTTAAGAAGAACTGCAGTATCTGTTCTTTTGGTTTTGATAATACTTTATCTCCAAAATATGATCTGCGTCTTTTACTTAATCTGAATGAATCCCAGAAGACAGCAGTTATGGCGGCGCTTTGTAAAACGCAATGTTGTCATACTTCATCTGTGGAACAGATATGGGGACCACCTGGAACGGGGAAAACATTGGCCGTTGGTGTTTTGCTTTTCAGTCTTTTGCAAATGAAGCAAAGGACTCTTACGTGTGCTCCAACGAATGTGGCTATACTACAATTAGCCTCACGCATGCTAAGTTTAGTAAGAGAATCATCTAAAACTACAATTGCAAGTGGTGATTCTTTCTGTTCAGTTGGAGATTTGCTCTTGTTTGGCAGCAAGGAGAGATTAGAAGTTAGTACTGACATTGAAGAAATCCATCTCGAGCATCGGGTAAAGAGGATTGCCGAGTGCCTAGGGCCAGTGACTGGTTGGAAAGATTGCATAAGATCGATGATTGATTTTTTACAAAATTGTGTTTCAGAATATTATAGTTTTATAGAAAACGAATTCCTGAAAGAAAAGCAACTTCCGGATGAGAATGAAGATAAAAGAACAATGTTGGAAATGAAATCATTCAGTGAGTTTGTGCAAGAGCGATTCAGTTCTCTTGCACCGTCACTTAAAAGGTGCATTCTTACATTTTGTACTCATATCCCGCGAAATTTCATGGGGGAATCAATTTTCCAGAATATGATATCTCTTTTGGATAATATAAGTTCTTTGGAATCGTTGCTGTTTCATAAGAATCTGGTTTCGGAAGAACTTGAAGACCTCTTCAATTCAAAACCATTGCAAGATGATTTCTTTAAGTCTTTATCTGTCCTACAAACTCTTCAAGTATCACTTGAAAGACTCGCTCTTCCGTGTTTTTCAAACAAATACGCAATAAAACAATTTTGTTTTCAAAGAGCATCTGTTATATTTTGCACAACTTCAAGTTCCTACAAGTTGCATGCTGTCAATATGGAGCCGTTAAATATATTGGTTATAGACGAAGCTGCTCAATTGAAGGAGGCAGAGTCCACCATTCCTCTTCAACTTCCGGGGATGAAGCACGCCATTCTTATTGGAGATGAGCGCCAATTACCTGCAATGGTGAATAGCAATGTAAGTCTACTTATTTATGCATCTTCTTTTAGTTTTAAGCTATATTTGATAGCCTAATTGTTGGTGGACAGGTTTGTATTGAATCTGGCTTTGGAAGGAGCTTGTTTGACCGATTAAGTTTTTTGGGTCATTCGAAGCATCTTCTCAACATCCAATACAGAATGCATCCGTCAATCAGTTGCTTCCCAAATTTGAAGTTTTATCAAAATCAAATCCTAGATGCACAAAATGTGTTATCTGAAAGTTATGGAAAAAGGTATCTTTCAGGACCAATATTTGGCTCCTATTCCTTCATAAATGTCGTTGGTGGGAAAGAAGAAAAGGACGATGACGGAAGAAGCCTAAGAAACATGGTTGAGGTGTCTATTGTAATTAAAATTGTGAAAAATCTCTATAAAGGTGTGCATAATTGCATATTGATTATGTCATTTCCAAATATAGCATTTGTATCGGTGTGGTCAATGTTTACTTAACCTTTCCTGTCACATTTACAGCATGGCAAGACTCGCAAAAGAAGCTTACAATCGGTGTCATATCTCCCTATGCTGCCCAAGTCGCTTTGATTCAAGAAAAACTTGCTCACAAGTATGAGAAACTTGATGGATTTTCAGTGAAGGTGAAGTCAATTGACGGGTTCCAGGGCGGAGAAGAAGATATTATTATTTTGTCAACAGTAAGATCTAATATCCATGGTTCTCTTGGCTTCATATCTAGTCCTCAAAGAACTAATGTTGCATTGACAAGAGCACGGTATGCTGTCGTTTCACTTATTTTACATTTGATCTTTATAGATACTTTCTGATTCTATTATAAGAAGTTTAATATTGCCTTCTATTACGGTGTGCTGTAGACACTGTCTTTGGATATTGGGGAATGAAAGAACCCTGAATAACAGTGAGTCCATATGGAGAGATTTAGTCTCTGATGCAAGGAAACGACATTGTTTCTTTGATGCTGATGCTGATGAATGCTTGAAGATGACAATAATAGGAGCAAAGAAGGAGTTAGAACAACTTGATGACTTGCTTAACGGAAATAGCATACTCTTTGAACATGCAAAATGGAAGGTGTGTGATTGTAATTTGTATTGTCACCAAATAATATCATTATGCAGTATCCTGTATTGTTCTTCATGTTTGCTCAATTTTATACTATCAGGTTCTCTTCAGTAACGACTTCAGAAGATCATTTGGAAAGTTGACTCGTCCTCGCTTGAAGAAGCAGGTTATAAACCTTTTACTGAAACTCTCCAGTGGTTGGCGGCCCAAGAACAGAAGTGTAGACTTGTCCTGTGAAAATTCCTCACAAATCTTGAAACAATTTAAGGTTGAAGGAATCTATGTGATTTGCACTATTGACATCATCAAGGAAGTCAATTACACACAAGTTTTGAAGGTTTGGAATATATTACCCTTAGAGGAGATTTCAGAACTCATAAAACGACTTGAGAGCATATTTTCTGCTTATTCAGATGATTATATTAATCGGTGCACTGAAAAATGTTTTGAGGGGTATGCTCATATATTGTCTAGTAAACTTTAAATCTTAAAGTAGTGATAATATATGCTGATTTCATTTTCTTTATTTTATTCAGGAATTTGGAAGTTCCTAAGAGTTGGCCCGAATCCCAAAAGATTATCCGATTCCGATATTTAAGTGACTGTGAAGACGAAAGTGAAGTGAGTGTGAATCCTGGTAATGCTAGAAATTATGTTGAAAACTCGAAAGTCAGTGAAAGCCTATTGCTTATGAAGTTCTACTCGTTGTCACGTGGGGTCGTGAGCCATTTGCTTTCCGGTGATGAAGTTGATCTACCCATGCAAGTCACAGATGAACAGATGGACATAATTTTATCTGGCAAGACTTCGTTTATAATTGGGCGATCAGGAACTGGGAAAACCACCATTCTGACAATGAAGTTGTCCCAACACGAACGTATATTTCGCATTGCTTCTAATGGGATTTATGAAGCAGAAAGTAGTCGTGTTAGAGATGGTGAAGTCGACTATGATCCTGAAATTAGCAAACCGATTGTTCTTCGTCAGCTTTTTGTGACAGTCAGCCCAAAATTATGTTATGCCGTGAAACAAAATGTTTCCCATCTAACAAGGTGCGCAAATTCTCATTTTCTTTTCATCGTTTTTTGCCATCTACGTGGTCTTGTTCTGACTTTAAGAATTAATGTATTTGACAGTAGTTCATCAGGAGATATCAATCTTGATAATACGGATGTTATTCCATCAGAATTCAACGATATTCCTGACACATTTGTTAACATTCCGGTGAAATATTACCCGCTCGTTATAACATTTCAAAAGTTTCTAACGATGCTGGATGGTACATTGGGAAGTTCCTTCTTTGAAAGATTTCTAAAGGCAAGAGAAGGTTCTATTCTATTGCAAACTTTGATAAGATTAAGAGAGGTAACATTTGAAAGATTTTGTTCTCTTTACTGGCCCCACTTCAATACAAATCTAACAAAGAAGCTTGATAGCTCTAGAGTGTTCACGGAAATTATTTCTCATATAAAAGGAGGCCTAAAAGCAGGGGAATACAGTGATGGAAAATTGAGTTATGAGGGTTACTGTCTACTGGCCGAAACTCGTTCTTCTACTTTATGTAAAGAGAAAAGAGAGATTGTGTACACCCTCTTTGAAACCTATGAAAAGATGAAAAGTGAGAGGGGGGAATTTGATTTAGGTGATCTAGTTAATGACATTCATCATAGGCTTAAAAATGGGATTTATGAAGGTGACCAGATGGATCTGGTTTATATTGATGAGGTGCAAGATCTTAGTATGAGGCAGATTTCTCTTTTTAAATATATTTGCCAAAATGTTGAAGAAGGCTTTATGTTTGCGGGAGACACTGCACAGACTATTGCAAGAGGAATTGATTTTAGATTTCAAGATATACGATCTCTTTTTTATAAAGAGTTCCTAAGCACCAGAACATCTGGAGAACAGCACAAAGGTCGTGTATCCGAGATTAAACAATTAAAAGAGAATTTCAGAACACATGCTGGTGTGCTTGATTTAGCTCAGGGTGTCATTGATATTTTGTACCATTACTATATTCACTCAGTTGATAAGTTAGATCCTGAAATTAGTCTTATATCTGGTGAAGCTCCTGTTTTACTTGAGTCTGGTGACGATGAAAACGCAATTGTGACTATTTTTGGTGGGCGTGGCAGTGGAAGTGGTGAAGATATAGTAGGGTTTGGGGCAGAACAAGTGATATTGGTACGTGATGATCACGCGAAAACTGAAGTTTGTGAAATTGTTGGGAAAAATGCACTTGTTCTTACTATAGTGGAGTGCAAAGGTCTTGAGTTTCATGTAAGATCCGTAACTCATTTTTTGTAATAAAATTTTGTCACTAAATTATTATTAACTAACTTTTTCTATATTAGGATGTATTGCTGTACAACTTTTTCGGGACATCCCCTTTGAAAGACCAGTGGAGAGTTTTATATGGATACATGAAGATGTATGATTGGCTCGACGACAAGCTTCCTCAATCTTTTCCAGCATTCAATGAGGCAAGGCATAGTGTTTTGTGTTCTGAATTGAAACAGTTATATGTGGCCATAACTCGAACTAGGCAAAGGCTATGGATTTGTGAGAACAAAGAGGAGCTCTCTAAGCCAATGTTTAACTACTGGAAAAAGAGGGGTCTCGTTCAGGTTAAAAAACTGGATGATTCAGTGGCTCAGGCTATGCGGGTTGCTAGCAGCCCTCACGAGTGGCGCGAACGTGGCAAAAAGGTTATTATTATCCCTTTATTTTTCCTGTGATTGCTACCTTATTTGACATGATTATCGTATGGTTTTCAGTTTTTTCGTGGGAACAATTTTGTTATGGCAACCATGTGTTTCGAAAGAGCCGGAGACACAATGTGGGAAAAACTGGCCAAAGCTTCTGGTCTCAGAGCATCTGCTTATCAAATGCGGGGAACAAATCATGAAGCTTTTACGGGGTGTCTTAGGGAAGCAGCACTGATGTTCGAGTCTATTGGGAAAGACCAGCTTGCTGCTACATGTTATTGTGATTTGGGGGAGTATGAAAGAGCTGGTAAATTCTTTTCGAACTTTAAATCCTCGTCTTTAGAATAATTGAATAGTTGCATGAACTAGTTTAATTAGTATATTTTGAACTAAAGCTCTGTATGTCGTAAGTTGATCTATGGATTGGGGTCTTTTACCATTAAAACCTCCATTACTATACCTCCAAATTTTGATTATTATTAGATTAAATGTATTTCGTTAGTATTAATTCAATTCAAGTCAGTTAGATCATTTAGACAAGTCAGTTAGTTTTGTTAAGTAGGTTGTTAGAGGTTATTTATCTTCAATAAATTTTTATTCTGATCTGGATCAGTATTGTAATAGTATTATTTCTGTAGGAAAAATATATGTGTCTACCAGTGGAAAGATCGATGCAGCAGCAGAGTGTTTCACTCTAGCTGGCTGTTATAGTGAAGCCGCAGAAGCCTACGCCAAAGGCGATCAGTTCTCCCATTGTCTGTCAGCTTGCCTAAAAGGAAAACTATTTGATAAAGGGGTGCAGTATATAAATTACTGGAAAGAGCATGTTAGTTTTCAAAGTCAAGAATTACGAAAAACTGAGCAAGAATTCTTAATAACTTGTGCACTTCATTCCCATCAGCAGAAGGATGCTAAATCTATGATGAAATTTGTAAGGGATTTTGGTTCTATGCAATCTAAACGTTTATTCTTGAGCTCGTTAGGCTGCCTTGATGACCTTTTGCTGTTGGAAGAAGAATCAGGTCATTTTCTTATGGCAGCTGCGATGGCGAGGTCATGGGGTGATCTTCCAAAAGAGGCTGATCTTTTGGAGAAGGCTGGAGAGTTTCAGGTCGCAGCGATGTGTTTATTTTGTTATGTTTTATATAGAGCGGCATGGGGAGATGGAAACAGAGGTTGGCCGTTGAAGCAGTTTGATCAGATGGAGGAAATTTGTAACAAAGTAAAGTCACTTGCAAAAAGGAGTTCAAAAGGTTTCTATGAATTTGTTCGTAGTGAGCTTAAAGTAATCACTGATCAGCATAGCAGCTTAGGTGAGCTGAAGAAAGATTTGCATGATTCCCAGGAAAATTGTAGCTTTATGGGAAGAATCTTGTCTATAAGAAAAATCTTGGATGCTTATGTTCACTGTCATTTCTCAAAGTATAATTGGGAGGACAAAATACTGTTTGATTTCAAAGAGAAGTCTGAAAAGATCTTTGAGACCCAAGTCTCTGTTCGAACTTTGTATTCTTACTGGTATATGTGGGTGGTGGATGTTTATTCTCTCTTTGAACATCTTGAAAAATCCCACAAGGGAAACCCAATCAAGCACAAGCCGCATTTTATTATCTGTTCAAACTATTTTGGGGTGTGTGAAAATGATGTAAATGGTAGCACAGATTATGTGTTAATTGACAAGGATGCTGATTGGGTAAGAAACTATGGGCAAAAGGGTCTTCATATAGATGGGAAACGTGTAACTATTGATAGCAAGCAGTTGGCGTTTGCTTTTATGTCTTATTGGCAGTCCGAGTTCCTTTCTATGGGTATGAAGGTACTTGAAACTCTTGAAGGCAGCCTAAAATATTCAAAGTCAAATGGTTCGGTATTTTATCAAGGTGCATCTTTTCTTTACATGTTTGATCTTTCCAAGTTTCTTTTAGATTGTGAGTATCTTAACCTCACCAGTACTAATAGAAGGAAGCTGAAAAGATTCCTTGAGATATCCTTTAGTTATTTTGATCTTGTGTTTCCATTGGACTGGCGGAATATAGTTTCTGAGGACTTAATTCCCCTAAGGGAGAGTAATCTAAATAACAGGTTACTTGAAGAGATTATTCTTCACTATGTTGACACCAAGGAAAATCTCACCTATTCGACAATTGGGAGGGTGATTATGATATGTCTTGGACCAAGACTTCCCACAGCACATTATGAGCATATCATAAAAAAGCTTCGAAGGAACCCTCAATGGAAATTGTGTGTTGAGAATATTCAGAAAGATGGCATACGATATATTTATTCTGCTACAGCAGTCCAGAGGTGTTTGGAAGATACTTTTAGGACTAATTGGAAGTGTGCCAATTATATATCACCTCATAGCTTCGTGTATCTATTGGACCGTTTCCTTTTAATACTGTCTTTCTCTTCAGAAGCTGTTGTTTACACAACAAAGTTTTCTTTTGTCGGAATGTTGCCACATATTCATTGTCGTGGTACTTCAACTTTAGCTTGTGGACCTTCTTTTTGTAATGTAGGATTTGTTGTTGCAACAATCCAAGAAATTCTCGACAATAGAGAAGATACTATCTCATGGATTCAGAGATCGAAGATTGATGCGTCTTATTATTCCCTTTTAGTACTGAAGCTGGTTACATTCTTGTCCTTAATATGTCTGAAGGTTGATCATACTGAATATCTACTCGATTTGCTGAGTGGGAGGAACAACATTTCTTGTTCGCTTCCAGAGAAGTTTGTTGGTGATCTTCTAAGGAAAAGGGAAGATCAAAAATTAAACTTGAATATAGAAGTGGTTGCAGAAGCGTTTCTAAGCATAAGTGACCCACTTGTGATTGTTAGTTCTGCCAATGCGACTCCAAAAATGGCTGCTACTTGTGCTCTATTCGTTGACCTTAGGAAGTCTAAAGATGAGATCGTGAGCACATTGTTTTCAAGGAAAAATAAACGCATAGTCCGTACTCATGCCGGGGCAATTCCTAAGGTATTGTCCTTAAATACATTACCTAATGCAAACATGAATATGAATCGTGCGGAATTACAAATGAACTGGAAAGTTTTGGATAAAGTATCCGAGGCTATAAATGGGAAGAAGGGGGTAGCATTGTACAAGTTATCTGCTGCAGCTATTATAAAGGTAATATACATATTGTGTATTTAATGAATGATATTTTCTTAATTTTACTGTCATTAGTGTAAGTTTAGTCCTTCCGACCATCTGTTTTCTTTTCTTGTCAGGAGGAAGTTGATAAAAATATCGGCACATTGGCTCCTATCCTTGTGGATCAAAAGTTGTGGTCCGACAAAGATGCAAGAGTTATACGTGTGGCATACGACACTTTTGGGGTGCTTTCCAAGACATTTGACAAAAGGTTATCTTTGCACGATTGTGAACATTAAAGTTTCAATATACTTATTTTGTAGACGAAACAAAATTGAAATCCGGTATAAATTTTTTTGGGTGTTTGGATCTTTCTCAGTCTAAAAGAAGGGGAGCATTCAGATTTGTTGAAGAATGTGAGAGTTGCTTTGAAGGAGCTGCATATTACTAGGCCAAAGATAGATAAACTCTTGAAGCATTATGTGACGAGTCACACATCAAATGTTGAAGAACCAGGTGATGAAGAGCTGGTGGTGTTGGAAAGTCAAAGCCAGAGTGATAATACTCAAGACGGTAACAAGAAGGGGAAAGGAAACAACAAGGGGAAGAAGAGTAACAAGAGCAAAGGTAAAAAGAAATACCACTGATGAATATCGTATGGCTTTCTTTTCTGTGTGTTTGTGTTCAGTAGTTTTTCGACTAGGATAGATCTTTTTTCCGCAAGTTTGAGAATACGATGCTGTAAGATTTCTAATAGACCTTTCTGATTTAAGGACGGGGTGCATCTTAGCTCTTCAATTGTTTGAAAACAGATTTCTTGTTCCACAAAAGGTTGCATGACATCCAAATGAAGCATAACATCTCATTTTTTCAAGATATTTTTCATAAAAAATGGAAAAACTCAAAACGCGTGAATTTGTATGTTTCTCAAACAATTTTCAGAAAAGCGAAACTTTTAGGGGCTGTTTAGTTGTGGAAAACTTTTCATAATTTTTGTTTCTAATTTTCTAGAGAAGAATAAAGTTTTATTTTCTAGAAAAGAGTTAGAGAATTTTGAAAACTTGTTTATATGATATTTTTCATTTTCTAAAAAAAATAAACAATGTTTAGACGAAACTATTTTCAACCATTTTTTCCTGATCAACTTTTTTTTTCACGTTTTTGCTAGTTTTTTTTTTTACATTTTCGTCTATGAATTTACGTCTTCGCCAGTAATATTACGTTTTCGTCCGAAAATTTATGTTTTTTTTTTTTTTTTTGAACAAACGAAAAATTTATGTTTTCGTCAGTAATATTACGTTTTTGTCTGTAAATTGACTTTTTCGTCAGAAAATTTACGTTTTTGTCAGAAAATTTAAGTTTACGTTTTCGTCTGTATAATTATATTTTCATCAGAAAATTTTAAACCTAAATTTACTGACGAAAACGTTAATTTTCCGACGAAAACGTAAATTTTTTGACGAAAACGTAAATTTTTTGACGAAAACGTAAATTTTCTGACGAAAACGTAAATTTACTGACGTAAACGTAAATTTTCTGCCGAAAACGTAAATTTACAGACGAAAACTTAAATGTACAGACGAAAACGTAAATTTACAGACGAAAACGTAAGTTTACTGACGAAAACGTAAATGTACAGACGAAAACGTAAATATTGTGACGAAAACGTAAATTTTCTGACGAAAACGTAAGTTACTGACGAAGACGTAAATTTACAGACAGACGAAAACTTAAATTTACAGCCGAAAACTTAAATTTGAAGACGGAAACGTAAATTTACAGACGAAAATGTAAATTTACCGAAGAAAACGTAAATTTACTGACTAAAACGTAAATTTACAGACGAAAACGTAAATTTACAGACGAAAACGTAATTTTACAGACGAAAACGTAAATTTACTGTCGGAAACGTATATTTTCTGACGAAAACATAAATTTTTTAACGAAAACGTGAATTTATTGACGAAAACGTAAATTTACAGACGAAAACGTGAATTTACAGACGAAAACGTAATTTTTTTGACGAAAACGTAAATTTAATGGACGAAAACGTAAATTTTCTGACGAAAACTAAAATTTTCTGACGGACGAAAACGTAAATTTACAAAAGAAAACGTAAATTTACTGATGAAAACGTAAATCTACTGAGGAAAACGTAAACTTTCTGACGAAAACGTAAATTTACTGACGAAAACATACATAGAATGACGAAAACGTAAAAATAATGGTGAACGATGAATACTGAATAGAGTAACGTGTTATTGAAATGGGTTAAATAAAACAATGGAGGGTATGAAGTGAAAATTTAGAAAAGGGTAAAATAGAGTTCTCTAATTTTATATATAAATTTAAAAAATAAAAATTTTGTAATCTTTGAAAAATATTAAAAAACGATGTTGCTAAACAGGTTATTTTTCTAGAAAAGTGGGGAAGTTTCTCTTAATTTTTAAATTTTAACTAGAAAAATGAAACAATCTACTTACCATTCTCCACTACTTTTCCTCTAATTAAACTTTTCAAATTTAAAACCTTGTTCTTAGATGAGATTTATCAAGTACCTCGTATTTAACATGATTTTTTTCTCGTCAACTAGATCCTCTATATCAAGAAATGATGATCGACCAACCTGGATTTAGGGGTGTTCATAATTTGAGTTTGACCAACAAAAACCGAAAATCGAACCGAACTGAAATACAAATATGATTTTCGGGTTGAATATAGGTTTAGCAATCGGACTCGAGTCGAAAACCGAAATTATACAAATATATATGTATATTTATATATAAAATAGTTATTAAAATAAAATTTAATCCTAATATATATATAAATTATTTATTAAAATATAATCTTAATATAAAAAAGTAATTTTTATACTTGAAATAAAATTTTTTTGCTAAATATTTATATAATTACATATTTTTTTAAAAAAATTCAGATAATTCGGATCAACCGAAAATCGAACCGAAATCAAATTCGGTTTTCGGTTCGCTTCGGTTGAAATTTAGTTTGGTTCGGTTTTCGGGTTGACCTAGAAAAAATTAACCGAGTAACCCGAACCGAATAACCGAGAACCGAACCGAAAGACACCCCTACCTGGATTGGGTAAGGTTGTGGGTGGATTGATTGTAGTTTTTCGGACATCGATGAATTGCTTCGAGTTTTGTTTGTTTTGTTTCGTGTTTTCGAAAGTGTTTTTCTTCACTGTCTTTTTAGCCATGTTTGAGTTTAGGTTTTTGTGTAAGAAAGTGAAAGCAAGTGAAAGTGTTATTATAAAAAAAACATAGCCGTTGAAAATTCAAATTACAATACCGAAATCCAAATTAGAATATAAAAATTCACAAGCTTGTATTTAATACATTTGGTTTTGTCATACAAAAAGGGTGAGCGACGCAATTTGTTGCCCGTTTGCCTTCTCTTACCATATAAATTATAATTATAATAAATAATAAATAAAATGCAATTGGAATTAAAAAATATAAAAATTCAAATTACAATACAAAAATTCGAATTACACTTCGAACATATATAATAATAGTGTTTATCCTTTGAATTACTCATATATCCTATGAATTTCATTTCGCACCGGAAACTTTCATCATTTAATAATGATGTTAAATTATATGGTATTAATTTTAAATCACATATGACACTATTGTTATATCATATATGATATTTATGATACTCGTGTTAAATCATATATATATATAATATTAATATTATATATGATAAGTTTTGACAACGAAAAAAAAACTTTAAAAGGACGAAAGAAAAAATATTGTCAAAAATATATCATAGTGTACATTTATACAAAGATAATTAAATTTTCGTTGTGCTGATATATTTTCTATACACGTAACAATTGACGATTTAAAAGATACTAATATTTAGAAAACTAAATAAAAGCGGATTTTTATTTAATTCTTCCATTGAATTAATATGGATGTAAATGATGAAGATTTGTCTTTTTATATCTAAATAAAATTTGATATTCAAATGAAATTAAATCAAAAAATATATTATTTTAAAAGATTATAAACAAACATAATTTAAATCGTCATAATTTTAACGTGTGATTATAATTATTAATTTTAATATCTTTAAGGCTTTTTTTTAATATGTGTCATGGTGGTATATGATTAGTGCTATTAAATGAACATAAGTTACTATCTTTAAATGTTACTTATATAAATAATTTCCTAATTTATTTTCATTTACCATGTTTACGCTCTGGTTCCATTGAGAAGGTTTTTATTTTGAGAAATTTGAGAAATCTTCGTTTGAGCCATTGATTCTAAAATTTTTCATTGATTCACTAATTAACATCATTTAATAGTGAATCAAAATTATAAATCATAAGTTTGATTCATAAAATCTTTGTAAAAATCGTGTTATGAAATGATTCAATAAATTTGTGCAGTAAATTCAATATTTTACAAATATCGTAAAATCGAGAGTTTTTTTAATGTTGATTCAATTTTTTTTTAACTCATTTTGTATTATTATCATATTTAAGTGAATCAACACTTAAAAAACTTGAATCAAATTTTACAAGTTATGGTTTTAAAAAACCTTCTCAATTAAGAAAGTTTTTTTTTCTTTCTCAATTGATCCAGATTCACATATTTAACATTCTTATATATATAAATTAACATAATTTAAAATACTATCATATTCAATAAATGCACGTATACATATGCCATGATGGCACATACTAAAAAAATCTCCTATCTTTAATACAGTAATTTAACCCAAAGTAATGGGTCCAAATCCGAATATCTTATCAAAACTATTTCCTAACTTAGGCATGTTTCTTGCTTAAAAAGAAAACTTAGGCATGTTTCGTTTTTCTCAAGTCACACCTACCGACCTCACGTAAGTAGATCTTTATAAATTCATCTAAAATCTCAGAAGGACATAATACGCTACAACAAACATTCACTACCATGTCTTCGTTTTCATCCCTTCAAACCCAAGAATCCAAAGATGAATCAGCAGAAACACATGTGTGTAAAGAAGCCAATATCAACATCTACCAATGTGCGATGTGTTAGGATCAGCTAGAAAAAAGTGCACCAAAACTGATTGATCAGAACAGATATAAATGATCAGAACAAGGGAGTTTTAGGATAAAACAAAAATAGTGAACTTTGTTGTATGGAAGTTTTTCATATGTTACAAACAAAGGATACAAATATATATAGACTTATGGTTTCTAGAATTTTCCTATCCAGAACCTTCCGAGATTTTTCCATAAGTCACTCCTTTTCTAGATTCTTCTTAAGAAACTATCTATCTAGATTTTTCTTAAGTTTCTAGCAAAAAGACCAAAATACCCTTTAGACCAAAATTACTAAACTACCCTTAGGACTAACAGTCAAACATCTAACAATCTCCACCTTGACTTTAGCTCCTAAGTAGCGCCGTATTTCCAATTATCAATATTGAGCAAATCCAAACAGTGACGAAACTTGCTCAAAGGAACTGGTTTAGTAAACACATCCGCAGGATTGTCTTTGGTGCCAATCTTCTTCACTTTGATTCTTCTTTCGGAACGAATGAAGTGATAACGAACATCAATGTGTTTAGTCCGGTCATGGTAAACTTGGTCTTTAGCCAAACAGATAGCACTCATGCTATCACAAAACACTATCGCTTGATCTTGAGGGAAACCAAGATCTTCAATCAGACCTTTCAACCAGATTCCTTCCTTAGCTGCCTCCGTTAAAGCCATATACTCCGCTTCGGTAGTAGATAAAGCGACTAATGGTTGTAATGTAGCTTTCCAACTTACAACGGAGCTTTCAATAGTGAATACATAGCCTGTTAAGGATCTTCTAGCATCAAGATCAGCAGCATAGTCCGAATCTGAATATCCGACAACCAAATATTCACGTTCACCACCGTAAATAAGGCCAACATCAGATGTCCCTTTCAAATAACGAAAAATGCGTTTCACCGCATTCCAATGCTCTTTTCCAGGATGAGCCATATACCGTGACACAACACTCATCGCATGAGCTATATCCGGCCTCGTGCAAACCATAACATACATCAAACTCCCAACAGCACTAACATAGGGTATTCGGGACATATACTCTATCTCTGCTTCACTTTGAGGTGCACAAGCAGTGGATAAACGGAAATTTGCCGAGGAAGGAGTATTTACCGATTTTGCCGAACTCATGCCAAAGCGAGAAATAATCTTCTCAATGTAACTTTTCTATGATAAGAAAAGCTTACCATGTTTTCTGTCTCGAATTATTTCCATGCCCAAAATCTTTCGAGCTGCTCCCAAATCTTTCATATCAAACTCTGTATTGAGAAGAATCTTCAACTTTTTAATCTCCTCCATATCTTTCACCGCTACGAGCATATCATCAACGTACAAGAGTAGGTAGATAAGTGATCCCGACGATGCCTTTTTATGATAGACACAACAGTCATAAGCACTTCTACTAAAACCATGCTTCACCATAAAGCTGCCAAATCTCTTGTACCACTGTCTCGGCGACTGTTTCAAACCGTAGAGAGATTTTCGGAGCTTACAAACATAGTCTTCTTTGCCTTGAACAACGAAGCCTTCGGGTTGGCTCATATAAATTTCTTCTACAAGGTCACCATGAAGAAATGCAGTCTTTACATCGAATTGCTCCAACTCCAAGTCATGATGTGCTACTAAGGATAGTAACACACGAATAGATGTATGACGTACCACTGGGGAGAAAATCTCATTGTAATCGATTCCCTCCTTTTGGCTAAATCCCTTCGCGACCAACGTGCCTTGAATCGAATGTTGTCCGAGCCCGATAAGCCAGTTTTCTTCTTGAAAACCCACTTACAACCAACAACTTTTCTTCCTTCAGGAAGTTTTACCAATGCCCATGTATTGTTCTTGTGAAGAGATTCAATCTCTTTACCCATAGTCGCACTCCACATATCAGAATCTTTAGAAGTAATAGCTTCTTGATAAGTAGCCGGTTCAAGGGATTCCACCTCTTCCGCTACTTGCAATGCGTATGCGACATAGTTCTGAAAGCCAAAACGATTAGGAGCTTTTGCATCTCTACGAGGTCTATCAAGGGCTATAGACCTATATTGCTCATGTTCCAAATGAGCTGAATTTGGAGGATCATCTAGTGAAGTAACATCGTGGTCCGTATCTTCTGGAACTTCGTGCTCCACCTGTTTAGCAACATGCTCCACTTTTTCAGAAGCACTCTCTTCAAGCTTCGATTCAACCGAATCTTGCTTTAAACGAAACAAGTGATCCTCGTCAAATGTCACATCGGCTAAGAATGACTCTTCTTTCCGATGGTGACCAAATTCGATAGCCTTTAACCCCGTCACCGTATCCCATAAAAATGCCTTGAATGGCTCTAGGATCTAACTTTCCATCACTAACATGGTAATACGCGGGGCATCCAAAAACACGAAGCTCCGAATAATCTGCGGGTTTCCCGGACCAAACTTCAATTGGAGTCTTGCAATCAATAGCGGTGGCAGGAGACCTATTGACTAGATAGCAAGTTGTATTGAGTGCTTCAGCCCAAAAACTTCTATCTAATCCGGCATTCAACAGTAAGCACCGAGTTCTTTCAATAGTGTCCTGTTCATTCGTTCAGCTACCCCCGTTTTGTTGAGGAGTGTAACGAACAGTGTAATGCCTAGCAATTCCTTCATCTCGACAAAAGGCTTCAAACTCTCTCGAACAAAATTCCAAACCATTATCAGTACGAAGACGCTTAATCTTCCTCCCAGTTTGGTTTTCAATCAGAATCTTCCAATGCCTAAATTTCTCAAATGCCTCACTCTTGTGTTTCATCATAAACACCCACGTCATTCTTGAGAAATCATCAATGATTGAAAGAAAATACCGAGCACCACCGAGAAAAGGTACTCGAGAAGGCCCCCAACAATCAGCATGAAGATAATCGAGAGTACCTTTTGTTTGATGAATTGCTTTCGAGAAACTAACCCGCTTTTGTTTTCCCATAACACAATGCTCACAAAACTCCAAGTTCGCAACTTTGTGGTTGTCAAGGAGTCCTCGCTTACTCAAGATGACCATGCCTTTCTCACTCATGTGACCAAGACGCATATGCCACAACTTTGTCAAATCTGAATTAGTCTTCTCTATACACGAAACAGAAGCAGAACTTGTGATTGTTTCACCTTGTAAAGTGTAAAGAGAAGAAGTACCTTTAGTTGCTTTCATAACCACCAAAGCTCCTTTCGAAACACGTAGGACACCATTCTCACTAGTGTATTTGAAACCTTTCGAGTCGAACACCCCTAGCGAGATCAGTTTTTTCTTAAGATCTGGAACATGACGAACATCAGTGAGCGTTCTAACAACTCCATCATGCATTCTAATCTGAATTGTTCCAATTCCAACAACTTTGCATGGTGAATCATTGCCCATAAAGACATGCCCGCCATCAAACGCTTCATATGTCACGAACCAATCCCGATTGGGACTCATATGAAAAGAACAAGCAGAATCCATGATCCAAGCAAGTGGTGTACCTTTATAGTCAACAACTGACAATACCAACTCGCGTTCCGAATCCGAGTCATCTTTAGCAACCGCGGCTACCTGGCTTTTTCCCTTGAGCTTAGGACATTGGTTCTTCCAGTGGCTTTCCTTATGGCAATAATAACAAGTATCTCCAGGATTTGACCCTTGAGATCTCGACTTCGATCTATCTTTATGTCTACCTGTTCCTTTGCCTCTTTGTGTTCGATGCCTGCCTCTATCCTGGCTCGTAATTGACAAGCCAACGGGTTGAGATTCCGAAATTCCTGATGCTTGATGACGAAGCTCTCGGGAATGCAAACTGGATCGAACATCTTCCAATGTAATAGTCTCTTTACCAACAACAAAGGAATTCACAAAGTTCTCATACGAGGGAGGTAACAAAACGAGCAGAATAAGAGCAGCATCTTCATCATCAATCTTGACATCAACATTCTTCAAATCCATCAGGATGGAATTCAAAGCATCAAGATGATCTTTTAATGTCGATCCCTCTTTCATTCGCAATGAAAACAACCATTGCTTGAGTAACAACTTATTCGTCAATGACTTGGTCATGTAAAGCTTTTCTAGTTTCTTCCACACACCCGCAGCCGTTTCCTCATCCGCAACCTCGTAAAGAACCTCATCCGATAAAGATAGCAAAATAGTAGAATGCGCCTTTTCATCTAGTGAGTTGAATTTGGCATCGGTCATATCAGCCGGTTTGGGATCGGCAGACCGGCTAGAGGTGCCCAAATACCTTGTTGCTTCAATAAGGCTCGAACCTTAACTCGCCACAAACTGAAGTTGCTTTTGCCATTGAACTTCTCAACAACACTAACCGATGATGATGGCTGAGAGCACATTTTTATACAAATTCTGATCTTCCACAACTCAAATTCTGATCTTGATTTCTCCTACCTTCAAAATCCGATCGAACAACAAACAGCAAACACCAAAACGAAGAACAAATCCAAAATGATATCAAGATATTGAATCTTGAAATCAACCAGAAGCTTGCTTCAAACACGATCGGTTAGCTCTGATACCAATTTGTTAGGATCAGCTAGACAAAAGTGCACCAAAACTGATTGATCAGTACAGACAAATAATCAGAACAAGGGAGTTTTAGGATAAAACAAAAATAGTGAAATTTGTTGTATGGATGTTTTTCATATGTTACAAACAAAGGATACAAATATATATAGACTTATGGTTTCTAGAATTTTCCTATCCAGAACCTTCCTAGATTTTTCCATAAGTCACTCCTTTTCTAGATTCTTCTTAAGAAACTATCTATCTAGATTTTTCTTAAGTTTCTAGCAAAAAGACCAAAATACTCTTTAGACCAAAATTACTAAACTACCCTTAGGACTAACAGCCAAACATCTAACACGATGGAAGGAAAATATTATGATGAAGACTTAAAAAATATCACCAAAAACAGATGTAAGCATCAAGTTTCTGCTTTTAAACATTGCGTTAAAGCTAATAAAGATTATTATAATAAGCTAATTATGATCGAGAGGGCTAAATCTGATGATGAAGAAGGGCAAAAGGTTGAAAAAAAAATACGTTGCGAATCTTGCGAAGTGTTTTGATGATACTTGTTGGAGATAAGCTTTACTTAAGCTTGAAGTCTATTGTGGAAACTACATCATACTTGAAGGGGCAAAGTTGACAAGAAGGCAAAGTTGCGGACTGAAGTGCAAGTTTCAAGTCAAGGGATATATATACTCAGTCTTACCTAACTTGACGATTCATTCATTCAGTTTATTCATTTCATGTGTGTGTAAAAAGTGTGTGAGTTGTTATTGTGAGATCTTGATCTTGTTGATCAAAGTTCATTAGTTTTCTTCTTTCTGATTGTAAAGATTGTGGCTATCTAAGCCGTATCATTGATATATACTCTAAAAGTGAGCCAATGGGGAGGTTGGCTGGGTTCACTCATCAGTTTGTGTTGTTGATTCTGAGTTGTTTCATAAGTTTTTACATGGTATCAGAGCTATTGGTTGCTCTGAATCCTGGTTTAAATCTTTTTCAAAAAAAATTAGGGTTTTGAAAATTTGGGGGTTTTGATCTATATGTTTAGGTCGTAACTTGTTTTTAATAAATCAACGATTTAATTGATTAATTTGATCTTCTTGAAAGATTAATTGGTATTTGGATAAATTAGGGTTTCTAATCGATTTTGGGTTTTTTGGTTAATAACTGTTTTTTAATCAAATTGGAGACTTGTGGGGTTGTGTCTTGGGTTTAATTTTAGTTTTATGAAATCTATATTGAAAAACCCTAAAGTCTGAAATTAGGGTTTTTTCAATCTTGGTAAGAATCTGTTATTTTTATAATTTGTGTTCTTTTTTGCAGGTTTCTTGGTTTTTTCCGCTGCGGTGTTAATAGATCTTCTTGATCTATTTTGGTTATTGGTTATTTGGGTTCTCTGAATAAGTCTTAATTCAGAGTTCTAGCTTGGTTTTGCTGCGCGTGCTACGTAACACCTCTCTCACTCTTTCTTTAGTTTTAAGGTTTTGTTTTTTTAGAGGGGATCTTTAGGTGTCGATGGGATTAGTTAGATGCTGGTGTTGATTGATTGAGTTTTATTGTGGTAGTTGTTTGTTACTTGTAGAGGAGATACAAGGGTTGCTGATTTATTTTTTGTTGTCTTTGGTTGTTTTTCTTTCACACAATCAAGGTTCTGCTCTTGACCTACCACCTTGTGAGTGGTTTTGGAAGCCTAAGAACTATCTTGGCTTGATTGTGTGTTCTTGTTGTTTAGTTTTCCTTTGTTTTCAACATGTCTGGTTCTGAAACACCTAAAGGTGATGGACCTAAGGGTGGTGGTGTTAAGAATGAGGCTGTTAAATTTGACTTATATGATCCTCTTTATTTGCATCCTCAAGACATTGGATCTCAATTAATTACCTTCAAACTTGAAGGAACTGAGAACTACAAAGTCTGGGGGGGGGGGGGCTGTTCAACTTGCTTTACAAACTAGAAATAAATTGGGTTTTATAAATCGGAAATATGTTCAAGATACTAGTGATGGTCCTGCTAGAGACCAATGGGATAGGTGTAATGATGTGGTTCTTTCTTGGTTGCTTGGTTGTGTTTCACCAGACTTATATAAGGGGCAAATTTTTTCAAAATATGCACAAGATGTTTGGGATGAGTTAGAAGAAACTTATAATAAACAAGATGGGTCTGTCATATACAATCTTCATCATAAGATATACACTTTAACTCAGTCTGGTATGACTTTGTCTGAATATTATCATGAATGTAATTCTTTGTGGAGACAATTTGATGCTTTAGTTGATTTACCTTATTTTACTTGTGATGGATCTGAAGACCTTAAGGATCATAATCAACTTCTTAGGTTGATGCAGTTCCTGATGGGTCTTGATGATGACTTTAGTGTGGTCAGAAGTCAGATTTTAACATCAGATCCTATTCCTGATGTAAAATCTGCTTTTGCTACCTTGTCTAGAGATGAATCACAAAGGTCTAATAAATCTAATAAGTCTGGTCCTGCAGCTTTTGCTGCTAAGTTTGGTAATAATAGAAACAACAATAGTTGGAGTAATAATAATAGAAATAATAATAACAACTCTGGTGGGTCTAACAATAGAAACAATAGTAACAACTGGAATAATTCTAGTAGTGATAATGCTAGAAGAAATGTCAGGAACAATAATCTTGTGTGCAAACATTGCAATATGACTGGACATACTATTGAAAGGTGTTTTGAATTAATTGGGTATCCTGCTGGTTTTAAAAGGAATAATGTCAATAATGTTCAAGGTTCTGATGTGAAAAAGGATGATCAGAGTAAGAGTAATTCTCATACTCTTACTCAAGATCAGTATGAGAGATTAATGTCTTTGTTGAGTGGTACAGGTAATGCTAGCAAGGTTTCTGCTAGTGTTGCAGGTATTTTCAAAATTAATAATTGCAAGATTAGTTTCTTTTCTTGTAGATTTTTTAATTACAACTCCAATATTAGTACATATAGTACATATATTGGTTGGATTGTGGATTCTGGAGCTAGTCAACACATTACTTTTTCTGAGAAACATTTATTTGATATTTTAGATGTGTCACAGTTAAACATAACTGTTGCTCATCCTAATGGGACTATTGAACATGTTAAAAAACTTGGAAGTTATAAAATTAATGATAACTTGATTGCTAAAGATGTGTTGGTAGTTCCAGGTTACAATGTGAGTCTTTTGTCTGTGCATAAATTGTCTAAAGAAAATTCTATTTTGGTAACATTTGATGATTCAAAATGTTTAATTCAGGACTCAACACAAAAGTCCCTGATGGGGACTGGTAGTCAAAAAGATGGTCTTTATTATCTTGATGAAGGTAAGAATTTGTATAATAGCAAAGTTAAAAGCTGTAATGTGTCTAGTTCATTGTGGCATAATAGACTTGGTCATCCTGGTGATCAAGTTCTTGTGGTCTTAAAAGATAAACTTGATGGGATTAAAAGTGTTAGTTTTGGTCCTTGTGAAGTTTGTCATAAAGCTAAACAGATAAGAGAGTCATTTAGCTTAAGTGATCATAAAAGTAATAAAGTTGGTGAATTGGTTCATTTAGATGTTTGGGGACCTTATAAGGTTGTTAGTAAAGAAGGTTTTAGATACTTTCTTACTATTGTTGATGATTTCTCAAGGGCTGTATGAGTGTGTTTGATGAAAAATAAATCTGAGGTTTTTGATAATGTAAAGAAATTTACTGAGTTAATTAAAAATCAGTTTGATAAATGTGTTAAGGTTTTTAGAAGTGATAATGGAACTGAGTTTGTAAATAAGAGATTTGAAAGTTTTATTAAAGAAAAAGGTATTTTTCATCAAACTACATGTGCTTATACACCTCAACATAATGGGATAGCTGAGAGAAAACATAGACATTTGCTTAATACTGCTAGAGCCCTCATGTTTCAGGGGGGGTTGCCTTTGAACATGTGGACTGAGTCTATTCTAACTGCTACTTATCTGATTAACAGGTTACCATCTTCTGTGTTATCTGGTAGAAGTCCTTATGAGCTTGTGTATAATCAAAAACCTAAGTTCCTCCATTTAAGGGTGTTTGGCTGTTTGTGTTTTGTAAATATTTTAAATGAGAATGATAAGTTTGGCTCCAGGTCTGATAAATGTGTTTTAGTAGGATATGCTTTTGATAAGAAAGGATATAAAGTGTTTAATCTGGATAAAAAGAGATTACAGTTTTCAAGAGATATAAAGTTTTATGAGACTGTTTTTCCATTTAAAAATGAGTCTTTAACTAAAGATTTTGTGTTTAGTGAGTCTAGAGTAAATGATTTGAACTTTTTTGACAGTCAAAGTCCTAATGAGCCCTATGATGAAGAGGGAGTTAGTGTAAATGATAGTGTAAGTATTGATACATGGATTTTACTAGGTTCAATTTTACTCTCGATATCCTCTCGAATTGATCTTGGTCTTAAGTGGAATGATTGTTCTTGGTCACTAAATAAAAGGGTTTGGTTTTCTAGTCTAATAAAAAGTGGAAATGAAAATTTAAATCAAAGACAATTACTTTAATTATAATTAACAAAGACTTGTATTAAACTTAAGATTAAAATTAAGATTGAAATTAAAGTTCAAATTACAGTTAAAATATAAATTGTGAAATAAACATAAAGAAACAGTAAACAGACAAACAGTAACACTACAAGAAAGTTGATTCGGAACTTTTACCCTTGATTCGGAACTTTTACTCATCTGGAACTTATCCTTCATTCGGAACTTCCATTCATCCGGAAGTTTGGGAACTCATTCGGAACTTTCTGATCCGGAAGTTTTACACTCATCCGGAACTTGCTGATTCGGAAGTTTTGGACTTCCGAATGAAGCCCCTTGATTCGGAACTTAATGATTCGGAAGTCACTGTTCACTGATGCGGAACTTACTGGTTCGGAAGTGATTGGTTCGGAACTTTCTGCTTCGTTCGGAACTTTTGTTTGGTTCGGAAGTTTTAAACTGGTTCGGAACTTTTTAAAGGTAAACTCATTCGGAACTTTTAACTGACTCGGAACTTTTGAAAACACAACTCATTCGGAAGTTACTATTCATTGATTCGGAACTTCTGGGAACCCAGATACAGAAACTTAAGCGAAGAACAAGGAAACACGGTTTAATCCAAAAATCACCAAGTTTTTCACCAAAAACTAAAATAAATCAATCACAAAGCATCTACTAATCATAAACTACTAATCCCACTAACAAAAACACAAATCCCAACAACTTTTGAAGATCAAATCAAGAAAATAAAAACTTAAAAACTTGAAGATAAAGATGATGATGAACAAGATAAAATTGAAAGATTAAACAAGAACTTAGAATTGAATGATTAATGTTTTGACAAGATTAAACAAAGATTAAAACAACAAGATTGGAAGAACAAAGATTAAAATCATCAATCACCCTAGTGGTGATTGTGATGGAACGAACAAGAAAGGAGAAAAAAAGGGGAGGAGAGAAAACTCCAGGCTCTCCTCTAAATGTGTGTGAGGGAACTCTTTATATAGGCTTGTCCTTTAGTTGGTGAGTGGGTTTTCTCCCGTTCTTCATGTATTTTCGTCTTTTCAGAAAAGTTTCCGTTTTCGATTCTGATTCGAGATTTGTTGTCGATTAAATTCAACTCGTCTTTTAATTTCTTCGTTTAATAGACTTGAGTTTCTTCGACTTATATAAATCTTCCATCTTTGGTCCTTTTCTTCAATAAATCTTCGAATAGGCCCAGCGACTTCAAATCTTGTGCATCTCTTGGATAATAGACTTTATCTTGAGTTCTTTTCCTCAGTAAAACCCGTGCAATCCCATGTTTTCTTCAATATTCATCCGGTTGGCTCTGAAAACACAATAAACACAAAAACCACGCATAATTCCAAACAAATGATATTAAATACGTGTTTTGGTCTCGTTTTAGCCCGAATTAAGTGGTAAAAGGATGGGTGTTTACACACCTATCAAATCCCCTACACTTAACCATTGCCATGCCCTCATGCAATGCTTAGTGATAAAGCAAATTTTACATTTTTCTCATAATTAATCAACCTTGGCCTTATTTAAATTCTACTAAACAAAAATTAAAGAAATAAAACTTCAAAGGTAACAAAGGGATAGAAAACCATTTTCACTTGAAAATAGCTACATGGAAATAACTTGCAAAGAAATCGATGACTTACATTAGGGCTTTGGTGCTGCGAAGATTTATCACCCTCAAGTTTCATGTTCCCCAAACTAAGCTTAAAAACGAGATCATTGTTATTATAAGTTAGCAATTCAAACACTTACACACATTGCTTAATTAAATGCTTAAACTCCCTTATTCCTAGGTGTATCTATTATATTTTATTTTTGTCTTAGAATGATCATGAAGATGTATTTTTTGGACTTATTTCGATAGTTTATTAGGGCTGAAAGCAAAGTAGGACGATTTGATCAATAGTTAGCTAAAGGACAAAATCTCTTAAAACTGCTTCTCGGGATATCAAAAAGTTCATATCTTGGCATAACTTGGTTCACGATTTGAGACCTTTCTCGGGCCGATATTTGGCATGTACTTCATACTTCATATCTTCGAGAGACGTTCTTGAGATAATGGTCTTCTCATCATAATAGAGTTTCTTCACTTGGAGACTTTTGAGGGGTACTCCAACTTTGTTGACCACGACTTCATGATTATTTCTTCAATCTCTAATTGGGATTTTGAGATACAACGATCCGCCTCCTTTTCGGACTTGGATCTATTTATCCTCATACCTTGTTAGGGTCTTTTTGGATAGACTTCTCCATGATCTTTATGGGAGTTGATTGCTTTTCGTCGTGAGTCTTGATCCTTCATATTGACTTTAGGAATAATGCTTTTCACATCACTTTAGATCTTCAGCAATAAAATGGAATCCTCATGCCTTGTTAGGGCCTTTTCGGACTCGCCAATCTTCGCGCCCCGCTTCATAAGTTATGCCTTGGCTATGAACTCTTGTCATTACCGAGCAACTTTTAAACGATCTTGGGCTAGAAGCTAAGTAACTTTTCAAATCGTAAGACCTTACTTATTGCAGATAAATTTTTAGCAAGTGATGGGAGAATAGGCAAATAATTACACCAAGTGAGCTTGCGTAAGAATACCGACTTATAATTGACTCTATCATCTCTCGTCCTCCATAATTTAAAATCTCAAGTAATGAGATTAGTGGACACTTAGCCTAATAAACCAATTAAGGTCTACATGGTTAAGGATACTAGCTAGAATAAACTTGGATAAGTCTATTCGGGTTGAGTCAAAATAAACGCAACAGGCCTAATATGTCAAAGATTTCTAAACTAGCTACACCACTTATTAATATTTTTGACTTTATTGCGGGGTATATACATATGAGAGCAACGATAAAAACTTAAAAATTACGACTAAATGACCAAAGTTAATAAAAAAAATTTGAAAAATGTTGAAAAATATGATTTTCCGGTTAAATGAAGGCATTTTTATGGAAAAGTCCACTTAAAACTTCGATAGAAGTCCCCCCTACACTTAAGATAAACATTGTCCTCAATGTTTAAGCATGTGGGAAAAGTCTCCCTACACTTATGACATTGTGCACGTTGGTTAAATCAAGCTAAGGAAGAGACAACTAACGTGATCAATTTCAAATGTGAGTATGAAGAAAATTGAATCACGATAGTTGAGAGATAGAACCGGATTTCGGATAACACGGGAGCACGGTTCTTTAAACTTTCTAAGAGTGCACTAATCCCTGTAATTACATCACCACAAAGACAAACATTTGATAGAAGTCCCCCCCCTACACTTAGGGGATTAAAACATAACGGATAGATACTCGGGCTGCCTCCCGAGGAGCGCTTGTTTTTGATAACCGAGTCACGAGCCTGACTCGACCCAAAATTAGTTCATGGGGAACGTGGTGAGGGATGGAATCACCTCCTGAGAGGTGTCCTCACCAAAGTACAACTTCACTCGTTGGCCATTCACCTTAAAATTGGGTCCATCAGGTTGAGCAAGCTCGAGAGTACCATATGGAAAAATTTGGGCAATGGTGAATGGGCTGGACCAACGAGATTTGAGCTTTCCCGAGAAGATTTTCAACCGAGAGTTAAAAAGTAAGACTTTGTCTCCAACATGGAACTCTCGGTTTTTGATCTTGGAGTCGTGAATGAGCTTAGTTCTTTCCTTATAGATCAAAGAATTTTCATAAGCCTCATTACGGAGTTCATTCAGCTCATTGAGTTGGATCTTGCGTAGGTCACCGGCTTTGTTTATATCAAAATTAGCCCAATTCAAGGCCCAATAAGCCTTGTGCTCCAACTCAATGGGGAGGTGGCACGCTTTCCCGTACACAAGACGATAAGGCGTACAGCCGATCGGGGTCTTGTAAGCAGTACGGAAAGCCCACAAAGCATCATCAAGTTTATCAGCCCATGAGGCACGATGCTCTCCCACAGTCCTTTCAAGAATTCGCTTCAGTCCTCGGTTGGATATTTCAGCCTGGCCATTAGTTTGTGGGTGGTAGGCTGTGGAAAGACGATGATTTACACCGTACTTAGCCATGACTCGAGCAAATTGGTCATTGCAGAAATGAGTCCCACGATCACTAATAATGGCGCGAGGCACACCGAATCTAGCGAAAAGAGCTTTCAAAAAGTTACAAACCACCCTTGCGTCATTAGTAGGCAAAGCTTTGGCTTCAACCCATTTGGAGACGTAGTCTACGGCTACAAGGATGTATTTGTTTCCTTTAGACGAAGGGAATGGCCCCATAAAGTCGATACCCCAAACATAAAAAATTTCACACTCTTGAATGAAATTCTGAGGCATCTCGTCTTTATGTGTGATTTTGCCTTGCTTTTGGCAAACATCACATCGTTTAACCATATCGTGAGCGTCACGGTATATGGAGGGCCAATAAAATCCGGAATCAAACACTTTTTTAGCGGTGTAGTTGGGACCAAAGTGACCACCGGTGGGTCCTTTGTGGCAAGCATTAAGGATTTCGGACGCTGCCGGTCCATCAACACATCGGCGGATAATCAGGTCAGCACATTGTTTGAATAGGTAAGGGTCGTCCCAAAAGTAAGTCTTGATGTCGGTGAAGAACTTTTTCTTTTGCTGGGACGTCAACCCTTCCTTGAGAATTCCACCCGCCAAGTAGTTTGCAAAGTCCGCAAACCACGGGGTTTCATTTGGCTTCGAGTTTATAGACATTAAGGTCTCCAAGGGAAAAGAATCATTGATTTCTTTGGTCGGATGATCCCCTTGGTAAGGATCCTCAAGTCTGCTGAGATGGTCCGCGGCTAAGTTTTCAGCTCCTTTTTTATCGCGAATTTCGATTTTAAATTCCTGGAGCAGCAAAACCCAGCGAAGAAGTCTTGGTTTGGAATCTTGCTTTGTCAACAAGTACTTCAGCGCGGAATGATCGGTGTACACAATAGTGGTAGAAAGGACAAGATAGGGGCGGAATTTTTCAAAAGCATAGACAACAGCTAAAAGCTCTTTTTCGGTTGTCGTATAATGCAATTGTGCCCCAGTCATTGTCTTGCTAGCGTAATGGATCGGTTGGAAGTGTTTGTTCACTCTTTGTCCAAGAACCGCTCCAATAGCAAAATCGCTAGCATCGCACATCAACTCAAAAGGAAGCTCCCAATTAGGGGTAACCAAGACGGGTGCCTTAGTTAGCTTATCCTTAAGCGAGTTGAAGGCTTCAAGGCACTCTTTGGAGAAGATAAAAGGAGTATCTTTTTCCAAGAGGTGGGTCATCGGGCGAGCGATTTGAGAAAAATCTTTGATGAATCGACGGTAGAAGCCCGCATGACCCAGGAAACTTCTCACACCCTTCACGGTTGAAGGTGGAGGCAACTTTGCGATAACATCGACTTTAGCACGGTCAACTTCAAGACCGGCTTTCGAGATCTTATGTCCAAGCACGACGCCTTCTTTGACCATAAAATGGCATTTTTCCCAATTCAGAACGAGGCGAGTGTCTTCGCACCGCTTGAGCATACGTTCCAAATTGGCAAGGCAAGAAGAGAAGGAATCCCCGAAGACCGAGAAATCATCCATGAAGACTTCCATGGTTTGTTCAACCATGTCATGGAAGATAGCTAACATACACCTTTGGAAAGTCCCGGGCGCATTACATAAGCCAAAAGGCATTCTTTTGTAAGCAAATGTGCCATAGGGACAAGTGAATGTAGTCTTCTCTTGATCTTGGGGATCGATGGGTATTTGAAAATAACCCGAGAATCCATCAAGAAAGCAGTAATATTCATTACCTGCTAAGCGTTCAAGCATTTGGTCCATAAAAGGTAGAGGGAAATGATCCTTTCTCGTGGCATCATTGAGTTTGCGGTAGTCTATACAAACTCTCCACCCAGTAACGAGACGAGTGGGAATCAACTCGTTGTGTTCATTGGGAACAACGGTTATTCCGCCCTTCTTGGGCACACAATGGATTGGACTAACCCACGGTGAATCCGAAATAGGGTAAATCATACCCGCATCAAGAAGTTTGATAACCTCTGTTTTGATGACTTCATGTATTTTTGGATTCACCCCTCGTTGGCTTTGAATAGTGGGCTTGAAGTCGTCCTCCATGAGAATTTTGTGTGTGCAGAAGTGAGGATCAATACCACGAATATCCGAAATCTTCCAAGCAATAGCCTTCTTATGATCTTTCAATACGGCGACAAGTCGGGCTTTCTCTTCATCCTTCAAATCCTTAGCAATGATGACTGGCGACTTCTTCTCTTCTTCGAGGAATACATACTCAAGATGGGGCGGCAACTCCTTAAGTTCTAAATCCGGAGGATTTTCGACGGGAGGCGTATTCGAAGTCGGAGTATCGATAGCAATGACAGTGGGAGATGGAGGAGAAGTATTGTCTTCTTTGAGGAGGTTTGCAATGAAACTGAGATCTTCATCCCAAGTGGCAGTAGAAGCGTCATTGTCTTGCTTCACATCTCCCAAGGTGGCTTCCAAATCTTTCCAAAGGAAATCACTTTCTCCAAATAGAGATAGTGATGAGTCGATAGAGGAAACGGTCTCAACATGGGGAAGAGAGGTAGGAATATTTTTACAAGCATCTTTAAAATGTTCTTCATAAGCCTCATCAAGAACGTCAATACAATTAACACTCTCGTAAGAATAAGGCTGTTTAGAAAGCTTTCCCATGTTGAAGACTACTTTATCATCACCCACTCTCATGATAAGCTCACCAGCTTCAACATCGATGAGAGTGCGACCGGTCCTCAAGAATGGACGACCAACAATGAGTGGCACACGTGGGTCCATCTCGTAGTCGACGACAACAAAATCAGCAGGGAATGTGAATTTGTCGACTCCTACAATGACATCTTCGGCTATCCCCACTGGATAAGCAACCGTACGGTTAGCTAATTCCAAAGTCATTTTGGTGGGGACTAGCTCTGGGAGAGATAATTGCTTCCAAACACTTAGAGGCATGAGATTAATACTGGCACCTAGATCGGCTAGGGCCATGCAATTCTCTACTCCCGGGAAATTGCAAGGGATAAGAAAACGACCCGGATCACCAAGTTTGATTGGCAATTTCCTTAAGAGCACTGCAGAGCAGTTCTCATTAAGTTGGGTGTTGGCGAGATCGAGGAGCTTTTCCTTGTCGCTCAGAAGATCTTTAAACATTTTGGCGTATTTGGGCATGTGAGCGAGAGCCTCAGCGAAGGAGATATTGAAATTCAGTTGTTTGAACATTTTAAGGAAATTCGAAACCTGAATATCATCCTTGCTCTTTTGTTTCTCTTTCCTCAACCTTGAAGGATAAGGTATATTGGAAGAAGAGGAAGGCTTTAGAGGAATAGGATCACTCACAACCACGGGTGGAGGAGGGGTAGAAGGAAGAGGTGGAGAAATTGGGGAAGGAGAAGGATGAGGAATAGGAGCAGGTGACTCGTTCTCCTTAGTCACAACCACCGGTGGAGGTATAGGAAGCTCGGGTTCCTTGGTACCTTTACCACTTCGAGTAGTGATTGCTTTCATCTCCCCTATTGGGTTCGCAACGGTGTTACTCGGAAGAGTACCCGAAGAAGAGGGTTGATTACCATTGAAGAAACTAGCCATCATGTTCCTCAGATCATTGGTTTGGGTATCCAACGTATTTCTCATATCGGCTCTCAAATCATTTCCTTGCTTGACCAAGTCTGCTTTCAAATTGCGAACTTCCTCTTGGAGATTTCCCACTATCACATCATTGGTCCTCATATAGGTTGCAACCTCTTGGTGTAATGCAGTGGTGGCTTGGTTGGGAGGAGCATTGTATGCAGGTGGTTGGTAAGCAGGTTGTTGGTAGACTTGATTGTTACGTTGAGGTGGTTGTTGTTGCTTGTGAGGTGGGATGTATGGTTGTCGAGGTTGTTGTTGTTGTTGAGGAGGGCGGTTAAGGTTTTGTTGTTGGTTTGGGTTGTTTGGGGGAAAACCAGGTGGTGAAAGGTAGTTGTTGGATCGATAGCTAAGCAAGTTACGGTCACCTTGAGGTCTAGCTTGATAAGCAGGTTGTTGGTAGGTGCCATATGCCGCATTCACATTCTCAGCAGGGTAATCTTGGGTGGCGGTACAAGTTGTGTAAGAGTGAGGACCACCGCATATCTCACAAGGTTGGCTGACAGCGTTCACTTGAGCGTTTTTGGCGTTGTTGCTGTTGTTGTTGCTGACGGTGTGGGTGACAAGCGATTCAAGAAGCGTGGTGATTTTGTCAAGTCGCTTGTCGCTGTCATTAGTGCTAGCACTAGCAACATTGGTCCTAACACTCTTGGTTTGCACACGAGATTTGTTCTCAATGATATCCCAAGCAGCATTGGAAGTCTTAGCCAACAGATTACCCTCCGAAGCACTGTTCAGTGAATCTTGGTCACTCATGCTTAAACCATTGTAAAAAGTATTGATTTGATGTACTTTGGTAAAACCATGTTGTGGGCATTTTCTTAAAAGATCTTTAAAGCGATCCCAAGATTCACTGAATGACTCATCGTACTTTTGTTCAAAATTTATGATCTCATTCCGCAAAGCGGTAGTACGAGAGGGTGGAAAAAAGTAGTTGATAAACTTTGTTTCCAAATCCGTCCACGAGAGAATACTCTGTGGCGGTTCCTTAGCAAGCCAATGCCGGGCTTGTCCCTCTAAAGAAAAGGGAAAAAGTTGTAACCTTATAACCTCTTGTGGAACACCATTGAACTTGACCGTGTTGGTGAGTTGTAAAAATCTCTTGATATGGTCGTGTGGGTCATCAATGGTTCGTCCCAAGAACGGTTGAGTGGAGACCATCTGGATAAAGCCTGATTTTAGCTCGAAATTGTTGGCGGCAATTGGTGGTATAACAATTGGATCCGTGTTGCCATCGACATGAGCTTGTAGCAATTCAATCATCGGGCGATTATCCGGAAGGGGCTCATTGTTGTTGTTATTGTTCATGTTGTTGTTGTTATTATTGTTTGGAGGTGGTACACCGGCCATGTCTAAGTGATCGAGAGGCTTGGGCTCTTGATAAGACGTGGATCGAGTGCGCATACACCTGCAAAAGAACGAACAAAGAAAAGCAAGGCACAAATATTTTTGGTTTTTATGTTTTTGTATTTTTGAAAATTTTATATTTTTTAGTTGTTTTTGAAAGTTTTCTTAAAAAAAGTAACGTTCACGGGGAACGGATCCCAAAATCCAAGTTCTCACAAAAAACTTTTGATCTTAACGAGAAGAGCCGGCAGCGGCGCCATTTGATACATGGATTTTACTAGGTTCAATTTTACTCTCGATATCCTCTCGAATTGATCTTGGTCTTAAGTGGAATGATTGTTCTTGGTCACTAAATAAAAGGGTTTGGTTTTCTAGTCTAATAAAAAGTGGAAATGAAAATTTAAATCAAAGACAATTACTTTAATTATAATTAACAAAGACTTGTATTAAACTTAAGATTAAAATTAAGATTGAAATTAAAGTTCAAATTACAGTTAAAATATAAATTGTGAAATAAACATAAAGAAACAGTAAACAGACAAACAGTAACACTACAAGAAAGTTGATTCGGAACTTTTACCCTTGATTCAGAACTTTTACTCATCCGGAACTTATCCTTCATTCGGAACTTCCATTCATCCGGAAGTTTGGGAACTCATTCGGAACTTTCTGATCCGGAAGTTTTACACTCATCCGGAACTTGCTGATTCGGAAGTTTTGGACTTCCGAATGAAGCCCCTTGATTCGGAACTTAATGATTCGGAAGTCACTGTTCACTGATGCGGAACTTACTGGTTCGGAAGTGATTGGTTCGGAACTTTCTGCTTCGTTCGGAACTTTTGTTTGGTTCGGAAGTTTTAAACTGGTTCGGAACTTTTTAAAGGTAAACTCATTCGGAACGTTTAACTGACTCGGAACTTTTGAAAACACAACTCATTCGGAAGTTACTATTCATTGATTCGGAACTTCTGGGAACCCAGATACAGAAACTTAAGCGAAGAACAAGGAAACACGGTTTAATCCAAAAATCACCAAGTTTTTCACCAAAAACTAAAATAAATCAATCACAAAGCATCTACTAATCATAAACTACTAATCCCACTAACAAAAACACAAATCCCAACAACTTTTGAAGATCAAATCAAGAAAATAAAAACTTAAAAACTTGAAGATAAAGATGATGATGAACAAGATAAAATTGAAAGATTAAACAAGAACTTAGAATTGAATGATTAATGTTTTGACAAGATTAAACAAAGATTAAAACAACAAGATTGGAAGAACAAAGATTAAAATCATCAATCACCCTAGTGGTGATTGTGATGGAACGAACAAGAAAGGAGAAAAAAAGGGGAGGAGAGAAAACTCCAGGCTCTCCTCTAAATGTGTGTGAGGGAACTCTTTATATAGGCTTGTCCTTTAGTTGGTGAGTGGGTTTTCTCCCGTTCTTCATGTATTTTCGTCTTTTCAGAAAAGTTTCCGTTTTCGATTCTGATTCGGGATTTATTGTCGATTAAATTCAACTCGTCTTTTAATTTCTTCGTTTAATAGACTTGAGTTTCTTCGACTTATATAAATCTTCCATCTTTGGTCCTTTTCTTCAATAAATCTTCGAATAGGCCCAGCGACTTCAAATCTTGTGCATCTCTTGGATAATAGACTTTATCTTGAGTTTTTTTCCTCAGTAAAACCCGTGCAATCCCATGTTTTCTTCAATATTCATCCGGTTGGCTCTGAAAACATAATAAACACAAAAACCACGCATAATTCCAAACAAATGATATTAAATACGTGTTTTGGTCTCGTTTTAGCCCGAATTAAGTGGTAAAAGGATGGGTGTTTACACACCTATCAAGTATTACACCTAGAAAAGATACTCTTAGTCCTAATGACAGCACTGTAGAAGATATAGTTAGAAACAAGGATGTTGTACATACTGAAGGAACAGATATGATATCTAACTCAGATAGTACTTTTGTTTCTAATGAAAAGTCTTCTAGTAGGGGGGTCAATGAAGGTAGTGAGTGTGCAACAGAACCTAGTAGTTCTGAGGGTACACAGGGTATTTTAGATGATGAGTTATATGATTCTGAGGGTGAAGGACTAGAGTCTTTTGGTAATATTTTTGGTTGGTCACCAGAACCAGCAGCTAAACATACTGTTAGGAGGACAAGTAGGAAGAGTAAATTTCCTAATGATAAATATAAAGATTTTGTTTCGAACAAAGATGTTAAGTATAATATCAACAAGGTTGTTGGTTATACTAATTTGAGTTATGATAATTTTGTTTTTGCTACTAGTCTTAACAAAATTCATGAACCCACTTCATATAATGAAGCTATTCTTGATAGTAGATGGGTTGATGCTATGAATCTTGAAATGGAAGCATTATATAGAAACAATACTTGGGTTATTGTAGATTTACCTGAAGGAAGAAAAGCCATTGATTGTAAATGGGTTTGGAAAGTTAAATACAAATCTGATGGTAAAGTTGAAAGATTTAAAGCTAGACTTGTAGCTAAAGGTTTTAACCAAAGAAAATGCATAGATTATGAAGAAACTTTTTCACCTGTGGTTAAAATTGTTACTGTCAGATGTGTGTTAAGCCTTGCTGTTTGTAATAACTGGTCTATCTTTCAGCTTGATGTGAATAATGCTTTCTTATATGGTGATCTAGAAGAGGATGTGTATATGAAAATGCCAGAAGGATATTGTGATGAAAACAGTAACAAAGTATGCAAACTCGTTAAATCTTTATATGGACTAAAACAAGCTCCTAGAAAATGGAATGAAAAATTGGTTTCAGTTTTACTTGAACATGGGTTTGTTCAAAGTAAAAATGATTTCTCTTTGTTTGTTAAAAATCATAATGGGAAGATGCTTGTTCTTTTGGTCTATGTTGATGATATTATTGTTACTGGAAATGATATTGATGAAGTTAATAATTTCAAGAAATTTTTAAGCTCTAAATTTCTTATTAAGGATTTAGGTAAGCTTAAATATTTTCTAGGAATTGAAGTGATTGATATTGAAAATGGCATTTGTCTTACTCAAAGGAAATATTGCACTGAATTATTAACTGAATTTGGTATGCTAGGGTGCAAACCTTGTAGTACACATATTGAAGTTAATCCTTCAGATAAGAAACTTAATGCTAAATTTGGTGATGATGAGCCATTGAAAGAAGTTTCTGTATATCAAAAGTTGGTAGGCAAATTGATATATCTTACTATGACTAGACCAGATTTGTCCTATGCTGTTCACTGTCTCAGTCATAAACCTATGAAATCTCATTTAAGATTGGCTTTTAGAGTTTTAAGGTACTTAAAAAATGAACCTGGGCTGGGTATAACTTTCAAAAGATGTGACAGTCAGAATTTAACTGTGTTTGTTGATTCTGACTGGGCAAAGTGCAAGGTTACTAGAAGATCTTTAACTGGATTTGGTGTTTACTTGGGAAATAATCTAGTATCATGGAAAAGTAAAAAACAAAATGTGGTGTCAAGATCTTCTACTGAAGCTGAGTATAGGGCAATGTGCAGTGTTTGTTGTGAGGCTATGTGGATTGCTAAAATCCTTACTGATCTTAACAAGGAGGCTTTCTTGCCTATAGAAATGCATTGTGACAATAGTTCAGCTATTCAGATATCTAACAATCCTGTTCATCATGAAAGAAGCAAACACTTTGAAATTGACATATATTTTTTAAGAGAAAAAATTTCAGCTGGGTTTATTAAGCCTATAAAGGTTAAATCTGAAGATAATACAGCTGATGTTTTTACTAAAGGATTACTAATCACAGAACATAAAAAGTTTTGTGCAAAGCTTGGTTTGCTTAATGTGTTTCAGGTGTAAAGCTTATGGGGGAGTGTTGGAGATAAACTTTACTTAAGCTTGAAGTCTATTGTGGAAACTACATCATACTTGAAGGGGCAAAGTTGACAAGAAGGCAAAGTTGCGGACTGAAGTGCAAGTTTCAAGTCAAGGGATATATATACTCAGTCTTACCTAACTTGACGATTCATTCATTCAGTTTATTCGTTTCATGTGTGTAAAAAGTGTGTGAGTTGTTATTGTGAGATCTTGATCTTGTTGATCAAAGTTCATTAGTTTTCTTCTTTCTGATTGTAAAGATTGTGGCTATCTAAGCCGTATCATTGATATATACTTTAAAAGTGAGTCAAGGGGAGGTTGACTGGGTTCACTCATCAGTTTGTGTTGTTGATTCTGAGTTGTTTCATAAGTTTTTACAATACTCTTGGCGTTATCGAACAGCATTATCATATCCATCTAAAAGAGGGACACGACTATATGAAAAAGCGTGCTCATTTTAAAAAGTTTTCAGTTTCCTTATGATTTGATTTATAGTTTCTTGCTTGGCTGGCTAATTCTGTAACTTTTATGTAGGCTATGTTATGTTGATCTTAATGAATAAGATGGTTTATTTGATATGATTTGTTACCACATTTTGCTTGAATATATAGAGTCTCTGGGATAATTTTTATCATCATAATGAACTCTTAAACGGTGTCCTACCCATACATTGTGTCGTTTCGTCCAAGTCAAGACTCAAACGGTCCAAGCCAGCCTCTAGACGGCGTCGTTTTAGCAACACTATCATTGCGTTGTTTTGATCTTAAACGCCATTGTTTGCTTCATAGTATAATAGGGTAATTAGAGTAGAGACTTAGAGACCTGAAGATGGGAGGATCAGAGGTGATGAATCAATAAGGTGCGGTAATTTGTTAGCACCAATTGTGGATGATGAGTAACATGTGTCAAAGGTGAAAGCTGATTATTAAACGAATTAAACCGAGAAGTAGCAATACAAACAATATGGTAGTTTGTTCCTGACAAATTCCAAACTGATTTCAAAAGAACATGTTTTCATTACATTTGCTTAGCGACAAACCAGGAACTACGCACAGTGGCTGTAAGAGCAAAACTTTGGTAACTTCTACCGGAAAGCTGTTTGCTCACATGTTGATATGGTCACAATGGAATTTCTCCAGATTACTAAGATAAATTTAGATTAGAATGTGATCTTATATCAAGCACTTGAAGAACACTTGCAGGGCAGTGCTTTTCTTAGTGAAGTGATTTTTGTTAATCAGAACCAGGAAGGGAGTGCATGAAGCATATCTTTTTAAACGATAGAGTCAACTCCCCTACATTACTATATGTGATCTAAGACTTGAACCCATATCTTTTGGTAGACGGTCTTTTACATATACCGCCGAGACCAAAAGCACTTTGGTATTGACCAATACTTATTATTGCGTGTTTTTTACCCCAAACACAATTTTGACTCGTTGCCCACGTGTGTACCCTTATTTGTAACCAATGAAGATAACTAAATACACTTGTTAATAATCACTCAAATACAATCTTAATCTTGTTATCTAATGGATACACTTAGGTAAAAAGTAAGCTAAACATTCTTAGCTTTTAGAAAATGAAGTTCTACAAACTTTCTTATTGCGGGTTTGGATCCAAATAGGCAATCAATACAGTTTCGTAGAAGAAACCCCAATACCCCCTAATAACTATTTCACCTGAGCACCATGAAGTTGGAGGGTGAAGACTTGTTGCCCGTTGACTTCATGGTGGATTTAATTCTGTACTTTGAGAAAACTAATACCGAAGACTCCGTCCCTCACCAACAACCTGGTTCTTGTTTCATATTGGTCCCATTCCCGTTTGATGAAGTGAACATCATTGTCTGTCAGTTATCATACATAAACAATAACCATCATGTTTCATAAAAGGTATCAAAGCCACCCAATTTGTAATTTGGTTATTTTTACACCAAAATCTCTGTAAAAATGATCACTATACCTTTATATTATAAAAAAGTTGCTGAAAAGTTATATATTCAAAGGGTCTTTTTTGCAAAATTTGAGATTTTAATTTTGAAGGACCGTGTGATTTCAAACTTTTGGCTCCTAAGTTTACTACAATCGAGTTAATGGACAACTGTTGCTTCCAATGAAACATCTTTTTCCACAATAAATACAAATATATAAAAGCTTGGAAAGAGAGCTACCTGACTTTTAATGGAGATAATGGTATTAGCAAGATCCTCGTTTAGTGATACCGGCAGTGGTGGCCCAGGCATGCATCTCATGCTGCAAGAATTGAATTGGATAACTGAATATCTTATCCTTGGATACATTACATAAGAGACAATATATATATATATGGAATATATAACGTACTCATTTAAGATGGCACTTAAATTGTTCTTCGTTTGACTAATCAGGTCAAAGTTGTCCTGCAACTGTTGATTAATGTTGTTAAGTGTCAGCTTCTAGGTAAGACTACTCAACGATACACAAACACACACACACACATTGTGCATGCGTATATATGACGGCATGTATTAAGAAAAGTTGGAAGAGTTACATACCTTTAGTTCAGAAAGATTATCTGAGATCTGACGAAGAACTTGGCTGTTTCGTTCCAAGAGATGCCTAATTGAGCCTCGTGTTGCTGCTTCAATGAATTTAATAGAAGTCATTGTGTCAATAAAACTGTAAAGAGCTTCAGTTAGTACAACTATTAGCAAGATTATCATCTCTGCAAGAGCTATTTTGACTCACTTATAGTCTCATTAATGCCTAATCTAGATGAAAGTAGTACACTTCAAACTTTCTTCCTTACTACACTCGTGTTGATGCTATTCCAAATATTTTCATGACCATATTGGCATATTTGATAAAGCAATTGAGCTTCGATACAACAAAACCCGACCTTCTGTTCAATCCAATTATACATTCTTGACTATGAGTGATTATTATAAAACTTGCTTTCCCAAAATGTTATAAATCTCATGTATCATACTCTGTAGCAATGCATTTACAGCATGACTTTAATACTTCCCTCGTTCCCCAGCAATTTATTAGTACTCATTAAAGAGACAAGAGACTAACCTTCAGCATGAGTACCATCACCATGCACTCGATTATTCATTGTAACTGAAAATGGGGCCACATTAAATGTTGAAGTTGACTGTACACCTGGCTTTAAGGATGATTCCGCCAATTTATCCTGAAGTATGTGACGCTTAGAATACATAGACAACAGAATGAAAAAGATTGTGGTTCACAATGTAAATGGAGTATTAGACCTTAGTTCTTACAAGCAAGTAGTTAATTATTATCTTGGGATCTTGCAAATCTCATGTAAGTGAAGCTGAGTACCTGATCATATCAAAGCCCTCATTATCCTATAAAATACTACTGTATAATAACTCAGAACCCATGCCTTTAAGAATTATCTCACGACGTGTTAACTATACTATAGGAACCGCTTATACCTTAAGCAATATGTTGTACGATACAAAAGTATCACCAACAAAATTGCTTAAAAGCAATATGCAGTACATCTATCAGGTACATGATACTTCAGCTTTAAATACAACTATACAAGTATAATTCCTTCCATCACAAAAAAGGTAGCCAACAAAGAAGTAACAGTTTATCGTTTATGTATTACTTAACAGGGTGTGAATGTTAATTGTTCAAGTAGAGCTCATTTTCGGGAAAGGGAACATACAGCAAGGTACAGATTTCGACCAGTTTACTTAAAAAGGTCGATCTTGGTTGACATTTATCTTAAATGAGTCAAGTAATAATGTAGCTAAAATGGGAACAAGTCAAACGGGTTAAAAGACACTGAATGTCTATCTGTAATGCTGACAATCTCTTAAAATTGTTGTTGCAAAGTTTTTTAGTTATTAATGTGATTATACTGTTTTGTAATTTATAATACCTCAAACCATTTCTATTCGTTGACCAACTCACCTATCTTGCCACCTCAAATTGGCAGAGTCAACTCTTCTTAGGTGGATGAAGTAACCAATAATTATGTGTCATCAGAAAATTAAAGATGAGTAATACATGTCGACCTGTCGTTAACAAGTTTCTTTCGATATTGTGTGAATTTGTGCAGACTAAACCAACAAAACGTAGGTCACAACATTGTTCTTATTCTAACATGAGTGGCATCATCATAAACAACAATTTCCTAATATTGGCAGGTAGAAATGGTTATCGCTTCTGCTTCGTTTAAGCGACACTAAGACTTTTAGTTCTTTTAAATTTATTTGATGGCAAAAATATGAAATAAATCTCAGCATAATCATACCTTCTTGTCTTTTGACTTCTTCCACAAATTCAGTTCCTCATGTTTCCTTCGTTTTCTCTGCCAAGTATATTTTCTCAATTAGCATTCAATCAACCAAAATTTAGATGTTCTTAATTCAGGAGAATGAAGGCAACCAAGATATTGTAATAAAGAAAAAGAAGCTCACCGCCAACCATCTACACCTCAATGCAACATCACGAACAGTTTTATTACGCAATGTGGCAGCAATCTTGACATACCTTATTATACCAGGTTCATCGGCATATCTACAAAAATCAACAATAAACTACTTTATCCAACAACATATAAAAAATGTATCAGCTTTTCAACTAATCTTACTAATATTACGCCGAAAGTAACAAATTAAACATGCTAAATTATAAAACTGTCACAAAACACATACTTAGGAAGTGCTTCCTCCAACTTAAACTGTTCTTCAACAGACCACTCCACAGCCAACCCTCCTCGATGTTTCAACTCAGGTATCGAATCAACCACAATCGAATCACACGAATTCCCAATTCCGCTAAACACTGAACTACTACTATTCACCACACCAGAACTCCCTGAAAAATTCATCCCACCTGCACTATTCATCCTCCCAAAATCCCCAATTGTAATCATCTCAGGTTTACTACTTCTCGCACTTGACTGAAACGATATACCCTGACTCTGATTCATACCAGAGCTATCTTGATAATAAAAACCAGTATCCATTACACAATAAAGATTCACAAAAGTATAAAGATTTAAAATAAACCATAAACAAGCAATATAAGGATTTAGACTTTATGCAACTTTATAAACACCCAAATGAAATAAACATCATTTACACCAATAAAGATTCATATAAAAGTGATTTAAAAAAGTACCATAAGCTTAAAATCACACAAAATGCATAAAGATTCAAAATTTATGCAAATTTATAAACACCCAAATGAAATAAACATCATATACACAATAAATATTTAAAATAAGTCATAAAAAAAGTGATATAAGAAGTACCCAAATTAAAAACTTAGCTTATAAACACACAAAATGCATAAAGATGCAAACTTTATGCAAATTCATAAATACACAAAAAAAGAAGCAATTTAAAAAGTAGCAAAATGAAAATTATAGATTTTCAACACACAAAATGAGTAAAGATCAGATCTTAAGACAAGAACAAAACATAGAATCATAAATATTAATTAAAAAAAAACAAGGTGTAATTGGTTGTTTTTGTTGCAGGGGTTCAATCATCTCTCACTTGCAACATTCCTTTCTCTCTCTATATTTATTCAGAAATGACTTTTTATATATTTTTATAAAATAAAAGTTGTGTTTTTTTTACTTTTTTTTTGTAAAAGTTTATTTTTTTGATCATGGGATTCAGCAAAAAGTGAGAATCCGATAAGAATTTGATGCCCACTAGTGTCAACATTCCACCAACCACCATATAACTATTTTTTTTCAATATGTAATAAGAAAAATTGGTCTAAGCCAATGATGTGTTGGCTTTGTATTTTATATATTTCATGGTTTGTTGGTGTTCAAAACCTAACTTGTAAAAGCAACTACTACTAGTTGTCAAATGTTTAATGTGACTAGTTTGTTAACCTTTTTGAATGATTAGTTGGTTTAAAAGTCCCTTACTATTTTAATTGGTAGATTATTGTATAAAGTTTAAAGATATTTTTGGAGTTTATGAAAAGTTTAGCTTGACTTTGTGAAATTCAGTTGTTGGTATTCCAAGGATAATAAGATTTAGAGTTAATTGTAAAAATGGTATTTGTGGTCATTCGGGTTTAACATATATGGTCTCTTTATTTTTATTTTTTTAGGTTTAGTCCATGTGGTCGTAACTTATAACGGGTTTAGTCCTTTGACCAAAATTTTCTTTTGTTTGACTGTTAAAGCAGGGGCATAATTGTCTTTTCAATTTTACTTGTATGGAAAACTCAAATGAGTTCTCCCGACACCAAACATATATATATCTTTTTCTCTCTACTTTTAACAGATCTTTCTTTAACCATTTTTTATTTTTTACAGACCACCATGATCACCAATCTCCACCTACTTCATATCATATCAAAACACACATACACACCTATAAACAGTACGAGTCATGTTTTTTTTCAATACTTGTATACCCAAATCAATAAAAACACTTAGACAAGTTTATGCCTGCTATTAACACTTAAACCGAATCTTCTGATCTTAAACATCCATATTGGCAGATTCGGTTGTTTCTTGGTTTGGTGGTTCATGGATTGTAAAACTTAAGTTTCAAATATGGTGGTGGAATTGGTGGTGGGGTGTTTGAGGTTGCCGGCGCTGTTACGATAGACGGAACGATTGCTGGTTATGACGGCGGAATTGGTGAAAGTTGGTAATGATGAAAGTGACCCTCGTTTAGTAATAGCCTCTTCACCTATAATTGTAAAAATTAGTTTTGATCAAAATCTTCAAAAAGGTTTTGATTTTGAGCAATGGGTATGATTAAAAATGTGAAGTTTTGATTTTTATAGGTATGATTGAGTTTTGTGAAAAAACCATAAAAGGGGTTTGAAAGAAGGGAGTGTTCTTTCGTTTAAATCTCAATTTTTTTCTTAAATTGTTATCTTGAAATTTGTCACTTACTAGTAATAATAATAGTGAGTAATAAAAAAAAATTATTTAAAAATAAATAATAATAATTTATATTAATGACATATAAATAATTTAAGGGTAATTTAGTCATTTCTAGACTTCAAACTTGCATTTAACAGTTAAACAAACAGAAAATTTGGTCAAAGGACTAAACCTTTTTCATAAGTTACGATCACAGGGACTAAACCCGAGAAAAAAAGTAAAGGGACCATATTTATAAAACCCAGATGACCACATGGACCATTTTTGCAATTAACTCTAAGATTTAAATGCATTTTTGTTTTTTCTCCTATGTTAAAGAATAAATGTGTTTATTTTGATTTGATCTAAGAATGGAAATTATAAATGGAAGTATTATTTTTGTCAAAAAGTCAAAAAAATTTAAAAATTAGACGGAGTAACTAAAATTGTAAATTTTCTGAACTAATTAATTTTTATAAATGATAATATTTCATTGAATTAAAGATCATTAGTGATAACACAATGAAATATCACGGGTGATATTATACTGTAACTATGTTTATTAAATATCACTAGTGATATTTTATTATGTTATCATTGGTAATATTTTATTGTTTTTTTATTACTCCCTCTGTCTCAAAATTATAATCCCACTTTAATTTTTTCGGTCTTTTTCTTCTAACTTTAACCTTAAATAGTTTTGTTTGTGTTATAAAATACTTAATGAATAGTATATCAATCGATTAGTTTTTAAATGTATTTTCATTTGTATACTTTTTATCATGTATTATATAACACAAAAAAAAATATTTAAGGTCAAAGTTGGAAAAGAAAGACCGAAAAAGTGAAAGTGGGACTATAATTTTAGGACGGAGGGAGCAGTGACGGAACTAGGAAAGTAAGGTGTGGGGGGTAAACAAATAATTTTTTTATCATAGCAACCAAATGAGAAAACAAATATGAAAAATCGAGTATTTTTACTTAGATTGAAGATTTTTAAAGCTTTAGAGTGTGAATGTTAAGTTTTAATAGGTGAGTGGGGGGCTATTCGAGTTTTAAGTGAGGGCATTTTTGAAAAAAGGTTAAAATTAAAAAAAATTACACTAAAATCTTTTCATGTCGAGCTAGCTATGGGGGACAATGCCACCCCACTTAACAAGTACATCCGCCCCTGGGAGGAAGTACTAATAAAATATTCATTGATTAATATTTTTCTTCAAATTTATAGTTTTAGTTCCTCCGTCGATTTCTTTGTAATTTCTAAACATTTTGATAAATGAATAAGATAAGTTCTTTAAACTATAAATAAAAGAAAAAATGCAAAATAACTCAACTCGTATTTGAAGTCTTTTTGTAACGAAAATTATCAATGATATCATCACACATAAATTTATCATCCGCAAATTAGTAGTTGTTCGCCTCGTCACTACTTTTTGCGGTGGTAAATTTTTTTTTTTTGAAAATTTTACAATGGTGTATTTGATAACATCAACTAATTGCATCTTTTAGTTATCAATATCAAGTGTTTATTGCTTTGTTTATATATTTTGATCATGTTTGATACTTAATTACGGTACTTTGTAGTTTGCTTTTACATTATAGTATGAAACGAAGCAACGAAATGGAAAGACTCGAGAAAAGACCAAGTACGAAGACTAAGGTGCCATTTGGTTGGGGCATATTGAAGGATATTTGGGGATATTCAAAATTTTAACATTTTAAATTTCCTCAGATATTGTGTTTGGTATGACTAACGAAGGAATTTAAAATTCATCGAATTCCCAAAATGAAGGATATTAAAATTACTCCAAAAAGTAAGGAATTTTAATTTACTTGAAAATTTTATTTTATAAACTTTTTTTCTAATTACTTTTATTCAGGTTTTTATGTTTATATAAAAAATTATAAAATTTAAAAAAAATTATTTTTTCGTTTTTTACTCTTTTAAATAGAAAAAATAAAATTTATATTAAAAATTTATAGAATTTTTTTTATAAAATTTATAGAAATTTTTAATAAAGTTTATAGGAATTTTTTACAAAATTTATATAAATTCTATAAAAAAAAATAAATGAAATTTGTTATAAAATTTATAAATTTTTTAAAAAATATTTTATATAAGTTTTTATTAAGTTTATTGAATTTTTTTATAAAATTTATATAAAATTTTTACAAACTTTATATAAATTTTTTATAATTTTTTTATAAAGTTTATATAAATTTTTTATAAAATTTATATAATTTTTTTAATAAAAATTTTATAAAAAAACTATATAAAATTTTTTATAAAATATATATAAAAAGTTAAAATTCGATTTTTTAATTTTTCAATAAAATTTTTATAAAAAATATTTATTCGTTAATTGGCTTAATATAAATTCAAGAGTTCAAAATATTATAAATTTCTGTCAACCAAACAGGATTAGGCATTTTAAATTCTAGAATTTTAAATTTTGAGAATTTTAATTTACTAGATATTAGAATTCCAGAATTTTAAAATGTTTAACCAAACGGCCCTAAGTGGAAAACTGGATTTGTGTATTTGCCTCTATGACATAGAGAAAAAGAATTAAGACGAAATTGGTACTCGAGACTATAGAGGTGTCAAATCTTGCCTATTTTGATAAATATGACACTTTTTGTCAAATGATTAGACATTTTTTATCCATTCTTTATTATTAATGGGATAAACGGGCGCATATATAAGAAACTTATGGGCTTAATGGGTGCATATGTAAAACACTAATTTAGCTACTAGGCGGATATTTTATATTTAGTTTTTATTCCCGGCTTTTAAACAAATATTTTTATTTTTTAATTATACGTCTTTATATGTCTTTTTTTCTCATTTTAGTTTGCGCCTATTTAACCCGCCCGTTTCGTCCGTCTGTTTTGCCCATGTCCATTTAATCCGCGCCCGTTTGACCCGCCGTCCGTTTAACCCGTCGTCCGTTTTGCCCGTCCGCCCGTTTTACCACCTTTACGGGACTGTTACGTCAGGTGGACATCGTTACCTCTATGACGTAAAGGAATGAAGAAATCATTAAATATAACGAGAGATTGGCCTCGTGGAAGGGGCCTTGCCTCTACGCCCTAGAGAGTTAAAGACGGGTGAATAAGTATTAGACGAAGTAGAGCTAAGTATGCATATATGTCGTAGAGATGACGACCTATCCAAAACCTATAAATACGAATCCCAATTTTTTGTTTTAGGAGGTGTTTGACATTACTTATTAAAAACAGATTATTTATTTTAAAAATAAATAATTATACAATTATCATTTTGAAAACGACATTTTAAAAAATAGTGTTTGGATTTAATTATTTTGAAATCACAATAATTAGATAATCAGTTTTTTAAATGTTTGACAAATTTAATTATTTTTTATTTGATAAATAAAATGAATAAAATGAACTAATTTTAGCTTTTTTTCATTTTGAAAATAAAATAAGTAACTATTCATTTGCTTTTTCAAAACTTCATTTTGGAAGCTTCTAAACGCAAATAATCACTTTTCTCCATTTAGTATCCAAACACTCATTTTAACTTATCTCCATTTTCAAAATTAAATATGTAAATAATCTATTTGCAAACGCAATCCCAAACACTTACTTAGTATTACCCTAGTATTACCCTCACGGTTCCTCTAGAGCAAGTTTCCACCACTTTGAAGTTGTAATAAAAAAGGAAGGTGATCAAGTTCAACGTTATCATTAGTTTAATTCGGTTTGAATACTAAAACATTATGAAAGGTTGAACTCTTTGGGTGTGTTTGTCGAAACAGTGAGCGGTAGTTGTGACAACTCACCGTTTATTTGTCATCATTTTTTAAAGGGTTTTTCTATCTTGTGCCCTAGGGCACATGATAAGAAGTTACAAAGTATATAAAAAGTACACAGGGTCCCACAGAAAAGTACACAGGGATCCCTAAAATGTGGATCCATGTGTACTTTTCTGTGGGACCCTGTGTACTTTTTACCTTCTTATCATGTGCCCCTAGGGCACAAGATAGAAAAATCCTTTTTTTAAAACAAGCATTGAAAATATAACCTTCTTAAAATAGCACCGCTCCAAGATACTCACTGCTTTATTTACCAAATAATCACTAAAAAATAAAAAAAAACTCACCGCTCTTTTTACCAAACAAGTATTAAAATCCAAAATGCTCTTGTTCACCGCTCACAGTTTCAAAAGAACTCCACCACCGCTTCTCACCAAACATACCCTTTATGTGTTAACACTGTATGTGCACTTATGAGTAGTTTAGCGTGATTTACTCGTGTAATGCATGATTTTAGTGGATAAACCTATACGTTTGTTTTTGGTCATGTTTTAAGCTCTTATCTTCCATATTGTAATGCACGTCCAAAATTTGAAATTATATTGTAGTGCAAGTGTGTATAAAATATCAAACATAGTACATTTGTAACACCCCATTTTGATAAACGGAATATCATAGGATAATTATGGTGTATCATCAAAGCATGCAAGGTAAATGTCTAAAACATTAAATGACCATAAAAAATCCGAAAACAAACATCGGATCCAATATAAGCTCCACACACGAAATGCATAAGTAGGATGTAAAGGAAAAGGACTAAACAATGTCCAGCAAAGTAAAAGTATGTAAATGCATTAAAGAATGAAAGAAGACTGGCGCCTCATTCCATGCACGTACTCTTAGCTTTGCTCTTTAGTACCTGCCGCTTGGGAACATGGAAAGAGAAACGGACGAGCAATACGCTCAGTGTGCAGATATATAACAGTGATATGGAATAACATAAACATAAGTAAAGGCTGAAATGGAAACATAAGAATGAAAATGCAACGGAAAAATGTAAGTCGTGGGAAACCTAGTAACATGAAATAAACTGGTTTATTCTGAAAAGATTAAGTTTGTATCATGAAAACTGTATTTTAAATGTCCAAGAGTCCATAAAGGTCATGAATATAACAACTTGCATGAATACATGGAGGGGTGACCTCGTCATGTAATTAGAGGGAATGCCTCTAATTATACTGGTCTGGGTAGGAGAGATCAACTCCTTGTGAAGGATGCAAGGCATACACCACATTCACCATGAAAATATTGTCTGAAACATGTAATCTAGGATGCACCCATTCGCCCCACATGATAATAGTAAATAAGGCCAAACTTGTAAAGGGACGCTGCGAGCAATCACTCTCACCATAGAAGAGTCATAACATCGGTGCCTCCAGTGCTACGGTTACGGTTCCTCCGTAACTAGGTGAAACATGGCATGCTTGTATATAGCTCAGGCAATTAAAATAAATATAACATTTCGTGACGTGTTTAAGACACATAACTACAGGAAAAACAAATGGCATAGCAAACGGGAAAACCTAATCAAACATGCAAAGGGAATTGTCCATACTGAAGGACGGAATATCCGTACCTTGTGTCCAGTAATGTGAACGAAGAGAACGCGAAGAATCCTACTCTGACATCGCAAGTGCTACATAATAAAACAGACGTGTATAAGTTATCTGGTTAACCTATACATAATTGATTATTAATTACTTGACGTTTTCTTAACTTGTTTTACTTCTTCTTGTATTGCAAAGTTCTTACTTGTATTACTAATTCATATTAAAGCATGCAATCTGATTTGTGTAACTCATGTTCTTATGTGTTAATAAGCATAAATTATATATAATTCATGATCATAAAGTAAAGTTTATTAAATAAATACTTTAAGCTAAAATGATAATTATTAATTAATAATAAAATGCATGGTTTATATTTGAGATTATTAATTAATAATAAAATAAGCCCAAGTTAATAAACGTTACTTAAACTTGATAATTACATAACTAAATTAAACCTAGTTATTAATTTAATTACGCAAACAAAAATACTTAAGTTAATTTCGATAATTATATATAACCTAAGTTGCATAAATAATTTAATTATATCACGTAAGTAATAATTAAATTAATCTTGACTATTTAACATAAGCTTATATACCCGAGCCTACCGAGACACCCAAGTCTCGATCGCACTAAAACAAAACCAACAAACTAGTAAAATAACCTAAAAATAGTGTTGTCCCATATATCCATTTTTAGTTCTGTCCAACATATACCCTAGTTCTGTCCAATATCCTGTTAAAACAGTATTGTCTAATATCCTGAACAACAGTGCTGTCCAAGGTACGTCCAGCCTAATACTAGTTCCTGTTGTTGCCCTGTAACTACCCACTGGCTTTAATGGTTTCCTGCTGATGACGTATAGTCCCCAGCCGGGTCATAAACCCGGCCCACGGGTACTACCCGCATCCGGCCTGTTACTAATGGGTTGGTTTAATATCATTTAAAGCTTATGGGCTTCGAATGAACAGCATCCGCATACATGTGTGCGACCCACGGCCCGTCACGACCGACACAGGGTTAGACAGAATCATAATCTTATTATGATTAGGATTTACCCGAAAGTGAAGGATATACACTCACCATAATTAGAAGATAACAATCAAACTAATTATGGCACTTATCCTTTGCTTGGGGCCGAAGCATCGGTGACAACCCATTAGGGTTTCACCGCCTATATAAGGACCCCTAATTTAACACCCCAAATTACATTGCGCAGCGAAAATACACATTTGGGTGCTAAACACAAACATTGTTACATAAGACATTTTGAACAAACTCAAAATGATACATTTGAAATATAAAAGGATTTAAATTAACCACTGTCTAAAACTTTCAATCCCAAGTAAAACAATTTTAGAGATATCAGAGTTACATTTAGGTCCCCCAAAGACTTTATAAAATCCACAAACACTTTACCAAAGTACTCGACCGTACAGTATTATTTTTATGACAAAAGGGAAAGAAATCTGTTTTAGACCAATCACCACAAAAGCAATCCGCAATCCTTCTCCAGCAAGCTCCGCAATTCATCAACTTCAATACCTGAAATACATGCTTAAAATCATCAACACAACGGTTGAGCGAGTCTATAGGTTTTCCAAATCAACATTTGAACACAAGAGAAAAATCAATCAAGATCATTTAATAGAATTGTGCGCATACAATCTATTAGTCAAGAAGTCTGGCATATAGCAATAGCTATCGAATTGTATTAAGCTCATGACACCGACCCCTTAACTTAGTCACCCAAGCCTAAAGCCGGCATGACTAGATGAAATTTCAGTGCCCCTACTAGGGTATCATTTGCAAAAATACCAATTCTCATTCTCGTAAAATTATCCTTCCCAGCGGGTTACTCAGCGTAAAGCCCTGGTCTCGGATAGGGTCGTCAGCCCAATAGTACTATTATTAGAATAAGCGGCTATTCCCAAATCACAACATCAAGTCAGAAGATAGTTAACGGCTCATGAATTTAGGGTCTTTTGCAAATTAGGTACTTATACAATTCAAACAACAAAGGAAACAAAGGCAACATTCGGGTCCAAACAATCAATCATGACTTGTGTTCATTTTACTTTCAAATAGCATGTATCCCCCTCGCGGGTTTTAAAATCATTCAAAACAATTACAAAAGCGAGGCTATAGACTCACCTGGAGCAATAGCAGTAGTAAGACGATCTTCGACGATAGTTGATGCCCGATAAACGCAAAAACCGCAACCTATCAAATAAGACGTGTTCATTAATAATAAACTCGAGTAAAATCCATACTTAGTAACATCAAACTCAAAATTATAAAATCACACCCAACCTAAAATGAAAACAATTCAAGTGACCTTTTACTTCATTCTATGTGCTTACTATTAGTTAATTCTTTCGATAAAAAAAAAAAAAAAATCTGCCGGTACACACCAAATGTACGGGCTCGTTTACCCCACATAAACACATCAAATGCTTATGGTACTAATCAGAAACCTCACTTACTATATATAGAAAGACCTGTTAAAAGCCCATCAAAAGATTTTACTTTTAAAGTTCCCTGCCCGACACATCTTTGAACTACAAAAACTGGACAGTTTTACGTCACCGACTCGTACAATCATTTTGACCATTCTAAACAATCCCGTTTACAAATCCGAAACTTGAGTATGAAAATAGACTCACAACCCTAAGCTTAGAACCAAACATCAGTCCTTGACCATTTTTACAACTCATTCTATAGTCCCCGAGATTCGATCCAAATATCGACAACAATTTCGGATTGTGTCGATACTCGTCTCCCGGTACACGAATAATTAAAACATCATAACTTCGCGCTCGTTTGGAGCTAGAAGCTCTATCTTATATCAAATCGAAGCTAAAATAATTATCTACAACTTCATCTTATTAGTCTGTTCATTTTCAAACAGTAAGTTAGCCAAAAATAGCCTTAAACCTACTGATCTAAATTGCCTCTTTAAAAACCATACTAAATCAATTTTTCATCCAATTTTAATAAATCCCATGCTACTAATATCACCCTAATATCATTACTAACATATCATCTAACCCATAACACCCTTGAATGATCATACAAAAATTTACCCACTCAAAATTTCTAATGTAGAGATTTTACTAGTTGAAAAAGTTCGTTTTCTCGGTATCTTCTCGAATTGATTTCCGGTTCAAAGTGCGACTCAATTGTTCTTGGTGGAAATGAAAATGGTTTGGTTATCTATTACTAAGTAAAATGAAAATGTAAATTGTGATAAGTAAAAGGAATGCTGAAAGGAATGCTAAAAGGAATGCTAATTGGAATGTTGATTGAAATGCTGATTGGAATGTTGATTGGAATGCTGATTGGAATGTTGATTGGAATGCTGATTGGAATGTTGATTGGAATGCTGATTGGAATGTTGATTGGAATGCTAATAGGAATGCTAATTGGAATGTTGATTGGAATGTTGATTGGAATGCTGATTGGAATGCTGATTGGAATGCTAATAGGAATGCGAAAGGAATGCTGATTGGAATGTTGATTGGAATGCTGATTGGAATGTTGATTGGAATGCTGATTGGAATGTTGATTGGAATGCTGATTGGAATGTAAAACCCTTTTCCAATCAAGGTGATTGGAATACGTGATTGGAAAGGGGTTTACCCTTTCCGATCTAACTTTTTGATCCGAAAATTAAGCAAAAGCAATAAGCTATGGTTAATAAGCTCAAACTAAAACTTGCACGAATCTAAATCGAAATTGACTTAATAAGCATGAATAACAACTTATCAAACTTAAAAATAAGCAAACTTTCAAATCAAACTTTTAAAAAGACGAACTTTTTAAGAAAACTTTAGATCAAATAAGCATTAAGATGAAAACAAATCAAGGACGAACATGAATCAAAGAGAAGCAAAGTAAGAAAGGGAGAAGAAGATGATTAAAGATAAGAACTTGATTAAAAGAAAAGATTCCAAAATAAAAAGACTTACTTGAATTGAAGTGCATAGCATGAAATTAAATTGCAAGAAATTAAATGACAAGAAATGAAAATGGTGGAAGTGTGGCTTGTCAAGCCACCAACAACTTGAAAATGAACTAAGCCTAATCTATATATAGGGGTGATTAGGGAGGAGCTTAGGAAGCTTCCTCCCTCTTTCCTCTTTTCCTTATTTGCACACTTAAGTCCTTTTCTTCTTAATTGTTTGTTAATCTTGGACTTAATGACTTTGTCTCGGGATTTCTTTGAACTCGTCTTGAATTTTCTTCATAAATAAGACTCGAGTTCTTCGGCTTTTAGTAAACTTCCGTCTTTTGACTTTTTCTTCGATAAATCTTCAGAATTGGTCTTGGACTTCCGTTCTTTTTCCACTCTTGATCTTTCGACTTCATCTTTCGTCTTTTTCTTCGATAAAAGCCCGTGAATGCCGTGTTTTCTCCACTTTTCACCTTTTCGTCCTAAATCACAACAAAAACACAAACCACGCATAATTCCGACATAAATGACATAAAATACACGTTCTGGCTCGGTTATTATTGTAATTAAGTGGTAAAAAGGATGGGTGTTTTCACACCTATCAATTTCCAACATGCAACAATGAAAATATGTATATAATAATACTAACAACAAGTATATAACAAGAAAATGGATCAAACCTTCATGGATCATCATCAAATTTTGGAAGTTCTTGTATGTGGTAAATTTTTACATCAAAATGATCCTTGTTAAATTCTAGAGATGGGTCTTGATTTGTTTTAGCTTAGATCAAGCTAAAAATTGAATGAAAAATGATTTAAGATGGGCTAGGGGGTGACGGTTTAAGCTAGAGGGAGAGAAGAGAGATAAATTTTTATTTTTGTATGTGTTTTTAGTTAGTGGGAAGTTAGGTGGGAGTTTATATATGGTGGGGGGACTAGTTTTGCCAATTTGTGATAGTTTTGGTCCAAAATGCAATTAAATAATTGCAAGGGTGGAAAATGTAAATTGTCAATTTTGAAAATATTTACGAGGCTCGGGTTTCGTAAAAATACTTTTCAAAAGTTAAAACGCACTCAAAATATGATGATAATATGATCCCGGTTCGACTTAACACGAACTTAAACATCGAGACAACAAATGATAAAACATAAAATCTCGGGCATCCGTCGATATCGTGGTCACTAATAATCCTCGCTATTAGTAAAAAGATAAAAATAAGACCTCCAACGTCGGTTTTAAATAAAACCATCAATCGTCATTCCATTCAACTCATCAAAAATTTCAAAATTATTCGTAAAAATAATATTAAATAAATGACCTCAGGTTTGGGTTGTCACATCCTACCCTCCTAAAAGAGAGCGACGTCCCGGCGCTCGGCCCCTCTTATATTCACATTCCGTACCTCCAGAACAAAAGAGAATCATTTTCCTTAAAGAAATCCTCATGCTTCCTTCATGGATTCAAATCCATCCCTAGAGTTCTTGTATCTTCATAATATAATTCTCATTATTCGTCCTCATAAGAAGTCTTCATAGTTCTTTCTTTAAAAAGCAACTTATCTTAAAGTTGAATTCCTTCCTTGTCGTTCTCAAAAAAAATTTCACCCGTCATTACGACACCTTAAGCATAACCATGTTTCCCAATTTCAAACTCCATTGATTTTCTTCGATTGCCAACATAACCCTTCTGACCATTCCTTGTTACTTATAGATAATCTTTAACCCATACAATCTTATCAATAATGCCAATATCACTTTTAGTTCAGTCATTCAATTCCACCTACATTTCTGTAATACACTGAAAACCTAATCTTACGTCCATAACTCACTATCTTTACCCTTCACAAATTGAAGTTCTCTATGTACCATCAAACAGTACAACCTCATTACTAGCATGACAATCATTGTCATATAAAAATTCCAACAATTTCTAAGTCAATCACACACGCACAAGTATACCGTTCAATGTTTGAATCGTCCTTTCACTTTGTCCATCAATCTCTGTATAACACACAATACTCAACTCAACTTTCACCTTTACCCAGACCAAATCATATCGATTACTTGACTTGTGAGATTCCTTCATCACTAAGTCTCACTCTCTCAACTTAGATATGTTAGGAGTGCTCAATATACCATACTTAACTTGGCGTTACAACAAAATCCTTTCCATAAGTTCGATAAAATGTTGAAATCACTTATCTTGACCTCCTTCTCAAATCAAACCACTAACTTAAAATCTCATATCCTTGCTATCAAGCCCACACTTCTTGTCATTACCAAAACTCAAATCTTAAAAGATTTTCCCCTTTTTATCCCTGATAAGTGCATTAGCTACCACATTCGCCTTTCCCGGATGGTAGCGAATCTAGTAGTCATAATCACTCACAGTCATAACCACCAACATACTCAAGTACTCAAAACATATATCTGGTAATCCTCTAGTCATTTCCTTTATCATCCCAAGAAATTAATTACGGAGAGACTTCTATGATCCTTTATCACTACACACTTGATTTCATACAAGTAATATTCCTACAATCTCAAGGCAAACACCACAACTACATAACCCTTATGAGACGCATCACAGCAAACTACAAACTATAATTACTTCAAATCCTTTTAACAATGACAACATCGGTGCAGAACACCACCTACCCTTCAGTGTTCAGAATATAGCTTCCTCATCTGATAAGAATCAGATCTCGAAACTTAAAAATTTAGATGTATAAGTGGGACTCACACACCCAATTCTTCTTAGTTAGCTTAATCAATGGTTCAACAATCAGTGAAAACCTTTCGATAAACCTCCGATTATTCCCAGCTTAAACTAAGGAATTAACAGATTTCCGTCGGCGTCGTTGGTACCGACCAATCCTTAACCGTTTCAATCTTGGCAAGATCTTCACGAATACCTTTGTTGTCAAACAACTGCCTTAGAAAACGCAAATATTTCAACCAATATTCGCACATAGGAAACTTTACATACAGTTTCTCTTTTTCCAACCATCCCAAAAATCATCCTCATATGCTACTCATGTTCCTCCTTTCCTCTTGGATTAGAATAGAATATCTTCAATAGATATAATGACTAACTCATCCTAGCACATCTTACACCCAAGATTCACCCAATCCATTAATACAACAGACGCGTTCGTCCATTCCAAAAACATCACTTGCTACTTAAAGTACCCACACCAAGTACGAAAAACAACTATAGGAATATCTTCCTTCCTAACTCTCAGTTAATGATAACCAGGACTCAAAGCGATCTTTGAGTACACACTGGATCCAGACAAGTTGCAAGGATCAAACGAATCATCAATCCTCGGTAATGGATACCGATTCTTGGCGGTCAACTTGTTAACTCTCGATAATCAATACACATCCGAAACAATCCATCTTTCTTGACAACAACACAGGTGATTATCATTGAAACGAAACTTAATATAATACATCTCTTATCCATCACTTCTCACAGTTGACCGAATAACTCATTCCACTCTGACGGTGCCAAATGATAAGGCATACAAATACTACTCAACCGAACGCAGCAACACTGTACAAAGAAACGCAGAAGCACTACACCTATCGTTTACAACACTCAATCGATACGAACTCCACTTCATGAGGCGGCATCAACTCTGCAAAACTTCAGGAAAACTTCATAATACTCTCGAATCATTAACAGATCTCCAAACTGCTCCTTAACTAACCTATCACTAATTACCTGAGCTAGGAATACATCATATCCCTCTTCTGCATACTTCCTTGTTTCTAAACAAGACATACTTCCTAGATGGAAAGTTCACTCATCACCTCTCATAGTCAACACTCAGCTTTGCAACAAAATCTAAGCCAGCAGCTATCAATCTATAATGAAGATTAGTCCAATCTCAAGCATCAGTACTTCGCACCACTAACCACTTCATACCAATAATCCACATCCAAAGATTCCAACTCTATGAGCATCAAGTCGATACTAAACACCTACTTTCCTAAATTCAAGGAACACACTCTCAGTGTAAAACTAACAGTAGCAACCTTTCCATCGGTTAACTCCACATCATAGCTAATTGTCAATCTTATTGACACTCCGTTGATAAAACAACTGAATCTTTATAGTTCTACAGTTTTCTACCCGGTCTAAAATCCAATAACATCTGACATAAAGAATCTCAAGTAAGAATATACCATTTACAACATTCAGACCTTAAGGTTTGTTAGCATCATTCAAATGTAAGCTGGAGCGGCAGCATTCCTATCTTGTCAATTTCCGTTTCTTGGACCATTCCTTTGCTTGTATTCTTTCTCGCCACGGCTAAATCATATCACTACTCCATGGGTACTAATTACAATGACTAATCCTCTTGTTTTGCACTTAGCAGCTTTATGACCAGGTTTTCCTAACTTTAGTCGCATTTGTGAAAAATTTACCTACATGGTACAGAGTACAACAACCACTCTTGAAATTTATTTTGTTACTTCCAGCCAACGTGGCAACACGAATTTCCATCATTCCTTCCATGGTTTAAATACTGATTTCGGTTCTGTCTTCGGTTATTGTTAGTATTGTAATCCTTACAATTCTAACCTTGGTTCGGGTTAGACTGAGCAGATTCCCATATTCTCTTATTGTTTTCAACAATACTATCTTTCCTATCTTGCACTTTCACATTCATTAAATCATGCGCCATTTGAACAGCTTCATCGAAAGATTTAGGTCTTAAAGAAATAACCTCACCCTTGATATTACTAGACAATCCTCTAATGTACTGCTTCGTTGTTTTACGGCCGTTCACAAAAGTATCATGGTATAGCAAATATAGCTTAGAAAATTTCCTAGTAAGCAGTAATAACATCGTTCCTTAGCACTAATTATCTCAATTTGGGTTCCAACTGTCCCAGTTCCTTCCTAGGACAAAACCTAGCAGTCAATAGTCCTTTCATCACGGTCCATGCCTTACTATTAGTCACAACCAATCCTAAAGTAGTCACTTGGTATTCCATCATCTTAGTGTACCATCCTGAAGTATATAGCAGCAGCAAATTTCACCTTATTAATTTCTGAACACCCAAAAATCCCAAAGTACTCTCTATCTTATCAATCCAACTATGCAATTCTAATGCACCACTAATACCACAAAACTGCGCAGAACCACACTTCTGAAAAATAACATAAGTACATTCTCTTGAACTTGTAGAATAGCAGCAATACTATCATCTGGATCAGCAACACCCTCATCATTGTTAGCAGCATCGTCATTATTTTTAGCAGCATCATCATTATTCTCAGCAGCATCATCATTATTCTCAGCAACAACTATTGCAGCACCATTATCTCCAACACAATTAACCCCAACATCTTTTAATTCCTGGCAGCACGATCAGCTCCAAATGCTCTAGCAAAAACTTGTTCGATCATAGTGTTCACGGTAGCAGTCGTTAGCTTTGGCAACATATTTCAAGAAACTTAGTCACGTAGCGATCTACTAATGACAGAAATATGATTCCCCTACTCCTTCTTCCATCATCACGGAAGAAAGAAACATGATATGTATACATATCAAGATAAAAGAAGAATTCTTTATCAGGATATCTCATGGATACTACATGCACGAACAACATAACTACAATGGTTCATCAACCAAAACTCAAAAGAGTTAGTAAAGGCACATCATAGATCATGAGGGTAATTTAGATTGCGTTGAGGATTCAACAAGATAGTGGCAATGTCTGTCACTACAATCATCTACCGAACAAACTTAAAGGATAATAAGTTCCATCACAATGCTACGACACAAGGGTTTAAATAAGTCCGATCACAAAAGAAAATAAGATACAAAGAAATCCATTACGTGATTAGTTCTTTAGACAGCAGCTCCTCATCCTTCTTAACATTGTTGTCAGCTACATCACACTCGTCTATTTCCCTTTTCACACCTCAAGGTCAAATCCATAACCTGATGGCAGCTCATTCTCAAAATCCAAATATTCACTCATACACGGCAGATCAATCACCAGGCAAATCTCAGTACGACCTTCAACATTCCTAAGCTTCCAAGCTCTACTCAGAATCAATCTCACCTGAGGCTCCACTCACTCATCCTTTCGAAACTTACCTACTTCTTTTTAAACCTTTCAATTCAAGCATACAAATGCATCACAATCGACCCAAGACTAGCAATCTCATCCATCTTCCACATCAACCCTCTAATCACACCAATTTCAACCACATATCTATCATACATCAACTAATCAAACTTCCTTATACCCGATATAAGTCGCAAGAAATCAGTTGTAAAATCGTTCATCACCTGGTCTACTGTCCTAGACCCTCGGCAGTACATAAGGTCATTATTTAAAATTATATACATATGCATTACATAAAGAAAATTACGATAACAAGTACTCAACGTACTTTCAACAACATCAATACATCATAAATACATCATCATATATCATCATAGTATTTACTTAATAAATACATTAAAAATCAATTCAATTTTAAGGGATACATCACTATAAAACAATACAAAACAAATAATCTTACCGGAGGCTTGCGGAGAAGTTGCGTTACTTTTGTAAAATATTTTCAACACCAAAGTTATAGTTTAGGACATTTTTCAAAAATCGACCTAATTTGCTATAACTAAAAAGCTCTGATTACCAATCTTTAACACCCCCAAATTACATTGCGCAGCGGAAATACACATTTGGGTGCTAACCACAAACATTGTTACATACGACATTTTGAACAAACTCAAAATGATACATTTGAAATATAAAAGGATTTAAATTAACCACTGTCTAAAACTTTCAATCCCAAGTAAAAATATTTTAGAGATATCAGAGTTACATTTAGGTCCCCCAAAGACTTTATAAAATCCACAAACACTTTACCAAAGTACTCGACCGTACAATATTATTTTTATGACAAAAGAGAAAGAAATCTGTTTTAGACCAATCACCACAAAAGCAATCCGCAATCCTTCTCCAGCAACCTCCGCAATTCATCAACTTCAATACCTGAAATACATGCTTAAAATCATCAACACAACGGTTGATCAAGTCTATAGGTTTTCCAAATCAACATTTGAACACAAGAGAAAAATCAATCAAGATCATTTAATAGAATTGTGCGCATACAATCTATTAGTCAAGAAGTCTGGCATATAGCAATAGCTATCGAATTGTATTAAGCTCATGACACCGACCCCTTAACTTAGTCACCCACGCCTAAAGTCGACACGACTAGATGAAATTTCAGTGCCCCTACTAGGGTATCATTTGCAAAAATACCAATTTTCATTCTCGTAAAATTATCCTTCCCAGCGGGTTACTCAGCGTAAAGCCATGGTCTCGGATAGGGTCGTCAGCCCAATAGTACTATTATTAGAATAAGCGGCTATTACCAACTCACAACATCAAGTCAGAAGATAGTTAACGGCTCATGAATTTAGGGTCTTTTGCAAATTAGGTACTTATACAATTCAAACAACACAGGAAACAAAGGCAACATTCGGGTCCAAACAATCAATCATGACTTGTGTTCATTTTACTTTCAAATAGCATGTATCCCCCTCGCGGGTTTTAAAATCATTCAAAACAATTACAAAAGTGAGGCTATAGACTCACCTGGAGCAATAGCAGTAGTAAGACGATCTTCGACGATAGTTGATGCCCGATAAAAACAAAAACCGCAACCTATCAAATAAGACACGTTCATCAATAATAAACTCGAGTAAAATCCATACTTAGTAACATCAAACTCAAAATTATAAAATCACACCCAACCCAAAATGAAAACAATTCAAGTGACCTTTTACTTCAATCTATGTGCTTACAATTAGTTAATTCTATCGGGTAAAAAAAAATTAAAAAAATCTGCCGGTACATACCAAATGTACGGGCTCGTTTACCCCACTTAAACACATCAAATGCTTATGGTACTAATCAGAGACCTCACTTACCATATATAGAAAGACCTGTTAAAAGCCCATCAAAAGATTTTACTTTTAAAATTCCCTGCCCGACACATCTTTGAACTACAAAAACCGGACAGTTTTACGTCACCGACTCGTACAATCATTTTGACCATTCTAAACAATCCCGTTTACAAATCCGAAACTTGAGTTTGAAAATAGACTCACAACTCTAAGCTTAGAACCAAACATCAGTCCTTGACCATTTTTACAACTCATTCTATAGTCCCCGAGATTCGATCCAAATATCGACAACAATTTTGGATTGTGTCGATACTCGTCTCCCGGTACACGAATAATCAAAACATCATAACTTCGCGCTCGTTTGGAGCTAGAAGCTCTATCTTATATCAAATCGAAGCTAAATAGAATTCTCTATAACCTCATCTTATTAGTTTGTTCATTTTCAAACAGTAAGTTAGCCAAAAATAACCTTAAACCTACTGATCTAAATTGCCTCTTTAAAAACCATACTAAATCAATTTTTCATCCAATTTTAATCAATCCGATGCTACTAATATCACCCTAATATCATTACTAACATATCATCTAACCCATAACACCCTTGAATGATCATACAAAAATTTACCCACTCAAAATTTCCAACATGCAACAATGAAAATATGTATATAATAATACTAACAACAAGTATATAACAAGAAAATGAATCAAACCTTCATGGATCATCATCAAATTTTGGAAGTGTTAATGCAAGTAATGCCTAAAAGCATTATTAGTGTTAACTAATCTTTCTTAGTTTTGATCACAACAAACCATACAACACATTTAGTGTAGAAACACAAAATGAATTATTTAACTAACACTATCATCAAGGTAATAATCATATCACTAACCTTTCTTAATCATACTTAGTGATCATCAAAATGATTATCCTTAAAACTCACTTTTGCTAATAAGACAAAAGACTTTTTAATAAACTTTCTTTTTTAGAAATTTTTTTATTAAAATGGAAAATGAAAATTTGAAAATGGCATATTCCAAATGCTGTTAGAATATCCTTTGAAGGGTTCAAATACCTCAGATATTCCCACCCCACTAAAAGACAAAAAACGGAGCGGAGTCTAGTGGCGGTACCTTAAGTACCTACGCGGTACCTTAGCGATATGGTACCGCGGGGTGAGATAAGGTACCGCGCACAGTAGCCGTTATAGATCCGTTGTAACTTTGTCTCCTTTAAATAGTGGGTCAAATCTCATTTTCCAGCAAGCCTCTTGGACGTTTTTCTCAGCCCTTTTTTCTATTTTCTATAGCATAATCATTAGTAAACGATCACTTAATTTGTTAAGGATGTTTACATATGATTATCCTCTTGATCCCCTCCTTTACCATGTCCAATGAGAAGATCACTCACTCACTAGTGTAGTGATAAAGATGAATTTATGAGCTAGTCATATTCATCATGATACCGTTGTGTTTTAGGTCAATCCAATGTATTTATGAATACTTGGACTAGTTGTGTTCATCCAAGTTATTTGTGAATACTTGGATTTGTTGTGTACATCCATTGCATATGTGTTTGCTTGGATTTGTGTTGTGTAAATCCAAGCTACATGTGTGTACTTGGATAAGTCTAGTTGAGTTGTAATAGATTTGATTAGGAGTTCTCACTAAACTATAAAGTGATGTGGTTGTGTCTTGTGAGTTCTCACTAAACTTTAAAGTGATTAGTAGTTGTGTTGTGTGAAGTTCTCACTTAGCTTCAAAGTAAAGAGTCGTGAAGATTGGTTCTAGCTTTTGATTAGAACTCGACATCTAGCCTTGTGTCATAAAATGGTGAAGTAGGCAACGTCGTGAAGATTGGTTCTACCTTAAGATTAGAACTCGACATCTAGCCTTGTGTCGTTAAATTGTGAAGTAGGCAACGTCGTGTAGATTGGTCCTAGCTAAAGATTAGGTCTCGACATTTAGCTTAGTGTCGGAAAATAATGTAAGCAACGATGTAAGGTTTTCTTCGCCTAGAAGGGAGCTTGTGGATATAGTGGAAATCTCGAGTAGGTGTACTCGAGGAGTGGAGTAGAAACGAGGATAGAGCCTCGTTGTCGAACCACTATAAATCTTGGTGTCTTTCCACTAGGTTGTCTCCTTCCTTGCTCTTTACTTATTTCATTATCATTATACTTGCTTATTATTCTTGCTAGTGCATTTCAATTGAACCTAATCATTATGAAACTTAGCTTTAAGTAAAAGATAGTTTTGATACAAACCAAATTGAAAGAAATTTTAATTTGGTCACCAATAGAAGAGAAACTATTCAACCCCCCTTCTAGTTTCTACAATTGGTATCAGAGCGATGGTCACTCAAGATCTTTGAAGTATATTGTACTTTAAAACTTGGATCGATCCATTGTCTCCTCAAATTAGAAGGTCTAGTTGTACTAAAGTTTCTCTTTGGTCAAAACTATGTTTTCTTTGAAAAATAGGTCTTTTAATTGATAACATTGCACCCCACTTAAGATTAGTAGCCTTTATGCATTTTAGATATACTCTTGAAATGTATCTACTAGTTTGCATCTTGCTTTGTGTAGGTACTCATAAAGATCAATCACTTAATTGGTTGTGGATTGAGTTACTTGCACTTGTAGAAAAATCATTTTCATTGATCTTTAACATCTTTGAATGATGATACCTAGATGATTGAGAATGATACTAGTCCTTGAAGACTTAGTACTCATCATAGTCATTGATTGGGCATAGCACTTATTCCTTCATGGATTGCTCTTTGTGGCTAAGGTACGCTTTCGTTCTTCCACACGCCCTTTGATCATTCTTTTGATCATTGCTTGACTATGTGCTTGTTCTCGGCATCCTTGCCTTGACATTTATTTGTGGTTTGTGCTTCTTTTCTTTATCCTCTCAAACCTTCATTGCTTGGATACTTGACTCACTATGGTGATGTAGAGTGAGTTAGTAGAAGCTTAAAGTATCAAGCATGATTTCTATGGTTTGCACCCATACGGTTAGTAGGCCCTTTGTGGGAGAGAAAGTGAATTAATACCTTGCTCATATTTTGGTCTAGACTAAGACTATTATTGAAAGTGATCTTAGTCTATACTTGAATAATTGCTTTGTGCTTATTCATTACCAAAGCCGTTTAACGTTTCGCCGGAAAGGCACGTCTTAAACCACTATATATGACACAAGCTCCTCGTTACCACTATTTGAAGATTGTCATTAATCCCTTGAGCATTGATCCTAGTCTTGATTCACTTCCCTTGATTTCTCTCCATTTAGTCGTTTTGCTACGAGTAGTCGTTTGTCCGTTTCGGTTCTTTTCGATCTTGATTTAACTCGTAATCCTTCGTTAAGGCATATTGCTTAGTGTTATGATGATCCAATGATATTCTAAAAGGCTCATGATTTAATTTCAAGTATTTTAGAAAAACTGGATTTTCAAAATTTGGCATTTTTCATAGATAGAAACCTGCCTCTGCAGGCGGTTCCTTATCTCCGCGGCTCAAACCCGCGGTTCCTTATCGATAAGGTACCGCGGGCAGTAAATTTTGTCAGAGCGCCAGTTTGTGTTTTTTATTCTTTTTCAAACCAAACTCTCTCTCTCCCAAAAACACACAGCCGACGGGTTTTACCTTTTCCACCATTGTTGAAGCTTCCAAAACCTTCAATCACTCAAATTAATTGATTCCAAGTTGTGGGTTTCACTCATCCTTCATCTAACATCAATTAATTGTAAGTATTTTCTTTCAATTTCATCTATTTTATTCTAGGGTTCATCCTTTCATAATTGGGGATTTTTAAAATTGAAATTGAATTAAAACCTTAATAGGAATGTGGGTTGACATAGTTATTTCACTATGATTCCTTAGGTTCATATTCATTAAGATTTCACTAAAACCCACTTGTAGAACAAATCTGAAATTAAGCTAAATGATTTTGGTTAAAGGATGGATTTGAGATGAACCCATGAACAAGTAGGTAATGACATTGTTAATTCTTACCTAAAAACCTTGTTTTGACAAACCAATGTTCTAATCCATTGTTGATCTAACATAGATCATGTGTTCTTGGTCAATGATGGAATAGACACATTGTGAACATGAAAATGATATGGATTCAATCCTATGTTTATCAAGAAATTGATATAACACATTTTCATTTTTCGTTTTCCTTTTTATTTTTTCATATGAGTGATTGGAGAAATGTTGTTTTGTGTTTAGGTACTTAATCATGCCTTCTCAATATCAAAAAGATCATCAATTCACTAAAATTTATATGCCCGACATCTCCCAAACCTATGCTTCTCCCCAACTTCAAAACGCGTTTCCATCCCTTTCCACTCGTTGTTTCCATGAGGGTAGAGTCGTTGACAAGGAAATAACGGGTTATGTCTATATCCTTTCTATGTTTGAGCTTTCGGGGTTTGATTGCTTGCTCAACATAGAAGAATATATTTACCCCTTGTTCCTTCTTGAATTCTCTAGCACCTACTCCATGATTGAATACAATGGAGAAATCTTCATTCGTTTCGTATTGAATGATCAGTTAATTCAATACTCTCTTGAAGACTTTGGTCAAATTCTCGGTGTGCCTTATGAAGGCACTTGTCGTTTTACGGATAAATGGAGACTTGATGCTCTCTCGGAATCCTTCGATAAACCTCCAAATGACCACACCGAAATTGATCTAGAGTTCATTCTTGAAATCGTCTCGAAAGAGCATGATGGTAACGTTGTGAGAAGCCTTCATTCAAATGTACGAAATATGAATCAATATGAAGTGCTCTCTAGCGACCTTAAGGATTTTATGGTTCAATGGGCCAATATCCTTAGGGAGAATGTCTTTTGTCTTGGTGGAAACCGAGATCATATCCCGGCGTGTATGGTGCATATGTTGAGTTGCATCTTTACATCCACCAAGTACAACTTGGCATTCTATATCGCTCGACGAATCAATTATGCCCTTTCGAAGCCCAAGACAAACCTTCCCTATGCTATGCTTCTAACTCGCCTTTTCAAAAGGGTTGCTCATGATTTTCCTCACCTTGATCTTTCTCGCTTCTACCCGGTTCATCGGGTTATGTTGCCCATTCAAGAGGCATATGCTAGAAAGACAAGAAGTGATCGAGGATCGAGAAAATCTGTTCATCAAGAGATGGATGATGAGGACATGGACATGCCAACAAGTGATGGTGATGGCATAGGTACTAGTTCTCATTTCCACTCTTCGAGTAATTCCCATCCATCCTCAAACCCATTCAAGGATGAATTTGAAGACTTAGCTCCTCCTCCTCATCATTCTAGTGAAGTACCGGAAGATCTCAATATGGAGCATCTTTACCGCGAAAACCTTAGAACTCGAGGGGAATTGCACGAACACCGGGTTGAATCAAGAAAAGGTTTCAAGTTCTTGGGAAATATGATCAAGGGATTGGGGAAGAAGAGAAGGTGAAAGCATTGAAGTTTTTCAAAGAATACATGTTGGTAAACATGTATTGTTGAACAATTTTTATTTTATCTTGGATATGTATTAACTTGTGATTGCATGTTAGAATTATCTTTTATCTTGATCCTTATTGTTAATTATGCCTTCATGTTTGTGTTTTACATAGCTTTGTGCATGCCATATGATAGTTAGCTTATTAAATTATGATCTGTGGTTAACTTTGGCTTGTGAAACCTTTGGGAAAAATCTGGGTTTATCAAAAACTGGAATGGGAAATTTTTGAAAACCTTCTGGTCGCGGTTCCATATCGACCCGCGGTTCCTTATCGATAAGGTACCGCCGGTCCTAGATAAGGAACCGCCGGCCACTATGCACGACAACATCTTTGCTTTACACTGTTTTCTTAATTTTGTGTAAACCTTGCATGATTTTCAGTAATAAACTGCACATTTCCTAAACTAGGGTATCTAAATTCATTATTCACTTAAAATGATTTTAACCCATTACTAGTTTGGATCATCCCCTCACCCATTTAAACCCACCTTGTTTGCCATGTTCTTTACACATCAAACATACTTCCTTAAACCTTAAACCACCCTAATCAACCATGGTGTGTACCAAAACCTCAAACACTTCCAAGACCTCCACCCCAAGAAAAACACTCAAAATAAGGGTTAAGGTAGCTAAGCCTAACTCTTCACCTTTCCACACACCTAAGAATGAGAATGCTCCTATCCTCATTTCTTCATCACCTTCCCCACCTCTTGCACCATGCAAGACCGCCTCCACTCATGGTACTAACCACTCCATTGGTTCTACCTCCTCTTTATTCAATTCTAGAATGAATGAGCTGTTGATCCCAAACTTAGATCGATTAGCTTTGTGTATACGAGATTAGATCAAGTATAGCACGTAGAGAAACCTTTGTATATGCTTTGTGAATCTAAGTGTTATGCGGAATTTAACACTTAAGCAAGAACACAAGATGTAAACAAAACTTTCACTTTGATTATGAATGTCGAACTTGCTTACAATGAAAGATGTTTACGAATGAAAACTTATATAAAACTTGATATTGAACATTAACCTAAAGGCCTTCTTTTATAGATTAAGAAGCCTTGTACAATAAGCTACGTATCAACTATTCTAGGTAAAGATAAACATAGAAAATACATTGTCGTTTCTATCCTTACTAGAAGTATTCTAGAATATAATAAACGTGTAGCTTATATCTTCCATCAGTGCTTGTCTTCAATATGTCAACGCTTGACTTTAACCTGTCAACGCTTGAGCTGTCAGCGCTTGCTTTGTTCCTGTCAACGCTTGTTTTGTTCTTGTCAGCGCTCAAGTGATCTGGCCTTAATTTATTCCCAACAATCCTCCCCTAAACTTGATATCCACTCTTATGATCAAGTTTCTAAATAAGCATTAAGAACTTGGAGGAGTCTGACAAACCTTCTCATATTGGTAATGAATAAATCTGATCAAATTCTTTGCCACATCACTTGAATAATCTATCTCCAGCTGGGTGTCCTTCATCTTTTCCAAAACAGCCTTGGATATGAAATACTAAGCATCCACAAGTAGATACTCAGCAAACTTTGTAGAACTCAAATGGTATACACCAGCAGCTGAATATAACCTCCATTGAAGACCACTGAGGTTATCTTCAAGATCCTTCCATATTTCCGGATCTTCCTCATTTGTCCCACACATTCTTTTAAATGTGGTCCAAAGTTTTATTCCATTAGCTGAAGTTGGTGCTTCAGCCTCATACTTGGTCTCTAGTAACCTCCAAAGATCCACCAAGTCTTCTCTATCACAACTTGCAAATAAAGATATGAGAGTGGTAAAAGTGTGTACATCCTTGCCAAATCTGCCAATCTTCCAGAATCCACATTCATCCTCATCATAACTCACAATTGGATTCCTGGAATTTAATGGTAACACCTGCACCATATCTGAAGCTTCTAATGGGGAGAGCTTGAGGCTCTTTCTAATAACTGCTTCACTTGGATATAGTGGATTCATATCTTTTGGAAACTCAAGTTTAAATCCCTTCTTCACTGGTCTGGGAATCATCATAGCTTTCTTGATTTCCATTTATTCTGCAAGTTGCTCCTTTCTTTCATCTGAAAGAAGTCTAAGAGTGTTTGCTTCCTGCACTCTCACCCAAATAGGATAAGCCCTATGTTCCAACTCATCAAATGTCAAAGCCTTCAACTTCTGATGTGTCCATCCAACTCCATGACATCTGAGCAACATAAAGTAGAGCTCTCTTCTATCCCTTTTCAATTCTGAGAGAATATTGCTTGCCTTGTGCTTCAAAATCACCTTACAATCCTTCTGAACTCTAAGAAGAAGCTCCAAACCCCATATTTGATCTGAAATGGTCAAGTCTGGATTATCCATACAGCTTTCTTCCCAAGAATTGTACATTTGAACCACCTCTGGCATGTCAAAGTCAACCTGTAATTTTAAGTCTCTCAACTTTTCCCTAGCAAGCTCATCACCATACTCAAGCCTTTCTGGTTCTATAATCATCACACTTGAGTCTGAGCTAGCTCCATCACTTTCTTCTTCAGAAATCACAACAAATGGTGACTTTTCCTTTTCACCTTGTTCCATCATTTGTTCAGCCAATCTTCTATCAAATTCAACTTGGGCTGCATCCTTTGGAACAATTTCTTCTACCAATTTACCCTTACCCTTATCTGATGGTGCAATGGTTGGTAAGGTAGATGGTAATACCTGAGTAGAAACTTCCTTGATGATAGATGATGACTGGAATACATCACCTTCATGTGCAGGTCTGTCAACGCCCAAATTTCCTCTATCAGCGCCCAAAATACTTCTATCAGCGTCCAAATTTGTCTTGTCAACGCTCAAATATTTTCCCTCAGCGCCTTGTGTAACCTCTCTAAACATAGCTGTAAATGATAAATTTAGATTGGTTGGAGAGATTAAGGACGTATCAAAACCTGTTTGTTCCTTCAAGGTTGTAAGGGCTTCAGCAACATCCATTGATTGACCATCTTGACTGCCCTTATCACTCAGATTTCTTTGATCTTCCTCCCCTTTGGAAGACTCCTCCATACCCCTCCTAGCATGATCACTCTCCAAAACAACAATCATCTCCCTCAACTGCTTGAGTTCAAGGCCTTGTGAGCTGACAATTTGTACTAAGTCTGCATTTTGCTTTTACAAGCTAATGCAGACTGCTGTCAATTCCAAAAGAGTCATTGGTTCCAGTCTGCCCTCTTCTGAAATGGGGATTTGACCTCCCAAGTCAGGTTCATTGGCCAAGGATGAGGACTTAATTATGGTAGGACTGCCTTGGCCAACATCTAAGCCAGAACCAATAGTCCCAGCCTCATCCAGGTCACCAGCCACACTTGTGGTGGTGGTTCTCTCTGCTTCATGGCTAGGACCACCAGAGGAGAACACTCCAGTAGTCCTTTGGCATTTCAACAACCTATATTCAGGTGGTGTGGAAGATGGTGTGGAAGAATAAGTAGATGTGGGTTGGTTAAGGGGTGTTTGGGATTGTGAAGGTTGTGTGTCAGCGTTGGAAATGGGCACATCAACGCCAACATTTGATGTGTCAGCGTCAAAGGGTTCTTGGTCAATTTGCATTTGTTCAGGTGAGGGTAAAGGTTCAGGAATGGGTTCAAGTTGTGGTGGAGGGTCAATTTGAGGTTGGGGGTCTGGTTGGGGTTGTGCTGCTGCAATAACAGCAAGCATGGCTGGGGTTAAAGGTAAGTCTCTAAGAGGTGGTGAATTCATCTTTGTAAAAATAGCTTTCTTTTGTTCAGGGATCTTATAAAAATCATTGGGATCCCTTGAACAGTAACCTTGAGCATCAAAAATCATTTGCAGAAAACGGGGATAAGCTAAAGTCATTTTTGTCCCCTTGTTTTTATACATCCCTTCAAAAATCATTTTAGAATAGTTATATTTTTGCCCTGTTGCAATGCACACAATAGCACTTGTAATGGATCTATTGATCTCATTGTGTGCAGTACATTTGGGACTCAAACATTGAAGGAGGATGTGGATGAGGTACTTCCAGGCTGGGGGAAATTCCTGCTTATGATACGTATTAAGAGTACCTGCATCAGGAAAAGGATATCCCAAAGCCCTAAGCCCTTGTTCTATTTCATTTATGGGAAGGATGGCTATACCATCAGCATCATCAAGATGCAAGGCCTGGCGTACCAAGGCCTCAGTAACCACCCAAGACCTCCCATGAACAATAGAAGTTAATGTGGTCACTCCATTAACTATTGAGGAACTGACAGTGTTCCAAAGCTGCTTAATGTGTGTGACTGGAATGAGTGGTGCATGAGAAAGAGCATACCTTAATGGGGATGCGTTCAAATACGCCACCATTTGTGTGTATTGAGGAAACAAATCATTATCAGCAACAAGATAAGCAATCATGTTGTGTTGAGACTTGAACCCCAATTCCAATTCTGCTGAGTTAAACTTTGGTGCCATTGATGAAAGCTGTTAATTAGAAGTGTAGAAGATGAAGTTGATAAGAGAAAAGTGTTAGACAAGAATTATAGATACCCTGTTTAAAAATAGGAGCCAAATTTATAGGAGATAAAGAATGCATGTGATTGGCCCAAAAATAGGCAAAGATTTTCAAAAACTAATCATGAAAATATTGAAAAAGTTATAAGTTATCTCATGCATTTAATGAAAGTAACAACTCCTAAAATTATGGCTTGAAAATATGTCAAAAAGTAACAACTGGGTAGGTCCCATTGAGTGTCAACGGTAAAAAATAACCTATCAACGCCCAACGGCTATAATCTTGTCAACGTTCGCCTAAAGCCATGTCAGCGTCCAATTTGGTCACAACAACGCTTGGAAAAATCTTGTCAGCGTCCAAAAATAAAATTGTTTTAAAAAGTGAAAAATGACCTTAACAAGTAATTTATCCTAGAGAAGATAACCAAAAGCTGATAATTATTATAGGGCGGCAAGCACTGTCCAGTTATGCACACTTGCATAAGTAAGATAGACATAACAGTCCTCTAATGTCCCTTGCTAACCAAAATTCTTAACAACCAAGTTACCTTATAAAATCCTTGTTACTCCCAGGTAAATCCCATATCAAAATCATTCCCAAGTCTCCCAACAGACCACAACCAATTCTAGGCCAAAAATGTCTTGGCAGCATGCAAAGTTGATATACTATGCATGCTACAGTGCCTCATGGTTTAGTAAAACTAACCCATACTCACCTGTGGAAACAATCTAGAATTGTGATAAGAGTATCATATGGATACCCAAAAATCCTAAAGGTTCCTAAAACCTCCCCTTAAACTATGATACAAAAAGTTTGCTAAAATCATGCATGAACATAAAAAATTTATGTCAAGATAGGAATGAAACATTCCAACCATCATCCATAAATAAAAACTTGTCCAAATGCTACACCATTGATCCATAAGCAACTCTGTATCTAATGGTATACTGCTAACACCATCTGCACATTTAGATTAAAAACCACAAAACTAACATTGTTGCTGACAACGCCCCGATAACACATAATAGCGTTGAAGGAAGCTTTGTCAGCGTTAGACAATTATATTGCTGACAATGTTGCAAAAACACTTATCAGTGTTCAAACAACCTTTGTCAGTGTTAGAAAAATATAGTGGAAAATCTAAATCATCAATAAGACCAATAATAATGCATCATCCTGTACATACTTTTACAAAAAGAATCCAAAACACATATTAAGTGAGATTAACCATTCCAATACTTGTTACCAAGTATTGAAATCTTCCAGTATCAAAAGGTTTAGTTAATAAATCTGACACATTTTCCTCAGTGTCAACCCTATCTGGTTGTATTAAACCTTTCTCAAAGCAATCTCTTATAAAATGGTGTCTAATTTCTATGTGTTTAGTTTTAGAATGATGTACAGGATTCTTAATGATGCATAAAGTACTATTATTGTCAACAAATATCTTAGTATGCATGAAATTATATCCATAGTCCAACAGCTGGTTCTGAATCCACAACACTTGACCACAACATGCTGCTGCAGCCACATACTCTGCTTCAGTTGTAGAGTTAGCCACCACTGTTTGTTTCTTGCATTGCCAAGATATTAATCTGCTTCCAAGAAACTGACATCCACCAGTTGTGGATTTCCTATCAAACTTATCACCTCCATAATCACTATCTGAATATGCAATCAGCTCCAATGGTGAATCCTTTGGGTACCACAAACCAAGACTGGGAAAGCATCTTAGGTACCTAAAGATCCTCTTTACAGCATAAAGGTGACATTCTTTGGGAGTCACTTGATGGCGTGCACAAGCACACACAGCAAACATGATATCAGGTCTGGAAGCAGTAAGATACATCAAGGATCCAATCATGGATCTATAATGCCTGACATCAACATCTTTCCCATCTCCAATCTTTCCCCAAGGGTGTTCTCTATCCATAGGAGTAGTAGCCCTCTTTTCATGTGGAGAAAAGCCAAACTTCTTCAAGATCTCAGCAACATATTTGTCCTGGGAGATGAAGATACCATCCTCTTTCTGCTGAACTTGTAAACCAAGAAAGAAGTTCATCTCCCCCATAGCACTCATCTTGAATTTGTCTGTCATAAGCTTGGAGAAATCCTCACTCATCTTTGGATCAGTAGACCCAAAATGATATCATCAACATAGACCTGCACAAGCAACACATCTTTGCCTTTCTTCTTTGTAAATAGTGTCTGATCTATGGTGCCCCTCTTGAATCCATTGTCCACCAAATAGGTAGACAGAGTACCATACCATGCTCTAGGGGCTTGATGAAGGCCATACATAGCCTTTTTGACTCTATACACTTTATCTGGATGCTCTGGATCCTCAAAACCAGGAGGTTGCATGACATATACTTCTTCAACAATGGTGCCATACAAAAAAGCACTCTTGACATCCATTTGATAGACTGTGAAGCCCATGCATGAAGCATAGGCTAGAAAAATTCTAATAGCTTCAATCCTTGCAACTGGTGCAAAGACCTCCTCATAGTCTATCCCCTCCTCTTGTGTATAACCTTGAGCCACTAACCTTGCCTTGTTTCTGACCACAATACCTCTTTCATCTCTTTTGTTCCTGAGAACCCATCTTGTCCCTATAGGTCTGACATATCTAGGACAATCAACCAGCTCCCAAACATCCTGAATTGCAAATTGGTGAAGCTCATCCTGCATTGCTTCCACCCAACTTGGTTCTTTGAGAGCATCAAATATCTTCTTGGGTTCTTCTTGTGACAGAAAACATGCAAACAAACATGCTTGCACAAGAGGGGTATCAACCTTCTTGTGTATATTGGCAATAAACCCACCAAGTCCTTGATGAGATCTTCTTGTCTGAACTGGAGTCATAATATCACCAATGATCTGAGATGTGGGGTGATTCTTCATTGTGGAAGTGAGAACTCCTCCTTCAAAAAGTCTGGTGTCCTCAACTTCACGCTCCATGTTGCCAATATCTTCTTCATCAGACTCTCTTTGATCAACAGGAATCTCTTCATAAACATTGGAAGGTCCTCCTTGTTCAAAAGTGGAAGAGAAAAGATGTGCAAAGGTGTTGTCAACGTCTGAACCGTGTTCGTCAGCGCTTGGGCTAACAACGCTTGAACTGTTGTTGTCAACGTCTGAGCCATCAACGTCTGAATTGGTCTTGTCAGCGCTAGATTTGCCTTTGTCAGCGCCTGAAGAACCATGCATGTTTGTATCTGGTGGTATTTGGAGACCACCATTATCTTGTCCAGCAGCAGCAGCAGCAGCGAAAGCATCTGTCCAAATGGGAATTGTGACATATTCAAATGTAGGAGATGCCTTTTCTGCTTGTGATCCAACCTTCTCATTAACCTGAGTACCGGAAACATTAACAACTTGTTCCTCCACAACATTTGAAGTTACCTTCACAATGTCTGGATTAGTGACAGGCATATAATTTAAAGTTCTAGATAAGGGTTCAAAATCAAACAACCAATTTGGACCACTCTCAGGATCACTAGGTTTATTCTCTAAGAACCTAACATGTACTCTCTCAACTATACGTTTGTCCTCCTTAAGATAAACCCTATAACCCTTGCTCTGCACTGAATACCCCATGAAGTAACCTTCATCACCTTTTGCACTAAATTTCCCTAAGGCATCACTAGTGTCTAAAACTACTACATGACAACCAAAAGGTCTGAGAAAACCAATATTAGGTTTTCTACCCCAAAGTAACTCATAAGGTGTTTTGTTCTGAATTTTGTTAACCAATGCTCTATTCTGCACATAGCATGCTGTATTAACAGCCTCAGCCCAAAAGGCTATAGGAAAGTGAGCATCAGCCAACATTGTTCTGGCTGCTTCAATTAGGGTTCTATTTTTCCTTTCAGCAACCCCATTTTGTTGTGGGGTTCTAGCAATACTGAATTGCCTAGTAATTCCTTTCCTGGCACAAAAATCATCTAGCTTCTTGTTCCTAAATTCTCCACCATTATCACTCCTAAGCATCTTAACCTCATTGCCAGACCTTTTCTCAATTGAGTGATAAAATCAATAAGAACATCAGCTGTGTCACTCTTCAAAAAGTCATCTGTGATAACAAAGCAATATGACTTACCATTCAAACTTTCTATATTTGTTGGACCAAATAGGTCCATGTGAAGCATATGAAGAGGTCTGGAACTAGTATGCACCTGTTTGGACTTGAATGAGACCTTGTGCTGCTTGCCTTTAAGACATGCAACACAAGAGTGGTCATTGTGGAAGGCCTTCTCAGGCAAACCATCAACTAAACCAAGCCTCACAAGTTTATTTATATTTTTAAAATTTATGTGCCCTAGTCTCCTGTGCCACAAATTACTTTCATCTACTTAGGCCTTAGCATAAAAACAAGACATATTTGTATTCACTTTAATCCCATTTAAATCCACATTATATATGTCCTTATGCCTAGGTGTTCTATACTCAATATATTTCTCATCAGGGATCTTAAAATCCTTGCTTAACACCAAACACTCATTATCTGTGAAAAGAACCTTATTTTTGTTATCACAAACTTGTGATACACTAAACAGATTATAATCAAGTTCTTTTACCAGGAAGACGTTTTCAAAACGCAGATTATTGGTGAGAAGGGTTCCTTTGCCTGTAATGGTGCCATATCCCCCTCCAAAGTATACCTTGTCACCATCTTTAATAGGAGTGAAGTTCGTCAGATAGTCTTCCTTCCCTGTCATGTGCCTTGAGCATCCACTATCCCAATATCCATAGTCATTGATCTGTCTTTGAATGCCCTGCACATAAAGAAAACAAATTAGTTTTCTTTGGGAACCCAAGTCTCAGAAGACTTGGATTCATCTGGTTGTTCAATAAGAACAGACTTAGTTCTCACAACAACCCCATTCTCATCCTTTTTAGGATGAAAAACCCAGTTAACCCCAATAGGTTTTGTAATGACCTTTGAAATGTAATTAAATCTATTGCAAGTCATTGAAATTACATTATTGTTAGGGTTTTGATCTTTCTTGGGTCTCCATGTTAAGCTTGAAGAAGCTTTTGACCCCTTACCTTGTGGCTGCAAATATTTAGGTCTGGTCACGTTTCTGTCAGCGTTGGATTTTGTCCTATCAACGCTGAAATTACCCTTGTCAGCGTTGAACCTAGGGTTTGCTACAGGAACCCATTGCCTATTTGACCAGGTGTTTGTCTTTTGAAAAGGTCTTTGTCCATGAGTGTTAGACCTTCTAGAGAAGAATGGGGCAGGTCTAATCACTTGTGGACTTTGCTGCATACAAGGTTTGGGTCTGAAAACGTTTGACTTCCTAACAACGTTGACTTTCTTCCTATCAGCGCTGAAATTGTTCCTATCAGCGCTGGCTTTGGAAGCGTTGACACACTTGTATGCCAAATGTGAAAAGCTACCACAAGTATAACAGGCTTTCTTAGACACAACCTTAGGTCTAGTAGAGAAGAAACCTGTTCCATGATTGCTAACTTGGCTCTTGGGTGACCTATTATTTCTATACATCTCTGCATATTTAATGGTAGGTCTTCTAACAGTGTTGGAGCCTAGGTCAACAGCTTTACCAGTAACTGGGTGAGTAACCTTAATGGGTGGTGATTCATTGGGACTTTCACATAGCAAACCCACTTTAACAAATAAGGTAGGGTTAGCTTTCTTCCACTCATTTAGGTCAGTCAGTTTTTGTTGATACTCTTCCACTGGAGTGGCAACTCTTGGTGGAGGAATGAATTCCTCTTCTTGGCATTCTGGTATACCAGTCCAAGATAAATCCTTTCTAAGGACACCATAGAAGTCACCAGCTGGTGGTGGAACCAGAGAGTAATCATTCATCCCAATCCCAGTCATGTCCTTAGGATCCCTTTGTTTAGCTACACAGTCTCCTAGGGTTTGGGTGGCTCTATCAAATCTTTGAATTTTGAGGTCAACATTATCTTTATTCTTAATGGCCTCATCTAACTTAGCCTGTAAGTCTCTATTGACCTTTGTCATGATATTTCTAATATCCATACTACCCTCTAGCTCATGTTTTAAGATATTGATCTTATCTTTTAAATCAAATTCCATTTTCTTGTATTCAGAAACGGTTTTCTCAGTTTCAGTAAGAGCTAGTTGGTAATTAGACAATTTACACCTTTCAGTGCTCATATCATCTTTTAGTTTTAACACCTCTTTGTTAAGTCTATCAGTGTTTAACCTACAACCTTTGCTACAAAAAGCATCATCATATACCTCATTATCAGATGAAGAGGAGGAGTGTGCCATGAGAGCATATTCAACATGCTCTTCTTCTTTAATATCAGCAACTAAAGCTTTGTCCTCTTCAGCATTTTTAGCCAGATAGCTCCAATCCCATCCAGTACCATCAATTCCTTGAACTGCAACCATGGCTTTGGAATCTTGAGCTTTAACAACCTGACTTGAGGGTTTACCAGCATCAGATCTTCTAGGAGATCTGCATTCCCTCATGAAGTGCCCCATACGATGACAGTTGTAGCATTCAACTTTGGATTTATCAAATCCAGCTGTGTCTTTAGCATTGAAGGTCATCTTCTTCTTGAACCTTCTATTCCACCTATTTGCTCTTATACTAGCAAGAGCCATGTTCCACTTGATGTCCATCTCTTCCAAGTGCTCATCACTTATCTGCTCAAGGTCCTCATATGTAATCACTGAACCATTGGGCAAAGAAGCAATGTAAGCACACACAGTATCCAAATCCAAACCAGCAGGTTTAACTCTTGGGGAGTCATTCATGAATGTGTCAGCGTCTGAAAAGGAGACGTTGACAGGACTTGTTCCAGCGCTAACAAATATCCAGTAACTGGATGCATAAAAGAGTCCTTCTGATTGAATTGACCTTCACTATGAAAGAAGAAGGCCATGTTGCTGGTGCTAGGTTTGCTTCCATGTGCTGAAAGAGTTTCATCTTCCAATTGTCTTAGTTTGTTGTAGATGTCATCAAACGAGGAGCTCTTGTAAGTATTATTGGCAAGAATAGATCTTGTCTCAATCTTCCATGCCTCACCAAGACTTTTAAGAAAGGTAGCATTGGTGTCAACATCACCAACTTGTGTCCCCATGAAGGACAATTTGCTTGTGATGTCAAGCAATCTGCTTCTCACACTACTCAGTTTCTCATTGGGTTGAGCTTTGAAGACAACATAGTCATGCAGAAGTTGCTTTTTCTTTTCTTCCTTAGTGTCTGCATTGCCACCATATGCAACTTCAAGTGCTTCTCAAAGATCTTTAGCAGATTCACAGCCTCTATATTTGTGCTGGTTTTCTTGTCCCAAAGAAACTTTCAGAATATTTAGGGCTTTCATGTCAACCCTTTTCTTTGCAATATCTTCAGCACCTACAGCTCTACCATCTACAGGTTTTTCTCTCTTATCTTCATCAGGACATCCTTCAACAGCTGATCTTTGAGTAATGGCATCCTGAATCTTTTGAGCCTTATTGAATGAGTTTCCATATTCAATAATCTCCCAGAGTGTGTAATCATAGATCCCCAGATATTGTTCAAAGTTGAACTTCCATAAGTCAAAGTTGGTTGCATCAAGCATGGGAATCCTGATGTTTGGTAAGGGTGAATTGGAGGTGGTTATTGCTTCAGACATGATGTTGTTAGGGTTTTGGTGTTCTTAGGGTTTCTGAGAAAATTAGGATTTTGGTGTTCGTGTATCGTTCTGGTGTTCTTCAAAGATCAAAAGTTCCTCAACAAGCTCTGATACCACTTGTTGATCCCAAACTTAGATCGATTAGCTTTGTGTATACGAGATTAGATCAAGTATAGCACGTAGAGAAACCTTTGTATATGCTTTGTGAATCTAAGTGTTATGCGGAATTTAACACTTAAGCAAGAACACAAGATGTAAACAAAACTTTCACTTTGATTATGAATGTCGAACTTGCTTACAATGAAAGATGTTTACGAATGAAAACTTATATAAAACTTGATATTGAACATTAACCTAAAGGCCTTCTTTTATAGATTAAGAAGCCTTGTACAATAAGCTACGTATCAACTATTCTAGGTAAAGATAAACATAGAAAATACATTGTCGTTTCTATCCTTACTAGAAGTATTCTAGAATATAATAAACGTGTAGCTTATATCTTCTATCAGTGCTTGTCTTCAATGTGTCAACGCTTGACTTTAACCTGTCAACGCTTGAGCTGTCAGCGCTTGCTTTGTTCCTGTCAACGCTTGTTTTGTTCTTGTCAGCGCTCAAGTGATCTGGCCTTAATTTATTCCCAACATGAGCTTTCTTCACCCTTCACTCCAAGTGCACCCTTGGAAGTGACCACACAACCTCAACCAATCTAAAGCATTCCTTTTGGGAATGACTTTGATGACTCTTTGGTGACTTCACCATTTACCCCTCACAACTCACCAATTTCACCAACCTTGGAGAATTTTCCTCCACACTCACCCATTTCCCCTTTGGGGAACATGCCTCCACTTTCACCCACATCACCCTTGGAGAACATGCCTCCTCCACCTCCACCCAACTCAAACATCCCAATTTTGGGTGTCCCACTTTCCCTCCTCTTGGGTGATCCTTACTTTAGGTTTCAACAAACTCATGGTCCTAGATGTCCATGTTGTCTCTATAACCACTTCCTCATCCAAAACCTAAGGATGGATATGTATGGACTACATAGGGGTTTGCAAGATTTCTTGCTTACTTTGTTCTCCATGCCTCCTCCTAGGAGATGAATGATGGAGTTGTCTTAATAAGAGTTTTCAACAAAACCAAGCCTAAGAAAACTACTTATCTAGATTTTATGATAAGCTAGCTATGTATTAGTTAGTTTTATTTATCTTTGTACTTGTTTCCTCATTAATGAATGTTTCTTGTTGTTGTGTTATGGATTTAGCTTTGTGTGATTCTATCCTTTTGTGCACACTAATCAACTTTAATTTGAAATTAAAATTGAACCTAAATCTATCACAACCCCTAAACTTGACTAAAATTAGTTCAAAATGATATCTAAATTATTTTGTCATCCTTTGTCAAGACATTCTTTGTGAATGTGTTGCTTTATGCAACCCTAGCATATTTTGGTTCTAATAAAGGTAAAATTCCAAGATTTGCAACTTTTTGAATAAGTCTTAGTTTTTCCCAAAACCCAGGAAAAACATTGTTTAAAGTCCACTGGACGCGGTTCCTTAAGGACCCGCGGTTCCTTAAGGACCCGCGGTTCCTTAGTGATATGGAACCGTCGGCTCATATAAGGTACCGCGGCCAGAAAGTGACTTTTGACGAATTTTTGGTCAAAACCTTTAAACCTTATTCCCAGTCAAGATTCCTTGTTTACTCAAAATTGACTAAACATTCCTTGACAATACACATTTTGTATTCAAATTCTTACCTTGATTACATTTTACTTATACCCCAACCTTGAGACTTCATTCTCACACCTTCCCAACCTTGAGAATTCATTCTCACATAACCTTGAGATATCATTATCACACACTCACAATGCCTAACTCCTACATTCCTAACCTTGACATTTCTTTGTCACAACCCCACTCACCCAAAGCTTCCTCATCCAAGCTTTCAAAGAAACCGAAAATCTCGATTCGACCAGTTTGGGTTAAGAAGAATGAACCATCTTCGTCCAAACCACCCAAAAACCCTACCTTCTCTCCAATCAAGTATTGGAATGAGACTTATACCATAAACCCCATCACCGGAGCAAAAGAAAATGTTCCACCACCACCACAATCCTTCAATACCCCCCAACTCAATGACCTTTCCACCTTCCTAAACCTCACAAGGCATTGTGAAAACATTCCCAAACCCCTTACCCCACCACCACCAAACCCTAAGTTTGATGCCATACCCCCATCAAACGATTTTGTGTTTCATCATGGATCCTCATGTGATTGTTGCCGATTTCAACAAATTGAACTTGCTCATGTGTATGTTAAATTTTCTTGAATTCCTCCTCACTCGACCTCCTATTCAAGTTTTTGTTCCGGTGGACAAAACTTCGAATGATGCATCGTCGTCTTTTTAGTTTTATTTTATTTTTAGCAATCTTGGAAAATATCACTATTAGACTAGCTTATGCTTAGTGGTTTATTTTCCATATTTATTGCTTTTAGATACTCATACTATGTGTATGACTATCTTCTTTGTTGTATTATTTTTTTTTGTAACTTTTGTGTTATTTGTGTGCTATCTAATTAGTTCTATTTTTGAGTTGATCTTGGTTAAATTTTTACAATTGCTTATGGGTGATTCCATCAATTCTAAAGCTTTAACCCATTGACAAGCTTATCATCTTCATTTTATTGAAGTTTGATTTTGTCAATTACCTCTTTGGACATACTTAGCAAAATACTTGCTTCTAATTTGAGATTTCTTCTCTTTCTCCCTCTCAAGTTACTTAGTAGGTAGTGATCATATATACATTGGTGTTTCTTTCCTTTCTACTAACCTTTGTGTAGCATGTCACCTTAGCTCACAAACTTGGTGCCCCGAGCAAGGGGGAGCAACCACCAAGGGGGAGCTACTAGCAAAGTTCGATGCACTTCAAAGACTTATGCTAACCTTTTTGCTACTACAAAGGGGGAGAAATGATAGTGATAAACTAGTTAATAATTCCATAGTTTGTATTTATACGTAAATGAGTTTATCGTTTGTCGTAATCAAAAAGGGGGAGATTGTTAATGCAAGTAATGCCTAAAAACATTATTAGTGTTAACTAATCTTTCTTAGTTTTGATCACAACAAACCATACAACACATTTAGTGTAGAAACACAAAATGAATTATTTAACTAACACTATCATCAAGGTAATAATCATATCACTAACCTTTCTTAATCATACTTAGTGATCATCAAAATGATTATCCTTAAAACTCACTTTTGCTAATAAGACAAAAGACTTTTTAATAAACTTTCTTTTTTATAAAATGTTTTATTAAAATGGAAAATGAAAATTTGAAAATGGCATATTCCAAATGCTGTTAGAATATCCTTTGAAGGGTTCAAATACCTCAGATATTCCCACCCCACTAAAAGACAAAAAATGGAGCGGAGTCTAGTGGCGGTACCTTAAGTACCTACGCGGTACCTTAGCGATATGGTACCGCGGGGTGAGATAAGGTACCGCGCACAGTAGCCGTTATAGATCCGTTGTAACTTTGTCTCCTTTAAATAGTGGGTCAAATCTCATTTTCCAGCAAGCCTCTTGGACGTTTTTCTCAGCCCTTTTTTCTATTTTCTATAGCATAATCATTAGTAAATGATCACTTAATTTGTTAAGGATGTTTACATATGATTATCCTCTTGATCCCCTCCTTTATCATGTCCAATGAGAAGATCACTCACTCACTAGTGTAGTGATAAAGATGAATTTATGAGCTAGTCATATTCATCATGATACCTTTGTGTTTTAGGTCAATCCAATGTATTTATGAATACTTGGACTAGTTGTGTTCATCCAAGTTATTTGTGAATACTTGGATTTGTTGTGTACATCCATTGCATATGTGTTTGCTTGGATTTGTGTTGTGTAAATCCAAGCTACATGTGTGTACTTAGATAAGTCTAGTTGAGTTGTAATAGATTTGATTAGGAGTTCTCACTAAACTATAAAGTGATGTGGTTGTGTCTTGTGAGTTCTCACTAAACTTTAAAGTGATTAGTAGTTGTGTTGTGTGAAGTTTTCACTTAGCTTCAAAGTGAAGAGTCGTGAAGATTGGTTCTAGCTTTCGATTAGAACTCGACATCTAGCCTTGTGTCGTAAAATGGTGAAGTAGGCAACGTCGTGAAGATTGGTTCTACCTTAAGATTAGAACTCGACATCTAGCCTTGTGTCGTTAAATTGTGAAGTAGGCAACGTCGTGTAGATTGGTCCTAGCTAAAGATTAGGTCTCGACATTTAGCTTAGCGTCGGAAAATAATGTAAGCAACGATGTAAGGTTTTCTCCGCCGAGAAGGGAGCTTGTGGATATAGTGGAAATCTCGAGTAGGTGTACTCGAGGAGTGGAGTAGAAACGAGGATAGAGCCTCGTTGTCGAACCACTATAAATCTTGGTGTCTTTCCACTAGGTTGTCTCCTTCCTTGCTCTTTACTTATTTCATTATCATTATACTTGCTTATTATTCTTGCTAGTGCATTTCAATTGAACCTAATCATTATGCAACTTAGCTTTAAGTAAAAGATAGTTTTGATACAAACCAAATTGAAAGAAATTTTAATTTGGTCACCAATAGAAGAGAAACTATTCAACCCTCCCCTTCTAGTTTCTACAGGAAGTTCTTGCATGTGGTAAAATTTTACATCAAAATGATCCTTGTTAAATTCTAGAGATGGGTCTTGATTTGTTTTAGCTTAGATCAAGCTAAAAATTGAATGAAAAATGATTTAAGATGGGCTAGGGGGTGACGGTTTAAGCTAGAGGGAGAGAAGAGAGATAAATTTTTATTTTTGTATGTGTTTTTAGTTAATGGGATGTTAGGTGGGAGTATATATATGGTGGAGGAGGGACTAGTTTTGCTAATTTGTGATAGTTTTGGCCCAAAATGCAATTAAATAATTGTAAGGGTGGAAAATGTAAATTGTCAATTTTTAAGGTATTTACGAGGCTCGGGTTTCGTAAAAATACTTTTCAAAAGTTAAAACGCACTCAAAATATGATGATAATATGATCTCGGTTCGACTTAACATGAACTTAAAATAAAAATGTCAAAAATATAAACATCGAGACAACAAATGATAAAACATAAAATCTCGGGCATCCGTCGATATCGTGGTCACTAATAATCGTCGCTATTAGTAAAAAGATAAAAATAAGACCTCCAACGTCGGTTTTAAATAAAACCATCAATCGTCATTCCATTCAACTCATCAAAAATTTCAAAATTATTCGTAAAAATAATTTTATATAATATTAAATAAATGACCTCAGGTTTGGGTTGTCACACCCAAGGGTTCCACAAAGGTATTACATTCTACATACTCTAAACTCCCATCCGATTCTTAAACCCTAACCGGTTACTTACTCTCACGCCGGAGTCTAATCGTGGGATACATTCCCACGGTAAGCTTGACGCATGTTGTTTTAGTGTGAAGGATCCCAACAAGATATTTCACTTGGTATAGGAGCCGGAACCCAGCCAACCCGAATTAAGCCTAATTCGGGTCTAGCAAGGATCATCCAACTTTTGTATCAACAAGTTGGCGCCATCCGTGGGACCAATACACTAAGCTAGAGCAAATTTCATCTCAATCTCTTTCAATGACGAAAGGACATCTGCACGAAAACCCAGGAACACAAATCCTGTGAATCGGAAGTCCACACGGGACAAGATACTCATCCCCACTCAGTCCCCTAGCCACCAAACAGGCGGACCGAATAACCGAAGTGTTTTCTCCATGGATGGGATAGGCACGTCCGCCAATACCCCACCACCAACCTCAACCATGGACTACCCTGATCCAGGGAGTGCGCCTAAGGCCCCTAACAAGGAGCCGCGTAGGCCGTCAACTGAAGAAGAAGTGGAAGTCGAACCACTTAGTGAGGAAGACCTCGATCGTGTTCTCACGTAGAACTTTGAGAGGATCGTCCCAGGTATCGCGTCAAGGTTAAACCTAGGGAGGAACCTCCAATCTAGGCTCAACTTTGGCAGGGCCGTGTCCGGTACCTCTCCCCAGACTCAAAAGAAGAAGAGGGCACGACCCCAGGAACGAAACCTCTTTGAGGAAATCCCTCAACCTCGGAACGTGTTCGAACGCATAGGGGATCGTGTTATGCAGGAACTACTGCAGTCTCGTGAAGAAGGAGATAGATCCGACGACTCAGCCGAACGACCGGACTTGGAATTAACCAGAAACAATCGCCGCACAAGCATGTGGGATAGGGTGAATACCGGGAAGAAGGCTCCTAACTCTTCTCATAAGAACGATCCTCAGCCGAGAAGTGGGGCACCGCCCCTTCCCCCGGTCCCTCAGGAGAAGATTCGGATGACCATCCACCTAGGCGTACTCCTCCACTACCATCGGACGATGAGGGGTACTACGGTGGCTCCTACTATCGTGAGGTGGAAGGGGAATATCTCTCCCGCCCATGGTGTGACCCTAATCTCACCCGTCCATGGTGTTATCCCAGAGAAGATCCTTTTACTCTCCGTATACGGAATTACTCCGAGGATAAGAAGCGTCGCATGCCCGCGTGCGTCAAGACTTATGATGGGTCTGGTGATCCGGATGATCACCTAAAGATATTTGACACGCAGGCGAAAATCGAACGATGACCCATGCCTATATGGTGCCAGATGTTCAATTCAACCTTGATTGGAAATGCCCGTGATTAATATGAGGGACTCCCTCCCCGAAGCATTGATAGCTTCACTGAGCTGCGCACTGCGTTCAAAAACAATTATACTCAGCGAAAGAAGTATAATAGGGATCCGGTCTCACTGGCAACTGTCAAGCAACGGCCTAGAGAATCTACGAAGGCCTTCATAGAACGCTTCAACAACGAGTGCACGCGCACAAAGACGATGCCGGAACTCCTAAAAATTTCCGATTACATGCAGGGGGAGTTAAGTTCTTGATTTTGTGGCAATGGACTACTTTACACGCTGGATAGAGGCTAAAGCGGTCAAATCCATTACAGGCAAGCAAGTTAAAAAGTTTGGTTGGGAAAATATTGTGTGCCGCTTTGGCTTACCAGGAGAAATCATCTCGGATAACGGGAAACAATTTGCGGACAACCCATTCAAGGATTGGTGCGCGACATTGAACATCACGAGGCGCTTCGCATCCGTTAAGCACCCACAGACTAATGGTCTTGTGGAGCGGGCAAACAGAAGCTTAGGTGAAGGCATCAAGACACGCTTGGACGAGCGAAGTGCCAAATGGGTAGACGAGTTGCCGCATGTTCTATGGGCGCATAGGACTATGATCAAAACAGCCAATGAGGACACTCCATTCGCGCTGGTCTACGGGACCGAGGCTGTTATACCAGCAGAAAGTAGGATGCCAACCATCTGCACGACGGAGGTTAATGTCGTCACGAACGATGACCAACTCCGGATTAATCTGGATTTGCTGGAGGATAAAAGAGAAATAGCGGCCATCAATGAGGCTAAGTCCAAGGAACGGATGAAGGCTTATTACGATGCCAAGGTTAAAGGTGTTTCCTTTCGACCGGGGGATTTTGTTTATCGTGCAAACAAGGCAAGTCGCGCGGAGAATACAGGAAAGCTGGGACCCAAGTGGGAAGGGCCGTATGAGGTTACAGAAGCCTTAGGACGGGGCGCGTACAAGTTGCGTGACATGGATGGCCGTGACCTGAAACGCACATGGAATATCTGCAATCTTAAAAAATGCTATCTTTGAAAGGCTACGGCTTTCGCATGGACACTTCGCTACATAGTTGGCTTCAATGAAGATCCATGTATTCTCTTTTGTTTTGTTTATTTCTAGGTTCTATTTGTTTTTAGGATTTTCCATTCTTGTCAAAAAACAAAAATCGTAAACGTTCTAATCAAATGTCGTGGTGCCTAGCTGGCTCCACGGCTCGTTCTTGTGCAAATTATTGTCTTATAGATTTAGTTATTATTTCTGTTATGTGCTATCTCTTATTCATATGCATTCATTCAGAACCGTACATGTACTATTCGCCTCCACGCGGGGTAAGAGGATTAAGTGAACCTAATAATTCAACTTGTCACATAAGAGGGATGCAACCCCAGTGACGCGTATCATGTATGCTTACTAGACACCTTATTTACAAGACGTTGTAATAAGTTTCCATATGCCGCACTTACATAGTGCTTCGCATGGTAAAGATGCACGCCGCACGTCTAGTAAAACATAGACTTGGTTTTATTCTAGGTAAGACATGCACGTCATGCAGCACAGGTATTTCATATCTAAAGGAATATAAGCAAGTTTCCAACTATCAAAATTGCCGTGACTACCACGGACTCATAAATACTATTCTAAATGTTAAAATAATGTTAGAAAAGATAAAGTGCCGTGGACATCCACGGACGAATGTTTTGTTACAGACCAGATTATCCAGAAATTACACCAAATATGGAACGCCCTACAGGCGGGGGAGAAACTTACCTATCTCCCGCTGCTCTTCGGCTACTCGAGGCAATACCTCACCATGATCTTTCCATTCCAGAGCTCGAGCCGCGTTCACCTCCAGTACTTCACTTAATAGCTGTTCACCAACTACGATCCTGGTGACGTCTTCATAGACGGGAAGAGTGAGTTGGCTCGGGGAGGGAGTGAAGTGAGTCCGGGAGTGTCCCTCGTCCCGCGAGAAGGCACCAAGGCTGTAGAAACTAGAAGGGGGGGTTGAATAGTTTCTAGTTAGTTTTCAAAACATTTCGGCTTATTCCACTGTGTGCGGTTCCTTATGTGTACCCGCGGTTCTTTATCAATAAAGAATCGCCGGTCCATTTAGGGAACCGCCGACAGTGAACTTAACCTTTTGTTACATGTTAAACTTTGACAATCCTTTGTATCAAATTCTCGATCAAGCTTGACTAGATATGAGATGTGTTTGATTGAAAGATAAATACTACAATTAAGTAAACAAACAAACACATCAAATCAAGAGTACATTAAGCAATAGTCTAAACACTAAGCACACACGTACTAAGCATAAGCTTTTCTGCAACTAGGATGTTTAGACTAAGTGATGTACACTTGACCATAATCTAAACACGAAGCACACACGTACTAAGCCTTAGCTTTTCCGCAACTTAGATGTTTAGATTATGAGATGCACACAACACACAACATATAAATACATCTATAATAGTAAGGACATAAATGTAAAGGAAAGTACCGACACGATGATTTATAGTGGTTCGGTCACGAAGCTCCTATTCGCCCTACTCCACTCCTCGAGTACACCTTACTCAAGAGTTACTTCACTAGTCAACAAAACTCCTTTCAAGGCGGAGAAAACCATACACGTCGCTTACACATTTCTGACACTAAGCTAGATGTCGAGTCCTAATCTTAGGTAGGACCAATCTACACAACGTTGCCCACTTCACCATTTAACGACACAAGACTAGATGTCGAGTTCTAATCGAAAGGTAGAACCAATCTTCACAACGTTGCCTACTTCACCATTTTACGAAACAAGGCTAGATGTCGATTTCTAATCGAAAGGTAGAACCAATCTTCACGACTCTTCACTTTGAAGCTAAGTGAGAACTTCACTAGACACAACTACATCACTTTATAGTTTAGTGAGAACTCACAAGACACAACCACATCACTTTATAGTTTAGTGAGAACTCACAACTCTTACCTATTACAACTCAATAAAATACATATCCAAGTGTACACATGTAAATTAGATCTACACAACATAAATCCAAGTATACACATATACAATGGATTTACACAAGACTTAATCCAAGTATTCACAAATACAATGGATTAACACAACTAATCCAAGTATTCACAAATACATTGGATCTACACAATATTGATCCAAGTATACCCATATACATTGGATCTACACAAGATTGATCCAAGTATACACATATACATTGGATCTACACAAGACACAAATAAAAATGATGAACAAGGTGATCTTCATCAAGACTTCATCTTTAATCACATCACAAATGTGTGAGTGATCTTCTCTTTGAACTTAAGAGGATGAGGAGATTGAAGGAGAGAATCACATATTAAACAAGATTAATCTAAACTAACTAATCAAGGGTTTAAAGATGTTTTTGAAGAAACTATGCAAAAAGGGTTGAAAGAAAACATGGAAATGATCCACTATTTATAGGACAACATTGCAACGGTAAAAAACACTCGCGGTTCCTTATCTCTATCCATGGTACCTTATCAATAAGGAACCGCGGGTTCCTTTAAGGAACCTCCGCGTTAGAGTCCGTTCAAATTTGTCCTTTAGTGGGGATATGCCATCTGGGGTAGTTTAACCCTCAAAGGATATTCCTTTGGCATATGGAATATGCCAAGTTCAAATTAAAGAATATTCTTTGGAATATACCTTAGGGAATATTCTTTGAAATATTCCAAATTCAAAATTCCATTTTTCTTTTTAATAAAACCTTTTCTTAAAAATAAAGTTAATTAAAAATTACTTTGTCACTTTGTATAAAAGTAAGTTTTAAGAAAATATTAATCCTTGATTACTTAGTTAGGTTAATGACATGTTTGTACATACCTTGAGTGATTCATGCCGAATGCGATCTTGGAGGTGTCGAGAGAAGTATACAAATGTATTCTTGAGTGATTACGAGTACCTTAACATTTTACATAATGTATTGCGAATTATACGTTTGTCATCAACAAAACATAAAGAGATTATATCGACAAAGCATCGTAATGTTTGCACTAACAATCTCCCCCTTTTTGATGATGACAAACACGTAAACCACAACACATATTAAAATGCATAAGTTACTCGTTTACACTTACTTCTCCCCCTTTTGTCGAATCAAAAAGGTAGTCTTTATTTGTAGAAGAGGAGGATTGACTTCGAGAGAACATGCATCCAAAAATATAATCATCCATAGTGGTTGTCGTTTGAGAGGCGAGAATCCAAACCATAAACCCATCATACAAAAATATTGAGCTTGCGTCATCCTAGTGAAGTCTTCAATCACCATAGGTTAACCAACTTCAAGCATAATAATATGCTTATCTACGAGTGTCCAAAATGCATTACTTGCAAGATGTTCGATGAATGCAATTTGAGTGAGTCAGATCGCAAATGTAATGACTTGAACTCTTGCAAATGCTCCCCCTTGATATGAGCTCCCCCTTGCTTTAGGCACCAACAAAGCAAGAATAGTGACGAGCTACAAAAATGAGTTAGAAGTGTCCTACAAAACAAGGTTAGTAGACAAGAGCATATATAAAAAGAGATGTCACCCAAACGGGGATGATAAACAAGTCGTTTGCACAAACAATGACAAGTAAAGAAGTGTGCATGCGATGCTATCAATCCAAAAGCAAATCAAAGGAGAGGATCTTGACAAGATCAATTCACAATTGTTGGAATAGAGATAGAAAAGAAACATCCATACCAATTGTAATGATAATATGTCAAAGGGTAAGAAGCTTAGAATTTTTGGTATCACCAAAGAAAATTCAAGATTTAACCATCAACTCTAAAAAAAAAACAAGGAGAGGATTTTAAGGAAATTAATTCAAAATTGTTGGAGTAGAGGTAGAAAAGAAACATCCAAGAATTTGAAGATATCATCTCAAGGGGTTAAAAACTTAGAATTGATGGAATCACCCATACCAATTGTAAATTTTAACCGCAATAAACTTTTAAAAAGAGGAACAAAAATATCTCAACCTAGAGACATTTTTGACCAAAAAAAAATAAAGGAAAACCAAAAGCGGATAAATCGATGCTTTAAGAAAAATTCGGGATATAGGACATTATAGGAAAAATGCGTATGAATGTCGACAACAAATGGTGTTTAGCATACGATAAACTACATGCTCAAAGTTTCGTAGCTCTTCTCAATCATTATGGATGTTCAAAGAACAATTACATGATGAGGAAAGGGTAAGGCTCGACTCAACTTAGTTTAGAAAGACTAGAAGAAAGAGACTCGACTTAGAAGAGCATGATTAAAATGAATTGAGAGAGACTCAACAAAGAAGTTAAGGATAACTTCACGAAACTGGAGAAGAAACTCAAAAGAGAAGAAAAGAAGGAATCTTCAAGAAAACTCGTCAAAAGAGAAAAAGACCAAAACGAACAAAGGGACTCAATGGTCGCGGTTCGTTAAATAGGTCCGTGGTTCATTATCAATAATGAGACCCAAGGTTATTTGAGGAACCGTGGACATTGGGTGTCCAAAACCGATATCGACTCAAAGGAAAATCACTTGGTCAAACAGTTAACCATAAGATGCTAAATGGATTGAAGGTCAATGCTTCGGATATGACTTTTAACAATTGCAATTGCAAGTTAAAATTACTTGAATATTTCAAAAGAAATATTCAAGTTGTCAATCTTACTATGAGAGGAATTAGATATAAATCTAACCTTCCTTGACAACCGAGTGAGAAAATAAATAAGAAAAGAAAGATCACAAGAAAAACGAGATCCAAGACTCAAAGAAAAATCATGTTGAAAAACATGAAAGGAAATACAAGAGAATAAAGATCATACAAAGATGTACGAAAAAACAAGCCTAAAACTTAAGCATAATTTTAATCTTAGTTACACTAGAATCCTAAGATTTGCTTAAATTAGATGTCTTAGCAATAAGCAATCCACATGCTTAAATGAAAGACAAGGGTGGTGGCGGAATTTGGTGGGGTGAAAGGTGAAGTCACCAAAGGTTCAACAAAGTCACTCATAATAGGAATGCTTTGGATGGGTTGAGGTTGGGTAGTCACATCCAAGTGAGTAATTGGAGTGAAGGGTTAGCTCATTCATTCTAGATTGGAATGAAGAGGAGGTAGGACCATGAGAATGGTTGGTACCATGGGTTGAGGTAGTCTTGCATGGAGCAAGAGGTTGTGAGGGTGATGAAGAGATGATAATTGGAACAATCTCATTCGTGGGTGTGTGAAAGGGTGAAGAGTTAAGTTTGGGTAACTTAATCTTAATTTTGAGGTGCCTCTTTGAAGAGGAGGTTTTGGATGAATTGGAGGTTCTTGTAGAAACCATGGTAGTAATGGGTGGTTTAAGGGGTAAGGATGAATTGTTTGAGGTGTGAAGAACATGGCTAACAAGGAGGGTTCATTTTGCTCATACATGGAGTTGTATTTAGTACGTCTAAGAAATTTGATTATCCACCGTTAGTCAGTAATGTGGGTTGGCTTGGATTACTTAGTGTTGCCCGCCTAGGAGGGCAGCGCGCTTTGGGATGCGGAGGAGATATTATCGCCCAGTTCCCTAACCTAATGCGGCACCGAGTTCGGACCGCAGGGAACCCTAGCATGGGGGGGGGGGGGGGGGGCTTAGAATCCTTTTGCCGCCGCAAGGCCGGCTAATCGTACGCAGCAGGCTCGAAGACCCCTGGTTCTGGAAGGCACATGAGTCCGAACGCTAAGTTGAATGTGCGACCGACACTAGGTAGGTACCTGTGTAGGTGAGGCGTCGGTCGGTCCTAGAAACGGCGGCAGCGGCGCGAGGAGTTAACGACCGAACGTGCTGCAACCTAGGGATCACCAGGCAGCTCTTTCGCTCTATAGGGATCGGGGGGGGGGGGGGGCATAGCACAATTCTTCTTGGAGGAGGGTTGGTTTGCCCGGGTGACTGATCCTGCCATAATGTACTCCTACCTATACTGATATGGAGCCGCGGTTCAGAAAACTTCTCAAATTTAGGAGTGATCAAAGGTTTGAAACAAAGATTCCATAGGGTGTTGGAACAATTGGGAAGTTTCAGAAAACCCAAATTTGAGAGCTTCTGCTCGCGGTTCTTTATCTCCACCGGCGGTTCCATATTGATATGGAGCCGCGGTCTATTTAAAGAACCGCCTACAGAGGCTTGGTTAAGGTGGTGAAGGAGGATTTTCCAATTTCAGCAAATCCTAATGTTCTAGTCTAACTTATCGTAAAGTCATGCTTAAGGGCAATAAAAACTACAACACACACAAAGGAAAGACACAAAGGTTCAATTAGCACGTAAGAAGAAAGCTAAGAAAAACCTAATGACTACAAAAGAAAAAGACTCCTAATGACATACAAAGTTCATCAAAGTAAACTATCATTAGTCATATATAGGAAGAACCATTTAATCATTTTAGAGAATGAGTACGAGACTATCATTAGAGGTGCTCAATTAAGGCTAAACACGACCGGTTTTACGAGTTAACAATAACCCAACTTCCCACATGGAAGTAATTCAACCGTTAGGTCAAATTAAGATTCTAGTGCATAAATTCTCTAGTAGTCATTCTCAAGTTAGACAAAATGTAATTCCAACATTTGCCTAATAAAGTTTAGCAAGGATGAAACTTGCATGGCGACACAATGCATGACCTAATGAGGGTTAAGAATGCACCATTGCATATCTTGTCAAACAAGTCTAGTTAAGGTTATTTACCTTAATAGAACTTGAGGCCAATAACTTTGAAGTGTATAAACAAAGTTTACACAAACCAAAGGAACACTCTTGATTGGTCTTTCGAAAATGACACATTTATAAATTGCATAGAAATGTAAATTACTTGAGTATTTCGGATGAAACATCCAAGTTATCAAACCGACTCTATTGTGCATTATAAGTAATTATTAAACAAAATATGTCTAAAAATTTGAACAAGTAGATTCAATATAACACCATCAACACAAGTGTGAGTTATGATCCAATGTATATTATTAATAAACCACATTCATGTCTACACTAAAAAACATGTCAATTAGATTTAATAATGATACCAATCATAGTTTGAATAATGCATTGATATTTAATCGAAATCTTCTTGATTCCCACAAACACTCCATTAATAGAAAATAGCTAAGATTTTCAAAGGATGTTTCATGTTTTATAGTGAGACATTAATCTACTTGAACTAATAACACAATGATCGAGTAAGACGACCCATGTCATAAGATTTGACAAGCTCCCAAAGCTTTCAAACCTAAAAGTGTTAAAGAACATGCCGAGGTGTACAAGATGTTTATGTAACATTTGTAAACCAAGAGATGTTAATCCTATATGCAATGCACACATAAATAGACAACTAAGTAACACTACTACCAATAGTAATAATCACTTAAGAATATCCAAGAACAAAAGAAAGAGCATAAAAGCATTCGTCTTTGTTTTGAGTGTTAGATACACCAAAGTATCCATAGCTTGATTTTATTTGAAAAAGGTTTTCGACTCATTTCAAAAAATTAATTAAGTTTAACACTTTGTAAATATATCAATTTCAAAGATACACCAACAATAGATGTCCAACTTAATAGAAAATAGCAAAACACAAGTTTTACGACAAACCGAGACTCAATACTTTGGACAAAGTATATAACTTATAAAACATTTAAATTTTAAAGTTTGAATAAAGGTTTGGAAGCATTTTTGTTTGAAAGAAAATTCAATTACGTTCGAAATGACGGGTGTCACGACTTCTACGGACTTACGGTTGATTTTATATGATTTTTCAAAGTTTGCAAAAATCTGAGTCAGACTGACTGCGGTTCCTTATTGATAAGGATCCGCGGGGAACAATAAGAACCGCGGTCAGAGGACAAAAAATGAGTTTTTGACCAAAATCATTTAGAAACAATTTGGAAGGACTTAGGGCTCAAAAAAAATCATTTTAGACACACAGAACTCATATATTAGAGTTAATTATGACACAAAAGATTTTTATACTTCCAAACAAGAAAAGATTTTATACAAAGTTTATTTAACATCAAAACTTGTACGAATGAAACAACAAAACACATTTCATAAGTAATCACTCTTCATGAACAATTTGATATAAAGATCGTCTCAATTTTTAAAAACCGTTTTCATTTTAAAAACCATTTGTTTTGAAAAAGAGAGCAAAGATCGATCCAAGGTTTAAAGTACAATATACTTCAAAGATCTTGAATAACCTCTCTCTGATACCAATTGTAGAAACTAGAAGGGGGGGGGGGGGTGAATAGTTTCTAGTTAGTTTTCAAAACATTTCGGCTTAATCCACTGTGTGCGGTTCCTTATGTGTACCCGCGGTTCTTTATCAATAAAGAACCGCCGGTCCATTTAGGGAACCGCCGACAGTGAACTTAACCTTTTGTTACATGTTAAACTTTGACAATCCTTTGTATCAAATTCTTGATCAAGCTTGTAGAAATGCTAAATCGGATCCGGTGGTCTAATGTGGTGGTAAATGGTGGTGGAAGCCATTGATGGCTTAGAGAGAGAGAAGAGTGGTTGAAAGAGAAATGAAAATGTATAAGAGACAAAACAAATGACAATCAACACCCCTCCTTGGAAGCTAAGGAGGGGTATATATAGTCACGCACACAACCTAAACTTTACAACGATCCTAGTCTAGTCTAAATGTGCGTGACTATGATAACTAACGGGAATTCTTAAATGTCGTCACATAAAGTGAGTTTCCAACAATCTTCCCCCATGGGACGACGTGTATAATTCCTTACAATATTCTACCTATCAAGTACAAAATAATTAAGAACAAGAGCTTTCATGAAGCATCCAATGCTGATGAAGTCTTCTGAGGCCTTTGACTTCAAAACGACTCATCTTTAACTTGTAGTAGAAATACTGTAACGACACGAGCTAAGTAACCCATACACTTCTGGTTAAGGAGAAGCTTCTGAATTAGCTTCCCCCTAATTCATGCCACGTAAACTTGATGTAGAAGCATTTTAAAAAGCTTCCCCCTAAACCTACAATCCTCGTAAGCAACTTCAAAGCTTTCAATAAAGCTTAGAATGATTAAGCGCACAGCGAAATCTAACTAGCAAATCCCATCATATAACATGATAATGTTGCTAAGAGGGATTGAAAGTTTGGGGCACACCAAGTAGGTCAACAACTTTTCATCTCACGCTTGAACAATTCTTCTGAATTTTTCTTCCCCTTGAGAGTTCAAGTTATGCATACCAGAAAGAATCAAGACACTTCTTCTCCCACAAAGTTGAAGAAGGTAAATCAATCCCAATTATGAAGCTCAAATACTGAAGTGGACACTTTATCCCATTCATGAAGTTGACATCGTAACACCAGAGTCAATCAAGTCCCGGAAATGCACATATCTTCTTCCGGAGATGCACCAGAGTCAATTAAGTCCCGGGAATGCATATAGGATAATGATGATGTTTAATTGCAACAATCAAACAATTAAACCTCGAATCAGTAGTGTACCGTTTGGAGATTGATAACGACACGAGTTAAAACACTGATTTTCTCTGCGGCTATGACAAATGTCATCCCGGAATATCTTCAAATCAAAAGAAGGTATGAAGTTCATCACGTGTACTCGTTGTGCGTTCAATGTGTCTTCTTCTTCCCCCTTGATGGTTTCGAAATTCGGAACCATCAATAAATTGTACGCATATGTACCTGAAATCTCGTGAGAATAATAAATAAGCTGAATTATATATTTTGTGAGAATCAGCTGTTGATCGAAAATCTCTTCTCATAAACTCTCCATGGCCACCTTTACCAACCCACATGAAAGCAATTTGAAGTGACCACTGAAAGAATGAACCAGATACATCAAACGTGAAGCTGAATAAAAATCCTTCGATCTTGTGATTTAAGCTTGCACTATTGTTGAATGAAGAACGGTGGAGAAATCTCTAAGTACTCAATGCATCACTGAAGAAGTCTATAAGCACAACACCTCTTGAAATTATCCACGTCGACTAAGTGCGTGACACTGAGTACAACAATGTAACCCCTTTAAGTGATAGTTATCTGAGTCATCAACCATCTACCCCGAACCCGGAAACCAGATAACCAAGTCTTCATTCTAGGATTAAGCACTAGCAAGTTATCTAGTAAAAGATAAAATAAATACACGCCTTCGAAAAATCCGTCTTCAACTTCACGTAATTATTACCCGATCAAAACGATTCCGTAGCCACTAACAAATCGCCAATTTTTCTTCGGTCTCGTCAAAATAAATTTTGTCACTTGATCACGTATTTTTGTCTCGTCATTTTGTCACATCACTTTTATCATTGTCAAACCCGATTATAGCCAAAATTGCCACTTAATACACAAACTTTATTCAAAATGAAAAATCTTGAAATAAAGTTCGGTACAATCTTTAGCACTCGGGCCCTTTAAACCAAACACAGTTCAACACCATTAAGAAAATTCTGGCCCAAATCCCCCAACCCGGTGCAAGTCACAGCCGGCCCAAGTCCATAACCTTTTGCAACCCGAGCATGTGGTTAATTAGGAATGAGGATATAAAGCCACGTTTTCCCTAAGTTTACTCATATCCCAACCCTAATCTCTCTCTCTTAGTTTCATCCGCCCACAATCTAATCTGCTACTCCCTCATCTATCTCATCTATACCTCGATCCCCATCTTTTCCAAAAAATGAATCACACGATTGATCATCAAATCAAGAAAAACTAATATCGAATCACTTCCACATCTCTTAAATAAAACGCATCCTCGAAACTCATCTGTGCAAAACTCTTAACACAAGATAGATCTAATCCAATCTCATATTACCAGTTAATATCTAAATAATAGAACCGAAACTCTGTTCAAGCAAATGAAGCTACGAGTAACGTTTTATTATTCAGGTCTTCAAGATCTTAAAAAAATAAGATCTCGGGTAAGGTGTTTAATTGATGCATGTCGGTTTTAATTGTTATAATCGAAAAGAAAAAAAATGATTGTAACAAACTTGTTATGAATCATTCTTTATTTTCGAAAATGAGATATGGGTTCATACCTAAACATGGATCTGTGATGATATAATATTCGTGTGATTAGATCTTTAATAGATTTCGGCATGCATGTGCAAACACGAATATAAATATGAGATCTATTTCTCTTCTGTTTTTGTGTGAGTCTAGGTATGATGGGGATTAGGTGACGATGGGAATTAGGATTAGATGGATTTGTGGTGATATAAGGTGGGCTGTCGAGTCAACTCAGTGAGTTTAACTGAGTCAACTCGGTAATGACCGAGTTGACTCGGTTGAGATGGGTTCGGTTTGGTCACAAATTTGGCCCCGGGTCATGTGTTAAACGAGTCAAGTTTTCAAGTCTTTGTATCGCAATAATTAAACAGTTTCATCGCAATGTCAAACAGTTACTTTCCATCGCAATCAAAAACCGTGACCCATCGCAGTCAAAACAAATGCGTCCATCGCAGTCAAAGTCAACAGGGAGTCCATCGAAACATGAAGTCTTATTTCGATGGTACCCATTGCGATGGTACCCATCGCAATGTTGTGAGAATTTGGGCAACATGACGACGTATCTATGCCATTGCGACAGATCCGACCACCCATCGCAATGTGACTCATCGGAATGAGTCCCATCGCAATGGGTATGTCGAACCCATCGGAATGTGACAAAAACACTCCATCGCAATCCATGCGATCGTACCAAGAAGCAGAAATATTCTCCATAAGTGTACTTTTCTGGCAAAATCTGGGATTCTGGGTATGTCCTTATCTCCATTTTAAAAGAAAAATTAAGATTTAACCATAAAAAAATGTGTGATTGTGGCAAACACCTTTTTACCAGTATTCTTATCTGGCCATCATCTTCATCTTCACAAAAAAAATGTGACGTTCGAGAAAAAAATAGCTTGTGACCAGAATAAAGAGTGATACCAGTGAACATATGGACCAGGATGTATAAACAAGAATATGATGATGAAACCGAGAAACAATTGGACAGTTTGGACACAAAATAATAAGACGTGACAATTTTTTTTTTTTTTTGTGACAAAATGGAACAAAAAAAAAAAATATAACGAGACACAAAGAAAGATTAGACCACCAAATCAAATATATAAACACGATCCAAGGATGGAACCGTGGCTCTGATGCCAAATGTAGAAATGCTAAATCGGATCCGGTGGTCTAATGTGGTGGTAAATGGTGGTGGAAGCCATTGATGGCTTAGAGAGAGAGAAGAGTGGTTGAAAGAGAAATGAAAATGTATTAGAAACAAAACAAATGACAATCAACACCCCTCCTTGGAAGCTAAGGAGGGGTATATATAGTCACACACACAACCTAAACTTTACAACGATCCTAGTCTAGTCTAAATGTGCGTGACTATGATAACTAACGGGAATTCTTGAATGTCGTCACATAAAGTGAGTTTCCAACAAAGCTTGACTAGATATGAGATGTGTTTGATTGAAAGATAAATACTACAAGTAAGTAAACAGACAAACACATCAAATCAAGAGTACATTAAGCAATAGTCTAAACACTAAGCACACACGTACTAAGCATAAGATTTTCCGCAACTAGGATGTTTAGAATAAGTGATGTACACTTGACCATAATCTAAAAACGAAGCACACACGTACTAAGCCTTAGCTTTTCCGCAACTTAGATGTTTAGATTATGAGATGCACACAACACACAACATATACATACATCTATAATAGTAAGGACATAAATGTAAAGGAAAGTACCGACAAGATGATTTATAGTGGTTCGGTCATGAAGCTCCTCTTCGCCCTACTTCACTCCTTGAGTACACCTTACTCGAGAGTTACTTCACTAGTCAACAAAACCCCTTTCAAGGCGGAGAAAACCATACACGTCACTTACACATTTCCGACACTAAGCTAGATGTCGAGTCCTAATCTTAGGTAGGACCAATCTACACAACGTTTCCCACTTCACCATTTAACGACACAAGGCTAGATGTCGAGTTCTAATCGAAAGGTAGAACCAATCTTCACGAATCTTCACTTTGAAGCTAAGTGAGAACTTCACTAGACACAACTACATCACTTTATAGTTTAGTGAGAACTCACAAGACACAACCACATCACTTTATAGTTTAGTGAGAACTCACAACTCTTACCTATTACAACTCATTAAAACACATATCCAAGTGTACACATGTGCTAGGTGTGTAAACACCCATCCTTTTTACCACTTAACTACAATAATAACCAAGCCAAAACGTGTATTTTATGTCGTAAATGTCAGAATTATGCGTGGTTTGTGTTTTTGTTGTGATTTAGGGCGAAAATGTGGAAAGGGGAGAAAACACGGGCATTCACGGGCTTTTATCAAAGAAAAATACGAAAGACGAAGTCAAGAAATCAAGAGTGCAAAAAGAACGGAAGTCCAAGACCAATTCTGAAGATTTATCGAAGAAAAAGTCAAAAGACGAACGTTTACTTAAAGCCGAAGAACTCAAGTCTAATTTATTGAAGAGTTACAAGACGAGTTTAAAGAAATCCCGAGACAAAGTCATTAAAGTCAAAGAATTAAGAAGATTAAGGACTTAATGATGCAATTAAAGAAAGAAGAAAGAGGGGAGGAAGCTTCCTAAGCACCTCCCTAATTCCCCTATATATAGTGTTCATTTTCATTCCATTTGTTTTTGTTGGCTAGAGTGACACTAGTTCTTCCACCATTTTAATTACCTTGCACTTTAATTACATGTCATTTAAATACATTGTCTTGCACCTTAAATTCATTTAATTTCAAGTAAGTTTCCTTTTAATTATTGTCAATCTTTACTTTTATTGTCAATCTCTTATCTTCCTTTCTTGTTAATCTTTAATCTTTATGCTTTATGTTCATGTTTATGTTTTTGATGTTTTATTGATTTGATTAAAGTGGGTTTTGATTATTTTGATTATTATTGTTAGTTTGATTGTTTTGGATTGTTTGTTTATGATTAGTAGATGTTATTGGATTAGTCTTGTTTAATCTTTTGGTTTATTTTGATTAATTTTATCTAGATTCGTGTTGTTTTTGTATCCCGTGTTCTTCGTGGTTTCTGATTGTAGCTTTTTGCAACCCTTTAGGAAAAGAGAGGCAAAGTGGCAAGTATCGAGTGTCGGTTTAGGAAAACCAAGCACTAATGACCAATTAAGTTCAAGTTCGTTCTCGAGGAGGCAAGTACGTTGTGTATCGAATTGATATTGATTTGTGATTATATTGATGAAAGAAAGAAATGAGATTAGAAGAGAAAGACGGTTACGAAAACGGATTAAACTAAGACGAAAAAGGCGATCACGCAAAACCGTAAATAGTGCCAAAATTAAAATTTTAACCTAAAAATTCCTAAAAATTTCTAAAAATCCTCAATAATATTCTAAGAGTTTACAAAAAATCCAAACTTGCTAAAACCTTTTAATTAATTAGATAATGACTTTTTAATGCTAATTAAAGCCCTAAAAATCACAATTAATTATTAAAAAGCCCTAAACAAGATCTTATAGTTTGTAAACCTCAAAAATATCCTAATTAAGCTAAAAACTATTTTTAAAAATTTTAAAACCAAATTAAACTATTTTTAAACACTTAAAAACTATTAAAATCACTTAAATCTTAAATTAATTCTAGAAAATAATTGAAAAGTCCTAAAAATATTTGGAAAGTGACAAAACTCCTAATTAAGTGTCCTTAACCTAGGAAAAATGTAAAAACTAAAAAAATCAAACTTCAATTTTTAATAATAAAATAATATTAAAATATTCAAAAAAAAATTCAAAGTTCATAAAAAAATTCTAAAAAATTACCAAAAATCTAGAATATTGTAACTAAGGCAAAAATGCAATCAAAATTTTCTGAAACATATTTAATAATTTTATATTAAATTTTAAAGTTAGCTAAAAACCCTAAAATCCAATAAAATCAAAAATTAGACTTTTTGAAAACTTAATTAGCTGTAAACCTCAAAAATATAATTCAAAACCTAAAAACTATTTTTTCAGATTTTTAAATTACCTTTTACTATTTTTAAATTACTTTTCAAAATTTAAATTAAAAATAATCCTAGAAAATTAATTAATAAAGGGAAAAATAAACTTTTTAAACAGAAAAGTCCTAAAACCTAATATAAACAAAAGAAAAATGCTAACTGGTCAAAAGCTTAAAGAAATAAGCTGGAATAAGCTTAATTATAAGCTGCTATGTTAAATAAGCTACAAAACAAAACTGCTTAAGTAAAATTTGAAATGAAACCTAGCAGTCAAAGACCCTAGGGCGCAATGGTAAGTGTGATGTGTTGTGAGGAGGATGGCGCAGGTTCGAGTCCTGGCCAGTCCTTTTTGCTCTTTTATTTTTTTTTCTTTTTAAACTTTTAAAACTCAGACTTTATACTCTAACTTACTTAAAAACACAAATCCAAAACCAAATTAAACAAGATTAAGCCCTAGAAATTGAAAAGCGTGCCCAGATTTGGATAAGTTTCTGATGAACACAAGTTGATTTCTTCACTTGTGAAGAGTATCAAGAGGACTTGATTTTTGGCTTGTTGATGAGTTTTGATGGACAAATAGGGCACCCTTATACTCTGTTGAGTATAAAGAGTCAAACAAATGCACAAAACAAGCAAGTAATCTTCACAAAAATCAACACAAAACCAATTAAAGTTCCTGATTAAGCCTATAGCAGGTCTGAGAGTGTTTGCTGATAAACTTGGCACTAAAATGATTTTCAATGGCTAATAACTTTCATACAAACTCCCCAAATGACATATAAGCAATCACAAACCCTCAAGCAACCTTAAATCTAACAAATTACCAAGTTTGATGAACAAATTCACACAAATTCAGGCACAAGAGCAGTTTTCTGATTTTATATGCTATTGTCCATTTTTTATCATGCAAATGGGTTCAAAATTCTACCAAACTGAAACTTAAGCACTTGTATCATATAATAACCAACAAAGGAGTGTTTATAACCAGGTTTTAACTCAAAATTATGTCACCAAATTTGGTTAATCCCTTATCCCAAACACCCCTTTAAGTGACTGAAAATCAATTTAACAAAGCAAATCTTTTTAAAACCTACCCAAACTGATTCAAACTCAAACTATCATGCATAAAAACCTTTAAACAGCTTAAACAAACTTCAAACTTTCACTTAAACACTTGCACACATAATCATGCCAAATCACATAAATAACTGAAAATTGAAAAGGGAAAGAAGGAACTACCTTAAGGGACTTACATCCAAGTCCCTTAGTGGCAGCTTAGCCACCTCCAAATAGGCTGGGGCCTATGCAGAACCTTGAACAACAAATTCTCAATAACCTGCTAAGAAAAAGTGAACCCACAAAATAATATCCAATTTCTGATTTTTTATAAAACCTTTCAAATCTTTTCAAAAACTTCTCAAATAAACTTCCTTTCAAATAACCTTAACCAAATGAACTTACAAACCTGCAAAATCAAACTTTGAGACAAAGTTTAACCAAAAACCAAATTTTCAGAAACTTTGAAAACCAAACTGAATTTTAAAAAACTTGAAAAAATAAACAAACTTGGAACTTGAACACAATCAAACAATGTAACTAAAGCTGGCTCTTTCTTCTCATCAACAAACTTTAACTTTTTTTTCATTCATCAAAAACAGGACTTACAAAGTTGTGAAAAAGGAGAAAAAAGAACAAGAAATACAACCCACATACAGGTGTATTTATACTAGGCTATAGAACAAACTAGAATGCTTGGAATAAAATATTACAAGAAAATAAAAGCCTAAAACCCTAATGGGTAAAAATCCGAGAATACCCCTTGGTTGTCTTAATTCTTGGTCAAAAACCATGCCATGTGATGCTAGCTGGATGGATAGTTGTCTTCTTGTGATCTTGAGCGTTCAAAAATCCCTTTGGAAGCACGAAATTCTTGTGGGACGTTCATTGGGTCAAGTCCCATGTGATGAGTGTAGCAGGGGAGGGGACAAACAGTACAAGGGTCGTTTTCTGGGTGTGTGGGTGTGTTGGGAGTGGGGTTGTGAGTAAAACCCCTAATATTAATTAGGGTTTAGGTTAAACATGAAAGTAATTAGGACTGGGTTTTTGTTAGGGTTTATAGGATAATGGGGAGGATTTGATTCGTTTTAGGGGAAGTTATATTTAAATTTTATGTTTAGTGGGAAAGTTAAGAGTGTTGACTGGATTTGACCAGGTTTATTTAATAAACCTGGTGGGTGGGTTATGGTTGCGGGTTTGGGTAGGGTAAGTGGGTAAATGGGTGGGTTATGTGACGTGTAAGATTCTGGTTGGATGGGTAATGTTTGGTTGTTTGGCAGGAATGCCCCCCCATGTTTCCTTCTTTCTTCATTTTGTATAAACAACAACAAACTTGTAATTCCCTTTATAACAAGTTTGGTCATTTGGCAATTTTGGCACAAAAACTTTATAAGCTTGAAACAAGGACTAAACATGTAAATTCTTCAATATTCAAGGGCTGTATTTGACATGTCTTCATACTTTAAGGCTTTGACTTGTTTGTTGACTTCTTGGAGGACCATTATTGACAATTTAGTTTAGTTGAGGGACTAAATTTGCCAATTCTTCAAAGTTAAGGGTCCTTTTTGTAATTTTGACAAACTTTAGGGACCAAACTTGTAATTATGAAGATACAAGGGTATAAAGTGTCACTTCTTCAAACTTGGAGGACCAATCTTCATAATTCTTCAAATCTTCAAGGGTTTTCTTTGGAAAATTCTCCATTAGGGCTTGGTTCATCGTGCGGCTTCGTTTCCCGTGTTCGTTTTTGATTGATTCTTGTGATCTTTTGTCATTTTCTCAATATCCGTACCTAAAATACACAAGCAACAAACACACGAATATATTTGGGTATTTTGATGATATTTAATGCATTTTAAGCCCTAATTGGACGATGAGACTATGTATAAAAGTAGTCTCATCACTCCCCCATACTAAACCATTGCCGTGTCCTCACGCAATGCTAGAATAAAGTATCATAGCATCTCCAAAATTCATTTTTATTCACTTTATTGAAATGATAAACTAGCTACACTACTACTATTGCTACTACTTGTGTTTTAGACATAATGTATGATTTTCATCGCAAAATGGGACGTTTAGGTTCATAGAATAAGAACACGTGAATGCTTCGTTAGAAATAATTTCATCGTCCTCGATTTTCACTTCAATTCCATGCCAAGCGTACAACGCGATCATTGTCATTACAAGTTAGTAATGCTAACACTACTCATATGCCCTAATCACGTACTTATCCTCCCATTATTCCTAAGTTGTATCTCTTATATTTTATTTTGTATTGAATGTTTCACGAGGATACATTGTTTGACTTATGCGATAATAGAGATTTAGGTCTAAAAATAGAGTCCTAACGGTGTAACTAAGACCATCAAATCAATAACCCCTCCTAATAGACAACGATGTTAAAAAATTAAGTTGACAAGAAGAATCGATAAACACGGTTTTATAACGGTTTTGAACATGAGACTTATTACCAAGACTTTTATACGCCCCCTAACGGAAGGGCCTTATTATCTTTGGTTTACCTCCATCTTTTATTCAACTTCGCCATGAAGCTTTTATTATGACTTTGGTCTTGCCTTGCCTTTTATTATCCGCCTCATCGGTGGTTTTATTAGCCAAAGACGTATATCCTCACGCTAGGGCGAATTTTGGATCTTTAAAGCTTCGAAGATTAAGGCTTGATTCACTTTCAATTTTGCATAGATTTTTCGGCCTTGTGGGGCTTCAAATTGTTTGCTTGATTTAGGTGAGCACTTGAAATCTTATTATTGGGTGAAGCTTTCGATTATTGGGGTGCCAATACTTCAAAACCGTGACGCTGGCGATACCTTAATGTCTTCCCAATTTAATTACACGGAAGCTACTAGAAAAGACTAGAAACCTAACAATCCTAACTAAACCGCTAAGTCAATATTTATTAAGCAAAAAATATTTACACACGAAGGGAGAATAAGAAAATAACGAGAACACATGAGTTTTTGAAAGAATACGAGTATTCTACGTTTAGCATAGTAACTTATAATTAACTCTATCATTTCTCGTCCTCATTTAAGAGACTTAGCCTAATGTGAAGTTAAGGAATCAAAGCTAAGTGCTCAACACGCACGGTCGAGTCAAAAATTACTCTTATTCTCGCCATCGGAAAACCTACATTCGTGTCTTCAAACACTTATAAAACATGAGAAAAAATTTTAAAATTTGGCCATTTTTAGCCTTATTTTGCAACAAAACGATAAACAAAAAGATAAACTTTGGAAAGCGTGAAGGTTTGGCAAGGCAAGTATCTATTCACCCCCCATACTAAAGTTAAACATTGTCCTCAATGTTTCGAGTCTAGGGGTGCAAACACCCCCATACTAGAGACGTAGTCGAATGCCTAATCTAGCATGGAAAGGGTGTAACCATTAAATTTAAAGCCGTTTATGAAGTGTGCTATAAACCTAAGGTTAGAACATCAAAAGGATATATCATGGATATTGAGAAATGTCTCCAAAGCAAACGATCGAGTGCTCCCATAAAACGAACACGAGAGGATCCAATCGTGAAGATCATGATCTAAAAACCACAATGCACAAACAACCACGGAACAAAGGTTGGAAGGGCACAAATCCCCACACGTAAGCTACATTAGAAAGCGATAATATGTACATGGATAGGCATGGGACTCCCCCACGAGGCTCCTCATTTTTGATTACCGAGTCATGAGCTCGACTCGACCCCCTCAATACTAATTATCATCGGGGAAGGTGACTTGGTCGAGGTAGTTAAAGGATGGAACTTCCCCGCCAAAGTAGTGCTTCAACCTATGTCCATTCACCTTGAAGTTAGGACCATCATCTTGAGCTAGCTCGATGGTCCCATACGGAAACACTTGCGTTACGGTGAATGGACCGGACCAACAGGATTTCAATTACCGGAAAAGATTTTTAATCTTGAATTAAAAAGCAAAACTTGGTCCCCAATGTTAAAAACCCGGTTTTTAATTTTAGAACCATGCAACTTTTTAGTTTTCTCTTTATAAATCAATGAATTTTCATAAGCAATGTCCCTCAGTTCATCTAATTCATTCAATTGCATTTCCGGTGTTTTCCCGCGGTTTCCATATCATCATTACAATGCTTTAGGGCCCAATAAGCCTTGTGTTCTAACTCGATAGGCAAATGACAATTCTTTCCATACATAAGCTTATAGGGAGTGCACCCAATGGGTGTCTTATGAGCGGTTCTAAAGGCCCATAAAGCATCGTCCAACTTATCCGACCATGATTGTCGATTTTCCCCTACGGATCTCTCCAAGATCCTCTTCAACGCTCGGTTTGAAACCTCGACTTGCCCACTCGTTTGTGGGTGATAAGCCGTAGAAAGCCGATGTGTAACCCCATATTTCCTTAGAACCCTTTCAAATTGGTCGTTACAAAAATGGGTTCCACGATTGCTTATGATAGCAGAGGGGTTCCAAACCGAGAAAACAATTGCTTCAAAAACTTGACTACCACACGAGCATCATTGGTGGGCAAGGCCTTGGCCTCCACCCACTTAGAAAGGTAGTCAACCGCAACGAGAATGTACTTATTACCACGAGATGATGGGAACGGCCCCATAAAGTCTATACCCCAAACGTCAAAGATCTCACACACTTGGATGATATTTTGTGGCATTTCATCTTTTTGTGAGGCTTTTCCTTGTCGTTGGCATGCATCACACGACTTCACAAGATCTTGTGCATCTCGGTAAATAGTAGGCCAAAAGAAGCCGGCATCAAACACCTTCTTAGCCGTGAGATTAGCACCGTGGTGACCACCCGTGGGTCCCTCATGGCAAGCTCTAAGGATGTTAGAAGCTTCGGTGCCAAATACACAATGTCGGATGATTTGATCCGCACAAGTTCGAAACAAGTAAGGGTCGTTCCAAAAGTAGAACTTGACGTCACGAAAGAATTTTCGTTTTTGTTGAGTCGTCATACCCTTAATGATGAAGTTACCCGCATGGTAATTTGCAAAATCCGCAAACCATGGGGTAGAAGAATCAAGCTTCGAATTCACTACACCAAGTGTCTCGAGCGGAAATGTTTCGGTGATTTCCTTGGGCTCGTAAACACTTTGGTGAGGATCTTCCAAACGAGAGAGATGATCGGCCGCTAGATTCTCGGCTCCTTTTTTGTCAACGATGGTGTGATCAAATTCTTGAAGGAGGAGAATCCAACGAAGTAATCTCGGCTTAGCATCTTGCTTTGCCATAAGATACTTGATAGCCGAATGGTCCGTATACACTATGCATTTCGTCAAGACGAGATAAGGTCGGAATTTCTCAAATGCATACACCACGGAAAGGAACTCCTTTTCCGTTGTAGTGTATTTAAGTTGAGTCTCGGTCATCGTCTTGCTAGCATAGTGAATAGGCAAGAAGTGCTTATCATGACGTTGCCCCAAAACGGCCCCAATAGCGTAATCACTAGCATCACACATTAGTTCAAAGGGGAGGTTCCAATTGGGAGCAACAAGAATGGGAGCTTCGGTAAGTTTCCTCTTAAGGATTTCAAAGGCTCGTACACAATCTTTGTCAAAGACAAAACGTTCCTCTTTTTCAAGAAGATGTGTAATGGGTCGAGAAATCTTCGAAAAATCCTTGATGAATCGACGATAAAAGCCCGCGTGGCCTAGGAAACTCCTAACTCCCTTAACGGTTTTGGGATGAGGTAATTTGGCGATGACGTCTACCTTAGCTTGATCTACCTCAATCCCCGCTTTCGAGACCTTGTGCCCTAAGACGATTCCACTCTTAACCATAAAATGACACTTTTCCCAATTGAGCACAAGGTTGGTTTCCTCACAACGTTTTAACATTCTCTCTAGGTTCGACAAACACAAAGTGAAAGAATCACCAAACACGGAAAAGTCATCCATGAAGACTTCCATCATCTTCTCGATCATATAGTGAAAAATAGCCATCATGCACCTTTGAAAGGTTCCCGGTGCATTGCAAAGTCCGAATGGCATTCTACGATAAGCAAACGTTCCATATGGACACGTAAACGTAGTTTTTTCTTGATCACGAGGATCGATGGGAATTTGGAAGTAACCGGAAAAACCATCTAAAAAGCAATAGAAATCGTTTCCCGCAAGACGCTCTAACATTTGGTCCATGAAGGGCAAGGGAAAATGGTCTTTTCGAGTGGCTTCATTCAACTTTCGATAGTCAATGCACACTCTCCATCCGGTCACGAGTCTAGTGGGAATTAACTCGTTGGCATCGTTTGGCACAACGGTCATCCCTCCCTTTTTAGGGACACAATGAATAGGACTCACCCAAGGGCTATCGGAAATAGGGTAAACCATTCCCGCGTCAAGGAGTTTAAGGACCTCCTTTTTGATGACGTCGTGAATTTTAGGGTTCACCCTCCTTTGACTTTGGATTGTGGGCTTGAAATCCTCCTCCATTAAGATTTTGTGGGTACAAAACTTGGGATCGATTCCCTTAATGTCGGATAACTTCCACGCAATCGCCCCTTTGTGGTCCTTTAGAACATCGACAAGTGCGGTTTTTTCATCATTCGAAAGATCCTTCGCAATAATAACCGGCAACTTGTCGTCCTCCTCCAAATAGACATATTCGAGGTGAGGAGGTAAATCTTTCAACTCGAGGATAGGTGGTTCCTCAAGCGAAGATTTGGGCTCGATACTCATAACCTCCTCGGGTGGAGGAAATGGGAAATCGTTAAGAAAATCCTTGATAATCGAGAAGTCCTCATCGTTGTCGATGTCTTCGTCACAAGTACGTGGAACATCGAATTTTCCAACGTAAAACCACCACCTTCAAAAGGAGTGAAGGTTGGTGTCGAATTATCAAGAATTAGATCTAACATAGTGGGATTGCCACTAGTTTCTTCATCACCAAACCCTAAAACTTCTTGTGAAAATTCCTCGCAAACCACGTCGATCATATCAACGAGGTTTATGGTAGCAACGGAATAAACATGAGAAAGTTGAGAATTTTGAGTTGCGTTTATAACAAGTTCCTCGTCGTTGAAACGTAAGGTGATCTTTCTAGCATGAACATCAATTAAAGCCATAGACGTATCTAAAAACGAACGACCTAAAATAAGAGGAACTTGAGGATCCGTGGGGATATCAACAACGATAAAGTCTACGGGATAGTAGAACTTCCCCACTTTCAAAAAAACGTCTTCCGCCAAACCACATGCACGAATCGTGGAATGGTCGGCCAACTCGATAGACATTAGTGAAGGAGTAAGATTGGGAAGATTGAGCGACTTGAAGATTGCAAGTGGCATCAAATTAATGCTAGCACCAAGATCGGCCAAGGCATAGCATTCTTCCATATCTTGAATTGCACAAGGGATAAAAAATTTACCGGGATCACCGACTTTTTGAGGTATGCGATTAAGATAAACCGACGAACAACTAGACAATTGATGTAACTTCTCCTTGTTGTTCAACATACTCTTAAAGTTAGCGGCAAATCGAGGCATCATGACCAAAGCATCGGCGAAACTCACATTAAGGTGCAACTCACGAAACATTTTCATAAAAAGCTCAAATTGGTAGTTGTCCCGCTCTTGTCGTTTCTCCTTCCTAAGTCTCGATGGGTAAGGCAAGGGTGGTGTGGGTTGGGGCATAGGCATAGCCTTTGGAATCTCAGGTTCTAATGTTGGTAAAAGGTCGACCGTAGGTGTGGCATGAGCGGTACTTTGTGGGCTTGAGATATGCTCCTTTTCGACCACCACCTCGGGTTCTTCCTCAATTTCCTCCACCGTTGGAGTAATTGGTTGAGGAGTCGGTTCTTTAAGTGTCTTACCACTTCGTGTGGTAATCACTTTCATCTCTCCCTTCGGGTTTGAAACGGTGTTACTAGGAAGACCACTCGAAGTAGAGGCTTTGTTTCCCATGACGGCTTCTAAAATGGCATTAAGCTTAGCATCTTGACTATTAAACTTCAAATCTTGACTAGCGGCTTTTTGGTCAATTCTTTGTTCAAGCCTAGCATGACTTTGTTCAATTTTATTGTTTTGACCTCTAATTTGATTAGCAAAATCATTTTTCAACTCATTTCTCATGTTAAGATTTTCCTTCACAAAATTAGCCAACTCTTTGGTGTTTTTAGCCGTGTCCCTAGCTTGACTAGCCAATTGCTCTTGAATGTTTTCCAAAATCTTATCATTTGCCGTAGTGTAATTCAAAAAGTCCATTGGAAGTTCTTTAGTGTAAACATTTTGAAGACCTTGACTTGTGTTTTGAAAATTACGATTTTGATTTTAATTTTGCAATTGGCTACTAGTTCCTTGATTCCCATAGTTGTTATTACCCTTGAAATTGTTCCTTTGATTGCTTTGGTAACCAACTTGATTGTTTCGATAATTGTTAGCATTTTGATTTGGTGGAAAACCCGGTGGAGTCAATTGATTAGTGCGAGGAACTTGACCGTTTTGGTTATAAGTTCCCGCGGCCGCGAAGGCACTCGAAGTGTTACCACCGTTGGTAATGCACTTGGAATAATCGTGAGCTCCACCACAATACATACAAGAAACCTCAACCGCTTTAGCCGTAGCGGGAGTGGGTTGTTCACCAACTTTAAACTCAATTAACAATCCTTTCAACTTATCAAAAATCTTGTTCTCCAAATTAGCCTCGATTTGGCAAGCATCAACGGTGTGTGACAATGAAGGCGAAGGCGAAGACGAAGTCTTACGAACACTCGACGTGCTACGAGGACTATAGACCTTAGACCTATTCTCAATGATTAACAATGCTTCCTCGACCGTCTTACAAAAAAAATTACCACCCGCGGCGGCATTAAGATAATCACGCTCATGATCGTTCAAGCCATTGTAAAACGTGTCAATTTGATGCAAGTCGGAAAAACCATGATGAGGACATTCGTGCAACATTTCCTTAAACCTATTCCAAGCCGTTGAAAAACTTTCATTATACTCTTGTGAAAACTTTGAAATCTCGTTTTTCAAGTGCGTAGTCTTAGAGGGCGGAAATAATTGGTTCACGAATTTTGAAACGAGATCCTTCCACGTCAATATAGAATTGGGTGGCTCTTTCTCTAACCAAATTTTTGCGGGCCCCGCTAAGGAATACGGAAAAAGCATCATCTTAATCGAGTCGTTTGAGACGTCCTTAAACTTGCAAGTGGCGGTGAGACGATTAAATTGGCGAATGTGGTTATGAGGGTTGTCCTTTTCGTCACCTCGAAACTTGTTGTTTTGAATCATGGACAACAAACCCGTCTTAACCTCAAAATTCTCCGCAAGGATAGCGGGAATCACAATCGCTTCTCCATAACCCTCGGTGGGTGCTTGAAGCAACTCCATCATAGTTCGATTAGCCATGATGCTTCTTTCACTATAATGGGTTCGTCAATAGGAGACTCCTCACTAGAAGGAGTGATGGATTTGTTTCTTCGTTTACGAGCACGTCTTGCTTTAGAGCGAGTTTGCATAAACGTCACGTACAACGAGAAGGCGAGCAAAGAAGATTCTTTTTGGTGTTTTTACTTTTTCAATTTTTTGTGGTTTTTGATTGTTTTTACTTTTTTTTTGGATTTTTGGAATGTATTAGTAGACACAAATCTACAAATCTCCTCCTTAATCAAATCTCTCGATTAAAGAAGCCTCAAGGAATGAAAACGATCACGTGAAGTGAACGCCTTCGATGACTTTAGAACGATGGTGGAACACCAAATCGTTCAAGAGGGTTTAATCAAATGAAACCAAGAAAATATATATGATACTTAGTAATACTTTGGGCGGCAAAACCCTCGATTAGCTTTCAAAATCAAAATACGCACAAGCAAGCGGAGGAAACGAGGCGGCGCGAAGCACTTAAGAGCCTTTTTCCTTTAGGTCGTGAAATACAACCGCCTTATACCCACCTTATAGTTTGTATTTTTCAAAATCGAGCTTCACGAAAGTATTTATCTATTTTTGCCTTTTTCTTTGGTTTGAGATTCGAATACAATGATTGGGTAATGACCTCCCAAGTCAAGGTTGTGATTTCTCACGTATTTGGAGTACTTGTAAATTATTGTTCTACGTATACAATATAGTAATAGTATTCACAAAAAACGAAAAACCGATAATACGTATTAGTAGAGTGCTACTAATACAAATACTATTATGGCTATATATAAAAACAACAATTGTTCAACCAAAACACAACACGCCTCCCCGGCAGCGGCGCCAAAATGATTGTAGCTTTTTGCAACCCTTTAGGAAAAGAGAGGCAAAGTGGCAAGTATCGAGTGTCGGTTTAGGAAAACCAAGCACTAATGACCAATTAAGTTCAAGTTCGTTCTCGAGGAGGCAAGTGCGTTGTGTATTGAATTGATATTGATTTGTGATTATATTGATGAAAGAAAGAAATGAGATTTGAAGAGAAAGACAGTTACGAAAACGGATTAAACTAAGACGAAAAAGGCGATCACGCAAAACCGTAAATAGTGCCAAAATTAAAATTTTAACCTAAAAATTTCTAACAATTTCTAAAAATCCAAAATAATATTCTAAGAGTTTACAAAAGATCCAAACTTGCTAAAACCTTTTAATTAATTAGATAATGACTTTTTAATGCTAATTAAAGCCCTAAAAATCACAATTAATTATTAAAAAGCCCTAAACAAGATCTTATAGTTTGTAAACCTCAAAAATATCCTAATTAAGCTAAAAACTATTTTTAAAAATTTTAAAACCAAATTAAACTATTTTTAAACACTTAAAAACTATTAAAATCACTTAAATTTTAAATTAATTCTAGAAAATAATTGAAAAGTCCTAAAAATATTTGGAAAGTGATAAAACTCCTAATTAAGTGTCCTTAACCTAGGAAAAATGTAAAAACTAAAAAAATCAAACTTCAATTTTTAATAATAAAATAATATTAAAATATTCAAAAAAAATTCAAAGTTCATAAAAAAATTCTAAAAAATTACCAAAAATCTAGAATATTGTAACTAAAACAAAAATGCAATCAAAATTTTCTGAAACCTATTTAATAATTTTATATTAAATTTTAAAGTTAGCTAAAAACCCTAAAATCCAATAAAATCAAAAATTAGACTTTTTGAAAATTTAATTAGCTGTAAACCTCAAAAATATAATTCAAAACCTAAAAACTATTTTTTTCAGATTTTTAAATTACCTTTTACTATTTTTAAATTACTTTTCAAAATTTAAATTAAAAATAATCCTAGAAAATTAATTAATAAAGGGAAAAATAAACTTTTTAAACAGAAAAGTCCTAAAACCTAATATAAACAAAAGAAAAATGCTATCTGGTCAAAAGCTTAAAGAAATAAGTTGGAATAAGCTTAATTATAAGCTGCTATGTTAAATAAGCTACAAAACAAAACTGCTTAAGTAAAATTTGAAATGAAACCTAGCAGTCAAAGACCCTAGGGCGCAATGGTAAGTGTGATGTGTTGTGAGGAGGATGGCGCAGGTTCGAGTCTTGGCCAGTCCTTTTTGCTCTTTTATTTTTTTTTCTTTTTAAACTTTTAAAACTCAGACTTTATACTCTAACTTACTTAAAAACACAAATCCAAAACCAAATTAAACAAGATTAAGCCCTAGAAATTGAAAAACGTGCCCAGATTTGGATAAGTTTCTGATGAACACAAGTTGATTTCTTCACTTGTGAAGAGTATCAAGAGGACTTGATTTTTGGCTCGTTGATGAGTTTTGATGGACAAATAGGGCACCCTTATACTCTGTTGAGTATAAGGAGTCAAACAAATGCACAAAACAAGCAAGTAATCTTCACAAAAATCAACACAAAACCAATTAAAGTTCCTGATTAAGCCTATAGCAGGTCTGAGAGTGTTTGCTGATAAACTTGGCACTAAAATGATTTTCAATGGCTAATAACTTTCATACAAACTCCCCAAATGACATATAAGCAATCACAAACCCTCAAGCAACCTTAAATCTAACAAATTACCAAGTTTTATGAACAAATTCACACAAATTCAGGCACAAGAGCAGTTTTCTGATTTTATATGCTATTGTCCATTTTTTATCATGCAAATGGGTTCAAAATTCTACCAAACTGAAACTTAAGCACTTGTATCATATAATAACCAACAAAGGAGTGTTTATAACCAGGTTTTAACTCAAAATTATGTCACCAAATTTGGTTAATCCCTTATCCCAAACACCCCTTTAAGTGACTGAAAATCAATTTAACAAAGCAAATCTTTTTAAAACCTACCCAAACTGATTCAAACTCAAACTATCGTGCATAAAAACCTTTAAACAGCTTAAACAAACTTCAAACTTTCACTTAAACACTTGCACACATAATCATGCCAAATCACATAAATAACTAAAAATTGAAAAGGGAAAGAAGGAACTACCTTAAGGGACTTACATCCAAGTCCCTTAGTGGCAGCTTAGCCACCTCCAAATAGGCTGGGGCCTATGCAGAACCTTGAACAACAAATTCTCAATAACCTGCTAAGAAAAAGTGAACCAACAAAATAATATCCAATTTCTGATTTTTTATAAAACCTTTCAAATCTTTTCAAAAACTTCTCAAATAAACTTCCTTTCAAATAACCTTAACCAAATGAACTTACACACCTGCAAAATCAAACTTTGAGACAAAGTTTAACCAAAAACCAAATTTTCAGAAACTTTGAAAACCAAACAGAATTTTAAAAAACTTGAAAAAATAAACAAACTTGGAACTTGAACACAATCAAACAATGTAACTAAAGCTGGCTCTTTCTTCTCATCAACAAACTTTAACTTTTTTTTCATTCATCAAAAACAGGACTTACAAAGTTGTGAAAAAGGAGAAAAAAGAACAAGAAATACAACCCACATACGGGTGTATTTATACTAGGCTATAGAACAAACTGGAATGCTTGGAATAAAATATTACAAGAAAATCAAAGCCAAAAACCCTAATGGGTAAAAATCCGAGAATGCCCCTTGGTTGTCTTGATTCTTGGTCAAAAACCATGCCATGTGATGCTAGCTGGATGGATAGTTGTCTTCTTGTGATCTTGAGCGTTCAAAAATCCCTTTGGAAGCACGAAATTCTTGTGGGACGTTCATTGGGTCAAGTCCCATGTGATGAGTGTAGTAGGGGAGGGGACAAACAGTACAAGGGTCGTTTTCTGGGTGTGTGGGTGTGTTGGGAGTGGGGTTGTGAGTAAAACCCCTCATATTAATTAGGGTTTAGGTTAAACATGAAAGTAATTAGGACTGGGTTTTTGTTAGGGTTTATAGGATAATGGGGAGGATTTGATTCGTTTTGGGGGAAGTTATATTTAAATTTTGTGTTTAGTGGGAAAGTTAAGAGTGTTGACTGGATTTACCAGGTTTATTTAATAAACCTGGTGGGTGGGTTATGGTTGCGGGGTTGGGTAGGGTAAGTGGGTAAATGGGTGGGTTATGTGACGTGTAAGATTCTGGTTGGATGGGTAATGTTTGGTTGTTTGGCAGGAATGCCCCCCCATGTTTCCTTCTTTCTTCATTTTGTATAAACAACAACAAACTTGTAATTCCCTTTATAACAAGTTTGGTCATTTGGCAATTTTGGCACAAAAACTTTATAAGCTTGAAACAAGGACTAAACATGTAAATTCTTCAATATTCAAGGGCTGTTTTTGACATGTCTTCATACTTTAAGGCTTTGACTTGTTTGTTGACTTCTTGGAGGACCATTATTGACAATTTAGTTTAGTTGAGGGACTAAATTTGCTAATTCTTCAAAGTTAAGGGTCCTTTTTGTAATTTTGACAAACTTTAGGGACCAAACTTGTAATTATGAAGATACAAGGGTATAAAGTGTCACTTCCTCAAACTTGGAGGACCAATCTTCATAATTCTTCAAATCTTCAAGGGTTTTCTTTGGAAAATTCTCCATTAGGGCTTGGTTCATCGTGCGGCTTCGTTTCCCGTGTTCGTTTTTCATTGATTCTTGTGATCTTTTGTCATTTTCTCAATATCCGTACCTAAAATACACAAGCAACAAACACAAGCATATATTTGGGTATTTTGATGATATTTAATGCATTTTAAGCCCTAATTGGACGATGAGACTATGTATAAAAGCAGTCTCATCAGTTTTTGTTTCCCCAGGTATTCCGAATCAAGGACCAGCAAAGCATATATTCCGGATCAAAGATTTGTTCAGAAAGGTCCGAATCAAGGGAGTTCTGAATCAAGGGAGTTCTGAATCAAGGAAGTTCTGAATCAAGGAAGTTCCGAATCAAGGAAGTTCTGAATCAAGGAAGTTCTGAATCAAGGAAGTTCCGAATCAAGGAAGTTCTGAATCAAGAAAGTTCCGAATCAAGGGAGTTCAGAATCAAAGTTTTGTTCCGAATCAACAAAGTTCCGAATCAAAGTTCTGAATCAAAGTTCTGAATCAAAGTTCTGAATCAAAGTTCCGAATCAGCAAAGTTCCGAATCAGCAAAGTTCCGAATCAAAGTTCCGAATCAGCAAAGTTCCGAATCAAAGTTCCGAACCAAGCAAAAGTTCCGAATCAAAGTTTTGTTCATCCAGAATATTCAATATTCCGGATCAAGGGGTATTCATTCGGAATATATTCCGAATCAAGGTTTTTGGTAAATATTCCGAGTAAACAAGAACATTCCGAACGAAGGTGACATTCCAGATGAATGTTTATTCCGAATGAGGGTATTATTCCGAATGAGCTGTTTTCAGGTTCTTTTTAGTTTCTGTTTTTAATTTTTATTTTTTATTTTTAGCTTTACTTTTCCTGCCTTTTTACTTAGTCACACTTTAAGATTACTTGCCTTAGATTTATTTTAAGCCTTGCCTTATGTTAAGTTTTAGTTACGTTTTAAGTTTGCCTTAGATAGTTTTAAGTTTGCGTCATTTACTTTTAATTGCTATTTAATTTTCGTCACGCTTTTAATATTGCACAATTTAAGTTTTAACTAGATTTAGATTTAATTAACCGTCATTTACTTTTACGTCTTGCACATTTATTTTAAAACAACCAAAAATATTCTTTTTCACCAAAAACAATTGAGTCGCATTTTGAACCGGAAATCAATTCGAGAAGATACCGAGAAACGAACTTTTAACCTAGTAAAATCTTTACATTAACATGTAACTTGGATCTACACAACATAAATCCAAGTATACACATATACAATGGATTTACACAAGACTTAATCCAAGTATTCACAAATACAATGAATTAACACAACTAATCCAAGTATTCACAAATACATTGGATCTACATAATATTGATCCAAGTATACCCATATACATTGGATCTACACAAGATTGATCCAAGTATACACATATACATTGGATATACACAAGACACAAATAAAAATGATGAACAAGATGTTCTTCATTAAGACTTCATCTTTAATCACATCACAAATGTGTGAGTGATCTTCTCTTTGCACTTAAGAGGATGAGGAGATTGAAGGAGAGAATCACATCTTAAACAAGATTAATCTAAACTAACTAATCAAGGGTTTAAGGATGTTTTTGAAGAAACTGTGCAAAAAGGGTTGAAAGAAAACCTGGAAATGATCCACTATTTATAGGACAACATTGCAACGGTAAAAAACACCCGCGGTTCCTTATCTCTACCCCCGGTACCTTATCAATAAGGAACCGCGGGTTCCTTTAAGGAACCTCCGCATTGGAGTCCGTGCAAATTTGTCCTTTAGTGAGGGTATGCCATCTGGGGTAGTTTATACCCTCAAAGGATATTCCTTTGGCATATGGAATATGCCAAATTCAAGTTAAAGAATATTCTTTGGAATATACCTTAGGGAATATTCTTTGAAATATTCCAAATTCAAATTTCCATTTTTCTTTTTAATAAAACATTTTCTTAAAAATAAAGCTAATTAAAAATTACTTTGTCACTTTGTATAAAAGTGAGTTTTAAGAAAATATTAATCCTTGATCACTTAGTTAGGTTAATGACATGTTTGTACATACCTTGAGTGATTCATGCCGAATGTGATCTTAGAGGTGTCGAGAGAAGTATACAAATGTATTCTTGAGTGATTACGAGTACCTTAACATTTTACATTATGTATTGCAAATTATACGTTCGTCATCAACAAAACATAAAGAGATTATATCGAAAAAGCATCGTAATGTTTGCACTAACAAAGGCTTAGCTTCTCCATGATCTCCTTATTGGACGCATCTTTTGTAGCCTCAAGCTCAACCAAGAAGGGATAATCAAGATCTCGCATAGCAGCCATAGAGGCGGTCATTTTCTCAGCAGCTCCAGTGTTAAAGTAAGCATGTTTTGTGAAGTTTTGATTCTTACTTATTAACTCTGCGGCCATAACCATTCCCTCATGACGGCCGTGGTCGATGCCATCCGAGACAAGATCTGCAAACTGTTGCACGAATTGAGGGGCCTCCAACACTTTTATGACAGCCAGGCGCGTCCCATGACCCACCATCTACTTGCGGTCGGCAATGGCTGCTAGTAGTTGTGGGTACAAAACATCATCACGCTCTGCGGTAAGGGCATTCAGCAATATGTCTTTTTGTGTGGAAGCCTCCATCAATTGTTCCGCCACAGCCCTTTCACGGGCTAGCTCCTCTTTCAGTCTCTCCTCACCCTGGATCAATGCATGCGTGTATTCAAGCTCCTTTGTAAGGGTGGACACTTGGTCAGAGGAGGACTTGGCTAAGTCTTCTGCCGCGGTCACCTGTGTGTGATACCTTAAGTATTAGAATACAGAATAGTGTGGCGTGGGCAATGATGCGGTACGGATACATACCTTAGCTGTTGCAGTCTTAAGTTGAGTTTCAAGCTCGGCTACACGTTGATCATGGGTATTGGCATGTGCGGCTTGTTCTTTGATGGTGGCCTCAGCAGTAGCAAGTTGGGACTGGAGGGCGGCTATCGTGGATTCATTATCTTCAATCATCTTTTCCCTCTGGCCAACTTTTCTCTTCAAGGAATCAACATGCTCTAAGGCGGCCTCAAATCTCACCCGCATGGAAGTACCCATAGCCATCTGATGAACCAAGGCACCATTATATTCATCCACCAAGTCGACATGACTTAGTGCATTTACATCCTTTACCAGGCCGGGAGGGATGCAGTTGTTCAGATAGTCACGACATTCTTCAGCCTGCCTCATTCTTGAAGCGGTGGTTATCTTCCTGTCAGGGTTGAATTGTGTATGAAGGCCGGACACTGGTACCTCTTGTGAAGCCGTGGGGGTACCTTCCTCAAAGGCTGGGCCAGATTTGGTCGCTGCGGCATGCAGGACAGGGTCCTTCTCCTTCCGTTCCTCTTGGGTAGGTGCGGTACCAGCTTGTTCATCCTTGCGACAACAATTGGAATATACATTAGATATTGTTTATGGAAGGACGTACCTTTTACTTGGACAAAATACATAATGACAAACATGTGCGGTAGACTTACATGTTGGTTTTTTCTAGTTCTGACGTAATGGGTGGGTACTTGAGTGACTGGCTCGACGTCTGGTAACGGCACGCCCGGATCCAAGGGTGCATGCTGCGCCGTCCCTGAGGCTTGATTGGTGCTCTCGCCAAATTGGTAGTGGGGGTGATCCTCGCGCAGTCTCTTCACGGGGGCATTGTGTTCCCCGATCACGGCCTGGGAAACTCTTCTTACCCGCTTGTTCTTCCTACGGGTACGCTTGGGGACGGGCTGGGCTTCTTCTTCCTCCTCTTCTACATGTTGCACTTCCTCCTCGTCATCGCCCAGCATTTGGCGGAGGCTGGAGGTGGTCCTCTCTATGTTATCACCCTGCTCCTCCTCGTAGGCATGGGTGGCAGTCCTGGGTGTAGAGGATGTAGAAACTAGAAGGGGGGGGGGGGGGGGGTTGAATAGTTTCTTATAATTTACTTGTTAAAATATGGTTTCCAAAAATCCTTTTTCAAAAAACTTAGGCTTGAGGAAATATGTGAAATCTTTTATGCACAAATATGAACAATGATAGTGTAGCTAAACTAATACTAACAAAAATATATCCACAAAGAATAAAGAATGATAGTGTAGCTAATCTAACATTAACACATGTATATGCAAAAAGAATAAGGAATGTAAAGAGTTAAGGGTAAAGAAAGATCAAACCGAACACCAAGGATTTATAGTGGTTCGACAACGAAGCTCACTCCTCGTTCCTACTCCACTCCTCGAGTACTCCTTACTCGAGAGTTCACTACACAACAAGCTCCTTATGGTGGAGAAAACCGTACACGTTGCTTAACCAATTTCCGACTCTAAGCTAAAAGTCGAGCCCTAATCGTAGCTAGGACCAATCTACACAACTATACTTAGTACATACACAACTTCCAAATAGACACAACTACTTGGATCTTCACAACTATGACACAACTACAAGTATATAAAAATTGATCTTCAATGGATCTTTGGTGGTGGACTCAACACTTCACTAGGATAGTGTTCTTCTCTTTGCACTTGGAGAGGAAGGGATGGAAGAACAAGATTCACTTCTTAAACAAGTAATAATCAAACAAATGATCAAAGATTTGAGTGATTAAAGAAGGAGTTTGAATCTGTAAATAAATGTGCAAAAGAGGTGAGGTGAAAAGCTGAGAATGGTCCACTATTTAAAGGATAAAGGAGCCAACGGCTATATCTGCCCGCGGTACCTTATCACAGCCCGCGGTACCTTATCGATAAGGTAACGCCTAGGCGCTAAGGTACCGCCGGACTAGACTCCGCTCCTTTTTGTCCTTTAGTGGTGGAGGTCTTATCTGGGTATAAAAATATCCTGAAAGGATATTCTTAACAGAATAAGAATATGCCATTTTCAAATTTCAAATAATTAATTTAATAAAACATTTTCTTAAAAATAAAGTTTAATAAAAACTTGTCACATTTAATAAAAAGTGAGTTTTAAGAAAAGATTAAATCACTTGATCACTTGATTAAGGTTAGTACTTGTTTATCCATACCTTAAGTGAAAATGGGTAAAATGAAAAATACTTGAACTCAAGAATTCGTTTTTCGTTGTTTTCGTAAATGCTTGTTTTTACATATTGTCGTAATCAAAACTAAGCGAGACCGAAAAATGCAAGTAACGTTTTTAGTCATTATTGCATTAACAATCTCCCCCTTTTTGATTTCGACAATACATAAACTCAATCACACAAAAACAAGATTTTCGAAGACGAGTTTATTCATTTCTCCCCCTTTGTCGAAGCAAAAAGGTTGCGTAAGCCGGTGTTGAAGAAACGACTTTGCAAAGACTCCCCCTTGGTGCTTACTCCCCCTAGCTTGGGGCACCGGGGAATCGAGATATGGTGACAAGCTACATAGAAGGGTTAGTTGAACAAAAGAAACAACCAACAATATATAGCAATAGGTCACAAAAAAAAATTAAAAGAGAAGAAAACACAATGACAAAGATCCAAGATAGGTTACTAAAGAAACATCATACAAGGAAGTATGAAAAAAAAAGAAACAAGCCAAAAGCATAAATCTAATACTTGTTATTCTAGAATTCTAAGATTTGCTTGAATTTGGTGTCTTGAGGATAAGCAACCAATGCTTATATGAAAGACAAGGTAATAGCGGAGGGTGGTGGTGGTGGCTTGTTGGAGATCTCATAATCAAAATGAAGAGGAGGCTTGATTAAGAGACTCTTAATGTAGCTCAACTCCTCATAGATGTGTGCCATAGCAAGATGTTGATATTGACAACAATGACAATATGTTCCATGGTGCATGACATTATCATGAGAAAGAGGAAGAACACTAAAGGGTGGTGGTGGAAGAAAGGAAGTTCCACAATCAACATTCTTGGTAGGAGAAATGTGATTAAGAGTGTTCTTGGGTGGGTTTGGATTGAAAGCAATTGGAGAAAATGGAGGAGATTCAAGGCTTTCATTTGGAGAATAAGACATTTTGGATGTGAAGAATGCAAAATGTTTATGGTTTAAATAGGGAAGGCTTAGGGTATTTTTGGGGTGGTCAAAGGGTTTGAAACAAAGATTCTCAAAAAGGTTGGAGCAAATCTGGAGTTTCAGACAAAAACCCGAAAAGGAAGGCCACTATAGGCGGTTCCTTATCTATGGTGGCGGTACCTTATCAATAAGGTACCGCGGCTCACTTATGGAACCGCATGCAGAAGCAGGGTTTGGTGTTTGGAGAAAGATTTTTCAGCAAATCTTATTTTTCTAGTCTAACTTATCATAGGGATGTGCTTAAAAGCTAAGATAGACAAGGAAAGTATATGCAAACTTACCAAATAGAGATTTGACCAAAATACATTGATAAAAAAAAATCAATGTAGGAGGTGTGTAAGACAAGACCTTATGACACAATGATCCTCCATGATTCAATCTTGTTCTTGCTATGTTTGAGAGAATCATACATATAAATTATGTAAGCTCTATATTAATAGCTAGAATCTATGAAAAATCGTTTTTAGATTGAATTAACAATGTCAAACGAGTTTCTCAACCGTTTTCGAAAGAGACTTTGAGAGTTTTGAAAAGGAGATGAGAAGATTTTTCAAAAGAATCTTAAAAGACTCAAGGACTCAAGGTGGTAAGAGAAAACACACAAGAAGAAAAGAATTTAAGGAAGATGTTCCATTAATCCTAGACCTAGACGCAAGTAATAAAAAGGTTCCATCTTAAGTGGCTTAGTGAAGATATCGGCTAAGTTGTCCTTGGAGGGCACCTTTTCGATAGTAATGTTCCCCTTTTGAACATTATCTCTAAGGAAATGGTGTCTAATTTCTATGTGTTTGGTTCGCGAATGTTGCACGGGATTCTTGCTTAGGTCTATAGCGCCTTTATTATCGCACATGATGGGAACATCATCAAGAGAAATCCCGTAATCAACAAGCGCTTGCTTCATCCATAGAGCTTGTTGGCATGCTTTACCGGCACTCACATTGTGACAAATCTAACATTTTCAGGTAGTGAAATATTTTCTCGTATAATATTTTGAAACTTATTTTTGTGTTGGTTGACGAACTCACAATTTACGGATTTAAATTTGGGCTTACGTGCATAATTTGGCGTCTTTTACGACTAAACCGGAAACCTTAGGATTACGTATTTACGTTTTTGAACTCCGTTTTTGATGAGACAATTTTTATTGGATTCGTTTTGTGACGGTGATTCATAATTTATAAAAACGTTTTTCGTAAAACGACCCGAGGGCACGCAAATCGAGAAAACTAGAATCGAGAAATACCCGTAAACTAGTGAGATGGGACAAAACACTTTGTCCCACCCCACTAGCAATATGGGACGGCCAAACTTGACACCACAACACATATGTGGCATCAAGTCTTAGCTAACTTATACATGTGTAAGCATATGCTTACACATTAAGCTAACTTTTACCACTTCACTTTACCACTAAACAAAACAAGCTACTTGTTTCATTTCTATCATATCCTACATGCAAACCACTCTAAAAACTCTCTCAATCCTCTCCTTGTGCCGTCCCAAATAAGCCAACAAACACCATTCTTGATCTTTTCTAGCCATAAACCACATGTTTACTAGTCCTATTAAGGTGTTCTCTTGAAGCCTTGATCATTTGGTGGCCATATTAACATCTTTGGAGGTGATTTGCTTGTGTCCTAGGGCTGATTTTCCAACCTATGTTCTTGATATTTGATGGTCTTGGAGATACTTGTTGTGTTCATCAAGTTCTTGCCTTCCTAAAACAAGAAATCCACTTGGATTGGTAAAGAAGATCATCCTCTACATTTTTCTCTTATTAGTTTGTAAAGAACAAATGTATTTTCTTTCATTTTGTATATGTATATGATGTATATATGATGATAAAAATGTTGTGTGGGGATCAAGTGTTGATAAATATGCATAAAAATGATGATAACTATAAGAAATGAAGCTAAAATCTTGACTATTTAGTTGGCTGTATAAAAACAGTAGATAACTAAAAGATGAACTGATAAATTTGCATGGTTTTATCCATTTACAGTAAGTAGATGATGTTATACACATGTGAGAGTTGGCCATGCAATGGAATCAAAATAATGAGTGAGATATGATCAAAACAAGTTAGGTGGTGTAATCTGAATAAGCAGTTTTGTAGGGACTGTTAAGGCAACTTAAACTCAAAATGGGCAGTAGCTATAACTAAGTTATATGTAGCACATATTATGAAGAACATGTCATCCAAAAATGAGCTTCTAAGTCATTGTAGAACTCTAGATATGGTAAAAATGGTGAACATGAAGTTAAAAATCAGATTTTGGAAATAATGTTTATTATTATTATATAAGCACTCACATTATAATTTATAAAATGTAAAAATATAAACCCACTAACTTATAAAACTTATTTATATAAATGTATAAAAGGTTAATTAAATGGGTAAATTATATAAATGGTGGTAAAATAATATTTATAAGTAATAAAAACTATAAACTTGATTTTTACGACTTTTTCGGCTATCGCCGTAAAATTAACGTTTTTCGTCAAATAAAACTTAGACGACCAAACCCGTCTAATGTAAAGTTTATAAAAGTTGTATACTGATGTATAAGTAACTAATACAAGTAAAAACCGATAAAACCCGAACTATAAGAATTACGGACATTTACGAGCTAACTAAACCTATTGGACTAATAATTAGACTTAATAAGATAAATACTTGTAAAAAGAGATTATTGGGCTTAACCCATTTGGGCTCAACATGAAAAGTATATATACTGATCATATAAGTATAAAATGGATAAAAACAAGTTAAAGAACTTATAAAAGACTTAATAGACTTAAAATAGGTAAAATCGGTAAAACTAGTGAACTAGTAAGACGTTACCAAGACGTAAACACTAAAATGAGTAAACAAGGATGTATAAACCCACTTGATCATCATCATATGTACAAAATCATCATATATATATTGTTATTTTGATAAAAGTCATTGGACCGAGTCTAAGACCGATTATTATTTATATAGGTTTCCGTGACCGAAGCACGCCCGTAGCCGATAATCCGCCTTTCATTAACAACGTGAGTTCATAGCCTCGCACTCTTTTAAATGTTTTATAAAATGATTTGTAAACCCGCGAGGGAGATAACATGCTAGATTTTTATAAAAATAGAACACAAGTAGTCCCGATGGTATGCTTAATGAGATGGACCCGAATGATGCTATGACCCTATATTTAAGACTAAAAGGATTATTAGTAGTTAGGTTATGTCACTTAAAGTCCCATTAGCATGAATTGTGAACTACTGGGATTTGGTAGACGCTTATGCATTTGATAGTACTATTTGGGGACGATCACCCCAGTTCGCGCCTTGACGGTTGATCCCCGTCGTACCACACTGATTGGTAAGCGAATTTATGTATGAGAAGATTCCAAAGCGTGATTTTTGTGACGACACGCTAACTTAGATGGGCAAATTGTTTGTCGGGTTCGCGGCCCGCTGTTTTCATAGTAAGGTAACAATGTCATGCGGCTAATAATAATCCTATAATCTATTCAATCTATATAATCTAAATAAACGATATGATACGACGCTATTAACGATGAATATATTACCTATCATGGTAATATAGAGACTACGGTCTCATGGACGGTTTCAGATGTATGCTTGATTTATATATTGCCTGACTAGCAATATGTGGACTTACTTCCGATATTATACTTGTGTTCTGATTTTAAATGAATGTAAATGATTGTTTTATATAACGATTTTCATTAAACTCTATGAATTCACTCGGCATTCGCTGATATGATTTTTGCATGTTTTCTATCTCAGGTGCTTGAAGGTAATCCGGATGGAGATCGACTCTGATGGCCCACACTTAATATTAAAAATGTTCATTCGATCTGTGTTTTGTAAACTTAATGACCTGTATAATTTGGGACCTGTTGTACGCTTTTGAAACTTTTTATCGAATGAATGTTTGTTAAACCTTGTACAACCATTTTTATGTGTTGTCTATGATTGGAGTTATTGTGCTATCCCGTAACACTCTGAAAGACCCTTCCGCTGTACCGATACGAAAAATGAGAGTGTTACACACATACTCGGCTTCCGTGGTGGATATCGCAAGAGCGGTTTGTTTCTTGGAGAACCAAGAAGTTAAACAACAACCCATGAAGGTACAAACTCCACTAGTGCTTTTCCGGTCCACATAGTCTCCCGCATGATCCGAGTCCGCGTAGACAATGGTTTCTATGCCGGTCCCTTTAGGATACCATAATCCTAAATGTATAGTGCCTTTAATGTATCGGAAGATACGCTTAACCGCTTCAAGGTGAGAGGTTTTGGGAGCCTCTTGGAAGCGAGCACAAAGGCAAACACTAAACATGATATCCGGTCGACTTGCCGTTAGGTACAACAAAACTACCAATCATACCTCTATATTGGTGTTGTCTACCGGCTCACAATCATCATCTACGGTGAGTTTAGTATCCGAGGCTATAGGGGTCTTCATTGGTCTAGATTCTTCTAATCCAAATTTCTTTAGCATTTCTTTAGCGTACTTAGATTGACTAAAGAAAATACCATCGTCCATTTGTTTAATTTGGAGTCCTAAAAAGAAGTTAAGTTCTCCCATCATACTCATTTCAAACTCATCATGCATGATTTTGGCAAAGTCATCACACAATTCTTGACAAGTTGAGCCAAATATAATGTCATCAACATATATTTGTACGATTATGAGGTGAGGACCTTTCTTCTTTGTAAAGAGTGTATTGTCTACCATACCCATGGTATACTCATGTTTAACAAGAAACGCTTTAAGTCTATCATACCAAGCTTTGGGTGCTTGTTTGAGTCCATAAAGTGCTTTCTTAAGCTTGTAAACTTGGTCCGGTTTCTCAAAATCAATGAAGCCGGGAGGTTGAGCCACATATACCTCCTCATTGATCAAACTGTTAAGAAATGCACTCTTTACATCCATTTGTTGAAGCTTAATATCTAAGGCACAAGTGTAGGCTAAAAGGATTCTAATTGATTCTAATCTAGCTACCGGTGCATATGTATCGTCATAATCAATCCCTTCTTGTTGATTATAGCCTTGAGCTACAAGTCTAGCCTTGTTACGAGACACAACACCATTCTCATCTAGCTTATTCCTAAATACCCATTTGGTTCCTATAATGGTAGAACTTCTAGGTGGAGGAACAAGTTCCCAAACATCATTGGCAACGAATTGATTCAATTCTTCTTGCATCGCAATGACCCAACTCTCATCCGTCAAAGCTTCTTTAACATTCTTAGGTTCAATCAAGGAGACAAAACAAAAGAAGTTGCTTTGGTTTTGGACTTGAGATCTTAGGGTCCTTTGATTTAAGTCACCAATGACATTATTGAGAGTATGATCCCTAGACTCCTTAATGTTTACTTCCTTTTCAACACTAAGGTCTTCATCTTCTATTTTTCTAACCTCTTTGGCTTTAACTACTTCTAATTCATCCAAGTCATCATCAACCAATGGTGGTGTCTTGGGTGAAGGAGGGGTTTCATCAAAGGTTACGTTGAGTGATTCTTCAATAACCCCTGAGGTTCTATTTAGGACTATGTAGGCCTTACTAGTTTGGGAATAACCTAAAAGGATACCTTCGTAAGACTTTGGGTCAAACTTGGTAAGGTAGTCTTTGGTGTTGAGGATAAAGCACTTGCTTCCAAACACCCTAAAGTATTCTAATGAGGGTTTCTTACCTTTAAGAATCTCATGGGGGTCTTTCCTAGGAAAGGTCGAATAAGAATTCGGTTGAGAATATAAGTCGATGTATCTACGGCATTGCACCAAAACTTTTGAGGCAAAGATTGCTCGTTTAACATCGTCCTACTCATCTCTTGGAGAGTCCTATTCTTCCTTTCAACTACCCTATTTGATTGTGGAGTGCGAGGAGCCGAGAAGTTATGGGTAATACCATGAGCTTCACAAAAGGCACCAAATTGCACTTCATTATCAAATTCCCTACCATGATCCGTCCTAATAGAAACAATTGAACATCCTAGTTTATTTTTAATTCTCCGACTAAAGATTTCGAAGTGATCGAAAGCTTCATTCTTAGATGCCAAAAATCTAGTCCAAGTGAATCTAGAATAGTCGTCAACTATAACTAGGGTATAAAGGTTACCTCCATAACTCCGTATGGCGGAAGGTCCAAAGAGATCCATATGTAGGAGCTCTAAGCACCGAGAGGTCGAAACCAAATTCTTGGCTTTGTGACTTGAGTGAACTTGCTTTCCAACTTTGCAAGCATCACAAAAGTGACTATCAAACTTAATCTTGGGGAGGTGTCTTACCAACTCCTTAGAGACTAAAGATTGAATTAAACGCATATTAGCGTGACCTAATCTCCTATGCCAAAGAGTAGAACTATCATCTATAGTCGCAAGACATATGTTGTCTTTTGACTTCTTATTAACCTTGATCACATAAAGCCCATGCTTTCTAACACCTTTTCCAATGACTTTTCCATCTTTTACGATTTCTCTGTCATATTCCGAAAAGATGACCTTACACTTATTATCACAAATTTGACCTATACTTAAAAGATTAAAACCTAAGTTATCTACGTGCTCAACATTTTCAATGGTCATGGAGTCAAGAGAAACCGTACCTTTGCCAATGATATTACCACGTAGACTACTAGCGAATGTGACGTTACCTCCATCATATGCTTTGTAATGCGAGAACAAACTTCGATTACCCGTCATGTGTTTAGAACATCCACTATCCTTAATCCACTCATAGGGCTCCAAATCAATTCCCAAGCATATCTAGGTAACAATACAAAAGATCAAACATTTGGTCCCCAATATCTCATGGGTCCAAAATTGTTAGTTCCAAACATCCCTTGCATTTGGTTGGGATGTATGAATGAGGTGGGGATTCCCCATGGAGAACAAAATGGAGGAGGGTAGTAATTCATGTAACCATTTTGTTGTTCATTACTTCTCCTAGGTGTGTTTGATCTAGGTTTAGAGTTATTATTATTCTTTCTAGGTGTTGGAGTTTTACTTCTAGGTCGTGAGTTGTTTTGATTATCTCTTGTAGGCGTTGTCGTTCTACTTCTAGGCTTAGACTCATTCCGTACTCTAGGTGGAGTAGAGGATAGTCTAGATAAACTTCTATTTCCCATGAGAGGTTTACTTAACGGCTTATAGAACTTACTAATAGCATTGTCGTCAAGTATGGGTAATTGAACCTTATTAACAGTAAGATGCTTTGGTTTATCATTTAACTTAGATTTTTCAGAAAGTTCAGAGTTTTCACAAAAATCAACTTCTGGCCGCGGTACCTTATCTATGGCCGCGGTTCCATAGTGATAAGGAACCGCGCAATACAATGTGGAACCGCGTCCAGAAGGTGTTTTCTGTGAAAACCTGACTTGTTTTGGTTCACTAGTTGAGGCTTCATTTGAGTTAAAACCTAGACCAAGTTTTTCCTTAGAATGAACTTGTTTGTTTAACATATCATCAAGAGCACTAGTACCTTTCATGAACTTTTCCAATTTAATGGAGGTGCTCTTGAGATCATCATTCTCTAATCTAAGTTTCTCACAACTTAAGCAACCTAAATCAACCTCTTTGTTTTTCTCAAGTTTAGCCAATTTCTCCCTAAGTTCATTGATCTCATTTTCAAGCTTAGTTTTGGTTGATTTTAAGGTTTTATTCTTTTCTATAAATTTAAGACTAAGTTTGTGTAAGCTATCATATTTGCCTTCAAATTCAATATCATCTAAAGTGGAACTATCATTGCTATAATATTCGGTTTCGGAATGTACCTCTTTAGAAGTGTGAGCCATAAGACATTTCTCCTCTTTGGGGTTGTCATCATCATCTTCACTGCTATCGCTCCAAGAGCCACTAACGAATGCCGTGTGGTTCTTATCACGAGCGGGCTTTGGACAATCACCAATGAAGTGATTTGGATCACCACATCTAAAGCAACTCCTATCACCTTTTTCGTTCTTGACAAACCGATTCTTTGACAATGGTTTCTTGTCATAGTTTGGTTGCCTAACGTGTTGACCTCGTCTCTTGAAGAACTTCTTGAAATCTCTCACCGCCAATGCATACTCCTCGTCATCACTTTCCGAGGAACTATCATGGTCACTTTGTGCCTTCTTGGCTTTAAGTGCAAGAGATTTCCTTTCACCCTTGGTTTTTACTAATTCCGAGTCCTTCAAAATTATCATCTCATGAACCTTCAAGTTTCCTATGAGTTCATCGAGTGATAAAGTTGAGAGATCTTTCGACTCTTCAATAGCCGTGACTTTTGCTCTCCACTTTGGATGTAAGGCCCTTAGAAACTTCCTAACATTGTTCTTGCTAGAAAAACCTTCATCAAGTGCTTTTAGACTAGTAATAATGGTGTTAAACCTAGCAAATGCACTATCAATAGTTTCATCTTCTAAGATGACAAATTGTTCATATTGTTGGACAAGAAGATCGATTTTACTTTCTTTGACTTGGCTATTACCTTGGTGGGTTACTAAAAGAGTGTTCCAAATATCTTTAGCGGTTTCACACATAAAAATTCTTTCATACTCTTTCTTAGGCAAAGCATTATAAATCACCATTTTAGCCTCATTATTTTTTGAAAGTTTCTTTTTAGTATCATCATTAGCTTTGTCAAAAGTGACTAATTCTTTTGTTTTAGAAACTTCATTAAATTGAAAGGGTAAAAAATCACCATTGGTAATAACATGCCAAAGATCTAAATCTTTTGATTTCACATAAGTTTCAAATCTATTTTTCCAATAAATAAAACTATCGGTTTCAAAAAGTGGTGGTCTTTGCATAGATTGCCCTTCTAGGTACTTGTTGGAATCCATAGATCGATTCAAGTTTTAAAATACAATATACTTTAAAAATTCTTGAGCAACCCGCTCTGATACCAATTGTAGAAACTAGAAGGGGCGTTGAATAGTTTCTTATAATTTACTTGTTAAAATATGGTTTCCAAGAATCCTTTTTCAAAAAACTTAGGCTTGAGGAAATATGTGAAATCTTCTTATGCACAAATATGAACAATGATAGTGTAGCTAAACTAATACTAACAAAAATATATCCACAAAGAATAAAGAATGATAGTGTAGCTAATCTAATATTAACACATGTATATGCAAAAAGAATAAGGAATGTAAAGAGTTAAGGGTAAAGAAAGATCAAACCGAACACCAAGGATTTATAGTGGTTCGGCAACGAAGCTCACTCCTCGTTCCTACTCCACTCCTCGAGTACTCCTTACTCGAGAGTTCACTACACAACAAGCTCCTTATGGTGGAGAAAACCGTACACGTTGCTTAACCAATTTCCGACTCTAAGCTAAAAGTCGAGCCCTAATCGTAGCTAGGACCAATCTACACAACTATACTTAGTACATACACAACTTCCAATAGACACAACTACTTGGATCTTCACAACTATGACACAACTACAAGTATATAAAAATTGATCTTCAATGGATCTTTGGTGGTGGACTCAACACTTCACTAGGATAGTGTTCTTCTCTTTGCACTTGGAGAGGAAGGGATGGAAGAACAAGATTCATTTCTTAAACAAGTAATAATCAAACAAATGATCAAAGATTTGAGTGATTAAAGAAGGGGTTTGAATCTGGAAATAAATGTGCAAAAGAGGTGAGGTGAAAAGCTGAGAATGGTCCACTATTTAAAGGATAAAGGAGCCAACGGCTATATCTGCCCGTGGTACCTTATCACAGCCCGCGGTACCTTATCGATAAGGTACCGCCTAGGCGCTAAGGTACCGCCGGACTAGACTCCGCTCCTTTTTGTCCTTTAGTGGTGGAGGTCTTATCTGGGTATAAAAATATCCTGAAAGGATATTCTTAACAGAATAAGAATATGCCATTTTCAAATTTCAAATAATTAATTTAATAAAACATTTTCTTAAAAATAAAGTTTAATAAAAACTTGTCACATTTAATAAAAAGTGAGTTTTAAGAAAAGATTAAATCACTTGATCACTTGATTAAGGTTAGTACTTGTTTATCCATACCTTAAGTGAAAATGGGTAAAATGAAAAATACTTGAACTCAAGAATTCGTTTTTCGTTGTTTTCGTAAATGCTTGTTTTTACATATTGTCGTAATCAAAACTAAGCGAGACCGAAAAATGCAAGTAACGTTTTTAGTCATTATTGCATTAACAGAGGAGGACCCGACTTCATCCTCCAGCATTAGATTGTCCCCATCCTCGTTATCAAAGTCTACGGGGGTCATCATGAGTGTTGTATTTCCCTCATCAGATTGGGGGTCCGGTACGGCTGCTAAGGCGATTGTCACGTTTTGGGTATGCTCAAGAAGGGGTAGTTCATTCTCACGTCTAGGACGGGCTCCCTCTGGTATAAGTTTTGGATCACCCTGGCGTAGGATCCCAAAGAAGTTCATTTCTGTTAAGAAAACAAAGTATGTTAGTTACGGACAACAGGTTTTATGTATGTTTTGAAGTACGGATACTATACCTACCTTCACCACGCCTCCTCCAGAATACAGGATATCTGTTGGACTGGCCAAAGTAGTTGCAGCTAATTCCTAGCAGACAAAGGAACGACTCGGTAGATTCCTATGAAACTCTGTTCTATTCCTATCTATTTCTTGGGAATGTTGGGCGTTATATGTACCAGCTCGTGGAGGTGGGTCAGGAGATATCTATGTTTAAACGCAAAATCGGTCGGCCACACTATTGAGTCGATAAAAAAGTAATGGTCGTACCGATTTTTCAGTGAGTCCATGGCTTTATTATGGGCTGTGGGGCTGTTTGGGGATCGTTTCTTGAAGGAAAGCCACCCATTCACTAAGTTGGGGGTATAGAACAGTCTAAATAACTCTACGGTAGGGGGATGCTTCTTGCACAGCAAAGGATTTCAAAGTGGCTAATCTTACATGCGCCTATACATTGTAATTGGGTGATATGTACATCATAATAACCTAGAAGATCTACAAGGAGTCGAGTAAATGGAATGCGGTAATTGGCCGCGTCAAAGAGACGGGTGTATAGGCCAATCTTCCGCTGGGGTGCCTCAGTTATGAGGTCCCCTGCACCAGGGAGAGAGGGATGAAGGTTGCTAGGAATGAAGAAATCAGAGCAAAAGTGCCCTAATTTCTCCTCCGTCATTACATTTAGCACGGATCCAATAGACGGGTTGTTTCTTTGAGCCATTATTAATTAAAGAATGATGAGGGCGTGATATTATAACCTGTTTCAGGAAGGATCCGTGCGAAAGAAGGTGGTAATAAGGCAGAAAGCGCTAATGGTAGAAATTAAGAAAAAGATTGTGTGTCACACACAATCGTAGGGGCGACTTATTTATAGGGTTGCCTTGATAGTCATGGTTTGTTGGATTCATGACACGTGTTTTCCACTTACCAAAATCGTATGGTTGGGAAGCAAGTGGCAAGTGAAAAGTCAGGTGGGACCCACGGGTCACTTCTGACTCAGAAGGTTGAGCCGCTCGAGGTTCTGACTGTTTGCACTTTGTCAGTCAAATGGCAGGTGAACAGTCAATTGTGTCGGGATATGCGGTCATACGTAAGACCATATTCAATGTTGCATTTAATTTGTCTCGATCGTTAAGTGCGGCTGATGTACCATAGGAATAAATTCCTAATAAAGGTTGCCACGTGCGGGCGAAACATAATTTTCAAAATTTATCATTTCATAATGTTCTTTCTTGGTACGTCCGGGGAGCATGATGACGTATATTCCACCTACGCCTGTAACAACTAGACTGGGGGGACATGATGACGTATAGTCCCCAGCCGGGTCATAAACCTGGCCCACGGGTACTACCCGGATCCGTCCTGTTACTAATGGGTTGGTTTAATATCATTTAAAGCTTATGAGCTTTGAATGAACAGTAGCCGCATACATGTGTGCGGCCCACGGCCCGTCACGGCCGATACAGGCTTAGACATAATCATAATCTTATTATGATTAGGATTTACCCGAAAGTGAAGGATATACACTCACCATAATTAGAAGATAACAATCAAACTAATTATGGCACTTATCCTTTGCTTGGGGCTGAAACATCGGTGACAACCCATTAGGGTTTTACCGCCTATATAAGGAACCCCCAAGGATTCCACAAAGGTATTACATTCTACATACTCTCAACTCCTATCCGATTCTTAAACCCTAACCGATTACTTACTCTCACGTCGGAGTCTAATCGTGGGATACATTCCCACGGTAAGCCTGACGCGTGTTGTTTTAGTGTGCAGGATCCCAACAAGATATTTCACTTGGTACAGGAGTCGGAACCCAGCCAACCCGAATTAAGCCTAATTCGGGTCTAGCAAGGATCATCCAACTTTTGTATCAACACCTGCTGTTAGTCACAAGTACCCACTGTTGCCTAATAATTTACCACCGAGACCTATTAGGGTCTCGGTTCCCACTGTCTTACACGAATTTCCCCCGTTTGGGGTTTTGTGGTAGCCACTGATTGGCCTAAAACCACCCCGCTGATGGTGTTAAACCCCCCACCGAGACCATAGATTGGTCTCGTTTGCGTGTAGGCTAAAAACAACAAACCCCCGACACTACATATTGTATACCCACGTTTTATAACATGTCACAAATCTGTTGATTTGATTTCTTGATCAATTAACATGATTAATTAAAGAAAAAACAGAGGTTAAAGATCAATTAATATGCGTTAGGGTTTAAAATAATCAACCACAAATCGCACCTTGTTTCTTGGATTAAAATAACGACTATCTTCCTTGGTTTTAGGGTAGAAGTCGACGACAACAAGAGAAAAAGAAAAGAAAAAAAGGATCGACTGTTTTTTTTTATGATTAGGGTTAGTTTGGATTTACTTTTCTAAATATATATAACATACTCCTTCCGTTCTTTTTTTTCCTTATAGTCGGTTTGTGTTTGTGCATGGGCCTTGGCCCACTTTCTTGCCCCATTCAAACGCCTAAACATAACAGCCCCTTATACTTTCTTTTTATTTATTTCGCGACTTGAATAAACGTTATGCGATTTCGTGTTTTAATGTCGTGAATGTTTCTCGTTATCAATATATAGATTATACGTAAATATTAATTACGTAATTACGTATCGTTTTTAATTAACATATTGTATATACATAATAATATTTGTTGGTCGTGTCGTATATTAATTATTCGAATAGTTTAATTTTCTATGTGATTTCCTGTAATTAACGTACTAAGATATATTTACAGCGGATTTTACAACACTTAACTGTGAGATTTCGTATTTTCCTGGTAATTATTTATTCTTAAATATTCTTCTGATCATTAATAATACTTTATTCGAAATTATTAAAATTTTATTTTATTTTTTTATATTTATTTAAATCAAATTTTTGATTTAAAAGCACCCGTGTGCATTTTACAAAAATTTTACTCGAATCAACGGAACGTGAACAGACGTCATAAATATATTTTTATTGTCGTCATTTTTATTGTTCGGTTTACGTGCATTCTTTGTATTTTACGATAAACAATTAAGCGTAATTTTTTTATATAACGCGTTAATGTTTATTAAACTACAAGCCCTCATTTATTTGTCAGTGTATCAACGTTCTCAGAATGTCAATTTTTGATTTTAGATTGAGTGTTTATTTTTCGTGTTCTACGCATATTTTTCAAATCGCGTAACTTTTAAAATATCGGGTTCGATAATACCCTCTTTAACAATTTGCGGGACAAATGTTTATACTAATCTTGTCTCATTTATTTTATATAAAAAATGGCTATATGACACGTATGTAAGGAAGATACATGTCTTCTATGTTACATGTGATCAAGTAATATTGCAATTCTCAAACATATCTCTATCTTGTCTCACTTAATCTTGCCGTACATACAACAAGAAATAAGTAATCCATATCAAACTTTCATCATATCTGTTGGAGACCATGAGCTAAATTGCAAGGGAATATCACTACTATTTCTATGTGTTAAGGTTGAGGTATCATAGTTAAAGTTGGAGTTGAAAAATCCATCAACTATTTTGCAAATTTCATCATTATATTGTAAGGATTTTTAATCACTTTATATATTTTCTATAAGTGATCTTTATTAATATAAATTATACATTAATGATATATATTCTATTGTATGTGTTTAAGGCATCGTATAAGTGTGTATAGATCTTTTTAACACTAGTAAGCTTGCCTTGTAACAAAATAATAGGACTGATTTTAACATCAGTGGTAAAACGTCGGTATGACAATATACAGTAGTTTTTGACATTTGAAAATGATTTAGGATGATAGGCATGTCTTTTGTGATGATTTGGTCGGGTGGCCCGTCTTATGACGACTCCCGGATAGTGAGTTACGACCAAAATACAAAACTAGGTTCAAATATGACCTTCTGTTTTTCAGGGTTGTTTTCTCATAAATTTTGCATACCAACCTCTAAATATGCAAAACTAAACGTTTTAGATATAATCATATAGAATCCATGTGATTTGGGTGGGTTTTCAATTCTATACGGTTTGAAAATGGCGGCCAAAACGGGTAAACTATAATTGATTGTAAAGTGCAACCCATACATCTAATAATAAAAATGAGTTTAAGCTATGTTAAATATAAATTGAGGCCAAATGGACTTAACATAATTATAGTACAAAATCATAGAGTCATTTTTATGTAAATAATTCATTTAGATAATTTATTATTTAGAAGAAACGACCTAGTAAGCAGAGCATGTCGGTACATTATCAAAATCAAACCATATTAATAAAATATAAAAATTGGCTTATTTATCAAAAAGGGATAACATTTAAAAAAATTGTTTATTTAAAAGTTTTATAAAAAGTTTATAAAACCTATACAATGCCTAAGACATATATTAAAATAAAATATTTGCATAAATATGATTTATTTCTCGTACCGAGCCTAAGACGCGCATTGTTATCTTTAGGTCTCGTGTGATCGTGTATCAGCGATTGACGTTTGTTTTCAATTGACGTTTGTGACGATTGACGTTTGTGACGATTATATCAAGTGATTTCATAGCCTATTTTTACTACTTATACATTGTTTCTAAACTTGGGGTGAGATTTTACATGGTGGAACACATTCATTTAAAACTGTATGCTATCCAGAACTTGTATGCTATCCAAAACTTGTATGCTATCCAGATCTTGTATGCTTTCCAGAACTAGTATGCTTTCCAGAACAGATTACCATTATTATTATTGCTTTTAGTTCACATAGCCACTAAGTTTCCCTGCCATTTCATGCACCATTAATTTACTTGTGTTACTAAGTGCGAATTTTGTGGGTGGATCCATCGGGATTGACAATCCCCGTCTCGTATTACTTTGACGCATTACATTTGTTTATACTTGAGTGTTTAGGCTGAACACTCACTAGGGGAACTTACATTTTTCTAAGCTTCAGTGTCATGAGCTAAATATCAATAATAATATACATCATGACTATGGATAATGTACATAGTCATCCCCCCATTACTTGTTTTACAAATGAATGCTTGTGTTCTACACCTTTATTGCTAAACCTATGAATATCACTCAACTTCATGTTGACGATTTTACATGTTTAATCTCAGGTATTAATACTTAGCTTTTCTTGGATGGGATCCTGCAGGATATTATCGTAGCTTGGAGATTTCTGTGTTACTTTTAAAGTTTGGTTTTGGTAAAAGCTGTCAGAAGTTATTCTGTATTTTTAGTAACTATATGTTACAAAACCATGATTAAATAATATACTTTTCCGCTTATAAAACTCTGGGACCCTTGTTTAAAACTCTAATCTTTTATGATATAATGTAAATGTTTTATTACGTGAACCTTGTGTCAACAATATTTCATTGTTTCTTGTACCATGACGTGGAACCCCCATGCTGCCTAGTTGTTTCCTTGCCTGATTTTGGGGGTCTTACAGATTGGTATCAGAGCGATGGTTATAGGGAACTGAGTCGTTTTCAAAACTTAGTCTATAACCGAAAGTTCAAATATTTTATGTTTCTAAGTGTCAAACACAGAATCTGCCATGGTTGTTCGATATCTGCGCGGATAACTCTTTAATCCTTATTATTTACTTTTAATTATCGTTGTATTATTTCATTCCTTGATTACATTTTGAAATATTACATTACCCTAATGACGATAATTACTATCTCTTTTCAAATCTTTTGTGCTTAATGAATTATCATTGGATATTATAGTTATTACATCTGCTCTTACTTTATTTTTTGAATTCTTGTACTTGTGAATTTGGTCTTGTTACAATAATTTTAAATTGTTATGACGTTACATACTTTTTTTCGAAGCGCGTATGCTACCGACTTCTCATACTCACTTTTCTGAGTACTATTTCTATTTCGTTTATGCGTGGTACGACTGACCTCATATACTCGTTCGTTTTGAACTGCCTGTTTTTCTCGACTCACTTTTACATGTTGTGTGTATTCTAGTGATACCATTGTTTGGGATTAATAAGTGTTGCTTTTAATGAAACTTCTTATTTTCATTTTACTACCGTGCATGTTACTTTCATTGTTAAACCTCTTTAAAATATCTATTTAGATATACAGATTACTTTCTGATCATTTGTGATTGGATGTCTTGAAAAATAGTCTATCGACCATTGTGTAGCTCAATGTGTCTTCGAAAAATACTAAAGGACGTGAGTCACACATCTTGAAGCATTCTTGAATCCGTGTTGAATAATATCGTGAGTTTTCATGACCTTGATTGACCTTTTACATGACACTCGTATATCGATTAATTTTTATTTCATTGACCATTTTACGTTTAAACTTCAAATTTAAACGTCCGTTAGTACCTTGAAAACACCATCGTCATCTTGTACTTCATCTTCTATTATGTGGCGATTGTTTGAAATACGATTCTACTTCTATAAACTTGTATCCTCCTTTCATTAAACCTCCTCACTCCAGGAGTGCGACTTGTTATTGTTTCGTTTCTTTCTCGATATGTCTTGTGATTTTGGAAAATCACATTGCCAAGAGACCTTCCTACATTGCATCTTGAAATCTAAGACACGGATGTCATGCGCCATTTTTGGTTTCTTAGATTATCTTTGGTATTCTTAAACCATTTTCTATGCTATATTTTTCTTTATATGCCCAATTATACAATCTATTTTTCGTTTTCATGAGATCCACAAGTCATGTGTGTACTTAAGTTCGGGGTCGTTATGAAGTTTGATTAAATTTCGAGGTGTGTAAAAAAAATATAAAAAAAATATATTTTATGCAATGTCGAGAATATATTTTTATAAACTTTATACTTAAAAATATGTTTGTACTTGTCGACACGGTCGATTGGAAATAAAATTCAACCCGCAACTCTTAAAAACGAGCAAGTTACGCTCATATGAATTTTATAAAATTTAAGAATTAATTTTCTGCATATATGAAAACTTGGTGCTAATGTATAATTGCAGGAGGTAAAATTATCATTTGCTGGTCTGATACAGTTGTCGGTCGAAACACAAAAATTGTCTGGAATGTCGTTTTACGTCTACCGCGAAGGAACTAGTGTTCGAATAATTTTCGATGTGAACACATATGGATTCCTTTATCCTTTTCTTTTATACATGACTTTGTCACTCTATTTTATCTTTCTTCTCTTCTATCATACCACTGATTTGGGTCGAGGTTTAAAGTTCTTATTTTCATATCTTTCGTTATCATTTTGACACGTGTCTCATGACAATTCTGGCTAAACCTTTTGAAACCTTAACACCTTGTAGCCATTTCATCGATTGTCTGACGAACTGCTCTTTACTACTCTCGTGTAACCCACTCGCTATTTTATAAGTTACCATATAAACTCAAACATGTATTGTTTGTAAATTATTCTACAAAATATTTTACTTGGGCTTTACAAAATACTTGAACGTTACCCTATAAAATTAACTGACATTAATTTTACGACGTATTTTCACAAATTGTTCTACCATGGTCTTATAAAGAATTCTTTTAACATTAAAATTACTGATTTTAATATTTAGCCAATTATTTACTTGTGAAAAGTTTCAGGAATCATTTTAAAACCTGTTTTACAAATGACATTATATAAATATTTTAAATCATATGACATGTAATACTGGTTTGACGAAGCTGAGCATCGCATTGCTAGTCCTAAATTATGCATGGCCTTATCACCTATGCTTAATTAGAAGGAGCCATGCGAGGCCGAATAGTAGTCACCTTAAATATTTGGACAAGAACCAACTTTTTACGTATGTCCTTTAAAAAGTTAGATAAAACAAAGTTTGAAAACTTTTACATATTATGCGAGTAGCACCAGTTCACGACGTACACATATGAACCCTTATCTTCTCTTGAACGAAGTGCATGCCTCAAACACATATTTTCTTACTCAACGATCTTCATATTACTTGTTACATCATCTTCCTTCGTGATACAATTCTCGTTACCACTCGTCTAAATTCTTACCATTGATATCAGACTTGAAAGTTTCAATGTTGTTATGCTCCTACATCGACCAACCTTCTCTATCTATTTTGGGAGATCTTCGAAACATCTCTGGACACGGATAATGATTTATGGGTAGCCATGGATGATGATTTTTTTTATCCGTCATGATGTGTGTTAGACTATTGCCTCGAAATTCACTCGTGTAAACCATGCGTTGAATTCACTATTTGACCGCTAACGTTGTTCATGTTGTTAATTTTATTTACAAGTACTTGTTTAAGAATTTTATTCGAATTGAAAAACTGAAAGCGTGGCTTTTCTTTTCGATCGTGTATCGACCAATGAGAACTTAATTAGCCGAGGTTTGCGACACTAACCATTCTCAAAGAATTAATAACTTGCTAAATCCTTTGTTTCTTATTGTCTAATCGTCGATACCTATATTTCATCGCATCCTTTGAGGAATTCGTACGACTTTCGATTCATCCCATTGTACCATTGCTTACATACTAATTGTGGACTATTACTTGTTTCATATTCGTTTGCTATCTTGTCATCTTTTGAAAACCGAATATGTCTCTTGTCTACCATTTGATACATTAAACACTTTTAGGGATTCCTATATATTATTATAAATTTTTAAGAATGTTTTACACATTTTATCAAGTGTTTAAATTACCAAAATACATGTTTCAAGTTAAATGTCGGTTTATACAGCCTCTTTGGTAGGTTTATAACTAGTGTTTAAAAGGATCTCAAGCTGAGTTTAAAAGTAATACCAAATCCTAGACAGATAATTGTGACAACTTGTATTTCAAATGTCTTTATGTAATTCATATTTTCCCTCTATTTTCTAATAAGTAAATTGTCATGTTTTATAGTTGTTGATTTGTTATTCTTTGTTGATTAACAATCTTGATTCATTTTAGCGCACCTTGTCCGTTTAAGAAATTCTTGTGTTCATTCTCTCTTGATATTTCTCCGTACTGAAAGGTCATTATTTTCATCCAAGTTTGAAAATTTTATTCGAAAAACAGTTACGCAGACAAAAGACACATACCTCTTGAGTTTCAAGTTGGAGACCGTGTGTTGCTGCGATTATCTCCATGGAAGGGTATTGTGAGCTTTGGCAAGAGAGGAAAGCTTGCACCATAATAAGACTGAAAACACTTATCCTTTTACCACTTAATTATAATAATAACCAAGCCAAACAGTGTATTTTATGTCGTAAATGTCGGAATTATGCGTGGTTTGTGTTTTTGTTGTGATTTAGGACCAAAATATGAAAAGGGGAGAAAACACGGGCTTTCACGGCCTTTTATCAAAGAAAAAGAAAAAAGAGGAAGTAAAAAGATCAAGAGTGCGAAAAGAACGGAAGTCCAAGGCCTATTCTGAAGATTTATCGAAGAAAAAGTCTAAAGACGGAAGTTTAATAAAGCCGAAGAACTCAAGTCTAATTAATGAAGAAATTACAAGACGAGTTTAATTAATCCCGAGACAAAGTCAAAAAAGTCGAAGATTTAGAAGACGAAAAGACGAGAAAGAAAGAAAGAAGGAAGCTTCCAACACATGCTTACCTCCCTAATCTCCTATAAATACCCTCCTAATATCACATTAGGAGGTGTTAGCTAATTTGACAACTTAGCTCTCCACCTTTACTTTCATGTCATTTACTTAATTGACATTTAATTTTCTTGTCTTGCACCTTAATTTCTTTCCTTTAATTTCAAGTAAGTCTTTTAATTTTGTTGTTGAATCTTATTTTTATTCAAGTTTTTATTAATCTCTCATTCTACCTTTCTTGTTTTGCTTAATCTTTATTTTTATGTACTTATTGTTATGCTTATTTGATTAACTGTTATGTTTTTATGTTTTTGATTGTTTTGGATTATTAATTTTATAGCTTATTTATGTTTTTCTTAAATTTACTTAAGTGTTTATAAAAGTTATTCTTATTAAAAAGTCGTTTTTAAATACTTTTATTATTTAGTGTTTTCAAAAGTCTTTAAATTTTAGCTTATTAGCTTTTTCTTTTACGTGTTTTGATTAAGTTTTTAGTTTAGTGCTTATTTGGTTAATAGCTTATTTGTGATTTTGCTTATCTTGCTTTTTCCTACGGTATTCCGATCAAACCCGTCGGAAAAGGGCTTTGTATTCCGACGGGGATTCCGATTCACCGTCGGAATAGGATTTCTAGATTCCGACCCTACATTCCGATGACCACATCGGAATAGGGTTTGTGATTCCGATTGGACTTAGTTTCCCATATTCCGACGAGATTCCTTTTGGTTGCATTCCGATAAGATTCCGACGCTGACATTCCGATCTGATTCCGACGGTGGTGTTTTGTATTATTCCGATAGCTTCTTTTTCAGACATTCCGACTGCTCATTCCGACCATATTCCGATAGGGGAGGTAAGTATTCATTCCGATGGGATTCCGATGGAGTGTATTCTGACGGTAGGTTTTGTTTAATATTTTGTTTTAGTTTAATTTTTAAGTTTGCATTGTTTTAAGTTTTCAAATTGTCATTTTTATTTAATTGTCAAATTTACTTTTTGTCGAGCTTTAATATTTTTCATTTAATTAATTACTTTTAAAAGTTTTAATATTGCACCATTTACGTTTTAATTAGTTTTAGCTTTATTTAACCGTCATTTACTTTAACGTTTTGCACATTTACTTTACTACAACGACCAATCAATCTATTTGTTTTCCACCAAAAGACGACTGAGTCGCACAATTAACCAGTAATCAATTCGAATTGAATAGACACGAACTTTTTAACCTAGAAAAATCTAGTTATTAAATGGCGCCGCTGCCGACTCTTTTCATAAAGATTAACGGTTTTCTGTGAGGGACGCATTGAATTTTGGGATCCGTTCACTCGTGAACGTTTTGCTTGTTTAAAAATTTTCAAAAAATCATAAAAATTAAAATTTTTCAAAAATACAAAAACATTAAAAAACATATAAAAAGCATTTCTTTTTCAAAGTTTTGCACCAAAAAGATTTTATTTTTATAAGTGTATATATATTCTCTATTTCTTTGATATCTTTTTCTTTTGCTTTTGTAGGTGTATGCGTACTAGATCTTCAACTTATTCATAGCCCGAGACTCGTGAAGATTTAGATATGGATGGTGTGCACAACAACAATAATCCACCCCACCCCAACATGAATAACAACAATAATGTTCCCCTACCCGACCTTCGAACGATGGAGGAGCTTTGTCAACCTACGATGAATGGACGAGGAGGACCGATTGCGGCGATGCAAATCACGGCTCCAGAGTTTTCATTGAAGGATCACATGATCCAACAAGTTCAAAACACTTGTCCATTTCGCGGATTGCCGGATGATGATGCCAACAAACACCTCGACAAGTTCATTACTGTTACTCAAAGCATGAAGTTGCCCGGTGTTACTATGGATTTTCTTCGCCTTCACCTATTTCCACACACCTTATCCAACCATGCCGAAAAATGGTTTGATCGTCTTCCGAAGAATTCAATTCATACTTGGGATGAGATGACTCAACGCTTTTTGTCGCGCTACTTTCCACCATCCATGGTCACGAGCCTTTGAAATCAAATTAGTGGACTTACTCAAGAACCCGATGAATCACTTTTTGATGCTTGGGAACTATATAATGTTTTGATCGATCGATGTCCAAACCACAACATGCTCCCCGTTACTTTGATTGATACTTTCTACAATACTTTAACTTTTCGAGATCGTGATACGATTAATGCAGCCGCCAGTGGCACATTTATGAAAAGAAGACCTGAGGAGTGTAGAGAGCTTATCGAGAACATGACTACTCATCAAAATAATTGGGATTCATCCGCATCTTCAAGGAATAACCCAAGAGTCAATGTTTCTTCTACTTCTTCAAACCCGGATATCATCGAATTGACCCGCGCAATGGTCGAAATGAGCAAGAATATGCAACTTTTGGCTACAAATCAACAACAACAAGTTAAAGCTGTTGCAACTTCTTGTGAGATCTGTGGGGGTCCTCATTCATACACTGATTGTCCTTCTACTCATGACAATCCGGGAAACGTGTATGCGGCTCAGGGTAACTATTCAACGGAAAGCTATAAGCCCGACCTCAAGATGATCGTAACTTGCTAAGTTACCGTTCTAACAACTTTCTTTCACCCGGTTTTTCTCCTCAAAACCACAACCCCAACAACTACAATAGAAACAACCCAAACCGACCTCGAGCTTCTAATCCTTATCACCCACCCGCTCAACAAGCACCACCCATTAATCAAGATGTTGAAGCTTTCATGAGGACCCAAGGAGAGCAAATTAAGAATCTGCAAAGCTAAATCATCAACTTGAAAGGAGATATCACTAAGCAAGGGAATGATATTAGAACCGAGCTTCGACATGATATGCAAACCTCTTTTAGCAATCAAACAAATGATTTTAAGAATATGGTGGCTAATTTCTTTCCAAGTACTCAACCCTCTACTTCGGGCTCTCTTCCTTCTAATACCGTCACCAACCCAAGAGCGAATGTGAGTGCTATTACTACACGCAGTGGAGCAACCTTAGTAGGACCATCTATCCCTCCCCCAGTTACTCCATATATACCTCCTCCACCACCATTTATCCCTCTTACTCCCACGCCTAGTATTAGTTCTCCATTACCGTCTCCAACTCTTACTAAAGTAGTACCCAAGAAAAACCCTTCACCAACCCCACCTTCCACCTTTAAACCTTCAACATCTCAACCTTCACTAACCCCACCTTCCACCTATAAACCCAACATCCCTTATCCTTCTCGCCTAGACAAGTGCCAATTGCTCACCAAGGATGATATTCAAGTGTCAAATTTTTTGAAGAAAATTTCAGGACTGACCATCACCTTTAGCCTTGTTGAAGCTCTAGCCCAAATGCCTAACTTTGTTAAGATGTTTAAGGACTTGCTTAATAAGAAGGAGAAGATGGCCGAGTTTGTTAATACTCGATTGAATGAAAATTGTTCTGCCGTCCTTCTTAAAGAACTTCCGGAGAAACTTGGAGATCCCGGTCGTTTTGTGTTGCCTTGCATTTTCAACAAAACCGAAGAATTTTCTGCCTTAGCTGATCTCGGGGCAAGTATTAATTTGATTCCTTTAAGTGTTTGGAAAACACTATCATTACCCGACCTTACACCAATAAAGATGACTCAAGAGCTAGCAAATCGTACTCTCGCTTACCCCGTTGGTATTGCTGAAGATGTATTTATTAAAGTTGGCACCTTCACTTTTCCGGTCGACTTTGTTGTTGTTGATTATGAAATGGACCCTCGTATTCTGTTAATACTTGGACGGCCATTCTTGAGAACCGGAAAAGCATTAGTCGATGTTGCCGAAGGTGAGTTAATCTTAAGAGTCGGGAATGATGCACACGTTTTTAAAATGGGGAAGATCACAACCAAACCCAATGGAAGAGAATCAGCGAATATGATTAATGTGCTTGATGATTTTGTCGTCTACAACAATCCTCTTTTCGATTCTTGCTATGATAATCCACTGTTCAAAGATGATGTGGATGATTCTCTCTCCAATTCAGATCCTCCACCAATTTATGATTCTCAACCGATCTATGATGATTATGATGATGATTCTAGTTCCGATGGGGATGATTATGATAATTTTGCTTCAGAGTATCCAGAAATGCCAACTTATGACGATTTTGATGATGTTGATACTCTTTCTAGTGATTCTTCACATGATAACCTTGCACCTACTTTTGATGAAGATCCTCCACCAACAATGCTTGATCCTACTTTGGATGACTACTCATTTGAGGAAGATTTTGCTACTTTTCTCAACACTTACTTCCCAAATCAGAGTGATTCTCCTTCTTTGGACTTTGATGATGCTCTTTATCCTCCTTTGGATATGAAGAAAACCGTTTCAAAGGAGAAGAAGCCGAAAGACACCGATATCCGCAGTACTTATGTCTTGACACCTCTCTATCCACCTTCTGAGGATGAGATTGTGAGATTTATGAGCGGATCTTCTTTAAGGTCTACTGAGCCTGAGTCTTATTTTCCCCTAAAGGAAAAGGTGTTTGATCCCGGTATTGCAATTTTTAAGCCATCTCAGTATCCATCAGATGAAATAAAAGGAAAGATTTTTGGAACTTATGGAGATATGCTTGCACCTCATCACCCTTGCTACCATCATGCTCAAGAACTGCTTAAGGGAACCTTGCCTATTCTTCTCTGGCTTGCCTTGTTCGCCTTAAGCTTGTGCTATTTGATGAACGAAAACCATGTATTTGATCCCGGTGGATATGTTTGAAGCTACTTCCTATGCTAATCAAGGTCGAGTCAGGCTCACGACTCGGTTAACAAAAACAAGCGCTTCTCCGGAGGCAACCCGCAGTATCTATCCTTTTTCTCTGTTTTTATAATAAGTGTAGGGGTAGACCCTAGTATGTTGTTTGTTGTTTTCTTTCTAATCTTGTGCAGGGATTCGAGCTTTCAAAGATCCATTCTTGATGACCTTTGACGACCCGTGATTCTGTGTCTCCGTCTTCCCGGTTCTATCCTAAACTCTTTTGATTCACTATTTTATATTCTTCAATATTAAAATAGGAATCACTTTAGTTGTCCTTTCCTTAGCAAGATTTAAACAAAATGCACAATGTCCTAAGTGTAGGGGAGGTTACTTCCACATGCTTAAAACTAAGGACAATGTTTATATTAAGTGTAGGGGGGACTTCTATCGAAGTTAAGTGGATTTTTCCTTGTATTTGTCTTCATTTTAACAGGAAATTGATTTTTCGACATTTTTCAAATTTTTTGATCTATTTTGGCCTAGTAGTTTTACCTTTGTATAGTTATTTTCTTTATTTGCTAGAATAAATTTTAATAAAGTGGTTTTAATTTTTAAAACGTTGTGAATCTTTTGACTCAACCCGAGTTTACTTATCTAAAGTTTACTCTAGCTAGTATCCTTGATTGTGGTAAAATACGACCTTTAGGAAAAAGAGCGTAACAGCGGTAAGTATTAAGTGATGATTTAGGAAAATCAAGCACTAATGACCCAATGAAGTTTGTTTCCCAAGGAGGTATATGTGTGTGACTAAGATGTAAATGATTTGAGATTAATATTTGGTTTAGAAGGGGATGAGATAAAAAGATGACGAAGACGTGAAAATAATACTACGACGACAAAACGTAAAACCGTAAAAACAACAAAAAATAAAAACTAATTCTAAAAATTACCAAAAATTTACTAAAAATCAAAATAAATAAACTAAGAGTTTACAAATGATCAAAACTTTTTCAAACCTTTTAAATAATTAAATATTCAATTTTTAAATGCTAATTAAAGCCCTAAAAATCAAATAAATTATCAAAAAACCCAAATAAAGAATTTTCAATTGGTAAACCTCTAAAATGACCTAAAAAGATTAAAAACTATTTTTAGAAATTTTTAAATTACTAAAAACTATTTAAAATGATTTAAAAACTATTAAAACTTAAAATAATTATATTAAATAATCTAAAGGTGATAAAATTATTCTAAAAGTTGCTAAATTCCTATTTTATTGTATTAAAGCTAAGAAAAATATAAAAAGTTGGAAAATGTGAAATTTGAAAAATAATTATAAAATAATATTAAAATAATATTAAAAATCCAAAAATTATAAAAAATTCTAAAAACTTGCAAACTAATTTATTTTAACCTAAATAATAAGAAAATCAAAGTGAAATGACCAGAATACCCCTATTGGGCCCTCAAATGGGCCAAAATAAAAAACAGTAAACCTTAATGGGCTTTTTAGCCCAAAAAGTCAAACTTGGCCCAATTGACTTGGAAAAGCCCTATCTGACTCAAAATTTAATTCTAAACACAAAACTCTAAAGGCCCAAAAGCTGAATGTGAGCTTATCACAGCTTAATAAGCAAACAACTTATCCTTATTGGGCTTTTTAGCCCATTAAGCAATAAGCTAATGCCATAAGCTCTAATTTGACACACAACCTTCTTTTGGGATGCTTATGAGATCTATAAAAAGAAATTTTGAAAAAGCACACTCAATAAGCCAGAAATAAGCAAAGTAATATTTCACTAAAAGACAAAATAGTCATTTTTGAGAAATAAGGCACCTCAGGACTTGATTCAACTTGCAAAAGATCACAAATGGACTCAATAAGCCAAAACAATCAAGAAAATTCCAATAAGCAAAACCAATAAGCCAGAATAAGCCAATAAGCACTTATGAAAAAGTCAATTAAGTTGGTTTTCTAGTCAAACCCTAAAGTCAACCCACCAAATGCTCCAGTATGAACAAATGGGTCAAATAATGAGCACCTATTACAAAATCCAAGTTGTGGCTGGTTAAAATAAGCTATTTTAGCTTACTGATAAGTTGAAACCAATTTAACACTAGCAGTGGTAACCAGCAGGGGAAAGGAGTTCCCACTGCTTTGACTATTTGACTGAGCTTTTTAGAGAGTTTTAGTTGGATTCAATTGGAAACAAGGGCACCCTTGTGATCAGTGAATCACAAGGAGTCAATAGCAACAAGAAAATCCAAATTTGGTTCACACAATAAGCCACAAATGATCAAACAGTCACCAGATCATGCACAGACATGAAAATAAGCAGTTACGCTCTTAATAAGCAGATTTAGGAAGAATAAGCCAACCAAACTCAACAAGATGCATATACAAGCTATATTAACTATGAATAAGCACAAATCAACTTATGACAAACACTGAATCAAATTAAACAACAAGATCAAAGCACAAAAAGTTACTGATGAACAAGGTGCATATGCAGAAACTATTTTGCTGATCTATTTGATACTAGATCCAATTTCAGGCACTCAAATCTACTTCCCTGGTGTTGTTAACCTAGATTTAACACTTGTTAACCCTAGTCTATGATTAGATCTAGGTGTCCCCTAAATTTCAGTCAATTTCACCAAGTAAACAAGATTTTATACCCAATCTATGAATCTATGTGTTTCAAACCACAAAATGTGCAGCAAAGCAACCAAGTATATCAGATACACAAGTAGGAGTCAATAGCAACAACAAACATCCACTCAAAACACCACAAATCCAAATCAAGCAGTTGACCCAAACACCCCTTAATCAACTACTTAACAAAGCAACTTGTGATTTTTACTAATAACCTACTGATTTTAATGATCAAAAACACTTACTAGGTAACAACTAACAGAATCAAACTTAAAAATCACCAGCACAAACACAAGAACACAAAATCAAAGCACCAAATCCAAAACATGCAGTAACATGAAATTTTTAGAGGAAACTTAATCAAGGGATTATACCTGCCCTCCACAACATCCTAGGAGAGCCAGCTATGCTCCTTGGACCTTGTTCAATAACTAGAACAAGACCAAGGTACTTCAAAGAAGAAGATCAAAGCCTGCTGATGTTCAAAGTAGAACAAGGCTTTGATTATGATATGTCTTCAACACAAAACAGCAAACAACTCAACCAAAGGCTTAGAACTCTTCCCAGGCTTGGTGTCAACAAGCTTGAAGGAGCTCAAGGCTTATGGCTAAGGGTTAGTACACAATGATAACCAAAAATCAGAAACTAGGATTTCAAGGTTTTTAAACCTTGAAAACCTTATAAACCAAGACGTGCCTTAACCACAAGATTAAGGAAGGTCTTAACAATCAAATGGAACTCAGATTTAGGCTATTCTAACACCAACTTTTAATCAATCACAAAAGAGAATTCAAAATTTTAAGAAATTCAAATTTTATTAACTTAAAAAGGAATTACAAAGATTGATAGCCTAAAACTGGAACAAAGGGACTCTCACATGTTGAGGTCTCCTTTTATAGGCAAATGCCTGGCTAACACTATTCACAAACCCTAGCACTGATTTCCCTAAAATGCCCTTGAGTCTTCTAGATCATTTGATGGAATGAGCTGTCCAAATGCATCCAAACCGTTTAAAATAGCTTTGATATGAAGCAAATGATATGGGCAGTTGATCTTGACACGTGGCAAGCCTTGGAGAGGAAGTTGTCACATGATGGTGAAACGGTTTTGGTGGTGGGGCCTCTTGATGAGTGGGAGTGAGTGTTTTAAGGTTGGGATGGGATTCTGGGCGTGTGAATCAAGTGTGGGTAAGGGTAATTGATGAGACTGCTTTTATACATAGTCTCATCGTCCAAATAGGGCTTAAAATGCATTAAATATCATCAAAATACCCAAATATATGCTTGTGTTTTTTGCTTGTGTATTTTAGGTACGGATATTGAGAAAATGACAAAAGATCACTAGAATCAGTCAAAAAACGAACACGGGAAACGAAGCCGCACGATGAACCAAGCCCTAATGAAGAATTTTCCAAAGAAAGTCCATGAAGATTTGAAGAATTATGAAGAAGGGTCCTCCAATATGGAAGAATTGACACTTTATACCCTTGTATCTTCATAATTACAAGTTTGGTCCCTAAGGTTTGTCAAAATTACAAAAAGGACCCTTAACTTTGAAGAATTGGCAAATTTAGTCCCTCAACAAAACTAAATTGTCAATATTGGTCCTCCAAGAAGTCAAAAAACAAGTCAAAGCCTTGAAATATGAAGACATGTCAAAATCAGTCCTTCAAATATGAAGAAATTGCATTTTAAGTCTTTGTTTCAAGTTTATAAAATATTTGTGCCAAAAATGCCAAGATGCCAAAGTTGTTAATAAAGGGAAATGGAGTTAGTAGCTATTTATCACAACATGAAGGAAGTAAGGAAGTTAAGGGGGTGTTTCTGCCCAGACAACCTAAGTTAAACCCACCACTCTTGATCCTCCACGTCACCAACCTTAAACAACCCACCAATCATACACTCCCCTCCTTCCACGTCACTTTCCACCCACACCATTTAAACTTAATTAATCCTTTCCCTCCAAACAAATTTTTAAATTAATCTAATCCCCATTTCAGATTAAACTCTTTCTAAACGCCCACATAGACCCTAAAAATTCCAGGTCTGATTAAACACAAACCAAAGGGTTTTGGTCCCATTATTTCCAGATCATTGATTGAGGGCAAACTAATCCTAAACCCACCCTTAAACCCCCATCACCATCACCTCACATGCTTTTACCACCCTCCCCTGCCCCACTATTCACTCCCAAACAAACAAGTGCAGAAAATCAACGACCCACGCCCTTGCTTACATCCTAAAATAAATGTTGGACGTCCAAGATCTCTTCTCCACTGCTGGCATCTCACATACATCCAAGAATCATCACATGGGCTCTTGACAAATTAAAAAAATTGGCATCTAACTGGCATCTTTAAATATTCGTCAAGGGCAATGTTGGGAGTTCAAGTTATTAGGGTTTTAAGTTTCCATTCAGTTCTAGAAGCAATTTGTAGCCTCTATATAAAGGCATGTAAGGACTTTCATTTTTTCTGTTCTTTTTTCCTTCTCCTTGGTCAAAACCTTGTAAAGCCAGTTTTATTTAATGAAATGAAATGGTATTGAGTTTTTGACGATAAACAAAAGAGCCCATTTACTTTACATTGCATTTTTAAATTTCTCAAGTTAAAATTTCAGTTTAAGTTTCTGTTGGTGACTTAAGATATTAAGTTTTTTTTAAAGTATTAGGTCCAAGTGTTTTAAGCTGATCACATAGGCCTGATAATCTTGTTGATTATCAAGCTTAAGTGAGGGTTAAACCTCTTGTTGATAAAGTTGTTATTTAAGTTTTAAGAAAATCAAAAATCAATTTTTTTCATTTTCAGTCAAATAAGCCATAGGCAGCTTAGCTGATAAGCTGGCTTATAGCTTATTTGCCTTGTAACAAACTCACTCTACTTGTTCTCTTCCCTTGTTTAGTGGTGAGTGTGCAGGGTCATAGCAAGATCAACTATCATCATCATCATTATTTCCATTTGTTCTCAAACAACCAAAGAGGTTCTGTACAGACCCCAGTCTGTATGGAGATGGCAAAGCAGTCATTGTTGGGCCTAGATGTAGGCCCAACAAGGTAGAATCCTTGTTCCCTTTTTCAAGTTTTTATTAAGTTTTCAGTTATTTGTGATTTTGCTTGATTTTGCTTAAAATATTGTTTAAGTGGTGTTTTCCTGGTTGGATATTGCTTATATAGGTCTTGTATGCATGTTTAGATAGTGTTTAATCAGTTTGGTTAAGATTTGATTTGATTTGCTTTAAAAAAATTTAAATCTGAAATTTAAAGGAGTGTTTGGATCTGGTGTTTAATCAGGATTGGTGTTAAGTTTTTGGGGTAAAATTTGTTTAAACATACTCAATAGGGTAGTGTTAGGTTATATGTTAGGTTTTTTTGCATTATTGGTAGGATTTAAGTCACTTGCATGCTTAAAATTTTGAAAAACAGCTAAAAATCAGAAAGTCTCTTGTGCATGATATTGTGAAATTTGAGCCTCCAAATCTTGCAAGTTGTTGGATAATAGGTTGTTTAAGGGTTTGTGATCTCTTGTATGCTACTTAGTATCATTGTGTGCTTTGTTTGAAGGTTGGAAATTCACTTGTGTGTCATTTGAACCAGCAATTGTTCATCAGAAACTTAAACCATATCAGAAACATTTGGTGATTGATTTTGTGTGATTGCTTGCTAGTTTTTTGTGTTAATTGTGACTCCCTATACTTAACTGAGTATAGGGGTGCCCTTTTGTCCATCAAAAATCATCAACACACCCAAATCAAGCTCCTCTTGTCTAATCTGCACATGTGAAGATACGTTTTTGTGTTCATCAGAAACATGTGCTACCTGGGCATTTGATTTGATCTCATAGGCTTTAATTCTTGTTTATTTTCTTTGATAAAGTGAGTTTTGGAGTGTATTAAGTTACTAGATTAAGTTTTTAAGCAAAAAAAAAAGAAAAGCTTGGCAAAAAGCTCCTTGGCCTGGGCTCGAACACGGGACCCCTCGTTGGAGGACTATACGTATTAACCAGTGATCCAAGTGCTTTTCTATGCACAAGTTCCATTCCATTATCTATTTAAGGGCATTTGTTTTGTAGCTTATTTAGCTATTCATAAGCTTATTCCAGCTTATTTCTTTAAGGTTTTGACTGTTTAGCATTTTTCTTAGGTTCTTGTTAGGGTTTTTGACTTTTCAGTTCAAAAAGTTTATTTTTCTCTTATTTAGATAATTTTCTAGGAATATTTTAAGTTTTAATTTTAAAAAGTAATTTAAAAATAGAAAAAGGTAATTTAAAAATCTGAAAAAATAGTTTTTAGGTTTTTAATCATATTTTTGAGGTTTACAGCTATTTAAGTTTTCAATTTAGCTTATTTTTGATTTTATTGGGTTTTAGGGTTTTTAGCTAACTTTATAATTTAATATAAAATTATTAAATAGGTTTCAGAAAATTTTAATTGCATTTTTATCTTAGTTACATTATTCTAGATTTTTGATAATTTTTTAGAATTTTTTATGAACTTTGAATTTTTTTGAATATTTTAATATTATTTTATTATTAAAAATTGAAGTTTGATTTTTTTTTTTAGTTTTTACATTTTTCCTAGGTTAAGGACACTTAATTAGGAGTTTTGCCACTTTCCAAATATTTTTAGGACTTTTCAATTATTTTCTAGAATTAATTTAAGTTTTAATTGTTTTTAATAGTTTTTAAGTATTTAAAAATATTTTTAATAGGTTTTAAAATTTTAAAAAATACTTTTTAGCTTAATTAGGATATTTTTGAGGTTTACAAACTATAAGATCTTGTTTAGGGCTTTTTAATAATTAATTGTGATTTTTAGGGCTTTAATTAGCATTAAAAAGTCATTATCTAATTAATTAAAATGTTTTAACAAGTTTGGATTTTTTGTAAACTCTTAGAATATTATTGAGGATTTTTAGTAATTTTTAGGAATTTTTAGGTTAAAATTTTAATTTTTTGCACTATTTACGGTTTTGCGTGATCGCCTTTTTCGTCTTAGTTTAATTTGTCTTCGTAACCGTCTTTCTCTTCTAATCTCATTTCTTTATTTCCTTTTCAATCATATAATCACAAACATAAATCAATTCAATACACAACGCACTTGCCTCCTCGAGAACGAACTCACTTTTAGGGTCATTCACACACGGTTTTCCTAAATCGTCGTGCACGCTTGCCCTATTTATTGCTCTTTACCTAAAGAGTAGTAAAAACTCCAACATCATTTTGGCGCCGCTGCCGGGGAGGCGTGTTGTGTTTTGATTGAACAATTGTTGTTTTTATATATAGCCATAATAGCTAATTGTATTAGTAGCACTCTACTAATACGTATTATCGGTTTTTCGTTTTTGTGAATACTATTACTATATTGTATACGTAGAACAATAAATTTACAAGTACTCCAAATACGTGAGAAATCACAACCTTGACTTGGGAGGTCATTACCCAATCATTGTATTCGAATCTCAAACCAAAGAAAAAGGCAAAAATAGATAAATACTTTCATGAAGCTCGATTTTGAAAAATACAAACTATAAGGTGGGTATAAGGCGGTTGTATTTCACGACCTAAAGGAAAAAGGCTTTTAAGTGCTTCGCGCCGCCTCGTTTCCTCCGCTTGCTTGTGCGTATTTTGAGATTGAAAGCTAATCGAGGGTTTTGCCGCCCAAAGTATTACTTAAGTATCATATATATTTTCTTGGTTTCTATTGATTAAACCCTCTTGAACGATTTGGTGTTCCACCATCGTTCTAAAGTCATCGAAGGCGTTCACTTCACGTGATCGTTTTCATTCCTTGAGGCTTCTTTAATCAAGAGATTTGATTAAGGAAGAGATTTGTAGATTTTGGTCTACTTAATACATTCCAAAAATCCAAAAAAGTAAAAACAATCAAAAACCACAAAAAAATTAAAAAAGTAAAAACACCAAAAAGAATCTTCTTTGCTCGCCTTCTCGTTATACGTGACGTTTATGCAAACTCGCTCCAAAGCAAGACGTGCTCGTAAACGAAGAAACAAATCAATCACTCCTTCTAGTGAGGAGTCTCCTATTGACGAACCCATTGTAGTGAAAGAAGCACCCATGGCTAATCGAACTATGATGGAGTTGCTTCAAGCACCCACCGAGGGTTATGGAGAAGCGATTGTGATTCCCGCTATCCTTGCGGAGAATTTTGAGGTTAAGACGGGTTTGTTGTCCATGATTCAAAACAACAAGTTTCGAGGTGACGAAAAAGACAACCCTCATAACCACATTCGCCAATTTAATCGTCTCACCGCCACTTGCAAGTTTAAGGACGTCTCAAACGACTCGATTAAGATGATGATTTTTCCGTATTCCTTAGCGGGGCCCGCAAAAATTTGGTTAGAGAAAGAGCCACCCAATTCTATATTGACGTGGAAGGATCTCGTTTCAAAATTCGTGAACCAAATTTTTCCGCCCTCTAAGACTACGCATTTGAAAAACGAGATTTCATAGTTTTCGCAAGAGTACAATGAGAGTTTTTCAACGGATTGGAATAGGTTTAAAGAAATGTTGCACGAATGTCCTCATCATGGTTTTTCCGACTTGCATCAAATTGACACGTTTTACAATGGCTTGAACGATCATGAGCGTGATTATCTTAATGCCGCCGCGGGTGGTAATTTTTTGTGTAAAACGGTCGAGGAAGCATTGTTAATCATTGAGAATAGGTCTAAGGTCTATAGTCCTCGTAGCACGTCAAGCGTTCGTAAGACTTCGTCTTCGCCTTCGCCTTCATTGTCACACACCGTTGATGCTTGCCAAATCGAGGCTAATTTGGAGAACAAGATTTTTGATAAGCTTAAGGGATTGTTAATTGAATTTAAAGTTGGTGAACAACCCACTCCCGCTACGGCTAAAGCGGTTGAGGTTTCTTGTATGTATTGTGGTGGAGCTCACGATTATTCCGAGTGCATTACCAACGGTGGTAACACTTCGAGTGCCTTCGCGGCCGCGGGAACTTATAACCAAAACGGTCAACTTCCCCGCACTAATCAGTTGACTCCACCGGGTTTTCCACCAAATCAAAATGCTAACAATTATCGAAACAATCAAGTTGGTTACCAAAGCAATCAAAGGAACAATTACAAGGGTAATAACAACTATGGGAATCAAGGAACTAGTAGCCAATTACAAAATCAAAACCAAAACCGTAATTTTCAAAACACGAGTCAAGGTCTTCAAAATGTTTACACTAAAGCACTTCCAATGGACTTTTTGAATTACGCTACGGCAAATGATAAGATTTTGGAAAACATTCAAGAGCAATTGGCTAGTCAAGCTAGGGACACGGCTAAAAACACCAAGGAGTTAGCTAATTTTGTGAAGGAAAATCTTAACATGAGAAATGAGTTGAAAATTGATTTTGCTAATCAAATTAGAGGTCAAAACAATAAAATTGAACAAAGTCATGCTAGGCTTGAACAAAGAATTGACCAAAAATCCGCTAGTCAAGATCTTAAGTTTAATAGTCAAGATGCTAAGCTTAACGCCATTTTAGAAGCCGTCATAAGGAACAAAGCCTCTACTTCAAGTGGTCTTCCTAGTAACACCGTTTCAAACCCGAAGGGAGAGATGAAAGTGATTACCACACGCAGTGGTAAGGCACTTAAAGAACCGACTCCTCAACCAATTACTCCAACGGTGGAGGAAGTTGAGGAAGAACCCGAGGTGGTGGGCGAAAAGGAGCATATTTCAAGCCCACAAAGTACCGCTCATGCCACACCTACGGTCGACCCTTTACCAACATTGGAACCCGAGATTCCAAAGGCTATGCCTATGCCCCAACCCACACCACCCTTGCCTTACCCATCGAGACTTAGAAAGGAGAAACGACAAGAGCGTGACAACTACCAATTTGAGCTTTTTATGAAAATGTTTCGTGAGTTGCACCTTAATGTGAGTTTCGCCGATGCTTTGGTCATGATGCCTCGATTTGCCGCTAACTTTAAGAGTATGTTGAACAACAAGGAGAAATTACACCAATTGTCTAGTTGTTCGTCGGTTTATCTTAATCGCATACCTCAAAAAGTCGGTGATCCCGGTAAATTTTTGATTCCTTGTGTAATTCGAGATATGGAAGAATGTTATGCCTTGGCCGATCTTGGTGCTAGCATTAACTTGATGCCACTTGCAATCTTCAAGTCGCTCAATCTTCCTAATCTTACTCCTTCACTAATGTCTATTGAGTTGGCCGACCATTCCACGATTCGTGCATGTGGTTTGGCGGAAGACGTTTTTGTGAAAGTGGGGAAGTTCTACTATCCCGTAGACTTTATCGTTGTCGATATCCCCACGGATCCTCAAGTTCCTCTTATTTTAGGTCGTTCGTTTTTAGATACGTCTATGGCTTTAATTGATGTGCATGCTAGAAAGATCACCTTACGTTTCAACGACGAGGAACTTGTTATAAACGCAACTCAAAATTCTCAACTTTCTCATGTTTATTCCGTTGCTACCATAAACCTCGTTGATATGATCGACATGGTTTGCGAGGAATTTTCACAAGAAGTTTTAGGGTTTGGTGATGAAGAAACTAGTGGCAATCCCACTATGTTAGATCCAATTCTTGATAATTCGACACCAACTTTCACTCCATTTGAAGGTGGTGGTTTTACGTTGGAAGAATGCAATGTTCCACGTACTTGTGACGAAGACCTCGACAACGATGAGGACTTCTCGATTATTAAGGATTTTCTAAACGATTTCCCATTTCCTCCACCCGAGGAGGTTATGAGTATTGAGCCCAAATCTTCACTTGAGGAACCACCTATCCTCGAGTTGAAAGATTTACCTCCTCACCTCGAATATGTCTATTTGGAGGAGGGCGACAAGTTGCCGGTTATTATTGCGAAGGATCTTTCGAATGATGAAAAAACCACACTTGTCGATGTTCTAAAGGATCACAAAGGGGCGATTGCGTGGAAGTTATCCGACATTAAGGGAATCGATCCCAAGTTTTGTACCCACAAAATCTTAATGGAGGAGGATTCCAAGCCCACAATCCAAAGTCAAAGGAGGGTGAACCCTAAAATTCACGATGTCATCAAAAAGGAGGTCCTTAAACTCCTTGACACGGGAAAGATTTACCCTATTTCCGCTAGCCCTTGGGTGAGTCCTATTCATTGTGTCCCTAAAAAGGGAGGAATGACCGTTGTGCCAAACGATGCAAACGAGTTGATTCCCACTAGACTCGTGACAGGATGGAGAGTGTGCATTGACTATCGAAAGTTGAATGAAGCCACTCGAAAAGACCATTTTCCCTTGCCCTTCATGGACCAAATGTTGGAGCGTCTTGCGGGAAACGATTTCTATTACTTTTTAGATGGTTTTTCCGGTTACTTCCAAATTCCCATCGATCCTCGTGATCAAGAAAAAACTACGTTTACGTGTCCATATGGAACGTTTGCCTATCGTAGAATGCCATTCGGACATTGCAATGCACCGGGAACCTTTCAAAGGTGCATGATGTCTATTTTTCATGATATGATCGAGAAGACGATGGAAGTCTTCATGGATGACTTTTCCGTGTTTGGTGATTCTTTCACTTCGTGTTTGTCGAACCTAGAGAGAATGTTGAAACGTTGTGAGGAAACCACCCTTGTGCTCAATTGGGAAAAATGTCATTTTATGGTTAAGAGTGGAATCGTCTTAAGGCACAAGGTCTCGAAAGCGGGGATTGAGGTATATCAAGCTAAGGTAGACGTCATCGCCAAATTACCTCATCCCAAAACCGTCAAGGGAGTTAGGAGTTTCCTAGGCCACGCGGGCTTTTATCGTCGATTCATCAAGGATTTTTCAAAGATTTCTCGACCCATTACACATCTTCTTGAAAAAGAGGCACGTTTTGTCTTTGACGAAGATTGTGTACGAGCCTTTGAAATCCTTAAGAGGAAACTTACCGAAGCTCCCATTCTTGTTGCTCCCAATCGGAACCTCCCCTTCGAACTTATGTGTGATGCAAGTGATTACGCTATTGGGGCCGTTTTGGGGCAACGTCATGATAAGCACTTCTTGCCTATTCACTATGCTAGCAAGACGATGACCGAGGCTCAACTTAAATACACTACAACGGAAAAGGAGTTCCTTGCCGTGGTGTATGCATTTGAGAAGTTCCGACCTTACCTCGTCTTGATGAAATGCATAGTGTATACGGACCATTCGGCTATTAAGTATCTCATGGCAAAGAAAGATGCTAAGCCGAGATTACTTCGTTGGATTCTCCTCGTTCAAGAATTTGATCACAAAATCATTGACAAAAAAGGAGTCGAGAATCTAGCGGCCGATCATCTCTCTCGTTTGGAAGATCCTCACCAAAGTGTTTACGAGCCAAAGGAAATCACCGAAACATTTCCGCTCGAGACACTTTGTGTAGTGAATTCTAAGCTTGATTCTTCCACCCCATGGTTTGCGGATTTTGCAAATTACCATGCGGGAAACTTCATCATTAAGGGTATGACGACTCAAGAAAAACGAAAACTCTTTCGTGACGTCAAGTTCTACTTTTGGAACGACCCTTACTTGTCTCGAACTTGTGCGGATCAAATCATCCGACGTTGTGTATTTGGCACCAAAGCTTCTAACATCCTTAGAGCTTGCCATGAGGGACCCACGGGTGGTCACCACGGTGCTAATCTCACGGCTAAGAAGTTGTTTGATTCCGGCTTCTTTTGGCCTACTATTTACCAAGATGCACAAGATCTTGTTAAGTCGTGTGATGCATGCCAACGACAAGGAAAAGCCTCGCAAAAAGATGAAATGCCACAAAATATCATCCAAGTGTGTGAGATCTTTGACGTTTGGGGTATAGACTTTATGGGGCCGTTCCCATCATCTCGTGGTAATAAGGGGTGGAGGCCAAGGCCTTGCCCACCAATGATGCTCGTGTGGTAGTCAAGTTTTTGAAGCAATTGTTTTCTCGGTTTGGAACCCCTCGTGCTATCATAAGCGATCGTGGAACCCATTTTTGTAACGACCAATTTGAAAGGGTTCTAAGGAAATATGGGGTTACACATCGGCTTTGTACGGCTTATCACCCACAAACGAGTGGGCAGTCGAGGTTTCAAACCGAGCTTTGAAGAGGATCTTGGAGAGATCCGTTGGGGAAAACCGACAATCATGGTCAGATAAGTTGGACGATGCTTTTTGGGCCTTTAGGACCGCTCATAAGACGCCCATTGGGTGCACTCCCTATAAGCTTGTGTATGGAAAGAATTGTCATTTGCCTATCGAATTAGAACACAAGGCTTATTGGGCCCTAAAACATTGTAATGATCATATGGAGACCGCGGGAAAACACCGGAAAATGCAATTAAATGAATTGGATGAATTGAGGGATATTGCTTATGAAAATTCATTGATTTACAAAGAAAAGACTAAAAAGTTGCATGATTCAAAAATTAAAAACCGGGTTTTTAACATTGGGGATCAAGTTTTGCTTTTTAATTCAAGATTATAAATCTTTTCCGGTAAGTTGAAATCCCGTTGGTCTGGTCCATTCACCGTGACTCAAGTGTTTCCGTATGGGACCATCGAGCTAGCTCAAGATGATGGTCCTAACTTCAAGGTGAATGGACATAGGTTGAAGCACTACTTTGGCGGGGAAGTTCCATCCTTGAACTACCTCGACCAAGTCACCTTCCCTAATGATAATTAGTATTGAGGGGATCGAGTCGAGCTCATGACTCGGTAATCAAAAACGAGGTGCCTCGTGGGGGAGTCCCATGCTTATCCTATGTACATATTATCGCTTTCTAATGTAGCTTATGTGTGGGGATTTGTGCCCTTCCAACCTTTGTTCCGTGGTTGTTTGTGAATTGTGGTTTTTAGATCATGATCTTCACGATTGGAGCCTCTCGTGTTCGTTTTATGGGAGCACTCGATCGTTTGCTTTGGAGACATTTCTCAATATCCATGATATATCCTTTTGATGTTCTAACCTTAGGTTTATAGCACACTTCATAAACGGCTATTAATTTATTGGTTACACCCTTTCCATGCTAGATTAGGCATTCGACTACGTCTCTAGTATGGGGGTGTTTGCACCCCTAGACTCGAAACATTGAGGACAATGTTTAACTTTAGTATGGGGGGTGAATAGATACTTGCCTTGCCAAACCTTCACGCTTTTCAAAGTTTATCTTTTTGTTTATCGTTTTGTTGCAAAATAAGGCTAAAAATGGCCAAATTTTAAAATTTTTCTCATGTTTTATAAGTGTTTGAAGACACAAATGTAGGTTTTCCGATGGCGAGAATAAGAGTAATTTTTGACTCGACCGTACGTGTTGAGCACTTAGCTTTGGTTCCTTAACTTACATTAGGCTAAGTCTCTTAAATGAGGACGAGAAATGATAGAGTTAATTATAAGTTACTATGCTAAACGTAGAGTACTCGTATTCTTTCAAAAACTCATGTGTTCTCGTTGTTTGCTTATTCTCCCTTCGCATGTAAATATTTTTTGCTTAATAAATATTGACTTAGCGGTTTAGTTAGGATTGTTGGGTTTCTAGTCTTTTCTAGTAGCTTCCGTGTAATTAAATTGGGAAGACATTAAGGTATCGCCAGCGTCACGGTTTTGAAGTATTGGCACCCAAATAATCGAAAGCTTCACCCAATAATAAGATTTCAAGTGCTCACCTAAATCTAGCAAACAATTTGAAGCCCCACATGGCCGAAAAATCTATGCAAAAATTGAAAGTGAATCAAGCCTTAATCTTCGAAGCTTTAAAGATCCAAAATTCGCCTTAGCGTGAGGATATACGTCTTTGGGTAATAAAACCACCGATGAGGCGGATAATAAAAGGCAAGGCAAGACCGAAGTCATAATAAAAGCTTCATGGCGAAGTTGAATAAAAGGTGGAGGTAAACCAAAGATAATAAGGCCCTTCCGTTAGGGGGCGTATAAAAGTCTTGGTAATAAGTCTCATGTTCAAAACCGTTATAAAACCGTGTTTATCGATTCTTCTTGTCAACTTAATTTTTTAACATCGTTGTCTATTAGGAGGGGTTATTGATTTGATGGTCTTAGTTACACCGTTAGGACTCTATTTTTAGACCTAAATCTCTATTATCGCATAAGTCAAACAATGTATCCTCGTGAAAAATTCAAGACAAAATAAAATATAAGAGATACAACTTAGGAATAATGGGAGGATAAGTACGTGATTAGGGCATATGAGTAGTGTTAGCATTACTAACTTATAATGACAATGATCTCGTTACACGCTTGGCATGGAATTGGAATAAAAATCGAGGACGATGAAATTATTTCTAACGAAGCATTCACGTGTTCTTATTCTATGAACCTAAACGTCCCATTTTGCGATGAAAATCATACATTATGTCTAAAACGCAAGTAGTAGTAATAGTAGTAGTGTAGCTAGTTTATCATTTCAATAAAGTGAATAAAAATGAATTTTGGAGATGCTACGATACTTTATTCTAGCATTGCGTGAGGGCACGGCAATGGTTTAGTATGGGGGAGTGATGAGACTGCTTTTATACATAGTCTCATCGTCCAAATAGGGCTTAAAATGCATTAAATATCATCAAAATACCCAAATATATGCTTGTGTTTGTTGCTTGTGTATTTTAGGTACGGATATTGAGAAAATGACAAAAGATCACTAGAATCAGTCAAAAAACGAACACGGGAAACGAAGCCGTACGATGAACCAAGCCCTAATGAAGAATTTTCCAAAGAAAGTCCTTGAAGATTTGAATAATTATGAAGAAGGGTCCTCCAATATGGAAGAATTGACACTTTATACCCTTGTATCTTCATAATTACAAGTTTGGTCCCTAAGGTTTGTCAAAATTACAAAAAGGACCCTTAACTTTGAAGAATTGGCAAATTTAGTCCCTCAACAAAACTAAATTGTCAATATTGGTCCTCCAAGAAGTCAAAAAACAAGTCAAAGCCTTGAAATATGAAGACATATTAAAATCAGTCCTTCAAATATGAAGAAATTGCATTTTAAATCCTTGTTTCAAGTTTATAAAATATTTGTGCCAAAAATGCCAAGATGCCAAAGTTGTTAATAAAGGGAAATGGAGTTAGTAGCTATTTATCACAACATGAAGGAAGTAAGGAAGTTAAGGGGGTGTTTCTGCCCAGACAACCTAAGTTGAACCCACCACTCTTGATCCTCCACGTCACCAACCTTAAACAACCCACCAATCATACACTCCCCTCCTTCCACGTCACTTTCCACCCACACCATTTAAACTTAATTAATCCTTTCCCTCCAAACAAAATTTTAAATTAATCTAATCCCCATTTCAGATTAAACTCTTTCTAAACGCCCACATAAACCCTAAAAATTCCAGGTTTGATTAAACACAAACCAAAGGGTTTTGGTCCCATTATTTCCAGATCATTGATTGAGGGCAAACTAATCCTAAACCCACCCTTAAACCCCCATCACCATCACCTCACATGCTTTTACCACCCTCCCATGCCCCACTATTCACTCCCAAACAAACAAGTGCAGAAAATCAACGACCCACGCCCTTGCTTACATCCTAAGCTAAATGTTGGACGTCCAAGATCTCTTCTCCACTGCTGGCATCTCACATACATCCAAGAATCATCACATGGGCTCTTGACAAATTCAAAAAATTGGCATCTAACTGGCATCTTCAAATATTCGTCAAGGGCAAAGTTGGGAGTTCAAGTTATTAGGGTTTTAAGTTTCCATTCAGTTCTAGAAGCAATTTGTAGCCTCTATATAAAGGCATGTAAGGACTTTCATTTTTTCTGTTATTTTTTCCTTCTCCTTGGTCAAAACCTTGTAAAGCCAGTTTTATTTAATGAAATGAAATGGTATTGAGTTTGTGACGAGAAACAAAAGAGCCCATTTACTTTACATTGCATTTTTAAATTTCTCAAGTTAAAATTTCAGTTTAAGTTTCTGTTGGTGACTTAAGATATTAAGTTTTTTTTTAAAGTATTAGGTCCAAGTGTTTTAAGCTGATCACATAGGCCTGATAATCTTGTTGATTATCAAGCTTAAGTGAGGGTTAAAGCTCTTGTTGATAAAGTTGTTATTTAAGTTTTAAGAAAATCAAAAATCAGTTTTTTTCATTTTTAGTCAAATAAGCCATAGGCAGCTTAGCTGATAAGCTGGCTTATAGCTTATTTGCCTTGTAACAAACTCACTCTACTTGTTCTCTTCCCTTGTTTAGTGGTGAGTGTGCAGGGTCATAGCAAGATCAACTATCATCATCATCATTATTTCCATTTGTTCTCAAACAACCAAAGAGGTTCTGCACAGACCCCAATCTGTATGGAGATGGCAAAGCAGCCATTGTTGGGCCTGGATGTAGGCCAAACAAGGTAGAATCCTTGTTCCCTTTTTCAAGTTTTTATTAAGTTTTCAGTTATTTGTGATTTTGCTTGATTTTGTTTAAAATATTGTTTAAGTGGTGTTTTCCTGGTTGGATATTGCTTATATAGGTCTTGTATGCATGTTTAGATAGTGTTTAATCAGTTTGGTTAAGATTTGATTTGATTTGCTTTAAAAAATTTTAAATCTGAAATTTAAAGGAGTGTTTGGATCTGGTGTTTAATCAGGATTGGTGTTAAGTTTTTGGGGTAAAATTTGTTTAAACATACTCAATAGGGTAGTGTTAGGTTATATGTTAGGTTTGTTTGTATTATTGGTAGGATTTAAGTCACTTGCATGCTTAAAATTTTGAAAAACAGCTAAAAATCAGAAAGTCTTTCTTGTGCATGATATTGTGAAATTTGAGCCTCCAAATCTTGCAAGTTGTTGGATAATAGGTTGTTTAAGGGTTTGTGATCTCTTGTATGCTACATAGTATCATTGTGTGCTTTGTTTGAAGGTTGGAGATTCACTTGTGTGTCATTTGAACCAGCAATTGTTCATCAGAAACTTAAACCATATCAGAAACATTTGGTGATTGATTTTGTGTGATTGCTTGCTAGTTTTTTGTGTTAATTGTGACTCCCTATACTCAACTGAGTATAGGGGTGCCCTTTTGTCCATCAAAAATCATCAACACACCCAAATCAAGCTCCTCTTGTCTAATCTGTACATGTGAAGATACGTTTTTGTGTTCATCAGAAACATGTGCTACCTGGGCATTTGATTTGATCTCATAGGCTTTAATTCTTGTTTATTTTCTTTGATAAAGTGAGTTTTGGAGTGTATTAAGTTACTAGATTAAGTTTTTAAGCAAAAAAAAAAAAAAAGTTTGGCAAAAAGCTCCTTGGCATGGGCTCGAACACGGGACCCCTCATTGGAGGACTATACGTGTTAACCAGTGATCCAAGTGCTTTTCTATGCACAAGTTCCATTCCATTATCTATTTAAGGGCATTTGTTTTGTAGCTTATTTAGCTAACAGCTTATTCATAAGCTTATTCCAGCTTATTTCTTTAAGGTTTTGACTGTTTGGCATTTTTCTTAGGTTCTTGTTAGGGTTTTTGACTTTTCAGTTCAAAAAGTTTATTTTTCTCTTATTTAATTAATTTTCTAGGAATATTTTAAGTTTTAATTTTAAAAAGTAATTTAAAAATAGAAAAAGGTAATTTAAAAATTTGAAAAAATAGTTTTTAGGTTTTTAATCATAATTTTGAGGTTTACAGCTATTTATGTTTTCAATTTAGCTTATTTTTGATTTTATTGGGTTTTAGGGTTTTTAGCTAAATTTAAAATTTAATATATAATTATTAAATAGGTTTCAGAAAATTTTAATTGCATTTTTATCTTAGTTACATTATTCTAGATTTTTGGTAATTTTTTAGAATTTTTTTTTGAACTTTGAATTTTTTTGAATATTTTAATATTATTTTATTATTAAAAATTGAAGTTTGATTTTTTTTAGTTTTTACTTTTTTCCTAGGTTAAGGACACTTAATTAGGAGTTTTGTCACTTTCCAAATATTTTTAGGACTTTTCAATTATTTTCTAAAATTAATTTAAATTTTAATTAATTTTAATAGTTTTTAAGTATTTAAAAATAGTTTTAATAGGTTTTAAAATTTTAAAAAATACTTTTTAGCTTAATTAGGATATTTTTGAGGTTTACAAACTATAAGATCTTGTTTAGGGCTTTTTAATAATTAATTGTGATTTTTAGGGCTATAATTAGCATTAAAAAGTCGTTATCAAATTAATTAAAAGGTTTTAACAAGTTTGGATTTTTTGTAAACTCTTAGAATATTATTGAGGATTTTTAGTAATTTTTAGGTTAAAATTTTAATTTTTCACTATTTACGGTTTTGCGTGATCGCCTTTTTCGTCTTAGTTTAATTTGTCTTCGTAACCGTCTTTCTCTTCTAATCTCATTTCTTTCTTTCCTTTTCAATCATATAATCACAAACATAAATCAATTCAATACACAACGCACTTGCCTCCTCGAGAACGAACTCACTTTTAGGGTCATTCACACACGGTTTTCCTAAATCGTCGTGCACGCTTGCCCTATTTATTGCTCTTTACCTAAAGAGTAGTAAAAAATCCAACATCAGTAAATTCATTTTACCCTTTGTTTAAGTGAAGATAGTTACTGGGTTCATAGGGTGAACAGTAACTATTTTGATCCGTTTTTGTAGGATTGAAAAAGTGTTTGGCGCATTTCCATGTTTGAATGTTTCAAGTATACAACTTTGGCCCTTGTGTTTTGTGAAAACTTGTAAAACGTGTATTTCAGCCAACACATTTCATTTCCTTTGTTAATAACTTTCACACTTTGGCAATTTTGGCACAAACTTTTGGAAAAAGGTTTCAAAGGGTTGTTTTTGTCATTTTGAGATATTTCAAGGGCTGATCTTGGACAATGTTGATCTTCAAAGGTCTTCAATATAACTTTGACATCATGAGGGACCATAATTGGCAATTTGGAATTTTTGAGGGACTAAACTTGCCATTTCTTCAAAGTTGAAAGACCATTTGTGTAATTTTGACAAACTTAAGGGACCAAACTTGTAATTATCAATATACAAGGGTTTTAAGTGTCATTTCTTCATTAAATGAGGATCAATCTTGTATGTCTTCAATTCTTCAAGGGTATTTGTTGAATATTTCATGAATTAGGGCCCGGTTCTTTGCACGGCTTCGTTTCTCGTGTCCGTTTTTCCTTGTATCTTGTGATCTTTTGTCTTTTTCACGATATCCATACCTAAAATACACAAGTAAACAAACACAAGCATATATATGGTATTTTATGACATTTTTATGCATTAAAAGCCCGAAAAGAACGATGATATCATGTATAAATGCCATCTCATCACTCCCCCATACTAAGCCATTGTCGTGCCCTCACTCAATGCTAGAATAAAGTATCTAAGCATCACCAAAGTTCAGTTTTATTAACCTTTATTCAAGAGTAAAAGACTTGTAACATACTACGAAGATGTGTAAAGACATAATGTATGATTTTCATCACAAAAGTGACTTTTAGGGTCAAAGAATAGAAACAAGTAAATGTCCCTTAGAGTAAACTTCGTCATCCTTGATTGTCATACATTCCATGCTAAGTGCAAAAACGAGATCATTGTTGGTACAAGTCACAATGCTAACACTACTCATACGTCCAAATTGTGTAATACTTTTTCTCCCCGCAATCCTAGTTATTATAAAAGGAAATGGGTTACTAGCATTTTTTAACTATTTGTCATGGATCACAAGTGATTCATATTGACTTATTTGAGTAGTTATTAGTCCGAAAGCAAAATAGCACGATTTGATCGATAGTTAGCCGAAGGACAAAATCTTTTAAAACGGCTTCTCGTGTATCTCCTTAAGTTCATATCTTGGCATAACTCGTTTCACGATTTGAGACTTTTCTCGGACCGATATTTGGCATGTACTTCATACTTCAAATCTTGGGAAGACGTTCTTGAAATTATGGTCTTCTCTTCATATATTTGGAATTTCTTCACTTGACGTTTTTGAGAGATTCTTCATATTTGGACCACGACTTCATCATTTTTCTTCAATCTTTACTTTGGATTTTGATATACAACGATCCGCCTCCTTTTCGGACTTGGATATATTTATCCTCATACCTTGTAAGGGTCTTTTTGGATAGACTTTCTCCATGATGTTTAGGGGAGTAATTGCTTTTCGTCGTGTGTCTCGATCCTTCATATTGATTTAGGAATAATGATACTTCACATCATCTTGGATCTTTAGCAAAAATAGAGCTCCTCATGCCTTGTTAGGGCCTTTTTGGATGATCGCCAATCTTCGCGTCCCGCTTCAATAAGTTATGCCTTGGCTATGAACTCTATTCAACCTCGAGCAACTTTTAAACGATCTTGCGCTAGAGGCTAAGTAACCTTTCAAATCGTACGACCTTACTTATTGCAATTATGATTTATTCCTAATGCATTGATCTTATGGGAAGAAAAATCCACAATTAAAAACATATGAGTTTTTGAAAGAACATTTTCATGTTCTACGTTTAGCATGATCACTTGTCTAACTCTATCATCTCTTGTTCTTCACTATATAAAGACCTCTAATTAAAGAGACTCGTGAATACTTAGCCATGCAAGTCAAAATTAAGCCAAATTTGGATTAGCTTTCATTAAGACTATATCAAATCAAAGTTTTGGGTTTTCAAGCCACCTATAGGATCTTGCACTTTCTTGGACTTTTTCAAGTTTAGAGAATGCATTTTATAGTTCCCTTGATAAGTGACTTTCTAGGATCAATTATAGGAACTTGCGAAAAGTTCTTGTCCTTAACCCGAATGAGTTAAGACTTTCGCGTTTTAAAGCTCCCTATATAAAAGTCTATCAAAACTTGAATTGAGCGGTTTAAGGAATGTAAATGGCTCCAAATGCCCATCAAGTCAAAAATTAGCTCTTATTCTACCCCACGGAAAATATACATTCGTGTCTTAAAAACACTTATGAAAACTAAGAAAAATTTTAAAATTTGGCCATTTTTAGCCTTATTAGCAACAAAAACAAAACATTGAAAGTTGGAAAGCGTGAGGGCGTAGCAAAGCAAGTACCTATTCACCCCCCATACTAAAAGTAAACATTGTCCTCAATGTTTCGAGTCTAAAGGTGGAGCACCCCCATACTAGAGACGAAGAATCGAATGCTTAGGATCTAGCATGGAAAGGGTGATCAACAATATATCTAAAGCCGTTTATTAAGTATGCTAAAAGATAATTGTTAGAACAATCAAGGATATGTCAATGGATTCGTGAAAAACTTCTTCAAGCAAACGATGGAGGCTCACGTAAATGAACACGAGAGTCTTCAATCATAGATGATGATGATCATGATCTAGATAACACAATCACAAACAACCACGAGACAACGAGTTGAAAGGGTACAAGTCCCCTTATTAGTGAATAGTAAGCATAAAGGATAAGCATGGGATCTCCCCCACGAGGCACCTCGTTTTTGATTACCGAGTCATGAGCTCGACTCGATCCCCTCAATGCTAATTATCATTGGGGAAGGTGACTTGGTCGAGGGAAACCATTGAAGGAATTTCCCCACCAAAGTAGTGCTTAAGCCTATGTCCATTCACCTTGAAATTAGGACCATCATCTTGAGCTAGCTCGACGGTCCCATAAGGAAACACTTGTGTAATGGTGAACGAACCCGACCAACGAGATTTCAATTTCCCGGAAAATATCTTAAGTCGAGAGTTAAAAAGTAACACTTGATCACCAACGTTAAAAACCCGGTTTTTAATCTTTGAATCATGAAACTTTTTAGTCTTTTCTTTAAAAATTAATGAATTTTCATAAGCATTATCTTTTAATTCATCCAATTCATTCAATTGTATTTTTCGGTGATCTCCCGCGGTCTTCAAGTCAAAGTTTGCATGCTTAAGGGCCCAATATGCCTTGTGCTCCAATTCAATGGGCAAATGACAATTCTTCCCATAGACTAACTTATAAGGAGTGCAACCAATAGGTGTCTTATAAGTGGTCCTAAAGGCCCATAAAGCGTCATCGAGTTTGTCGGACCATGAAGCACGGTTTTCTCCAATTGACCTCTCTAAAATCCTCTTCAAAGCTCGGTTCGAAACCTCGACTTGCCCACTCGTTTGCGGGTGATAAGCCCTAGAAAGACGATGAGTAACTCCATATTTCTTTAGAACCTTTTCGAATTGGTCATTACAAAAATGGGTTCCACGATTGCTTATAATAGCACGAGGGATTCCGGACCGAGATAATAGTTGCTTCAAAAACTTCACTACCACATGAGCATCATTAGTAGGCAAAGCCTTAGCTTCCACCCACTTAGAAAGGTAGTCCACCGCGACGAGGATATATTTGTTGCCATGAGACGATGGGAACGGCCCCATAAAGTCTATTCCCCATATGTCACAAAACTCACACACTTGAATTATGTTTTGCGGCATTTCATCACGTTGAGACGATTTTCCTTGACGTTGGCACGAATCACACGACTTTACAAGTACGTGTGCATCACGATAGATAGAAGGCCAAAAGAAGCCGGCATCGAACACTTTCTTAGCCGTGAGATTAGCACCGTGGTGACCACCCGTGGGTCCCTCGTGACAAGCTCTAAGGATATTAGAAGCTTCGGCACCAAACACACAACGTCGAACGAGTTGATCCGCACAAACCCGAAAGAGATAAGGGTCGTCCCAAAAATAGAACTTGACGTCACGAAAGAATTTTCGTTTTTATTGTGTCGTCATACCCTTCATTATGAAATTGCCCGCATGGTAATTTGCAATGTCGGCAAACCATGGGGTGGTGTATTTAGAATTCACTACACCGAGAGTCTCGAGAGGAAATGTTTCGGTGATTTCCTTGTTCTCGAAAACATCTTTGTGAGGATCTTCTAGACGAGAGAGATGATCGGCCGCTAGATTCTCGGCTCCTTTTTTATCAAGCACGGTGAAATCAAATTCTTGGAGGAGGAGCATCCAACGAAGCAATCTCGGCTTAGCATCTTGCTTAGCTAAGAGATACTTGATAGCCGAATGGTCGGTATACACGATGCTTTTAGTCAAGACGAGATAAGGTCGGAATTTCTCAAAAGCATAGACCACGACAAGGAATTCCTTTTCCGTTGTGGTGTACTTTAATTGAGCCTCGGTCATCGTCTTACTAGCATAGTGGATAGGTCGGAAATGCTTGTCATAACGTTGCCCTAAGACGGCCCCTATAGCATAATCACTTGCATCGCACATGATTTCAAAGGGTAATTCCCAATTTGGAGCAACAAGAATGGGAGCTTCGGTAAGTTTCCTTTTGAGAGTTTCGAAAGCTCTAACACAATCCTCATTGAAGTTAAAAGGAGCATCCTTCTCGAGAAGGTGTGTCATAGGTCGAGAGATTTTCGAAAAGTCCTTGATGAAACGACGATAAAAGCCCGCGTGGCCTAGGAAACTCCTAACTCCCTTAATGGTTTTGGGATGAGGTAACTTGGCGATGACGTCTACCTTAGCTTTATCGACCTCAATCCCCGCTTTCGACACCTTATGTCCTAAGACGATTCCTTGTTTACACATAAAATGACAATTTTCCCAATTAAGCACAAGATTGGTTTCTTCACAACGTTTTAACATTTGCTCGAGATTAGATAAACACGACGTGAACGAATTGCCAAACACCGAGAAGTCATCCATAAACACTTCCATCGACTTCTCGATCATATCGTGAAAAATCACCATCATACACCGTTGAAACATACCCGGTGCATTACAAAGTCCGAAAGGCATCCTACGATAAGCGAAAGTTCCATAAGGACACGTAAAAGTAGTCTTCTCTTGATCACGAGGGTCGATAGGGATTTGAAAGTAACCGGAAAAACCATCTAAAAAGCAATAGAATTCATTTCCCGCAAGTCGCTCCAACATTTGATCCATGAGGGCAAAGGAAAGTGGTCTTTACGAGTGGCGTCATTTAACTTTCGGTAGTCAATACACACCCTCCAACCGGTCACAACACGAGTGGGAATTAACTAGTTGTTTTCATTAGGCACAACGGTCATTCCTCCCTTTTTAGGGACACAATGGATTGGGCTCACCCATGGGCTATCGGATATAGGATAAATCATTCCCGCGTCAAGGAGTTTAAGGACCTCCTTTTTAATGACATCGTAAATTTTGGGATTCACCCTTCTTTGACTTTGAATTGCGGGTTTGTAGTCCTCCTCCATTAAAATCTTGTGAGTACAAAATTTTGGGTCAATACCCTTAATGTCGGATATTTTCCACGCAATTGCCCCTTTATGAGCTTTAAGAACTTTCAAGAGCTCGGTTTTTTCATCATTAGCAAGACCTTTTTCAATAATAACCGGCAACTTGTCATCATCTTCCAAGAATGCGTATTCAAGGTGAGAAGGAAGATCTTTCAATTCAAGGATAGGTGGTTCCTCGATTGAAGATTTTGGTTCAACACTCATAACTTCCATCGGCGGAAGAAATGGTGGAATAGAAGTATCATTACTAATCAACACCTCATCTTCATTGTCGATTTCATTTGAAGTGAGATCGCCTCCTTGGAATGGAGTGAGATTTGGTGTAGAATTAGCAAGAATCGGATCCAAAATAGTGGGATTGCCACTTGACGAGCTATCGGAAAAACCTAACACTTCTTGTGAAAACTCATCGCAAACCACATCAACGATGTCAATGTGATTGATGGTAGCGATTGCATAAACATGAGAAGGTTTCGAGTTTTGAGTAGCGTTTATAACAAGTTCCTCTTCGTTGAATCTCAAAGTGATAGTTCTTGCATAAACATCGGTAAGCGATCTCGAAGTGTCTAAAAATGAACGACCTAAAATTAGAGGAACTTGAGGATCCGCGGGGATGTCAACTACTATAAAATCAACGGGATAGTAGAACTTCCCCACTTTCACGAAAGCATCTTCGGCTACTCCACATGCTCAAATCGTAGAATGATCGGCCATCTCGATAGACATGCTCCAAGGAATGAGAGCCGGAAGAGAAAGCGATTTCCAAATGGAAAATGGCATCAAATTAATGCTAGCACCAAGATCGGCCAAGGCGAGGCATATCATGTATGTCACAAGGAATGAGAAACTTTCCGGGGTCACCAACTTTTTCTGGTATGCGGTTAAGATAAACCGAAGAACAATTAGCAAGCTTTGAAAGCTTTTCCTTATCGCTCATCATACTTTTAAAAGTGGAAGCGAAACGAGGCATATACAACAACGCGTCGGCTAAACTCACATCAAAATGAACTTTTTGAAACATTTTTATAAAAAGCTCGATTTGTTGTTTGTTACGTTCTTGCAATTTCTCTTTGTTTCGTCTCGAAGGGTAGGGTAAAGGTGGTGTGGGTTGGTCATTAGGCAACGGCCTTGGAATCTCGGGTTCCACAATTGGTATTGGTTCAACCGTAGGTGTGGTATGAGCGGTACTTCGTGGGATTGTAATGTGCTCCTTTTCGACCATCACCTCGGGTTCTTTCTCGATTTCCTTCTCCGTAGAAGTACTTGGACGAGAGATTGGTTCTTTGAAAGTTTTACCACTCCGTGTAGTAATAACCTTCATTTCTCCCTTCGGGTTTGCAATGGTATCACTAGGAAGACCACCCGAGGAAGAGGGTTTACACATGATTGCTTCAAACATTTTAGCCATTCGGTCCTCAAATTTTGATTGCCTAGCATCCGCTTTTAATAACTCTTGCTTAATCTCATGTTGTCCTAATTCCATCTTTTGTTGATTTTGTTGAAGACGTTGGACATTTCCTTCCATTTTGTTTGCATGAGTTTTAAGTTCATTAGCAAGTTCATTTTAAGCTCGTTTTTCAACTCGGATCTTAAGCTAATCATCTCACGTTGCATGTTATCAAACTTAGCATCATTTGCTTTAACATAATCCAAAAATTCTCCTTGAAGATTTTTAGTGTGAGCATTTTGAAAACCTTGTGTAGTGTTTTGAAAATCACGGTTTTGGTTTTGATTAGTGACTTGTCCATTCCCATTTTGATAATTTCCCTTGTTGTAGTTACGTGAATTGCCTTGGTAATTACCACCTTGGTTGTTGTTTCGATATTTATTAGCATTTTGATTTGGTGGAGCTTGATTTGGGAGGGAACCTTGACCGTTTTGGTTGTAAGTTCCCGTTGCTACATAAGCACTCGAAGTGTTACCATCCGTGGTAATGCACTCGGAAAGATCATGAGCTCCACCACAAGACAAACAACTCTTAGCAACCGCTTTAACCGAAGCGGAATATGAAGCTTCTTGAGCTTTCCAATGGGACTTAAGATTAGCAAATCTATTAAAAAACCGATTTTCCTCATTAGCTTCATCATGTAAGGCATTAATGCTACGAGACGATGACGACGATGACGAACCCAAATTGGCAACACTCGGTGTGTTACGAGGGCTATAAACCTTAGATCTATTCTCGATGATTTTCAAAGCCTCATTGGTCGTCTTGCACAAAAAATTACCACCCGCGGCGGCATTCAAGTAATCTCGTTCATGATCATTAAGCCCATTATAAAAAGTATTAATTTGATGCAATTCCGAAAAATCATGGTGTGGACATTCATGTAACCCATTGAAAAATTTTCATTATTTCTTTGCACAAATCGTGAAATCTCATTTTTCAAATGTGTTGTTTTAGATGGTGGAAAAAACTTGTTCACAAACTTAGAAACGAGATCACCCCATGTCAAAATCGAATTTGGCGGTTCTTTCTCAAGCCAAATTTTAGCGGGTCCATCTAACGAGTATGGAAACAACATCATCTTAATGGCGTCATGTGGAACATCCTTAAACTTGCTAGTAGCGGTGAGACGATTAAAATTCCTAATGTGATAGTGCGGGTTGTCTTTCTCATGACCTCTAAACTTATTTGCTTGCAACATCGACATTAAACCCGTCTTAATCTCGAAATTTTCCGCAAGAATGGCGGGAATCACAATGGCCTCTCCAAAACCCTCGGTGGGTGCTTGTAGCAACTCCATCATAGTACGGTTAGCCATGACGACTTCTTGTTCTACAATAGGTTCAACAATTGGAGGTTGTTCTTCAATCAACGTCTCTTGATTGGCTTGCTTTTGAAGACGTTTACGAGCTCGTTTTGCTTGATTACGAGTGATCATAAACTTCACGAAGAATGGGAGGTGAGCAAAGACGATTCTTTTTGGGTGTTTTGTGAATTTTCAATTTTTTTGTGTTTTTGATTGTATTTAATTTTTTTTTTTGGATTTTGGTGTATCTTCGTAGACAACAATCTACAAAATCTCCCCTCGAATCAAACTTTTGATTAAATAAGCCTCAAAGGAATGAAAACGATCACGTGGAGTGAACGCCTTCGAATGACTTTAGAACTTTGGTGAAAACCAAATTGTTCAAGAGGGTTTAATCACAAAGAAACCAAGCAAATATATTATACGTAATAATACTTTATTAGGAGATCAAATCCCAATTAAGATTGTGTTTTCACACTTTTGGAGATACTGTTTATTTGTTGTGATACTTAATACAATATAGTAATAATATTTTCACAAGAAAAACCAAGAAAACCGATAATACGTATTAGTAGATTTCTACTAATACAAATACTATTTGTGGTTAATATTAAAAACAACAATGCAAATTAATCACGACACACCTCCCCGGCAGCGGCGCCAAAATGATTGTGGTAAAATACGACCTTTAGGAAAAGGAGCGTAAAAGCGGTAAGTATTAAGTGATGATTTAGGAAAATCAAGCACTAATGACCCAATGAAGTTCGTTTCCCAAGGAGGTATATGTGTGTGACTAAGATGTAAATGATTTGAGATTAATATTTGGTTTAGAAGGGGATGAGAAAAGAAGATGACGAAGACGTGAAAATAATACTACGACGACAAACCGTAAAACCGTAAAAACTACAAAAAATAAAAATTAATTCTAAAAATTACCAAAAATTCACTAAAAATCAAAATAAATAAACTAACACTCTGTTCTCAAGTTTTTTTCAAAGGAATGGAAGGGGATGGGAAGGGAAATCATAAAACTTTGGTGTTCTTAAGTTTTTTTAAAGAGGGAAAGGTAAGGGACGGGAAGAGGATGGGAAGGGAAGTATGTGTTTATTTTGTGTATATATGTTCCGTCCAAAATTGGGAGGATTAGGAGGGGAAGTGAAGGATTAACAACATGGGCTTTGTAAAATTACCATTAAACCCTCGTTTGTGTGTATATGTTACATACTGTGAAGTTCGCAGCAACCATAACCGATTGGTGAGAAACTCATAAAATCCCACCTCTAAAAAATGTTTTTTATGTAATTAAAGATGAAAGTGACTGACCAAAATGTGTCACGTGATCCATATCATAAACTGAAATTCACAAGTTTCATCACTGTTGTGATTTGTCAAAAACAACACAAACATATCACGGCATAATGAGATCAACCATGTAATTGCAATAAGAACCAAGAATCAGTTATCAGTAAACCATAACAAAAAGTTTCATCTTTACAGCAATAAGATTTTTGTACCAAAAAAAATCAAACTATTGTATCAAAAATGCTTAACAATTGAACCTATGGTCTTTCATCACGCACAAACAGCCCTTTTGAGACTACAAGGAAGCTGTGCCGTTATTTTTCCATACGATGTCTTAAAGCTGTGTCGCCATTTTATCTTTTGATAAAGCTACGTCAGCGGATTGCAAAAAGTCAATGACATCTTAATTTGCATGTTGTAAAATATGGTTACGTGAATGATCATCTGTGTATATATTACTAATTGATTTAAACTATACAATAATCATAAACTCATTATGATGATTGCTTCACTGATGACCATTCAGTAATGTAATTTGAGTCAAATGTATTGCAGAGATCAATATTTGGTTGAGAGGATATATGCTACAACTGCATTGGAAACCAGGGCTAGTGGTGCTCAGTATGCATTTGCTCCTTGTGTTGTTGTAAGCTCTTAAAAATTCATGATCTCGTTAAATGCTAGTTTGGTGTTTATTTTGTCAACAATATCTCTTGGTGAAGAGAGCTATAATACCTAATCTATGTACATGTTATCAGCTAGTGAACTGATTAATTGTTTTAATTACACAGGAATTTTGTTGAAAAGATTACTGGTTGATAGGCTGATAGCAACTTAAAGGGTGTACACATGTTATTGTAGACGAGAGTCAGGAGCGTGGCATGAACAAAGGTACGCAATAATATGATAATCTAGACATAAAAAATAGGGTAATTTAGTAATTATGTTCAGTTCCTTTTCTTTTCCTCTCAACTTAAAAAATAAACTCGAGAACATAAAATAATGCACATGCTCCCTTCCTAATATGATCCCTTCCCCTCCCCTTCCTGTCCCTTCCCTTTCTATTCTTTTAAAAAAGGAATCAAGAACAGAGCGTAAGAGTTTACAAATGATCAAAACTTTTTCAAACCTTTTAAATAATTAAATATTCAATTTTTAAATGCTAATTAAAGCCCTAAAAATCAAATAAATTATCAAAAAGCCCAAATAAAGATTTTTCAATTGGTAAACCTCTAAAATGACCTAAAAAGATTAAAAAATATTTTTAGAAATTTTTAAACTACTAAAAACTATTTAAAATGATTTAAAAACTATTAAAACTTAAAATAATTATAAGAATTAATCTAAAAGTGATAAAATTATTCTAAAAATTGATGAATTCCTATTTTATTGTATTAAAGCTAAGAAAAATGTAAAAAGTTGGAAAATGTGAAATTTGAAAAATAATAATAAAATAATATTAAAAATCCAAAAATTATAAAAAAATCTAAAAACTTGCAAACTAATTTATTTTAACCTAAATAATCAGAAAATCAAAGTGAAATGACCAGAATACCCCTATTGGGCCCTCAAATGGGACAAAATCAAAAACAGTCAACCTTAATGGGCTTTTTAGCCCAAAAAGTCAAACTTGGCCCAATTGACTTGGAAAAGCCCTATCTGACTCAAAATTTAATTCTAAACACAAAACTCTAAAGGCCCAAAAACTGAATGTGAGCTTATCACAGCTTAATAAGCAAACAGCTTATCCTTATTGGGCTTTTTAGCCCATTAAGCAATAAGCTAATGCCATAAGCTCTAATTTGACACACAACCTTCTTTTGGGATGCTTATGAGATCTATAAAAAGAAATTTTGAAAAAGCACACTCAATAAGCCAAAAATAAGCAAAGTAATATTTCACTAAAAGACAAAATAGTCGTTTTTGAGAAATAAGGCACCTCAGGACTTGATTCAACTTGCAAAAGATCACAAATGGACTCAATAAGCCAAAACAATCAAGAAAATTCCAATAAGCAAAACCAATAAGCCAGAATAAGCCAATAAGCACTTATGAAAAAGTCAATTAAGTTGGTTTTCTAGTCAAACCCTAAAGTTAACCCACCAAATGCTCCAGTATGAACAAATGGGTCAAATTATGAGCACCTATTACAAAATCCAAGTTGTGGCTGGTTAAAATAAGCTATTTTAGCTTATTGATAAGCTGAAACCAATTTAACACTAGCAGTGGTAACCAGCAAGGGAAAGGAGTTCCCACTGCTTTGACTATTTGACTGAGCTTTTTAGAGAGTTTTAGTTGGATTCAATTGGAAAAAAGGGCACCCTTGTGATCAGTGAATCACAAGAAGTCAATAGCAACAAGAAAATCCAAATTTGGTTCACACAATAAGCCACAAATGATCAAACAGTCACCAGATCATGCACAAACATGAAAATAAGCAGTTATGCACTTAATAAGCAGATTTAGCAAGAATAAGCCAACCAAACTCAACAGGATGCATATACAAGCTATATTAACTATGAATAAGCACAAATCAACTTATGACAAACACTGAATCAAAGTAAACAACAAGATCAAAGCACAAAAAGTTACTGATGAACAAGGTGCATATGAAGAAACTATTTTGCTGATCTATTTGACACTAGATCCAATTTCAGGCACTCAAATCTACTTCCCTGGTGTTGTTAACCTAGATTTAACACTTGTTAACCCTAGTCTATTATTAGATCTAGGTGTCTCCTAAATTTCAGTCAATTTCACCAAGTAAACAAGATTTTATACCCAATCTATGAATCTATGTGTTTCAAACCACAAAATGTGCAGCAAAGCAACCAAGTATATCAGATACACAAGTAGGAGTCAATAGCAACAACAAACATCCACTCAAAACACCACAAATCCAAATCAAGCAGTTGACCCAAACACCCCTTAATCAACTACTTAACAAAGCAACTTGTGATTTTTACTAATAACCTACTGATTTTAATGATCAAAAACACTTACTAGGTAACAACTAACAGAATCAAACTCAAAAATCACCAGCACAAACACAAGCACACAAAATCAAAGCACCAAATCCAAAACAGGCAGTAACATGAAATTTTTAGAGGAAACTTAATCAAGGGATTATACCTGCCCTCCACAACATCCTAGGAGAGCCAGCTATGCTCCTTGGACCTTGTTCAACAACTAGAACAAGACCAAGGTACTTCAAAGAAGAAGATCAAAGCCTGCTGATGTTCAAAGTAGAACAAGGCTTTGATTATGATATGTCTTCAACACAAAATAGCAAACAACTCAACCAAAGGCTTAGAACTCTTCCCAGGCTTGGTGTCAACAAGCTTGAAGGAGCTCAAGGCTTATGGCTAAGGGTTAGTACACAATGATAACCAAAAATCAAAAACTAGGATTTCAAGGTTTTTGAACCTTGAAAACCTTATAAACCAAGACGTGCTTTAACCACAAGATTAAGGAAGGTCTTAACAATCAAATGGAACTCAGATTTAGGCTATTCTAACACCAACTTTTAATCAATCACAAAAGAGAATTCAAAATTTTAAGAAATTCAAATTTTATTAACTTAAAAAGGAATTACAAAGATTGATAGCCTAAAACTAGAACAAAGGGACTCTCACATGTTGAGGTCTCCTTTTATAAGCAAATGCCTGGCTAACACTATTCACAAACCCTAGCACTGATTTCCCTAAAATGCCCTTGAGTCTTCTAGATCATTTGATGGAATGAGCTGTCCAAATGCATCCAAACCGTTTAAAATAGCTTTGATATGAAGCAAATGATGTGGGCTGTTGATCTTGACACGTGGCAAGCCTTGGAGAGGAAGTTGTCACATGATGGTGAAACGGTTTTGGTGGTGGGGCCTCTTGATGAGTGGGAGTGAGTGTTTTAAGGTTGGGATGGGATTCTGGGCGTGTGAATCAAGTGTGGGTAAGGGTAATTTCATTTTACCCTTTGTTTAAGTGAAGATAGTTACTGGGTTCATAGGGTGAACAGTAACTATTTTGATATGTTTTTGTAGGATTGAAAAAGTGTTTGGCGCATTTCCATGTTTGAATGTTTCAAGTATACAACTTTGGCCCTTGTGTTTTGTGAAAACTTGTAAAACGTGTATTTCAGCCAACACATTTCATTTCCTTTGTTAATAACTTTCACACTTTGGCAATTTTGGCACAAACTTTTGGAAAAAGGTTTCAAAGGGTTGTTTTTGCCATTTTGAGATATTTCAAGGGCTGATCTTGGACAATGTTGATCTTCAAAGGTCTTCAATATAACTTTGACATCATGAGGGACCATAATTGGCAATTTGGAATTTTTGAGGGACTAAACTTGCCATTTCTTCAAAGTTGAAGGACCATTTGTGTAATTTTGACAAACTTAAGGGACCAAACTTGTAATTATCAATATACAAGGGTTTTAAGTGTCATTTCTTCATTAAATGAGGATCAATCTTGTATGTCTTCAATTCTTCAAGGGTATTTGTTGAATATTTCATGAATTAGGGCCCGGTTCTTTGCACGGCTTCGTTTCTCGTGTCCGTTTTTCCTTGTATCTTGTGATCTTTTGTCTTTTTCACGATATCCATACCTAAAATACACAAGTAAACAAACACAAGCATATATATGGTATTTTATGACATTTTTATGCATTAAAAGCCCGAAAAGAACGATGAGATCATGTTTAAATGCCATCTCATCAATCCTTAACGTGTTTAAGTCAAGTTTTGCTAGGCTTTTATATAGGGAACTTTAAAACGCGAAAGTCTTAACTCTTACGGGTTAAGAACAAGAACTTTTCGCAAGTTCCTATAATTGATCCTAGAAAGTCGTTTATCAAGGGAACTTTAAAACGCGAATTCTAAACTTGAAAGAGTCTAAGAAGTTGCAAGATCCTATAGATGACTTGAAAACCCAAAACTTTGATTTAATTGGCTAAGCATCCACGAGTCTCATTCCTTGAGATTTTAAATTATGGAGAACGAGAGATGATAGAGTCAATTATAAGTTTGGTATTCTTTCATGAATTTATGTGAGTTGATTATAAGATTTTTCTCCCATCGCTTGCTAATAAATTTAATTGCAATAAATAAGGTTGTACGATTTGAGAAGTTACTTAGCTTCTAGCACAAGATCGTTTAAAAGTTGCTCGGTATTAATTAGAGTTCATAGCCAAGGCATAACTTACTAAAGCGGGATGCGAAGATTGGCGAGTCCGAAAAGGCCCTAACAAGGCATGAGGGCTACATTTTGTTGCTAAAGGTCCTAAGTGATGTGAAGAATCATTTATCAAAAATCAATATGAAGGATCGAGACACACGACGAAAAGCAAATACTCCCCTAAAGATCACGGAGAAGTCTATACAAAAAGGCCCTAACAAGGTATGAGGATAAATAGATCCAAGTCCTAAAAGGATGCGGATCATTGTATATCAAAATCCCAAATAAAGATTGGAGAAAAATGAAGAAGTCGTGGTCCAAGTATGAAGAATCTCTCAAAACTTCAAGTGAAGAAATTTCTATTATGAAGAGAAAACCATTATTTCATGAACATCTCTCAAGATTTGAAGTATGAAGTCGCTGCCAAATATCGTTCCGAGAAAGGTCTCAAATCGTGAAGCGAGTTATGCCAAGATATGAACTTTATGAGGTCCCGAGAAGCAGTTTTAAAAGATTTTTCCTTTAGCTAACTATTGATTAAATCGTCCTACTTTATTTTTAGCCTAAATAACTATCGAAATAAGTCAACAATGCATCCTCGTGATCATTCAAGACAATAATAAAATATAAGAGATACACCTAGGAATAAGGGAGTCTAAGTAAATAATTGGGCCACATGCGTTTGTGGTAGTTTGCTAACTTATAATAACAATGATCTCGTTTTTAAGCTTGATATGGGGAACGTGAAACTTGAGGATGATAAACTTTCATGATATTCCAAAACCCTAAGGTAAGTTTTTGATCGTTTTACTTGTTTTCTTTCTTTAAATATTTTGTCTCTTTAATAAAGGCCAATGTGGATTGATTGTGATGGAAAATGTAAAACTTGCTTTGTAATTAATGCATTGCATGAGGACATTGCAATGGTCAAGTGTAGGGGATTTAATAAGTGTGAAAACACTTATCCTTTTACCACTTAATTATAATAATAACCAAGCCAAACCGTGTAGTTTATGTCGTAAATGTCGTAATTATACGTGGTTTGTGTTTTTGTTGTGATTTAGGACCAAAATATGAAAAGTGGAGAAAACACGGGCTTTCACGTGCTTTTATCGAAGAAAAAGACAAAAGACGAAGTCAAAAGATCAAGAGTGCAAAAAGAACGGAAGTCCAAGGCCTATTATGAAGATTTATCGAAGAAAAAGTCTAAAGACGGAAGTTTAATAAAGCCGAAGAACTCAAGTTTAATTAATGAAGAAATTACAAGACGAGTTTAATTAATCCCGAGACAAAGTCAAAAAAGTCGAAGATTTAGAAGACGAAAAGACGAGAAAGAAAGAAAGAAGGAAGCTTCCAACACATGCTTACCTCCCTAATCTCCTATAAATACCCTCCTAATATCACATTAGGAGGTGTTAGCTAATTTGACAACTTAGCTCTCCACCTTTACTTTCATGTCATTTACTTAATTGTCATTTAATTTTCTTGTCTTGCACCTTAATTTCTTGCCTTTAATTTCAAGTAAGTCTTTTAATTTTGTTGTTGAATCTTATTTTTAATCAAGTTTTTATTAATCTCTCATTCTACCTTTCTTGTTTTGCTTAATCTTTATTTTAATGTACTTATTGTTATGCTTATTTGATTAAGTGTTATGTTTTTATGTTTTTGATTGTTTTGGATGATTGATTTTATAGCTTATTTGTGTTTTTCTTAAATTTACTTAAGTGTTTATAAAAGTTATTCTTATTAAAAAGCCTTTTTAAATACTTTTATTATTTAGTGTTTTCAAAAGTCTTTAAATTTAGCTTATTAGCTTTTTCTTTTACGTGTTTTGATTAAGTTTTTAGTTTAGTGCTTATTTGTGATTTTGCTTATCTTTCTTTTTCCTACGGTATTCCGATCAAACCCGTCGGAAAAGGGCTTTGCATTCCGACGGGGATTCCGATTCACCATCGGAATACGGTTTCTAGATTCCGACCCTACATTCCGATGACCACATCTGAATAGGGTTTGTGATTCCGATTGGACTTAGTTTCTTATATTTCGACGAGATTCCTTTTGGTTGCATTCCGATAAATTCCGACGCTGACATTCCGATCTGATTCCGACGGTGGTGTTTCGTATTATTCCGATAGCTTCTTTTTCAGACATTCCGACTGCTCATTCCGACCATATTCCGATAGGGGAGGTAAGTATTCATTCCGATGGGATTCCGATGGAGTGTATTCTGAGGGTAGGTTTTGTTTAATATTTTGTTTTAGTTTAATTTTTAAGTTTGCATTGTTTTAAGTTTTCAAATTGTCATTTTTATTTAATTGTCAAATTTACTTTTTGTCGAGCTTTAATTTTTGTCATTTAATTAATTACTTTTAAAAGTTTTAATATTGCACCATTTACGTTTTAATTAGTTTTAGCTTTACTTAACTGTCATTTACTTTAACGTTTTGCACATTTACTTTACTACAACGACCAATCAATCTATTTGTTTTCCACCAAAAGACGACTGAGTCGCACGATTAACCAGTAATCAATTCGAATTGAATAGACACGAACTTTTTAACCTAGAAAAATCTAGTTATTAAATGGCGCCGCCGCCGGCTCTTTTCGTAACGATTAATGGTTTTCTGTGAGAGACGCGTTGAATTTTGGGATCCGTTCACTCGTGAACGTTATTTTTCTTGTTTAAAAATTTTCAAAAAATCATAAATATTAAAAATTTTCAAAAATACAAAAACATTAAAAAACATATAAAAAGCATTTATTTTTCAAAGTTTTGCACCAAAAAGATTTTATTTTTATAAGTGTATATATATTCTCTATTTCTTTGATATCTTTTTCTTTTGCTTTTGCAGGTGTATGCGTACTAGATCTTCAACTTATTCATTGCCCGAGACTCGTGAAGATTTAGATATGGCTGGTGTGCACAACAACAATAATCCACCCCACCCCAACATGAATAACAACAACAATGTTCCCCCACCCGACCTTCGAACGATGGAGGAGCTTTGTCAACCTACGATGAATGGACGAGGAGGACCGATTGCGCCGATGCAAATCACAGCTCCAGAGTTTTCGTTGAAGCATCACATGATCCAACAAGTTCAAAACACTTGTCCATTTTGCGGATTGCCGGATGATGATGCCAACAAACACCTCGACAAGTTCATTACTGTTACTCAAAGCATGAAGTTGCCCGGTGTTACTATGGATTTTCTTCGCCTTCACCTATTTCCACACACCTTATCCCACCATGCCGAAAAATGGTGTGATCGTCTTCCGAAGAATTCAATTCATACTTGGGATGAGATAACTCAACGGTTTTTGTCGCGCTACTTTCCACCATCCATGGTCACGAGCCTTCGAAATCAAATTAGTGAACTTACTCAAGAACCCGATGAATTACTTTTTGATGCTTGGGAACTATATAATGTTTTGATCGATCGATGTCCAAACCACAAAACGCTCCCCGTTACTTTGATTGATACTTTCTACAATAGTTTAACTTTTCGAGATCGTGATACGATTAATGCAGCCGCCAATGGCACATTTATGAAAAGAAGACCTGAGGAGTGTAGAGAGCTTATCGAGAACATGACTACTCATCACAAAAATTGGGATTCATCCGCATCTTCAAGGAATAACCCGAGAGTCAATGTTTCTTCTACTTCTTCAAACCCGGATATCATCGATTTGACCCGCGCAATGGTCGAAATGAGCAAGAATATGCAACTTTTGGCTACAAATCAACAACAACAAGTTAAAGCTGTTGCAACTTCTTGTGAGATCTGCGGGGGTCCTCATTCATACACTGATTGTCCTTCTACTCATGACAATCCGGAAAACGTGTATGCGGCTCATGGTAACTATTCAATGGAAAGCTATCAAGCCCGACCTCAAGGTGATCGTAACTTGCTAAGTTACCGTTATAACAACTTTCTTTCAACCGGTTTTTCTTCTCAAAACCACAACCCCAACAACTACAATAGAAACAACCCAAACCCACCTCGAGCTTCTAATCCTTACCACCCACCCGCTCAACAAGCACCACCCATTAATCAAGATGTTGAAGCTTTCATGAGGACCCAAGGAGAGCAAATTAAGAATCTACAAAGCCAAATCATCAACTTGAAAGGAGATATCACTAAGCAAGGGAATGATATTAGAACCAAGCTTCGACATGATATGCAAACCTCTTTTAGCAATCAAACAAATGATTTGAAGAATATGATGGCTAGTATCTTTCCAAGTACTCAACCCTCTACTTCGGGCTCTCCTCCTTCTAATACCGTCACCAACCCAAGAACGAATGTGGGAGCTATTACTACACGCAGTGGAGCAACCTTAGTAGATCCATCTATCCCTCCCCCAGTTACTCCATCTATACCTCCTCCACCACCATTTATCCCTCTTACTCCCACGCCTAGTATTAGTTCTCCATTACCGTCTCCAACTCTTACGGAAGTAGTACCCAAGAAAAACCCTTCACCAACCCTACCTTCCACCTTTAAACCTTCAACATCTCAACCTTCACCAACCCCACCTTCCACCTATAAACCCAACATCCCTTATCCTTCTCGCCTAGACAAGTGCCAATTGCTCACCAAGGGGATGATATTCAAGTGTCAAATTTTTTGAAGAAATTTTCGGGACTGACCATCACCTTTAGCCTTGTTGAAGCTCTAGCCCAAATGCCTAAATTTTTTAAGATGTTTAAGGACTTGCTTAATAAGAAGGAGAAGATGGCCGAGTTTGTTAATACTCGATTGAATGAAAATTGTTCTGCCGTCCTTCTTAAAGAACTTCCGGAGAAACTTGGAGATCCCGGTCGTTTTGTGTTGCCTTGCATTTTAAACAAAACCGAAGAATTTTCTTCCTTAGCTGATCTCGGGGCAAGTATTATTTTGATGCCTTTAAGTGTTTGGAAAACACTATCATTACCCGACCTTACACCAATAAAGATGACTCTAGAGCTAGCAAATCATACTCTCGCTTACCCCGTTGGTATTGCTGAAGATGTATTTATTAAAGTTGGCACCTTCACTTTTCCGGTCGACTTTGTTGTTGTTGATTATGAAATGGACCCTCGTATTCTGTTTATACTTGGACGACCATTCTTGAGAACCGGAAAAGCATTAGTCGATGTTGCCGAAGGTGAGTTAATCTTAAGAGTCGGGAATGATGCACAAGTTTTTAAAATGGGGAAGATCACAACCAAACCCAATGGAAGAGAATCAACGAATATGATTAATGTGCTTGATGATTTTGTCATCTACAACAATCCTCTTTTCGATTCTTGCTATGATAATCCACTGTTCAAAGATGATGTGGATGATTCTCTCTCCAATTCAGATCCTCCACCAATTTATGATTCTCCACCGATCTATGATGATTATGATGATGATTCTAGTTCCTATGGGGATGATTATGATAATTTTGTTTCAGAGTATCCAGAAATGCCAACTTATGACGATTTTGATGATGTTGATACTCTTTCGAGTGATTCTTCACATGATAACCTTGCACCTACTTTTGATGAAGATCCTCCACCAACAATGCTTGATCCTACTTTGGATGACTACTTATTTGAGGAAGATTTTGCTACTTTTCTCAACACTTACTTCCCAAATGAGAGTGATTCTCCTTCTTTGGACTTTGATGATGCTCTTTATCCTCCTTTGGATATGAAGAAAACCGTTTCAAAGGAGAAGAAGCCGAAAGACACCGATATCCGCAGTACTTATGTCTTGACACCTCTCTATCCACCTTCTAAGGATGAGATTGTGAGATTTATGAGTGGATCTTCTTCAAGGTCTACTGAGCCTGAGTCTTATTTTCCCCTAAAGGAAAAGGTGTTCGATCTCGGTATTGCAATTTTTAAGCCATCTCAGTATCCATCTGATGAAATAAAAGGAAAGATTTTTGGAACTTATGGAGATATGCTTGCACCTCATAACCCTTGCTACCATCATGCTCAAGAACTTCTTAAAGGAACCTTGCCTATTCTTCTTTGGCTTGCCTTGTTCGCCTTAAGCTTGTGCTATTTGATGGACGAAAACCATGTCTTTGATCCCGGTGTATATGTTTCAAGCTACTTCCTATGCTAATCAAGGTCGAGTCAGGCTCACGACTCGGTTAACAAAAACAAGCGCTTCTCGGGAGGCAACCCGCGGTATCTATCCTTTTTCTCTGTTTTTATAATAAGTGTAGGGGGAGACCCTAGTATGTTGTTTGTTGTTTTCTTTTTAATCATGTGTAGGGATTCGAGCTTTCAAAGATCCATTCTTGATGACTTTTGACGACCCGTGATTCCGTGTCTCCGTCTTCCTGGTTCTATCCTAAACTCTTTTGATTCACTATTTTATATTCTTCAATATTAAAATAGGAATCACTTTAGTTGTCCTTTCCTTAGCAAGATTTAAACAAAGTGCACAATGTCCTAAGTGTAGGGGAGGTTACTTCCACATGCTTAAACATTAAGGACAATGTTTATATTAAGTGTAGGGGGACTTCTATCGAAGTTAAGTGGACTTTTCCTTGTATTTGTCTTCATTTTAACAGGAAAATTGATTTTTCGACATTTTTCAAATTTTTTGATCCATTTTGGCCTAGTAGTTTTACCTTTGTATAGCTATTTTCTTTATTTTTTAGAATAAATTTTAATAAAGTGGTTTTAATTTTTAAAACGTTGTGAATCTTTTGACTCAACCCGAGTTTACTTATCTAAAGTTTACTCTAGCTAGTATCCTTAACGTGTTTAAGTCAAGTTTTGCTAGGCTTTTTTATAGGGAACTTTAAAACGCGAAAGTCTTAACTCTTACGGGTTAAGAACAAGAACTTTTCACAAGTTCCTATAATTGATCCTAGAAAGTCGTTTATCAAGGGAACTTTAAAACGCGAATTCTAAACTTGAAAGAGTCTAAGAAGTTGCAAGATCCTATAGATGACTTGAAAACCCAAAACTTTGATTTAATTGGCTAAGCATCTACGAGTCTCATTCCTTGAGATTTTAAATTATGGAGAACGAGAGATGATAGAGTCAATTATAAGTTTGGTATTCTTTCATTAATTTATGTGAGTTGATTATAAGCTTTTTCTCCCATCGCTTGCTAATAAATTTAATTGCAATAAATAAGGTTGTACGATTTGAAAAGTTACTTAGCTTCTAGCACAAGATCGTTTAAAAGTTGCTTGGTATTAATTAGAGTTCATAGCCAAGGCATAACTTATTGAAGCGGGATGCAAAGATTGGCGAGTCCGAAAAGGCCCTAACAAGGCATGAGGGCTACATTTTGTTGCTAAAGATCCCAAGTGATGTGAAGAATCATTTATCAAAATTCAATATGAAGGATCGAGACACACGACGAAAAACAAATACTCCCCTAAAGATCATGGAGAAGTCTATCCAAAAAGGCCCTAACAAGGTATGAGGATAAATAGATCCAAGTCCTAAAAGGAGGCGAATCATTGTTTATCAAAATCCCAAATAAAGATTGGAGAAAAATGAAGAAGTCGTGGTTCAAGTATTATTTCATGAACATCTCTCAAGATTTGAAGTATGAAGTCGCTGCCAAATATCGGTCCGAGAAAGGTCTCAAATCGTGAAGCGAGTTATGCCAAGATATGAACTTTATGAGGTCACGAGAAGCAGTTTTAAATGATTTTGTACTTTAGCTAACTATTGATTAAATCGTCCTACTTTATTTCAGCCTATATAACTATCGAAATAAGTCAACAATGCATCCTCGTGATCATTCAAGACAATAATAAAATATAAGAGATACACCTAGGAATAAGGGAGTCTAAGTAAATAATTGGGCCACATGCGTTTGTGGTAGTTTGCTAACTTATAATAACAATGATCTCATTTTTAAGCTTGGTATGGGGAACGTGAAACTTGAGGATGATAAACTTTCATGATATTCCAAAACCCTAAGGTAAGTTTTTGATCGTTTTACTTGTTTTCTTTCTTTAAATATTTTGTCTCTTTAATAAAGGCCAATGTGGATTGATTGTGATGGAAAATGTAAAACTTGCTTTGTAATTAATGCATTGCATGAGGACATTGCAATGGTCAAGTGTAGGGGATTTAATAAGTGTGAAAACACTTATCATTTTACCACTTAATTATAATAATAACCAAGCCAAACCGTGTAGTTTATGTCGTAAATGTCGGAATTATGCGTGGTTTGTGTTTTTGTTATGATTTAGGACCAAAATATGAAAAGGGTAGAAAACACGGGCTTTCACGGGCTTTTATCGAAGAAAAACACAAAAGACGAAGTCAAAAGATCAAGAGTGCAAAAAGAACGGAAGTCCAAGGCCTATTCTGAAGATTTATCGAAGAAAAAGTCTAAAGACGGAAGTTTAATAAAGCCGAAGAACTCAAGTTTAATTAATGAAGAAATTACAAGACGAGTTTAATTAATCCCGAGACAAAGTCGAAAAAGTTGAAGATTTAGAAGACGAAAAGACGAGAAAGAAAGAAAGAAGGAAGCTTCAACACATGCTTACCTCCTTAATCTCCTATAAATACCCTCCTAATATCACATTAGGAGGTGTTAGCTAATTTGACAACTTAGCTCTCCACCTTTACTTTCATGTCATTTACTTAATTGTCATTTAATTTTCTTGTCTTGCACCTTAATTTCAAGTAAGTCTTTTAATTTTGTTGTTGAATCTTATTTTTAATCAAGTTTTTATTAATCTCTCATTCTACCTTTCTTGTTTTGCTTAATGTACTTATTGTTATGCTTATTTGATTAAGTGTTATGTTTTTATGTTTTTGATTGTTTTGGATTATTGATTTTATAGCTTATTTGTGTTTTTCTTAAATTTACTTAAGTGTTTATAAAAGTTATTCTTATTAAAAAGCCGTTTTTAAATACTTTTATTATTTAGTGTTTTCAAAAGTCTTAAATTTTAGCTTATTAGCTTTTTCTTTTACGTGTTTTGATTAAGTTTTTAGTTTAGTGCTTATTTGGTTAATAGCTTATTTGTGATTTTGCTTATCTTGCTTTTTCCTACGGTATTCCGATCAAACCCGTCGGAAAAGGGCTTTGCATTCCGACGGGGATTCCGATTCACCGTCGGAATAGGGTTTCTAGATTCCGACCCTACATTCCGATCACCATATCCGAATAGGGTTTGTGATTCCGATTGGACTTAGTTTCCCATATTCTGACGAGATTCCTTTTGGTTGCATTCCGATAAGATTCTGACGCTGACATTCCGATCTGATTCCGACCGTGGTGTTTCGTATTATTCTAATAGCTTATTTTTCAGACTTTCCGACTACTCATTCCGACCATATTTCGATAGGGGAGGTAAGTATTCATTCCGATCGGATTTCGATGGGATTCCGATGGAGTGTATTCTGACGGTAGGTTTTGTTTAATATTTTGTTTTAGTATAATTTTTAAGTTTGCATTGTTTTAAGTTTTCAAATTGTCATTTTTATTTAATAGTCAAATTTACTTTTTGTCGAGCTTTAATTTTTGTCATTTAATTAATTACTTTTAAAAGTTTTAATATTACACCATTTACGTTTTAACTAGTTTTAGTTTTGTTTACCCGTTATTTACTTTTAGGTCTTGCAATTTAATTTTACTACAACGAACAATCAATATATTCTTTTCCACCAAACGACGACTGAGTCGCACGTTACCCTTTTTCAATTCGATTAGACCGATCAACGAACAATTTTTCTAACTAAAACCTATGTATTACACCACGTTTTGTAGGACCATTCGAGATTGCTGAATGTGTTGGACCGGTAGCTTATCGATTGAAGTTACCTCAGGAGTTAAGTTGTGTTCACGATGTATTCCACGTTTCCAACCTTAAGAAATGCTTACCTGAATCGGATGTTCAAATACCGTTGGAAGAAATAAGGGTGGATGAGAAAATGTACTTCTTTGAAGAACCGATTGAGATTGTGGATCGTCAGGTCAAGAAGCTGAAACGTATTTGGATTCCTATCGTTAAGGTTCGTTGGGATTCACTTCGGGGTGCTGAGTTTACATGGGAGAGCGAAGATCAGTTCAAGGCTAAGTATCCCCATTTGTTCGCGTCTTCTTCCGCCTCCAGTGAACTCCGGAGACCAGAGTTCCTTTAGGGGGGTCGACTATGAGATTTCGTATTTTCCTCGTAATTATTTTATTCTTAAATATTCTTATGATCAATAATAATACTTTATTCGAAATTATAAAATTTTTATTTTATTTTTCTATATTTATATAAATCAAAATTTTGATTTAAAAGCACCCGCGTGCATTTTACAAAAAATTTACTCGAATCAACGGAACGTGAACCGACGTCATAAATATATTTTTATTGTCGTCATTTTTATTATTCGGTTTACGTGCATTCTTTGTATTTTACGATAAACAATTAAGCGTAATTTTTTATATAACGCGTTAACGTTTATTAAACTACAAGACCTCGTTTATTTGTCAGTGTATCAACGTTCTCAGAATGTCAACTTTTTGATTTTATATTGAGTGTTTATTTTTCGTGTTCTACGCATATTTTTTAAATCGCGTAACTTTTAAGATATCGGGTTCGATAATACCCGCTTTAACAATTTGCGGGAAAAATGTTTATACTAATCTTGTCTCATTTATTTTATATAAAAAATGGCTATATGACACGTATGTAAGGAAGATACGTGTCTTCTATGTTACATGTGATCAAGTAATATTGCAATTCTCAAACATATCTCTATCTTGTCGTACATACAACAAGAAATAAGTAATCCATATCAAACTTTCATCATATCTTTTGGAGACCATGAGCTAAATTACAAGGGAATATCACTACTATTTCTATGTGTTAAGGTTGAGGTATCATAGTTAAACTTGGAGTTGAAAAATCCATCAACTATTTTGCAAATTTCATCATTATATTGTAAGGATTTTTAATCACTTTATATAGTTTCTATAAGTGATCTTTATTAATATAAATTATATATTAATGATATATATTCTATTGTATGTGTTTAAGGCATTGTATAAGTGTGTATAGATCTTTTTAACACTAGTAAGCTTGCCTTGTAACAAAATAATAGGACTGATTTTAACATCAGTGGTAAAACGTGGGTATGACAATATACAGTAGTTTTTGAAATTTGAAAATGATTTAGGATGATAGGCATGTTTTTTGCGATGATTTGGTTGGGTGGCCCGTCTTATGACGATTCCCTGATAGTGAGTTACGGCCAAAATACAAAATTAGGTTCAAATCTGACATTCTGTTTTTCAGGGCTGTTTTCTCATAAATTTTGCATACCAATCTCTAAATATGCAAAACTAAAAGTTTTAGATATAATCATATAGAATCAGTGTGCATTGGGTGGTTTTTCAATTCTATACGGTTTGAAAATGGCGGCCAAAACGGGTAAACTGTAATTGAATGTAAAATGCAGCCCATACATCTAATAATAAATATGAGTTTAAGCTATGTTAAATATAAATTGAGGCCAAATGGACTTAAGATAATTATAGTACAAAATCTTAGAGTCATTTTTATATAAATAATTCATTTAGATAATTTATGATTTTGAAGAAACGACCTAGTAAGCAGAGCATGTCGGTACATTATCAAAATCAAACTATGTTAATAAAACATAAAAATTGTCTTATATCAAAAAGGGATAACATTTAAAAAAAATTGTTTATTTAAAAGTTTTTTAAAAAGTTTATATAACCTATACAATGCCTAAGACATATATTAAAAATAAAATATTTGCATAAATATGATTTATTTCTCATACCGAGCCTAAGACGCGCATTGCATCTTTAGGTCTCGTGTGATCGTGTATCAGCGATTGACGTTTGTTTTCGATTGACGTTTGTGACGATTGACGTTTGTGACGATTGACATTTGTGACGATTATATCAAGTGAGTTCATAGACCCTTTTTACTACTTATACATTGTTTTTAAACGCGGGGTGAGATTTTACATGGTGGAACACATTCATTTAAAACTGTATGCTATCTAGAACTTGTATGCTATCCAAATCTTGTATGCTTTCCAGAACTTGTATGCTTTCCAAAACAGATTACCATTATTATTATTGCTTTTAGTTTACATAGCCACTAAGTTTCCCTACCATTTCATGCACCGTTAATTTACTTGTGTTACTAAGCGCGAATGTTGTGGCTGGATCCATCGGGATTGACAATCCCCGTCTCGTATTACTTTGACGCATTACATTTGTTTATACTTGAGTGTTTAGGCTGAACACTCACTAGGGGAACTTACATTTTGTTAAGCTTCGGTGTCACGAGCTAAATAGAAATAATAATATACGTCATGACTATGGATAATGTACATAGTCATCCCCCCATTACTTGTTTTACAAATGAATGCTTGTGTTCCACACCTTTATTGCTAAACCTATGAATATCACTCAACTTCGTGTTGACGATTTTACATGTTTAATCTCAGGTATTAATACTTAGCTTTGCTTGGATGGGAGCCTGCAAGATATTATCACAGCTTGGAGATTTATGTGTTAATTTTAAAGTTTGGTTTTGGTAAAAGCTGTCAGAAGTTATTCTGTATTTTTAGTAACTATATGTTACAAAAGCATGATTAAATAATATATTTTTCCGCTTATAAAACTCTGGGACCCTTGTTTAAAACTCTGATCTTTTATGATATAATGTGAATGTTTTATTACGTCAACCTTGTGTCAACAATATTTCATTGTTTCTTGTACCATGACGTGGAACCCCCATGCTGCCTAGTTGTTTCCTTGCCTGATTTTGGGGGTCTTATGTTAGGACCTTTGGAATAGTTATTTGTAATAGGTAGACTATGAGGTATGTAGTTCCTCCTGGTCCTAGTAGTAGTAGGAGCAACACGTGCTCCTGCTCTTATAGAAAGTCAAACTTTATTATTTAAGTGTATTCTGTTAGGATATGCATGCGATATGTTAGGAAAGGATATGCATATCAGTTTTACACGTTTTGGTTTAATGATGTATTAGGGTTTCCTTGTAGTATAAAAGGAACCTTAGGCAGAAGGGTTCTACACACCTTCATCAAACATTATTCTAGTTTATATTAATATTAGAAATCCTTAGTAAAGGAGCAAGTCGTTATAGTTATTGTGTTCTTCTTGTTCATAATATTTGTATTCCGCACTTATATTGTGTGATTTATCTAGAGTCTCTCAGTGAATAGACTTGTGATTACAGAAGTCGTTCACCGTCTCTAACAGGCTGCAAGATCCACATCTAGTGGACCCAACAAGTGGTATCAACGCCTGGGAGAGTCTCTGTACAAGAAGAATCAAATTTTCTTATTACTAACATTTTTGTTTAATCATGTCTGCCTCGAGTTCTACCCAAACAGGAGAAGATAACACCCCTAAAACACAGCAACCTCCGCAGATCATTTCTACGGTTTCCAACATAAATGGTAAGTTTCTTCTTCTGAAAAAGGATGAGTATGATAGCTGGGCAATGAAGATGGAATGTTGGATCACCAACACTGATCAAGATCTTTGGAAGATTATTTTGAATGGAAATAGCAAGAGGTTTACTGGAAGAGACAAAAATGGTAATATTATTCTTCTTGACCCTAAAACTCATGAAGAAATCACAGCTGTTCAGAAGGAGATCAAAGCAAAAACTATTTTGCTCCAGTCTCTTCGTGATGATCACATGGGTGACTTTTATCACCTGGATGATGCTAGAGAAATCTGGAACGGGATAAAAGCAAGGTTTGATAGGAATGAGGAGTCAAAGAAAATGCGCAGATCCATGCTGAGAGATAAATTCACAGACTTCAAGATCTCAGAAACTGAAGGTATTCATCAAGGGTATGACAGGTTCCAAAAGATACCGAGCCAATTAAATCAACTCAGGTCGAAACCTGACAATGGAGACATCAATGCAAGGTTTCTTAGAGCCTTACCCTACTCATGGAATCATGTGGTAATCTCTTTTAAAGCAAAAGGTGGGCTTGACTATCTTAATTTTGATGATCTGTTTCATAAGCTCAAAACCTTTGAGCCTCATGTGAGGGGATACTCAAGTAATTCTTTTCCTACTCCTGCTAACTCTGCCTTTGTGAGTTCCATGGGATCTAGTCCCATGTCTTATGCTAGTAGCCTAAGCTATACTATGTCTTCTCAGCATACTTCTCAGCATACTTCTACTCCTGAACCGAAAGCCAAGTCTGGTAGCATGGTAGAAGCTGTTCTTCACTCTTTTGTTGCTGATGTTGATCCACAACAGCAACTTGCTTTTGATGACTTCAAACAGGTTGATAAACTTGACCTGGATGAAATGGATCTCAAATGGCAGATGGCCATGCTCACTCTTCGGGTTCACAAGTTTGAGAAGAAAGCCGGTCGAAAGTTTAACTACAACCCAAGAGAGCTAGCAAGGTTTGATAGAAGAAAGGTTAGATGCTATAACTGCCAACAGCAAGGTCACTTTTCTAGGGAATGCCCTAACAATAATGACCAGGAAAAGAACAAGTATTCAACTTTCAAGATTAAGGAGGTGAAGGATGACAAGAAGGCTTTGGTGTCTGTTGACTCTATGGTCAACTATATTGATCATCAGAATGCTACCCTGGAAACAGCTGAACCTTCTACTGATGTGCTTGCAATGATTGCGGGGAATCTGTCTGATGCCGAGGAAGCAGAAGAGTTTGCTCTTATGGGCATCTCACCTCAGGTAAAACATTGTCCTCTTGGTTGTCATGATAACTATTAAAAATTGTTGTCTCAATATAATGACTTAAATGAACAAAATGATAAGTATTTTTAGAGGTTCAAGCATATAAGAATTCCTTAAAAACATTGGAACAACAAAAGAGGTGGCTTCAAGACACATAACGTGAATATGAAGATAAAATTAGAATTCTGAATATTGATTTAGAAAACACAACAAATATGCTTAAATACACTGAAAAAGTAAAAAATGACAGTATCAAGGATAAGCAGGACATGAAGGCAAAATTGGATGCTACACTGTTAAGATTTGAAAAATGGCAAAATGCACCTAAGAATCTTTCAAAGTTAATTGATAGTAGCATGTCTGGTAGGACTAAAAGAGGGTTAGGATTTGATAAATATATTGATTCAGAAGATGTGTTTGATTTATCTTTTTCAAGTGTCTTTGATCCTGACAAGGAGGAAGAGGGAAAACCTAGCTACAATAGGTTTCAACCAGCTGCAACAATGCATGATGTCCCTCCACCTCTTACAGGAACTTTTATGCCCATTCCTAGGCATAATGACTTGGATGGATCACAAATGCATGAGTCCCCAAAAAGTTCTACTTATACTAATGACTTTGTCTCTTGTACTTTTAGTGACAAAGCCAGTGACTCTGCATCATGTGGTTCAAGTGAAGAGTCGAGACCTACAAGCTCCAAAACAAATGACCATGCTGCTACTAGTGCTAGGAAGAGTGAAGAGAGAGTTGCTTCTACTTCAACTGTGTCTAGTTATGGTTTATTGAGTCCTAGGAATAATGTTTCTCCTAGAGTTGTGTGTAATAAAGTTAGTAGTCTGAAACAAGGTCATTTGAATAAGAGATGTTTTGTTTGTGGCAGTACATTTCATTTGATTAAATATTGTGACTTTTATGACCAACATCTTTCTGTTTATCAAGCATATCCTGCGCCTGGTCCACCAGGAGTTGCTCCATATTCTTCTAGAAGACTAAATCTATGTGCCCAATTTTTTTCTTCCTCTAGAGGAACCTCTCCTTTAACTTCTGATCATTGGAGACACAATGGATTAATCCCTAATAGACCAACCAGCAACTACTTTCAGAACTTTAATCAGAATTATGCATTTAATTCAGGCCAAATGTATTTTGGGTTGGGAAATTTGGGTGCTACTGTTAAGTCTTCAGCAGGTTGTTCTTGGTCAAACAATAACACCCATATGATGAATAGGCAACCTAAGAACAATAGTGGATCTCATCCATCTTCTTGGCTATCTACTAAAGATCCACAAGGCAGGCTCAAACCTGAAAAGGTTTGGTCCCCTTAAGACACTAACTTTTGCATATATCTTTTCTTGTTGTTGTAGGTTACTCCATACCAAGATCAAACTCTATGGATAGTTGATAGTGGATGCTCTAGGAGCATGACAGGAAATAAAATTCTTCTATCTAACTTTGTACCATTTCAAGGCGGAAAGGTCTATTTTGGAGGTGGTGAAGGGCAAAGGAACGATTCTGACACCTAACCTTAACTTTGAGCAGGTCTACTATGTGGAAGCACTTCAACACTTCAACTTGATATCTGTCTCTCAGATTTGTGACAAGAAGCAGTTTTTCCTCTTTACAGATACTGATGCACTAGTGTTATCCAAAGACTTTAAACTACCAGATGACTCACAAGTTCTACTTAGAATCCCTAGAAGACACAACCTCTGTAGTATCAAGCTGAATGAAGTCAATGCTACTGGTCAACTAGCATGTTTGGTTGCTAAAGCCTAAGAAGATGAAGCCACTAAATGGCACAGAAGGATGGGGCATGTGAACTTCAAGACCATTCACAAATTAGCAAATATGAACTTGGTCTCTGGTTTACCTCCCAAAACTTTCAGAAATGACATCAATTTCCTTGCTTGCAGCAAAGGCAAACAACATAAAGCATCCTTCAAGGCCATTACTGCTCTCAGCCTTATAACTGAACCATTGTAGCTACTACACATGGATTTATTTGGTCCTACCTCCATTAGGAGCATTGACCACAAACAATACTGTCTTGTCGTAACTGATGGGTATAGCAGGTTCACATGGGTTTTCTTCATGGTTGTCAAGAGTGAGACCTATTCAATTCTCAAGGACTTTATTACACTAATTGAAAATCAGCTGTCCAAGAAGGTTAAAGGTATACGATGTGATAATGGAACAGAATTCAAAAATGCAGACCTCATAGCACTTTGTAATTCTAAAGGTATCAAAAGAGATTATAGTGCAGCAAGAACTCCTCAGTAGAATGGTATTGCAGAAAGGAAGAACAGGACTCTAATAGAATCTGCGAGAACAATGCTTGCCGATTCCAAGCTTCCAACCATGTTTTGGACCGAAGCTATCAATACTGCAAGTTACGTCTTGAATAGGGTTTCTATTACCAATCCTCACAAGAAGACTCCCTATGAGCTACTCACAGCTAAAGTACCTAGCATTGCTCATTTGAAGCCATTTGGGTGTCCTATCACCATTCTGAATACTAGTGACTATTTGGGGAAATTTGATGGCAAGGCAGATGAAGGATACATAGTGGGATATTCAGCTCACTCTCGGGCTTATCATGACTACAATCTACAAGCCAAGCGAGTTATTGAAACTATTAATCTCAGGTATTTTGAGGAGAAGTCAAACATACAAGGCAAGGGTCTTGAATGGTATTTTGATCTTGATTATCTTAGTGATTCATTGGGATATTTTCGTTTCAAAACTAACCATGATGCAGGTCCACAAGTGTTTGCAACTTCTAGTGCAGGTGCTCATTCTAGTTTTTCAGACTCAGATGAGGAGGATGATATTTTTGTTGTTCCATCCTATTCCACCAGTCTCTCCTAATGCCAATTCTACTCCTAGTGACCCTACTCCATCAGACATTTTGGACTCACAAGGAGCTCTTGACACATTGCTCAAGCAACAACAAGATGCTACTACAGCAGCTGCTCAAGGAGGTTTTGAGTTTCCTTTGAGTACATCTGCTGACAAAGCTACTCCTAGTACTCCAAATGTTACTCCTAGTGCTAGTTTAACACCTATTGGTAGTCCGGCTAGTGATCCCACTTCCTCTACTAGATTCTATGGTCCTTCTGACCTAGGAAACTATCAAAAGAAGTCTTCTACCAAGCTAGATGATATTCATAAGAAACCAATAGATGGCATTTTCGACTCTGCTTCATATGATGATGACTTTGTTGGGGATCTTAATAACTTGGCACCAGAAATGGATGTAGCTTCTAATCAAGTTCTGCAGTCGCATAAAGACCATCCTACTACTCAAATCATTGGAGATCCTGGTTCTACTGTCAAGACTCGCAGGATGCATAAGAAAGCAACGTCTGATCATCATGCTCTTGTGAGCTATATTGAGGACCAAAAGCGTAATAATCATACGGACTTTCAACACTGTTTGTTTGCTTGTTTCTTTCATAGGTGGAACCTAGATCAATCTCTCATGTTCTTGAGGATCAAAGTTGGGTGGAGGCTATGCAGGAGGAGATGCAGTAGTTCTTGTTTCAGAATGTTTGGATCCTAGTTGACTTGCCAGATGGAAAGACAACAATTGGTACCAAATGGATTCTCAAAAACAAGAAAGATGTAAGGGGTATTGTGGTGAGAAATAAGGCTAGGTTGGTTGCACAAGGTCACATACAACTTGAGGGCACTGATTATACTGACGTTTTTGCTCCTGTTGCTAGGATTGAGGCCATTCGTCTGTTTTTTGCTTTTGCTTCTTATGTTGGATTTATGGTTTTCAGATGGATGTCAAGAGTGCATTTCTCTATGGCAAGATTGATGAGGAAGTTTATGTCATTCAACCTAAGGGCTTTATGGATCCACTTCATCCCAAGAAAGTTTACAAGGTGGTCAAAGCTCTATATGGCCTTCATCAGGCTCCTAGAGCTTGGTATGAGCGTCTTTCCACTTTCTTGTTGAAACATGGCTATAGACGAGGCACAATTGACAAAACACTATTTCTTAAGAGGAGTACCAAGGATATTATCCTAGTTCAAGTTTATGTGGACGATATTATCTTTGGTTCTACTAAGAAGGAATGGTGTGATGAGTTTGAACAACTGATGAAGGGTGAATTTCAGATGAGTGCTATGGGAGAGCTTACATTTTTCCTTGGTCTTCAAGTCAAGCAACAGTCGGATGGAATCTTCATAAGTCAAGACAAGTATGTTCATGAGATCCTTCAGAAGTTTGATATGGATCCTCTTAGACCTGCAGCAACACCTTATGAAGTAACTAACGTCAAACTCAAGAATGAGCCAGATCCTCCGGTAAATGTTCACATGTACAGGTCCATGATTGGCTCACTCATGTATTTGACTTCATCACGTCCGGATATTATGTTTACAGTAAGTGCTTGTTCTAGACATCAGGTGGCTCCAACTGTTTCTAACTTGTATGCAGTCAAGAAAATTTTCAAGTACATCAAGGCTCAACTCAAGCTAGGCTTGTGGTATCCTAGAGAATCACCTTTTGTTCTTGAAGCCTATAGTGATAGTGACTATGCAGGTGCTAATCATGACAAAAAATCTACTAGTGGTGGTTGTCATTTTTTGTGTCGAAGACTTATCTCATGGCAATGTAAGAAACAGACGATAGTAGCTACCTCTTCAACAGAAGCTAAATACGTAGCTACTGCTAGTTGTTGTGGACAAGTCTTGTGGGTACAAAATCAGTTACTGGATTATGGGTTCAACTTCATGAACACCAAAATTTTCATTGACAATCAAAGCACTATCTGCATTGTGAAGAATCCTGTTTTTCATCAACTTACAAAACATATTGAAATTAGGCACCATTTTATCAGGGATGCCAATGAGAAGAAGTTGATACAGGTTCTTAAGGTTCACACGGATGATAATGTTGCTGATTTATTGACTAAAGCCTTTGATGGTCCTCGGTTCAACCACTTGGTGGTTCACATTGGAATGTTCAATCCTTGAGACCTAGGATTGAGGGGAGGCTAAGCCTAAGGGGAGGCTTAGTGTACATATTTACTTGCACAGGCTAACATATTGGTAGTTTTTAACAACAGATTTCATGGGTATTTGCGGTGTGTGCTACTTCTAGTGGAGGATTTTGGTCACTTCTGGTGGTAGTTTTCAGCTTCTAGTGGGTACAAATCCTTTAATGTTATTGATGGTTGGCTTCTAGTCTTGGTTTGGGTCACTTTTCACTTCGTTGACTTTCATTGACCACTTTGTGCTTCTAGTATTGACCCTTACGCATTTTGACTTTTAGTCAATGCAAGTTACTTCTGGTATATATCCTATTATTTAACTTTGGTACCTGGGATTTGCAAATAAAGGTAAAAGGGGCAAGTGGTTACTTTTGCATTAACTGCTTAATTTGAAAGGGCAACTCACATTATTAGGGGTCAATGAACAGTTACAAGACCATTATTTATGGTCAAATCCCACACTTGACTCATTCATCACAACCATAACACACACCTACGCTCCTAATCTTTCAATCTCCGATCAATCATCTTCCATCACTTCCAATCATCATCCATGGCTGCTCTACTTTACAAACCCGATCGTAATAAGGTGGCATATCTTGGAAATGGTCCTAAACGCGACGAGTTCACAGACATCATCGAATTTATTGAGGCTTCTAACCTCAGGTATGCTTTTACGGTTTGCCCGACTGTCTATGATAGTGTTATTTGCTAGTTTTGGGCCACTGCCCACCTTGTGGATGTTTTGGGACGCCCACTTGAACTCCATGCTACCATAGATGGACGTTCATATATGGTGTCTGAAGCTTCTATTAGGTATGCTCTTCATCTTCAGGATGAAGGTGGTGTTGTCTCCATCCCCAATTCTGAGGTATTGGATGGGATGACTGCTCTTGGTTATAATCATGGGGGGAAGTTTAACTACTAGAAAAATAGGTTTTCCCCCCAATGGAAGCTTCTAGTGTACTTTTTGATTCATTGCTTAAGCCCAAAGTTTGGGAGTTGGGATGCATTTCCCATTCCTTTGGCTACTAGTTTGATTTGCATAACACAAGGTTGTGTGTTTAATTTTTCTCGCTACTTGTTTGATGGGATGGTTTGCAATCTTAGTAGTACTGGATCTAGGAAGAAGTTTTTAATGTACCCTAGGTTCTTGCAGCAGGTTCTTATGTGCATACCTAGAGATAGGGAGGAGTATGAGACCCCCAAGCTTAGTTCTAAAGTTTATTCAAATATGGCACTTGGTTTTTAGGGAGCGTGGAGGCCTCTTACTGATGTTATGCTGGGCCTTGCCCAAGGTCCTCCTAATGTTATTCCTCTGGCTGATGAAGCCGAGGAGGAACTTTGATTAGGGGATGATCCTATGGAGGAGGAGCATCCTGCTAGTGGTGAGCCTCATGTGGTGGTGGAGGAGCCAACTAAGGAAGTGGTGGTTGAAATGCCATCCACTTCCAAGGCTGGCCCCTCTTCTCTGCCACATAAGTCCCCATTTGTTGATACTCCCCCTTCTAGTCCAGCACCACATTCTGCTGAAAAGCCGTCTAGTTCTCGTGCTCATAATGCTGACCCCTTTGTTGCTTCTGGTTCCAATGATGCTTTCCCCGATCCAAGTCCTCTTGGTGGGGAAGCGGAGGAACCTACTTCACTAACTTCTTTGCTCGATCTCATGCACAGGTATTATGCTAGGATTGTTTCTTTGGAGACATATCTGAATCATCATCGCAAGCTTACCAGGGAATTTGTCCTTCTAATGGCGGATAGGATTAAGGCTTTGGAGACGCAACAGAGGAGGCGAAAGAAGAAAGTTGTTCTTTCTGATTCTGATGAGGATATTGAGGATATTGAGGAGGATGGGTTGACTTTGTTGGCGAAGGATGCTTTTGCTGATAAGCCGTATGCTGATTTGCCTGTTCCTCCTAGTCCATCAAGCATCCCTACTGTTGCTGCTAGTCCTAGACCAATGGAGGATATTGCTGGTTCTTCTGCTGGTACTACTGCTGGTCCATCTGCTGGGCCGTCTCATGATCCTAAGGGGAAAGCCCCTATGACTGATGCACCGTCACCTCCAAGGAAGCGTACTCGCAGACAACTTGAGGAGGAACGATTGGGGGAGGAGGCTGCACAGTGATTGCAAACAGAGATTGATCAGGCATCTAGGGCTAAGGAAGAAGCTCTTCAACAGCAGAGGCGTGAATAGTTGAGGCATGATGCCATGCATTGGGATGATAATGATTGGATGCGGGTGCTTACTATTCTTACTTCTGATTACTCGCAGTTTACTGATCTTTTGGGAGCTGATGTGAATCAAAATAACTGTATCCCACGAGCAATGGCCTTAATGCGCAACCAACAATTGTCTCTTGCTGCTCAACTCCGTGAAAAGCATCGTAATAGACCTTTATCCATAACCGAGGAAAGGAAATTGATGCAACAGTATGTCAAATATCAGTCGGCTGCTTACTTTAATGTTGGATGGACTTGGGAACGGGTTAGGGGATTGTCTTTTGAAGAGCTTAAGGATCTGTACCAGAGGATGATCAAGCGTCAAAACACACCGGTTCCTGAACGCTTCCTCTATCGCCCTCCTCCAAGAGTTGTTCCTACTTCTCAACCTGCTGTTGTTCATCCCACTCCATCTGGTGTTCCTCCTGTTTCTACTGGTGTTCCATCTGTTGCTGCCACTTCTACTGCTGGTCCTAAAACCACACCTTCGGTTGTTCATCCCAATTCATCTCCGGTTCCTACCACCACCACCAATGCTACTACTACCACCCCTGCTACTCCTGCTATGGAGCAATCCTCACCACTGGTGACTGAACCACACCCTACCCCTTCTACTAGTGCATCAGACTTTGATCCTTTGGTTGGTCAAGGTTTTGATTCTACTCATGCTGATACTACTCCTGCTGGGAAGGTAAAGGTTGAATCTTCTTCTAGTGTTCCTGCACCTCGTCATTCCATTCGAAAGAAGAAGGCTAGACGTGGTAAGTGTGTTCCTTTTGAGAAGCGTGCTCCTGAAAACCTTATTGATGCGGCTTCGGATAGTGAGACATAGTTGCCAATGGGTAAGGGTTATATTGTTGCTTGGATGGTTAAGCCATCACCGATTGTTGCTGGCATATTCACACATAGGATTTCCACCAGTGATGGTTATGTTCGTTATGTCTCGGGCTTGCAAAGTGTTTTGACATGGGCGGATCGTCGGGATCTTATGTCATTGTATGGGTTTGTGGATGCTGGTATTCCTGCCTCTCCGAGTGAGGTGGCCAACTGGCCTGGATTGACAATGTGGGGTGACTTGAAGATGATGCTTGATTCTCCTCCTGATGCTCCTCATTCTGGTGTCTGGAGAGATCAGCCTCGCTGGGTGATCAAGAGGTGGAAGATCTATGCTGGTTGTGGTGTTCATATATTGGAGTTAGAGTCTGGTTCCATAGTGTTCATGCTTACGGATATGGAATATACTTTGACGATTGCTACTATAGAGGCCATGTTGGAATGTCATTTGCAGATATCCAATGCCCCTTCAGGGAACGAGTCTACCATGGCTACTACTTTGGTGGAAGGAATACAAGCCCGGTTGCAAGCTGACAAATTTGCTGCTTCTGGTATGTGATGGGTATGTTTTTCTGTTTTTGTGATTATACTAACATTCTTTTCACCAATCTGTACAGTGATTGGTGACTTACATTATAGGATTTATATAAAATTAAAAAAAATACTTTTATATAATATCTGCTTATACTTTAAACATATGATGGATTTCACACTAGTACATAATATAATATCTGCTTATACTTTTCCATCATAAATTGGTTTTCATTTGACTGTTTCACACTTGGGCTGTTTTGGAGTTACTTCTGGTGTTGGACCTGGTCCACACAACAAATGGTGCTCAACTCACCATGTCTCACAGACAAAAAAGAGTTGATTCACCATGAGGGCACGTCTCTGGTGTGATAGTCAAATCCGTTGATGATTGCTAGGTTACCCAAAACTGGATGGTTTTCACTTGCCATGGTCGTCGACTAAAAAGTGGCTAATCCAAGGGGGTACGGCTCTTGGTAAAGATCTTATTAAATCCGTTGATAGCTATAATAGCTTGCTCAAAGCTATAGGGTTTTCAGCTCACCGATGCTTAATTGCTAAGAGTTGGCGAGTCCAGAAGGGTACGGCTTCTGGTAAAGACATATCAAACCCCTTTGACGGTTGTGATGGTTTGCCTAAAATCATCAGGGTACCCCCACTCACCATTGATTCACGTTCTAAGAGTTGGGCTGGGTTCTGGTCTCCCAGGGTGATGGTTATTCCACCATAAAGACTGGCTAGCCCAAGAGCGAGCAGCTACTTGGTAAAGGCTCCTAAAATCTGCTCATGTTGCTGTGAAGATTCAACAGGATGCAGATTTGTTTCAAGCTTTCAAGAAACTTCTAGGTGTTCTTTGTTGCAGCAGACTTTATGTTCTTTATGCTAATGGTTCTAATGCTGCTGTTTCATTTGCTGTTCCAATCCTCAAGCTGTTTTACACGATTTACCAGGAAACTTGAACTCAACAGGTCAAATTCAAGTTTAGGGGCGGATTGTTAGGACCTTTGGAATAGTTATTTATAATAGGTAGACTAGGAGGTATGTAGTTCCTCATGGTCCTAGTAGTAGTAGAAGCAACACGTGCTCTGGTCTTATAGAAAGTCAAACTTTATTATTTAAGAGTATTCTATTAGGATATGCATGAGATATGTTAGGAAAGGATATGCATATCAGTTTTACACGTTTTGGTTTAATGATGTATTAGGGTTTCCTTGTAGTATAAAAGGAACCTTAGGCAGAAGGGTTCTACACACCTTCATCAAACATTATTCTAGTTTATATTAATATTAGAAATCCTTAGTAAAGGATCAAGTCGTTATAGTTATTGTGTTCTTCTTGTTAATAATATTTGTATTCCGCACTTATATTGTGTGATTTATCTAGAGTCTCTTAGTGAATAGACTTGTGATTACAGAAGTCATTCACCGTCTCTAACAGGCTGCAAGATCCACATCTAGTGGACCCAACATCTTACATTAACCCAATCAACCACTCATCGATTTAATTTATTACTTAAAGTAAAATAATATACAACCTAAATGATTGAAGACAAAGTGTGTGCAATCAACAACATTAACAATCAAACGATTACAAGAGTAGTGCAAGCCAATATCATAATATTTGTACTTCTCATGAAACACATGATTTGTAACAAGACACAAAACAGAGATGTTATCACAAAACATCTCAACTGGTAACACACCCGTAATACCAAATTCACCTAAAATGTTGCAAATCTAAATAACCTCACAAGTAACACATGACATGCATCTATATTCAGCTTCGATAAAAGATCTAGATAGAGTTACTTGCTTTTTTCTTTTTCATGAAATCAAATAGCCTCTCGAAGACACATAAACTATACACTTAGGGGGTGTTTGATAGCCTTTGAATTGAATAGTGAAGAGATGATTCTATGAATCGGTCAGAGCAAGTATTGTTTGATAGAAAAATATTCCATGCTGAATGAATTTAAAACCCACTTAGTCGTTCATGGCCACAAGCATGCAAAATGATACAGCATCTCACATCTGCCTATTTTATCCTTTTCTCGTTTTTAACCAACTACTTCTTTTCTTTATTTTAACTTTACTTCAAAAAAAAAGAACTCGTACTATGATGCACGATGTCAATTTTCATAAGCCAAAATACTACTATAAACTACTATTTGAAAGTGATGAGATGTCATGGTATTATTATTTCATAAAACAAATTTTCTTTCATACAATAAGTTGATTTTATCAATGTGAAATAATTATTAATGACTAAAATTTATTTTATAAAAAATGTGTATAAAAGATAAAATAGTAAATTAAATCATTCAGAGCATTGATTCATAATAATTCTCAAGCGTTCATTATTATTCAGCAGCAATTACATTCAGGATTTACAAATCATTCAGCAACTTTGATACACTCAGTGCTTAACAATATTATTTTATCAAACATCCCCTTACTTTCTAGTGACTAGACATCTTGCCCAATCAAAGTTAGTGATACTAAAACTCTTAATCTTATTAATCTGAACACCACAACAAAGAGACCCTTTAAGGTATCTCAATACCCTTAAAGTAGTCTTAAGATGAAAAGATAATGGAGATTGCATATGTCGACTTAAACAATGCACTTAATAAAAAAATATTTGGTATTGTATGAATTAAGTAAATGAGTTTACCAATAATAATATTTTGGTAATTAGAAATATTGGTCAAAGCTTTATCATCATAAATTTGAATGTGATTTAAGACAAAGTTAGTAAGCAAAGGACTATTTACAGGTTTGGTTGCAAGCAGGCCAAACTCATGAAGAAGTTCGAAACAATACTTCCTTTAACTCAAACATATAACTGATGAGATGTGAATAAGATTACCCTTTTTGAAAAGAGAAACCATGCCTCAAGGAGTTTTACAACCCCTTCGGGCAATGAACCCGATCGTGTAAATATAGTATAGGTAAGGACTCCGGGTTGTTATTGTTCTCTCGGGGAATAGGTTGGGAGGCTAGTGTTGAACGTACAAGAGGTCTAGAGGTGTGAAAAAGATTGTATTTGTATTTTTGTATTTTTTATAAAAGCAAGCAAAATATCAAGGTAAAGGATGGGGTTTTGACTAGCACTCTAATTAAACCTAAACTAATCTTGTAGAATTTCACCAAGTAAATAATATATGTTTATCTAATCATACACTACTTACTACAATGTTTTCTTAATGTGTTTGCTACCCGTCACATCTTGTCGATTAAACATGTAAGTGTTTCCGTTCGTATTAATTACAATTTACAAATCATATGTGAAACAAATAAACCCTAACATAGTGGTATGACAACATTTACTAGTTTTTACCCATTTGACATACATCCTTTTAATCGTTGATGCATGTAAAGTGTATATATATATGTTATATGTGAATAAATAAGGAATTCCTCTTATGAAAGACGAATAACCTTACAAAAAATCTACGTAAGACGGATATAAATTTACGAGAGTGATTCCCGGGTCGTTTTTTTCGTTGATGAAATTGTGAATTGAGATACTCGTTTAGTGTGGACAATTTTAAGGTCGTATTCCAAAATCCTACTTTTAGCGATAAATGATGAATCCTAAAAACGCAAAATTATGAAAATCATGCAAATCGAGACAAAATTGTAAAATTAAAATTTATTATTATTATTAATTATGTAACACCCCACTTGGATAAGTGGACCGTTACGTGTATTTATGGCGTGTCATCAAAGCATATAAGGTAAATGTCCTAAAACATTAACTGACCATAAAGGAACTACCAGAATCAAACATCGGTAATCCAAACATAAGCTCAAAACATGAAAAGTAAATACTGAAAGGAAGGGACTAAACAATGTCCAAACAGGCAAAGTAAAAAAATGCAGTGCCCTAAGTAAGGAGTCTGGATAGCTTCCATCTAAATGCACATTGTGACACCCTAGAAAAATCCCACATCGGCTGTAGCCAAGAGAGATTCATGGTTCATAAGATAAAAATCTCCTTCTCATGATACAAAGCGTTTTGTGGTCTACTGCACGTGGGGTTATTAGGAACTGGCAGTTAAGCATGCTCATGTCAGAGTAGTACTAGGTTGGGTGACCAGCCGGGAAGTACTTACAAGAGGGCCACAAAGCAAAGCGTGAGCCTGCAGGCAAAGCGGACAATATTGTAGTCTGAGTAGGCGGGATGTTACAAGTGGTATCAGAGCTTTGAAGACCTAAAGCAGAAGTTAGTATCTACACCGATTCTTAATCTCCCATCTGGTACAGGTGGATTTCAAATCTATAGTGATGCTTCAGGGAAGGGACTTGGCTGTGTTCTCATGCAACATGGGAAAGTGATTGCGTACGCTTCACGACAGCTTTAGCCTTATGAGTAAAATTACCCTACGCATGACTTGGAACTAGCAGCAGTCGTGTTTGCATTGAAGATATAGAGGCACTACTTGTATGGAGAATCATGTGATATATTCACAGATCACAAGAGCCTGAAGTACATTTTAACTCAACGTGAGCTTAACATGAGGCAGAGGAGATGGTTAGAACTGTTAAAGGATTATGACATTAATCTGCAGTATCATCCCGGCAAGGCGAATCTAGTGGCAGATGCACCTAGTAGAAAGTCCGGTATGATAAACGACATTAAAATTGAGGAGGAAATTATAAGAGACTTGGAGCGACTAGACATCGAGATCATGGTACGTGAACAACACGGTTACTGGGCTAATCTTAGAGTAGAACCTAAGTTACTCTCTAGGATCAAGGAAGCTTAGAAGGATGATGGTGAAATTTGGGCGATCATTCAGAACTTGGATCAGCAGACGGAGTTTCAGTTGGAGGTATCTTATGGCAGGGCACCAGACTTTGTGTTCCTGATGATCTTACTCTTAGAGAAGCGTTATTAGCTGAAGCTCATAGCTCCCCATTCTCCATTCATCTTGGTTCAACCAAGATGTACCACGATATCAAGTAATACTTTTGGTAGAGTGGTATGAAACAAGATGTTGCTACTTATGTCTCTAAATGTCTTACCTGCCAGCAGGTTAAGATCGAGCATCAGCGGTCTAGTGGTTTACTACAACCGTTAGACATTCCAGAGTGGAAGTGGGACAAGATCACCAAGGATTTTGTTACCGGTCTTACGCAGACAAAGAGGAGGCATGATGCGATTTGGGTTATCGTTGATCGACTGACTAAGTCGGCTCATTTCTTACCGTTCCGCAAGGTTGATCCGGTTAGCAAACTCTCCGATATTTAAGAGAAGGAGATCATGAGACTTCATGGTTCTCCATCTAGTATCGTCTTGGAAATAGATCCTCGGTTCACTTCGCGATTTTGGAGGAGTCTACAGAAAGCTTGGGGTACAAAACTTAAGCTTAGCACGGCTTTTCATCCTCAAACAGACGGACAATCAGAGCGCACGATTCAGACATTGGAGGACATGCTCCGAGCATGTGCATTGGAGTGGACAGGAGACTGGGATGACTACATATGTTTAAGCTGTATTTAACAACTTGTAATCACAAATAAACCAACGGAATCAACATATAAGCAAATTACAATCCAAAATCCACACAGCATATGATGAACACAAAAGTTCATACACAAGCTTCTTTATTCAATTTCAATAAGCTGTAAAAACTCATAATAAGCTATAAAGTGCTGAATAACCTCAAACATATTAAAATCACTAGC